>OZ025302.1:92599579-94999579 GCA_964019185.1 Maratus speculifer
GATGGGCAACACAGGCGCTCCCTCCATCGTGTTGTGACCACCCTTTCCCACCGTGGCATCTCCCAACCCCGGAGGCACCTGGACCGCAGTGCACAGAGGCCTCCGGTCCTGAGAGACTTCTTCTACTGCGCGCCCACGGCACACGGGGTGCCCCAGGCGCCTTCCAGCCGGTTGCCTCTCATCGAGGCCCCAGACCTACAGGCTCAAGCAATGGCCATGCCGGCACAGAGCGTCAATTGACGAGGTTCTTTCCCTTACGGTGCGAGACACGGTCAGGTAATCTCTTTGTACCAGGAATTCGAATCCCGAACTCCCCATGCACGTACCGGGTCGCCCTGCAAGGGGCGCCGTTTTCGGAGGAACCTCTAGACCCCGCCAAGAGACAACCGGCCAACAGTAGCCCTTCGGACACCTTGTCGAGCTCCTTTGAACACCCGGAAGGGATTGGAAGGTTTGAAGGGTTCACTACTGGAGAAGAGCGGCGGCTGAAGTACAGACGATCCCTGCTGGAGAAGGGGGAGCAGGGTGGCTCCCATCACTCTGACCCTGGCGCCGCACTGGGAAAAGAAGTGGCTACCGGGGCCACGGTAGCCCTCGAGGAGAATCCTGCGAGCGGCCCCTACATACTGCATGGGAGCGGCGGTCCTCCGCACTCTCTCTTCCATCCGACCTTACTGAGGGCCAGGAATCTTAGGGCCGTGCATGCGAACCCCCTGCCTATACTAACCGACAGCGAGTATCGCGGTCCATGCTTGCAACTGACCCACAGCAGAGGATCGGAGAGGAGGATTGGAGTGACCCCATGTCCCTGGTATGCGGCCATCCGGCGAGTTCGGGGTGTAGTATCTGTATCCGCCTCCTCGCCCAGCGGGAGAGGGTAGGATCTGAGCAGCCCCCTGTCTCTCCCCTTCTGTCTAGAAGAGGTGCCACAGAAACGTCGCCATCTGAAAAGAAGAAGAAAAAGGACATGAGTGGAGCAAAAAGAAAAGGGTTGTCTCAGAAAATGAATCTTTTTAAAAAAGACAGTCAAGTTTCCATTTCAAAGAACATGGCAAAATTTTCAAACTCTTATGAAATACACTTTAGAAGAAAATGGACTTATTCTCTTTAACAGAAACTTTTTTAACAAAGTCGCAAAATAAAAACAATCTTTTTATATTCAAGTTTCAATTGTCAACATGGTCGCATAGCTAAATTTTCAAACTCTTATCCTCTCATGAAATACATTTTAGAAGAAAATGGATTAAAAACTTAAATTTTCAAAGTGTTGGATACATTCTCTTTAACAGAAGACGGCGAAATTTTCAAACTCTTATTCACAAACTCGAACCATTTCAGAATGGTTTTAAAACACCCTCTCAAAAAATCAATCTTTTTAACAAAGTAACTTTTATCGCATAATAATACAAAGTAAAACACTCACAGGCAGAATAATCCAAAGGCACAAGCATCGAGAAAGACGAAAGCCAAGTGAACGAACTAGTGAATTCACGGCCTTTTATACACCCGTTTGACCCAATTAATTTTTTTTTTTTTTTTTTTTTTTTTTTTTTGTGACCTCAATAATTTTTTTTTTTTTTTTTTTTTTTTTTTTTTTTTTTGTGACCTCAATAATTTTTTTTTTTTTTTTTTTTTTTTTTTTTTTTTTTTTTTTTCCAAGGTGTTGGATACATTCTTTTTAACAGAACATAGCGAAACTTTTAAAGAATGAATCTTTTTAACAAAGTAACACATTAAAACTCAAAAAATCAATCTGTTTATATTCAAGTTTAAATTTTCAAAATATTGGATACATTCTCGCATAGCCAAATTTTCAAACTCTTATCCTCTCATGAAATACACTTTAGAAGAAAATGGATTAAAAACTTAAATTTTCAAAGTATTGGATACATTCTCTTTAACAGAACATAACGACATTTTCAAACTCTTATGCTCTCATTTCAGAAGAAACCATCTCAAAAAATCAAACTTTTTAACAAAATCACAAAATAAAAACAATCTTTTTATATTCAAGTTTAAATTTTCAAAGTGTTGGACGCAGCAAAATTTTCAAACTCTTATGCTCTCATTTCAGAAGAAACCATCTCAAAAAATCAAACTTTTTAACAAAGTCGCAAAATAAAAACAATCTTTTTATATTCAAGTTTAAATTTTCAAAGTGTTGGATAACAGAACGCAGCAAAATTTTCAAACTCTTATGCTCTCATTTCAGAAGAAAATTGTTTAAAATACCATCTCAAAAAATCAAACTTTTTAACACAGTCACAAAATAAAAACACTCTTTTTATATTCAAGTTTAAATTTTCAAAGTGTTGGATAACAGAACTAAGCAAAATTTTCCAACTCTTATACTTTCATTTCAGAAGAAAATTGGTTAAAATACTATCTCAAAAAATCAAACTTTTTAACACAGTCACAAAATAAAAACAATCTTTTTATATTCAAGTTTAAATTTTCAAAGTGTTGGATAACAGAACTAAGCAAAATTTTCCAACTCTTATACTTTCATTTCAGAAGAAAATTGGTTAAAATACTATCTCAAAAAATCAAACTTTTTAACACAGTCACAAAATAAAAACAATCTTTTTATATTCAAGTTTAAATTTTCAAAGTGTTGGATAACAGAACGCAGCAAAATTTTCAAACTCTTATTCCCTCATTTCAGAAGAAAATTGTTTAAAATACCATCTCAAAAAATCAAAGTTCCAAAATAAAATAATACGAAGTAAAATACTCACAGAAATCCACAGGCACAGAAATCCACAGGCACAGAAATCCACAGGCACAGAAATCCACAGGCACAGAAATCATCAGGCACAGAAATCCACAGGCAGAGTAATCCACGGGCAGAGTAATCCACAGGCAGAGTAATCCACAGGCAGAGTAATCCACAGGCAGAGTAATCCAAAGAGCAGGCACAAGCATCGAGGTAGACGAAAGCCAAGTGAAAGAGCTAGCGAATGCACGGCCTTTTATACACCAGTTTGACCTCAATAATTTTTTTTTTTTTTTTTTTTTTTTTTTTTTTTTTTTTTTCAAGGTCGCAGAGGGTTATGCAATAGGATATAGGCTTCGTATACCTTACAATGCATTAAAAAAAAAAAAAAAAAAAAAAAAAAAAAAAAAAAATTTTTTTTTTTTTTTTTTTTTTTTTTTTTTTTTTTTTTTTTTTTTCAAGGTTGCAGAGGGTTGTGCAATAGGATATAGGCTTCGTATACCTTACAAAGCATTGAAGGAAAAAAAAAAAAAAAAAAAAAAAAAAAAAAAAAATATTTTTTTTTTTTTTTTTTTTTTTTTTTTCAAGGTTGCAGAGGGTTGTGCAATAGGATATAGGCTTCGTATACCTTACAATACATTAAAAAAAAAAAAAAAAAAAAAAAAAAAAATTTTTTTTTTTTTTTTTTTTTTTTTTTTTTTTTTTTTTCAAGGTCACAGAGGGTTGTGCAATAGGATATAGGCTTCGTATACCTTACAATACATAAAAAAAAAAAAAAAAAAAAAAAAAAAAAAAAAAAATTTTTTTTTTTTTTTTTTTTTTTTTTTTTTTTTTTTTTTTTTCAAGGTCGCAGAGTGTAGAAATGCAGTATAAAAGGCCGTGCATCCGCTTGCTCGTTCACTCGGCTGTCTTGTTTCACCCAGTTTTTGCCTGCCTGCCTGCCTGCCTGCCTGCTGGATGACCTCACCACCGCCGATATACAGGGCCGTTTTCCAAAGACTTGGATTCTGTGGAAGATGCAGGAGGAGACTGGTTGCTTTCCGTGAGCTTTCGGGCAGACGGGTTTAGTTTATGAAGACTGCCACTTCCCGAGACATGGATTGAATTGGGTGCCATTGGAAAAGATGGACTTGTATTTTTTCGGTGACCATTCTACGATAAAACTCTGTTTTCTTTGATAGAGTCCAGCCGCATTTCGAAAGACATTTTTCAAAGTGTTGGAATGGTCGAACTGAAAAAGATTGACTTTTTGTGACATTTCCAAGTTAAAACTTGAACCGTTTTCTTGTATGGAGCCCAGCCGCATGTCGATAGACTCTGAATTTTTTCAAAGTGTTGGAGTGGTCCAACTGAAAAAGATTGACTTTTTGTGACATTTCCAAGTTAAAACCGTTTTCTTGTATGGAGCCCATCTGCATTTCGAAAGACTGCGACATTTTTCAAAGTGTTGGAGGGGTCCAACTGAAAAAGATTGATTTTTTGTGACTTTTCCAAGTTAAAACTGTTTTCTTGTGTGGAGCCCATCTGCATTTCGATAGACTCTGAATTTTTTCAAGTGTTGGAGTGGTTGAACTGAAAAAGAGTGACATTTCCAAGTGAAACCAGAGAACGGTTCGTGAGATTTTCCCAAAGAAGACCTCCCTCTCTTTCCACCCCATACCCACGCGCGCGCTGACGCAGGCTTCAGTAGCTCTCTGTCTCGAGGACGATGAACACCTGCATGTGTTGCTCTCTGCCGGTCCTCAACGGCTCGCGCTTGACGCGGTGCCAGCATGCGGTCCACCCGCCGTGTCTGTTGGAGCAGGTCCGAGATGCCCGGCATCTCAAGTGTCGGGTGTGCGGGGCCACACTCAAGGCCCCGGACCTCACCTATCTCTGGATCCAGTACAAAGAGAGGTTGACGGATGAGCAATTTCGTTGGTTGCGAGAAAAAAGAAACGAAATTTTGATTCTCGAACTGGATCCAAAAGATTTGGAAGGATCTCACCTCCAAGTCTAAAGTGTCTCATCCGTCGCAGAAAAAAGAGTTGAAAGGGGAAACCTGTTCCCCTTTCAACTCTTTTTTTTGCGCCCAACCCCTCACCAACGTTGGTCCCGAAAGGGAGAGTCGTGTTTAAAACTTTATCCTCTGTTCTAAAATGTATTATACTACATTTTTTTTTTTTTTTTTTTTTTTTTTTTTTTTTTTACATCTATTCATATGAAATATGTTTAAACATTAAATATAAATATACATCATATTATTCTTTATTCTATTATAACTTGATTATAAAATATATGACACTACTACAAGAAAAAAAAAAAAAAAAAAAAAAAAAAAAAAAAAAAAAAAAAAAAAAAAATTTTTTTTTTTTTTTTTTTTTTTTTTTTTTTTTTTTTTAATAGTATTTACATTTTATTTTTACATCTATTCATATGAAATATGTTTAAACATTAAATATAAATATACATCATACATTTCTTTACTCTAATATATCTTATTTTTATTATAACTTGATTATAAAATATAGGATACTACTACAAAAAAAAAAAAAAAAAAAAAAAAAAAAAAAAAAAAAAAAAAAAAATTTTTTTTTTTTTTTTTTTTTTTTTGAGAGGATGGCCAGACATTCTCGACTCGTGTGTGTGTATTGCAACGTGCCGCAGGGAGGACTGGGTTTAATTCTAAGAGAGTGTGGTCACGGATATCATGCGGGGTGCATCGTGCATTATGTCAAAAGCTGTTGTGATAACAAAGAGCTCCCCCTGACGTGTTTCGAATGTGCCACCTCCATCCACTGGCGAGAACTGAGGGCCGTATGGACGGTCCTCTGCCATCCCCTGAGTCCCAGCCGGCTCGGAAGGAGCCCCGCCGAAAGAGAATGTAGACTGTGGTTAGAAGAGGCCATTGAAAAAGAAAACAAGACATTGGATGTGTAAAATAATGCATGTCCCATGCATTCTATCCTATAAAGAATGGATCCCTACATACTTTCCCTCTATCATTTTTTTTTTTTTTTTTTTTTTTTTTTTTTTTTTTTTTTTTCAATACAGTTATGTAGTAAATTATTTTTATTCAACAGATGTAAAGATAAAATAATTATATCATAAAATAATTATATCATTAAATACAATATTATTAAAAAAAAAAAAAAAAAAAAAAAAAAAAAAAAAAAAAAAAATTTTTTTTTTTTTTTTTTTTTTTTTTTTTTTTTTTTTTCAACATATATATATTTGAATCGCATGTCCCTTAGACACTCTCTGCTTATTTTCAGTCCTAATCGAATGAAATCTCGAAAGTACACCTTCTGATTCACACAACTTTTTTTCAAATTGACGGAAAACGTTGAGGTGTATCCTCTTGTATGGGGTGTTTTAGGAATCCTCTTGGGTTGCGCAACAGGACACCTATTCCAAAAAGAGGATTGAGTGTGAAGGTGAACGACACGGTGCCTTTTCGTGATGCCGCGGACTACGACTCCCCATACACAGAAAGTGTGCCAGTAGACATGGCTTTAAAAAGTCTCTTTGTGCTTTCTAGCGTGATCGCTTCCTGTGCTTTTTTTTTAATAGTAGCATTTATATTTTATTCTTACATCTGTTGATATAAAATATAGTTGGAAAACTAAAAACTAAATTTCTTAAAAGTACATTACAAAATGCTTTGTTCTATAACTGTATTATAAAATAGTTTATACTACTATAAAAAAAAAAAAAAAAAAAAAAAAAAAAAAAAAAAAATTTTTTTTTTTTTTTTTTTTTTTTTTTTTTTTTTTTGTAATAGTATTTATATTTTATTTTTACATCTATTGATATGAAATATATTTAGAGAATTAAATATCTTAAATGTATATCAGAATACTTTAATATATCTTATCTCTATTATAACTTGATTATAAAAGTGTATCCTCTTTTAAGGGGTGGTTGCGCAACCTGTCCCCCCAAAGGGATGGAGCGGGAAGGTGAAGGGCAATGGGTCTTTTCGAGAGGCCGCCGCGGACTCCCCATCTACAGGGAGGATGTCAGGATTTTAAAACGTGCCGTCGGGTGGGAAGATGAATGACAAGGTTCGTGGTGTCACTCTCCATGCACTGGCAGTATGCCACGGGGCACTCGATACACGGGATCCGATGCAGGGCGAAATAATCAAGAGGAGCCCCCCAGTAAAGAGAAGAGAAACAAGAGGTCCTCTCGACAAGGGAGGCGGCTCGTGTAAAAGTCGTCTAGAAGCCCCCCTTCAAACGGGTCTGAAACCATTTTCAGAGAAACAGGTAAGTATTAAAAAAAAAAAAAAAAAAAAAAATATATATATATATATATATATATATATATATATATATATATATATCCCCCTTTTTTTTTTTTTTTTTTTTTTTTTTTTTTTTTTTTTTTTTTTACTTAAACTTTAATTTCAATTTCAATTTCAACTTTAATTTTAACTTAAACTTTAACTTAAACTTTAATTTTAATTTCAATTTCAATTTCATTTCAACTTTAATTTTAACTTAAACTTTAACTTAAACTTTAATTTTAATTTCAATTTCAATTTCAATTTCAACTTTAATTTTAACTTAAACTTTAACTTAAACTTTAATTTTAATTTCAATTTCAATTTCAATTTTAACACTTAAATGCTACTCCCTGAGGTGCGGGGGCTCGCTCAATGTCTACCCGATTCCCGGACACAAGTATCCCGCTCCCAAGAGGGGTGTTGCCTCTCTTGATTCAACAGGTCCCTACCCAAGAGGGGCTCTCTGGATTCAACAGGACCCGGGGAATAGAAAAGGTGGGTGGCCTTCCACGAGAGGGATGGGAAATGGATTGAGAGAACTCTACGTCTTCAATGGACATTATACAATCTTTTGCTCTAATATATCTCATCGCTACTATGCTTCACTTGTTATAAAACTATATTAGACTACTACTACTTGTATTTTATTTTTACATCTATTGATATGAAATAAATTTAGAATATGAAATACCTTAATTATACATCATAGAATACTTTACTCTAATATATCTCATCTCTATTATAACTTGATTATAAAATAAATTATACTACTACTACAAAAAAAAAAAAAAAAAAAAAAAAAAAAAAAAAAAATTTTTTTTTTTTTTTTTTTTTTTTTTTTTTTTTTTTTTTTTTTTTTTTTAATAGTAGTATTTATATTTTATTTTTACATCTATTGATATGAAATATATTTAGAGAATTAAATATCTTAAATATACATCATAGAATACTTTAATATATCTTATCTCTATTATAACTTGATTATAAAATATATTATACTACTACAAAAAAAAAAAAAAAAAAAAAAAAAAAAAAAAAAAAAAAATTTTTTTTTTTTTTTTTTTTTTTTTTTTTTTTTTTTTTTTAATAGTAGTATTTATATTTTATTTTTACATCTATTGATATGAAATATATTTAGAGAATTAAATATCTTAAATATACATCATAGAATACTTTAATATATCTTATCTCTATTATAACTTGATTATAAAATATATTATACTACTACAAAAAAAAAAAAAAAAAAAAAAAAAAAAAAAAAAAAATTTTTTTTTTTTTTTTTTTTTTTTTTTTTTTTTTGTAATAGTAGTATTTATATTTTATTTTTACATCTATTGATATGAAATAAATTTAGAATATTAAATACCTTAATTATACATCATAGAATACTTTAATATATCTTATCTCATCTCTATTATAACTTGATTATAAAATATATTATACCACTACAAAAAAAAAAAAAAAAAAAAAAAAAAAAAAAAAAAAAAAATTTTTTTTTTTTTTTTTTTTTTTTTTTTTTTTTTTTATGGTGGTATTTATATTTTATTTTTACATCTATTGATATGAAATATATTTAGAGAATTAAATATCTTAAATATAACATCATAGAATACTTTGTTCATCCTTCTGAAATTTTACAAGTCCAGCGTCTTGTCTTTATAAAGGGAAAGGTAGAGTGGCCGTTTGAGAGAGGTTCCCGTGGAGAGAGGTCAGAATGGATGTCAGATTCACACCGGACGCAAGATGTAGATTTAAAAAAAAAAAAAAAAAAAAAAAAAAAAAAAAAAAAAAAAAAAAAAATTTTTTTTTTTTTTTTTTTTTTTTTTTTTTTTTTTTTTCTAAATCTTGCGTCCGGCGTGAATCTGTCCTCCATTCTGACCCCACTGCATGGGAACCTCTCTCAAACGGCCCTTCAACTTTACCCTTTATCAAGAGAGGGTGTCTGGACTTGTGTTTCGCGTCGGACGACACCCGAAAATAAAAGTGTCCAGCAGGGACTCGGAAAGGGGCCGGAACGTTCCCCTCGGTCCGAGCTTTCGTTTGCACCGGGTGGCGTGCCTCTCGTGGGTCGACCGGGGGAGAGGGGCCCGTCGGAAATTTCGGGTTCGCCTTTTCAAAAGGCCCTCCCGCACGCGGTGGGGGTCGGAAACTTGGGAGGGGGGGTCAGGCCGATGACCCTCGAGACGGTCTTTCGAGGGGTCCCTCGCATCCCGTCCCCAGACAGGTCGTTGACCCCTGAGGCGTGTTGGCATTTCCGCGGTAAAAGGGGAGGCAAGGGGGGACCGGAGAGGGCTTCGACCCCCTTCCAACGACTTTTCGCTTCGTTTCCCTTCCTCCTCTGCCGAGACCCCCGTTTCGAACGCGGGCGGTACCCCACTCCCTTTTGGGGGCCCTCGGAGGCTTTTGGCGGAAGTGTTTTTCGCTGGTCACGGTCCAACGCGTCGCCGAACCGCCGAAAGAACATTGGTTTCGAATGGCTCGATTTTTTTCCAACCCGTAGATAGGTGACATGACCCCTCTAACCCGAGCGGTTCTGACCCGACCCAAACCCGCCCGAGACACGCCCCAACGGGACCGGGTCATGTGACCTATCCACGGGTCGGAAAAAAATCAAGCTTCTCAAAAATATCTCGGTTTCGGTCGGCATCCGCTTTTTTCGAGGTCAAAAGGGGTCAAAACCGCGAATCGGGGAACCCGGAAAAGGCCCTACAGGACCCCCCGGTCGCCTCACGCCTCCCCAACTCGCTGGGAAGAAGCGGACCGACGCGTAGAGTGGGAGGTTTTGAGGGGGTCGTTCGGTCGACCGCCCGGGCCCCGGGCCGCAAAGTAGAGCGTCTGAAATTCGAGGGGCCCCGGGCCCTTTCCACACGACCGGAAACGGACCGAAGCGACACCGTCGGGAAGAGGGGGGAGAGAGGGGGACCGCGACAGGGTCCGCGATCCCTTCCGCCCGAAACCCGACGCGACAGGCGTCCTCCAAGTTTCCACCCGAAAGTGGGTCAGGGCCCTCGACCCCCCCGTGGACCGCGGAGAGGGACGAAACTGGACGGGAAAGAAGGCCCTGCGAGAGAGGCAACTCCGAGTCGAAGCTCGAGGGTCGAGTCCCAAAATAAAGTTCAAGGTCGCCAAAATTTTTTTTTTTTTTTTTTTTTTTTTTTTTTTTTTTTTTTTTTCCAAGTTTTTGAACCTACATCTTGCGTCCGGCGTAAATCTCTCATCCATTCGGACCCAGCTCCACGGGAACCTCTCTGAAACGGCCACGCAACCTTTCCCTTTATAAAGACAAGACGCTGGACTTGTAAAATTTCAGAAGGCATGAAAACGAAAAGGGCCGTAGAGAGGTCCGTGGGCCCCAGAGGACACTGGGGAGTGTCGAATATCGCATTAAAAAAAAAAAAAAAAAAAAAAAAAAAAAAAAAAATTTTTTTTTTTTTTTTTTTTTTTTTTTTTTTTTAATGCGATATTTTTTAATGCGATTTTTTTCTGTAGTAGTATAATATATTTTATAATCAAGTTATAATAGAGATGAGATAAGATATATTAGAGTAAAGTATTCTATGATGTATATTTAAGATATTTAATTCTCTAAATATATTTCATATCAATAGATGTAAAAATAAAATATAAATACTATTAAAAAAAAAAAAAAAAAAAAAAAAAAAAAAAAAAAATTTTTTTTTTTTTTTTTTTTTTTTTTTTTTTTTTTTTTTTAATGCGATATTTTTTAATGCGATTTTTTTCTGTAGTAGTATAATATATTTTATAATCAAGTTATAATAGAGATGAGATAAGATATATTAGAGTAAAGTATTCTATGATGTATATTTAAGATATTTAATTCTCTAAATATATTTCATATCAATAGATGTAAAAATAAAATATAAATACTATTAAAAAAAAAAAAAAAAAAAAAAAAAAAAATTTTTTTTTTTTTTTTTTTTTTTTTTTTTTTTTTTTTTTTTGTAGTATTTATATTTTATTTTATAATCAAGTTATGATAGAGATGAGATAAGATATATTAGAGTAAAGTATTCTATGATGTATATTTAAGATATTTAATTCTCTAAATATATTTCATATCAATAGATGTAAAAATAAAATATAAATACTATTTAAAAAAAAAAAAAAAAAAAAAAAAAAAAAAAATTTTTTTTTTTTTTTTTTTTTTTTTTTTTTTTTAATAGTATTTATATTTTATTTTTACATCTATTGATATGAAATATATTTAGAGAATTAAATATCTTAAATATACATCATAGAATACTTTACTCTAATATATCTTATCTCATCTCTATTATAACTTGATTATAAAATATATTATACTACTACAGAAAAAAATCGCATTAAAAAATATCGCATTAAAAAAAAAAAAAAAAAAAAAAAAAAAAAAAAAAAAATTTTTTTTTTTTTTTTTTTTTTTTTTTTTTTTTTTTTTAATAGTATTTATATTTTATTTTTACATCTATTGATATGAAATATATTTAGAGAATTAAATATCTTAAATATACATCATAGAATACTTTACTCTAATATATCTTATCTCATCTCTATTATAACTTGATTATAAAATATATTATACTACTACAGAAAAAAATCGCATTAAAAAATATCGCATTAAAAAAAAAAAAAAAAAAAAAAAAAAAAAAAAAAAAAAAAAAAAATTTTTTTTTTTTTTTTTTTTTTTTTTTTTTTTTTTTTTTTTTAATGCGATATTCGACACTCCCCAGTGTCCTCTGGGGCCCACGGACCTCTCTACGGCCCTTTTCGTTTTCATGCCTTCTGAAATTTTACAAGTCCAGCGTCTTGTCTTTATAAAGGGAAAGGTTGCGTGGCCGTTTCAGAGAGGTTCCCGTGGAGCTGGGTCCGAATGGATGAGAGATTTACGCCGGACGCAAGATGTAGGTTCAAAAACTTGGAAAAAAAAAAAAAAAAAAAAAAAAAAAAAAAAAAAAAAATTTTGGCGACCTTGAACTTTATTTTGGGACTCGACCCTCGAGCTTCGACTCGGAGTTGCCTCTCTCGCAGGGCCTTCTTTCCCGTCCAGTTTCGTCCCTCTCCGCGGTCCACGGGGGGGTCGAGGGCCCTGACCCACTTTCGGGTGGAAACTTGGAGGACGCCTGTCGCGTCGGGTTTCGGGCGGAAGGGATCGCGGACCCTGTCGCGGTCCCCCTCTCTCCCCCCTCTTCCCGACGGTGTCGCTTCGGTCCGTTTCCGGTCGTGTGGAAAGGGCCCGGGGCCCCTCGAATTTCAGACGCTCTACTTTGTGGCCCGGGGCCCGGGCGGTCGACCGAACGACCCCCTCAAAACCTCCCACTCTACGCGTCGGTCCGCTTCTTCCCAGCGAGTTGGGGAGGCGTGAGGCGACCGGGGGGTCCTGTAGGGCCTTTTCCGGGTTCCCCGATTCGCGGTTTTGACCCCTTTTGACCTCGAAAAAAGCGGATGCCGACCGAAACCGAGATATTTTTGAGAAGCTTGATTTTTTTCCGACCCGTGGATAGGTCACATGACCCGGTCCCGTTGGGGCGTGTCTCGGGCGGGTTTGGGTCGGGTCAGAACCGCTCGGGTTAGAGGGGTCATGTCACCTATCTACGGGTTGGAAAAAAATCGAGCCATTCGAAACCAATGTTCTTTCGGCGGTTCGGCGACGCGTTGGACCGTGACCAGCGAAAAACACTTCCGCCAAAAGCCTCCGAGGGCCCCCAAAAGGGAGTGGGGTACCGCCCGCGTTCGAAACGGGGGTCTCGGCAGAGGAGGAAGGGAAACGAAGCGAAAAGTCGTTGGAAGGGGGTCGAAGCCCTCTCCGGTCCCCCCTTGCCTCCCCTTTTACCGCGGAAATGCCAACACGCCTCAGGGGTCAACGACCTGTCTGGGGACGGGATGCGAGGGACCCCTCGAAAGACCGTCTCGAGGGTCATCGGCCTGACCCCCCCTCCCAAGTTTCCGACCCCCACCGCGTGCGGGAGGGCCTTTTGAAAAGGCGAACCCGAAATTTCCGACGGGCCCCTCTCCCCCGGTCGACCCACGAGAGGCACGCCACCCGGTGCAAACGAAAGCTCGGACCGAGGGGAACGTTCCGGCCCCTTTCCGAGTCCCTGCTGGACACTTTTATTTTCGGGTGTCGTCCGACGCGAAACACAAGTCCAGACACCCTCTCTTGATAAAGGGTAAAGTTGAAGGGCCGTTTGAGAGAGGTTCCCATGCAGTGGGGTCAGAATGGAGGACAGATTCACGCCGGACGCAAGATTTAGAAAAAAAAAAAAAAAAAAAAAAAAAAAAAAAAAAAAATTTTTTTTTTTTTTTTTTTTTTTTTTTTTAAATCTACATCTTGCGTCCGGTGTGAATCTGACATCCATTCTGACCTCTCTCCACGGGAACCTCTCTCAAACGGCCACTCTACCTTTCCCTTTATAAAGACAAGACGCTGGACTTGTAAAATTTCAGAAGGATGAACAAAGTATTCTATGATGTTATATTTAAGATATTTAATTCTCTAAATATATTTCATATCAATAGATGTAAAAATAAAATATAAATACCACCATAAAAAAAAAAAAAAAAAAAAAAAATATATTTTTTTTTTTTTTTTTTTTTTTTTTTTTTTTTTTTTTTTTTTTGTAGTGGTATAATATATTTTATAATCAAGTTATAATAGAGATAAGATATATTAAAGTATTCTATGATGTATATTTAAGATATTTAATTCTCTAAATATATTTCATATCAATAGATGTAAAAATAAAATATAAATACTACTATTAAAAAAAAAAAAAAAAAAAAATTTTTTTTTTTTTTTTTTTTTTTTTTTTTTTTTTTTTTTGTAGTAGTATAATATATTTTATAATCAAGTTATAATAGAGATAAGATATATTAAAGTATTCTATGATGTATATTTAAGATATTTAATTCTCTAAATATATTTCATATCAATAGATGTAAAAATAAAATATAAATACTACTATTAAAAAAAAAAAAAAAAAAAAAAAAAAAAAAAAAAAAAAAAAATTTTTTTTTTTTTTTTTTTTTTTTTTTTTTTGTAGTAGTAGTATAATTTATTTTATAATCAAGTTATAATAGAGATGAGATATATTAGAGTAAAGTATTCTATGATGTATAATTAAGGTATTTCATATTCTTAAATTTATTTCATATCAATAGATGTAAAAATAAAATACAAGTAGTAGTAGTCTAATATAGTTTTATAACAAGTGAAGCATAGTAGCGATGAGATATATTAGAGCAAAAGATTGTATAATGTCCATTGAAGACGTAGAGTTCTCTCAATCCATTTCCCATCCCTCTCGTGGAAGGCCACCCACCTTTTCTATTCCCCGGGTCCTGTTGAATCCAGAGAGCCCCTCTTGGGTAGGGACCTGTTGAATCAAGAGAGGCAACACCCCTCTTGGGAGCGGGATACTTGTGTCCGGGAATCGGGTAGACATTGAGCGAGCCCCCGCACCTCAGGGAGTAGCATTTAAGTGTTAAAATTGAAATTGAAATTGAAATTAAAATTAAAGTTTAAGTTAAAGTTTAAGTTAAAATTAAAGTTGAAATTGAAATTGAAATTGAAATTAAAATTAAAGTTTAAGTTAAAGTTTAAGTTAAAATTAAAGTTGAAATTGAAATTGAAATTGAAATTAAAATTAAAGTTTAAGTTAAAGTTTAAGTTAAAATTAAAGTTGAAATTGAAATTGAAATTAAAGTTTAAGTAAAAAAAAAAAAAAAAAAAAAAAAAAAAAAAAAAAAAGGGGGGATATATATATATATATATATATATATATATATATATTTTTTTTTTTTTTTTTTTTTTTTTTTTAATACTTACCTGTTTCTCTGAAAATGGTTTCAGACCCGTTTGAAGGGGGGCTTCTAGACGACTTTTACACGAGCCGCCTCCCTTGTCGAGAGGACCTCTTGTTTCTCTTCTCTTTACTGGGGGGCTCCTCTTGATTCTTTCGCCCTGCATCGGATCCCGTGTATCGAGTGCCCCGTGGCATACTGCCAGTGCATGGAGAGTGACACCACGAACCTTGTCATTCATCTTCCCACCCGACGGCACGTTTTAAAATCCTGACATCCTCCCTGTAGATGGGGAGTCCGCGGCGGCCTCTCGAAAAGACCCATTGCCCTTCACCTTCCCGCTCCATCCCTTTGGGGGGACAGGTTGCGCAACCACCCCTTAAAAGAGGATACACTTTTATAATCAAGTTATAATAGAGATAAGATATATTAAAGTATTCTGATATACATTTAAGATATTTAATTCTCTAAATATATTTCATATCAATAGATGTAAAAATAAAATATAAATACTATTACAAAAAAAAAAAAAAAAAAAAAAAAAAAAAAAAAAAAAAAATTTTTTTTTTTTTTTTTTTTTTTTTTTTTTTTTTTTTTATAGTAGTATAAACTATTTTATAATACAGTTATAGAACAAAGCATTTTGTAATGTACTTTTAAGAAATTTAGTTTTTAGTTTTCCAACTATATTTTATATCAACAGATGTAAGAATAAAATATAAATGCTACTATTAAAAAAAAAGCACAGGAAGCGATCACGCTAGAAAGCACAAAGAGACTTTTTAAAGCCATGTCTACTGGCACACTTTCTGTGTATGGGGAGTCGTAGTCCGCGGCATCACGAAAAGGCACCGTGTCGTTCACCTTCACACTCAATCCTCTTTTTGGAATAGGTGTCCTGTTGCGCAACCCAAGAGGATTCCTAAAACACCCCATACAAGAGGATACACCTCAACGTTTTCCGTCAATTTGAAAAAAAGTTGTGTGAATCAGAAGGTGTACTTTCGAGATTTCATTCGATTAGGACTGAAAATAAGCAGAGAGTGTCTAAGGGACATGCGATTCAAATATATATATGTTGAAAAAAAAAAAAAAAAAAAAAAAAAAAAAAAAAAAAAATTTTTTTTTTTTTTTTTTTTTTTTTTTTTTTTAATAATATTGTATTTAATGATATAATTATTTTATGATATAATTATTTTATCTTTACATCTGTTGAATAAAAATAATTTACTAAATAACTGTATTGAAAAAAAAAAAAAAAAAAAAAAAAAAAAAAAAAAAAAAAAAAAATGATAGAGGGAAAGTATGTAGGGATCCATTCTTTATAGGATAGAATGCATGGGACATGCATTATTTTACACATCCAATGTCTTGTTTTCTTTTTCAATGGCCTCTTCTAACCACAGTCTACATTCTCTTTCGGCGGGGCTCCTTCCGAGCCGGCTGGGACTCAGGGGATGGCAGAGGACCGTCCATACGGCCCTCAGTTCTCGCCAGTGGATGGAGGTGGCACATTCGAAACACGTCAGGGGGAGCTCTTTGTTATCACAACAGCTTTTGACATAATGCACGATGCACCCCGCATGATATCCGTGACCACACTCTCTTAGAATTAAACCCAGTCCTCCCTGCGGCACGTTGCAATACACACACACGAGTCGAGAATGTCTGGCCATCCTCTCAGCAAACGAGACGAACGGTATCCAAAAAATACAAGTCCATCTTTTCCAATGGCACCCAATTCAATCCATGTCTCGGGAAGTGGCAGTCTTCATAAACTAAACCCGTCTGCCAGAAAGGTCACGGAAAGCAATCTTTTTCCAGTCTCCTCCTGCATCTTCCACAGAATCCAAGTCTGGAAAACGGCCCTGTATATCGGCGGTGGTGAGGTCATCCAGCAGGCAGGCAGGCAGGCAAAAACTGGGTGAAACAAGACAGCCGAGTGAACGAGCAAGCGGATGCACGGCCTTTTATACTGCATTTCTACACTCTGCGACCTTGGAAAAAAAAAAAAAAAAAAAAAAAAAAAAAAAAAAAAAAAAAAAAAATTTTTTTTTTTTTTTTTTTTTTTTTTTTTTTTTTTTTTTTTTTTTTTGTAGTAGTATCCTATATTTTATAATCAAGTTATAATAAAAATAAGATATATTAGAGTAAAGAAATGTATGATGTATATTTATATTTAATGTTTAAACATATTTCATATGAATAGATGTAAAAATAAAATGTAAATACTATTAAAAAAAAAAAAAAAAAAAAAAAAAAAAAAAAAAAAAATTTTTTTTTTTTTTTTTTTTTTTTTTTTTTTTTTTTTTTGTAGTAGTATCCTATATTTTATAATCAAGTTATAATAAAAATAAGATATATTAGAGTAAAGAAATGTATGATGTATATTTATATTTAATGTTTAAACATATTTCATATGAATAGATGTAAAAATAAAATGTAAATACTATTAAAAAAAAAAAAAAAAAAAAAAAAAAAAAAAAAAAAAAAAAATTTTTTTTTTTTTTTTTTTTTTTTTTTTTTTTTTTTTCTTGTAGTAGTGTCATATATTTTATAATCAAGTTATAATAGAATAAAGAATAATATGATGTATATTTATATTTAATGTTTAAACATATTTCATATGAATAGATGTAAAAAAAAAAAAAAAAAAAAAAAAAAAAAAAAATGTAGTATAATACATTTTAGAACAGAGGATAAAGTTTTAAACACGACTCTCCCTTTCGGGACCAACGTTGGTGAGGGGTTGGGCGCAAAAAAAAGAGTTGAAAGGGGAACAGGTTTCCCCTTTCAACTCTTTTTTCTGCGACGGATGAGACACTTTAGACTTGGAGGTGAGATCCTTCCAAATCTTTTGGATCCAGTTCGAGAATCAAAATTTCGTTTCTTTTTTCTCGCAACCAACGAAATTGCTCATCCGTCAACCTCTCTTTGTACTGGATCCAGAGATAGGTGAGGTCCGGGGCCTTGAGTGTGGCCCCGCACACCCGACACTTGAGATGCCGGGCATCTCGGACCTGCTCCAACAGACACGGCGGGTGGACCGCATGCTGGCACCGCGTCAAGCGCGAGCCGTTGAGGACCGGCAGAGAGCAACACATGCAGGTGTTCATCGTCCTCGAGACAGAGAGCTACTGAAGCCTGCGTCAGCGCGCGCGTGGGTATGGGGTGGAAAGAGAGGGAGGTCTTCTTTGGGAAAATCTCACGAACCGTTCTCTGGTTTCACTTGGAAATGTCACTCTTTTTCAGTTCAACCACTCCAACACTTGAAAAAATTCAGAGTCTATCGAAATGCAGATGGGCTCCACACAAGAAAACAGTTTTAACTTGGAAAAGTCACAAAAAATCAATCTTTTTCAGTTGGACCCCTCCAACACTTTGAAAAATGTCGCAGTCTTTCGAAATGCAGATGGGCTCCATACAAGAAAACGGTTTTAACTTGGAAATGTCACAAAAAGTCAATCTTTTTCAGTTGGACCACTCCAACACTTTGAAAAAATTCAGAGTCTATCGACATGCGGCTGGGCTCCATACAAGAAAACGGTTCAAGTTTTAACTTGGAAATGTCACAAAAAGTCAATCTTTTTCAGTTCGACCATTCCAACACTTTGAAAAATGTCTTTCGAAATGCGGCTGGACTCTATCAAAGAAAACAGAGTTTTATCGTAGAATGGTCACCGAAAAAATACAAGTCCATCTTTTCCAATGGCACCCAATTCAATCCATGTCTCGGGAAGTGGCAGTCTTCATAAACTAAACCCGTCTGCCCGAAAGCTCACGGAAAGCAACCAGTCTCCTCCTGCATCTTCCACAGAATCCAAGTCTTTGGAAAACGGCCCTGTATATCGGCGGTGGTGAGGTCATCCAGCAGGCAGGCAGGCAGGCAGGCAAAAACTGGGTGAAACAAGACAGCCGAGTGAACGAGCAAGCGGATGCACGGCCTTTTATACTGCATTTCTACACTCTGCGACCTTGAAAAAAAAAAAAAAAAAAAAAAAAAAAAAAAAAAAAAAAAAAAAATTTTTTTTTTTTTTTTTTTTTTTTTTTTTTTTTTTTTTTTTATGTATTGTAAGGTATACGAAGCCTATATCCTATTGCACAACCCTCTGTGACCTTGAAAAAAAAAAAAAAAAAAAAAAAAAAAAAAAAAAAAAAAAAAAAAATTTTTTTTTTTTTTTTTTTTTTTTTTTTTTTTTTTTTTTTTTTAATGTATTGTAAGGTATACGAAGCCTATATCCTATTGCACAACCCTCTGCAACCTTGAAAAAAAAAAAAAAAAAAAAAAAAAAAAATTTTTTTTTTTTTTTTTTTTTTTTTTTTTTTTTCCTTCAATGCTTTGTAAGGTATACGAAGCCTATATCCTATTGCACAACCCTCTGCAACCTTGAAAAAAAAAAAAAAAAAAAAAAAAAAAAAAAAAAAAAAATAATTTTTTTTTTTTTTTTTTTTTTTTTTTTTTTTTTTTTTTTTTTTTAATGCATTGTAAGGTATACGAAGCCTATATCCTATTGCATAACCCTCTGCGACCTTGAAAAAAAAAAAAAAAAAAAAAAAAAAAAAAAAAAAAATTATTGAGGTTAAACTGGTGTATAAAAGGCCGTGCATTCGCTAGCTCTTTCACTTGGCTTTCGTCTACCTCGATGCTTGTGCCTGCTCTTTGGATTACTCTGCCTGTGGATTACTCTGCCTGTGGATTACTCTGCCTGTGGATTACTCTGCCCGTGGATTACTCTGCCTGTGGATTTCTGTGCCTGATGATTTCTGTGCCTGTGGATTTCTGTGCCTGTGGATTTCTGTGCCTGTGGATTTCTGTGCCTGTGGATTTCTGTGAGTATTTTACTTCGTATTATTTTATTTTGGAACTTTGATTTTTTGAGATGGTATTTTAAACAATTTTCTTCTGAAATGAGGGAATAAGAGTTTGAAAATTTTGCTGCGTTCTGTTATCCAACACTTTGAAAATTTAAACTTGAATATAAAAAGATTGTTTTTATTTTGTGACTGTGTTAAAAAGTTTGATTTTTTGAGATAGTATTTTAACCAATTTTCTTCTGAAATGAAAGTATAAGAGTTGGAAAATTTTGCTTAGTTCTGTTATCCAACACTTTGAAAATTTAAACTTGAATATAAAAAGATTGTTTTTATTTTGTGACTGTGTTAAAAAGTTTGATTTTTTGAGATAGTATTTTAACCAATTTTCTTCTGAAATGAAAGTATAAGAGTTGGAAAATTTTGCTTAGTTCTGTTATCCAACACTTTGAAAATTTAAACTTGAATATAAAAAGAGTGTTTTTATTTTGTGACTGTGTTAAAAAGTTTGATTTTTTGAGATGGTATTTTAAACAATTTTCTTCTGAAATGAGAGCATAAGAGTTTGAAAATTTTGCTGCGTTCTGTTATCCAACACTTTGAAAATTTAAACTTGAATATAAAAAGATTGTTTTTATTTTGCGACTTTGTTAAAAAGTTTGATTTTTTGAGATGGTTTCTTCTGAAATGAGAGCATAAGAGTTTGAAAATTTTGCTGCGTCCAACACTTTGAAAATTTAAACTTGAATATAAAAAGATTGTTTTTATTTTGTGATTTTGTTAAAAAGTTTGATTTTTTGAGATGGTTTCTTCTGAAATGAGAGCATAAGAGTTTGAAAATGTCGTTATGTTCTGTTAAAGAGAATGTATCCAATACTTTGAAAATTTAAGTTTTTAATCCATTTTCTTCTAAAGTGTATTTCATGAGAGGATAAGAGTTTGAAAATTTGGCTATGCGAGAATGTATCCAATAT
This sequence comes from Maratus speculifer, assembly GCA_964019185.1. NCBI lineage: Eukaryota > Metazoa > Arthropoda > Arachnida > Araneae > Salticidae > Maratus > Maratus speculifer. The sequence continues at coordinate 92,620,149 of OZ025302.1, forward strand.
TTTGAAAATTTAAACTTGAATATAAACAGATTGATTTTTTGAGTTTTAATGTGTTACTTTGTTAAAAAGATTCATTCTTTAAAAGTTTCGCTATGTTCTGTTAAAAAGAATGTATCCAACACCTTGGAAAAAAAAAAAAAAAAAAAAAAAAAAAAAAAAAAAATTATTAAGGTCACAAAAAAAAAAAAAAAAAAAAAAAAAAAAAAAAAAAAAAAAAAAAAAAAAATTAATTGGGTCAAACGGGTGTATAAAAGGCCGTGAATTCACTAGTTCGTTCACTTGGCTTTCGTCTTTCTCGATGCTTGTGCCTTTGGATTATTCTGCCTGTGAGTGTTTTACTTTGTATTATTATGCGATAAAAGTTACTTTGTTAAAAAGATTGATTTTTTGAGAGGGTGTTTTAAAACCATTCTGAAATGGTTCGAGTTTGTGAATAAGAGTTTGAAAATTTCGCCGTCTTCTGTTAAAGAGAATGTATCCAACACTTTGAAAATTTAAGTTTTTAATCCATTTTCTTCTAAAATGTATTTCATGAGAGGATAAGAGTTTGAAAATTTAGCTATGCGACCATGTTGACAATTGAAACTTGAATATAAAAAGATTGTTTTTATTTTGCGACTTTGTTAAAAAAGTTTCTGTTAAAGAGAATAAGTCCATTTTCTTCTAAAGTGTATTTCATAAGAGTTTGAAAATTTTGCCATGTTCTTTGAAATGGAAACTTGACTGTCTTTTTTAAAAAGATTCATTTTCTGAGACAACCCTTTTCTTTTTGCTCCACTCATGTCCTTTTTCTTCTTCTTTTCAGATGGCGACGTTTCTGTGGCACCTCTTCTAGACAGAAGGGGAGAGACAGGGGGCTGCTCAGATCCTACCCTCTCCCGCTGGGCGAGGAGGCGGATACAGATACTACACCCCGAACTCGCCGGATGGCCGCATACCAGGGACATGGGGTCACTCCAATCCTCCTCTCCGATCCTCTGCTGTGGGTCAGTTGCAAGCATGGACCGCGATACTCGCTGTCGGTTAGTATAGGCAGGGGGTTCGCATGCACGGCCCTAAGATTCCTGGCCCTCAGTAAGGTCGGATGGAAGAGAGAGTGCGGAGGACCGCCGCTCCCATGCAGTATGTAGGGGCCGCTCGCAGGATTCTCCTCGAGGGCTACCGTGGCCCCGGTAGCCACTTCTTTTCCCAGTGCGGCGCCAGGGTCAGAGTGATGGGAGCCACCCTGCTCCCCCTTCTCCAGCAGGGATCGTCTGTACTTCAGCCGCCGCTCTTCTCCAGTAGTGAACCCTTCAAACCTTCCAATCCCTTCCGGGTGTTCAAAGGAGCTCGACAAGGTGTCCGAAGGGCTACTGTTGGCCGGTTGTCTCTTGGCGGGGTCTAGAGGTTCCTCCGAAAACGGCGCCCCTTGCAGGGCGACCCGGTACGTGCATGGGGAGTTCGGGATTCGAATTCCTGGTACAAAGAGATTACCTGACCGTGTCTCGCACCGTAAGGGAAAGAACCTCGTCAATTGACGCTCTGTGCCGGCATGGCCATTGCTTGAGCCTGTAGGTCTGGGGCCTCGATGAGAGGCAACCGGCTGGAAGGCGCCTGGGGCACCCCGTGTGCCGTGGGCGCGCAGTAGAAGAAGTCTCTCAGGACCGGAGGCCTCTGTGCACTGCGGTCCAGGTGCCTCCGGGGTTGGGAGATGCCACGGTGGGAAAGGGTGGTCACAACACGATGGAGGGAGCGCCTGTGTTGCCCATCCCCTCACGGGGGCGCAAGGCCTTTTAGGTACGCGTAGAACCACCGTGGTAAAGAGTCGCTTGACCCGAATTCGGATATCTGAGGGTCGAATTCGGTCCTCGGGGGATGAAAGCTCTGGCGGCACTCTGGAAGACTGGAAGGTGGACAAGGGGGAAGCGAACAGGAAGCGTGGTCTAGCGAAGGAGATTCCGACAAGAAAGAAGGAACGGTTTGTCTAGGGGGCGTGAGACAGAAATGTCCAAGGTGGTACTCTTTTTTATAATTATTATTATTATTATTATTATTATTATTATTATTATGATGACCGGTTTGAGCCGCTTCGGCGGCTTGCCGGCCCATTTCCCTGGCTTACAAAGGTGGGTGGTTTTCTTTTTTCACACAGAGAGATGGATGCATGAGAGGTGGCCACAGGTTTGGTTTTAAAAAGGTGGTCATGGTGTATAAAGTGTTTTAAAAAGGTAAAAAGTGTATGAAAAGGTCATGTTTTAAAAAGGTTATGTTTTAAAAAGGTTTTGTTTTATAAAGTGGTGGGGAAAGGTAATGGTGTATAAAGTGTTTTAAAAAGGTAAAAAGTGTATGAAAAGGTTATGCTTTAAAAAGGTTTTGTTTTATAAAGTGTTTTAAAAAGTGTTTGATAGAACATCCTTATAATATAATAAGGGTGTTTTAAAAAGTGAAAAAATCCTGTGGGGAAGTTTGTTTTGAAGAAGGTCAAGTTTTATAAAGGTTTTGTTTTATAAAGTGTTTTAAAAAGTGTTTGATAGAACATCCTTATAAGGGTGTTTTAAAAAGTGAAAAAATCCTGTGGGGAAGTTTGTTTTGAAGAAGGTCATGTTTTTAAAGTCAAGTTTTCATAGAAAATGTAAAAATGAAAGGTTACTATGAAAGGTACGTTTTTTCATTTCTTAAGAAATTGGTATTTGATAAATGTATTTGATAAATGTATTTGATAAATGTATTTGATAAATGTATTTGATAAATGTATTTGATAAATGTATTTGATAAATGTATTTGATAAATATTTGATAAATACTTGATAAATTTTTGATAAATACTTGATAAATTTTTGATAAATTTTTGATAAATACTTGATAAATTTTTGATAAATACTTGATAAATTTTTGATAAATACTTGATAAATATTTGATATTTTTGATAAATACTTGATATTTTTGATAAATGCTTGATAAATATTTGATATTTTTGATATTATTGCATCGATAGTTCGTCGATTTTACAATGAACAAGAAAACGCGTATTCTTTTTCAGGGCGTTTTCCTTTACAGGAAACAAGACTCAAGTACCAAGTTTTCACGTGTCTTCGCGTTTTTCTTTACAAGACGCGCTTCGATCTTACAAGGCGTTTTCTTTTACAGGGCGTTTTCTTTTACAGGAAACAAGACTCAAGTACCAAGTTTCGCGTTTTTCTTTACAAGATGCGCTTCGATCTTACAAGGCGTTTTCTTTTACAGGAAACAAGACTCAAGTACCAAGTTTCGCGTGTCTTCGCGTTTTCTTTTACAGGGCGTTTTCTTTTACAGGAAACCAGTTTCACCCGAGACGGAGTCGGGTAGACGGTCAGACCGTCGGCCTAGCCTTCGAAGGTTTTCTGTGGTTTCCCTTCGAACTCGAAGGGAGCTTCCGGCAAAAACGGAAACTCTCCTCGAGCGTGAATGCGGGTTAGGTTCCCTTTCAAAGTCCCACCACAGATGGGCTTTAGCACACATTGGATACACAAATAAAATTGTACACAAACAACACAAACAATTTTTTTTTTTTTTTTTTTTTTTTTTTTTTTTTTTTTTTACCCCAATTTGAACCCATTTTTACAGACACTCGACTCCAATCCAGACACATTTCCACAAATACAAATTTACAAATAAGATTTCATCCAACCATGGAATCTTGTTATAATATTTCACATTTCCACAAATACAAATTTAGAAATAAAATTTCATTCAACCATGGAATCTTGTTATATTTCACATTTCCACAAATACAAATTTAGAAATAAAGTTTCATCCAACCATGGAATCTTGTTATAATATTTCACATTTCCACAAACACAAACAACACAAACAACAAACAACATAAACAACGCAAACAACATAAACAACGCAAACAACATAAACAACGCAAACAACATAAACAACGCAAACAACATAAACAACACAAACAACGCAAACAACACAAACAATACAAACAACACAAACAACATAAACAACACGAACAACACAAACAACACAAACAACACAAACAACGCAAACAACATAAACAACATAAACAACATAAACAACATAAACAACACAAACAACATAAACAACATAAACAACATAAACAACACAAACAACACAAACAACACAAACAACACAAACAACACAAACAACACAAACAACATAAACAACATAAACAACATAAACAACACAAACAACGCAAACAACACAAACAACACAAACAACACAAACAACATAAACAACACGAACAACACAAACATTTTTTTTTTTTTTTTTTTTTTTTTTTTTTTTTTTTTTTTTTTTTTCACAAATACAACTTCACAAATAAGATTTCATCCAACCATGGAGGATGGAATCTTGTTATAAAATTTGTGAAGTTCTTTTTATACTCTCCCACCCACACACATTTTGACAAGAAACACTCTCCCACACACACACATTTTGACAAGAAACACTCTCCCACCCACTCACATTTTGACAAGAAACACTCTCCCACCCACACACATTTTGACAAGAAACACACTCCCACACACACACACATTTTGACAAGAAACACACTCCCACACACACACACATTTTGACAAGAAACACTCTCCCACACACACACACACATTTTGACAAGAAACACTCTCCCACACACACTCCAAACCACACACGTTTCCACAAGAAACACTCTCCAAACCACACACGAAACCACACACGTTTCCACAAGAAACACTCTCCCACCCACACACGTTTCCACAAGAAACACTCTCCCACCCACACACGTTTCCACAAGAAACACTCTCCCACCCACACACATTTCCACAAGAAACACTCTCCCACCCACACACATTTCCACAAGAAACACTCTCCCACCCACACACATTTCCACAAGAAACACTCTCCAACACAACACAACACATTTCCAAAAACAAAAATAGAAATAAGATTCCATGAATGAGCCACCGATTTTTTTTTTTTTTTTTTTTTTTTTTTTTTTTTTTTTTTTTTTTTTTTTTGATGAGTCATTTTTTTTTTTTTTTTTTTTTTTTTTTTTTTTTTTTTTTTTGATGAGTCATTTTTTTTTTTTTTTTTTTTTTTTTTTTTTTGATGAGTCATTTTTTTTTTTTTTTTTTTTTTTTTTTTTTTTTTTTTGAGATGAGTCATAATATTTTTTAATGACTCACCTAATTATAAAAAAAAAAAAAAAAAAAAAAAAAAAAAAAAAAAAATTTTTTTTTTTTTTTTTTTTTTTTTTTTTTTTTTTTTTTTTTTTTTTTTTGAGATGAGTCATAATTTTTTTTTTTTTTTTTTTTTTTTTTTTTTTTTTGAGATGAGTCATAATATTTTTTAATGACTCACCTAATTATTAAAAAAAAAAAAAAAAAAAAAAAAAAAAAAAAGACTCATTTCAAAAAAAAAAAAAAAAAAAAAAAAAAAAAAAAAAATTTTTTTTTTTTTTTTTTTTTTTTTTTTTTTTTTTTTTTTTTTTTATGACTCATCTGATTCAATGACTCATCTAATAATTATCTTTAAGTATCTATACTCATCTTTGAATATCTACATAAAAAAGAGACTCCAGATTTCGTTTTCCAGGGTTGGATGAAAACTTATTTCGACTGTCGCCCCGTTTTTCGTTTTCCAACCTAGTCACACGCTTTCTACAAAGAGCCTCCATGTTCGCTCTCGTGACACGGAGGCCCGCCACGATGCGACCTACGGGTTTTTTTTTCCGTCCCACCCTTCTGTGGCCCGAGACGTGGAGCGTGCGACTCGAATCGCACAGAAAAAAACCGGTGCGACGATTGTGGACGCATGTCTCCCGAGGGACCGGACCCAGGCGTCTAGCTTGGGAGCCAGGCGTCTGTTTTAAAGCAACACCTTGGGAGCATGGCGTCTGGTTTAAACCAACACCTTGGGAGTCTGGCGTCTGGTTTAAACCAACACCTTGGGAGTCAGGCGTCTGGTTTAAACCAACACCTTGGGAGTCTCCAACTCAGGCGTCTTTTTTAACCCTTTCAGGGGCGGTGTTTGCAGTGTGCAAACACATAATATTACTGTTCCAATTTCGAACTGGCACCAGTATAATTTTAGTACAATTTGGATTTTATAATATTCGTGAAAAACAGCTCTTGATTATTTTCAAATAAATCTGTTCTTAAATTGTGGTGTGAATCAATTATTTGAACATTTTCGGAGCAGAAATACCTTGCCCCTGAAAGGGTTAAACAAACACATTGGGAGCCAGGCGTCTGTTGACAGTACGCCTTGGGAGTCTCCAACTCAGGCGTCTTTTTTAAACAAACACATTGGGAGCCAGGCGTCTGTTGACAGTACGCCTTGGGAGTCTCCAACTCAGGCGTCTTTTTTAAACAAACACATTGGGAGCCAGGCGTCTGTTGACAGTACGCCTTGGGAGTCTCCAACTCAGGCGTCTTTTTTAAACAAACACATTGGGAGCCAGGCGTCTGTTGACAGTACGCCTTGGGAGTCTCCAACTCAGGCGTCTTTTTTAAACAAACACATTGGGAGCCAGGCGTCTGTTGACAGTACGCCTTGGGAGTCTCCAACTCAGGCGTCTTTTTTAAACAAACACATTGGGAGCCAGGCGTCTGTTGACAGTACGCCTTGGGAGTCTCCAACTCAGGCGTCTTTTTTAAACAAACACATTGGGAGCCAGGCGTCTGTTGACAGTACGCCTTGGGAGTCTCCAACTCAGGCGTCTTTTTTAAACAAACACATTGCGAGCCTGGCGTCTGTTGACAGTACGCCTTGGGAGTCTCCAACTCAGGCGTCTTTTTTAAACAAACACATTGCGAGCCTGGCGTCTGTTGACAGTACGCCTTTTTTTACACAACACCTAGTCAGGCAGATGTTTTTTGAAACACAGTGTTTGTACGCCTTTTTTACACAACCCCTTGGGAGCCAAGCGTCTTTTGAAACCATACTCTCGACCACCACCACCCCCCTCGTGCAAAGGTTTCGTTCCGCAACGGGGCCACTCCACTCTTTGAGGCGAGCCGCGTCTGGTTCGGAATCGCCGAGGGTCCGGTGCTCGAAACATTGTGCAGTCGACTGTAAGTATTTTTTTTCACAAAATGTATCTTTCATTTCCAATTTCTTTTTTTTTTAACTCAACTTTTTTAAAAACTCAAATGTATTCGTTACATTTTTTTTTGTTAGACGCACACGTATGCACGCACTCAAAATCCATTTCCATCTTTTTTTCGAAACCAGGCGCGAGAAGAAAAAGTCCGCTAGTGTCCTGGTACTAGCGGTGAAAAACATCGAGAATACTTTTCTTTTTTTGGAGGGTGGGGGGGGGGTGTTAGAGCGCGATTTTCTTTTTGATCGGCTGTCGTACATTTTCATTTAAAAAAAATGTAATTCCTAAAATTGCTGAGCAACCCAGTCTGTGAAGCCTCGTGGGAGGGGGAGACGGGTCGGCAATCCATCTTTTTTTTCGAAACCAGGCGCGAGAAGAAAAAGTCCGCTAGTGTCCTGGTACTAGCGGTGAAAAACATCGAGAATACTTTTCTTTTTTTTTGGAGGGTGGGGGGGGGGGGGTTAGAGCGCGATTTTTTTGTTTGGCTGTCGTACATTTCATTTAAAAAATATTACTCCTAAAATTGCTGAGCAACCCAGTCTGTGAAGCCTCGTGGGAGGGGGAGACGGGTCGGCAATCCATCTTTTTTTTTCGAAACCAGGCGCGAGAAGAAAAAGTCCGCTAGTGTCCTGGTACTAGCGGTGAAAAACATCGAGAATATTTTTGTTTTTTTAGAAGGGGGGGTTAGAGCGCGATTTTTTTCGTTCGGCTGTAACGAATAAATTTGTGTTTTGAGAAAAAAAAATGACTTGAACGAGAAGAAATTGGAATACAAAGGTACATTTTTTTTTTAAAAAAAAAAAGTCTGCTCTCGTAATTGAGAAAAATAAGAGGGAGGGGGTAAGAAGAAAGGGGGCAATTCGGATCCGAGCCATTCTTTGTGTCGTCCCACAGTGCGCGGTCCGAGACGACATAGAATGGCAAAGATCGTAGGCTGAGATGACGAGGGCTGCCCCCTTTTTTCCTTTTTTTTAACAGGATGCTTTTCGCATCAAAATTCTCTTTTTTCGGCATTTTTTATTTCGCGTGGAGGAGGGAGGGTTTGTAAGGAATGAATTATTGCAAGTAGGTACTTTGGGGTTTTTTTTCTCAACCTCCATTTTTCTCCACTTCCGTGGTCTTTTTGGGGGAGGCAGTAACTGGTCCATGAGGGAACGTCTCCGAATATCTGGTTCCATTTTAGGTCGTTCTTGTCTCTCGAGCAAATGACTTGGGAGCCCGGTGCCGGGAACCCTGGTGTGGGAATTTCGATTCCTGCATCAGATGCGATGGACTGACTTGGATCCGCATCGTAGACACGGCTCCTTGGAAGGAAGAGCCGAGGCTCTCGTAGACCGAACATAAACGGCGGCTTTGCGGGGAGACAAGAGTCGACTTTCCTTTGAATTGAAAAAAAAAATATCTATCAAAGGATGTCGATGGCCTGATTTGAAGAACCTTAGCGACTTCATCCCTTCCGAAGCATACGAGAGTCCTAGTACGATTTAGTTACTGGACTGCTTCTGTGGGGTATGGATGGAGTTGCTGCAGACATGGTAAAGCCTGCTTCAGGTGGGTGTAAATATTCATTGTGGATGGCCCATGCTGTAGAGTCGAGGTGGACGGTTCGGAGACGTACGGGTTTCTCGATGACGGATCGGCCTGTCTTTTTCAATCAGATAATGGAGGAATGAAAGTGGAGAGGAAAGAAAACCCCGAAAAAAAAAACAACAAAAAATTACTGAGCAGGGAGCGCGTGTGGGACGAGTCGAGGGGTCGCGCGCAGCAGGTGCCTCTCAAGGGAGGTTCGTAAGTCGTTTTGGCGACCTTTCGACATCGGACTGTGACGAGGGAAACGAATGAGTTTTTTATATCTACGCGCGCGCTTCTCTCTCGTCTGTCTATAACAGAGAGAGAGACAGACAGAAAAAAATAGGGGTAAAAAAAAATCATCGTGATCTGGATATTTCATCCGGACTCACACGATTCATTTTTAACGAGAGCAAACTTTCCGGTCCAATAAAGTATATTTCAAAAAAAAAAATATTGTGTCTTGTCTGATATTTTTGTGTCTTGTGTCATTTCTTTTTCTTATTCCCAAATATAGGGCGCACAGAAAAAAAAGAGTATTTTGGAAAGCCGTAGGTTATGAACATTGTACATTCAATTAAAAATGACTTTTGTTTTTTCAGCTACTGTAACATCGACAACAATCCCCAACCCATAAAAAAAAGAGTCGACTCTCCCCCCCCCACCCCCTTCAAAACAGGTAGACGGCACCCTCCGTCAACCTATTTTGAAGAAAGATTCGAAGGGTTTTTTTTTTCAACCTTCGAACTAAATGCGAGTTTGTTTATCATTGATCCTTTTTTCGGCAAAAAAAATGACCCCTTGCCACGGAGAGGGGGAGGGGTATTTTTGGCACAAAAAATATATTTTACATAAAACAAAAGAATTGTGGAGTTGCGATAGATTACAATATCGCAGCGGGTGGTAAATGGTGGGACACAATTCTAAAAAAATATAATAATAATTTTGTTTCGGTAAAAAGACCCTTTCATTTAAACGAAGGGGCATTTTTGGCACAAAACATCTTTTTCAAAAAAAAAAAGAATTGTGGCGTTGCGATACGATTTAATATCGCAGCGGGTGGTTATGGTGGGACACAATTCTAAAAAAAAAATTTTTTTTCCTTTTCCATTTTTCGACCAAAACCAACATCTTCCAAACAAAATGTTGGAAAAATGACTTGAACGAGAAGAAATTGGAACGCAAAAGTAATTTTTTTTTTAAAAAAAAAGTCTGCTCTTGTAATTGAGAAAATAAAAAACTTATCCGCGTGGAGGGGGGGGCGCGTAATGGAGAAAGGGGGCAATTCGGATCCGAGCCATTCTTTGTCGTCTCACAGCGCGCGGTTTCTATTCCGAGATGACGTAGAATGGTAAAGATCGTAGGCTGAGATGACGAGGGCTGCCCCCTTTTATCCTCTTTTTTTTTCCAGGATGCATTTCGCATCAAAATTCTTTTTTTTCCTCATTTTTTATTTCGCGCGTGTGTGTGGGGGGGAGGAGGGAAAGAGTTGTAAGGAATGTATTATTGCAAGTAGGCATTTTGGGTTTTTTTTTCTCATTCTCCATTGTTTCTCCACCTCCGTTTTTTTTGAGAAGGGCAGAAAGTTTCCAGATGAAGTGGTTTCCGAATCCTGGTTTTTCGGTCAGGTCTTCTCGTCTCGTCGCAACGATCCTGGGAGTAGCTTTACGTTGGGTAGCCTTGCGGCGGCCCGGCCCGGAACCCTGGTGTGGGAATTTGTTGCGTCACGGGGGCGCGGTGGATCCCTGCAGCAGATGCGATGGGCTGACTTGGATCCGCATCGTAGACTCGGTTCCATGGAAGGCCCGAGCCTCTCGTAGATCGGCGGAAAATATGCCGACGGCTTTGCGGTGAGACGAGAGGCGACATTCCTTTGAATAATAATAATAAAAAAATAAATCTATCAAGTGACAAAGGAAGTCGGATGCCTGATTGAAAAACTAACAACTCCATTGACTCCGAAGCGAAACGAAAGTCCTTGGGCTTAGTAGTGGAGACGAAACGTCCAGGTGCACTGCTTCGTGAGTAAATGCTCGAGTTGACGCTAGAAACGGTAAAGCCTGACAGTCGGGCCTAAATCCATGTTACCCTAAGTTGTTTGACAGAATTGGGTGCCCCGTTTCTTTAGCAGAGTCACGTTGGACGGAGGCGGAAGCCGTTGGTTTGTTTTTCCAACTGGACCGAGTCTGATTTCGGTCGGCCGGAGTCTGACTTTAATGACGGAATGCGGACTGCCTGGATCAAAAAAGATAATGGAGGAATGAAGGTGGAGACGAAAGAAAACCCCGAAAAAAAAAACAACAAAAAATTGATGAGCAGGGAGCGCGTGTGGGACGAGTCGAGGGGTCGCGCGCAGCAGGTGCCTCTCAAGGGAGGTTCGTAAGTCGTTTTGGCGACCTTTCGACATCGGACTGTGACGAGGGAAACGAATGAGTTTTTTACTCTCATCTGTCTATAACAGAGAGAGAAAGAGAAATAGGGGTAAAAAAATCATCATCATCATCATCATCTGGATATTTCATCCAGACGCACATGATTCATTTGTTTTTTAACGAGAGCAAACTTTTATTTTTTTCTTTTTTTTTCTGGTCCAATAAAGTATATTTCAAAAAAAATATATTGTGTCTTGTGTCATTTCTTTTTCTTATTCCCAAATATAGGGCGCACAGAAAAAAAGAGTCGACTCTTCCACACACCCATTCCCCCCCCCTCAAAACAGGTAGACTGCACCCTCCGTCAACCTGTTTTGAAGAAAGGTTCGAAGGTTTTTTTTCCGTGGTTTTTTTTAACCTTCGAACTAAATGCGAGTTTGTTTTTGTTTATCATTGATCCTTTTTTCGGCAAAAAAAAGACCCCCCTTGCCACGGAGAGGGGGGAAGCATTTTTGGCACAAAAATATATTTTACATAAAAAAAAGAATTGTGGAGTTGCGATAGATTACAATATCGCAGCGGGTGGTAAATGGTGGGACACAATTCTAAAAAAAATAATAATAATAATAATAATTTTGTTTCGGTAAAAAGACCCTTTCATCAAAACGAAGGGACATTTTTGGCACAAAACATCTTTTTAAAAAAAGAATTGTGGCGTTGCGATACGTTTGAATATCGCAGCGGGTGGTTATGGTGGGACACAATTCTAAAAAAAAATAATAATAATTTTATTTCGGTAAAAAGACCCTTTCATCAAAACGAAGGGGCATTTTTGGCACAAAACATCTTTTTAAAAAAAGAATTGTGGCGTTGCGATACGTTTGAATATCGCAGCGGGTGGTTATGGTGGGACACAATTCTAAAAAAAAAATTTTTTTTTCTTCCCTTCCTCTTTTTCGACCGAAACCAACTCTTAGCACTCTACCAAAAATGTAACGCATATATTTTTGAGTTTTAAGAAAAAAAAAAGAAGTGTTAAAAAATGACTTGAAAGAAAAGAAATTGAAACACAAAGATACACTTTTTTTATAAGTCTGCTAATATATATATATATATATATATATATATATATATATATATATATATATATATATATATATATATATATATATATATATATATATATATATATATATATATATATATATATATATAATCCGGTTTAATCAGTTTTTATTTCTGAGAAAGAAATCCAAATCCTAAAAAAAAAATTTTTTTATTAGTATAAATATTGTATGATGTATATTTAATTCTATAAATATATTTTATATTAATAGATCAGATCAGCGATCACGCTAGAAAACACAAAGAGACTTTTTAAAGCCATGTCCACTGGCACACTCTCTGTGTATGGGGAGTCGTAGCCCGCGGCATCACGAAAGGGCACCGTGTCGTTCACCTTCGCACTCAATCCTCTTTTTGGAGTAGGCGTCCCGTTGCGCAACAACAGAGGATTTCTAAAACACCCCATACAAGGGGATACACCTCAACGTTTTCGGTCAATTTGAAAAAAAGTTGTGTGAATCAGAAGGTGCACTTTCGAGATTTCATTCGATTAGGACTGAAAATAAGCAGAGAGTGTCTAAGGGACATAAGATTTAATTTTTTTTGTGTGTGTACACTATAAAGTTTATTTTTTTGCATGCACTTTGCAAATTTTTCTGGCGTCTGTAAATTTAAAAATCTATATAGGTCAATGACCTTTGACCTTTGACCTTCATTTTTTTATCTGGGAGCTACTTGAAAAAAAATTTCTGAGAGCTGGTTGAAACAAATTTAAAACGATTACGATTGTATAACGAATATCATATATATATATATATATATATATATATATATATATATATATATATATATATATATATATATATATATATATATATATATATATATAAATTACTGACTACTTCTCCTTTAAGGTAATTACCCTTAAGGTAATCCCTTGATGTTAATCTTCCTCTTGTTTACCTCTTTATTCTGACATGTTAATTAAAGTAAATTTTGACTCATAAATCTTTTTTATCTTCAGTAAAAATCTAAAACCCTAAGAAGATGAAATTATTTTTTGCATGCACTTTGCAATTTTTCTGACGTCTGTAAAATTAAAAATCTATATAGGTCATTGACCTTTGACCTTTGACCTTCATTTTTTTATCTGGGAGCTACTTGAAAAAAATTTTCTGAGAGCTGGTTGAAACAAATTTAAAACGATTACGATTGTATAACGAATATTATATATATATATATATATATATATATAAATTACTGACTACTTCTCCTTTAAGGTAATTACCCTTAAGGTAATCCCTTGATGTTAATCTTCCTCCTGTTTACCTCTTTATTTTTAGTTTTCTTTGGAGGTGGTGGAGAATAAAGGGTAATAGGTAATACTTTTTCCGGGTTTTTAGAATCATTAATTGTACTCCCCTGGTTAGAACCGACCGATTGTAAAACGCCATGGCTAGTGGATTGCGGCCCCTCCAGACATGGTCTTTTACAATTAGTCGTTTCAACATTAGATTGTTTCCTTTTTCCGTTGTTTCGCTCCATCTGTAATTGGTTTTGATGGGATCGATAATCAGTTGAAGATCTCGCTTTCTGCTTTACGAGGAGTTTTTTCATTCGACGTCTTTCTGCGGCTTCGGCTTTTTCTATATCTGATAATTTTCGTCTACCCATTTTTGTAATTGTTAGTTTCTACTTTATTAATGATGATTTCATACATTTCTATTTCCTATTGAAATAAAAATTATTCAAAAAGTATAGAAATTCGTTTAAAATGATAAAAAATATAAAGTGACGACATCACGGGGGTCTGCACGACCGAGAACAACAACCATCGCAGCCCGCGGCATCACGAAAGGGCACCGTGTCGTTCACCTTCGCACTCAATCCTCTTTTTGGAATAGGCGTCCCGTTGCGCAACAACAGAGGATTCCTAAAACACCCCATACAAGGGGATACACCTCAACGTTTTCGGTCAATTTGAAAAAAAGTTGTGTGAATCAGAAGGTGCACTTTCGAGATTTCATTCGATTAGGACTGAAAATAAGCAGAGAGTTTCTAAAGGACATGAGATTCAAATATATATATATATATATATATATATATATGAATGTAAAAAAAAAAAAAAAAAAAAAAAAAAAAAAAAAAAAAAAAAAAAAAAAATTTTTTTTTTTTTTTTTTTTTTTTTTTTTTTTTAAATATATAATCCGCAGTCACTTTTCGTTCGGAGATGGCGGAGACAACACTGGCTGCTGTCGATGAGCGTGCCCCAGTGCCCGATGCCGCTGGCCAGTGTTTGTCTCGAAGATTATGCTGCGTGTACTGCAGAGAGCGGAGAGGAGGGTCCGGAATCATACTGAGACGCTGCGGCCACGAATTCCATGCTGGATGCATCATATACAAAATTAAAGAAGATTTAAAAACACCCGAGCCTACGCTGAGGTGCTACGCCTGCTCCACTCCCCTCCATTGGCGCGAGTTGCGCGCTATATGTACGATACTATACCATCCGCACAGCTACGCGAGACCGAGAATGAGAAAAACTGATTTGATTTTAGAAAAAACTTTGATAAAGATCATTAGAAAACTGAAAAAAGAAACGATGAATCATAAAAAATTAGAGACTGATGTGATAAACTGTACAAAAAGTTTGTAATATTTACTTTGAAAATTTTTTAGAACATTGTTTCTTTGAACATTGAAATTATTTCCGTCTTGTGTTAAAAAAAGCTCGCATCAGAATACCAAATTCTTTCCTCGGAAATACTGTTTTTTTTTTTTTTTTTTTTTTTTTTTTTTTTTTTTTTTTTTTAAGTTATTTGCAGTCAGTTTTTCACTCGGCCATATGAAGTTATGCCGCATAAAGTTTAAACTTTATAAAGTTAACAGTTTGTATAATCGTTTCACATCTTTACAAAAGATGACTAGTGTAGGAGTCTCCGATAGTGACAATTTGCAAAATTCTTTTTATCCTTTCTTGGGTAAAACATCAACCAATTACATATTACGTGGTCCACGGAAACAGAGATTGAATAATGTGCTACGCTGTTTTGAGTCTAATGCAATGACGATGGCCTATATTATACACGAGTTATTTCGAAGACCTGCTGTTGAATGGCATATTTATGATGCCATACCCACGATCCCGATAGATTACTCGCAACTTGCTCAAAACGATACGTGTGTCTTGTGTAACATCAAATTTCGTCCTTTGGAGGCGGTTAAACTGTTACCTTGTCTTCATTATTACCACGATGCGTGCCTAGCGAGTTGGTGTAAAGAAAACGACGATTGTCCGTATCGGGAAAATGAAGACGGCGACGAAAGGAGCCATTGTAAACAAAAGGTTCACCTTCCCAAGGATCCAGAGTTTCTCTGGCGTAACGAAATGATTCTTCAATTAATAGACGTTTTATTTCAAAAACATGAATTTTTTAGAGAGTTTATATTGAATCGTATCAATGAAAGTGTTTCGACGAGTGTGGATAAAAACCTGGATGAATGTGCCATTTGTTTTGAACAGTTTCAAAAGGAGCCCAAACAACTTCCTTGCACTCACAAGTTTCATGAACTTTGTATCCAAACATGGTTCGAAAGAAAAAACACATGCCCTTTGTGCAGATTTAAAATCGAAAAATTGTTATAAAAAATGTAAATCTATCACGCAGTCAATGTTTTTGCTTAAAGGAATTGTGTCCTTATAGCGATGTAAATAAATATGTATTTATAATTGTAAATAAATAAAACTTTTATGTTTTTAAAATATTTCGTGTGATTTTTTAAGGTAATTCTCCATAAGATAATCCCTTAATGTTTTAATCTTTCTCTTCTTTACCTCTTTATTTCGACGT
Organism: Maratus speculifer; assembly: GCA_964019185.1. Classification (NCBI taxonomy): domain Eukaryota; kingdom Metazoa; phylum Arthropoda; class Arachnida; order Araneae; family Salticidae; genus Maratus; species Maratus speculifer. The sequence continues at coordinate 92,636,077 of OZ025302.1, forward strand.
GTTAATTATTATAAATTTTGACTCAACTTTTTTTCTGGCGTCAGTAAAAAATATGTCTAAAGAGGTCATTGACCTTTGACTTCAAAAAAAAAAAAAAAAAAAAAAAAAAAAAAATTTTTTTTTTTTTTTTTTTTTTTTTTTTTTTTTAATTATATATTAGCCTGCGCATCAGACGTGTCTCATTCGACGCCTGCTCTTGTCACTCGTCGACATGGCCACGTTTTTCCGAGATTCCTTTCCTGATTCCGAGAACAATCCGACCTTTGTGAAAAATTTCACTCTCGAAAAACTTTCGAACGCGTCCTCGCCGGAGCCGGAAACGGAAGTTTCCCTTAAACTAGACCGGGATCTTTTACGGCCCGATGCTGCTGCTGGTGACGATGACGACGATGATGATCGAGGAGACGACTTCCCGAAACGTGAACCCGAGGCGTCCCGAGATCTCCTAGACCCTGCGACGCCCGTCGCGCCCCTCGGCGGCCGAGAGGATCCGCAGCGGAAACGGGCGCTCGAGACGCCGAAGAAGCGTTCGAAAACTTCTAAACGGAAACGAGAGTCTGAGAAACGTTTTAAAGCCCGAAAGTCGAGCCGCGGCGGTCGACGACAGTCTCGAGTGCTGCAAGAGTCGAAGAAAAAGTCGAAAAAAAATAAAGGCGAGCATCGAGAGTCGAAGAAGAAAAAGTTAAAAAGATTTCGGCGACGGCGGCGCCCGGAGAAGTACCGATGGAGAATTGCCGCCGTCTCTCACGAGCCCGACGACGTCAACTACTCCGAAATCTGTCGCATTTACGATTTCGATCGGATCCCTTTTATCAAGGATCGCGTTCCGCGAACGTCGTGTTCGTATTACACGGACGGATCCAAGCGGCAAGAGCACGCCGGGTGCGCCTTCACCGCCGTGTCCGACGACCGACGGACCGTCGTCGCGGAAAAACAGATCCGCATTTCCGACGGTCTGTGCGTAGTCACGGCCGAACTCCAGGCGATCAAGGAGGCCGTGACGGACGCGCGCGAGAGGGGCGTCCGCGAACTGGACGTCTATACGGATTCCAGGGCGGCGATCGGATTCGTCGAGAGATCCTGTCTTCGACGACATCGAGTGGCCGATCAGATCAGAGATTTCGTCGCAAAAAATAAAATCAAAGTCTTTATGCACTGGATCAAATCTCACGCCGGTCACGTCCTCGGCGATCGGGCAGACGCGTTGGCGAAAGCCGCCGCGACCAGGGACGAGGTGGACGTGACTGTGGAACCCTTTCCGTATCGAACAAAAAACACGTCGTCGCGACCCGATACGGGTTCGACGCAAAGAGGCGATAAAAAAAAGAACAAAACACGAAGAAAAGAAAAGAAGAGCGAAAAAAAACACGCCGCCACGACCGAGGATCGGGTGGACGCAAAGAGGCGAAAAACGTACAAAAAACGAAGAAAAAGAAAGAACAGCGAAAAAAAAAACACGCCGCCACGACCGAGGATCGGGTGGACGCAAAGAGGCGAAAAAAGAAGAAAACAAAAAAACAAAAAATAAAAAAAAAATAAGAGCGAAAAAAAAAAACGCCGTCCCGACCGAGGATCGGGTAGAACAATGTAACTTGGTAACAATGTAAATAAATATATATTTATAGTTGTAAATAAATATAACTTTTATGTTTGAAAATGTTTCGTGTAATTTTTTTTTGTACACTATAAAGTTTTGATTATTTTTTTGCATGCACTTTGCAAATTTTTCTGGCGTCTGTAAAATTAAAAATCTATATAGGTCATTGACCTTTGACCTTTGACCTTCATTTTTTATTTGGGAGCTACTTGAAAAAAATTTTCTGAGAGCTGGTTGAAACAAATTTAAAACGATTACGATTGTATAACGAATATTATATATATATATATATATATATATATATATATATATATATATATATATATATATATATAAATTACTGACTACTTCTCCTTTAAGGTAATTACCCTTAAGGTAATCCCTTGATGTTAATCTTCCTCTTGTTTACCTCTTTATTCTGACATGTTAAATAAAGTAAATTTTGACTCATAAATCTTTTTTATCTTCGGTAAAAATCTAAAACCCTAAGAAGATGAAATTATTTTTTGCATACACTTTGCAATTTTTCTGACGTCTGTAAAATTAAAAATCTATATAGGTCATTGACCTTTGACCTTTGACCTTCATTTTTATTTGGGAGCTACTTGAAAAAAATTTTCTGAGAGCTGATTGTAACAAATTTAAAACAATTATGATTGTATAACGAATATTATTATTATTATTATTATTATTATTATTATTATTATTATTATTATATATATATATATATATATATATATATATATATATATATATATATATATATATATATATAAAAATTACTGACTACTTCTCCTTTAAGGTAATTACCCTTAAGGTAATCCCTTGATGTTAATCTTCCTCTTGTTTACCTCTTTATTCTGACATGTTAAATAAAGTAAATTTTGACTCATAAATCTTTTTTATCTTCGGTAAAAATCTAAAACCCTAAGAAGATGAAATTATTTTTTGCATGCACTTTGCAATTTTTCTGACGTCTGTAAAATTAAAAATCTATATAGGTCATTGACCTTTGACCTTTGATCTTCATTTTTTATTTGGGAGCTACTTGAAAAAAAATTTCTGAGAGCTGGTTGTAACAAATTTAAAGCAATTATGATTGTATAACGAATATTATATATATATATATATATATATATATATATTTATTTATATATATATATATATATATATATATATATATATATATATATATATATATATAAAAATTACTGACTACTTCTCCTTTAAGGTAATTACCCTTAAGGTAATCCCTTGATGTTAATCTTCCTCTTGTTTACCTCTTTATTTTGACATGTTAAATAAAGTAAATTTTGACTCATAAATCTTTTTTATCTTCGGTAAAAATCTAAAACCCTAAGAAGATGAAATTATTTTTTGCATGCACTTTGCAATTTTTCTGACGTCTGTAAAATTAAAAATCTATATAGGTCATTGACCTTTGACCTTTGACCTTCATTTTTTATTTGGGAGCTACTTGAAAAAAAATTTCTGAGAGCTGATTGTAACAAATTTAAAACAATTATGATTGTATAACGAATATTATATATATATATATATATATATATATATATATATATATATATATATATATATATATATATATATATATATATATATATATATATATAAATATATAAATTACTGACTACTTCTCCTTTAAGGTAATTACCCTTAAGGTAATCCCTTGATGTTAATCTTCCTCTTGTTTACCTCTTTATTCTGACATGTTAAATAAAGTAAATTTTGACTCATAAATCTTTTTTATCTTCAGTAAAAATCTAAAACCCTAAGAAGATGAAATTATTTTTTGCATACACTTTGCAATTTTTCTGACGTCTGTAAAATTAAAAATCTATATAGGTCATTGACCTTTGACCTTTGACCTTCATTTTTTATTTGGGAGCTACTTGAAAAAATTTTTCTGAAGTCCGGGTTAAAAAAAAAAAAAAAAAAAAAAAAAAAAAAACAATTTTTTTTTTTTTTTTTTTTTTTTTTTTACCGTAATGTAACACAAATTCCTGAATACTATATAAGTTTCAAATTGTTTTTCATTAAAAAAAAAAAAAAAAAAAAAAAAAAAAAAAAACATTTTTTTTTTTTTTTTTTTTTTTTTTTTTTTTTTTTTTTTACCGTAATGTAACACAAATTCCTGAATACTATATAAGTTTCAAATTGTTTTTCATTAAAAAAAAAAAAAAAAAAAAAAAAAAAAAAAAAAAAAAAAATATTTTTTTTTTTTTTTTTTTTTTTTTTTTAAATATATAAATGGAACTTCTTGATAAATCCAAAGTGACTTTTCGCCGGGAGATTCGCAGAGTCAAGATCTACTAACGTGTCGGTTCCACTTTGAGAAAATCGAGTGGCTAATCCCTCTTTTTTTTATTTCGAGTCAATCTCTCGTCGCCACCATGTCGTTCGTGGTCGTCTACAATATTCCCGGAAAGTCTTCGATCCCTCATCATTATCTTACCGGGATTATCGGTTCAGATTGTTTCGTCTATTGGCTGTGTAAGGACGTCGCCGCCGTTTTGGGGTACAGCAGATCCTACGCGAGAAGACTGAGCGATAAGAAAGTACGCGATGTTACGGGGCCTTTGGATAACGTAGGTCCCGATTTCTTACGGAAACGGATAATTTCTCATTTCGATTTGAGTTTTTTGCTCAAAAAAGCGAGAAGGAGTACGGTGCGAGACTTTGAACGGAAAATAAACAGCCCAGGAACCCGAGTGGCAGTGAATCCCGGAGGAAACGTTACAAATTTAAAAGATCCTACTTATGTAGTGATAACCGAGACGAAAGAAAACCACCGGTCATTTTTCCTCTGGTTAGAGACGTTTAAAGTGACGGCGTTTGAAAATCTATACGGGATGCCAGTTTTAGACGATTCATTCGTATCGTCGTTCATAGAGCACGCCGAACCACCTGAAACGATCCCCGAGAATTTTCCGCCGGCGATTTTTTATAAATGTAACGGACGCACAATCAAATATTTACCCGAACCGTAATTTTTTTTTCTCTCGATATCCTCTACTAATGACAGTTTTGAAGAGTCCAGCGCTGACGTAATTAATTGTGAGATATTTTTTTTTTATATAAGCTTGGAAAGAAAAAAATAAAAACACACGAAAATCTTTTAAAATATTAAATAATATATTTATTTATATATATCTATAAATGTTACATTCAAGTGTACATTGTTGCGAGGACACAATTGCTTTAGATTACAAAAAACAAAAGTTGTAAGGTTACATTTGCGAGTTTTTTTTTCGTCTCAAGTTTTTTTTTATGGTAGATTGTCCCCCCGCGTCGTCTGGAATCACCTCTTTGTCTCGACAGTTTGTCCAGAATAATTATAATAACGATATTTTTGAGAATTATAATTATTGTAACGATAATTTCGGGGATTGTAACGTCTCCATCTGCGAGTTGTTTCGCCACGTCCGAGTCCGAGTCTCCGATGGTAGCCCCGCCATCTGGAATCGGGATCTCTCGGTCTTCTCTGCCCGTTCCGGACGTACGCCGCCTCGTCGGAGATTTCTTCGGGAGGTGGCGAAAGGGAACCGTACGCGTCGATGAATTCTTTCCGCTCTTCCTCGCTCACGTCGACCACGAGCAGGTCTCGGGACGAGGATTCCTCGCTGCGAGTGTCGGGTTCGGATCGATCCTCGTCGACCGTAACAGCAGAAGCAGCAGCGGCGTCGTCGGACTCGAACTCGGGATCTTTCGGAGACGTAGAAAGTCGTCGTCTGCATAAAACTTTGTCCCGAAAATCGCATAGGATTGCCGGCCATACGAAAGGTTTCAGTAGACGCTGATGGGTCCATTTTCGGTAGCACGGTCTTTCGAAAAGCGAAAAATCCATCTCGGGCGAGTGCCGCGGAAAAAAATGGAAAGATTTGAACTCCCACTTATAAGCGCCTAAAAAAAAAAAAAAAAAAAAAAAAAAAAAAAAAAAAAAAAAAAAAAAAATTTTTTTTTTTTTTTTTTTTTTTTTTTTTTTTTTTAGGTGTTTATAGATGATCGCTCCGAAACTTCAGTCGTTTTGGCACGGAAACGTGTAATAAGAAGTTCTACGAAAAAAGATATCCTCAGGATGCATTTTTTTCTTGAAAATATATTTTCTTATCTAATACGTGATCGTTATGAATTCGATGCGATAAATACATTAAATCAAAAAGAGATAGTTGCCTTTGAAGAAATAAAAAAAAATTTGGAAGCTTTTAAAGATGAATATATTGAGCAAATAAGAATCCTGTGTACAGAAATACAGGAAGTGGATGAAAATACTATTAATTCTATGTTATTACCTATTGCCGATGAATTGTTTTCCGATGGTATAGCTTGGAGCCGATTAATAGCTTTCTCTGTTTTCATCGGAGAATTGACTGTCATGTGTATGGAAAATAATTCACCTAAATCAATTGTTGATGTAATGTATGATTGTTTTTCAAGATTAATAATCGAAAAATGTGAACCGTGGATAGAAGACCACGGTGGTTGGGAGGAATGCGCAAGATCGTTTGATGTAAAGAAATGAAATATTACTAAAAAAAAAAAAAAAAAAAAAAAAAAAAAAAAAAAAAAAATTTTTTTTTTTTTTTTTTTTTTTTTCATCTGTATAAATAGCAGTTCTTGATCAATTTAAAGTCACATTTCGCTTGGAGATTGCCATCTACATCCCATCCTCTTTTGCCTATGCGATTTTTATGGAGATTTCAACTTTTAATACAATAGAAATTCCTCAAAATGCTTTACCCGATCTTAAATGTAGGCTGTGTAAAAAATCTGTAAAGCTTACTTTTTTGTTTATGATGAAATGTGGGCATTTTTATCATCATACTTGTGTTTATAAAATTGGACGTTTAACGAGATGCAAGACGTGTAGGGATATTTCACATATGGACGAAATGAGACTTGCAGAAACCGAGCAGTGGATCGAAAACAGAATTCGAGAAGAACAAATGTAAAAAAAAAATTTTATACATACAAAAAGTTTAAAGCATATTAACCATGTCGTTTAATTTTCGAATTGCGCATCGTTCTCCAAGCTTTACTCCAACGCGTGTTGCCGTTCCTGATACAACGAATTACGGGAAAAGACTAGTGGAAGTATGCGAGAAAGCTTTTCCTATGGATATGATATGTAACATTTGTAGCACCGTCATACATCCAACAGAGATGTTTTTATTCGCATGCGGACATTATTATCACGGATACTGTGCAAAGATGATTGTAAGGCACACCATTCAGCACATTGAATGTAAAAGATGCACAAAAAATTGCAGCGATGAAGATTTTAGGAGACTACAAAGTTTACCATCAAAAAAGCCAGAAGGTTATGATATATATTTTATCAGTGTGATAAATACGCCCATAGCTCCAAACACCCATAACGCGTAACGTTAAAAAACTACAGAGGTCATTGACCTTTGACCTTTTTCGTTTCCGAGAGCAAATTGTAAAAAAGATGTAGAAAATATTTTTTTTTTGTAAAAAAAAAAAAAAAAAAAAAAAAAAAAAAAAAAAAAAAAAAAAAAAAAATTTTTTTTTTTTTTTTTTTTTTTTTTTTTTTTTTTTCACCGATTATGATAGTATAAACAGGAGCCATCGATCAGCAAACTCCCATTCCCTCTTCGCCATGGAAGAAGCGTCCAATGCTCCCGTTGCTCCTGCTCCCGTTGCTGCTGCTCTTGAGACGCCAGCTCGAAAAAAAATACGCCTTGCCGTCTGCGAACCCATTCTTCGCCTGGCCGAAAGACTTGCGGCCGAGAAGAGACTTCGCCGCGACCACCTGCCGCCGACTACGACTACGACACCTCCTCCTCCTCCTCCCGGAACGACCCGCGTGGAACGCCCGAAATCTACCTATCGACACGACAAGGTGACTGCCGTGATGGCCGTTCGCGACAACGCTTTCGCCTTAGACAACGGAGTCCACTGCGTCTTCGTTCGAGAAGCTTCGACGTCCGCCTTCCTGGCCAGAGAGTTGGACGAAATGCGAGTGGGAACGCTGCACTGTTTCGACAAATACACTTACGGCGCCGTCCAGAAAAGCCTGGCGAAATTTCCGTCGCCTCGCCTCCGCGTGTATCGGCTGAAACCCTTTCCCGTGAAACCCTGCATGTACTGCAAAAGAAGATCGTGTCCCCTGTGGAGAGCGAACGCGGGAATTTCGCGTCTGCACGGCATCCCTTTCGATCCGATGGAGCACGGGTCCGCGAAAACGACGGGACTCGAAGGGGAGGAGGAGGAGGAGAAAAAGAAGAAGAAGAAGAAGAAGAAGAAGAAGACGCACGTTTACCGACACAAAAAGATTGCGGCAGTTCTAGCCATAGGAGATAACGGTTTCACTCTCACCAACGGCGTCACGAGCACTTCTTTCGAAAAATCTTTCAACAACTCGATTCTTTTCCGGGAAATTTCGGAAATGAATGTCAGAGTTCTCAACTGCATGGACGAACGGAGTTTTAAAATAAGCTGCGACCTTCGAAAATCGTACGCCAGAGAGTTGAAGAAACTCCAAGTCGTCTTGTTGGACGCCGTCGAAGTGAAAGACTGCCCGTCGTGCAAATCGAAAAACTGCCACAGATGGAAGGCTTCGGTGGGCATCGCCTCTAGGTACAAGTTGAGGCATGATCCCATCAAACATTGAATTTCGAATCCTTATTTTACAAAGTGACCGTTGCAAAAAGAAAAATTAAATTCTATCAAACATTAAATTTCGAATTCTTATTTTACAAATGTATCGTCCAACAGAAATTTCCCAAACTTGGTGTCTTGGAAACGAAAAAAAAAAAAAAAAAAAAAAAAAAAAAAAAAAAAAAAAAAAAAAAAAAAAATTTTTTTTTTTTTTTTTTTTTTTTAAATGGATATAAAAGGGAGCGACATTGTTTCGCCAGATCAGTCGGTGTGTAGTAGCACTCTAAACGAGGATGGCGACGGCACTTCCACAGTTATTAGACTTGCCCGTGGACATTTTGTTCCTGATTTTGAGAGACTACGTTCCACTCAAAGATAAATTGCACACGCTTTATAAAATGCCTGAATTTCGATCGTTTCTAGAACATCGTGCATCTTATCTGAATTCTCCTGGTCCATTTTCGATGGACTATATTGAACTTTTGCGCTTATACCGACCCGGCTATTATGTTCATCGGATTGTTTTGGGTTGGTGGACCTATCTGCGATTCGATGACGCCACGTTACAATTCACAGAGTATCGCTTTGACTTCAACCGCTGTTTCTTCCGACCCAACAGCCGTGTTGAGTTTTCTCGTCAATCCATTTCGACCATGAAAAAAGAAAGAGAATTTTTGCTTCGTTTCCAATCTTTCGAAGAGAATGAGTCAAAATATTTGCTCTATCATCTGGAAGTATATGGATACATTACGGTATTCTATACACCTCCTTTGTGTAAAATAACCTTTCACGTTTGGCCTTTGAAAGGCTATCACGAAATTTCGATCGACAAACCCATCCGTGTGAAACATTTTTTGAGAGACCGTTTTTGGGAAGTGACGTTGACTCGAGAGAAAAAAATAACCATGAAATGTGTGGACCATGTCGAGTGCCGTTGCAAAAAATCATTTTATGAACTGGACCCTATAACCTTTGAATTTTCAAAAGATTTCACGTATCTGACGACCGATAAAGGGGGGATAATTACTGTGCAAACATGTTCGAATTACAGACTGGCGGACGAAAACCACGTTGAAGGATTTACTGTATACCACAATTATGAAGAAAAGAAAGGGAGATTAATCGTAGAAGAAGACAAACACGACCCACAGTTGAAAAAACTTCTAATGGATAAAGACACAATCTGTAAGTTTGAAAACTTTATGTAAATATTTTGAGTCTTGACACAGTTAACAGTTACTGGAAATTCCAAAAAAAAAAAAAAAAAAAAAAAAAAAAAAAAAAAAAAAAAAAAAAAAAAAAAAAGTTTTGGATAGTATATATATTGAACGCGAGGCTTCGAGATTTGGCCTCTTTTTTTAAATCGTTTAAATCTGAAATTTTACGTTCACACCAGAAATTCTGCATGGTTTTTTGTTTTTCTTTACTTAATGATAGACGTTTCGTAATTAACTAAAGTAAAAAAATTTTCTTTCAGGATTTCTGATCTGAATTCGAAGTTTTAAATTGAAAGTAGAGGCCAAACTGACAACCCAGTACGAGCGTCAGCATTTCAAACCTTTCTGGAAGCCCAGCTCGATGGAATCGTGTATATTTTGTGCTCAAAGTGTCAGGCGACAATCGAGATTGAAAAATTGTAGGCATAAAGCGCACGGAAAATGTTTGAAAAAATATTTGGAAACTAATGATGACATGCGGTGTCCTAAATGTGGCGAAAATTTGAAATCGGCTGATTTGTGGTACGTTCTGTATCATTACAAAACAAGTTTCACCCCTGAACGTTATCGTGAATTACATAGACGCATGCGAGTCATGTCCTTCAGAGATGCAAGCGAGTTGAGCGGCGCCGAATTATCAGATTGATCAAAGGGGAAAAAAAAGTTGACATCGACCAAAGTAACCAACCATCCCACTCGTTTTTTTGCTTTAGTCGAGAGGCGGGGTGAAACAACAAGACTCCAACCGTTTCGATTTGCATCTAAAAACTTGTTCTTTCATTCGTGGCTCAACTTTCAAGGACAGTACGTGACTGGCATCTCTCTTTTTTTTGAAGCTGGGAACTCTGAACCGAGTCGTATATAAACGATCGACAAAAAATTCTTTTCATTCTCATTGCTGTTGCTACCGTCGCTACTACTACTACTACTACTACTACTCCTCCTCCTCCCGAGAGAGAACATGGCATTCTTTAGAATCGAAATCAAATTGAATGAAAGGACCGAAACCGTCATGGGCGTGTTGGGAGACCACGACGGACAAGTTTATTATTCCGTGGACGACGTGGTCCGGTTCGTTCCCGCGTCCATGCGGCGCACCACTTGGATGCCGAGTCAACGTCTGGATGAAATTGTGATCGAACCACCGTTTCCCAAAACCATGATGATGATGGGACATCGAGACGTCCTGGATGCGCTCCGGTTTCTCCCGTGGTCGCATTCCAAGCGGTTCGTGCGAACCCTCGAATACGGCTGGGTGACAGACCTGCCGTACGATTACAACTTGAAACTTTTCATCATCAAGCAATGCGAAACGGGAGATGGGATACAATATCATCAGTGGATTGAGGATTTTAAAAAAAACTATGGACCTGTGCTGCTGCGACAAAACTGACAAAACACCCCAATCTTTCTCAAACCGAAAAAAAAATCGGTGTTGAAAGAGTAAAAAAAATGGGGGGTCGAAGAAAAAGTCTGGAATCCAGACTTTTTCTTCGACCCCCCATTTTTTTTACGACAGACGACATACCAATATTGGTGAAATGTTATGTTTAAAAAAAATTGTTTTTGTAAACTGTTTAGAAAAAAAAAATTAAAAAAAAAATTGAATTACAAATCTCATGTCTTTATTTCATACACACATACACAAACTTACACTGTGTACAAGTGGTTTAAAAAAAATGAATTATATTTTTTTTACATCGAAATTTTTTTAACATGGAAAAAATCATCTTTTATTTTTTGCAATGTTTTATTATAAGAGTCCGCAGTTACTTTGACGGAGATGAACTATTTAAAAAAAATTGTATATACGTATGCTAATGTTTTTTACAAATAATAAAGTATGACATCGCTTCCCAATATTGGAAACTAATGAGTTGCAAAAAAATGGGCCAAAGATTTTGGGGGGATATTTTTTTTCACCCCCAAAATCTTTGGCCCATTTTTTTGCAACTTTTTTTTTCATAATTATGTAAAAAAAAAGTTAGTTCTCATCATCGATTGTTCTGTTTTCCGCCTCTTCTTGGGCGCATTTTTCTTTAAAGTTTTGTATCCAAGTGTCGAACGGTATACCTTTTTTCTCGTCAAAAGTTTGTTGGAGCACAGGAGGGTTATTCCCGTCGTTCTGGATTTCTTTCACGTACCCGAATCTCAGGGCATAGTACACCGATCCTTCTCGCTCCGATTTCAACAAATCGAGCAGGGCCGAATGTTCGATCACCCAAGTGTCCGATCTCAATTTGCACGCGTTCGTGACGTCTTTCATCTGGCAGGTGGCCATCGAGACTCGCCATCCGTAACTCTGTCCTGTGGCCAGGGCGATATCCGAAGTGCAAAAGTACACTTTGCCGTCGTTTCCGACTACTCCTAAAATGTCGAAAAAGTACCAACGTTTCGAAATATGGAGTCGAAACAACATGTTGACTACCCAAACGAAAAAAACAAAAAGAACAGAACCGTGAAGTATAAAGTATTACTCTTACGAATGAGTGTGCGTGCGCGGAAAGAGAGAGAGAGGGAAGCTCCACCTCCTGTTTCTTTTTTCTTGTCGCACCACGTGGGGAAAAGAGGGAGATTAACTTTCGTATCTCTATTTTTTTTTAAAGTCTCGAAAACCAATATTGGTAAGCAAATTGATACAAAAAAAATGGGCTGAAAGGGAAAAATATCCCTTTCAGCCCATTTTTTTTGTACTTCAACACTGAATATTCAGCATAAGAAGGTTTTTTTTTTTTTTTTTTTTTTAGTCCTTGGGTAAAAATTCTTGAGCAGAGCTTCCGTGCAGTACAATCAATTTTTTAGGTGGAAAACCGGAAAGCCAAATCATGACGCCTTCTTCCGAAGTGTTGTCGTTTACGAGACGAAATTTTTTTTTCGGTGGCAACGCATTTAAAGGTTCGGGACGTTTGGTTGGTGGTGGTGTTGGTGGTGGTGGTGCAGCAGCATCATCATCGTCGTCGTCGTCATCATCCTCTTTCTCCTCTTCTGTGAAATTGTAAGGCGGATCGGCCGGAGTGTAGGGTTCGAAAGCCGAATTAGCACTGACTTTCAAATGAACGCAAGTCGACAAGTTGGAAAACTGACTGCTGCCGCCGCGAGGATCGGGTACCGGACTGGGCGGTGGTGGGTACGGAGGAGACGTGGGTATATATTCGCCCGATAGGCTCTCTGTAGCGAAAGTATCCATGGAAACGGGTTCGATAGCCACAGCGGCAGATTTAGCGTGTGCAATCACCGAATCTGGATTCGCAGCAGTAACGGGATTGAGACTCGCAACGGGAGAAATCCTTATAGGGGGTGATACGTGGTAGGTAGGGGTTTCTTTCGAATAACCGGGTTCCTCCTCGTCTTTGTCGTCTTCCCCATTGAGACGTCGAGCGACTTCGGCGGCGGCTTCTTCGGAGGCGGCACCTTCTTCCTCTTTATTCAAAGCTTTACTGTAGGCGTCGATCCATTGGTAAAATTCGACTGCATCCCAATCGCTTCGAGAGCAGTGTTGGGCGATTGGAAACTGAAAAGTTTTTTTCACCCGAACGTAAAACTCTTTGCCGCTCAGGTTTTTGAAGGCGACTTGCGCTCGTTTCGATTTGCAACGTTCGAACACGTAGAGCGCGTGGTTGTGGGTGAAGAGCTGCAATTTCAAAAGAGATTTTTCCAAACCCCGAGTCCAGTACTCGCTGGTGACGTCTTTCACTTTGGTGGTCGAATGATTGCGAGCAAAGTGATAGGGAGATCGATAATTCAAGTATCTGGCCACAGAAACGGCTCCCCAGTACAAGTTTCCCTTATTGCCGATCACACCCCACAATTTACTACTCGTTTTGTCGAAACTCACTTGAAACAGCATCTTTTTTTGGAAAGGAGGGTTCTCGATTAGTTCGCACGCGAATGAAGAAAAAACCCCGACGAGCGAGTTGTTTTATAGTCTATAATTTCTCTCTCGGTAAACGAGGGGTGGTGGTGGTGGATACACACGCACGCGGGTGAGTAGAGAAAAAAAAATAATGAGAGAATCAAAGTCGAAAAACAGCGCGCACATGTTACTAAAGAAAAAAAAAATTCCGCATCAGTAGCGATTGGAGAAGTAGGAGGGGAAGCAGAAGAAGAAAACCCGTTTGCTAGGCAAAGAGGAAGAGGTGTGTTTCTCGCTCGCATACTCAAAAGATGAATAAATTATTCACATCATCTCTAAAGAAAGTAAAAAAAAAGGGGGGGAGGGGAGAACAAAATGAAAGAACTATTATGTATTTTTTTTCAATGTTAGGTATCAATCGATTACTATTTTTTTTTTTTAAAGTCGCGATTCCAACATGAGTCTGATTGCAATTTTTTTTTGTAAATAAAAAAAAACAATAGGTTAAAAGTAAAAAAAAACAAAGAATTGCATTTATGTATAGAGTTTTGAATCATATAGATCTTTTTATTTTACACTTCTTTTTTTTTATGGAAAAAAAGTTTCCAACGTTGGTCACGAGTTGTTTGCAAAAAAAATGGGCTAAAAGAGCCGTGCTTTTTTTTTCGTTTGTTATGCAAGCACGACTCTTTTAGCCCACTCTTTTGCCTCTTCAAACAGAGTTATTTTTAATTATTAGGAGAAAAAAAAGATGCCAACGTTGGTCATGAGTTGTTTGCAAAAAAATGGGCTAAAAGAGTCGTGCGTGTAAAAACAAAGCACGACTCTTTTAGCCCATTTTTTTACCTCCTCAGGAAAAGTTTTTTTTTTTTTTTTTTTTTTTTTTTTTTTTTTTTTTTTTCAGTTTATATATGTACTTTTATGAATCGGGGTATTATTTCATTACTTTCGAGACAGTAAAATTTTTTGGTGATACCTTTCCACGTTAGCAATAATATTGTGGGATATCCTTCTGTATTATATCTCAATATTTTAGCATAATTCATGGGAGCAGTCTTTGCGACCGGAGTCGTCGACATGACACTGTTTTGCGGCTGCGGCTGTTGTTGTTGCTGCTGCTGCGATTGTGGCTCTGGTTGTTGTTGTTGTTGTTGTTGTTGCGGTTCGACCACTGCTACTTGTAACGACTGAGGTTGTTGCTGCTGCTGCAAGAGGATTTCTTCTTCCGTCGTGCGATCGACGTGCGTCTTGTACAACTTGTCGACCGCTTTTTTTTGAAAAAAGTAAACCACACGAAAAACAGGTCGAGCGTCAACATGTCCGTGATGGTCATTTCGTTCACGATCATCAGTTGGGTGAGATTCTGGAAATCCGCGGGATCGTGCTCGGCCAGCACTCGGACGTACGTTTCCGGCGAATCCAGTTTTCGAGCAAATTCCTGGACCGCTTCGAGGGGACTCGCCAGCAAGAGTTTGGTCGCGGATTCGTGACTCGTGACGTGTTTTCTCGACTCGTTTTGTGACAGGAAAGATGGCAACAACGCGTCCTTCAGAGTCGCGGCCACGTGTCTTACGCGCACGCTGCTGCTGTAGTCGCGATGAAAAATTCCCAGGATGCGGTTGAGGTCGGACGTGAACCAGTAGAGGGACTCGTCGAATCCCACGAACCCGGTCAAGACGTAATGTTGGTAAGGATTCGGTTTGTACTGGATGCAGAAAGCCATGATAGTTTGTCGTCGTTGTGTGCGCGCGTTTGGCGAGAGAGAGAGTAAAAACACGCGCCCAGGTTACTTGTCCGCATATACGAAACGAGTTTATATTTTTGTGTTTGTGTGTGTGAAGAGGCGGGACTATGATGAGCGAGCGCAGCGAACCGGAGGACTACGAGAGAGGGAGGGAGTAAACAAAAAAAGAGCGAATGCGAGAAGAAACCACTTTGAGAAGAAGAAGGGGGGGTAAAAAAAGTTAAGGGTGGGAAATATCCGTAAGTGTGTGTCTCTGCCACCGCGCCGCCGCATCCTCCCCTCAACGAGTAACGAAACAAAAATAATAATAACAGGATGGATGGATGGATGGATGGTGGTGATGATGATGGAAAAAGAGATGCGCGATAACTGGTCTTTTTTTTTTCTTTATTGGGAGAAATGATGGCTCAGTGTATAGGTTGAGAAAATGATCATTTTTTTTCAGCAAAAAAAACCGATATTGTTTCGAATATTTCTGTTCAGGAAGAGTTAAAAAAAAGAAAATGGGTCGAAGGCAAAATTTCCTTCGACCCATATTTTTTTTTGCGTTTGAGATGTTACCAACGTTGGAGGAGGGGAGGGGAGAGAGAATATACCAAAAATATTACTTTAACAATTTATTCTCTATAACTTTGAATATATATATATATTTTTTTCGCAAAACGTGAAAATGTAAAATTCTGAGGTGGGTCCGGCGCTCAACTTATTTTGCTGTCGACTGTAACCTCTTCATGAATACTGGGTTCTGGATCAATACTTCATCATTAACCCTTTCGGGTCTGGTGTACTATTATATACTATTATAAAACATATACTATTAATAGTATATGTTTTTGAATGGCGTATTATTTTGTTTTAAGAAATATTACATGTAGTAATATTAGTATATGTCTATGCATTTACTGTATGACTTCATTTATGTTTAGGCATTTAGTAAAAATAATAATTATTGATATTTGCTTAGTTCTCGTTTGGCCGTTTGCGCTTCTTTCATTCCAAATATATTTTTCACTCTTTAAATTTAAAATAAAAGTTACTTTTCTGAAAGAGTAATGCGTAAAAAAGCGTAAAAAGTATTAGGAAGTTGTAATACGTATTAAATCTTATCGTAATACAGCATTTTGTAAATATCTCCAAAAGCAAAACTTATTGACATATGAGTATTAACTAATTAGCATGCATAAAAGCAAAATTCACTATCTTTCAGACAATAAAATATTCAATTTATTTTAAATGCTTTAAGTGATCAACTAAAAATAACACAAAAACTTTTAGTTGATCACTTAAAGCATTTAAAATAAATTGATATTTTAAAGTGATGGTTTATATTATAAATAAAATATTCGTTAAACACTAATTAATGTATTTGGAGAGCTAGTATTAATGTTATTAACGTAAAAGTGATTTTTTTTCTAAAAACTGAAAAATATTCGGGTCCGAAAGGGTTAAATTCTGATGGCAGGAAGTGTAAAGACGGATGTGGAAAACTCTGAAACATTTTTGAAGCAGATGTAGCATTCTACCGGTGTCTGCACTCTTGTTTCCTTATTGGTCACTTATTACCACTTTGTTCTTAATTTTTGCACAATTCAGAAATTAAACATAAACAACAACAAATATTTAAACTGAAAATCAACCCTCCAAATGTCATTTGTAAAAAAGAAAAAAAATAGGGAAAGGTTGAGGAGGAATTCATAACTAGATAACGGTAAATACATAAATTTTAAAGCAATTAAATAAAGCAAATAATCATTCTAAAAATATATATATTCCGAAAATACCGCCTCCAATGTGGCTATCATGTAGTATTCACACAAAGATGGCGCCTTTTTTTTTTTTTTTTTTTTTTTTTTTTTTTTTTTTTTTTTTTTTTGTCTTGTCGATTTTAAATTTTTGTATATGGATTTGTTCATTTATTTTCGTTTTTTTTAATGTATAACTTCTGAAAAACTTTTTACAGTAATTTCGGAATATATATATATATATATATTTAAACGACCATTTGTTTTATTTAACTATTTTAAAATTTATATAGTTACCGTTTGCAAAGTAGGAACTTCTCCTCTACCTTCCCCTATTTTTATTTATTTTTCGTTATTATGTTTGGAGTTCGGACTTTCAGTTTAAAATTTTGTTGTTTATTTTTAATTTCTGAATTCTTCAAAAATTAAGTATAAAGTGGTCATTAGTGACCAACAGAGAAACAAGATGGCAGGTTCCTGGCGAATTTTATATCAGCTCTAAGATTTTAATAAATGGAAATTATGATGAAAATTCGATCCAATTTATTAAAAGCATTCTAAAATATTGTAATGATTTTATTCCGTTAAATACCTCACTCTTTTTGAAGCATGGCATTGTCATGACAAGTGTTTTTGGAGGTACCTCATACAGACGTCGAAAATTTCCCGTGTCCTACCCTACACTAGGCCGAAAATTGGTTAGATGTTTTTTCCAATACATTTTTACACAGAGTAGTAACAGAGAATCAACTTTCATACACTGTAATGGCAACTTGTTTAACATGGGATTACGCATAGACAGAAGCGAGACGAGCGGATGACTCTGAAACTACGATCATAACATAAGAGAGGTTGCTAATTCGGCGAAACATCGCTTACTTGGCAACAAATGATAAAAGAAAATAGAAAAAAAATTCAGCGACGGCTTGCTGCTGGGTCAATCCATTTCAAGTGGTCCAGCACTGGTCGCTCGACTATTTTTAAAAAATTTGAAATTTTTTGTACAACAACCCTAACATGATGGAAGTTCAAAATGACCGTAATTTTAATTCTACTATTTTTTATTTGTGCATGGCGGCCATCTTTGTTTCATCGTGTGCAGCGATTTTCTCAGATACTAGAATACACAAAATTGTAAATATCTCGTCTTCTATTTTCCCAATTGAAATGGCGTTTGCAGCATTTTGTTCAGAATACAATAGGCTAAATATACAGTGTAAGAAAAATTTTGAAAAATAAATTTTTACAGGTGAAATTTTAGCACAAAATTTACGATTTTTTCCAAAATCTATCCGTTTGCAAGAGGAAAATTTTCATGCAAGGGAAACTGTCAACCTTACACAATTTTTTCTACAAATAAGTCAAAAGTGCGTGTACTCATACACCAAGTCCCAGATCTGGGGGTTAATTTCTCTTTGCGAAAAAAATTCCGAAGTTCGTCAAAAATTTCAAAAATCGCACTTTTTAGGCTTTGATATCTCTGATGCTGCACGAGATAAAAATCTCAAATTTTGGCCTATGATAGTATCGTGTAGTAGCGTTATGTACAGAAAATTTCAAGAAGGAGATTTGACTACAAGCTGAGCTATGACATGGAAAATATGTGAAAACAATACTGTCAAACTATTGTAAACCTACTATGTAATTGTTCAACAAGACTGTCAACCTTGCACAATTTTTTCTACAAATAGGTCAGAAGTGTGTGTACTCATACACCAAGTCCTAGATCTGGGAAATGATTTCTCTTTGCGAAAAAAATTCAGAAATTCGTCAAAAATTTAAAAAATCGCACTTTTTAGGCTTTGATATCTCTGGTGGAGCACGAGATAAAAATCTGAAATTCTGGCTTTGATAGTATTGTATAGTAGTGTTATGTACAAAAAATTTCAAGAAGGAGATTTGACTACAAGCTGAGATATGACATGGACAATATGTGAAAACAATACTGCCAAACTATTGTAACATACTATGTAATTGTTCATACCTCCAAAATTTTAAATTAATTATTTATGGTACAAAGTTAAATGTTAGTTACAAATATCTTTTTCAAATGCTTCTGTGTGATTTAAACAATTCAGAATGTATGCTAAGCCAATACACTATTTGTCCAGATGAACAAATCTACTAGAAATGCTATTGCAACAATTTTACTCGGAACACATTTCAGGAAAAGTAAATTACGGACAATGAATTGCAACTGATCGAGTTGACATGGCTTCAATTATTAAACGTAGAGAATTTCATTCAAGTTAACAAGGGATGACAAGATTGGGGGGCTTCAAATAAAATTTTTAGAAAGAACAGCCTGATGGACTGATAACAGTAACTGGTCGAACTCATAACATCTCTCGTAAATATTGTTAAGCTCTTTGTTGAGCATATATAATATTTTGTAAATTAAATGCTTATTATTTAACTGTATTCAACAAACGATATTTTCTGTGTAAATATTGTAATAAAAGAGACTAATCTCATTTCTCCTAATGTACTCGTAATAGCATTTCTTAACATTTTTTTAATCACCGTATCTCAGCTTGTAGTCAAATCTCTTTCTTGAAATTTTTTGTACATAACACTACTACATAATACTATCAAAGGTCAGAATTTCAGATTTTTATCTCGTGCTCCACCAGAGATATCAAAGCGTAAAAAGTGCGATTTTTGAAATTTTTGACGATTTTCGGAATTTTTTTCGCAAAGAGAAATCAGCTCCCAGATCTGGGACTTGGTGTATGAGTACACACACTTTTGACCTATTTGTAGAAAAAATTGTGCAAGGTTGACAGTCTTGTTGAACAATTACATAGTAGGTTTACAATAGTTTGACAGTATTGTTTTCACATATTTTCCATGTCATATCTCAGCTTGTAGTCAAATCTCCTTCTTGAAATTTTTTGTACATAACGCTACTACACAATATTATCACAGGCCAAAATTCGGACAGACCGAAGTCTATATTTGACTGAAAACAACAACCATTTTCTAAATGCTTTAAAAAAATGGCCGATACTTCTAGGTTATCCCTTCGACCAAAAAATTATCGCCAAACTATAAGATTAAATGCCAATAATGGATGGTCGTGAATGTCACATTCAATGACATTAAATGCGATTCACGTGTTTAAAATGTCATTAAGTGATTTTTATTTCAACTTTTTATTAATATTTTTATTAATATTTTTCTAATTATTTGTTTTTTCGTTATTTAAAATAAAAATTATGTCAACATGTATAATTTGGCTTTTAGTTTGGCGGTTTGTATAATTTGGCGAAATTGGTCGGCGGGATAACCAAATGGCCAATGAAAAGTGATATTTCAAAAGTATTATGAAATAAGTTAAAAACCATTTATTTTAAACTAAATGAATAAAAGATTTATATTTTTAATGAAATAAATGGGATTTGAAAAATTATTGGAAATTTATCACCATAGATGTATCAATATTACAATCAGTACCTTGTATGCAAAATGGAACAATTAGCAATACTTTTTATACCCGAAAAATGGTCGTTGCTTTTTTTAAGGTTAAAAAGTAGATTACGAAAGATTCCTATACAGAGATGCCAAGCCCCCGCTTATTGCACAGCAGAATTTTCTTATAGGAAAAGCTATTTTTTAAATCCGCAGAATGTTCCAATTTAATAAAACATTTTCTGTATTAAAATACCGGTATCCAAAATGCCGGAGACTTGGCAGCTCTGCCTATAACATTTTAATTAATCACGGTACTTTTTTAATCGGATTAAAATTTAGTGAAGACAACGTTTTTTGGCCAAAAGCAGCTAATAAACTGTTCGGACGGATTTCACACCATATAAAATACACTCCATTCTCTTCAAACATAATAGTTCATGTTATTTATAGTTTCTCAAATCGGTGCGAAGCTTCTGTTTATGCTCATGACATCATTTCAAAGAGTTATATTTCCAATATAGGAAAATTTGGTGTTTCATTTTCTGTATTACTTTTAACATTTTGCATATTTCCAATTTTATATCCATGCATGGTTTGCTTTTCTTTTATAAAAAAAGTGTATGCAGCTTTATATATAAGATTTTGTAATTCTATGATTCAATATGCTTATTTTCATCATATTTTATCACAATGAATGACCAATTAAAGGTAACGTCTCATTTTCTTTACTTATCGCAAGTTATTAAATGTGTATTCTCAGCAATATCGCTCAGACTAATCCCTCTAAGGGAAGTCCTAGTGTTAAATTATGCATGTGACTGGTATTTGAAAACGGAATTTTTGCCAAATTGGCATAAAAAATTGCAGCAACGTGGTAAGTATTAGACATCTGTGCCAAAAGGTTGAGCGTTATGAATGTTTCAAATGTGTTTACATTTTATTATTTCATACAGATAATGAATCAAAAGAGTTTTATAAAAATATTAACTTGAAATATAAAAAAACAGCTCTTTTCAACAGAAATTCTTTGTGATATTTTAAAAATTAAGTCGTGTAGTGTGTTATCATTTTAACAATCATTGGAATAATAAATTCATGGCTGCCAACTTCTACGCCTTTTTACAGCCAAACAAACACATTCGGACCAGAAATTTCATTTAGCAAGTTAAAAAATATGCAGTACTGCAAATCAGGAAATAAATTCAAGACGTATAATATTTAATAAATTTTCTGGTTAGAAACACGTTTATGCCATTTAAAAAGGCGTAGAAGTTGGCAGCTCTGTAAATTTAATACAAGTTAATTCAAAATTAATTTTATTCAATGATTAATTGTTTGTAATATTACAAGTTTAGGCGCGATTGTAAAAAATCGCCAAATCGGAAATCAAAAATATTATTTGTAAACATTATTGTTTATATTTGTTTACATTCGATTTGAATGTTTAAGTTGTTAGAATTGGCTAATTTATTGCAGTGCCGAAAGTCTTACGCCATGTAGTCGTTAATTCTGCGTTTTACCTTAATAAATGCCAGGACTTGAGTTTGAAGGCCTAGTTCTGCAGATTTACTAGTTTCATTGCATACCAAGGATGATGTACTATTATTTTTTACTATTATTCTTTAATACTATTATTTTTGAAGACTTTTATTTACCTTAATTTATTTTGATTTTCTTCGAACATATAAGGCGGAGAAACTTTTAAAATGTGGCATAGGTGGGTCATTCCAAAAATAAAGGTCCTTTTTGAGAAATTTTTTTTCAAAAATTTTTTCATTTAAAATAAAATAAAAATATCTTTGAGAGGGTTGTATACATATTCAAGAATAGAAATTGAATATCAGCAGCACACTTTTTTAAAAATATTTATCACTACACTTAGAAACACAGACACATTGGCTGAAAAATGTCCCCTGTGTTACCGTATTTTAAATAATCTTCTCATTTTTTCTTAGTTAAATAGAGAATTGCTTTTACAATATTAACACTTTGATATAAATGTTCTTTTTTAGTGCCATGTAGTTTTTTGTTTATGTATATATTTTTTCATGATATAGGCATATTATGTCCCCTGTGTTACCTTTTTTTGTATTCTCCCTGTATAAAACTTTATATAACTTGGTAAAAATTACTCTAATATAAAAAAAATTATAGTAAAACTTATTTATACATATTAGCCAGTGCATATTATAAAACTGATTCATAAGAAAGTTTTTTCTTTTGTTCTGATAAACTGTTCTGTCAGTAACATAGGGGACAATAAAGTAAGAAAGGGGACATTCTAATTGAACATAAAAAAAATTAACAATCTTAAAAATGTACTTATGTATTAATTAAAAATGTATTTCTGATATAGACCAACAAATATATAAAAAACAGGATATTCTGTTGCATTTCATTTTTTAACTTGGGTTTTTTGTCATATAACAACATAGTTACCAATATCATGGTAACACAGGGGACTAAGTAACACAGAAGACAAAATGAAATAAATTATCACCCATGTGTTACTATTTTCACAGAAACAATGTAAACTTAGATGGAATATTTTCTTTTAACTAAGACTTACAATTTAGATGCCAATAAACTAGAAAATTAATAATTAATCAAAATAAATCAATAGTAACACAGGGGACACACAAAAAACACACCCACCTTCAAAAATCACCTTTTCTTAGATAATATTCTTCAAAATTTAACAAATGAGGAAAACGACTACCTAGGATGATTGCTAACTCTAAAAGTACATGAATGACTACTGTTAACAACATTTAGTTTGCAAATTCTTATTTTAATACTAGAAGACAGCCCGTCAAAATGACGTGTTTGCATTTTTAAAAGGATGATAAAAAAAATTATAACTGTGGTCAATCAGCCACTTTAGGCTTAAACAATTTTTAAAAATACTGCGATTAAACACGCGGAAAAAAATCTATATAAAAAAGGAAATTTTAACAGAAATTTGCATTTAAAACTATAACAAAACTGTCTGGTGGATGGGGGGGGATTGGAATGAACAAATCGTAAATACATAAATTTTAAAAGAATAAAGTAACGCAAAAAATCAATTATAAAAGATTATATTGTGAAATTACAGCCAAAAAATATATAAAAATACTTAGAGAAAGTAATAAAAATAGCTAAAATGTATAAAAAAAAAATTCCTATTTTGGACTATTTTTTAGCTAATACTTAAAAAAAAAACACTCTATAAGATCGGAAACAAATGTAAACAATAAAGGGTAAACAGCGCGTGTTCGAGAGACACACGAGCTGCACGCGCGAGCTCAGGGATTTTGGCTTCCGAGTACTAAATCCGCTGTAATATTCACTCCATGTACCTGTCTCCTGAACACGCGCGCTCAGCGCGCATAGCTCCCGAACGCACCCAATCATTCCTGAGTCGTGATGTTACCTCGGATGTTACAATGGAGTCATTCTAAAGATTCATTCACGGAATTTGTCATTCTTAAATGGCATCAGTTTTAACTTGTTTACATTGTTTGTTCTTTTTCGTAATTGCTGGTTGTTTTATTTAGAACTTAAACATTATAATTAAATAGTTTTTGTAGGTTTTAAAGAAAATGCGTAATGAATAAATCTTTTACATGTATATTTTCATAAATTGAACAATTAGAATATTTGTGAACGGCTCGGAATAGTTAAGCCTAACGTGGACGCAATTGCAATAAGTTTCTTTTTCTCGTGGATGGGCTGACCCCGGAATCGTCATACACGGAGGGGTTTTATATATATAATTAAGAAAAATGTGGCGGTAACACAGGGGACAAAAATTAAGGGACACGTGAATTTTTCTTATAAATTGAAAAAAAATATTTGCAAAAAATTTTTAAAGTATATAGGGATAATATAAAGACAACAAAGACATAAAAAAACACCCTGAAAAAATAACTTAAACGATATATATAGTAACAAAATAGGGTTCAAAAATCAAAAATTGTTCTTCGGACATGGCTTTTTACAAGACACAATTATTAAGTTATTCGAATAACAATAAATAGAATTTAACTCAAATTTAAAAGTTGCATTAAAAATAAATAACTTTAAAATATATTTTCCAATATTTAAATTTAATTTTGAAACAAAATTTTAGAAAATATAACAATACAAAGTGTCGGGACACCAAAAGACGCTTTATTTTTGGAATCACCCAGGTACAAAATCCCGGCACAGATACCATATACGCACTGGATTTGGCGCGATTTTTTTTCTGATGCAAATGTGTCAGAAACCTTGCTTTCAAATATTAGTTACATACATATTTTCTATTATTTTGAAGAAACAATAAATAGAAAAAAGTTTAATTTACTTATTTACTAAATTTCTTCAACTAAAAATCTTCTTGATCCATTAATCAATGTTTGAAAATGTCTTTTTATTACAAAAATCATGCTTCATATTAATTACTTTCTGTAAATGATTCTTATCTTGGTACCAAATGTTTTAAAATCTCCGTTTCATTTCCAATATGGCATCTAAAATATGCCGTTTTTAATTCTTACAAAAAAAAAAAAAAAAAAAAAAAAAAAAAAAAATCATTTTTATTTTTATTTTTAAATCACGTAAAAATATTTAAATGTTGCAGGAAATATATCCATTGATCTCTAGCTTTTTTTGATTGGAGGAATTTTTAATTTATATCTTCTTGTACTTATATACTACGTGACTAATTTGTTTTTTTAATTTTTTGTGACGGGAGATCTTTTTTTGCTGATAATTAAAACACATGAATAAACACAATTAAAAATAATTTTCTTCTATTCTACTTTGAAAAAAAAAAAAAAAAAAAAAGCATTTATGATTGAGTAATATTTCTTACACGTAATAAAATTCCAGTTGAAAACAAATGGTTAAACACATTTAAAAGTAATTATTATCTATTATACTTGAACAATAACAACAACAAAAATTATCATTGAGTAATAATAATGATCAGTAATGAAAATCAAATTAAAAAGAAATGGATTAACAAATTTAAAAACGAGTGTCTTCTATTTTACCTTGTAAGAAAGTATCCAGGGCCGTAGCTAGAAGTGTACGATAGGGGGGGGGGGGGGCTCATATTTTTTTGTTCTCTCGCTAATGCAGAAAGATAATTTAGTGCATATTCACATTGTATGTACTATGTTTCTCATTAAACTGTTGTAATAACTTCATTTTATGCTAAGAAAAATATAGAATGATGAAATTTTTGAATGTATAACTGGTGCAAAATTAAACATCATGTTAGCTTCATATGTACCAATAGAATGAGGGAGTGTTGAAACACGTATTTTAGATACAATTTAGTAACTCTGCAAAACTGTTAAAGGGTCTCAAAACTAAATTAGATTTTTGAACAAAATTTCATTTGGATTTTCGGAACATTTAGTGACTTTGGAACTCTTTCCAGGGGGGGGGGGGGCTCAAACTATTTTAGGGGGGGCTGAGCCGCCCATAGCGCCCCCTTAGCTACGGCCCTGATAGTATCATTGAGTAGTATTCATTATCGGATTCCTCATCCTAATTTATTATCTATTTATCTTAATAACAATTTGTAGTTGTAAAAATGTGAGAAAAAAAGTAACAGGAATTAAAAATAAATACTTATCAATAATCACATATGTTTCTTAAGCATTTAATTAATCTCTCATAACAATGCATTGAAAATTAGATAATCATTGGAAAATACTATAAGAATAGGTTTCATCATGCAATATTGTTTAAATTGTTGAAGTACTGCAGTATTTTAAAATCAAATATAATAATTATTCGTCATTACTTTAAAAGAGCACAAATTTTTTGTTTTAAAATAAAATTACTCATGTCAATAATATTATAAGGGAAAGAGTTAAATAGATTTTTGATGCGGTTTCGCTGAACATCTCTTACCGGTATATCCGCCGGAATCACCATCATACTGTAATAACAAACCGGTATACTATCATGATATATTGCTATTTCATCAAATAGCGATATATATTATCCATAAATAAGTACTAAGATTTTTTTTTTTCATGCCCTTACCATGTGTCGTTCTCCGACATACATTTTTTCTATTGACTTGATACAGAACACAAGACTGAGTGGTGAAAGGGGTGGGGGGAACGATCGACGAAATTTGGGAGGAGCTTCAAAATTTCCATTTTGCAGAATCTATTAAAAATAATAAAAGTAAATTTTCGTAATTTTAGAAAACTTAAAATAGTTAATTTAATCTTGCGGTCTGGGAGGGTTTCAGACCCCTTAAAGCTGTGTTTACACTATGGTTTATCAGTACTACAAGCTCCGCGAGTTCTCCCGGTCCTTGGTCTATGAGGGTTTGCAAGGCATGGTCTCTGTGCTCTAGACCATGGTTTTAAAGTACTAGACCCAACCAATCAGCGTTCTTCAATAATTGTTCATTCCGCCATTTTAAAATCTGGAGAAAGTTTGAAGAAGCAGACGATAGCTTATAATTTAAGCAATTTACAAATTAAAGGTACGTAAAGTTTTCAGATATTTTATTATATATTTTATATTGCATATTTATTTATTATGTATATACATAAAATTATTATTACTAAATAATATTATTTAGCATTTCAGATATTCACATTCACGCAACATTAAACTCGTATCACGTGTTCGTTAAGCCATCAAGTTATTTTTAAAATGAAGCTTTATTTGTATTCTTATTAATGTTTATAAATTTATTTGTCCTTTCGTTATTTAAAATAAAAATAACGTCAATTTGTTTAATTTAGTCAATAGTTTGGCGATTTATATAATTTGGCGAAATTTCTGACGGGATAACCAACTAGTATCTAAAATTATAAAAACATATATAAGTATATAATATCTTTTTATAGCTGTATACACGTTACTAATTTGTTTTTTTTTAATTTTTTGTAACGGAAGATCTTTCTTTGCTAATATATATTATAATTTTACTAATAAAATATATAATAAATATACATAATAAAATTTTATGTATATACATTTTAGATATATTTCTCTATATATATATATATGTGTGTGTAATTATATATAGCGATATACATATATAAATATATATTATATACACCTGTAAATAAATACTGTATACTAACATATATTTTTATGTGACAAATTTAAACAAAAGCTACAAATTTTTCCGAAAAAAATATGCTAAATGCAAAAAAAAAAAAAAAAAAAAAAAAAAAAGAACAAATAGCTAAAATTAGTTCCAGTACTAAAAAAGCAACGCCAAAGGCAATCGCATCGATTCATTTAATGAAAAAAACAGGATATGGAACTTTTTTTCCCAAAAAAATTCACCGGGTAGTTTTTAAAATCATTCTGGGTCTTGCCGAAGTTTTGAGACTTACTGCTTTATAGTATGTGTATATGAATATGATAAGACAACGTATCAAACCACAGTGTGTAACTATTTTCCGTTTTTAGCACTTTCCAACAAAGTTGAAAAGTGCTTATGCATTCGGTTTGTCTGGCCGTCTGTCCGTCTGGCCGGATGGCCGTCTGTCCGTCTGTCCGCGCTCTAACTCCCGTAAATATACTCGGATTGCTATGAAATTTTTATACGTTATTGAGGTTTTCCCTAGCACGAACCCTATTGAAAATGAAGTATCTACCATGATTAGTTTATCTACAGAGAGAATCAAAAGTTTCCCATTACATTACGGCCTATGGGGAAAAATCGTTAATATACTCGGATCGCCATGAAATTTAAGGACGTTATTGAGGTTTACCCTAGCACGAACCCTACTGAAAATGAAGTATCTACCATGATTAGTTTATCTACAGAGAGAATCAAAAGTTTCCCATTACATTACGGCCTATGGGGGAAAATCGTTAATATACTCGGATTGCCATAAAATTTTAGGACGTTATTGACGTTTACCCTAGCACAAGTCCTATCGAAAATGATGTTTCTACCATGATTAGTTTATCTACAGGGCGAATCAAAAGTTTCCTATTACATTACGGCCTATGGGGAAAAATCGTTCAAAGGAATTTTAAAGATGTTATACCCTGTCAAACATATTAAAATATGTATTCTATAAAATATAAGGTGAAAATGTAGCTATTATTCCTTTACAGGGCCACACAAAAGAATTCCATTAGATAATGGTAAAAGGGGGAATTGTGTGTGACATATTTTAAATATATTAAGCTTTTTCATGTATAATAAAATTGATATATGTCACTGAAGCTTAATATAAATTATACGCTACTGTCTTGCATAATATGAAGTACATAGCATTTACAGGGCCATACAAAAGATTTCAAATAGTATATTCTTTCCGAAGTACCGTATATGTGTCCGATGATGGCTGATGGATGGATGAAATGCATTTTAATTATGATATTCGCGTTTATATTTCGCTAAATATACGCACATTATATGGTGTGTATAAATGTTATAGTTCATATACATTCATATGAGTTCATATACCCAATTCATATAGTTCATATACCCAAAAGAGCTCACCAGCGTTACTGAATATGAGCGTAAATTATTTAAACGCGGTTCTTAAATAAGCTATGCATTTTTACGCTGAGCTGCATTCAATTTACTGAGAAATGTTTACAGAATCTAGATAAAAGGATATACAGGGCCACGCAAAGAATTCGGTACATGGACGCCTATGAATGATGATTTATGAGAATGTGATTTCAGTTGTTTTAAAAGTGTTTTAGTTTACAATAACTTTTAGCCTAATGCTGACGTGTGATAAAGGTACAATATAAACTACAGGGCTGAACAAAAGTATTCAAGTATGTTTCCATCTAATAGTATGAATTGCTGAAAAATAAATTTCAAGCTACTGGGTATTTTCTTGCTAAGCTAAATTTTCCCATTTTATGAACTGACATATGAAATACAGGGCTGTTCTAATGTACTGGAATACATATTTGGGTATATTTGGCTATACATTATTATTTCCCTAAATAACAAAATTTTGTTAAAGATTTCATTAAGTGTTGGAAAGTGCTTCATAATCTATGCTTAACGCATGATTTTTCTTACTTGTTTAATATAATTCTGCTTTTACAAAATCCTTTGAATGCACTGCCCACACATACAATTTAGAAAATGTTTCATTTTCATATTCTTTAATCTTTAGAAATTCATCTTCAACGGAGTCAACAAAGAAAACATTCATTATTGTATACTGTACTCACAAAAAACAAAATCGCAAAAATTCCAAAGGGCGTTGTTTATTTTTTATCTCGTTTTTCACGTGGGTAAAAACTTTGAATTTGTTTGAGAAAATGGCATCAGTTAAGTAAAAAAAAAAAAAAAAAAAAAATCGATTATAATTTTCTGGATCTCAGTTGCTGCAACGACCGTCCCCCGTATTTTTAACGACTACTATAAAGTACCTATGATAAAAAGTTTATTAAATCCAATAGATTTTTTTATCACTAGATTTTAAAAGATTCACCTTTTGTATAAACATTTTAATAAAAATCCTTAAAAAATAAATAAATTTTAATAATATCCGTGAGATTGCAGGTTCTAATGGGTATAAAATTAGTAGCATCAATAAATTAATAAATTGTTATAGAAAAAGGAAGCCTAAACAACAAAATCCAGAGTTAATTGAAAGATTCAACAAAGGGAGGGGGGATCCTACAAAATTTAAAAGAGTTTCTTTTCCATATCTGAAAGGCAGTTTTGAAAAGTTAAAATTTAAATTAAAAAAGTTTAATATCGAATTGATTGCA
This sequence comes from Maratus speculifer, assembly GCA_964019185.1. Classification (NCBI taxonomy): domain Eukaryota; kingdom Metazoa; phylum Arthropoda; class Arachnida; order Araneae; family Salticidae; genus Maratus; species Maratus speculifer. The sequence continues at coordinate 92,666,000 of OZ025302.1, forward strand.
ACGCCTCCACTAAAATTAAGGTGTTTACTTAATAAGCAAGTGGATCCTATAGGACATGATGATCTTGCTGGAGTTTATGAAATCCTTACTAATATTATAAATCGGAAAGTGAGTTTGTTTGTTTGTTTGTTCCGCTTTCACGCCGTAACTACTGAACCGATTGCTTTGAAATTTTGCAGACGTAAAGTTAGAAGTCCGGATTAAATAATAGGGTACTTTTTATCCCGGAAAAAATTGATATTCCCGAGGGAAAACAAAAATATAGTTTGCTTGATGTATGGATTGGAGATGGCGCTGTGTGTCGTTTAAAACAAGATAAAATATTGCAAACGAATATAAACATGTAAATTTAGAAGCTAAATGATACGATAATGAATCCCCGAAAATGAGGAATTCCCGAGGGATGACGAACAATTTGTTTTATCGTCTAAACTGTTTTTTTACATCTACTTATCCTGAAATAACTATAAGTCAACGAATTACTAATTGGTATAAGTATTAGTTGCGTTATTTAGTTCTTGAGGTATGCGATAGATGGCGCTGGGTGTTTTTAAAACGTGGTAACGATGTGCAGTAGCTGTATAATAATTAGGTTAGGTTAGTTTAGTGCTTTTTTTCTTGGTAGATATCTAAAGTAGTTATTGTTTTTTCGATAGGTAATTACGTCGCTTTGTTCGTCGTTTAGATTGTTATAGTTTAGGTTTATAGTTTAGTCATATTTTCACAATGCCTCGCAAACGTAAATCTAATTTGTCGAGCACCTCATCTATAGCTCGAGCAATGAAAATTGCCCGATCTCAAGAATCGTCTCTCCATGCTGAATTAAGAAGGCGCGAACAAGCAGAGCGTCAGGCTGCTTCGAGAGCTGCTGAGCTACCATCTCAGCGCCAGCAAAGACTTGAGGAGCAAGCCGCTCGCCAAGCTTCTTTGAGGGCTTCTGAGAATGATATTCGTACTCAAGTCCGTTTATCGCCACAGGCTCAACGTCAGCATGGTCAGCTCTATGTAGCGTGTTCCCGGGTTTCCAGTGCCCAAAATCTGCAAGTTTTTGCTCCACATGGGAAAACATATAATATAGTGTACCATTCAGTTTTGGTTTAACAACTAATCGTATCCAGCGTTACATCGCGCTTCTTACATTTTTCCGTGGAAATGAGAAGTTTTCTTATAGTTGTGCTTTATACCGCCATATAACCGAATTCCACGCGGGCGAAGCCGCGGGCGGAAAGCTAGTATCTTATATTACTGAAAATGGGGACTTAAATTATTTCATAGGCATGACTGGGAGAAAGCTTGGTATTAGAAAAGGGGAGCATGAATCTGATATTAAATTTGGACGTACTAACACTGCCTTATCCAGAACATATTTAAATGAGGGGATAAAAATATTATTTAGTAAAAGCAAGTTATGTTTCATATCAAATTGTTGTCGTAAGTCTATTATAAGAGAGTCCATTGAAATTTACACGCGTAAAAAGTTTGTTTGCAATGATAACGTTTCTTTTATTATTCCTAAGTTATGGTTAGAATTAATGAATAAATTCCTTGTGAGAGCTTGAATGGGATGAACCATGTTGGAAATTCTTTCAGATCATGGCCTATTTAAATTTAATTTTTTACAATTAATGTCTTTGTAAAATTGATTGCGTGAATGCGTGATTTTTGTTATTTTGTTGTTTAGATCTCATTGTCGCGTGTCATTTGTATTGACCGTGAAATGTTTTGAAATTTTATTTTTATTATGATTATGGATATTATTAAACGGATCCGAAACATGTCAATGTCATTTATTTTTAATTATTATAACACCTTTCTTAAGTAAAATGAAATTTTTATTAAAATGTTTTATTAAAATATAAAGTACCTGTTTTATTTCAACTATGACGTCACATTTTTCCAAGTGAAATATTTCATTGAAAATATTCTTTTTCATTCTTTTTTTACTTCTAATTATGTTACCATTTTTGACAGAAAAATTCTTGTTAATGAAACAAATATACATGTTTAATATATAACAGAAAATACTCTCTTCACTTCTATTTCAAATATGACGTCATATTTATTTTCTCTTAATTTTTTATTTATTTATTTATTTATTTATTTATTTTTTTCAAGGAAATTGTTCAATTGAAAATTTATTGCCGCTGAGAAATTATCATTCCAGATTTCTGTTTTACTGGCAACAAGAAAGGGAAATGGTTAAATTTTATCTAAAAAATGACTATTGATTCTGTATGAAAAAGAATGAAATTTTCAATTATTAAAGAAAATACTTGAATAAATCAATTAAAAATTAGCCTATGTTCATTTCTGGGCTTTAACTTATCTATATGCAAAGATACAAAGACATTAATCCATCCGTTTTGAAGCCAATTTCATTCCAATTTTCGGACACACTTTCACATTTATAATATATATAAGATATAAGATTAGTGTTAAAGAGACAAGTTACCATATCTCCGGAGTATAATCTGCGCATCAAACAATCCTTTTTCGACCATGAAAGTTCCAAAATTAAAATGTTACTTTTTAAATTGCGGTAAATATTAGGCTCCATGAACGAAATAAAATTTCTGGATCCCGACAGAATTGTTTGATCCGCGGATTAAACGCCAGAAATTATGGCACATGTACTAAATGATTTATTGCACAGTCAGTCACTGGGGTTTATTGCTCCCTCTCCTCCATGTTTTCATATCTTTGGGTGCAGGAAAACACAATAGTAAATCTACAAGTCAACCGCTAAAATCCGGTTTTCAGATATTTTCCATTAAGATATGACTTGGCAGACCGATTGCTTTTTAATATGCGAATCAAGCTTTAACTAACTCTGAAATTTCAGCCGTGAAGTTGATGAGGTGATTGTCTGTGCTGCTGCTTCCAGCTCTCATTCTAAAAGTGCTATTACACGTGTGCTGCTGCAGGCGTCTCCATGTTATCCTATGGGACGAGGAGAGTCGCTTGGTTAGCGCGCGATTCTCTTGTGTCTGAGCGTCTTTGACGTCTGGAACGAAGCGAGGAGCCAGAAAGAGCCAATCAAATGCTTGGAAATCCAAATGATGTTAAAGACTCTTCTCGAACAGCCAATGAAATGCTAAGAAAACGAAAAAACGCACGCGATTTTTGTCGCTTGCAATTTTTACGTGTAATAGCACTTTTATGATGAAAAGTTTTATCGTGAAGCGAATAAAAAAATTATTCCCTATCATTTCCCATAGATGTCCATGAATCTTAAATTAATGAGAAAGAAGAATGAAAATCTAAAGAGAGTTACAGGTCATTTTATTTTGTCAAAATCAGTTAAAGACTTAGAATTTGTGCAATCCATTAACATAATTCAACGAGTTCACTTTTTGTAGCTCGAGTCCCATTCAAGCGAAACTCCAGTTCTATCCACTTGTTCGCTAACATTGCCAGTGGAATTGACTGGATAGCATGCGTGATTCTGATTTTCAGTATTTCAATTAGCCACAACAGAAGTATAAACTTTGTCCTTTATCGATTTGAGTCATCATTTCTATCGCACAGCGTCAAATGTAATCTAAAAATTTAGAAAAAACGCATGTTTGAAAACATTACAGCCATTTACAAAAACAAGTTCCGCCAATTAAGAACGAAATTTCAAACTAATTATCTTCATTCGCTTGAAGAAAAACTCATTCGGAGGAGCATTTCAATCCAAACATAACTCCTGTACGACAATTATTTGATTTTATACTGAATTTTAAAAATATAAGGGACTTTTGGAGCATCCTGTGTATATAAAAAAACCTTGCACTTTGAATACCTCAAAACAAATCACAAAGTTTAGATTCAAAATTTTCCGTTCTTTATTGCTCACATTAATATAATGACAGCAGGACACGAATATCCAACTCATCCCAGTAAAATTAAATAGCAATTTAGTAATAATATAAATCAGCAAATTTCTTTGCGCTATCAAAGTAATAATTTAAAGTATTTAACTAGCGAGTGAGCACTGCAAAGTTCTCCTCGCAGGATGCAAAGAAATTAGATCCAAATCCACAAGCATTAACCGGCAGCAAAGATCTGAAATTTACCATTACAATTATCATTTACCATTACAAAAACACCATTTTACATTCTTTGCCAGCAGGATGGTGTTTTAAAGGCTCTACCTGCGAACGCGAACATTCACCAGCTGTCTCTCCTCTCCCTATAAATCAACGTTACAGTGTCTAGAAGTATACCATGGGGAAATCTCATATTTCTGTAACGATTTAGATGATTTCAAAATGTTGCATTATTTTAGATGGCCCTATCGTCAGATCAATTGCTTGAAAGGTGTAAAGCGTTAATTATAGCATCTAAAAATATGTGGCGTAAAATGAATTTAAAATAATTTTCTTTCATTCTAATGTATCAAATATTGACACAAATCTTTTTATTTCCATGTTTTGCAAAATTTTTCTTTCAAAAATACGTTTCTCGTCGAATTGCATCGTAGCTAACACGGAGTAAGAGACAGGAGGGGGACGTAATTTTAAATTTTTGCCATGCGGGTTTTTTCCCGATAGGTGGCACGACCGTAGATAGTAGGCTGTCGACCGATGCTTCTGCAATGCTTTTCAGTAGAAAATGCATAAATCTGAATTTTTAGCAACTCGTACAAGTAGAAATCTGATTAATGGAAGTTTTCCTCACAAAATAAAAATTTTTTAGAGATACTTGGCGTTTCGATTGCTTTTTTAAGATTTAAAATACGAGATCATTCTGACAAAAACCAAAAAGCAGGCCATTTAAAAACAATGAATATCGTGGAATATTCTACCGCCAAGAAATAGATTTATGATTTTTAGAAATTAAAAGAATTAATCAAATTTTCTGGAGTAAATTTTAATTTCGCATCTAGTTTTTATAATCTTTGAATAATTTAATAATTCATGACTTTTGATATCTATGCAAATAATATATATAGCTTTAAAACAAATTTTTATCTTAATTATTTCGGGGGGGGGGGTGGGGAAGTAATGTGAATTATAGGTCATTGTACAGAAACAAATTTTTGAAAAAGTCGTAAGGGGTAATTTTTATGTAATCTTAGTTATAAGTGGCAATGTTGAATTCAGACAATTCACTTCCAGAGAAATTTCTATGGATCCCAGGGGGTGGGGACATCTCATTGTTCAACACTGATAACACTTTTTTTATCTCTATTTTTAGAAGAAGAAAGCATCGGGAGTGTAAAAAAAATCTGAATTTGCTTTCGATGGATTTATAGATTTTAGAAAGTTTTTAGAATATGTCTGTCTAGCTGAATGTGGTGTGGCACAAATTTTCTACGCACTGTATATCAAGAACTAAGACACGGAGTTTAATCCAATCTTTGATTCAGATTATCTTGATATATATTGACGCTGATTAATTTTTGTTAAAAATTGTCCAACAGGCAGCGAGGATAAGCCGCATTTTCTCCGATAGCTATATCTCACGAACTAATGCTCCAAATTTCATGAAACTTCATACTCTGTTAAACTTTGACACACATAGATGATAGATGCTGATTATATTTTGGTGCAAATCGCTGAACAGGTGGCACTGCTATGCCACAGTTTTCCCCATTTCTGCAGTAGTTATATCTCAAGAACTAATGCACGGAACTTCATCAAACTTCATAATCGGTACAACCTTAACGTATATAGATGCTGATTGGGTTTTGATGTAAATAACCGAACAGGTGGCGCTACTATATATATAAATTATATATATATAAATTATTATTATATATATAATATTATATATATATTATATATATATATATTATATTATATATATAATATTGTATATATATTATATATATATATATTATATACATATATATTATATATATTATATATATAAATTATTATTATATATATATAAATTTTTAGAAAGTCGTACAAATTTTCTTCACAAAATATATCTATATTTTAAAAAAAATACTTGACGTTTCGATTGCTTTTTAAAGACTTTTAAAATACGAGATCATTCTGACAAAAACCAAAAGACAGGCTATTTAAAAACACTGAATATCGTGAAATATTCTATCGCCAAAAAATAGATTTAAGATTTTTAAAAATCAAAAGTATTAATCTAATTTCCTGGAGTAAATTTTAATCTCGGGTGTAATTTTCAAAACCTTTGAATAATTTAAAAATTTATAAATTTTGATATGTATGCAAATAATGCATACTGGAAAAACCGTGAGAAGTCATTTCGCAGAGCCGTGCAAAAAAAGGGGGGGGGGCACCACGGGCGCGGAAACTTAGAGGGGGCGGGGACAAATTCAACCTTTGCCCCAGGCGCAGTTTTTTTCTTCGCACGCCCCTGTCATTTTGACCCCTATTAAAATAATATATATTTCAGTTTGAGCAAAAAATATTCTCTACGAAGTACAATTTTTAAAAAATTAAATAAATACGTTAAACTTTAAATAAAAATTGTGAAGTGAACCATTTTTATTCAATTTGAATAAAATTTCCGGTCTTTCTAGTATTAATTCTTAAAAATCACCTTATCCTCTGCACAAGAATTGTTGTAGCTTCGACGATTCAAAATTCCACAACGGTGTTGTCAACGGGCTAGTTCTTTTAAATTCAGCATTCTTGATTGGCACCACTTTTTTTTTAAATGGGAAAAATACGCCTTATTTATCCCTTGGAGACGTGCGACTGGTATACGTGTCAATAAAGATGCCCAGAATCTGTTTATTATTGTGCCACCAGTTATTTTTATTTGAAAAGTTTACCTTGTTTAGTCGCAGATCCTTTTCGCGATTCAATTACAGAAAAATTTTGTTCGAAAAAAAACAGTGTTAAGAAGATTAAAAATTAAACAAAGATCAATTGTCGCGATGGGGTTATTTGACGTTCGAAAATGAAAACAATAGGAATTTTATCATTTCAAAAGGTTGTGCCAATCAAGAATTATGAATTTGAAAAAAGTTGACCACTGGCAATACTGATCAGCAGCAGAGTTGCCAGTTAGGTCTTCATTCTTAGTTAGAAAATCCGAAATCGTGCCAGAAATTAAAAAATAACATATTATTAAATGTATTATTGAAAAAAAAATACTTTGTTGTTGTTGTACCCCATTAACAGAAAACGTCCCATATACACACTTATATTGGAAGAGGATGATTGAGTTTCCCTCAACCCTCAATTAAACTTTCTTTCTCTTTGTTTGTTTTTTTTTTTCAAAAAAAATAGTTTTTTAGCAGTATTAATTATGCTATTTCTTAAATGTATGGTCTCTGTAAGGAGTTTTTTTTAATGTTGAAGCACCCCCCCCCCTTCCCCCGGTAACTCTTTATTCGTCTTGCTTTATGGAACTAATGGAACATTTTTCATTTTTAAGTGCTTTCCTTATTGGAATTTTTTGTAAACTCTTTCTTTTCTTGTAAACTTTTCTCTTTTTAAAAATATTTTAACTTATACTTTATTTTTTAATTTATGTTAGCTAATTATATTTTTAACTGTGGCTTCCAACCATTTCTATTCATTTCTTTCTTTTTTTTTTATGGCCCCCTTATGTCCAAGCAATACGGTTTACAATGTTACACTGGATATAAAGTTGCCTGGCAACTAGGAGGCCCATTCTACAGGTTAGGGGCCGTCCATTAATCATGCGAGGCTCGAGAGGGGGGAGGGGTCCATAAAAAAATCACGAAATATCACAAGGGGGGAGGGGGGTGTAGTAATATATCACGAGTATTTATTTTTTCGGCAAACGCGCGATACTGAACCGAAAAGCGGCGTTTCGTGTATTTATTTTTTCGTCAAACACGTACAAAGTCGAAAGCGGCTTGTAGTGTGACCTTGATTCACCATTGCCAGGCAATGAATGAAGTGAAGTTCCCGCGAGAGAGATTCTCTGCGTAGTACGCGAAAATGATGACGCCGAGTGGCTTGATGAAACCGATGTTAATCTTCAACAAAGCACTGTGTCTACAACTAACTTGCAATATGCTTATCCAGTTATTGGTGTTGAAGAAAGTCTTGCTAATCCGTGGTCTGAGGACATTGTAAATTAAATTATGTTTATGTATTACTACAAAAAAGTTTTTCGCATTTCTTTCATTATTTTTATGTCAGTCCAAAACAACTTGCAACCTTTCTGTTTACCTCTTAATGTTATTATTGTAGTTTTTTTTATTTTCTATAATAAAATTTGATGATACTTGAACCTGTATTTTATAATAAATATTCTAAAAAAAATAAGATTCTTTGAAGGTACTAAAATATACACGTGATGTAGGGTTGGGGGGGGGGGGGGTAGTCTTTAACCTCATCATGTATCACCAATGGGGAGGGGGGTTAAAAATGCAAAAAAAAAAAAAATCACATGATTAATGGACGGCCCCTTACCTTGTTCTTTTGTTGATGTTGTTTGTTTGTTTTAGTTAATTTCAGAAATTTTGTAAATAGTAAAATACAGATTATTCTTTCAAAATATCCGGTATCAATGTGAAATTTCGAAATAAAAATGGAGACCAAACTTGAAACCCTAATCTACAATGCATTTGATAGTCTTTGATTTGATAACCTTTTCACATTTTTTTTTTTTTTTTTATGCAAAACTCTTAGTTCCTTTAATCCCTTGAGGGGCGGTGGGATATATTATATCCCATCTAATTTTAATCAAGATTCGCGCCAGAAGTTTAAACTAAATTTTATAATTTTAACTTTGTCGGGAAAATGCTTGAAAATTGTTTTTTCCTTATCTTAAAATAAAACTTTTCATTTATTACGGTGTGAATGTGAATTCCAATTCATCTTTAGAGGGACAATGTGCTTCAAAGGGTTAAGAAAAAGAATTTAGCGAGGAGACTAACTGCTCACTCGCTTTATGTTAAGTTTATCTGTTATCGATAATTCCGGTTTCCCTTACATCAGAACTTTTAATATTAACAAATGTTAGTTTAACTTACCTGGTGTGAAATGGATTTTTTTTTTTTTTTTTGATGTTATAATTGTATTATTTAATCAATGACTAGCTGTTTAACCCGTTCGACGCACGGGATTCAAGAATTTGATTTCTGGATAAATGAAACAAAATTAGCATAAAAACGTAGTGACAACAAACTTCTTTAAAATATAAATAAGAATTTCCCTGTTAAAGTGTTCAATGGCTATTCGATTTAGAAAAATATTTTTCTACTACTGTGCGTTATTTTTAATTTATCATGTTGCAGACGATAAAACGATACCTTTAGAATAAAAGAAATAATAGAATAAAAAGTTTTGTTGATCTTTCTGATACAACGTTTTTCTTTATTTTTATGAAAAAAGGTAATAATTAATCGAAATTAAATAATCTATAATAATAAAGAGACAGGTTTGTGAGTGTGTCAGCGCTTTTATGAATCTCCTGGTTTGATAAATGAGTTGAGGGGGAAGCAGAAAATTTTCAATAATTATCAAATAATCAGAAGTTTAGATAAACTTAAACGAAAAATTTTAATTAGTACGAATACGCGTTTTCTTATGTTATTTCCAATTTTTTCAAACTCCAAATATGTATTGCAGTTATTTAACATTTATTACATTTCGCTAACTTCTTAAGAATTTAGCATTAAATTAAAAAATAAGTATACACTAGATGGAACCCGTCAAAACATGTCGGAAAAATAATTACTACAATGTTGGTTAAATAAGCTTCTTCATTGTTTAACACTTTTAGGGATGGTTGGATATATTATATGTTGATATTTTAGATTTGATATACCATATGCAGGTATTATAGCGTGCAGTGGTGACCCCCCTCCCCCCCAAAAAAAACAATCTTCATACTTTACATTGACTCCCCCCCTCCCTAAAGAGAATATAAATTGTAAAATATATTCTACTTATAATCTACAGCACATTCAAAAGATAGAGTTGAGCATAGCGGAATGAGTTCTTATTGCCCTTATCTAGAATTTAAAGAAAGAAAACACAGGAACATTTCTGGAAATTTTATGTTGAAAAAATTTAAAAGTGATATTAAAAAATCAAGATTTTTTTTAAACAGTAAAAAAAGGAAATATTTAAAATTTAAAAATCCCCCCCTCCCCAAATGTACTTTTTCTCAAATCCCCCCCCCCAAAAAAAAAAAAAACTGAATTGTATGACGTATTTTGAGCCACCAAACCCCTCTCTAGGCACGCCTGATAGGGGGGATATATCATATCCCATGTAATTTTAACCAAGATTTTCACCACAAACTTTTTATTAAATTTTGCTTTTTTAACTTTGTTGGAAAAAAGTTTCGAAATAAAAATTTTTGACCAAATTCAACATCACAGAATCACAATTACTTGCTCTTGAAAGGATTAAATGGAACAGAATATGAAATATTGTTTAAAAAATTTTATTTTATCCAATTTCGATGTAAACTCTTAACATATATTCAGTAAACAACTGTGTAATGCAAATCAATTCAACATTATCATAATATTCTACACACTACAAAAGAAATTTTCAAGGACAAATGAAGCATCATACAAATAAAAAGTGTACTTCTACATCCATATCATTTTATAAATAAAGAACATAGTAAATAAAACACACTTCCCTCCACCAGTGATAACGTATCCGACTGAACTCCTTGATGGGCATGTGCATTGCATCGGCTAAAAAGCCACAGGTACATACACATACAGTGTACATGCTTAGAAGTAAAATTCTAGGTACACATAAAAATCGATATAAAGAATGAAGTAAATGCAAAAAAGAGTTACAAATAATTTTAAATTTTGAACTTTATAAATGACTAAGATAAGGGAGGACTTAATTAACCTCCTTCCTCCGCCAATTGACGAATTTCAGTTTTTTTTTTTTTCTCGGACAATGAACAGATAAAATTTTTTTACAGTCAACTGACACATTTTGTGCAAGAACTAATTAAAGAGATGTGAAAGAGAGCATGAAGGGCCACCAAGCCTATTAAAGAATTTCACATTCCCCCCCCCCCCCCTCGAGATAAACAACTCAACAACTTTTTTTTTCCCCTGAACTATTAACTAATTTCATACCCTTTCTCAACCAATTGGCAAACTTTTTTTTTTCTTCTCTTGTTTGATAAAAGATATTTATACATTTTTTTCTTATAGCTAGCTGACATATTTAGTGTTAGAATTAATCAAAAGGACATGTTATACAGAGCCGTAAGAGCCAGCAGATTAATTAAAAAAGTTTCAACTAATCGACGAATTTCAAAATTTTTTCTTGATTCATGTACAAAAGTTATTTATTTTTACTGCTGATTGATATATTTTGTGATGACATTAACCGAAACAATGTGTCAAAGAGAGCAGCAAGAGTCACCAGCAGATAAGACAGTTTGAAAAAATCCCCCTGCAGTGTAAGATAGGTTGAAATGGGCCAACAGGTACATAAAGTAGTTTCTCCTAGATGGATAAACTAATTTTGATATTTTTTGGCAGATGATAAAAAAAATGTTACTTTTTTTTTTTTTTTTCGTTGAAGTCATTTAACTAATTTTTTGATTTTTTTTCTCCATGACCTATTAACTAACTTAATATCATTTCTCGGACAATCTTTACATTTTTTTCCTATTCTGATGAATGACATAGATTTTTTTTCTTGCAGCCAACTGACACATTTTGTGTCAAAATTAATCAAAATGGCATGTAAAGGAGAGCAGTAAGAGCCATCAAGTCAATTAAAAAAAAAAAAAAAAAATCACATTACCTCCTCCTCGTCTAATCAATGAATTTCAAAACCTTTTCTACATTGATATACCAAAGTTATTTATTTTTACAGCTGACTGAGATATTTCATGAAGACATTAACCGAACAGCATGTCAAATAAAATAGTAAGGATCACCAGCACATAAGGTACTTTCAAAAGATCCGCATAACATTTAAGGTAGATTGAAAAGGGCCTCCAGGCACATCAAGTAGTTTCTCCAAGATGGATAAACTAATTTTGATATATTTATGGCAGATGATAAAAAAATTTTACCTTTTCTTTTTCCCTCACAGGCTTTCAACAAATTTTTTGATTTATTTTTTTGCCATGACCTATCGACTAATTTTATATCCTTCGGCCGAATCGGCAAAGTTCACATTTTTTTTTTCTCGGCCGGTGAAAGATATTGATAGTTTCTTACAGCCAACTGATATATTTTGTGGTTTCTGTCAAACTAATTTCATGAGTTGTCATAGAAAATTTTCACTTTAATCAAAATTAATAAACAAAATTAACCATCATGCAATTTAAACATGACGTATTCTGAAGTACATATTTTAAATGTGAAAATTCCAAACTATTATACTCATGAGATTGCTATGTTATTGGCATTGTTTAAATAAAAAATAAAATAAAAAAATAAATAAAAAATTAAAGCTTAAAGAATTTTTAAGCAAGAGCTTTAAAATTTTTTAAGCATAAGGAATGATAAATAAAGAATTCCTTCCTTTTAATTGGTTGTGTATGATTTAAACTTAAAAGCAAATCAAAATGGATCAACATTTAGAAAAATGTACGATAAACAAAGCAAAATTATGTTAATATAATAGAGTATAACATTTGGAGAATAATAAAGACATACCAATAAGTAGTTATAATGTTTGTAAAAATGTTATAATATACAGACTGAATGTAAATAATTACTTTTAGATATTACTATTATATTATGATACAGAAATTTCTGTTAGATTTAATGGTAGTGTGAAATGACTATGAATAGTACTACCATTGTGTAATAAAATTGCAGCAATTCTGGTCCAAGCTACAGAAATTACATTTACCTAATTGCGAACAACTATGTGTCAAATAATTATAAACAAATGTTTTTCCAGTACCACCAGGGCCATCTATGAAGTAAGCATTAGGTATCTTTGTATTATTTTGTTTCAGTAAAGAAATAACATTGTCTATAATGAATCTCTGCTCTACATTGGGATTTGTAAAATAGAAATAAGGTTTTTGTTAGTGTAAGAATGATTATTTGCATCAATGGAGGTATCATCAATAATCAGACATGCTATACACTCAGTAAAAAAAAAAAGCTGAACTTTCATAGCCTTACGGACTTTTGAGAAAATCTGCATTTTTCTATAGCATTTTGACTAAATTTGCAATCTTTTAACAAAATTAGTGTTTTTGCACAACCATTTGACAAAAATTGAACTTTTTTCCAAGTCTTTTCAATGAAATTTGGATTTATTCATGATCCTATAGCAAAATTCATGTATTTTCAACGATTTTTGGTGAAAATTCGCACTTTTCCTCCAATCTTTTGACAAAATTTGCATATTTTCGGCTGTTTTCGTCAAAATTTGCATATTTTCCACTATTTTTCAACAAAATTTGCATATTTATCATTATTTTTGATTAAAATTTGCATATTTCCTGAAAATTTTCAAGATAATTCGCGTATATTCCCCAATATTTTGAGATAATTTACATATTTGCCTTATCATTCAACAAAATATCTGATCTTTTATTAACATTCTCATATTTTCCTCGATCTTTCAACAAAATTCCCATATTTTCCTCGATCTCTTAACAAAATTCTTGTATTTTCCAAGATTTTTAGACAAAATTCTTGTATTTTCCATGAATTTTTGACAAAATTCTCGTATTTTCTATGATCTTTTAAAAAAATTCACGATTTTTTTTCAATCTTTTAACAAAATTTCCAATATTTCATTAAAGTTCTCATATTTTCCTCGATCTTTCGTTAACATTTCTGTGTTTTCCCTCGATTTTCCGTCAAAATTCTTGTATTTTCCTCAATCTTTCACCAACATTTTCAACGATCTTTCAACAAAATTCTCATATTTTTTGTGATCCTTGGACAAAATTTGTATATTTCCCTCGATCTTTCAATAAAATGTGCATATTTTTCCCGATATCTCGTTAAAAATTGTACTTTTTCGATGATTTTTCAACAAAATTCTCGAATATTCCTTGATCTTTTGACAAAATTCTTGTATTTATCCTCATCTATCAACAAAACTCTCATATTTCTCCCGATCTTTTGACAAAATTTCCATATTTTCCATGATCTTTTGACAAAATTAGAGAATTTTCCATGATCTTTCAACAAAAAGCAAGTATTTTCTACGATTCGTAGACAAAATTCGAGTATTTTTCTGCTACCAGTTCACAGAAATCGCATTTCCCTTACAATCCTTTGACAAAAATGGAGTCTTTTTCAAGATCCTTTAACAAAAATTACATCTTTTCCCACAATTTTCTGACGGAAATCACAATATCTCTCATGATCCTTATGAGAAATTTGTTGTTTTTCCTTGAAATCCTTTGAAGAAATTTGCTGAATTTAATGTGGTTTGTACTCACACTTTTGTTGCATTTCATCTGTCCCCCCCCCCCCGTAAAAATGACAACAAATTTTATACATATTTGCATCGATCCCAGGGATAATAAAGTTCATCGCTGAAAAAGCAGAATTGCACGTTTTTCCAGAAAAGTAACATGTCTGAATAATTGATAAATTAAATGTTGACGTAGAAATTGAAAATGATGTTCATATCTAAGAGCTAATTGATAGTTAATGTTATTATCATTAAAAAAAGATAATCTTCAGATATATGCAAATAATTGCCGCAACTGAAAAGGCATTTGGAAAACTGAAGCTTCCTGTAAACATCAGAACCATTCTGAATCATTTAAAAGTAAATCCCACTGCTTTGCAGCTTTTTTAAATGTAGGATACAGAATTCCTTGATATGTTCTCATATCTTCAAAGCTGGTGGTATAAATATAAACAATATTAAGAAGCAATAAACTGAGGTAATAACGCTTTGCTTCAGAAAGTGAATCGTTATATAGTTTACCAATATTTTTTTTAAATATTTTTTTACCCCTTTGGCAGCTACTTTTATTCCAGTTATAATAAACTGGAGTTTCAGGATATGCGTATGGGATTTTAGTTGCAGGATTTTTATTCAAAATGAACCATCCACTCAATTGTGTATTTTTCAAATTTGCTTTTAATAAAATCCCCCAAAGCACTGTCATTATCAAGTGAACAGGTAAACGAATAAGAGTATGAGACTGTTCATGCATCGGATAAGCAAAAATTCTATTTGTTACCTCAGATGGTTCAACACATCTGGTATTTAAAAAAGTGCTTACTTCATCATGATGAAGAAAACTATCATCAGCTGTTACTTGCATGAAATAGAATTTGGATTTAAATTCCTGCAAAGCCCATGTACCATATGAGATTTGACTAAATTAAACAAAGTAGCCGCATCAGGATCGAGTATTTCAGCTGAGACAACTTTATCAATAGGATTTTACAAATATCTTTGAAATTTAGTAATAAATGAAAGAGGTAAACTATGTATCAAACTCCACAGTGTATAAAAATATTTGTACTTCTCCAAGTATGAGTTTGTCAGTCACATATTCCGATAAAAACACAACCGGTTTCCACCTCTTATGATATTTCAATAGAGCGAGCATTTATATGCATGCGTAGCGCTTCACTTCAAGGCACGGATTAAGAAAGTGAATTAAGTGAAATTTTAATTGAAAATTACAGTTAATTAATAAAATTTTTAATTAAACGAATGTACGATAATAAATCTGTGGACAAATATCTTTTTCTTAAAAACCGGGAGCAGAATCGGCGCAACGCTGCGACGCACGTCGCAGACTCTTGGGAACGTCTACAGACTACTTTTCAGCTGTTAAAAATTAAGCAAAAATTAAAAAATTTCAGTCCTAATACCGAAAATTCAGACATAAAATGCAGAGTTTCCCCTCAGAGGGTTTCAGGGGGGCGCTCCGCCCCTCCTGCCCTTTAGTTTAAAAAATAGCGCCCCTCTTGCCCCTAATCTAAAAATTAGCGCCCCTCTTGTCACTCATTCAAAAAAATAGTACCGTTCTTACCCCACATTTGAAAAAACGCAGCCCTTCAGCGATGATGCGGAAGCACTATAGTGCGTAAATTACACAAAAAAACGACGACGAAACGCAAAAAATAGCTCTTACACGTCTCAGAAGACGCTTTATTTCATCAAGGATTCGCGAAAAAACGACCAATTTTCAGCAAGACTTGCGAAGAAATGGCTAATTTCGTCTCAAAATCCCGAAAAGGCGGTAGATTTCCTCAAAACAACATGAAAAACATGACAAATTTCATCCAAAAATCGCAATAAAACGAAAAAATTTTGTCAAATGATTCGCTAAAAACGGAAAAATTTGCCAAAATATCACTAAAATCACGAAACTTTCGTCAAAAAATCGCGATAAAATGGCAGATTTCGTCAAAAGATTAGCAAAAGACCGACAATTTTCGTCCAAAAATGGCAATAAAATGGGAAATTCTGTCAAAAAATTCGCAAAAATAACAAATTTCGCCAAAAATTCGCGAAAAAACGCAAAATTCGTCAAAATATCCCGAAAACACGGCAATTTCAAAAGATCGCAAAAAATGAAATTTTGTCAAAGGGGCATAATTATCAAAGGGATGGGAGAAAAGAGGGGGCGATTCCACTCCCATTACGAATTATGTGCTTTTTGTTGCCTCTTTTTTGAAAAGTGCGTGTTTTCGTGTTTAAGCGTGACAAAATTGGCGTTTCTTCGAGATTTTTTGGAAAACCTGCCTTTTTTTGTCATCTTTCAAGAAAATTTGCCAATCTTTTGCGATTTTTTCACGAAATTTGTCGTTTTTTTGCGATTCTTTAGCAAAACCTGCTAGTTTTTGCAATCTTTTAACGAAATCGACCGTTTTTCCGCAATCTATTAAAAAATCGGCCTTTTTTCGCGATCTTCTAACAATATTTGCTGTTTTTTCGGATCTTTTAACAAAATTTACCTCTTTTATTCAATTTTTAGACAAATTTTTGGACTTTTTTCTGGATTTTTTGACGAAATTTCTGTATTTTCATGATTTTTTGGACCGCTACATTCTAGATTGAACCCTATAAAAGTGCCCTTAAAAATCAAAAAAGTGCCCTTTTCAGAAAAGTAGCGCCCTGCCCCTTTTTAAACCTGGGGAAAACTCTGTAAAATGTATCGGGAATTTTGACAGATAATCTTCGAAAAGAAATCAATTTTGTCATTGATCGCGAAAAAAAGGCAAGTTTCTTCAAAACATCGCAAAAAACTGCAAACTTTTCCAAAAGATCATGATAAAACGACAGTTTTCGTCAAAAATCAAGCAAAAGAGGCAAATTTTCTCAGTAAATTGGGAAAAAACGGCAAATTTTGTCAAAAAATCGCATAAAAGCGGCAAATTTCTCCCCCCCCCCCCAAAAAAAAGAACAAAAAATCACGAAAAAAAGGCAAATTTCTTTGATAGATCGTGAAAAAATGGAAAATGTCTGCAAGAGTTTTCACAGCGAGAACAGCAGTTTTCGTAAAAAGAACATAAAACAACGACAGATTTCTTAAAAAATCATGAAAAAAGCCAAGTTTCATTTAAAAAAATCACGTAAAAATAGAAAATTTCTTCAAAAGATATCGAAAAATGGCAAATTTCTTCAAGAGATTGCGAAAAAAATGGCAAATTTCTTCAAGAGATCGCGACAAAATGGCAGTGTTCGTCAAAAGATCGCGAAAAAAACAAGTTTTTGTCAAAAAATGGAAAAAACGTCAAATTTTGTAAAAAAAAAAGCAAATTTCGTCAAAAGATCGAGAAAAATAACATCTCGTCAAAAGATCGTGAATAACTCGCAAATTTTGTCAAAGGAGAAATTTTCTTCAAAAGATTGCAGAAAAACGACAGTTTTGTGAAAAGATCCCGAGAAAACGAAAGTTTTCGTAGAAAGAACTTCAAACAACAGCGAATTTCTTTAAAAATTCTGAACATTTTTTCAAAAGATCGCGAAAAAACAACAGTTTCGCTAAAAAATCACAAAAAAGCTGCAAATTTCTTCAAAAAAATCATGAAAAAACTCCAAGTTTCTTCAAGAGATCACGACAAAACGGCAGTTTTCGTCAAAATATCGCGAGAAAATGACAGCTTTTGTAAAAAAAATCACGCAAAATTGGCAAATTTCTTCAAAAAATCACGAAAAAAGCAGCAGTTTCAGTCAAAAGAACTGAAAAAAAGTCACATTTTGTCAAAAAATGCAAATAATGCCAAAAGATCAAGAAAAAAATAACATCTCATCAAAAGATTGTGAAAAACTTGCAAAATTTTGCCAAAGGGGAGCTCCCCCCCCCCTTTTTTCAGACATTCTATGAGGATGAGGTGTTAAAAATTCCGAGAACAAAAATCCTTTTTAAAAATATACTTTTCTTTTATGTCTATCACAAATACTTGGGAGGTTTAAGTGCATATAATGTAATGCGAGGGATTAATCTGCAGACTGTTTTTTAACTTTTTACTTGTGTTGCAGACTGCAGAAAAAAATTCTGCCGCTGGGCTTAAAAAAAGAATGGTGCAATTTGATGCAGTAGTTCCTCCTCACAGATTGTTGAACGAACATACTTAGTGTTTTAAATAAATAGATTACAGCTAATTAATAAAATTTTTTGATCAACTGAATGTACGATAAGAAATTTGTGGACAAATATCTTTCATTTAAAAAAGATTGGTGTAATTTGAGGGAGTAGTTTCTTCTCACGGACATAGTCATATTTCTGTATAGCCTAAAAAAGGTAGTTCAACAAAATTTGATTATGATAGCATGTATTGCGACCCCACGTGCTATATTTTGATATGGACTGAAGGTAAGACAGAATGGCATATCTCAATGCCAACTGGAGGTAATTGACAAACAAAAGTAAGACATACTGAAACAATGTATGAATATATTTGCTATAGACTTTCGGTTCAGGATAATTCTATTATTGAGGTTTTTAATCCTTTACTGAATGCTACCCAACTGACAACAATTAATTGTTGATTACTACTGCCGCATTGAAGGTGATAGATTAAAATTCATTTGTAACCTGAACTAATCAAATTAATTACTGACAAACAGATATTTGGAAAAGAATAAACATTTTTATATACTGTGGAGTTTCAGAAATGTGGTTTACCTCATATTCATTTATTACAAAGTGTCAAAGATAATTGTAAATTCCGTGAAATTTCAGATATTGATAAAGTTGTCTCAGCTGAAATACCTGATCCTAATGACACTAATTTAATCAAATCTCATATGGTATATAGGCCTTGCAAGAATTTAAATCCAAATTCTGTTTGTATGGAAAATGGGAAGCGTAAAAAAGAACTTCCTAAAAATTTTGTATCAGAAACATAAGAAAGTGTGAATAATTATCCTGTTTATCGCTGAAGAAATAATGACAGAACAATTACTAAAACTATTAATGGAGTTAAAGTTGATATTGACAATCGTTTCATAGTCCTTATGATGCTTTTCTATTATGATATTTTTAAGCACATATTAATGTGGAAATTTGTGCTAGTGTCTATAATGTGAAATACTTGCAGAAATATGCTTACAAAGTACATGATTGTGCAAATATGCAAGTGAAAATTGATGATGGTTTTCCTCACAATGAATGAAGTAAGCATTTTCTTAAATATCAGGATTGTTGGACCAACTGAGGCAGTATATTGAATTCTCGCTTATCCCATGCATGAAGTCTCATCCTATTCACTTTCCTGATGAACAAACAGTAGGGCTGGGCGATATACCGTAATATCGTTATATATCGATATTTCTTTAAGACCGCGGTAACGATATTGAGATTTCAATCCTTCCGATATATCGTTTCAAACGGTATTTCATCCTACTTTCGGAATTACGGAGTTACAGAATTTCGAATCTACCTCTGTCGGCGTAAAAGTTATTTACTTTTGCAAATGTTCGCGCTGTAATCGGCACTTGCGTGATACTTCCGGTTTTGAGCCGGTGTCGCGCACACACCGAAATATGGGCGAACAGTCTACTTTTTGCGCTGGTGTCGCGCACATACCGGAATATGGGCGAACCGTCTACTTTTTGCGCTGGTGTCGCGCACATACCGGAGTATGGGCGAACAGTCTACTATTCTGATGTACCGCTTTATTTATCGGAGTTCGTTCGAGAAGCGAAGTTGAAACACTCGTTTGAGGATAGGGCATTTCCGATACAATCACTTGTTGACTCCATATCGGTGGCTGACTATTGTTTTCCTGTGAGCTTGTGTACAGTTATTGCTGCCGGAATGCAGAATTGATTGACATATTTTCAAGAATGTGAGCACAATTAATCGATATTTCTTGTATGTTTGTTTTTCTTTATTAATAGCATTAATAAATAATTATATTAAATCACATTATTTTACATTTTTTATTAATAACAATAATTTACATGTACGGTAATTCCATTATGTCATTTATTTTAAGCAGAAATTTTACTTAAAGCGGAAGTTTTTTCTTTTTTCATTGTGATTCACCTTAGTTTTAGAGTTTATTGGATACTAATATTTTTACCCGTTTTGCGTACGGGTTTTTGAAAAAATCCACCCCCCCCCCCAAAAAAAAAAAATGAAAATCTTTCTCAAATTAGGAAGGAAAATGCTTTTCATTTTGAAGGATCGCTAAAACTCTATGGATGATGTCATTTCTGCTTGGCAAAACATATTACCCATCCACAGCAGATGACCATATGATTATTGTATAAACATTCAAGTTTCGATTTCGCTGAATTCGATAAACAAAAACAAACGATGGATAGTTTCCTACAATTTCTTTGAGGTTCTTCTGTACTGGACACTTGTAAAAGATGCTCAAATTTTGTAATAACTTATTATATTTTAATAAAAATTTGTCACACAGCCTAATTTACTATTATTGCAAATTGCTAAAAATTTGAAAAAAATCTGTAAATTAACTTAGGAGTTATGAATTTTTTTCCCTTTTAATGGTAAAGAATAGAAGGTTTTGTTTTTCTTCCACACCCCCCCTTTTCGTTTGTATGTGCCGTTGAGTGTGTTTTTCGCGCACTTAAACAACTGGAACTAGTTGATACTTTCACAAAACCCTTTTTATAAGTTAAAAAAAAAATCGAAGAGTTTATTTCTCATAAAAGAATGAGGATAGTTTTGATTTTGAATATCATGGCTCCTTTTTATTTCAAGAGTTCACTAATGCAAAAACATCCGCTCAATGTCAATCTTATTTTTTTTATACCTCGTTTGCATTTCCATATTTTTGTCTATTTATTTATTTATTTATTGTTTTTGCATTGCACATCTCAGGTTGATCTCTTTCAATAAAAGCCGTTTTTTAATATTTGTTTTCAAGTTTTTTTTTCTGTACTGGAATACTTTCATTTTTAAAACTGATTTCGAAAGTAAAAGCATCCTAGAAAAATATCTTGTAAACAAAATCGAAAAAGTAAAAGATCATTATAGAGATTAATTCAGCATTATTATTAAAAGAAAAAAAAAACGGCAGTTAGCAAAACGTCCTGATTTGGGACTTTGTACTCTATTAAAGAAATTTCGTGTTTTCTTAAAATTATTTGATTATTCTAATGCTTTCATTTGTATTCTGACTAATAACAGAATTATTTATTATAACAACGAAAAGAAGGTGTTCCTTACTGCCCAAAATTGCAGAAATGCAATTTTTTTTTTTTTTTTTTTTTTTTGTATTGTAATAAAAAAATTCTAAGTTTATAGGTAATTAAAGTATTTTCTTTCAATATATCTAATGTCTATTTGTTGTCTTATATACATTTTCTTGTTTCATTTTAATGATTTATAATGTTTAACTTTCTAAGAGTTTTCAATAACACATATTTTAGATCAGATTTGCAGGTAAAGGGTTTGCATATTTTGAATAAATACATAAAAATTAAAATTTATGTTCTTTGTAACATGTTAAGATATTGATATTTTTGTTTTTTCTTGATAATTAACATACACACACACATATATATATATACTATTATGTGTTTGTAGTATTTTATACAGAGGACAGTTACATTTATGATGGAGTGACATATGAATTGAAATAAATCGATATATCGAAAATTATCGATATTTGGTCAGCGATATATCACGATATTAAAATTCTGATATCGCCCGGCCCTAACAAACAGCATATTTTGGAAAAAGAAAACGATTTAAAAAAATAATTGGGCGACTATATAGCATTTCACCTTCTAAAACAAAGCGCTATTACCTTCCTTTACTGCTCCTTAATATTGTATATATGTATCATCAGCTTTCAAGATATGAGAACATATCAAAGAATTGTGTATCCTACATTTCAAGAAACTACAAAGCAGTGGGGTTTACTTTTAAACGATTCAGAATGGTTTCGATGTTTACAGGAGGCTTCAGTTTTCCAAATGCCTTTTCAGTTGCGGCAATTATTTGCATATATCTGTATATTTCAATAACCATACAATGCTAGAATATTATGGGAATCTTTCTCTGAAGATTATCTTTTTTTCATGATATTAACATTAGCTATCAATTAGCTCTTAAAGATATGAACATCATTTTCAAACTGCACGCATTTTCTACATCAACATTTAATTTACCAGTTATTGAAGATTTCCCTATTGATGATACAATATATACATTCTTGCACTAACAAAAACCTTACTCCTATTTTGCAAAATCCAAAAGAAGAGTAGAGATTTATTAAAGATAATATTATTTTTTTAGAGAAACAAAATAATACAAACTTACTTCATAGATAGTCCTGGTGGTACTCGCATGTGCCGTTAAAAACACAACCTGCTTCCAACTCGTATGATAATTCAACTGAGCGAGCATTGATACGCATGCGCAGCGCTTGACTCCAAAGCAAAGAAAAGTTCTTATGGATTACGCATGCGCAAAGGTGAAATTTTAATTGATAATTACAGCTAATTAATAAGATTTTTGAATAAACGAATGTACGATAACAAATCTGTGGACAAATATCTTTCATTTAAAAAAAGAATGGTGTAATTTGATGGTGTATTTTCTTCTCACGAACTGTCTAACGAAAGCGCTTAGCGTTTTAAATATATAGATTTTAAAAAATATTTGTTAACTAAAATTGAAAGCGACAACCTTTAAGAAGAGATTAAAGAAAACAAGTTGGAAATTGCACGTGAAGCGTAACAAATGAGGTGCGTTCGTACGATAACAAAATTTTAAAAATATTACTCTCATATATCAATCTCATAAAATTTTAAATAGTGAATTACAATTAAAACGCTCATCGAACAATGTTCTTCCTGGTGCGCGGAAAAAAGGTCAACGGAAAAAACGTCAACGGAAAAAAGGGCAACGGAAAAAACGTCAAAGGAAAAAAAGGCAACGGAAAAAAGGGCAACAGGTTAAAGCTTATGTATAAAGACAGCAACTTTCATATCTTTATGTAAACTTTGACCAAAAATATTCTTTAAATGACGAAAAAGGGGCAAACGTGAAAAAATACAGGTATATATATATTAATAGGGTGGTAAAAAGACACAAAAAAAATTGTCTTGATATTTAGAATGTTCAGACGGATAACAGAAAAAGAGTCGAAATTTTAAAATTTGATACACGAAAACTCAATTTTGCAACATGCAGCATAAACCATTTAAAATAAAATTTAAAATATAACGAAATTTGTTATCGTGGTTCTATTAATAAAAATAATTACAAGGCAAGAAAGAGACAAGGTTGGAAGAAAATCATGGAAAACCAGGGTCGGACTGGGTCATTGTAAAGGGCGCAGACCTTGAATTTTTGGAGGGCGCAACTTTTTTAACGAAACTCATTATTTTATTATCGTATAGGAAGCCAATAGTATTCATTAATAACAAACAAACTTTAAGAATATAAAAATTATTGCTCGAAAATAGTGGTATTTGACGTGGCATACTTTTTTATCAATTTATATCATTTGTTGTAAACTAAAGTTTCAAACAGATCAAGCAAGAATTTAAAAATTTTACAAAAAATACTATTCGAAAATAATGGTGTTTGACGCGGCATTTTTTATATAAATTTATATCATGTGTTATGACGCACACTCTGCTTAACGTTAAAAAGCAAAATTAATAACTGAAAAAAAATCTCGAAACGCGTTCGCTTTTTGCGGCAAAGTATTGGGAAATTGCAATCAGCTGATAGCCATTGTATTTCAAGTGGAGGTCAGGGTAATTCCACCAATCAGAACTGTCCATTTCAAGTGTGTGACTTCCAGTATGACGTCAATTGCAACTGCTCTATAGCAATACATGTAACGTGCAAATTCTTACCAAAAAAAAAAAAAAAAAAAAAAAAAAAGCATTATCCAGGGTGGAAATAGTGCGAAGGAACCGGATGGATATAATATAAATAAGTATCCACAGTTCTATCTAAAGATAAGTCTCATGAAGGGAGAATTCAAAAGTTAGAAAATTGCTCATTCCCGGACGAACCTACCTTGCCTTGAATTTACCACTTTATAAATTATTTAATGTTAAAAAATAACATTTATCTGAGTGCTCAGTGAAAAAACGCAATAAACAACTTATCTTACCGTAAATCTATAAATTTGCTGTTAGGCAATTTTAATTATTTGTCAAATTAAACATTGCGGCACATTTGACAATCTCTCATGGGACACTGGTGTGCCGCGGGACACAGGTTGAGAAACATGGATATGAATAGTAATATAAAAATAAATAAAAACATAATCTTAATTTTTCAAAGTTAAAACGTTTCCACTTGTGAAAATGACTTCATATCCTAAAGAAAGTGGTGTCTCTTTCATTCGTAAAGCTAATTTTTTTTCTAACTATGCTATTGGTTTTTTTCACCCTTTCGAGACGGCGTCTCTTACATAAATTTTATTTGGTTGAAAAGACAAATATTATGTTTATTTATTAATGGTGTCAAAAACATATTTCACAGTTATCTTTTAACGATGCACATGTATCACCCGTCCCGAAAGAGTTAAACATAGATATATCGACTTATATCCCCAACAACATATAATACTTAAATAAAAGTTTGTCTTTACCAGATTAATAAAAATCGCTCAAATTTTAACTTTTCGTACACGTACAGCCTTAAAAAAAAGAAAGAAAAAGGAATAACGGGTGAAATACCCATTTTTAGGTGCGTTCGTAATTATGTAAATACGTAGCACCTATTGCTGTCGCTCAGTCCGTCCGTCTGTCTGTCTGTCCGTCCGTCCGTCTGTCTGTCTGTCTGTCTGTCCGTCTGTCCGTCCGCATATAACAACGCAAAAACTCCCAACCGAATCGTTCGAAATTTAAAACACATAATTATAACATAATTTTGTCGAGTCATTTTAAATTTTATTAAAATCAGATGGATAGATCAATTACAGGGACAATCAAAAGGATTCCGTTACATTACGGTCAATTGGGAAAAAAATTTCAAATGCATTTTAATCGTTTGAAATTTAAAACATATAATTATTACGTAATTTTATCGAGTCATTTCAAATGTTATGAAAGTCGGATGCATAGATCATTTACAGGCAGAACCAAAGGTATTCCATTACATTACGGTCAATAGGAAAAAAGTTTCAAATGCATTTTTATGATGTTACACTCATTCGAACATAATAGAATTGGCATGAATCTATGAAGTATATACTAAAATATGCATTCCGTACAATCTGTGATGCAAAGAATTTTTATTATTAAATTAGAGGGCCACACAAAAGTATTCCGCTACATAATGCTATACGGGGAAACATTGTTTGGGGCGTGTTTTAATTATATTCAACTATTTCACATTTTATGAGTAAGATATACGTTTCTGGGGTGTAATAAAAATTACTTTCTGTATATTTACAGGAACACAAAAAAGATTTGGACTACTATACTGTATCCGAAGTACGATCTACTATATCAGCAAGATTTGAATATTTTTAAAACTTCGTTATCGTACGAACGCACCTCATTTGCTACGTTCACGTTCAATTTACAACTTGTTAAAAAATATCAAAGTGACAGTACTATACCAGTGGCGTAGCTAGAATGGGTGACACCCAGGGCAGATGTAAAGGGTGTCACCCCCCCTCCTCCAATTCGTCAATCATAACTCTACGTTATTACAACTAATTCCCATACCATTCTTTATTTACTTATCCTCCGGTATGAAAAGAAAACCACAGGAGCGACTCCTCACCTAATCCATAGTCCGCATATGTCAGTGTCGTGTCTATATGTAGAAGAAAATTCTTTCTTTTAAAGTTTGCATTTGCTAACTACTCGTTGGATGGGTTGGTTTTTGTTCCCAGGGGTAAATGTTATTTATACACACCATTCTGTATAACATTTCACATTCTCGAAGAAAAGAAAATTAATTCTGTTGCGTCGTGCTCTAGAAATTTCATTTTACATCAGACTTCTATTCCAAAATCGTATAACAATATATATATATATATATTCATTTGCAAATAAAGATTGTGTATAACCCCTTAGAGGGTGACACACAGGGCGCTACGCCACTGTACTATAAAAAGCATAAATTTTCTAAATGAATATATAACTGAATCATATTACTTTTGATATTAAGATCCTCTTTTTTTTTTACCCATACAAAATCGCAACAATAAATGAGATATCATATGAAAGGTTTTCCACATAGTATACTTACATTTCGCTGCAACACGTTGTTTAATTGAAAATGAAATTAGTCAAAATAACAGTAAATAATCTCAAAGATTGCAATGCGAAAGCCTCGTACGATCTACTGACAAATAATAAAACTTTGGGGACTGCGATTTTTACAGAAAATACAGGTGATAACAGCTTAATTACTTTATAAATTAGGATTGTCCGAAAATATATGAATTTAGTTAGATAAAATGAAAGAATAAATTTCTGATTAGAAGAGGAAAGCATGTAAATTACAAAAAACAATCGTCGGAAAAACTAAGTAAATTATATATCGAACTAAATAACTTTAAAACCTTTGGAATAGATTTTTATACGTAAAAACTATTCAGACAGAATCAAATATTCCGCTGTAGACAGTATTCTGCCGTATACAGAGTTTATTGTATACTAAAAATCATAGCTGGGAAATTGAAAATCATTTTTATGTTAGATTTATTTCCGTCTTATGCAAAATAGAAAATACCGTTACAAAAAAAAAAAAAAAAAAAAAAAAAAAAAAAAAAAAAACAACTTATAAACATGATAGAATAGAACATGTTAGGGATATAAGGTAAACTTCCAAAGGTCGCCATAGTACCCTGGGTGCGGTGCGGTGTTGAGGAGCCCTACTTTACCATATATAGTGCCGTGTGAAAGGGGAGGGGGCTAAGGGGCGGTTGCCGTGGGCGCGGT
Source organism: Maratus speculifer (assembly GCA_964019185.1). NCBI lineage: Eukaryota > Metazoa > Arthropoda > Arachnida > Araneae > Salticidae > Maratus > Maratus speculifer. The sequence continues at coordinate 92,693,194 of OZ025302.1, forward strand.
AATTTAAGCGCCCACATTTTACACATACAAAAATTAATCAAATTTAGATGATAAAATCCCTAAAACTAAACCCACATTTAATTGGTTGATAGGTAATTGACGTCAAAGCAGCTTTCAGATTATTTTTCTACAGGTAAATGGAATAGGCATTGCTTAATATGGTTTCCTGGAGGGAAAAAAACAGAATTAATACAATTTTCTTTCAAATAGATCTGTCTTATTGCCGTGGGCGCTTTAATTTAGTCGGGCGCCAAATTTATACTTACAACGTCATTTCTTGGCCTGTCACAAGAAAAAGTTGAAGGAGGGCGCCAAATTGAACCGGGCGCAGCTCTTCGCACGCCCAGGACCATATATACAAAATTCGTAACAGACGCAACGTTTTGATTGTTACATTTAATATACAATATTAAAACAATTCTGTTTTCATACTAAAATAAAATTTTTAACAAAAAAAAGTTTGAATTACCTTTTTCCGATGGAAATATTCTTTCTAAAATTGTTTAGATATATATTTAATAACAAAAATACTTTTAATAAAAACCACTTATGGTTGATAAATTAAAATCAAAACACTAAACTTTATGGACACACAAAGCATACGTCTTTGAAATGAATGATTTTACTGCAAACTAAATAATAATAATAATAAATCAAATCGAAGCAAATGCGACGATCTTTGGTGCCGACAGCCTGCATGTTTCTGCTCGCATTCGATACCGTTATTGGTAACATATAAAATATACTTTAGATTTTAAAAGATTTGGATTGGATGTTGCCCTGAGCAAAGAAACTGTCAAGAATAAACAATATAATTATTTTCCTTTGCAAAGGGATTAAATTCTTTTTATTGTTTTTTAATGTTTAAAAAATTATTATTTTTAAAAATATACATATAAAGAATATTTTAAACCATGTTATAGCTATTCTAGTACATATTTTTATTTTTTTATTTTATTTTATTTATTTATTGTCTTTTTAAAACTGTTAACTTCACGTAGATGAGGGCGCAGATTTACTTGACAAGGGCGCACCGGCCCACAGGCCGGTGGGCCAGTCCGAACCTGTGGAAAACTCCAAACTATTTGGCCGACGGATGCGATTGGGTTCGAACCCAGCACCTCCCGTCTACCAGCTTCGAGAGCACAACCCCTTAGTCACTGGTGGGGCGGATTTGACAAGGGGGGGGGGTCTTATTTAGAAACCATAAAGTCGAAAATTGTTTTCATTTTTCGATAATATTTGTAGAAGAAGACTAAGAAATGAATAAAAATTTATAATATTTAATAATTAATAATATTTAAATAATAATTAATTATTCAATTATAATTTCATATTTAATTTATATTTATATATTATTATATATTTTTATTAAGTTATTATATTAATTATTATGTGTTATACTGTATATTATATATATTATAATATACAACTATAAAAAATTAAATATAAAATATAATAAATATTAATAATAATAATGTAGTAATAATAATATAGTATATAAATATTAAATATAATAATTATTTTAAATAATATTAAAAAATATAAAATATATAAATATAAGTAAATTTATAAAATTATATAAATATAATAAAATATTAATCTATGATTCAATTATTATTATTATTAATATTATTACATTATATTTATAGATGCTCATGTTTTTACCGGTCCTTTTCTTTCCGGGCACTTTTTTTTCGTTTACCGATTTGGAAATGGCAAGGATTGTTATTGTTGTTACTTCCGATTATCTGCCCGGGGTATATAGGCCCTTGTAGGAGGTTCCTCCGTGGAGGTCTTTCTAACTGTATTTACGCAATGTTAGAAGAAAATCATGGAAAACTCCGAACGATTTGGCCGACGGATGCGATTGGGTTCGAACCCAGCACCTCCCGTCTACCAGCTTCGAGAGCACAACCTCTTAGCCACTGGTGGGGCTAATTTGACAAGGCTTATTTAGTTATCATAAGTCGAATAATGTTTTCATTTTTCGATAAATGCAGGTGGCCTTCCAGAAAATGTAGTCCAAATTGGTGTTTTCGACAGAATTTTCGCACGCGAAAGCCTGATAAAGGTCATCGTGAGAAAACACAACCTTATAACAAAATGTAATTCACTTCTCGAAAAATGAAATAATATGTTTATAGATACAATTTTTTATTCAATTATTATTATTTTTATTATTATTATTACTATAATCAATAGAATCACCATAACAAATTTCCTTATTTTTTAAATTTTAATTTAAATTGTTTATGCTGCTGTATCCAAAATTGAATTTTCTTGTGCCAAATCTCCACATTTCGACTCATTTTCTGTTATTCCCCTTAACATTCTAATAACATAATTAAATATGAAGAAAACAAACAAAAAAAATCCATTTTTTCCACCCTATTTAAAATGTATTTGTACCATTTTTTTTCATTGCCTGTTTTAAACTTTTTCTATTGTTGCCGTTTTTATGTTTTGCCCTTTTTTCCGTTGCCTTTTTTTCCGTTGACGTTTTTTCCGTTGACCTTTTTTCCGTTGACCTTTTTTCCTAAATTCGTTTTTCCTATACCATTATGTAATGGACTACTTTTGTGTGGCCTTGTAAATCAATAACAAATTTTCTTTGCACCACAAATTATGTAAAATGTACATTATAATATGTTATTTATTGTTGCATATAAATTTTATTAAGTTCGAATGAGTGCAACACCATTAAAATGCATTTGAAACATTTTTCCCCATTGACCGTAATGTAACGGAATACTTTTGATTGTCCCTGTAATTGATCTATGCATCAGATTTGCATAAAATTTGAAATAACTCGACAAAATTATGTAATAATTATGTATTTTAAATTTCAAACGTATAAAATACATTTGAAACTTTTTCCCCATTGACCGTAATGTAACGGAATACTTTTGATTGTCCCTGTAATTTATCTATACATCCGATTTTCATAAAATTTGAAATAACTCGACAAAATTATGTAATAATTATGTATTTTAAATTTCAAACGTATAAAATACATTTGAAACTTTTTCCCCATTGACCGTAATGTAACGGAATACTTTTGATTGTCCCTGTAATTTATCTATACATCCGATTTTCATAAAATTTGAAATAACTCGACAAAATTATGTAATAATTATGTATTTTAAATTTCAAACGTATAAAATACATTTGAAACTTTTCCCCCATTGACCATAATGTAATTGAATACTTTTGATTGCCCCTGTAATTGATCTATTCATCCGATTATAAAAAAATTTGAAATAACTTGACAAAATTATGTAATAATTATGTATTTTAAATTTCAAACGATTAAAATGCATTTGAAACTTTATTCCCCATTGAACGTAATGTAATGGAATACTTTTGATTGCCCCTGTAATTGATCTATGCATCCGATTTTCATAAAATTTGAAATGACTCGACAAAATTATGTAATAATTATGTATTTTAAATTTCAAACGATTAAAATGCATTTGAAACTTTATTCCCCATTGACCGTAATGTAATGGAATACTTTTGATTGCCCCTGTAATTGATCTATGCATCCGATTTTCATAAAATTTGAAATGACTCGACAAAATTATGTAGTAATTATGTATTTTAAATTTCAACCGATTCGGTTGGGTATTTTTTGCGTTGTTATATGCGGACAGACGGACGGACTGAACGACCACTATAGGTGTACGTATTTACATAATTACGAACGCACCTAAAAAGGAGTTAAGAATAGAAATTCTCTGATGAGATATTTCATAAATAAGAATACATTCCATGGCCATTGGTTTAACATTGGAAAGGCCCCAGTCCTCGCTCGAGGAAACGCTCGCGAGCTAATGCTATTCCTATGGGGAAGCATTTTTCTAATAACTCTTTCGCATTTTGACATTTTTGAATATTTTTTTTTTTTTTTTTTTTTTTTTTTTTTTTTTTTTTTGCATTGGATAGCTGATGTGCATGCCGATAACGCACCTTTTTTACTTTTTCGATTTTGGTTGCAGATATATTTTTTAAAAAGCACTTTCAGTTTCGAAACCGGTTTTGAAAGTGAAACTAACTTTCCAAAAAATATCTGCAACCAAAATAGAAAAAGTAAAAAAGGTGCGCTTTCAGCATGCACCTCAGCTATCCAATGCAAAAAAAAAAAAAAAAAAAAAAAAAAAAAAAAATTATTCAAAAATGTCAAAGTGCGAAAGAGTTATTAGAAAAATGCTTCCCTATAGGAATAGCATTAACTCGCGAGCGTTTCCTCAAGCGAGGACAGGGGCCTTAAGCCTGAGTGATCGAGACCCTTAAGTTCACTTTTACTAGTAAAACTATATAATGATTGAAGTTTGTTGCAATTTTTTCGCACTGCGTTGTAAAAAAAATAGTTATATGCTATAAATAAATAAATAAATAAAATAAATGAAAGCTAGAGATAGGAAGTGCGAAAGGGGAGGAGGGGGGGGGGCGAAGGGGGACTTTCGTCCCGAGCGCGGAAACTTAGGGGGCGCCAAATTTATACCACCAGCATTATTTTTTGGACTGTTACAAAAAAAGGTTAAGGATGGGGGGGCGGGGGAAATTGAAACTTTGGTAAACAGAGTAACCTTTTAATTTACAGGATACATCAACCCACACTTCCACAGGTGAAACATGTTCGTTAAGAAGCTTACATTTCATGTTTTGCAAAATTTTAGTGAATGGAACATATTGTGAAAGTTTTATATAATTTTTTGTATAGGATCTAAAATGCATGGTAAAATTTTGATTACTTAATGACATTTTCAGTTGGGAAGCATTTATTACTTTTGGGAAACTTTCATTTTAATGTTGACTGCAAGAGTGTGGCACGCCTTTCGAAACCTGACAGAAATATTATTTTAAAAATGGGAGTGGCTTTATTCTATTTTTTCCACCGATTGACAATAATGACATTGGGCGTCGATCAACTGTGATAGTTTAAATTATTATCCTCAACTTTAATAATATTTTAATATTCTATTAAAATATATTGTATTAAAAATATTTTCAGTTTATTGTCAAATTTAGATACGTTGCATGGCCATGTTTTATGAATTTTGATATTTTGTATGTTCGGGTCAATCCATTTCAAGTGGTCCAACACTGGTCGCTCGACCATTTTTAAAAAATCTTAAATTTTTTGTACAACAACCCTAACATGACGTAAGTTCAAAATGACCGTTATTTTAATTTTACTATTTTTTGTTTGTGCATGGCGGCCATCTTTGTTTCATCGTGTTCAGCCATTTTCTCAGATACTAGGATAAACAAAATTGTAAATATCTCGTCTTTTATTTTACCAATTGAAATGGGGTTTGCAGCATTTTGTTCAGAATGAAATAGGCTAAATGTGCGGTGGTAGAATAATTTTGAAAACTAAATTTTTACAAGTGAAATTTTAGCACAAAATTTAAGATTTTTTCCAAAATCTATCCATTTGCAAGAGGAAATTTTTCATACAAGGAAAACTGTCAACCTTACACAATTTTTTCTACAAATAGGTCAAAAGAGTATGTACTCATACACCAAGTCCCAGATCTGTTAGTTAATTTCTCTTTGCGAAAAAAATTCCGAAATTCTTCAAAAATTTCAAAAATCGCACTTTTTAGGCTTTGATATCTCTGGTGGGGTACGAGGTAAAAATTTTAAATTCTGGCCTTTGATAGTATTGTGTAGTAGTGTTATCTACAAAAAATTTCAAGAAGGAGATTTGACTACAAGCTGAGATATGACATGGACAATATGTGAAAACAATACTGCCAAACTATTGTAATCTTCTATGTAATTGTTCATACCTCCAAAATTTTAAATTAATTATTTATGGTACAAAGTTAAATGTTAATTACAAATATCTTCTTCAAATGTGTCTGTGCGATTTAAACAATTCAGAATGTATGCTAAGACAATACACTATTTGTCTTGTCCAGAGGAACAAACCTACTAAAAATGCTATTGCAACAATTTTACTCGGTACACATTTCAGGAAAAGTAAATTTCAGACAATGGGTTGCAACTGATCGAGTTGACATGGTTTCAATTATTAAATCTAGAGAATTTCATTCAAGTTAACAAAGGATGACAAGACTTGGGTGCCTTCAAATAAAATTTTGAGAAGGAACAGTCATATGGACTGACAACAGTAACTGGTCGAACTCATAACATCTCTCGTAAATAGTGTTAAGCTCTTTGTTGAGCATATATAGTATCTTTGTAAATTAAACATTTAATACTAAACTGTTTTCAAAAAACGATATTTTCTGTGTAAATATTGTAATAAATGAGACTAATCTCATTTCTCCTAATGTACTCATAATAGCATTTCTTAACATTTTTTAATCACCGTATCTCAGCTTATAGTCAAATCTCCTTCTTGAAAATTTTTATAGATAACACTACTACACAATACTATCAAAGGTCAGAATTTCAGGTTTTTATCTTGTGCTCCACCAGATATATCAAATCCTAAAAAGTGCGATTTTTGAAATTTTTGACGAATTTCGGAATTTATTTCTCAAAGAAAAATCAACTCCCAGATCTGGGACTTGGTGTATGAGTACACGCACTTTTGACCTATTTGTAGAAAAAAATTGTGTAAAGTTGACAGTCTTGTTGAACAATTACATAGTAGGTTAGAATAGTTTGGCAGTATTGTTTTCACATATTCTCCATGTCATATATCCGCTTGTAGTTAAATCTCCTTCTTGAAATTTTTTGTACATAACACTACTACACAATACTATCAAAGGCCAGAATTTAAAATTTTTATCTCGTGTCCCACCAGAGATATCAAAGCCTAAAAAGTGCGATTTTTGAAATTTTCGAAGAATTTCGGAATTTTTTTCGCAAAGAGAAATTAACTCCCAGATCTGTGACTTGGTGTATGAGTACACACACTTTTGACCTATTTGTAGAAAAAATTGTGTAAGGTTGACAGTTTTCCTTGCATAAAAAATTTCCTCTTGCAAATGGATAGATTTTGGAAAAAATCTTAAATTTTGTGCTAAAATTTCACCTGTAAAAATTAGTTTTAAAATTTATTCTACCACCGCACATTTAGCCTATTCCATTCTGAACAAAATGCTGCAAACCCCATTTCAATTGCTAAAATAAAAGACGAGATATTTACAATTTTGTGTATCCTAGTATCTGAGAAAATGGCTGAACACGATGAAACAAAGATGGCCGCCATGCACAAACAAAAAATAGTAAAATTAAAATAACGGTCATTTTGAACTTACGTCATGTTAGGGTTGTTGTACAAAAAATTTAAGATTTTTTAAAATGGTCGAGCGACCAAAATAATATTTTCTGGACCACTTGAAATGGATTGACCCGTTCATATATTTATTGAAAGATATATACTGTATGTTATTTATTCTGTTTGATTGAAGCACCAACTAAGGAGTAATTTTTCATATAGTTTTGAAGAAATAATGTATATACGCACACGAAGCGCAGATGTAAATTTCTGTATTAAAAAAAAAATGTAATTTAACAAATTACAATGACTATTCGTATTATGCATGAAATAACTCACATTAACCCTCAGCAACGTATATCAATTTGATTATATATGAAATCGTTTACCATAATTAAAATGTGTCGCAAACTGTTCCTACCTTTATTCTTATGCAATGGAATTCTTCTGTGTGACCCTGTAAATGAATAATAAGTGTCCTTTACACTGCATACTTTACAAAATGCATATTTTAGTGCACTTTGTTGATGCATATAAATTTGAATATGTTTCACAGGGTGCATAGGCGTAACCAGCCTTTTGAACGGGGGGTGCCCAGATTTTTTAACCCGGACCTGTTGGGCACAAACAGTATCTTATATAATAAAACCTGTTAAAACGGAATTTCATGAGACTGCTCGAATTTCCGTTTTAAACAAGTTTTTATCTTAAAAGGTATAATTGTGTGGTATTTTTTTTAAAAAGGGCCCAAACATAATTTTGTTTTTGTGAGGAGTATTAGAAGAGGTTCAAAACTAAATCTAATGGTAAAAAAAAGATGTACTATACATTTTCTTACAGCAGTGATATAAGACAGAGACTGTGTGTGGACACAAGTGTGAAACTTTTAGGCACCCGAACATCTAATAAAAATCAAATAAGGATTTTTATCATGCTGGAAACTTCTATAGGTTTAGAAGAAACCTGTATGAGATCTAAAATATTGTATTATTCAAAGTCTTGTAGATGAAATTTAGTCGGATGATAAATCTCAGATAATATCCGAGATTTATCATCCGGCGAAATACACATACAGTGGCGGTCAAAAGTTTCCGGCCAGCAAAAATTTTTCAGTTAATTTGTAAGTATACCCATATGAAGAGGAATTTCAAAGTGATACTTATACATTTTATTGACATAATAGCTAGGTACTTATTTATGGAATAACATATAAATATCAATAAATTTGATTCATAAAATTAATCACAGAGGAAAACACATGTTCTCAAAAGTTTCCGGCCAAGTTCACCAAAATGACTGATGTAATTTACCCAGGGCCGTACCAAATTGCATGCCTCATTTCCAAATCGTTAGTTTTTTTACTTATGGAACTGAAATTTTTACATGCATCCTGTCTTGCTACCAAATATTTAAAAATCTCTGTTTCATTTCCAATATGACGTCATAAATGTGCGCCTTTTAATTCTTAAAATCAGTTTTACTTTTTACGATGTAAAATGTCAGATGTCATTTTTCTCCTCGGTGAATTCTTTTCTTATGAATTATGAAATCATATTCGACAAAAAAAAAAAAAAAAAAAAAAAAAAATTCTGTATGCAGGATGTAGTGGAGGGTATTTGGAGGTATCCGCCGTATGCCTTCGGGATTTTTTAAAGAACTTCGTATACCCTCTGTTTCTCAAGAAAACTAACAGTATCTACACTCTAAGGTATACCCTCTGCCTTGCGCGTATACCCTATGCTCAGAGGGCTCCGCTCTGTATTTTTAAGACTACATCCCTATCTGTATATAACTGATATTTATACTTAACAATCAGTATTGATGCATTGCGTAGAAGTACAGATCTAGACATTCGCCTCTAGACAATATAATATATCTTCAATAATACCTCAAGACATAGTATCAATAAAATGTATTTATTTTTTTACTTTATGTATGACATCATATTTATTTATTTTTTGTATTTCTTCAGTTAGAAAATTCTTGATAAATTAATCGATCTTTGAACTGAAATTCTGCCCAAAATTGGAATTTAACTTCGACAGAATTTTAGCAGCGAAAAACAATCAAACCGCCAATCGATGGTATCAGAGGGTATACATTCTAAGCAGAGGGTATACGCTCAAAACAGAGGATATACCCTAGAGTGTATAACACTATAGTTTTCTTGAGAAACAGAGTGTATACGGTATACCTTAAAAAATCCAGAGGTGTACGACGTATGCCCCCGTATACCCTCCACTACATTCTTAGATAGGGTTCAATGTAGAAAAGTTGGGGACAGATATCATATATGCAGCACGTTGGTACGATTGGAGCAAAATGGCGATTATGTGTCTCACATGCTAACTCGGCTATCATCGTATATTTATTAATAAATTATTTATTTTATTTTACTGTCCCTTTTTTTAATGATATATATTGTTTTGTTCTATAGTTATTAATAAACTTTTTTTTATTTATCACTATTTATTTTAATAATACAAAATAATGTTAAATTATGCATGTGACTGGTATTTGAAAACGGAATTTTTGCCAAATTGGCATAAAAAAATTGCGGCAACGTGGTAAGTATTAGACATCTGTGCCGAAAGGATGAGCGTTATGAATGTTTCAAATGTGTTTACATTTTATTATTTCATACAGATAATGAATCAAAAGAGTTTTATAAAAATATCAACTTGAAATATAAACAAGTTGGAAATTGCACGTGAACGTAGCAAATGAGGTGCGTTCGTACGATAACGAAGCTTTAAAAATATTCAGATCTTGCAGATATAGTAGAGCGTACTCCGGATATAGTATAGTAGTCGAAATCTTTACGTTTCTGTAAATATGCAGGAAGTAATTTTTATTACACCTCAGCAACGTATATCTTATTCATAAAATGTGAAATAGTTGAATATAATTAAAACACGTACCAAACCATGTTTCCCCGTATAGCATTATATAGTGGAATACTTTTGTGTGGCCCTGTAATTTAATAATAAAAATTCTTTGCATCACAGATTGTACAGAATGCATATTTTAGTATATATTTCATAGATTCATGCCAATTCTATTATGTTCGAATGAGTGTAACATCATTAAAATGCATTTGAAATTTTTTCCCCATTGACCGTAATGCTTTTGATTGTCCCTGTAATTGATCTATGCATCCGATTTTCATAACATTTGAAATGACTCGACAAAATTACGCAATAATTATATGTTTTAAATTTCAAACGATTAAAATGCATTTAAAACTTTTTTCCCTATTGACCGTAATGTAACGGAATCCTTTTGAATGTCCCTGTAATTGATCTATGCATCCGATTTTCATAAAATTTGAAATGACTCGACAAAATTATGTTATAATTATGTATTTTAAATTTCAAACGATTCGGTTGGGTAGTTTTTGCGTTGTTATATGCGGACAGACAGACAGACAGACGGACAGACAGACGGACGGACGGACTGAGCGACAACAATAGGTGCTACGTATTTACATAATTACGAACGCACCTAAAAAACAGCTCTTTTTAACAGAAACTCTTTGTGATATTTTAAAAATTAAGTCGTGTAGTATGTTATCATTTTAACAATCATTGGAATAATAAATTTAATACAAGTTAATTCAAAATTAATTTTATTCAATGATTAATTGTTTGTAATATTACAAGTTTAGGCGCGATTTTAAAAAATCGCCAAATCGGAAATCAAAAATATTATTTGTAAACATTATTGTTTATATTTTTTTACATTCGATTTCAATGTTTAAGTTGATAGAATTGGCAAATTTATTGCAGTGCCGAAAGTCTTACGCCATGTAGTCGTTAATTCTGCGGTTTACCTTAGTAAATGCCAGGACTTGAGTTTGAAGGCCTAGTTCTGCAGATTTACTAGTTTCATTGCATACCAAGGATGATGTACTACTATTTTTGAAGACTTTTATTTACCTTAATTTATTTTGATTTCCTTCGAACATATAAGGCGGAGAAACTTTAAAAATGTGGCATAGGTACAAAATCCCGGCACAGATACCATATACGCACTGGATTTGGCGCGATTTTTTTCCGATGCAAATTTGTCAGAAACCTCGCTTTCAAATATTTGTTACATACATATTTTCTATTATTTTGAAGAAACAATAAATATAAAAAAGTTTAATTTACTTATTTACTAAATTTCTTCAACTAAAAATCTTCTTGATCCACTAATCAATGTTTGAAAATGTCTTTTTATTATAAAAATCATGCTTCATATTAATTACTTTCTGTAAATGATTCTTATCTTGGTACCAAATGTTTTAAAATCTCCGTTTCATTTCCAATATGGCATCTAAAATATGCCGTTTTTAATTCTTACAAAAAAAAAAAAAAAAAAAAAAAAATTATTTTTATTTTTAAATCACGTAAAAATATTTAAATGCTGAGTAGTATTCATTATCGGATTCCTCATCCTAATTTATTATCTATTTATCCTAATAAACAATTTGTAGTTGTAAAAATGTGAAAAAAAAGTAACAGGAATTGAAAATAAATAATTATCAATAATCACATATGTTTCTTAAGCATTCAATTAATCTCTCGTAACAATGCATTGAAAATTAGATAATCATTGGAAAATACTATAAGAATAGGTTTCATCATGAAATATTTTTTAAATCGTTGAAGTACTGCAGCATTTTAAAATCAAATATCAATAACTGAAAATAATTATTCGTCATTACTTTAAAAGAGCACAAGTTTTTTGTTTTAAAATAAAATTACTCATGTCAATAAAATTATAAGGGAAAGAGTTAAATAGATTTTTGATGCGGTTTCACTGAACATCTCTTACCGGTATATCCATCCGCCGGAATCACCATCATACTGTAAAAACAAACCGGTATACTATCATGATATATTGCTATTTCATCAAATAGCGATATATATTATCCATAAATAAGTACTAGGATTTTTTTTTTCATGACCTTACCACGTGTCGTTCCCTGACATACATTTTACTTACCCATCATATGTAGTATAGGGTAAGTCTTGCAATCGTTTTGAAAATCGAAAAAATTTTTTTTGACGGATTTACACGTTTTAGATAGTAGGGATTCCGAAAAACATTTTTAGAAAAAAAATTTTGCCGTCCGTCTGTCTGTCTGTCTGTTTGTAAACGCTCTATCTCCCGAACAAATTGAGATAGAGACTTGAAATTTTGTATGTAGTTAGTATGTAAGAATGAGACGAACCCTATTTAATATCAGCAACCTCGATTATCCGGAACTATTTTTTTCGGACTCTCAAAAAATTCGTTCTGATGAAAGGTACATAAAAATTTACGAATTTTTTTGTTCTAAGGAATGGACGTAAAAGGCAATAAAATAACACAGATTTTGCATATAGAACAAAGTCGATCGGATTATTAGTTGCCGAGATATTTGTAATCTTGTTTTCCACATTCTTCGATTTTTCATGACCCTGTATTTCATTCAAATTTCAATTCAGAAGTATATTTTAATTGGAAATGAGACGCTTAATCCGACGCAGTTAATTGTTAGTTAATAGAATGATTATTTTTGGAGTTATAAGGATGTTTCTTTTACGCAGTTCGGTACTACTTGAATAGTTTGGCGTTTTATATAATTTGTCGAAATTGGTACATCAGCAGCTCTTTAATATGGCATTACTATGTATATTAACAATATTTAAATTTTGTTTATGAATTGCAATGCATTGTATAAATAGTTTCACATGTATTATTTTCATATACATATCCATGATGGGTAAGTATTACGATGGCCCCCAACGACTAGTTTTCTATTGACTTGATACAGAACAAAAACTGAATGGTGAAAGGGGTGGGGGGAACGATCGACGAAATTTGGGAGGGGCTCCAAAAATGTTTTGAAAGGCGCTAATTATGAAAGCTTAAATATCTTTTATAAATAAAAATAAAATAACTGTTTTAAGTGGTGAATATTAAAAATGCTGATATTTCAAATTTCATAAGAAAATTTATAAATAAGAAAAAAAAATTGTGTAAAGATTACCATGCTTCAAAATTTCCATTTTGCAGAATCTATTAAAAATAATAAAAGTAAATTTTCATAATTAAAAAAAAATTTAAAATAGTTAATTTAATCTTGCGGTGTGGGAGGGGTTTCAGGCCCCTTAAAGCTGTGTTTACACTATGGTTTATCAGTACTACAAGCTCCGCGAGTTCTCCCGGTCCTTGGTCTATGAGGGTTTGCGAGGCATGGTCTCTGCGCTCTAGACCATGGTTTTAAAGTACTAGACCCAACCAATCAGCGTTCTTCAATAATTGTTCATTCCGCCATTTTAAAATCTGGAGAAAGTTTGAAGAAGCAGACGATAGCTTATAATTTAAGCAATTTAACAAATTAAAGATACGTAAAGTTTTCAGATATTTTATTATATATTTTATATTGTATATTTATTTATTATGTATAGACATAAAATTATTATTACTAAATAATATTATTTAGCATTTCAGGTTCACATTCACACAACATCAAACTAGTATCACGTGTTCGTTAAGCCATCAAGTTATTTTTCAAATGAAGCTTTATTTGTATTGTTATTAATGTTTATTAATTTATTTGTTCTTTCGTTATTTAAAATAAAAATTACGTCAATTTGTTTAATTTGGTCAATAGTTTGGCGATTTATATAATTTGGCGAAATTTCTGACGGGATAACCAAGTAGTATCTAAAATTATAAAAACATATATAAGTATATAATATTTTTTTATAGCTGTATACACGTGACTAATTTGTTTTTTTAATTTTTTGTGATGGGAGATCTTTCTTTGCTATATATATATAAGATTAGTGTTAAAAGGACAAATTACCATATCTCCGGAGTATAGTTTGCGGATCAAACAATCTTTTTTCGACCCAGAAAATTTCAAAAATAAAATGTTACTTTTTAAATCGCGGTAAATATTAGGCTCCACGAACGAAATAAAATTTCTGGATCCCGACAGAATTGTTTGATCCGCGGATTAAACGCCAGAAATTATGGCACATGTACTAAATTCTTTATTGCACAGTCAGTCACTGGGGTTTATTACTCCCTCTCCTCCATGTTTTCATATCTTTGGGTGCAGGAAAACACAACAGTAAATCTACAAGTCAACCGCTAAAATCCGGTTTTCAGGTATTTTCCAATAAGATATGACTTGGCAGACCGATTGCATTTTAATATGCGAATCGTTTTAACTAATTCTGAAATTTCAGCCGTGAAGTTGATGAGGTGATTGTCTGTGCTGCTGCTTCCAGCTCTCATTCTTATGATGAAAAGTTTTATCGTGAAGCGAATAAAAAAATTATTCCCAATCATTTCCCATAGATGTCCATGAATCTTAAATTAATCAGAAAGAAGAATAAAAATCTAAAGAGAGTTACGGGTCATTTTATTTTGTCAAAATCAGTTAAAGAGTTAGAATTTGTGCAATCCATTAAAATAATTCAACGAATTCACTTTTTGTAGCTCGAGTCCCATTCAAGCGAAACTCCAATTCTATCCACTTGTTCGCTAACATTGCTAGTGGAATTGACTGGATAGCATGCGTGATTCTGATTTTCAATATTTCAATTAGCCACAACAGAAGAATAAACTTTGTCCTTTATCGATGGGACTCATCATTTCTATCGCACAACGTCAAATTTAATCTAAAAATCTAGAAAAAAAAAACGCATGTTTGAAAACATTACAGCCATTTACAAAAACAAGTTCCGCCAATTAAGATCGAAATTTCAAATTAATTATTTTCATTCGCTTGAAAAAAACTCATTCGGAGGAGCATTTCAATCCAAACATAACTCCTGTACGACAATTATTTGATTTTATACTGAATTTTAAAAATTTCAGGGACTTTTGGAACATTCTGTGTATATATAAAAAAAAAACCTTGCACTTTGAATACCTCAAAACAAATCACAAAGGTTAGATTCAAAATTTTCCGTTCTTTATTGCTCACATCAATACAATGACAGCAGGACTCAAATATCCAACTCACCCCAGTAAAATTAAATAGCAATTTAGTGATAGTCTAAATCAGTCAATTATTCTTGTTATTGAAATAATCATTTGAAGTATTTAACTAGCGAGTGAGCACAGATAAGTTCTCCTCGCAGGATGCGAAGAAATTAGATCCACATCCACAATCATTAAGTAGCAGGATGGACGTTTGGGTGTTTTAAAGCCCCATACCTGCGAACATTCATCAGCTGTCTCTCCCTATAAATCAACGTTACAGTGTCTAGAAGTATACCATGGGGAAATCTCATATTTCTGTAACGATTTAGATGATTTCAAAATGTTGCATTATTTTAGATGGCGCTATCGTCAGATCAATTGCTTGAAAGGTGTAAAGCGTTAATTATAGCATCTAAAAATATGTGGCGTAAAATGAATTTAAAATAATTTTCTTTCATCTTAATGTATCAAATATTATGACACAAACCTTTTTATTTCTATGTTTTACAAAATTTTTCTTTCAAAAATACGTTTCTCGTCGAATTGCATCGTAGCTAACACGGAGTAAGAGACAGGAGGGGGACGTAATTTTAAATTTTTGCCATGCGGGTTTTTTCCCGATAGGTGGCACGACCGTAGACAATAGGCTGTCGACCGATGCTTCTGCAATGCTTTTCAGTAGAAAATGCATAAATTTGAATTTTTAGAAACTCGTACAAGTAGAAATCTGATTAATGGAAGTTTTCCTCACAAAATACATATTTTTTTTAGAGATACTGGGCGTTTCGATTGCTTTTTTTAAGATTTAAAATACGAGATCCTCTTGACAAAAACCAAAAAGCAGGCCATTTAAAAACAATGAATATCGTGGAATATTCTACCGCCAAGAAATAGATTTATGATTTTTAGAAATTAAAAGAATTAATCAAATTTTCTGGAGTGAATTTTAATTTCGCATCTAGTTTTTATAATCTTTGAATAATTTAATAATTCATGACTTTTGATATCTATGCAAATAATATATATAGCTTTAAAACAAATTTTTATCTTAATTATTTCGGGGGGGGGGGGGGAAGTAATGTGAATTATAGGTCATTGTACAGAAACAAATTTTTGAAAAAGTCGTAAGGGGTAATTTTTATGTAATCTTAGTTATAAGTGGCAATGTTGAATTCAGACAATTTACTTCCAGAGAAATTTCTAGGGTCCCAGGGGGTGGGGACATCTCATTGTTCAACACTGATAACACTTTTTTTTTCTCTATTTTTAGAAGAAGAAAGCATCGGGAGTGTAAAAAAAATCTGAATTTGCTTTCGATGGATTTATACATTTTAGAAAGTTTTTAGAATATGTCTGTCTAGCTGAATGTGGTGTGGCACAAATTTTCTACGCACTGTATATCAAGAACTAAGACACGGAGTTTAATCCAATCTTTAATTCAGATTATCTTGATATATATTGACGCTGATTAATTTTTGTTAAAAATTGTCCAACAGGCAGCGAGGCTAAGCCGCATTTTCTCCGATAGCTATATCTCACGAACTAATGCTCCAAATTTCATGAAACTTCATACTCTGTTAAACTTTGACACACATAGATGATAGATGCTGATTATATTCTGGTGCAAATCGCTGAACAGGTGGCACTTCTATGCCACAGTTTTCCCCATTTCAGCAGTAGTTATATCTCAA
Source organism: Maratus speculifer (assembly GCA_964019185.1). Lineage (NCBI taxonomy): Eukaryota > Metazoa > Arthropoda > Arachnida > Araneae > Salticidae > Maratus > Maratus speculifer. The sequence continues at coordinate 92,710,063 of OZ025302.1, forward strand.
GAACTAATGCACGGAACTTCATCAAACTTCATAATCGGTACAACTTTAACGTATATAGATGCTGATTGGGTTTTGATGTAAATAACCGAACAGGTGGCGCTACTATATATATAAATTATATATATATAAATTATTATATATATAATATTATATATATTATATATATATATATTATATATATATATATATATTATATATATTATATATATATATTATTATTATATATATATAAATTTTTAGAAAGTCGTACAAATTTTCTTCACAAAATATATCTATATTTAAAAAAAAATACTTGACTTTCGATTGCTTTTTAAAGACTTTTAAAATACGAGATCAATCTGACAAAAACCAAAAGACAGGCTATTTAAAAACATTGAATATCGTGAAATATTCTATCGCCAAAAAATAGATTTAAGATTTTTAAAAATCAAAAGTATTAATCTAATTTCCTGGAGTAAATTTTAATCTCGGGTGCAATTTTCAAAACCTTTGAATAATTTAAAAATTTATAAATTTTGATATGTATGCAAATAATGCATACTAGAAAAACCGTGAGAAGTCATTTCCAGAGCCGTGCAAAAAAGGGGGGGGGCACCACGGGCGCGGAAACTTAGAGGGGGCGGGGACAAATTCAACCTTTGCCCCAGGCGCAGTTTTTTTCTTCGCACGCCCCTGTCATTTTGACCCCTATTAAAATAATATATATTTCAGTTTGAGCAAAAAAAAATCTCTACGAAGTACAATTTTTAAAAAATTAAATAAATACGTTAAACTTTAAATAAAAATTGTGAAGTGAACTATTTTTATTCAATTTGAATAAAATTTCCGGTCTTTCTAGTATTAATTCTTAAAAATCACCTTATCCTCTGCACAAGAATTGTTCTAGCTTCGACGATTCAAAATTCCACAACGGTGTTGTCAACGGGCTAGTTCTTTTAAATTCAGCATTCTTGATTGGCACCACTTTTTTTTTAAATGGGAAAAATACGCCTTATTTATCCCTTGGAGACGTGCGACTGGTATACGTGTCAATAAAGATGCCCAGAATCTGTTTATTATTGTGCCGCCAGTTATTTTTATTTGAAAAGTTTACCTTGTTTAGTCGCAGATCCTTTTCGCGATTCAATTACAGAAAAATTTTGTTCGAAAAAAAACAGTGTTAAGAAGATTAAAAATTAAACAAAGGTCAATTGTCGCGATGGGGTTATTTGACGTTCGAAAATGAAAACAATAGGAATTTTATCATTTCAAAAGGTTGTGCCAATCAAGAATTATGAATTTGAAAAAAGTTGACCACTGGCAATACTGATCAGCAGCAGAGTTGCCAGTTAGGTCTTCATTCTTATTTAGAAAATCCGAAATCGTGCCAGAAATTAAAAAATAACATATTATTAAATGTATTATTGAAAAAAAATACTTTGTTGTTGTTGTACCCCATTAACAGAAAACGTCCCATATACACACTTATATTGGAAGAGGATGATTGAGTTTCCCTCAACCCTCATTTAAACTTTCTTTCTCTTTGTTTGTTTTTTTTTTTTTTCAAAAAAAAAAAAATAGTTTTTTAGCAGTATTAATTATGCTATTTCTTAAATGTATGGTCTCTGTAAGGAGTTTTTTTTATGTTGAAGCACCCCCCCCCCTCCCCCGGTAGCTCTTTATTCGTCTTGCTTTATGGAACTAATGGAACATTTTTCATTTTTAAGTGCTTTCCTTATTGTAATTTTTTGTAAACTCTTTCTTTTCTTGTAAACTTTTCTTTTTTTAAAAATACTTTAACTTATACTTTATTTTTTAATTTATGTTAGCTAATTATATTTTTAACTGTGGCTTCCAACCATTTCTATTCATTTCTTTCTTTTGTTTTATGGCCCCCTAATGTCCAAGCTATACGGTTTACAATGTTACACTGGATATAAAGTTGCCTGGCAACTAGAAGGCCCATTCTACAGGTTAGGGGCCGTCCATTAATCATGCGAGGCTCGAGAGGGGGGGAGGGGTCCATAAAAAAATCACGAAATATCACAAGGGGGGAGGGGGGGTGTAGTAATATATCACGAGTATTTATTTTTTCGGCAAACGCGCGATACTGAACCGAAAAGCGGCGTTTCGTGTATTTATTTTTTCGTCAAACACGTACAAAGTCGAAAGCGGCTTGTAGTGTGACCTTGATTCACCATTGCCAGGCAATGAAGGAAGTGAAGTTCCCGCGAGAGAGATTCTCTGCGTAGTGCGCGAAAATGATGACGCCGAGTGGCTTGATGAAACCGATGTTAATCTTCAACAAAGCACTGTGTCTACAACTAACTTGCAATATGCTTATCCAGTTATTGGTGTTGAAGAAAGTCTTGCTAATCCGTGGTCTGAGGACATTGTAAATTAAATTATGTTTATGTATTACTACAAAAAAGTTTTTCGCATTTCTTTCATTATTTTTATGTCAGTCCAAAACAACTTGCAACCTTTCTGTTTACCTCTTAATGTTATTATTGTAGTTTTTTTTATTTTCTATAATAAAATTTGATGATACTTGAACCTGTATTTTATAATAAATATTCTAAAAAAAATAAGATTCTTTGAAGGTACTAAAATATACACGTGATGTAGGGTTGGGGGGAGGGGGGTAGTCTTGAACCTCATCATGTATCATCAATGGGGAGGGGTTTAAAAATGCCAAAAAAAAATCACATGATTAATGGACGGCCCCTTACCTTGTTCTTTTGTTGATGTTGTTTGTTTGTTTTAGTTAATTTCAGAAATTTTGTAAATAGTAAAATACAGATTATTCTTTCAAAATATCCGGTATCAATGTGAAATTTCGAAATAAAAATGGAGACCAAACTTGAAACCCTAATCTACAATGCATTTGATAGTCTTTGATTTGATAACCTTTTCACATTTTTTTTTTTTTTTTTTTTTTTTTTTTTTTTTTTTTTTTTTTTTAATGCAAAACTCTTAGTTCCTTTAATCCCTTGAGGGGCGGTGGGATATATTATATCCCATCTAATTTTAATCAAGATTCGCGCCAGAAGTTTAAACTAAATTTTATAATTTTAACCTTGTCGGGAAAATGCTTGAAAATTGTTTTTTCCTTATCTTAAAATAAAACTTTTCATTTATTACGGTGTGAATGTGAATTCCAATTCACCTTTAGAGGGACAATGTGCTTCAAAGGGTTAAGAAAAAGAATTTAGCGAGGAGACTAACTGCTCACTCGCTTTATGTTAAGTTTATCTGTTATCGATAATTCCGATTTCCCTTACATCAGTACTTTTAATATTAACAAATGTTAGTTTAACTTACCTGGTGTGAAATGGATATATTTTTTTGATGTTATAATTGTATTATTTAATCAATGACTAGCTGTTTAACCCGTTCGACGCACGGGAGTTCAAGAATTTGATTTCTGGATAAATGAAACAAAATTAGCATAAAAACGTAGTGACAACAAACTTCTTTAAAATATAAATAAGAAATTCCCTGTTAAAGTGTTCAATGACTATTCGATTTAGAAAAATATTTTTCTACTACTGTGCGTTATTTTTAATTTATCATGTTGCAGACGATAAAACGATACCTTTAGAATAAAAGAAATAATAGAATAAAAAGTTTTGTTGATGTTTCTGATACAATGTTTTTCTTTATTTTTATGAAAAAAGGTAATAATTAATCGAAATTAAATAATCTATAATAATAAAGAGACAAGTTTGTGAGTGTGTCAGCGCTTTTATGAATCTCCTGGTTTGATAAATGGGTTGAGAGAGGAGCGGAAATTTTTCAATAATTATCAAATATCAGAAGTTTAGATAAACTTAAACGAAAAATTTTAATTTGTACAAATATATGAGAATACACGTTTTCTTATGTTATTTCTAAATTTTTCAAACCCCAAATATGTATTGCAGTTATTTAACATTTATTACATTTCGCTAACTTAAGAATTTAGCATTAAATTAAAAAATAAGTATACATTTTTAAAAATATTTGTTAACTAAAATTGAAAGCGACAACCTTTAAGAAGAGATTATATAAAAAAAGGAGTTAAAAATATTAATTATCTGATGAGATATTCCATAAATAAGAATGCATTCCATGGCCATTGGTTTAACATTGGAAAGGGAAATCTTAAATTTGAGTGATGGAGGCCCTTAAGTTCACTTATACTAGTAAAACTATAGAATGATTGAAGTTTGTTGCAATTTTTTTGCACTGCGTTGTGAAAAAAAAAAATAGTTATATGCTAAAAATAAATAAATAAATAAATAAAATAAATGAAAGTTAGAGACAGGAAGTGCGAAAGGGGGGAGGGGGGCGAAGGGGGACTTTCGTCCCGGGCGCGGAAACTTAGGGGGCGCCAAATTTATACCACCAACATTATTTTTTGGTCTGTCACATTTTAGTTTACAGTAGAGTTGGCCGAGGAGTCGAAGAGTCGACTCTAAACCTCAACTCCTTCCAAGTGAATCGAACTGTCGACTCCTATCTAGTTAACGGAGTCGACTCAAAAGAGTCGAACTTTCATTTCAACTCAGTTTGGGATTCGGAGTCGAAGAGTCGAAAAGTCAACTCACTCACTCAAAGAGTGGTTGGACCAGTTTAACAGAGTGTCGGACTTGGGGAGTCGAGAGTTGAAGATTGGGTGGTCGACTCTTCGACTCCTTGAAAACCACTCTTTCGATTCGGTATCAGATTTCGACTCTTCGAATCCGCGCTGGGCTTTTTAGTAAGAAACAAATGTCTTGGTTTGACATCATATTGGGGTTGGGGATTTTGGAAAAAGCGGGGGCAATGTCGGTGTGCATTTCACGTGACCGAATGAATGAAAAGAGTGGGGGGGGGCAAAGAAAAAGGGACGTTCAGCTGGTTATTTCTGGAAAGATTAATTGAATTTATGGAAAAAAGGGGCGTTCAGCAGGATATTTGTGAGTTGATTAATTGAATATATGATAAGCTTGTGCTGATTTCCGTATAGGGGAAAGACGATCAAACAAAGTAGATATTATGTTTGTATTTTTTGCTAAAAGAAAGTAGGAATGGTTAGGGAAATATTTTCAACTGCCTTTATTCGATGCATTATCGAAAAAAAAAAGTTGAAGAGAGAGAAATAAAATTCTACACTAATAGCAAGTTGTTTAAAAAACAGTGTTAAATTAAGACACATTTTTTTTTTTTTTTTTTTTTTTTCGAGAGGAGATTTCTGTGGCTGTGGATGGATGTTACACAGAATTCTGGGTGGGGCTGGAGATTGGAACTATTTTACCATTTAAAACACGAAATGCCTAATATTTCAGGGGGGGGGGATCTCATTGTTCCGCGGGAATGCCTGACCCCCGGGCCACTTTCCGAATTCACCACTGCTAAAAATTGCTGTGGGTTTAATTTATGATTGATGTATTTTAGATAAAGTGTTGTCCTTCATTTGATTACGAATACATTCTTTTAATATATATATGTATATATATTTTTTATAAATTATAAATGTTTGTAAGTAATGTAAAAATGGATATAATTTACATATAATATTTTAAAGTTTAGATAGTCGATTTTTTTTAAAATATTCCTTCTTCCAGGGTTCGTATCCGATATTTTGATATATATCTGATATTTTCGATATATATCCGATATTTTCAAAATTTTCAGCTTATTGATTACAAATATTTTTTGATTTAATATAAATTAAAATTTTAATCATATTACAGTTAACATGAAAACATAAACCAATATTCTAAATCTTTTTTTTTTTTCCTTTGTAAATTTGATGATTAAATAAATGAAGACAAACAATTTTTTGTGATGTTCAACAAATTACCTTTTCACTCATCAAAACACAAAATACAGAATTCAGTTTCAAGTTTAAAAAAAATTTATTTTTAAAGAACAAGTTTCAAGATACAAAATAATAATAATAATAATAATAAATAAAAAATAAATTATTTTTTTCTATTGAAGAATTTAAACATGAATGTAAGCTTGTCAGCTTTTTCATTCCCTAACCTATTCCGGAGTTTAGACTGAACTAAACCGAAACTGGAAAAGATTCTTTCTAATCCAGCTGTTGAAGGAGAAGCTGTAAACAACTGATTAGTTAAGCTGGACATTTTTTCTTTTATGGGCTGCTCAAATTTAATATTGTCCCACCAAATTATTGGTTCAACCTTTATATATTCAGTTTCAAACATAAAACTTGGAAAAGGAGATTTCTTTGCTAAAAATGTCATTGCCAGGGGCAAAAGTTCTTTGTCTACTGAACGCAAGAAATTAAAAGCACTATGCTTTTGATCTTCAGTTAATTTTTTCCCACAGTATCTGTGGTCCAACATATTAGCAGCTAAATGTGCTGGTGACAATGCCATTTCTTCTCTTGCTAATAGTTTTTTCTTGATATCCTTTCCAGATGTTTCCAATTGTTCCTTTAATTTGCACCAAATTTCTACACATTGTGCAATCTTAGTGTCATCTTTTTGCATTTCATCTAATGCATCTGCAATAGGTGTTAAAATATTTATGTAATCTGTGCAATTAACCATTAAGTTGACATCATTCACTAAATTGAAAATTTCTTTATCAATTTCAAGTTTGTGATCCTGACAGACTTGCACCAGTTTTCCTCTGTTATCTAAAAAAGACTTCAGTGTATCGAACATTGTGTTCCACCTTACAGCTTGAGGTATTACTAGCAGTTTTCCACCATTTTTCTTATACCAAGCAGTTGGCAAATGAGTATATTTAAAATATTTAATTATCTTGATGACATTTTTACTTATATTTGGAAATTCTATGTCTTTGGCAAGAAGATTTAATATGTGAGCAGAACAACCATAGTAAATAATATCAAAATCTTCAGACTTAGCAAGCTCTTCTCTCATTTTTTTAACATTTCCAGTATTATCTGTAACAAAACTGCGAACATCTACAGCAAATTTTTCTTTACAATCCAAGATAGATTGTTTTGCCACATCACATAAATATTCTGCAGTATGTGAATGTTCTGATGAATCTATAGTCGAAGTTAGGAAAGTATCACCAGATGTTGTGATCACTGAGGTGCAAATAAGTGACTCGTTGTGGATATTACTCCAGCCATCAAGACTCATAGTTACAGTTTCTCCAGAGAGAATTTCCTTTGATTCTTCAACTACTTTTTTGTGTAAATCATCCAAAAGTTCCCCTGCTAATCTTCTTTCCGAAGGAGGCGTATAGCCAGGTCGAAGCAAACTACAAAGTTTTATAAATTCAGGATGAATAACATGATTAAATGGTGTATTTGTAGCAAAAAAGTAACGCGCAATTTGTTCATCAATAGCTTGAGCATATACTGTTGAAGTGCAAACCACATCAGAATCTTTAGACAATGAAACTGTTGTTGTTTTGTATCTTGTTGCTGCAGAAGCTTTTTTCTGTTTCTTGCATGGTTGTTCTGATAAGATACAATTGTCTAAATCAACACTTCTTTTAGGATCATCATCATAAGGATCATAAAACAGAAAAATGTGTAATTACCTGTATTATCAATCTGAGCAGAAGAACACAATTTATAATGCTTCTCCATCCTTTTTGGAATTCCTTGCATTTCTTTATCACACATCTTACATATGGCCCATTTGCCACTATTTCCTTCTTTAATTTTACATGTGAAATGATTCCATATAGGATCTTTTATTCTTGGCATAGTGATTGCAATAAAAACTTTAATAAAATTTTTAAGCTTTATATCATTTAAATATAATATCAACAAGAACAAAATAATGACAGCACAGCAAAGACTTGCAACATATGTAAAATTTTGTTCTTAAAACATGTCTATTCTATGCCTACACATTACACTGCCTGATTGACTATTGAGCAATTCAGATTAGCCAATCATCACCCCTTTTTCCAATTCTAGCAAGTGCAATCTAAAAATAGTTTTTGGAGGTGGGGGATATTTTGTAAGCATGTTTTTAATATTTTAGTTATTTACAGATGGGTTAATTTTTAATAACAATTGAAGAGCTCATTTAGACTTTAGTTGACTAAAAATATTTTGAAAATAAAAATTAAATATATGAAAATATCAAGAATCATGATATTTTGAAAATAAATATCAAATATGAAAATATCGAAAATATCAAAAAGCTTGATATTTTGAAAATAAATATCGGATATATATCATGATATATATCATGATATATATCCATTGATATATATCACCGAACCCTGCTTCTTTCAAACCAGATTCGGGGAATATTTCCTGTTTATTTTATTTTATTTTTTATGTGTTTATTTATTTATTTATTGGTAGAGCAAATAAGTTTTGTGTATCAATCGGGAGGAGAGGGGATCACAATGTCATAGCTGCCAAATTTTACGCTTTTTTTACAGTTATTTTTTGTGTAGGGAAATCGCATGGTTTCCTATGTTTCCGATTATTTTAAAATACATTTTTTTGTTAAAAAATAGTAATTGGAAAAAACATAAAACATGGCAGTTATTCAGTATATTGTCATGATTTTATAAATAGAATTTCAAAAGGAAGTCAATTATAAAAACTATAAATATCAGGGGAAAAAATGTAAAAAAAAAAAAAAAATCAGTCTCCCCTCCGTTTTTTTATAATCGCATAAGGGGTAAATTATGTCCCAGACACTGAAAATTTTTGATAGATTTATAAATGACATTTATTGAAATTACAGAAAACTTGCAGATATTCATATTTCATTTAGATGAGCTCACAAGTCCAACCCGGCCCCGTACCAGCGAAAGCTACCCTAGGCTGATGTAAAATAAAAAGTTCTATCCGGTCCCGACCCGTACAAATAAATAAATAAATAAACTTACCCGGCCTGGCTCAATTTCTACAAACAAACAAACAAAAAAAAATCCGATTTTTCTTAACATACAATAATTTTCTTAAGAATATTTTATGCATATTCAGGAGCAATATTTTAGTTTAGTATGTATTCGCAAGACAGAAAATACACAATAGCAACAGCAATGTTATCGTTTACTAAGATTTTTAGACTCTTCAACATTTGTTAAAAAATTAATGTAACTTGGAATAAAAGAATAAAAAGAGGATTAAAAATGTCGTAGTTTTTTAAGCTGTATATTTATAAAGTAGATTTCTGAAAACATATCTCTGAATTTATTAAATCTGTTCTTAAATTCAAAAAAGCTACTGTCTTACACATTTTTGAATTATTTTTATTTGGAAATAAAATCGTAAAATTGAAAAGTTTTCTTATTCAGAAATTATGTAATCGATTGGCGTTTTCCAATTTTTGGCAAAATACATTTGAAAATTACTGTTAAAATTGAAGTTTATATTGCAAGGGAAAGGAGAAAAAACCTGTCATTTCATGACAAGAATATATTTTTTCTTCATATGTAATGTATTTATTAAAAAATAGAAATGCTGTTTGATTTTTCACCTCCTCTATAGCTGCCCGTCATTTTTTAAAATTCTAGTTAATCAATCCTGAGTTTTTTTCTAGAATTGAATCCTAAATTTTCTAATATTTCTTTTCTTCAAACACACTACAACAACTCCGTTTTTTCTTTTTCGTATTTAGTTTGATTAGCAGATCATTTATTAAACAAATGGAAAACATTATTTGATTCGAAATCACCTCAATAGTCAGGCTATCAATTTTTTAATTGTACATTAAAAGATGCTGAGATTGAGCCCTGCAATATAAAATTTATGTAAAACAAAAAATGCAATTTTCTACAAAACAATAAGACTCAGGATAATCGCTATAATTTTCCAGCAAAATTCGAATAAACTACTGTTATCCCCTTTATTTCATAATTTTAGTTTCAATAAATTCAGAAATAGATTAGACGGGGCGGGAGACATATTTTTTGCATTATACTTTCTACAGAATCTAAAAGTAAAATAATTAATTTCTTTTTAATTCGATGTTACGATATCTTTCCAACATAACCAACACGACATATATGTAAACGCACACATATTAAACAAAGAAAAAAAATCAATTAACTTAATTTGTCATAATATTTCTCTTTTTTTGGAGGGAAAATATTTGTGAATAACTAATAATTTATAAATATATGAACATGATGAACTTAAAGTATCCGTTTTCACTTTTTAAGTAATGAACACCCCACCCCCACCCCCCTCAAAAAAAAGGAAAAAAAAAGAAAAAACAGTCTAAAAATTTTAAACACTATGATTGGCCAGACCCTGGCTCGAAGCTCTGGCCTATTTTTTGCGGCACTCGGGTCCGGCCTTACTTTATTTTACAAGACTCAGATTGGGCCTTTCCCACAAGCCGAGCTCGAGCCTTACTTTTATCTAAAAGACTGGTTCGGATCTAACTTTTTTCCCTCATAGCGATCGGAAGGGAACTCGTCTATAGCGAATTTTTATTCAATAGTATTCCGTCTTAGAAGATTTTACTTTGTAGCATTTTTCAGAATTTTAAGCCTCTAATGCGTAGAATAGCACATAGTATGTGGATTAACAATATTAATATCAACTGAAACATTTACATACAAATTAACATTCATTAAAAAGATGAATAACATAGCATAGCGCTCATCTTTAAAAATAAAGATTATAAACATAAAAAAATTCTAAAATATTAATTTTTGGTTAGAACTTCTCAAACGGAAAAATTCTTAACAGTATTGACGTAAAAATCCATGTTTTCTACAAATTTAACTATGCCGGATCAGGCTAAGACGAAGATTTTAACTTTTTTCTTGTCTAGTTAATAACTGTTTTATACGAAGCAAGTTGGCCGAACATTTATGTTTTTACCGGTCCAGGTCATTATTTTTTGTACGTTCTAGGCCGGTACAGGACTGAAAATTTCGGCTCTCACCCAGAAAATATATCTTTTATGCAAAAACTAAAGCAAAATAATTCGAGCATACATTTCAAAATTCTCTTTTGTGCGATATACGGATATACGTGATAGAAGATATAAAAATGCGTCATTTTTACAACCAACCAACTAACCGTAAGTGAGTCTAGAGTCGACTCAATATCTCGACTCATTAACCAAGTGAATCGAGTCAGAGTCGACTCCTCAAGATGAATCGTAATGCCCAACTCTAGTTTACAGGATGCATCATCCCACACTTCCACAGGTGAAACATGTTCCTTAAAAAGCTTACATTTCATGTTTTGAAAAATTTTAGTGAATGGAAAATATTGTGAAAGTTTTATATAATTTTTTGGATAAAATCTAAAATACATGGTAAAATTTTTATTACTTAATGATATTTTTAGTTGGGAAGCATTTATTACTTTTGGGAAACTTTCATTTTAATGTTGACTGCAAAAGTGTGGCACGCCTTTCGAAACCTGACAGAAACATTTTAAAAAATAGGAGTGGCTTCTATTTTTTCCAACGATTGACAATAATGACATTGGGCGTCGATCAACTGTGATTAAATTATTATCGTCAACTTTAATAATATTTTAATATTCTATTAAAATGTATTGTATTAAAAATATTTTCAGTTTATTGTCAAATTTAGATACGTTGCATGGCCATGTTTTATGAATTTTGATATTTTGTATGTTCATATATTCATTGAAAGATATATACTGTATGTTATTTATTCTGTTTGATTGAAGCATCAATTAAGGTGTAATTTTTCATATAGTTTTGAATGTATATTCGCACACGAAGTGCGGATGTAAATTTCTGTATTAAAAAAAAAAAAAAAAAAAAATGCATGAAATAATTCACATTAACCCTCAGCAACGTATATCAATTTGATTATATCAAGTTGCGTATGCATGCGAGAGTGTTGTTTCTTCTAAATGAAGGAGAGGTCTTGCTATATTTTAAAAAAACATTTATATAACGAGCACTATACGAAAATTACACACAAATACTACACAAAGAATAAAAGAATTATGCTGGAGCACGTCACACACGCATCATCGAACGATCAACATCCATCTCCCCTCCATCTCTCGTTGCCATCCGCATACTTGAAATAATGTCCTTGGACCATGGAGTATAGGCGATCTTCACACCTTCCCTCCAGTTTCCACATGTTGGACGGTGTCCCACACTGTGGAACTACTCTTAAAAGTTCTACCAAAAGTCTTACTTTAGAGTCTTACTTAAAAAGTCCTACTTAGAAAGTCCGATATTTTTTTCCCATCCCTCGTCCCATCGAGAGCATTTACTTTTACTTCTGACATATAGAAATTCTAATACACTATATACTAAAAATATACACATTACAAATACACATTAATATTATACACATACATATTAGAAATATCCTTAACTGCCAATAATAATGAAATAATACAAGAAATATAATTTATATATATATATCTATATCCTTTTGAACAGCTAAATATATATATATTTAAGTAAAATACATTAACACAAATACTTTTGAATAATGTTTATCACTTAATATATTCATACTGTATTATATGATATATTTAATTTCTCCTTTTTTCTGGTCTTAAAGTTATACAGTTTTTTAAGTTGTTGCTTGGCATTTTTAAGGTTATGTTTCAACAAATTCATTACTAACTGTCCTTTTCCAATGTTTACTATTAATTTCATTGGATCTTCTGGAAAATCATAAAAATCATCTTCTTCTATTTCTATCTTTAGTTTTCTTACTTTGCTTTTCTTTTTCATTATCTCATGTTTCATTTCGTCAAGATCTGTTGTCAATTTCATAAAGTATTCATCTTCAACTTGTTCATAATTGATAACAGTCAACAAGAAACCTGCATTCAACTTATCTGAAGCTTGCACGAAATCGTCTACTTTTTCTTCAAAACCTTCTTTATATTCTTTGATTTCTTCCTTCAACTTCTTTATAGTGTCAAATAAAATCGTTTTTGACTCTTTAAGTTGATTAGCATCTTTTCCTACAGCTACTATTTTTTCATAGATAATAAGATTTTCATCTTTTGTAGTTATGGATTGCAATGGATAGACTATTTCCGTAGAAGAAATTTCTATGAGATCTTTCTTTAATAATTCTTGTATTTGCTTTTCTGCATTAGTGTCCACAGTTTCTGGTATTCTATAAAAATGTGGTTGTTTTCTTACAACACCAGGTTTTAAGTTTATGCTATGTGTACCAACTTCGGCTCTCTTCAGTTCCTCATCAAAAACTACTCTATATTTTTCAATGATTGCTATTAGTTCTTTTTGTAATGCTATTACTTTTGAAGATGATTCACTTAAATTCTCTTTATATTTTAAAAGTTCTTGAATTCCTGTTTTGAAAACAGCATTTTTCTTTTCTAATTCTTTAAGTCTAGCAGAATGCTGCTGGCAGTTATCCTGGCTAACTTTTAATTCATCAGTTAACTTAGAAGCTTTCTTCTCCAATTCAAGTTTTGATGACTCTGATTTTCGCAGTTCTTCAGTCATCTTAAAAACTTCTTGTCTAAGTGAATTAATTTCCTTTTCTAATTCTTTTAATGCAGTTTCTTTAGAATTTAAATCGTTCTGGAGTGATTCCAAATTTTTATCAGCAATGCTTAGACTTTGTTCGAGGGAAACTATTTTTTCATCTTTTTTCACTAGATCATTCTGATAAAGCGATTTAAAATTTGAAAACTCTGTGGCAGCACCTTTTTGCTCTTCAATTTCTTTTTTGTAGTTTAATATCTCTCTCTGTAATTCCATTTCAGAAACTTCTTTTGTCCCCTTTAATTCAGCAATCTTTTCCTGAAGATGTTCAATTTCTTTACGAAGAATTTTAATTTCATTTTTTAATGTAGATATTGTCTCACACTGGTCATGAATTATTTTTTCAGACTTGCTATTTTTCACCTGACTTTCAAATAATTTTTCTTCCAGCAAATCAATGTCTTTCAGAAATGAAGATTTGGCTGTTTTCAATGCAGTTATTTCTTCTTCTAGTAAGCTTATCTTGTCAGTGTAATTTTTAATTTCTTTTTGTAATTTTTTACCTAGAATTGATTCCATCTCCTTTCTTGAAGTGGCATATTCTTTCTCATTGGTTTCAAGGTATTTTTTTAGCTTATCAATCTCAGTTTTATAACTTTCAATCTTTCCCTCATCAGATGCTTTATAGTTTTTCAGTTGTTCAATTTCTTTTTCTAAAGTCTGAACACTGTCTTTTAAAAATTGATTTTTTCCAATTTCAGAAGCCAGTCCTTTTTGAAGATTTTCTTTATTAGACTGAATATTCTCCATCTTTTGATTCAACTCTTCATACATATGTTTCAAATCATCAAATTCTAATTGCTTATTTTCCAGTTCTTTTCTCGCATATTCCAATTCAGAAGATTTTTCTTCAATAGGTGCTCTATTTATTGCTTTTGTTTTTCTGCGCACTTGACGATCATGATAAGCAGCGCATAGTTGTTTTACTTCTTTTGGCATTCCTTTCCACCAAAACGACATAGCAATTCTAACTGTCGTTTTCTTAGCAGCTAAATTTCCACGATTTGGTGTTTCATGTGCTAATCTTAAAATTTCTTGTCTTCTACAAACAGGTACGACAAGTTGAACATATTTTTGTCTTCCAATCTCACCCCTATGAGACAATAAACCAGATTCAATCCAATAATTATTTTTCTGCTGCTTTGCATCTTCAAAGCATTTTCTTACTGTAGAACAAGCCATTTGCTCCTTTTTAAACAATTGCGCTTGTGAAACTGAAGAATTTTCCTTCTGGTCCTTGTTGCCAACCTTTTTGGGCAAAACAGCTCCCTCAACCGGAGTAGGAATTAGTTCCAAATTTGCAGCTTCTGAATCTTCATCTTCATTATCTAGATTTGCTTTCACATTCCCTTCTGGACATTTTGACCTTCCCTCCACATTGAATACAGATTTTTCTTTGTTTCTTTCAACCGGGATGATATCTACCTCATCCCCTAAATACAGCTTTTGCTGTTCTTTTAACAGACCAAAAACCTTGGGAGTGACCAAAGCTTCTTCATGTAATCCTTCCACTACCGCAACCGGTACCCGTACATACGGAATGACTTCATCTTCTATCCGAAGACTGAGCGGAACGGACACAAGCTTTGCTTCTACAGGACTCCCTACTGCGGGTCTCAAAAATATTTTCCCACATGATTGTAAATATTCTTCCGGCACCATCGATTCCCGTAGCACTGTAATCTCCGCACCACTATCGATGATTCCCTGAAACTTCTGGTTACCGATTCCTAGATTTACCTTAAGGAGTCTCCCATCAGTCTCTTCTACCGGAAAATTCATATTCAAACAAATTACATTAATACCCTTTTTCTCAAGATCAGTTTTGGAAGTTTTTCCTCCACTTTGTCCTGCTGTATTCAATTTGGGACAGGCTTTCTTCAAATGCCCTTCTTTCCCACACGCAAAACAGGCATATTTTGTGCGTAACTCTCTTCTATCTCGTTGCACACCGACAGATGCTTCTGTCTTGAATTCAAATTTTGGTTTACTATCTCTCATATCTTTTTTTGAATCTAAACTAGAATTATTCCAGCTTCTATTCCGAGGGTTAGATAAATTCTTCTTTGAAAATTCATTTTTTCTAAAACTGTCTGTAATACTCTCGTAATCATCGAGCTTTTCAGCTAGTTCTAATGGCGTTGTAAATGTAAGCCAATTTTCTAAAAAATGTTCTTTTATTTCTACAGGTACGCGAAATTTCAATTGTTCCGTTACTATTAAGTCTTTTAATTGCTCGAAAGTGTTAATGTTTAATTCTGTTATCCATTCATTGAAATAACTTAAAAGCTCTTGGGTATAGTTTCTCCATGATTTGTCAGGAGTTTTGTGGTGTCTGTAGAAACACTGCTTTAATTTTTCACTGTTTAGTTTGTATCGCTTTAAAATAAGAGTTTTCACGAAATCATAATTAACTGCATCTTCTGGGGATTCTCTAGCTAGCATATTTGCAATTTCCACCGGTAAAACGGCTAACAGATAAGCTACCCAATCCTTCTTTGGTACTTGTGCCATTTCTGCTCTTCTTTCAAAGTTTATCAAAAATAATCCCATTTCATCACGTTTTTCATCGAATTTCGAGACAATCTGCGACAGTTGAATTTTCGAAGCTGTATCAACCTTTAACTCATCTTTTTGCTCTGAAAATTTCTGCGATTGTTCCAACTTTTTCATTTCCAATTCATATTCTTTCGCTTCCCTAGCCATTCTTTCTTCCCTTTCTTCTTGACGTATTTTTTCTTCTCTTTCTTCTTGACGTCGCTTTTCTTCTCTCTCTTCTTGTCGTCGCTTTTCTTCTCTCTCTTCTTGTCGTCGCTTTTCTTCTCTCTCTTCTTGTCGTCGCTTTTCTTCTTTCTCTTCTGCTTCTTTCGTTTTCCTATCTTCAACTATGGAATTCAAAAGACCTTTAACAAAATCTTCGTACCCATCCACTTCTAGTATAGCCTTTTTCAGTTCTGCAATTTTCAACCTTTCGACATCCTCAATACCAAGCTCAATAGCCACTTGTTGTAAGTCTTGCTTTCTAGTACCTTGAGTTAAATAAGCCATCTTCGATAAACTAAATTTCAGAAAATCGAAACAATATAACAATACTAAACAGTGTTTCTAGTCTGAAGGAAACCTTCCCTAAGAACGCCTTAAACCAAATTTAACGTAAACCTGAGCATCATTTTGTTTATAACCCATTAAATTCAATGCACTTTAGGTTATTTAAATACTAATATTACATTACTAAATAAAGTATAACTCATTTGCAACACAATAAATAAAAATAAAATATATGAACAAAACAATTCTTGCAATAATTAAAATATATTTTTACCAAATTGTCAAGTTAAAAATATTTGAAACATTTGTGCTCTAATAAAAAGAAATGTTTGTCAAAGTTTTCCGAAACTATTTTTAAATACCTCCTAAAAAATATATATATATATACACACTACAATATATATATTTTTTTTTTTTTTAAAACACTTCCACTTTTCTTAAATTATATTTCAAACGAAACCAAATATTTAAAAATTACAATTTTACATCAACACCCTTTTAATTAAATGGAATAATATTAAAGAAATAACCATATATCTTTATCGCAATTTGAAACTCGAATCAAATCGCAGTGCTATTCTTCTACCACTTAATAAATTGAAAAATAAAACAACAAACAAAATAGTTTAACTTTCAGTTGACTAAAAAAAAATAAACAAATAAAAAGAAATATCTGTAATATTATCAAATAAAGAACAATTCATTATCACATTTTTCGTATGATGTCACAGCAGACGATAATCTGACATAATTTCATACTTTAATCTAAATTCGTAAAAATATTTCAAAATCACAGAATACTTGAAATAATACGTCTTCAAAATAAAAAAAAAATATTTGCAAATGCTTTTATTTATTTATTTATTATTTTTTTTTTTTAGCTTCATAATTAAAAGAGCTATTTTCAAAGTATGTACTGCAAGTAAATATTTTTTTTCTTTCCAAACAAGAATTAGAGATAAATACTCTTTTTTTTTTTTTTTTTTTTACTACGTGTGTTTTAAACAAATGAATGTCTACAAGATTATTATTATAAGATTATAATACAATAAATGAAGTTCATTTTTTAGGTGCGTTCGTAATTATGTAAATACGTAGCACCTATTGTTGTCGCTCAGTCCGTCCGTCTGTCTGTCTGTCCGTCTGTCTGTCTGTCCGTCTGTCTGTCCGTCTGTCTGTCTGTCTGTCCGTCTGTCTGTCCGTCCGCATATAACAACGCAAAAACTACCCAACCGAATCGTTTGAAATTTAAAATACATAATTATAACATAATTTTATCGAGTCATTTCAAATTTTATGAAAATTGGATGGATAGATCAATTACAGGGACAATCAAAAGAATTTTGTTACATTACGGTCAATGGGGAAAAAAGTTTCAAATGCATTTTAATCGTTAGAAATTTAAAACATATAATTATTGCGTAATTTTGTCGAGTCATTTCAAATGTTATGAAAATCGGATGCATAGATCAATTACAGGGACAATCAAAAGGATTCCATTACATTAGGGTTAATGGGAAAAAAATTTCAAATGCATTTTAATCGTTTGAAATTTAAAACATAATTATTACATAATTTTATCGAGTCATTTCAAATGTTATGAAAATCGGATGCATAGATCATTTACAGGGACAATCAAAGGTATTCCATTACATTACGGTCAATGGGAAAAAATATTCAAACGCATTTTTATGATGCTACACTAATTCGAACATAATAGAATTGGTATGAATCTATGAAATATATACTAAAATATGCATTCTGTACAATCTGTGATGCAACGAATTTGTATTATTAAATTACAGGGCCACACAGTATTCCACTTCATAATGCTATACGGGGAAACATTGTTTGGGGCGTGTCTTAATTATATTCAACTATTTCACATATGAATAAGATATACGTTTCTGAGGTGTAATTAAAATTACTTTCTGCATATTTACAGAAACACAAAGATTTCGACTACTATACTGTATCCGAAGTACGCTCTACTATATCAGCAAGATCTGAATATTTTTAAAACTTTGTTATCGTACGAACGCACCTCATTTGCTACGTTCACGTGCAATTTCCAACTTGTTTCTTTTAATACCAAATTCACAATAATATCATGCATTTTCGAAATATTTATTAAATAATAAAATTTTATTTACCACACTCAGTATAATTATTTATAACAGAATAGTTCTATCTGAACATTCTATTAATATTAACAAATGTACATTGTAACAGCAATATTATTTACGTTTCATATATAATTACCGAATTAAATATTGTAAATTTTTTTTTCCACTATTGTTACCATCAATTTTTAAATATTACAACTATTCATATGTATTACCACTGTAATAATATAAAACACATATATACCCTTTAAATATTTAACCATTTAAATAATATATATTTTACATGGCTCTCGATGGGACAAAACTCAAAAAAGAAAAAAAAATTACCTTGATAACAACTGGATTCATTGTTGAATATTTCTCGTTTTCACATAAATTATACTAATCACTTTTCCTGGCATAATATTCATCTTAGGCGAATCTAATAATCGAATTTGAAGAAACTAAAGAACTTGAAACACACATGGTAGACATCCATGGCGAGCTGCGCCATTTTATCACGTTGTGGATACATGCGAGAGTGTTGTTTGTTCTAAATGAAGGAGAGGTCTTGCTATATTTTAAAAAAACATTTATATAACGAGCACTATACGAAAATTACACACAAATACTACACAAAGAATAAAAGAATTATGCTGGAGCGCGTCACACATGCATCATCGAACGATCAACATCCATCTCCCCTCCATCTCTCGTTGCCATCCGCATACTTGAAATAATGTCCTTGGACCATGGAGTATAGGCGATCTTCACAGATTATACATGAAATCGTTTACCATAATTAAAATGTGTCGCAGACTGTTCCTGCCTTTATTCTTATGCAATGGAATTCTTCTGTGTGACCCTGTAAATGAATAATAAGTGTCCTTTTCATTGCATACTTTACAAAATGCATATTTTAGTGCACTTTGTTAATGCATATAAATTTGAATATGTTTCATAGGGTGCATAGACGTAACCAGCCTTTTGAACGGGGGGTGTCCAGATTTTTTAACCCGGACCTGTTGGGTACAAACAGTATCTTATATAATAAAACCTGTTAAAACGGAATTTCATGAGACTTCTCGAATTTCCGTTTTAAACAAGTTTTTATCTTAAAAGGTATAATTGTGTGGTATTTTTTTAAAAAGGGCCCAAACATAATTTTGTTTTTGTGAGGAGTATTAGAAGAGGTTCAAAACTAAATCTAATGGTAAAAAAAAGATGTATGAATTTTCTTACAGCAGTGATATAAGATAGAGACTGTGTACGGATACAAGTGTGAAACTTTTAGGCCCCGAACGTCTAATAAAAATTAAATAAGGATTTTTATCATGCTGGAAACTTCTATAGGTGTAGAAGAAAGCTGTATGAGATCCAAAATATTGTATTATTCAAAGTCTTGTAGATGAAATTTAGTCGGATGATAAATCTCGGATATTGTCTGAGATTTATCATCCGACTAAATTTCATACAGTGGGGGTCAAAAGTTTCTGGCCAGCAAAAAAAATTCAGTTAATTTGTAAGTATACCCATATGAAGAGGAATTTCAAAGTGACACTTATACATTTTATTGACATAATAGCTAGGTACTTATTTATGGAATAACATATAAATATCAATAAATTTGATTTATAAAATTAATCACAGAGGAAAACACCTGTTCTCAAATGTTTCCGGCCACTTTTCGCAAGTTCACCAAAATTACTGTAATTTACCCAGGGCCGTACCAAATTGCATGCCTCATTTCCAAATCGTTAGTTTTTTTACTTATGTAACTGAAATTTTTACGATGTTCCTGTCTTGCTACCAAATATTTAAAAATCTCTGTTTCATTTCCAATATGACGTCATAAATGTGCGCCTTTTAATTCTTAAAATCAGTTTTACTTTTTACGATGTAAAATGTCAGATGTCATTTTTCTCCTCGGTGAATTCTTTTCTTATGAATTATGAAATCATATTCGACAAAAAAAAAATCTATTCTGTATACAGGATGTAGTGGAGGGTATACGGAGGTATCCGCTGTATGCCTTCTGGATTTTTTAAAGAACATCGTATACACTCTGTTTTTCAAGAAAACTAATAGTATCTACACTCTAAGGTATAACCCTCTGCCTTGCGCGTGTACCCTATGCTCAGAGGTCTCTGCTCTGAGCAGCTGTATTTTTTAAGACTACATCACTGTCTGTATATAACTGATATTTATACTTAATAATCAGTATTGATGCATTGCGTAGAAGTACAGATCTAGACATTCGCCTCTAGACAATATAATATACCTCCAATAATACCTCAAGACATAGTATCAATAAAATGTATTTATTTTTTTTACTTTATGTATGACGTCATATTTATTTATTTTCTGAATTTATTCAGTTAGAAAATTCTTGATAAATTAATCGATGTTTGAACTGAAATTCTGCCCAAAATTGGAATTTAACTTCGACAGAATTTTAGCAGCGAAAAACAATCAAACCGTCAATCGAGGGTATCAGAGGGTATACATTCTAAGCAGAGGGTATACGTTCAAAACAGAGGGTATACCCTACAGTGTATAACACTCTAGGGTATACCCTCTGTTATAGCTTTCTTGAGAAACAGAGTGTATACGGTATACCTTAAAACATCCAGAGGGTATACGACGTATGCCCCCGTATACCCTCCACTGCATTCCTAGGTATGGTTCAGCGTAGAAAAGTTGGGGACAAATATCATATATGCAGCACGTTGGTACGATTGGAACAAAATGGCGATTATGTGTCTCACATGCTAACTCGGCTATCGTCGTATATTTATTAATAAATTGTTTATTTTATTTTACTGTCCCTTTTTTTAATTATATAAATTGTTTTGTTCTATAGTTATTATTAAACTTTTTTTTATTTATCACTATTTATTTTAATAATACAAAATAATTGTCTGAGCGAAGCGAAGTCTTTATACTCAGAGATACGTAACGATATTAAAAATCAAAAAAATTCTTTCGTCAAGCAAATCTCAAAAAGTACTTGTCGGATTTTGATTCTGTTTGTACCAGAAGGTACCTATGAAGGTAATCTGGTGAATGCACCAACTTTTAAAAATTAATTCCAAATAGTTTAAAAGTTATATTAAAAAAACTGATAAAAAAACACAATTTATTTGCATACGTCACAGAAATCTGGTGTGCGTGATTTTCATCAGCTGGATATTTTCGTAGTTAACCGAATCAGTACATGGAGTAAATCGTAATCATTTACGCACTCAGAAATATTGGATGCAATAAAACATTTTAAAATTTAACCATGCAGGAAAATAAAACTGTTATTTTTTTATATTAAAAAAATGTCATAAAAACTTTGATTTTGAGATTTTGTGATAATCTCTTACTAGCATTTTTTGATCGCTAAAAGAATGTTTTATATATTTCGCGTGTGAAAATGAGAAACAATTACGTTTTTAAATAAAAAGTTTGTTTTATGACATCATTTTCCCTTTATATTTATTTTTATTGCATGTTTTCTTTTAACTTATATTTTGTTTGTATGTGGAAGTCAATTCTGGTCTCTAATTTTTAGGCACGGATACCACAAGCGCATCAGATTTGGCGCAATTTTTTTCAAAGCCCGCATTTGGCGAAAACTCCATTTTCAAATAACGCTTACATACACATTTTTAAATTATTTTCTATTTTCAAAAAGAACTTACAGTAAATAAAATAATAATAAATGATAATAACTATAAAAAGAAATATTTTATATAATTAAAAAAAGGAAATGAAAGTAAATAAACATTTTATGAGTAAATAAACAAATAATAAATAAATAAAGCCGGGTTACCATTTCAGGTAAAATAATGTCATTTTGAAGCCAATTATGTACCCTGCTGTATATGTGACATCTTTTTCCATTTTTCATCCATTTCCTGTTGGCATACAACTTTGAAATTTGGAATATGTATGCATACCTGAGAGCAATACTGGAATTAGACATTTTTTTTTTTTCATTATTATTCGATCCAAAAAAGGGGCAACGGGGGCTATTTTTTAAATATTTATACAATTTATACTGCATAAAGGAGCCACTTACCTATTTTTATATACAAGAAGAAGTAAGTGGTATGTAAAAACAATTATAGTATACATAAATAAAATACTTGAGATAATATACTAGAGATATAAGCATCGGGTTTGGCAAGATTTTTTATGCCAATTAGGCGAAAACATCGTTTTGATTAGCAGATACATATAGCGTACTATAATAACACGTTATTTATTTATTTCAAAATGAAAAAAAAGGAATAAACGAAACATTTTCTGTTATAAAAAAAAATAACAATCAATAAATGATAATATTTTTAGAACAAACAATTTATTATGACATTTATATGATAACCAGCATGTTAGGCAACTGAACGCCATTTTGGCACCAATTAGGTATCTCGGTGTGCATAGGGCATATATGTGCCATATTTATTTGTAAAACTGAGCATGAACATTTACCAAGTGTGTTTTCATAGTCGCTTATATCTTTTTGCAACATAGCGCATCTTTCGAAGCCAAAACTGCACAAAAGAAAAAAAAAATCAATATTTGCAGTATTTTTTGACGTGACAACGTCTTGTAAATTGGTTTGCCGGGAGACACTTCAAGAAACTGCGTTACGTTACGTTACGCTCCGCTCACGATACGCGCTCACTTTTCTCTTAACTTTTTCCGGTCACTTGTGGGACCATTTTCTGAACGTGAATGTGAATTCGCTGCAAGGAAGGGGCGGTGCTTAATAGGAATTTTAGATAGTATCAAACTAAGACGAAATACGTTATGTATTAGTTATTAGTATAAAGTACAAAGAAAATAAGTGTAGTTTATTTCGTAATTCGGTGGTATATTATGGAAAACTAATGATATGTGATTAGTGAAAGCCATTTTACTTTAGTTATATTCTGCTCATTGAAAAATTCTTTAATATGCTGTTTACAAAATTCAACATTTGACATCAATAAACATGAAGTAAAATGTGTTTAACAAACACAGTGTATTGCAAGTTATTGTATGTATATTTGTATATAAATACGTATGTATGTGTAAAGGTAAAAATAAAATTTTGTTAATATGAAATTCAGTGCGAGATTCTTTGTATAAATTAATGTTTTAAATATAATTCTTTGTATAAATAAATGTTTTAAATTGTTACTATTATTTCATCCTTCTTCCTACTATACGAATGAATATTCACATTAAAATTATTTTACAACTCAAAGTCGTTGTCACGTAAAACTTTCGCCCGTATACCGACTTTACAGGCAACCAATTTTTTTTTTTTTTTTTTTTTTTTTTTTTTTTTTTTTAATGTAATGCACATTTTGTAATCAGTAGGCTCGATAATCAGACCTCGTTCTTTTGCTTTAAAAGATGATATTTCATATGACGTCTTTTTTGGATTCGTCGTTTTTCCATATTTGATAGTATGCGTCTACTCGTTTTGTAACTTTTTTTTTGTAACTTTCTTCTTTATTAACAGCGACATTAGGATTTCCTATTCAAATAAAAATTCCTCTAAATACAAAGAATTTTGTTAAAATAAATAAATAAATGAAATGCGGACATCTATTGCTCAAAGCACAATATTTTTCCGATTGAATTAACAAACATCAGTAAAAACATAATTTTTATGATAATAAAAAGGTCACTTATGTAATAACAGAGTCATATATTATGTACGTTATGGATTAAGTATGAATATTTCTCCACCATTTATAAATAATACTAATAATAAAATAAAATGCGGACAGACCGAAGTCTATATTTGACTGAAAACAACAACCATTTTCTAAATGCTTTAAAAAAATGGCCGATACTTCTAGGTTATCCCTTCGACCAAAAAATTATCGCCAAACTATAAGATTAAATGCCAATAATGGATGGTCGTGAATGTCACATTCAATGACATTAAATGCGATTCACGTGTTTAAAATGTCATTAAGTGATTTTTATTTCAACTTTTTATTAATATTTTTATTAATATTTTTCTAATTATTTGTTTTTTCGTTATTTAAAATAAAAATTATGTCAACATGTATAATTTGGCTTTTAGTTTGGCGGTTTGTATAATTTGGCGAAATTGGTCGGCGGGATAACCAAATGGCCAATGAAAAGTGATATTTCAAAAGTATTATGAAATAAGTTAAAAACCATTTATTTTAAACTAAATGAATAAAAGATTTATATTTTTAATGAAATAAATGGGATTTGAAAAATTATTGGAAATTTATCACCATAGATGTATCAATATTACAATCAGTACCTTGTATGCAAAATGGAACAATTAGCAATACTTTTTATACCCGAAAAATGGTCGTTGCTTTTTTTAAGGTTAAAAAGTAGATTACGAAAGATTCCTATACAGAGATGCCAAGCCCCCGCTTATTGCACAGCAGAATTTTCTTATAGGAAAAGCTATTTTTTAAATCCGCAGAATGTTCCAATTTAATAAAACATTTTCTGTATTAAAATACCGGTATCCAAAATGCCGGAGACTTGGCAGCTCTGCCTATAACATTTTAATTAATCACGGTACTTTTTTAATCGGATTAAAATTTAGTGAAGACAACGTTTTTTGGCCAAAAGCAGCTAATAAACTGTTCGGACGGATTTCACACCATATAAAATACACTCCATTCTCTTCAAACATAATAGTTCATGTTATTTATAGTTTCTCAAATCGGTGCGAAGCTTCTGTTTATGCTCATGACATCATTTCAAAGAGTTATATTTCCAATATAGGAAAATTTGGTGTTTCATTTTCTGTATTACTTTTAACATTTTGCATATTTCCAATTTTATATCCATGCATGGTTTGCTTTTCTTTTATAAAAAAAGTGTATGCAGCTTTATATATAAGATTTTGTAATTCTATGATTCAATATGCTTATTTTCATCATATTTTATCACAATGAATGACCAATTAAAGGTAACGTCTCATTTTCTTTACTTATCGCAAGTTATTAAATGTGTATTCTCAGCAATATCGCTCAGACTAATCCCTCTAAGGGAAGTCCTAGTGTTAAATTATGCATGTGACTGGTATTTGAAAACGGAATTTTTGCCAAATTGGCATAAAAAATTGCAGCAACGTGGTAAGTATTAGACATCTGTGCCAAAAGGTTGAGCGTTATGAATGTTTCAAATGTGTTTACATTTTATTATTTCATACAGATAATGAATCAAAAGAGTTTTATAAAAATATTAACTTGAAATATAAAAAAACAGCTCTTTTCAACAGAAATTCTTTGTGATATTTTAAAAATTAAGTCGTGTAGTGTGTTATCATTTTAACAATCATTGGAATAATAAATTCATGGCTGCCAACTTCTACGCCTTTTTACAGCCAAACAAACACATTCGGACCAGAAATTTCATTTAGCAAGTTAAAAAATATGCAGTACTGCAAATCAGGAAATAAATTCAAGACGTATAATATTTAATAAATTTTCTGGTTAGAAACACGTTTATGC
This sequence comes from Maratus speculifer, assembly GCA_964019185.1. Classification (NCBI taxonomy): domain Eukaryota; kingdom Metazoa; phylum Arthropoda; class Arachnida; order Araneae; family Salticidae; genus Maratus; species Maratus speculifer. Next base: position 92,736,127 of record OZ025302.1, read on the forward strand.
CATTTAAAAAGGCGTAGAAGTTGGCAGCTCTGTAAATTTAATACAAGTTAATTCAAAATTAATTTTATTCAATGATTAATTGTTTGTAATATTACAAGTTTAGGCGCGATTGTAAAAAATCGCCAAATCGGAAATCAAAAATATTATTTGTAAACATTATTGTTTATATTTGTTTACATTCGATTTGAATGTTTAAGTTGTTAGAATTGGCTAATTTATTGCAGTGCCGAAAGTCTTACGCCATGTAGTCGTTAATTCTGCGTTTTACCTTAATAAATGCCAGGACTTGAGTTTGAAGGCCTAGTTCTGCAGATTTACTAGTTTCATTGCATACCAAGGATGATGTACTATTATTTTTTACTATTATTCTTTAATACTATTATTTTTGAAGACTTTTATTTACCTTAATTTATTTTGATTTTCTTCGAACATATAAGGCGGAGAAACTTTTAAAATGTGGCATAGGTGGGTCATTCCAAAAATAAAGGTCCTTTTTGAGAAATTTTTTTTCAAAAATTTTTTCATTTAAAATAAAATAAAAATATCTTTGAGAGGGTTGTATACATATTCAAGAATAGAAATTGAATATCAGCAGCACACTTTTTTAAAAATATTTATCACTACACTTAGAAACACAGACACATTGGCTGAAAAATGTCCCCTGTGTTACCGTATTTTAAATAATCTTCTCATTTTTTCTTAGTTAAATAGAGAATTGCTTTTACAATATTAACACTTTGATATAAATGTTCTTTTTTAGTGCCATGTAGTTTTTTGTTTATGTATATATTTTTTCATGATATAGGCATATTATGTCCCCTGTGTTACCTTTTTTTGTATTCTCCCTGTATAAAACTTTATATAACTTGGTAAAAATTACTCTAATATAAAAAAAATTATAGTAAAACTTATTTATACATATTAGCCAGTGCATATTATAAAACTGATTCATAAGAAAGTTTTTTCTTTTGTTCTGATAAACTGTTCTGTCAGTAACATAGGGGACAATAAAGTAAGAAAGGGGACATTCTAATTGAACATAAAAAAAATTAACAATCTTAAAAATGTACTTATGTATTAATTAAAAATGTATTTCTGATATAGACCAACAAATATATAAAAAACAGGATATTCTGTTGCATTTCATTTTTTAACTTGGGTTTTTTGTCATATAACAACATAGTTACCAATATCATGGTAACACAGGGGACTAAGTAACACAGAAGACAAAATGAAATAAATTATCACCCATGTGTTACTATTTTCACAGAAACAATGTAAACTTAGATGGAATATTTTCTTTTAACTAAGACTTACAATTTAGATGCCAATAAACTAGAAAATTAATAATTAATCAAAATAAATCAATAGTAACACAGGGGACACACAAAAAACACACCCACCTTCAAAAATCACCTTTTCTTAGATAATATTCTTCAAAATTTAACAAATGAGGAAAATGACTACCTAGGATGATTGCTAACTCTAAAAGTACATGAATGACTACTGTTAACAACATTTAGTTTGCAAATTCTTATTTTAATATTAAGAAAAATGTGGCGGTAACACAGGGGACAAAAATTAAGGGACACGTGAATTTTTCTTATAAATTGAAAAAAAATATTTGCAAAAAATATTTAAAGTATGTAGGGATAATATAAAGACTACAAAGACATAAAAAACACCCTGAAAAAATAACTTAAACGATGTATATAGTAAAAAAATAGGGTTCAAAAATCAAAAATTGTGCTTCGGACATGGCTTTTTACAAGACACAATTATTAAGAAAGTTATTCGAATAACAATAAATAGAATTTAACTCAAATTTAAAAGTTGCATTAAAAATAAATAACTTTAAAATATATTTTCCAATATTTAAATTTAATTTTGAAACAAAATTTTAGAAAATATAACAATACAAAGTGTCGGGACACCAAAAGGTGCTTTATTTTTGGAATCACCCAGGTACAAAATCCCGGCACAGATACCATATACGCACTGGATTTGGCGCGATTTTTTTCTGATGCAAATGTGTCAGAAACCTTGCTTTCAAATATTAGTTACATACATATTTTCTATTATTTTGAAGAAACAATAAATAGAAAAAAGTTTAATTTACTTATTTACTAAATTTCTTCAACTAAAAATCTTCTTGATCCATTAATCAATGTTTGAAAATGTCTTTTTATTATAAAAATCATGCTTCATATTAATTACTTTCTGTAAATGATTCTTATCTTGGTACCAAATGTTTTAAAATCTCCGTTTCATTTCCAATATGGCATCTAAAATATGCCGTTTTTAATTCTTACAAAAAAAAAAAAAAATCATTTTTATTTTTATTTTTAAATCACGTAAAAATATTTAAATGTTGCAGGAAATATATCCATTGATCTCTAGCTTTTTTTGATTGGAGGAATTTTTAATTTATATCTGCTTGTACTTATATACTACGTGACTAATTTGTTTTTTTTAATTTTTTGTGACGGGAGATCTTTTTTTGCTGATAATTAAAACACATGAATAAACACAATTAAAAATAATTTTCTTCTATTCTACTTTGAAAAAAAAAAAAATAAAAAAAGCATTTATGATTGAGTAATATTTCTTACACGTAATAAAATTCCAGTTGAAAACAAATGGTTAAACACATTTAAAAGTAATTATTATCTATTATACTTGAACAATAACAACAACAAAAATTACCATTGAGTAATAATAATGATCAGTAATGAAAATCAAATTAAAAAGAAATGGATTAACAAATTTAAAAACGAGTGTCTTCTATTTTACCTTGTAAGAAAGTATCCAGGGCCGTAGCTAGAAGTGTACGATAGGGGGGGGGTCATATTTTTTTGTTCTCTCGCTAATGCAGAAAGATAATTTAGTGCATATTCACATTGTATGTACTATGTTTCTCATTAAACTGTTGTAATAACTTCATTTTATGCTAAGAAAAATATAGAATGGTGAAATTTTTGAATGTATAACTGGTGCAAAATTAAATATCATGTTAGCTTCATATGTACCAATAGAATGAGGGAGTGTTGAAACACGTATTTTAGATACAATTTAGTAACTCTGCAAAACTGTTAAAGGGTCTCAAAACTAAATTAGATTTTTGAACAAAATTTCATTTGGATTTTCGGAACATTTAGTGACTTTGGAACTCTTTCCAGGGGGGGGGGGGGCTCAAACTATTTTAGGGGGGGCTGAGCCGCCCATAGCGCCCCCTTAGCTACGGCCCTGATAGTATCATTGAGTAGTATTCATTGTCGGATTCCTCATCCTAATTTATTATCTATTTATCTTAATAACAATTTGTAGTTGTAAAAATGTGAGAAAAAAAGTAACAGGAATTAAAAATAAATATCAATAATCACATATGTTTCTTAAGCATTTAATTAATCTCTCGTAACAATGCATTGAAAATTAGATAATCATTGGAAAATACTATAAGAATCGGTTTCATCATGCAATATTGTTTAAATTGTTGAAGTACTGCAGTATTTTAAAATCAAATATAATAATTATTCGTCATTACTTTAAAAGAGCACAAATTTTTTGTTTTAAAATAAAATTACTCATGTCAATAATATTATAAGGGAAAGAGTTAAATAGATTTTTGATGCGGTTTCGCTGAACATCTCTTACCGGTATATCCGCCGGAATCACCATCATACTGTAATAACAAACCGGTATACTATCATGATATATTGCTATTTCATCAAATAGCGATATACACTGCTCAAAACAATTAAAGGATTTTGCAGTTTTAGGTGGATTTTGTATCTGGGAAACTTTTTAGCTGATTGATACATGGTCGACCGACATAGTAGGTTATATGAGAATAAATTACACATGTTTGGCAGAAAAAAATGCATTTTATTGCGCATTTGTGTACAAAAGGAAAAAAACACAATTTGTGCATATGAGAAAAAAGAATAAGAAAAGGTGTTTTCTTCAAAGAAATTCATTTTCAGTAAGGGGTATGGTTTCCACGGGCGGCCAGCAACATTGAACAACTTTGAGGCATGGACTCAATGAAGCAATAATGACGAGTTGTGGTATTCTGCCCCACTCTTCCAGAAGAGCTCTTTCCAGTTCTTGGAGAGTTTGTGGGGGTTGTTGGCGGTCAGAAACTCGTCTTCCTAGAGCGTCCCAAACGTGCTCGATTGGATTCATGTCTGGAGAACACGCTGGCCATTCCATTCGAACGATTCCTTCCTCGAAAAGGAAATCCTCCACCAGATTTGCACGATGTGGCCTGCAATTTTTGTCCATTAAAATGAAGTTATCTCCGATTGCTGCAGCGTAAGGGACTACAATAGGTCTGAGGATCTCATCCTTATATCGGCGACCAGTCAGAGCTCCATCTCGAATGATGTAGAGGTCAGTGCGCCCGTCAATGTAGATGCCACCATACACCAACACTCCTCCACCGCCAAATCTGACACTTTCGTGCACGAACGCAGGATTATTCCTACTGCCACGGTTCCTCCAGATGAAAATACGCCTATTATCCTGATGCATAGAAAAACGGGACTCGTCAGAAAACAGAATATTGCTCCATTCATTTCTCCTCCAGTTGACATGCTCGGTTGCCCACTCCCTGCGGTCGCGACGATGCCTTGATGTTAATCGAACACATACCATCGGTCGTAGAGCATAGAGACCTACAGCATGGAGCCGGTTTCGGACAGTCTGAGTTGAAATCGTGGTGCCTGTAGCCGAGCGAAGGTGTTGTTGGAGAAGAGTAGCGTTCATGTTTCGGTGTCTCCGAGCTGTTAACGCTAAATACCGATCTTCATTGGGCGTTGTTGCCTGTCTACGACCTTGCCCTGGTCTTCGGCCTGCACATCCACTCTCCAAAAAACGGTTCCAGATCCTGGAAATGACACTTTGTGACACTCTAATGGCTTGCGCTACTTCGGCTTGAGTTTGCCCCCCTTCTAACCTACCAACAATTCTCCAAGCTTCTGAATCTGTCAAATGACTTCGCTGAGACATCGTACTCATCGAAACAAAGCAATCACTGAATGCCGATCATCCTTGTCTTCATTCTCTTTTATCTAGTTGAAAGTCAAATTTCATTCGCTGCCGCTGAAGCGACGTTTTTGACGTCGAACTCAAAATTTGCATACTCCACAGTTTGAAAACCAGAAAAATTTGCATTTGTGATTCTCTTCTTCTATTTTCGGCAAAAAAAATTCCGTTTATAACTTTATTTTATATAAAACTTCAAATATCCTTTAATTGTTTTGAGCAGTGTATATTATCCATAAATAAGTACTAAGATTTTTTTTTCATGCCCTTACCATGTGTCGTTCCCCGACATACATTTTTTCTATTGACTTGATACAGAACACAAGACTGAGTGGTGAAAGGGGTGGGGGGAACGATCGACGAAATTTGGGAGGGGCTCCAAAATTTTTTGATGGGGCTAATTCTGAAAGCTTAAATATCTTTTATAAATAAAAATAAAATAATTGTTTTAAGTGGTGAATATTAAAAATGCTGATATTTCAAATTTCATAAGAAAATTTATAAATAAGAAAAAAATTGTGTAACGATTACTATGCTTCAAAATTTCCATTTTGCAGAATCTATTAAAAATAATAAAAGTAAATTTTCGTAATTTTAGAAAACTTAAAATAGTTAATTTAATCTTGCGGTCTGGGAGGGGTTTCAGACCCCTTAAAGCTGTGTTTACACTATGGTTTATCAGTACTACAAGCTCCGCGAGTTCTCCCGGTCCTTGGTCTATGAGGGTTTGCAAGGCATGGTCTCTGTGCTCTAGACCATGGTTTTAAAGTACTAGACCCAACCAATCAGCGTTCTTCAATAATTGTTCATTCCGCCATTTTAAAATCTGGAGAAAGTTTGAAGAAGCAGACGATAGCTTATAATTTAAGCAATTTACAAATTAAAGGTACGTAAAGTTTTTCAGATATTTTATTATGTATTTTATATTGTATATTTATTTATTATGTATATACATAAAATTATTATTACTAAATAATATTATTTAGCATTTCAGATATTCACATTCACGCAACATTAAACTCGTATCACGTGTTCGTTAAGCCATCAAGTTATTTTTAAAATGAAGCTTTATTTGTATTCTTATTAATGTTTATTAATTTATTTGTCCTTTCGTTATTTAAAATAAAAATAACGTCAATTTGTTTAATTTGGTCAATAGTTTGGCGATTTATATAATTTGGCGAAATTTCTGACGGGATAACCAACTAGTATCTAAAATTATAAAAACATATATAAGTATATAATATCTTTTTATAGCTGTATACACGTTACTAATTTGTTTTTTTTTTAATTTTTTGTAACGGAAGATATTTCTTTGCTAATATCTATATAATAAAGGCCAAACGTATCTGTGCGTAACGCATACGTCATGTTTTGAATGGCAACTTTTTTCGATATAATAAAGGCCAAACGTATCTGTGCGTAACGCATACGTCATGTTTTGAATGGCAACATTTTTCGATGAAATTTTAATTTTGCAATTTTCGCTATTGTAAAATTTTAAATTTCTAGACATAGCACGTTTTCGACATTTATACCATCGTATGCAGAAAAATATGCACGTTTAAATGCAGTTTGTTAGAAAACTGTATCTCAATTTGTTTTTGAGATATTAATTTTTTTATAGTTTTCAGTTCATTTTCCCTAATGGTGGCAACTTAAGTATCGCATTTGTGTGGGAAAAAAAGGAAAAATATCCATAGAGTAAAAAAAAAAAATGAAGATGAATAGAGATGCAGTTTGGTGGCTGGAGGTGACGCCAGAAAATCATCTCTAAAATTCGCTGCATTACATCAAACACAACCACGTGCTTTCGCAAAAAAGGAAAACTTTTAGCGATACAGTTTTAATTCATAATACAATGAAATGCTATTTTAGAATGCTAAAATATAATTATTTTTTTTTTTCATTTAGAGAAAAAATGATGTTAAAGGATTCGGTCTCTGTTCTTAGATTGTTTTGTTTGGCCCGAATAAGAGACTTAAATTGGAAGAACAACGCCCATGAAACCGTTTTAATTGCATACTTCACCTCCATTTATCTCTTTTCTACGTGAAAAATAACAGATCACTGTATATTTTAGTTGCCATTTGTTCATAGCAACCGGAAAAAATAGTAATTAAAAAGTGTTATGTCAAAATATCGTCGGCTTTTATACCCAGTGAATGTTGTTGGTTTTATTTCGTTTTTTCCTATCAATTTAATAACTTTTAGTTCGTTGCAAACTTAATTTACAAAAAATAAATCAATTAATCTTTAAAAAAATGTATTTTAAAGAATATCTGTGTATCATATTTTCTTAGTTGATTTTATAAACTGAAATAATGCAATTTTATTCTTTGGCAAGATCTTTGGCGAATAAATCTTGCGTCTAATACGGAAGTACCGATAATTTTCAAAGCTTTATATGATAACATAATTAATTTTTTCATATAAAATTGCTGTTTGGAATTAGTTGGCAGTTTAAAAAGCATATTACGTTGGAAAAATGTATTAGACTTTTCAATTTTAATTTTTAAAAAAGCTTTTCACCTTTACTCTGTGACCCGGGAACCCCGGGTTCGGTGTACTAGTATATTATAATTTTACTAATAAAATATATAATAAATATACATAATAAAATTTTATGTATATACATTTTAGATATATTTCTCTCTCTATATATATATGTGTGTGTAATTATATATAGCGATATACATATATAAATATATAATACATACACCTGTAAATAAATACTGTATACTAACATATATTTTTATGTGACAAATTTAAACAAAAGCTACAAATTTTTCCGAAAAAAATATGCTAAATGCCAAAAAAAAAAAAAAAAAAAAAAAAGAACAAATAGCTAAAATTAGTTCCAGTACTAAAAAAGCAACGCCAAAGGCAATCGCATCGATTCATTTAATGAAAAAAACAGGATATGGAACTTTTTTTCCCAAAAAAATTCACCGGGTAGTTTTTAAAATCATTCTGGGTCTGGCCGAAGTTTTGAGACTTACTGCTTTATAATATGTATATATGAATATGATAAGACAACGTATCAAACCACAGTGTGTAACTATTTTCCGTTTTTTAATATAATTCGGCTTTTACAAAATCCTTTGAATGCACTGCCCACACATACAATTTAGAAAATGTTTCATTTTCATATTCTTTAATCTTTAGAAATTCATCTTCAACGGAGTCAACAAAGAAAACATTCATTATTGTATACTGTACTCACAAAAAACAAAATCGCAAAAATTCCAAAGGGCGTTGTTTATTTTTTATCTCGTTTTTCACGTGGGTAAAAACTTTGAATTTGTTTGAGAAAATGGCATCAGTTAAGTAAAAAAAAAAAAAAAATCGATTATAATTTTCTGGATCTCAGTTGCTGCAACGACCGTCCCCCGTATTTTTAACGACTACTATAAAGTACCTATGATAAAAAGTTTATTAAATCCAATAGATTTTTTTATCACTAGATTTTAAAAGATTCACCTTTTGTATAAACATTTTAATAAAAATCCTTAAAAAATTAAAAAAAAAAAAAAATAAATTTTAATAATATCCGTGAGATTGCAGGTTCTAATGGGTATAAAATTAGTAGCATCAATAAATTAATAAATTGTTATAGAAAAAGGAAGCCTAAACAACAAAATCCAGAGTTAATTGAAAGATTCAACAAAGGGAGGGGGGATCCTATAAAATTTAAAAGAGTTTCTTTTCCATATCTGAAAAGCAGTTTTGAAAAGTTAAAATTTAAATTAAAAAAGTTTAATATCGAATTGATTGTAACGCCTCCACCAAAATTAAGGTGTTTACTTAATAAGCAAGTGGATCCTATAGGACATGATGATCTTGCTGGAGTTTATGAAATCCTTACTAATATTATAAATCGGAAAGTGAGTTTGTTTGTTTGTTTGTTTGTTTGTTTGTTCCGCTTTCACGCCGTAACTACTGAACCGATTGCTTTGAAATTTTGCAGACGTAAAGTTAGAAGTCCGGATTAAATAATAGGGAACTTTTTATCCCGGAAAAAATTTATATTCCCGAGGGAAAACAAAAATATAGTTTGCTTGATGTATGGATTGGAGATGGCGCTGTGTGTCGTTTAAAACAAGATAAAATATTGCAAACGAATATAAACAAATAAATTTAGAAGCTAAATGATACGATAATGAATCCCCGAAAATGAGGAATTCCCGAGGGATGACGAACAATTTGTTTTATCGTCTAAACTGTTTTTTTATATCTACTTATCCTGAAATAACTATAAGTCAACGAATTACTAATTGGTATAAGTATTAGTTACGTTATTTAGTTCTTGAGGTATGCGATAGATGGCGCTGGGTGTTTTTAAAACGTGGTAACGATGTGCAGTAGCTGTATAATAATTAGGTTAGGTTAGTTTAGTGCTTTTTTTCTAGGTAGATATCTAAAGTAGTTATTGTTTTTTCGATAGGTAATTACGTCGCTTTGTTCGTCGTTTAGATTGTTATAGTTTAGGTTTATAGTTTAGTCATATTTTCACAATGCCTCGCAAACGTAAATCTAATTTGTCGAGCACCTCATCTATAGCTCGAGCAATGAAAATTGCCCGATCTCAAGAATCGTCTCTCCATGCTGAATTAAGAAGGCGCGAACAAGCAAAGCGTCAGGCTGCTTCGAGAGCTGCTGAGCTACCTTCTCAGCGCCAGCAAAGACTTGAGGAGCAAGCCGCTCTCCAAGCTTCTTTGAGGGCTTCTGAGAATGATATTTGTACTCAAGTCCGTTTATCGCCACAGGCTCAACGTCAGCATGGTCAGCTCTATGTAGCGTGTTCCCGGGTTTCCAGTGCCCAAAATCTGCAAGTTTTTGCTCCACATGGGAAAACATATAATATAGTGTACCATTCAGTTTTGGTTTAACAACTAATCGTATCCAGCGTTACATCGCGCTTCTTACATTTTTCCGTGGAAATGAGAAGTTTTCTTATAGTTGTGCTTTATACCGCAATATAACCGAATTCCACGCGGGCGAAGCCGCGGGCGGAAAGCTAGTATCTTATATTACTGAAAATGGGGACTTAAATTATTTCATAGGCATGACTGGGAGAAAGCTTGGTATTAGAAAAGGGGAGCATGAATCTGATATTAAATTTGGACGTACTAACACTGCCTTATCTAGAACATATTTAAATGAGGGGATAAAAATATTATTTAGTAAAAGCAAGTTATGTTTCATATCAAATTGTTGTCGTAAGTCTATTATAAGAGAGTCCATTGAAATTTATACGCGTAAAAAGTTTGTTTGCAATGATAACGTTTCTTTTATTATTCCTAAGTTATGGTTAGAATTAATGAATAAATTCCTTGTGAGAGCTTGAATGGGATGAACCATGTTGGAAATTCTTTTAGATCATGGCCTATTTAATTTTTTACAATTAATGTCTTTGTAAAATTGATTGCGTGAATGAGTGATTTTTGTTATTTTGTTTTTTAGATCTCATTGTCGCGTGTCATTTGTATTGACCGTGAAATGTTTTGAAATTTTATTTTTATTATGATTATGGATCTTATTAGACGGATCCGAAACATGTCAATGTCATTTATTTTTAATTATTATAACACCTTTCTTAAGTAAAATGAAATTTTTATTAAAATGTTTTATTAAAATATAAAGTACCTGTTTTATTTCAACTATGACGTCACATTTTTCCAAGTGAAATATTTCATTGAAAATATTCTTTTTCATTCTTTTTTTACTTCTAATTATGTTACCATTTTTGACAGAAAAATTCTTGTTAATGAAACAAATATACATGTTTAATATATAACAGAAAATACTCTCTTCACTTCTATTTCAAATATAACGTCATATTTATTTTCTTTTAATTTTTTTTTATTATTTTTTTTTCCAAGGAAATTGTTCAATTGAAAATTTATTGCCGCTGAGAAATTATCATTCCAGATTTCTGTTTTATTGGCAACAAGAAAGGGAAATGGTTAAATTTTATCTAAAAAATGCCTATTGATTCTGTATGAAAAAGAATGAAATTTTCAATTATTAAAGAAAATACTTGAATAAATCAATTAAAAATTAGCCTATGTTCATTTCTGGGCTTTAACTTATCTATATGCAAAGATACAAAGACATTAATCCATCCGTTTTGAAGCCAATTTCATTCCAATTTTCGGACACACTTTCACATTTATAATATATATAAGATATAAGATTAGTGTTAAAGAGACAAGTTACCATATCTCCGGAGTATAATCTGCGCATCAAACAATCCTTTTTCGACCATGAAAGTTCCAAAATTAAAATGTTACTTTTTAAATTGCGGTAAATATTAGGCTCCATGAACGAAATAAAATTTCTGGATCCCGACAGAATTGTTTGATCCGCGGATTAAACGCCAGAAATTATGGCACATGTACTAAATGATTTATTGCACAGTCAGTCACTGGGGTTTATTGCTCCCTCTCCTCCATGTTTTCATATCTTTGGGTGCAGGAAAACACAATAGTAAATCTACAAGTCAACCGCTAAAATCCGGTTTTCAGGTATTTTCCACTAAGATATGACTTGGCAGACCGATTGCTTTTTAATATGCGAATCAAGCTTTAACTAACTCTGAAAATTCAGCCGTGAAGTTGATGAGGTGATTGTCTGTGCTGCTGCTTCCAGCTCTCATTCTAAAAGTGCTATTACACGTGTGCTGCTGCAGGCGTCAAATTCCAGGCGTCTCCATGTTATCCTATGGGACGAGGAGAGTCGCTTGGTTAGCGCGCGATTCTCTTGTGTCTGAGCGTCTTTGACGCCTGGAACGAAGCGAGGAGCCAGAAAGAGCCAATCAAATGCTTGGAAATCCAAATGATGTTAAAGACTCTTCTCGAACAGCCAATGAAATGCTAAGAAAACGAAAAAACACACGCGATTTTTGTCGCTTGCAATTTTTACGTGTAATAGCACTTTTATGATGAAAAGTTTTATCGTGAAGCGAATAAAAAAATTATTCCCTATCATTTCTCATAGATGTCCATGAATCTTAAATTAATGAGAAAGAAGAATGAAAATCAAAAGAGAGTTACAGGTCATTTTATTTTGTCAAAATCAGTTAAAGACTTAGAATTTGTGCAATCCATTAACATAATTCAACGAGTTCACTTTTTGTAGCTCGGGTCCCATTCAAGCGAAACTCCAGTTCTATCCACTTGTTCGCTAACATTGCCAGTGGAATTGACTGGATAGCATGCGTGATTCTGATTTTCAGTATTTCAATTAGCCACAACAGAAGTATAAACTTTGTCCTTTATCGATGGGAGTCATCATTTCTATCGCACAGCGTCAAATGTAATCTAAAAATTTAGAAAAAACGCATGTTTGAAAACATTACAGCCATTTACAAAAACAAGTTCCGCCAATTAAGAACGAAATTTCAAACTAATTATCTTCATTCGCTTGAAGAAAAACTCATTCGGAGGAGCATTTCAATCCAAACATAACTCCTGTACGACAATTATTTGATTTTATACTGAATTTTAAAAATATAAGGGACTTTTGGAGCATCCTGTGTATATAAAAAAACCTTACACTTTGAATACCTCAAAACAAATCACAAAGTTTAGATTCAAAATTTTCCGTTCTTTATTGCTCACATTAATATAATGACAGCAGGACACGAATATCCAACTCATCCCAGTAAAATTAAATAGCAATTTAGTAATAATATAAATCAGCAAATTTCTTTGCGCTATCAAAGTAATAATTTGAAGTATTCAATTAGTGAGTGAGCACTAGGGTTGGGCATTTCGATTCATCTTGAGGAGTCGACTCTGACTCGATTCACTTGGTTAATGAGTCGAGATAGTGAGTCGGCTCCCGACTCACTTACGATTGGTTGGTTGGTTGTAAAAATGATGCAATTTTATGTCTTCTATCACGTATATCGCACAAAAGAGCATATAAATGCATGCTCGAATTATTTTGCTTTAGTTTTTAGATAAAAGATATATTTTTGTGGTAAGAGCCGAAATTTTCAGTCCTGTACCGGCCCAGAACGTATAAAAAATAATGACCTGGTTGGTAAAAAATATAAAAGTTCGGCCAACTTGCTTCGTACAGAACAGTTATTAACCCGACAAGAAAAAAATTAAAATCTTCTTCTTAGCCTGATCCGGCATAGTTAAATTTGTAGAAAACATGGATTTTTCCGTTTGAGAAGTTCTAATCAAAAATTTATATTTTAGATTTTTTTTATGTTTATAATCTTTATTTTTAAAGAAGAACCCTATGCTATGATATTCATTTTTTAATTAATGTTAATTTGTATGTAAATGTTTCAGTTGATATTAATATTGTTAATCCACATATTATGTGCTACTCTATGCATTAGAGGCTTAAAAGTCTGAAAAATGCTACAAAGTAAAATCCTCCAAGACGGAATAACATTAAATAAAAATTCGCTATAGACGAGTTACCTTCCGATCGCTATGAGGAAAAAAAGGTTAGACCCGAACCAGTCTTTTAGTAAAAAGTAAGTCTCGAGCTCGGCTTGGGAGAATGCAATGACAAGGCCCAATCCGAGGTTTGTAAAATAGAGTAAAGCCCGACCCGAGTGCCGTTAAAAATAGGCCGGGGCTTCGAGCCAGGATCCGGCAATCACAGCGTTTAAAATTATTAGACTGTTTTTTTCCTTTTTTTTTTTGAGGGGGAGGGAGGGGTTTCTTTACTTAAAAATTTAAAACGGATACTTTAAGTTCATTATGTTTTTATATTTATAAATTATTAGTTATTCACAAATATCCCTCTCCCCCCCCAAAAAAAAAAAGAGAAATATTAGAGAAATTAGAGATTATTAGAGAATATTAGAGAAATTAAATAAATTAAGTTAATTGATTTTTTTTAATTTTTTTCTAATATGTGTGCGTTTACATATATGTCGTGTTGGTTATGTTGGAAATATATCGTATCATCGAATTAAAAAGAAATTAATTACTTTACGTTTAGATTCTGTAGAAAATATAATGCAAAAAATATATCTCCCCCCTCCCCGGTCTAGTCTATTTCTGAATTTATTAAAACTAAAATTATGAAAAAAAGGGGACAACAGAAGTTTATTCGAATTTTGCTGGAAAATAATAGCGATTATCCTGAGTCTCATTGTTTTGTAGAAAATTGCATTTTTCGTTTCACATAAGCTTTATATTGCAGGGCTCCATGTCAGCATGTTTTAATGTAGAATTATAAAATTGATAGCCTGACTATTGAGGGGATTTCGAATCAAATAACGTTTTCCATTTGTTTAATAAATGAACTGCTAATCAAACTACATACGAAAAAGAAAAAACGGAGCTGTTGTAGTGTGTTTGAAGAGATGAAGAGATATTAGAAAATTTAAGATTCAATTCTAGAAAAAAAAAATCAGCATTGACATAATTCCTAATACATTTTTATTTAGAACTTTAAAAATTGACAGGCAGCTATAGAGGAGATGAAAAATCAAACAGCATTTCCGTTTTTTAATAAATACATTATATATGAAGAAAAAATGTATTCTTGTCATGAAACGACAGTTTTTTCTCTTTTCCCTTGCAATATAAACTTCAATTTTAAAAGTAATTTTCTAATGTATTTTGCCAAAAATTGGAAAACGCCAATCAATTACATAATTTCTGAATAAGAAAACTTTTCAATTAACGAGTTTTTTTTTTTTTTTTTTTTTTTTTTCCAACTAAAAATGAATTTAGAAATGTGTAAGAAAGTAGCTTTTTTGAATTTAAGAACAGATTTAATAAATTCAGAGAAATATTTTCAGAAATCTACTTTATATTATACAGCTTTAAAAGCAACGACATTTTTAACCCTCTTTTTTTTCTTTTATTCCAAATTACATTATTTTTTTTAACGAATGTTGAAGAGTTTAAAAATCTAAGTAAACGATAACATTGCTGTTGATATTGTGTATTTTCTGTCTTGCGAATACATACTAAACTAAAATATTGCTCATGAATGTGCATAAAATATTTTTAAAAAAATTATTGTATGCTAAGAAAAATCGGATTTTTTTTTTTTTTTTTTTTTTTTTTTTTTTTTTTTTTTTTTTTTTTTTTTGTAGAAATTGGCCGGGTAAGTTTATTAATTTATTTATTTGTACGGGTCGGGACCGGATAGAACTTTTTATTTTACATTAGCCTGGGGTAGCTTTCGCTTGTACCGGGCCTGGTTGGACCTGTGAGTTCCTCTAAATAAATTATGAAAATTTGCAAGTTTTCTGTAATTTTAATAAATTTTATTTTGCAAATCTATCAAAAGGTTCAGTGTCTGAGACATAATTTACCCCCTATGCGATCATAAAAAAGCGGCGGGGAGACTAATTTTTTAATTTTTTCCCTTATATTTACAGTTTTTATAATTGACTCCCTTTTGAAATTCTCTTTATAAAATCTTGATATTATACTGTATAACTGCCAGGTTTTATGTTTTTATCCTACCACTATTTAAAAAAAATAATAATAAATAAAAAAAATGTATTTTAAAATCATCGGAAATTTAGGAAAACAAGCAAATTCCCTTAATAAAATATAACTGTAAAAAATAAGCGTAAAATTTGGCAGCTATGACATTGTGATCCCCTCTCCTCCCGATTGACACCCAAAACTTACCTGCGCTACCAATAAATAAATAAATAAATAAATAAATAAATTAAATTAAATTAAATTAAATAAACAGGAAATATTATCCGAATCTGGTTTGAAAAAAGGAATATTTAAAAAAATCGACCATCTAAACTTTAAAAAATCATATGAAAATTATATCCATTTTTACATTATCTGCAAACATTTATCATTTATAAAAAAATATATAGCTATATTAAAAGAATATATTCGTAACCAAATGAAGGACAACACTTTATCTAAAATACATCAATCATAAAACAAACTCATAAAACTTTTTAGCAGTGGTGAATTCGGAAAGTGGTCCGGGGGTCAGGCATTCCCGCGGAACAATGAGACCCCCCCCCTGAAATATCAGACATTTTGTGTTTTAAATGGTAAAATAGTGCAGTCTTTACCCCACCCAAAGTTCTTTATAACATCCACCTACACCCACAGATATCTCCTCTCGAAAAAGATATGTCTTAATTTAACACTGTTTTTTAAACAATTTGCTATTAAAGTAAAATTTTATTTCTCTCACTTCAACTTTTTTTTCTATATTGCATCAGATAAAGGCAATTGAAAATATTTCCCTAACCATTTCTACTTTCTTTTAGCAAAAAATACAAACATAATATCTGCTTTGTTTGATCGTTCGATCTTTCCTCAATACGGAAATCGGCACAAGCTTATCATAAATTCAATTAATCTTCCCAGAAATATCCTGCTGAACGCCCTTTTTTCCATAAATTCAATTAATCTTTCCAGAAATAACCAGCAGAACGCCCTTTTTTCTCTGTCCCTCCCACTTTTTTCATTCATTCGGTATCTTCCTAATTACACGTGAAATGCACATCTACACTGCCTCCGCTTTTCCCAAAATCCCCAACCGCAATATAAAGTCAAACCAAGACATTTGTTTTTTGCTAAAAAGCCCAGCGCGGATTCGAAGAGTCGAAATCTGATACCGAGTCGAAAGAGTGGCTTTCAAGGAGTCGAAGAATCGAAGAGTCGACCACCCAATCTTCAACTCTCGACTCTCCAAGTCCGACACTCTGTTAAACTGGTCCAACCACTCTTTGAGTGAGTGAGTTGACTTTTCGACTCTTCGACTCCGAATCCCAAACTGAGTTGAAATGAAAGTTCGACTCTTTTGAGTCGACTCCGTTAGCAAGATAGGAGTCGATAGTTCGATTCACTTGTAAGGAGTCGAGATTCAGAGTCGACTCCTCGACTCCTTGGCCAACTCTAGTGAGCACTGCTAAGTTCTTCTCGCAGGATGCAAAGAAATTAGATCCAAATCCACAAGCATTAACCGGCAGCAAAGATCTGAAATTTACCATTACAATTATCATTTACCATTACAAAATTACCATTTTACTTTCTTTGCCAGCAGGATGGTGTTTTAAAGCCTCTACCTGCGAACGCGAACATTCACCATCTGTCTCTCCTCTCCCTATAAATCAACGTTACAGTGTTTAGAAGTATACAATGGGGAAATCTCATATTTCTGTAACGATTTAGATGATTTCAAAATGTTGCATTATTTTAGATGGCCCTATCGTCAGATCAATTGCTTGAAAGGTGTAAAGCGTTAATTATAGCATCTAAAGATATGTGGCGTAAAATGAATTTAAAATAATTTTCTTTCATCCTAATGTATCAAATATTATGACACAAATCTTTTTATTTCCATGTTTTGCAAAATTTTTCTTTCAAAAATACGTTTCTCGTCGAATTGCATCGTAGCTAACACGGAGTAAGAGACAGGAGGGGGACGTAATTTTAAATTTTTGCCATGCGGGTTTTTTCCCGATAGGTGGCACGACCGTAGATAGTAGGCTGTCGACCGATGCTTCTGCAATGCTTTTCAGTAGAAAATGCATAAATCTGAATTTTTAGCAACTCGTACAAGTAGAAATCTGATTAATGGAAGTTTTCCTCACAAAATACAAATTTTTTAGAGATACTTGGCGTTTCGATTGCTTTTTTAAGATTTAAAATACGAGATCATTCTGACAAAAACCAAAAAGCAGGCCATTTAAAAACAATGAATATCGTGAAATATTCTACCGCCAAGAAATAGATTTATGATTTTTAGAAATTAAAAGAATTAATCAAATTTTCTGGAGTAAATTTTAATTTCGCATCTAGTTTTTATAATCTTTGAATAATTTAATAATTCATGACTTTTGATATCTATGCAAATAATATATATAGCTATTATATTGGTTCTTGGGTTTTATTTGTATAGTGGTTAGATATTACTTAATTTAAAAGAATTTAACATCAAAGTTACTTTATAATCTGTAGAATGGCCGCTTGAGACACGTGGTGAAAGTAAAAATCCCATCTGGTGAAAAATAGCGATAACGGAAAAGTGAAAATTATAAAAGTTTACCTTTGTGTTGAAGACATTTGATGCAGAGAAAAATAACCTTGAAATACTTGATATAACAGATCTTTATTTGTCAGGTATCGGGAAATAAGGGTCGTGCTGTCCCGGTGGTTCTAAATCTGGCATCATAGGAAGGAGTGAAGAAATCCAAACGACACACTTTGGGTGATGAATCTTGATACGAGTGTAATCATTATGCGATTTTATTGATTAAAACTATTTTTAGTGTTGGACTTTTGGTGAATCCATCGGCGGAAGCCTCCATGGCAAAGTCTTAAAAAGAACGGACATTACGAGCCGCGATGAAGATAGCTGGCCGGCATTGACTAGCTCGACCTATGCATACGATCACTTCCGATGGACTGACGCTTTCCGAGGAGGTTGTTCAAAAGCACGCGCGCCGAACAGGGTTGCAAGAAACATGCGCCGTGGAACAAGCGCCAAACGTACCCCAAGGTAGAAAGGAGCGCCGATCTAGAATCGGAGCAAAATAAACAACTTGCGTTTGAAATAACGGCGTGCAACAAATAAGATATAAAACTACATTTAAGAAATGGAGAAATTACGATAGGATATTAAAATATGTCACAACGTGATATATTTACTCCCCGAGGAAAAGGGAAAAAAAATTGAAGACTGGGAATAAGTCTAAGGTATTACAAAAAAGATTTAAGCAATTATTAGGATTTAAAAATTATGAAAACAAATAGGAAGTCTTGACTTCAAAACAGTACATCAAATAGATACAAAAACCGAAAGAACCCTAATAAGCAAAGTAGGAATTTAAAGAATTACTACTGAAAACTGAAATGTAAATAAAGATTAATAGCAATGTGAAAATCAATCAAAAACCATCAAATGTGACATAAAAACTCTTAATAGAAAGCACTAAATGTTGATTGAGATTCATGAAAAAAATTAATCTAGAAACATACAAAAAAAAACTATGAAAACCAAAAGTGAATAAGAGATTTGCTTAAGAAAATCAAATGAACCAAAAAAAAAACTTACCAAAAACTCTAATGAGAATCTTAGCAAAAATTAAACTCGGTATAGAGGTAGAGTATCAATCACCATCTATAAAATACCTTTTATCCACCAAGAGTACCAAGAACTTGACCAAGACAGCACGGAATACATGGGATTAACACTACATACCCAACAGACGGGCAGCTGAAACTGTTTATATCATGATAATACAAGATGCATATACACATTTACAAAAAAATAAAAAATAATAGTAAAACAAAAGTTAAGAAAAAGTTACATGGGAAGAGTGTGTGGCGCCACAAAAAAAAATAGGACATTAAAAACATGTGTATTTTGGAATCCCGTAGTATATGATACAATACACTGTATACCAAAAAGACAGATATCAAGTAAAATAATACATTAAAAATATACAAAAGAAAGTCATGATCATGAAAAGAGAAAAAATTTACGTACGTATACCATTAAACATTAAATGTGCACATATTTCCATGGAATGAAATTTAAATTGAACATTCAGTAACTATTAAATTAGTATATGTATTTCAAAAGTAACACAATTTCACACTTGAAAAAATTTACAGCATTTAATTTACTAAAATGCATAAATGAATGTACTCTGTTAAAGTAACATTGACCAATAAAAGTAAATTAAGGATATTTACATAAGATACCTTTTTTGAAATTTAAAACAAAAAACAATGAGAGTAACACGTGAAATTGCAAAACAAAAAATAAAAGGAAATTACTAAAGATTGATGATTGCGTTAAATTGTGAACTATCACATGTTTACATTTACAACAACTATGGCACAAATAATACACTAAATTCTTTGTAAACAATTGTTTCCTGGAAAAAAATTCACAAGAAATATTCATTACAATCATACAATTCTTTTAATTTTCCATAATTTTAATATTATAGTTAAAAAAATAAATTGAGTACATCTTTATTTTATTTAATTGTATTATTATTATTTATCATAAAATAAGTTTATGAATTTTGTCAAGTATCTGTAAAAAAAAACTTAACATAAGGAGTTGTTATGCACTTACGTGCAAAGTAAGTTAAAACAAAAGCTTGAAATTAACAAAATATTTGTCAGAAATAAATGCTGAAAGTGAAATTATTAAAACATCTATTGTTGAAATGCAAAGTATTCTTTACACACTTTTATGCATCATTGACATAACATCAATTGAAAAGAATAGATTATCATAAGTTTGAAAATACACAAAGAATGTGAAACAAAATTGAAACTTGTTTCATGATAAAAAAATAACAAGAGAAAAAATTATCCAACACAGCACTGAAACCCGATAAAAATTTAACCATTTTATTTAAAAATAGTTGTGATATAACAAAAACAAATGTGAGAAAATCACCCAAAAAAAATTTTTTTTTTTTTTTTTTTTTTTTAATATACTGTAAGATTCATCATTTAAGAAATCAAATATCGAGAAAAAAATGATAGGGAATCTATCATATTGTAAACACATAATTTTTATTTATTATTACTATTTTATTTAAACAGTAAGCCAACTCATAAATAAAAGCTATATGAGCAAGAAAAATTTTTGAAATAAAAACAAATGCTATATTGCACAAAAGATTAATTTTAGTCAAGATTACAGCAGAAAGAACTAGCCATACAGTTTTTTTTTTTTTTTTTTTTTTTTTTTTTATTATTATTAATTTTAGCTATAGTTAAAGGTTTGTATTATTTGAAGGAACAAAAAAATGATATAGATATAGGCATATTTTGTAAGCATTGGTCTACAAAGTAAATATGCAATTTGGAGCAACATTACAAGAAAAAAACTTATCAATCATTGAAGGGTAAGTAAAAATTGACTTATTTACTTATAAGTAAAAGTTCTACCATGAAGATAAAAGTAAAACACTAGATGCAAATTGAACCCTTACATTAAGATTATATCAATTATACACTTACTGAATATATTCATCATACAAACAGATATAAAAATTAAATAATGAGATTTAGTTAAGTTTTTTTTTTTTTTTTTTTTTAAATTTTGCAAGTTATAGATATTGTCAACTGTTTCATAAAAGTATAGGTTTCCATGACTAAAAGAAAAATACATACTATAACACAATCAACTGAAAAAAATAAGTTCACTTAATGTTATAAGTACATAGCACACTGCGAACAAACTAAAAACAGTTATACATTGTTACTTCTTGCAATATAAAGGATAAAAAAATATGAAAAAAATTTAAAATATGGCTAAACATAACATAGAAACATCAGTTATAGCCCAAAAAGATTTAAATGTGACACACGTCACTTAATTGGAACAAGTTAAATATTTACAATTAGAACAAAATATTAGAAAAATACGTCTGAATAAATATGTTTAAAACTTAGGTATCAGACATAACTTTAATGCAATTGCACATGAACCATAAAGGAATAATTCACTATATAAAATAAATTTTAAAGCTGATCCCTGTATAAAGAATGATTCATAACATAAGCTGTAAAAATTAAATTCCATGAACTATAACAAATCAAGAGAAAATTACTGTAAAAAGATGATTTTGTAAGTAATGAGCCAAAATGTGCAAGTTTCAAGTATAATAACCATTGCCTACATGCTAGAAATGATGAAAGGATCACACTTCATCACTATACCATATCATTTATAAATAATCTTGACAATAATTAAAAAGTTGAAATATGAAAATTAAAAGTAAAATTTTACATGTATAGTACCTATTGACAACATTTTTGAAGTAACATATTACCTAAAAATAGAACACTTTGAACAAAAAGTTGAGAAATGTTGAAAAAGGCTGTAAGTAATTTCAGAAGAGAGCAAAAGTGTCAAGAAATTGACAGTACCACTCCATAGGGCACTAAAATAGCTCACCTCTAAAAGGAATACTTAATATAAACATGTACATGATATTGAGGGGGAAAAAAAACTTCTAAAAAATAAAAGAACTAAATACAAGAATGTGGTAACTGAATTTTTTGTAATTTTGCATTAAGTCGTAACCTAATTTTCATAATGAAATATTTTAACGATTCACATTTCCTTGAGAATGTAGGGTGATCTGTGTTGAAATTGTGGTGTTTAGAATTGTTGTGTAAACAATTCTTGCACTGCGCTGGTTTCTCACAGTGTCCTTCATCATGATGTCCCGAACACCATGGACAAACTCTGGGTTTCATACAATCCTTTGCATGATGGTTGTAAGATTGACAATTAAAACAACGAATTACTTTAATGAACCTTTTTACGGAAAATTTAAGATTATTTACTTTCATATATCTGGCTTTTATCAATTTTATAGCAATGTCAGCTGGTACTTCTATGATGTAATTTGATTTGCTTTCGTCTTTGACTTTGAGTTTTTTGATAAATTTAACATTATTACTATTATTGTTTTCTACAACGGCATCAGTAATATTTTCACTAGTAATATTATCAGGAATGTTATAAATAATCACTTTTATATTTTTTTGCACAAGTTCTTGCCCAGAATTAGTAGAACAGTCAAGAACCGAAGACATTTGTGAATTTTCAAATAGTGATAAATTTGAACTTGTATTGAAATCTTGATTTTCAACTATTTCGTCTGTCTGTGTAGACGCATCTTGAGTATTAACTTCCGATTTTTTTAGTTTACTTAGAATTTTCTGATTGACTTCTTTTAAGTTGTTTATTTCTTGTATAGACCTGTTGAAAGTGTTTTTGACAAACAAATTATGCATTTCCATTAGATTATTTCCGTCAAATTTGAAGGTTTTCAACAGAGTATCAATTACACTTGAATTTAAATCTATATCACTTTTATTTGACTCTACAATGTATTTTATTGTGTTGGGAATATTCTGGAAAAACTCAGAAAGAGCAGCGGTAAAAACACTTACTCTATTAATCAACTCAGTGGATTGATCCATACTTAGTAGAAAAATTAGATATTAAATTGATAAGAAATCACTGAAATATGCACACTTATATAAATATTTCTTCAATAAAACTCTAATATTTCTTCTTAATATATGAATATTTCACAAAGGATTTCTTCAAATACACTTATAAAATTATCTTCTGAGATATGACCAGAAAAGGTATACTTCGTTATAATATTTGAGGATTTAGATTCTTATGAGATTATTTAAAAAAAATACATATATAAACAGACATACGTCGAAAAAAAATTTAGAGCTTCAATTTGAGATAAGATCGTCATACATTTCAATCTTCTTGCATCGTCCACACATTTATATAAAATATTAAAAATAACACTGCAGACTATTTATATGATGTATATTTTCATGAAGATTTATTGATTTACTTGGAAAAATAAGAAAAATCGCCGGAGCACATGTCTCAAATTGAACTTAGAAAATAATTTCGAAAATCGCACTAAAATGTGCACCGGTCACATGGCACCAATTATATTATATTGGTTCTTGGGTTTTATTTGTATAGTGGTTAGATATTACTTAATTTAAAAGAATTTAACATCAAAGTTACTTTATAATCTGTAGAATGGCCGCTTGAGACACGTGGTGAAAGTAAAAGTCCCATCTGGTGAAAAATAGCGATAACGGAAAAGTGAAAATTATAAAAGTTTACCTTTGTGTTGAAGACATTTGATGCAGAGAAAAATAACCTTGAAATACTTGATATAACAGATCTTTATTTGTCAGGTATCGGGAAATAAGGGTCGTGCTGTCCCGGTGGTTCTAAATCTGGCATCATAGGAAGGAGTGAAGAAATCCAAACGACACACTTTGGGTGATGAATCTTGATACGAGTGTAATCATTATGCGATTTTATTGATTAAAACTATTTTTAGTGTTGGACTTTTGGTGAATCCATCGGCGGAAGCCTCCATGGCAAAGTCTTAAAAAGAACGGACATTACGAGCCGCGATGAAGATAGCTGGCCGGCATTGACTAGCTCGACCTATGCATACGATCACTTCCGATGGACTGACGCTTTCCGAGGAGGTTGTTCAAAAGCACGCGCGCCGAACAGGGTTGCAAGAAACATGCGCCGTGGAACAAGCGCCAAACGTACGCCAAGGTAGAAAGGAGCGCCGATCTAGAATCGGAGCAAAATAAACAACTTGCGTTTGAAATAACGGCGTGCAACAAATAAGATATAAAACTACATTTAAGAAATGGAGAAATTACGATAGGATATTAAAATATGTCACAACGTGATAATAGCTTTAAAACAAATTTTTATCTTAATTATTTCGGGGGGGGAGGGGGGGGGAAGTAATGTGAATTATAGGTCATTGTACAGAAACAAATTTTTGAAAAAGTCGTAAGGGGTAATTTTTATGTAATCTTAGTTATAAGTGGCAATGTTGAATTCACACAATTTACTTCCAGAGAAATTTCTATGGATCCCAGGGGGTGGGGACATCTCATTGTTCAACACTGATAACACTTTTTTTTTCTCTATTTTTAGAAGAAGAAAGCATCGGGAGTGTAAAAAAAATCTGAATTTGCTTTCGATGGATTTATACATTTTAGAAAGTTTTTAGAATATGTCTGTCTAGCTGAATGTGGTGTGGCACAAATTTTCTACGCACTGTATATCAAGAACTAAGACACGGAGTTTAATCCAATCTTTGATTCAGATTATCTTGATATATATTGACGCTGATTAATTTTTGTTAAAAATTGTCCAACAGGCAGCGAGGCTAAGCCGCATTTTCTCCGATAGCTATATCTCACGAACTAATGCTCCAAATTTCATGAAACTTCATACTCTGTTAAACTTTGACACACATAGATGATAGATGCTGATTATATTTTGGTGCAAATCGCTGAACAGGTGGCACTGCTATGCCACAGTTTTCCCCATTTCTGCAGTAGTTATATCTCAAGAACTAATGCACGGAACTTCATCAAACTTCATAATCGGTACAACCTTAACGTATATAGATGCTGATTGGGTTTTGATGTAAATAACCGAACAGGTGGCGCTACTATATATATAAATTATATATATATAAATTATTATTATATGTATAATATTATATATATATTATATATATAATATATATATTATATATATATATATATTATATATATTATATATATAAATTATTATTATATATATATAAATTTTTAGAAAGTCGTACAAATTTTCTTCACAAAATATATCTATATTTTAAAAAAAATACTTGACGTTTCGATTGCTTTTTAAAGACTTTTAAAATACGAGATCATTCTGACAAAAACCAAAAGACAGGCTATTTAAAAACATTGAATATCGTGAAATATTCTATCGCCAAAAAATAGATTTAAGATTTTTAAAAATCAAAAGTATTAATCTAATTTCCTGGAGTAAATTTTAATCTCGGGTGCAATTTTCAAAACCTTTGAATAATTTAAAAATTTATAAATTTTGATATGTATGCAAATAATGCATACTAGAAAAACCGTGAGAAGTCATTTCGCAGAGCCGTGCAAAAAAAGGGGGGGGGCACCACGGGCGCGGAAACTTAGAGGGGGCGGGGACAAATTCAACCTTTGCCCCAGGCGCAGTTTTTTTCTTCGCACGCCCCTGTCATTTTGACCCCTATTAAAATAATATATATTTCAGTTTGAGCAAAAAAAAATTCTCTACGAAGTACAATTTTTAAAAAATTAAATAAATACGTTAAACTTTAAATAAAAATTGTGAAGTGAACTATTTTTATTCAATTTGAATAAAATTTCCGGTCTTTCTAGTATTAATTCTTAAAAATCACCTTATCCCCTGCTTAAGAATTGTTGTAGCTTCGACGATTAAAAATTCCACAACGGTGTTGTCAACGGGCTAGTTCTTTTAAATTCAGCATTCTTGATTGGCACCACTTTTTTTTTTAAATGGGAAAAATACGCCTTATTTATCCCTTGGAGACGTGCGACTGGTATACGTGTCAATAAAGATGCCCAGAATCTGTTTATTATTGTGCCACCAGTTATTTTTATTTGAAAAGTTTACCTTGTTTAGTCGCAGATCCTTTTCGCGATTCAATTACAGAAAAATTTTGTTCGAAAAAAACAGTGTTAAGAAGATTAAAAATTAAACAAAGGTCAATTGTCGCGATGGGGTCATTTGACATTCGAAAATGAAAACAATGGGATTTTTATCATTTCAAAAGGTTGTGCCAATCAAGAATTATGAATTTGAAAAAAGTTGACCACTGGCAATACTGATCTGCAGCAGAGTTGCCAGTTAGGTCTTCATTCTTATTTAGAAAATACGAAATCGTGCCAGAAATTAAAAAATAACATATTATTAAATGTATTATTGAAAAAAAATACTTTGTTGTTGTTGTACCCCATTAACAGAAAACGTCCCATATACACACTTATATTGGAAGAGGATAATCGAGTTTCCCTCAACCCTCATTTAAACTTTCTTTCTCTTTGTTTGTTTTTTTTTTCAAAAAAAAAAAAATAGTTTTTTAGCAGTATTAATTATGCTATTTCTTAAATGTATGGTCTCTGTAAGGAGTTTTTTTTTTATGTTGAAGCACCCCCCCCCCTCCCCCGGTAGCTCTTTATTCGTCTTGCTTTATGGAACTAATGGAACATTTTTCATTTTTAAGTGCTTTCCTTATTGTAATTTTTTGTAAACTCTTTCTTTTCTTGTAAACTTTTCTTTTTTAAAAAATATTTTAACTTATACTTTATTTTTTAATTTATGTTAGCTAATTATATTTTTAACTGTGGCTTCCAACCATTTCTATTCATTTCTTTCTTTTTTTTTATGACCGCCTAATGTCCAAGCAATACGGTTTACAATGTTACACTGGATATAAAGTTGCCTGGCAACTAGGAGGCCCATTCTACAGGTTAGGGGCCGTCCATTAATCATGCGAGGCTCGAGAGGGGGGGAGGGGTCCATAAAAAAATCACGAAATATCACAAGGGGGGAGAGGGGTGTAGTAATATATCACGAGTATTTATTTTTTCGGCAAACGCGCGATACTGAACCGAAAAGCGGCGTTTCGTGTATTTATTTTTTCGTCAAACACGTACAAAGTCGAAAGCGGCTTGTAGTGTGACCTTGATTCACCATTGCCAGGCAATGAATGAAGTGAAGTTCCCGCGAGAGAGATTCTCTGCGTAGTGCGCGAAAATGATGACGCCGAGTGGCTTGATGAAACCGATGTTAATCTTCAACAAAGCACTGTGTCTACAACTAACTTGCAATATGCTTATCCAGTTATTGGTGTTGAAGAAAGTCTTGCTAATCCGTGGTCTGAGGACATTGTAAATTAAATTATGTTTATGTATTACTACAAAAAAGTTTTTCGCATTTCTTTCATTATTTTTATGTCAGTCCAAAACAACTTGCAACCTTTCTGTTTACCTCTTAATGTTATTATTGTAGTTTTTTTTATTTTCTATAATAAAATTTGATGATACTTGAACCTGTATTTTATAATAAATATTCTAAAAAAAATAAGATTCTTTGAAGGTACTAAAATATACACGTGATGTAGGGTTGGGGGGGGGGGGGTAGTCTTGAACCTCATCATGTATCACCAATGGGGAGGGGGGTTAAAAATGCCAAAAAAAATCACATGATTAATGGACGGCCCCTTACCTTGTTCTTTTGTTGATGTTGTTTGTTTGTTTTAGTTAATTTCAGAAATTTTGTAAATAGTAAAATACAGATTATTCTTTCAAAATATCCGGTATCAATGTGAAATTTCGAAATAAAAATGGAGACCAAACTTGAAACTCTAATCTACAATGCATTTGATAGTCTTTGATTTGACAACCTTTTCACATTTTTTGGTTTTTTTTTTTTTTTTTTTTTTTTTTTTTTTTTTTTTAATGCAAAATTTTTAGTTCCTTTAATCCCTTGAGGGGCGGTGGAATATATTATATCCCATCTAATTTTAATCAAGATTCGCGCCAGAAGTTTAAACTAAATTTTATAATTTTAACTTTGTCGGGAAAATGCTTGAAAATTGTTTTTTCCTTGTCTTAAAATAAAACTTTTCATTTATTACGGTGTGAATGTGAATTCCAATTCACCTTTAGAGGGACAATGTGCTTCAAAGGGTTAAGAAAAAGAATTTAGCGAGGAGACTAACTGCTCACTCGCTTTATGTTAAGTTTATCTGTTATCGATAATTCCGGTTTCCCTTACATCAGTACTTTTAATATTAACAAATGTTAGTTTAACTTACCTGGTGTGAAATGGATTTTTTTTTTATGTTATAATTGTATTATTTAATCAATGACTAGCTGTTTAACCCGTTCGACGCACGGGAGTTCAAGAATTTGATTTCTGGATAAATGAAACAAAATTAGCATAAAAACGTAGTGACAACAAACTTCTTTAAAATAAAAATAAGAAATAAGAATTTCCCTGTTAAAGTGTTCAATGACTATATGATTTAGAAAAATATTTTTTTACTACTGTACATTGCTTTCAGTTTATCATGTTGCTATGGAAGCAGACGATAAAATTATACCTTTAGAATAAGGAAAATAATAGAATAATAAAAAGAATATTGCCCAGTTAAACTGATGGCATTGAGCTCACAGGCTACGCATACTAATTGTACATTGCAGTCTTGTATTTTCGTTAATTCCGTCCGAAAAAAAATTAAGAAGGGGAAACAGCTCTCCCCTTTCTCCTTTTTTATACTTAATCATTGAACCTCCTAAACTATCAAGTACATGCTTTATCATATTAAAAAATCTATATCCAAAATTCAGAGCAAATCGGATAATTCTTAATAAAAACCCATTTAGGTTTTATGTAATTTAAGAGGAGTTATTCACCTCTTTTATACTTAACCATTAAACTTCCAAAACTATTCAGAGATTTGAACGAAATCTGACAATTCTGCTTGAAAAATCCATTCATACAAGTTAAGGGGAGGGGCATTAGAACCCCCGTTCTCCCTGTTTATACTTATTCAATGAACACCTAATAACAGTCACAGAATCGCCTCATCAGAATGATCCTATATCTAAATTTTGAACGAAAACTGTTAATTCTGCATGAAAGTCCCGTTTATATCAATTAAGGGGAGGGGCATGAGCCCCCCGTTCTCCCTCTTATACATATCGAATGAACTCCAAAAACTAATCAGGGAAGCGCCTTATCAGGATATACCTATATACAAAATTTCAAGTGGATCTGATATTTTTATCATGAGTTATCGCGTTACGCACGTACGAACGTACGAATGTACATACAGAACGGACGGGCACATGAGCTCTCCGGCTATGATAGCCTGTGAGCTAAAAAGTTTTGTTGATGTTTCAGATACAATGTTTTTCTTTATTTTTAAATGATAAGAAAAAAGGTAATGATTAATCGAAATTAAATAATCTATAATAATAAAGAGACAAGTTTGTGAGTGTGTCAGCGCTTTTATGAATCTCCTGGTTTGATAAATGGGTTGAGAGGGGAGTGGAAATTTTTCAATAATTATCAAATATCAGAAGTTTACATAAACTTAGACGAAAAATTTTAATTTGTACAAATATATGAGAATACACGTTTTCTTATGTTATTTCCAATTTTTTCAAACTCCAAATATATATTGCAGTTATTTAACATTTATTACATTTCGCTAACTTCTTAAGAATTTAGCATTAAATTAAAAAATAAGGATACATTTTTAAAAATATTTGTTAACTAAAATTGAAAGCGACAACCTTTAAGAAGAGATTACAGGAAAAAAGGAGTTAAAAATATTAATTATCTGATGAGATATTTCATAAATAAGAATGCATTCCATGGCCATTGGTTTAACATTGGAAAGGGAAATCAAATCTGAGTGATGGAGGCCCTTAAGTTCATTTTTACACTAGCGTCTCATTTCTAGATGGTTCCCTACGGCAGAACGAAAACTGGGTTATTCCACTTTTTAGGTGGGGGTGATACGCTGTAGTGTAGCAGAGCCATCTATTGACAGAATTGGTTAATTTCGCATTCACATTAGATTTTTGTTGTTGTTTATATCGCATTATGAGTAATCCAAATCTTGAGATCAAAAATAAAAAACGGCTCTTTTCAGAGCCAATTATCTGCATTAAATGCAATAGATCGTTTTCAGAAAAGAAAAATCTGAACAAGCATTGCAGGAAATTCCATCCATATGATAAGCTTGATGATACCAGAAAACACCAAAAATGTGGTATGTGTAGCGCTTCTTTTTCGTTTATCTCTGAGTTACATAAACACATAGAAAATGAGCACAGTGTGCGTTTGAATTTTATAAATGAGACATTTTATACGGAAGGGGATTTCCTAGAATGGAAACAAAGAATTGAGAAGGATAATCAGTCATCCTTTGTATTAGTAAAACGTTATGAACTTAGTTCTGGTGAAAAAGTGACTCATTATAAATGTCATCGAAGTGGACATTCAAACACTGTGAAAGATAAGGATAGATTTACAAAAGAATTGGGATCCATAAAATCCGGCTGTAGTTGTCCTGCAGTTATTAAAGTTTACACACAAACAGTAGACGATGTGAGTGAGATGAAAGTTAGCTATCAATCGGTGCATGTTGGCCATAACCTTGAAGTTGGCAAATTAAAATTGTCAAAGGATGAAAGGACAGCCCTTGCATCATCCCTAAATTTAGGTGTACCTATGCCAAGAATATTGGACGAAACAAGGCAACAATTCTCACCTACTAAAAGATTAGGCTATACTACACGAAAGGATCTGCATAACATTGCAAGAGACTTTCAGATAGAAAGAGGAGTACTTTTGCATCCCGATGACAGCACATCTGTTGATATTCTCGTTAGAAAAATGCAAAATGAAGAGAACACAAATCCTGTATTGCTTTATAAGCCACTTGGAGAATTGATGCCAGACTATCCTAGTATTGAAAATGATGATTTTTTGCTTGGAATTATGAATGAAGCACAAGAAAAACTTCTTGATTTATATGGTAGTTGCATAATGATTGATTCCACGCATGGAACAAACCAATACGGATTCCAATTAACTACAATTTTAGTTAATGATGATCTACATGAAGGATTACCTGTTGCAACTTTATTTTCGTTGAGAACGTCTGCAGAAGCGTTACAACCATTTTTTGTAGAAATTAAGAAACGCTTACCAAACTTTAAAACAAAAGTTTTCATGAGTGATGATACCAACTCATTTTACAATGCTTGGCAAGAAACATTTAGAGATGACGCTAGGCACTTATTATGCACCTGGCACATTATTAAAAATTGGAATAAAAATGTACAAACAAAAGTGAAAGATGTAACCAAACGAGAAGAAATAAAGGCTGACTTAAAAAGCATTTTAACTGAAGTCGACTTAATTACTTTCAAAACAAAAATGGCTAGTTTCATAAATAAGTATGAAAAGGATGAGGAACTCTTTGTTAATTATTTTCGAAATACTTATGAAGAAAGAGCAGAGAAATGGGCTTATTGTTACAGATTAGGACTTGGAATCAATACAAACATGAAGCTTGAAAGATGGCATCGCCAATTAAAATTTGAAGAGGCTGGTGGAACAGTGATGAAAAGACTCGACAAGGCTATTTACATTGTCAATAATGCGGTAGCAAAAAAACTTCTTTCAAGAGTAATAAACATGGAAAGAGGTAAACTTACCTCTCGAGTTGCCCTCATTAGAAAAAAGCATAAACTTAGTTTAGAGATGGAAGAAGAGTATGATGTCATTGAATGTAATGACAAATATATAGTTTCAAAGATAGAAAATTCAAGTGTGATTACGTATGATGTTCAAAAGTCAAAAGAAGTGTGCAATTGCAGGATAAAATGTGATGAATGCAATATTTGCATTCATTCCTTTTCTTGCACATGTGTAGTTTATGCTATTCAGTTTGTTATCTGTAAACATATTCATTACGTTATCAAAAAATTATCCTTAAATTCACCGATTTTGGAATCTAATGAACATGAGATGGACAGTGAGAGTTTAATCATAGATACAGATGAGCAAAAAGAACGTCAGATGTTTGAAAAAGATATAATTGTATCAGCTTTACAAAAACAATCTGCTACTATTTCAGATCAACCAACTCTAAAAAACACACTATTACATTCCATCCAGCAGTTGCAAAACAGAGTTCTTAGTATTGAAGAATCATCACAAATAAAACATGTACAACAGCTTATAAATGCGGCTAATTCATATTTAGATGTAGCTAATGTTGCTCCTAAAAATTTGACAAAAATTCCAAAATTGGCAACAGCACCTGTAAACAAAAAAGTAGAAAAGCAAAGAAAATTTAATATTAAAAAACAATCAAAAAAATAATTATTTTTCATATTCAAAATTTGCAATGCTGCATTAAAAGCAGCTTACCACATCAAATGCAAATGTCATGTGCATAATTATCGTTGAGTGAGTCCTAATTTGTATTTTATTCATTTATTTGTATTTTACTCATTTCACAAATATTAAGATAATTGTTAACAGATTAAGAGGTAGCAACACAAGCAATCATTTCATTGAACTCACAGCTGAAATTCTAGAATTAATTAAAACTTGATTCACATATTAAAACACAATCTGTCTGACAAGTCATATCTTGGTGGAAAATTTGTGAACCGCTAAAATCAGGTTTTTAGGTGTTTTCCATGATGAGACTTGGCACGACAGACCAATTTCATTTTAATATTCAAATCAAGTTTTAACTACTTGTGGAATTTCAGCCATGAACTTAATGCGATGATTCTCTGTGCTATTGTGCTATAATAAAATGTTGATAGATAATATTATGAATTCAATAAAGTTTGAATAAAATGTTTTTGATAGTTTTTCTCAGCATTTTTATATATATATCTGTATGTATATATACAGTATTTACAAAAAACTTGCTGTATTTACTTTTAAGACTCACTGCCATTAGAAAGTTTGGTCTGTTGCTTAATAAAAGTTTACAAAATAAATAAATAAGTAAAAAGATTTGAGAACATATAATCTTATGTAACCTATTGATGTGTCTGAATGAATTAGATTTCAATCATAACTAGTTATTATGTTAGTTACGTGGAAATTATTATTTATGAATTGAATATTAATTTCCTCTTGAAGCTTTTAATCAAATTAAAAAATGAGCGGGGAGCTGGAATTGTCTATCACCACATGCAAAACAAATAAATGTAAACTTAAAACCCTTATCTTCTGAATCTATGTTTGTTTCGAGATAAAAATTTGCACTTATTCTTGATTTAGTTTTTTTTGTTTACATTATAACAAAGGGCTCTTATTTAATATATCTCAATCAGATTTTGTATCTATATAATGATCTAGCTGTGTGTGCTACTATTTAAATCAAAGATTAGTGTGAAAATATTATTGCAACCATGATTTTCTATGTTCTTCATTGTTAAGTACTTCGAATTTGGGTATTTATACATACTGGCAGTAATGATTTAAACAGAACAAAAAAATAGAAACAATCAGGGCCGTAGCTAGAAGTGAACAATAAAAGCGAGGGGGGGGGGGATTTATTTTTTTATTCTTCTCCCAGACGCAGAAAGACACATTGTAGGAACAAATAAACTTTCTTATTCAACTGTTGTAATAATAACTTCATTTTATATGAAGAAAAATGCATGATGATGAAGTTTGATTGTATAACTGATGCAATATTAAACATCATGTTAGTTTCATATGTGCAGAGAGGATGTGTGAGTGATAAAAAACTTATTTTAGTTACAATTCCATAATTGTGCAAAATTTTTAAAGGTCCTCAAAGCAAAATTAGATTTTGGACGAAAACTGGATTATTTAACTTTTTAAATAGGGGTGATACGCAGCTGTGTAGTGGAGCCATCTATTGACAGAATTGATTACTTTTGCAATGGAATTCGAATTTTGATTATGTTCATATCGCATTATGAGTAATCAAAATCTTCAGATGAGAAATAAAAAACAGCTCTTTTCGGAGCCAATTATCTGCATTAAATGCAGTAAATAGATTATTTGAAAAAAAAAAACTAAACAAACAGGGGGTATACCGAAATTTAAAAATAAAAAATCCAGAAGGTATTCAGCATATATCTCCATTTATCATCTATTCCACCTTTATCTAATTAGCAATTTTGATTTTTCTGTTCAGAGAAATAGCCTCTTAAGTAACTGGAAGATAGAGTTTTAATTCCATTAAAAAAAAAAAAAAGGAAAGAAAAAAAGTTTTAATTTTACAGAATTTTTAATAAAAGTTGAGAAATTACATAAGAACATAATTAAAATATTGTATAAAATTCAAATTAATACCATATAATTATTACAATAAAAATACATATAGTTAATTTTTTAACTGTTCATTTATTTCTTATATTTTTAAATTACAGCATAACATTTAGGTTTTTTTTTTTTTTTTTTTTTTTTTTTTTTGCAAGAATTATTATTATTAAAAAAAAATGTGTGGCATTTATATAATTTAAAGTCTAAGTAAAAACAACATGGTTATTATTTCTGTCAAAAGAGAGATTCACTATTTTTCCAAAACTTCGAATAATACGCTAAAGCTACACAATTCTTCCGTGCTCAGTGATTAAAAATCACTTTTTAAATTAAATTTATTTTTTAAACGTAATTAAATTTATAAAAATAGAAACTATGTATTTTTTCATCCAAACATTCTTTTATAAATAAAATTAAGTATTTCTGAATCGTTCTTATAAATCGTTCTCAATAATTTTTAAAACTTTAAAATGCTGCGTTAATTAATTTTTTAATAGAAACTTTGTAATTTATATTTTGAATCGTACTTAAAAAATAAACAAACATAAAAAAGTGAAAAGCTAATCACAAGCATTCGCTTGCTTGGATTCGAACGAAAAATTCCCGCGTGCTAGACAAACGCCGTACCTCAACACCACGGTCAGACGATATTCTTTACCTTAGAACAAAATATAAAAACAAATCTCAAAGGCTCTGCTACACTACAGCGTATCACCCCCACCTAAAAAGTGGAATAACCCAGTTTTCGTTCTGCCGTAGGGAACCATCTAGAAATGAGACGCTAGTCATTTTTACTAGTAAAACTATACAATGATTGAAGTTTGTTGTAATTTTTTTGCACTGCGTTGTAAAAAAATACTTATATGCATAGTTGTTAACCTCCGGCTTTTTTTAAATGAAGAAAACATATTTTGAACCAGAAAATTTGTTTAATTAAAAGTGTCTAACATTAAATGTGACAATCGTTTGAAAATTACTTAATTTCGATGATTAAATAAATTTCTGGTTGGAAAGACAATTGTTTGTTTTTCAAAAAGCCGGAGGTTGGCACGTATGTATATGCTATAAATAAATAAATGAATGAAAGTTAGAGACAGGAAGCGCGAAAGGGGGGAGGGGGGCGAAGGGGGACTTTCGTCCCAGGCGCGGAAACTTAGGGGGCGCCAAATTTATACCACCAACATTATTTTTTGGTATGTTACAAAAAAAGGTTGAGGGGAGCGGGGGAAATTGAAACTACAGAGTAGTGCTCTCGATTATACGTTTATACGAGTATACGTATAATACGTATTATACGAAATACGGAAATACGGATTTGCTATACGTATAATACGGCATCGGCTTTTATACGTATAGCACAAAAGAGCATATACGGTACATCGTATATACGGATCTTATGCAAGCGGTTAAACGTATAAACGTTTAAACGTTTTTCGTTCAAGGTATGAAATTTGATTTTTTAATGTTTTTCTGCGGATTAACGACATTGAGAAATATCCGGTAGAGTATCCCCATTGCGTTTCTTTGTTCAAAGAACTACGATGTGTTTACTTAACTACTACTTGTTTTGCAGGCACTTAAAAAAATCTGAATACGTTCCTCAGTTTAGATTTTTGTTTTTTCCCCAAAAAACTAAGTTATTTATTATGAAATGTCTTACATTAGTTGTGCTAGAATCAAACTATTCTTTGGAAGATCTGTGCAGTATTTACTTTTTTACATTTTCTTGTATCTTTACAAGAAGAAAGTATTTAATTAATAAGGGAAAACTTTCGACGGGCTTACACGTTTTAAGGGTAAGAGAGTCCGAAAAATATGTTTTTACAAAATATCTGCCTGTGAGTTTGTGACTTTGCCTGTCTGTGTGTGACATGAGATTTGTGGGCGCTCTATCTCAAAACCTAATACACAGAAATAAAAAAACATATATGGGGGAGACTGGGGCACGCTTGAAAATGGGGCATATGAGAACATTGCTATTTTTCACAAGTTATTGTATGTTTTATTATTTCAAAAAATTACCAAAGACAGTAGCACCTATAAACATTTGGAAAAAAATCGTTGAAACTCTTCGACATTTTGTTTGTCCCCAGGAGCCAAAATACTGCTTAACTGAACTCAAAAGTAAAATCCCCAACTTGCTAGTTGGAGAATAATTTTATTTATTTATTCATTTAAAAAAAAAAAAAAAAAAAAAAAATTAACGTTTTAAAATATATTGTGGCTACTAATAAATATTTACGATATTTTTTTTTTTTTTTTTTTTTTTTTTTTTTTTTTTTTTTTTGCTAAAATTGAAAAATGTTAAAGATTTGTCATTTTAACTCTTGTGGGAGTGTGGGGGCACTTATGAAGAGTGTAGTTGGAGCAGATCTGAACACGGCATTAAATTCTCCAATAATCATTCAGTTATTCTTTTCCTTTTAGTTAACTTCATGAAAATAATGCCAGCTCCAGTATCTATAATTTTATAGAAATAGAAGACATTTCCGTCTTATAAACTTGATTTTGTATAGAAACTTTTACAAACATATCTGTCAGCAAATACATAAAAAACAACAAGCTCGTTTATGTTCAATTGTAATTTAAATAAATTTAATGTTTTCTAAAATGCAATAAATGTTATATATTATTTTATTTAACGGTTTTCAATACTATTTTTTATGCATCGTTAATGCAAAAAATATTACGTTTAACAACTTTGAAAAATTTTCTATTTCATTTGTTGCAAACTTGTAGTATTAGTTTACTTCCATTTCTTAAACAGCTATGTTATTTGGTGCTTTGAAAATAAAATTATATTTTAAGAAAATAAAATTTTTAAACTACTGTGAAATCTTAATTATTGACTTCCACCCCCCTTTCTTTTAAAAGCAAAATAAATTAAATTTGGAGGAAGCTTATAAACGGAAAACAATTTTTTATCCTTAATTTATAGGCAAATAAGGCAAATATAGGAATGAAAATCTTTCGCCTTTCGGTAGATTTCCGACAAATATTATCCAAATGCTCCCTCCCTAAAATCTCTCTAAAAAAAAAAAAAAAGCCCTAAGCAAAATTTAAATTCTATTATTTTCTCAAGTTTACTTCTTTAAGCTTTTATTTTATTGCAACAATATTTTATCAATTATCTAATCCCCCCCCCCCCCCAAAAAAAAAAAAAAAAAAAAAACACAATCTATTTACTTTTATTTTATAATATTTTGCTTAAACATATCACTCAGAAATTAAATAAATATACATATATTTTTCTTTATGGTGAATTTAACAGATAGTACAACTAATGATTATGGTAACATATGGAAAAGATAATAAAAAAGTGTCAAATAATTATTTTTCCTTGTGTTCACATGTTGCCCTTGTGTTTACAGCTGCCCCTTCGTTGGGGCACATATGAACTTTTTTTTGAATTCATAAAACTTTTAAGAAATGTAAGAAGAGCTATAAAAATAATTAAAAAAATTACCATGCGTAAAAAAGTACTGTTTACTATATTGAGTAGTTTTGCTTATAGAAATTAACCCAGTTATGAGAAAAAAGCTATGTTCATATGTGCCCCAGTCTCCCCTATATTTTCAGGTAGTGCCTGATAGAAATTGATGCTGATTAGTTTTGTGTGTAAATCGTTCAACAGGTGGTGCTACTATGCTGTCTTTTTTACGATTTCTACATTCTTGGTCGGAATCCAGATAGATATTTCACTGTTAGTGAAACGAGATTGGCCAATCAGGAGTCTGATTTTTTGTGAACTTTTTGCAAAAGTTTTTATAAAGTATACGCTTTTTATTGCTTGATCTCTTATATATAAGACGTACTATGCGGATTCCTGTCGTAACACTTCCGATTTCCAAATTATTCTCAATTCAGTGGCATACAACTGATGAAGTCTACTATTTAAATTAGATACGATACGTGGAATATACGTATACTTTAAATATACGTATTCTTAAATATACGTTTAGTTGATATGCGTTATACGTATCCGGATACGTTTAAACGTATATTCTAAAGTATCCGTATAGCAGAAAAGCGTATTATACGGATATACGTATATCGTTTAAACGTATAGCTGCTATACGTATCCCATCGCGAGCACTACTACAGAGTAAACAGAGTAACCTTTTAATTTACAGGATGCATCAACCCACACTTCCACAGGTGAAAAATGTTCGTTAAGAAGCTTTCATTTCATGTTTTGCAAAATTTTAGTGAATGGAAAATATTGTGAAAGTTTTATATAATTTTTTGGATAGGATCTAAAGTACATGGTAAAATTTTTATTACTTAATGACATTTTCAGTTGGGAAGCTTTAATTACTTTTGGCAAATTTTCATTTTAATGTTGACTACAAGAGTGTGGCACGCCTTTCGAAACCTGACAGAAATATTATTTTAAAAATGGGAGTGGCGTTATTCTATTTTTTCCACCGATTGACAATAATGGCATCGGGCGCCGATCAACTGTGATAGTTTAAATTATTATCCTCAACTTTAATAATATTTTAATATTCTATTAAAATGTATTGTATTAAAAATATTTTCAGTTTATTGTCAAATTTAGATATACGTTGCATGGCCATGTTTTATGAATTTTGATATTTTGTATGTTCATATATTTATTGAAAGATATATACTGTATGTTATTTATTCTCTTTGATTGAAGCACCAATTAAGGAGTAATTTTTTATATAGTTTTGAATAAATAATGTATATACGCACATGAAGCGCGGATGTAAATTTCTGTATCCAAAAAAAAAAAGAAAAAAAATGTAGTTTAACAAATTACAATGACTATTCGTATTATGCATGAAATAACTCACATTAACCCTGAGCAACGTATATCAATTTGATTATACATGAAATCGTTTACCATAATTAAAATGTGTCGCAAACTGTTCCTGCCTTTATTCTTATGCAATTCTTCTGTGTGACCCTATAAATGAATAATAAGTGTCCTTTTCACTGCATACTTTACAAAATGCATATTTTAGTGCACTTTGTTGATGCATATAAATTTGAATGTTTCACAGGGTGCATAGGCGTAACCAGCCTTTTGAACGGGGGGTGCCCAGATTTTTTAACCCGGACCTGTTGGGTACAAACAGTATCTTATATAATAAAACCTGTTAAAACGGAATTCCATGAGACTGCTCGAATTTCCGTTTTAAACAAGTTTTTATCTTAAAAGGTATAATTGTGTGGTATTTTTTTTAAAAAGGGCCCAAACATAATTTTGTTTTTGTGAGGAGTATTAGAAGACATAGGCGTAGCCAGCCTTTTGAACGGGGGGGGGGGGGGGTGCCCAAATTTTTTAACCTGAACATGTTGGTACAAATAATATCTTATGTAATAAAACCTAATAAAACGGAACCCCTTAAAAGCTATCAAGTTTCCTTTTTATACTAGGTTTTTATTCGCTGAAGGTATAATTGTATGATACTTTTTTTAAACGGACCCAAACGCAATTTTTCATTGCGCGAAGAAGGATGAGAAGTTGCTCAAAAATAAATTTAATGGATAAGAAAAAGATATATAAACACGGATAAAACAGGGTAGATATAAAACAAAGATATTCGTAAACATAAATCTGTAAGTATCACAAATTTTCATTTCAAACAGCAATGAAATACTAAAATAAATAAACACGGCTTTATTTCTCCCATCATTTTGATCAAAGTAGCAATAGAGTAACTTGTAAAGGGAATAAGTACACAATTTAAAGTGGAAAAGAGTTCATTCAATCTTTCTACACATGAATAAATAAATTTCCCCCCCAAAAAAAGAGCCCGTCTTTTCTCTATAACATGCTCTTTTTAAAAATGTCAAAATATGGCCGCAAAAAACGAAATTTAACCAATCAACAGACCATTCCGATTAGAGATAAGTTCGGGATCGTTTTCTGGGGCTCGGGTCCGCCCGAGATCGACGGTTTTAAATCCGGGCATGAAAGATTTTTTCGTTACCAAACCTCGAGCCCGATACCAAAAAAATACAAAACAAAATTGTATGGTATTTATGGTATAAAAAATTTATTAATATGTTAATTATTTATTTTTGTTTATTATTATTGTATTATAAACTTTTTATTATAGTATTAAAAATTTCTTACACAGATAAAATTGTTAAATGAAAATTTAAATACAATTGACTCTTAAAATTACTCTCAAATTTTTCCCTAATTTAAAAAGTAATTTTCATGTACATGTTTGTGACTTAATGAATAAATGAAATTTGCAGAAATTACTATTTGTAATCTGGCGAATCGAAAAACATTTTTCAACTTTCTGCAAAAAATGTACATCTGTAATTATAACCTATTCCTTTCTCATAACAATCTTCCGTGATTGATAGGTGCCTGAAAATCAACGTTAAAAAAAAAAAAAAAAAAAAAAAAAAAAAAAAAAAAAAAAAAATTGAGTTTATTATTTTAAAGGTCCGATTCTTTTATAGGAAAAGAGGAAACACTGAACAATTGCTTTATATCAGAATAACATAATAATTATTTTTACTTATGCAGGAAAGTTGATTTCGAAAATGTATATCGTCTTTAGCATGAACAGACTTCATATTGACAAATAGATAGAACAACCACTAAT
The DNA here is from genome assembly GCA_964019185.1 of Maratus speculifer. Taxonomy (NCBI): domain Eukaryota; kingdom Metazoa; phylum Arthropoda; class Arachnida; order Araneae; family Salticidae; genus Maratus; species Maratus speculifer. Next base: position 92,777,004 of record OZ025302.1, read on the forward strand.
TTTCATATGAAAAACGACTATGACTCGTGCACAATAGAAGATTAAACAATTTGCAAACCTCGAGCTAATTTTCGTCTATTAATAACAGAAGAAAGTACTATCTTCACGTTATGTAACTAAATAATAAATAAATAAATAAACGATCCTATTAAAAAATATATGCTAACGAAAAGCCAACAAAAAGCAAATTCATATCTGTGTTTATTTTGACTAGCGCCATTCAGTCGTCGTCGGAAATTATGTAGACATAAACTGTAATTATCACGAATTTTCATTTGCAATAGCAAGGAAATGCTAAAATAAATAAACACTACTTCAATTCCCCGTTATTTTAATCTAAATGACTTATTTTAAAAAGAATAAGTACGCAATTTTAAATGGAAAAAAAAAAAAAAAATTCAATCTTTTTTATACATGAATAAATACAATATTTCGGTTTCAGAAAAAATGAGCCCGAGCCCGAAGATTAAAATAAAAATTGAGCCCAAGACCGTATCAGGCCCGGGCTGAGTCCATCTTATCTCTATTCCCCATATTAATTTGAATTTTGCGTATCATTATTTCTGATTTTCAAAGGAAGCAGATTTGTGAGACCCCTCCGTTCCCCAGGCTAATCAAACGGTGGAATTATCATAAAGAACTGCAAAAACATGCATGATTAAAAAAATAATTTTTTGACTTACTGTGACTAATACAGATTCTAGTAAATGTTCTAATTTTAAAAAAGATAAACAAAATATTTAAAAAAAAAGAATGTGGGTCTTTTCTTTTATTACTTTTCAAAACATGGACTGTTAGTTTTGAGTAACTAATTGAACTAACTTGGCTTTCAATTTTCTTCTTTTTTCTTTTATAAATTTCGATTTTTAAAAATAATCAAGCTTGGGTCAGTGCGAGCGGGGGGGTGCCCGGGCACCCAGGGCAAACCCCCCCCCCCCTTCTGGCTACGCGCATGGAAGAGGTTCAAAACTAAATCTAATGGTAAAAAAAAGATGTATAAATTTTCTTACAGAAGACAGAGACTGCGTGCGGATACAAGTATGAAACTTTTAGGCACCCGAACGTCTAATAAAAATTAAATAAGGATTTTTATCATGCTGGAAACTTCTATAGGTGTAAAAGAAAGCTGTATGAGATCTAAAATATTTTATTATTCAAAGTCTTGTAGATGAAATTTAGTCGGATGATAAATCTCGGATAATATCCAAGATTTATCATCCGCCGAAATATACATACAGTGGCGGTCAAAGGTTTCCGGCCAGCAAAAGTTTTTCAGTTAATTTGTAAGTATACCCATATGAAGAGGAATTTCAAAGTGATACGTGTACATTTTATTGTCATAATACCTAGGTACTTATTTATGGAATAACATATAACTATCAATAAATTTGATTTATAAAATTAAGCACAGAGGAAAACACATGTTCTCAAATGTTTCCGGCCACTTTTCGCAAGTTCACCAAAATTACTGATGTAATTTACCCAGGGCCGTACCAAATTGCATGCCTCATTTCCAAATCGTTAGTTTTTTTACTTATGGAACTGAAATTTTTACATACATACTGTCTTGCTACCAAATATTTAAAAATCTCTATTTCATTTCCAACATGACTTCATAAATGTGCGCCTTTTAATTCTTAAAATCAGTTTTACTTTTTACGATGTAAAACGTCAGATGTCATTTTCTCCTCGGTGAATTCTTTTCTTATGAATTATAAAATCATATTCGACAAAAAAAAAAAAAAAAAAAAATCTTTTGTGTATACAAGATGTAGTGGAGGTATACGGAGGTATCCGCCGTATGCCTTCTGGATTTTTTAAAGAACATCGTATACCCTCTGTTTCTCGAGAAAACTAATAGTATCACTCATAGTACACTCTAAGGTATACCCTCTGCCTTGCGCGTATACCCTATGCTCAGAGGGCTCCGCTCTGAGAGAAACTGTATTTTTTAAGACTACATCACTGTCTGTATATAACTGATATTTATACTTAAGGCCCCTGTCCTCGCTCGAGGAAACGCTTGCAAGCTAATGCTATTCCTATGGGGAAGCATTTTTCTAATAACTCTTTCGCATTTTGACATTTTTGAATAATTTTTTTTGCATTGATAGCTGAGGCGCATGCAGACAGCGCACTTTTTTTACTTTTTCGATTTTGGTTGCAGATATTTTTTACAAAGTTAGTTTCACTTTCAAAACCGGTTTCGAAACTGAAAGTGCTTTTTAAGTGCTTTCTGCAATCAAAATCGAAAAAGTAAAAAAGGTGCGCTGTCGGCATACACCTCAGCTCTCCAATGAAAAAAAAATATTCAAAAATATCAAAATGCGAAAGAGTTATTAGAAAAATGCTTCCCCATAGGAATAGCATTAGCTCGCGAGCGTTTCCTCGAGCGAGGACAGAGGCCTTAACAATTAGTATTGATGCATTGCGTAGAAGTACAGATCTAGACATTCGCCTCTAGACAATATAATATACCTCCAATAATACCTCAAGACATAGTATCAATAAAATGTATTTATTTTTTTACTTTATGTATGACGTTATATTTATTTATTTTCTGTATTTCTTCAGTTAGAAAATTCTTGATAAATTAATTGATGTTTGAACTGAAATTCTGCCCAAAATTGGAATTTAACTTCGACAGAATTTTAGCAGCGAAAAACAATCAAACCGCCGATCGAGGGTATCAGAGGGTTCAACGTAGAAAAGTTGGGGACAGATATCATATATGCAGCATGTTAGTACGATTAGAACAAAATGACGATTATATGTCTCACATGCTAACTCGGCTATCATTGTGTATTTATTAATAAATTGTTTATTTTATTTTACTGTCCCTTTTTTTAATGATATAAATTGTTTTGTTCTATAGTTATTAATAAACTTTTTTTTATTTATCACTATTTATTTTAATAATATAAAATAATGTGGGACTTAAAAGGAATGACTCCTGGAATGATGCTGATGTGGAAGATTTCCGGAACTAACGAATCCGGCTTGTCCACTCCTTCCATGAGTCGAATAGACCAATCAGGAAAGGGCTCAGTCTATGCATCACCGTATGGGTTACCATAAAGAGAGGAAAGGTTACCATCGCCAACAATCGCCAAGTTTGTCGCCAAATTTGGCGATAACTGTAATATTTAGCTGGATAACTGTAATATTTCGCCAAATTTTTAATTTCTTTACAACACCAGTCGTTTGATACATCATTTGAGAGGTTTGCAACTGCTTATTCATATAATGGATGTCTTGTGTATTATCCCCCATTCTGCTCCCCAGGGGGGACACATTTTTAATTTCTTTACAACACCAGTCGTGTTACACAAGATTTGAAAGGTCTGCAACTGCTTATTCATATTATGGATGTCTTGTGTGTCACCTCCACACTCTGCTCTCCTCAGGGAGGGTCATATTTTTAATTTCTTTACAACACCAGTTGTGTGACACATCATTTGAAAGGTCTGCAACTGCTTATTCATATTATGGATGTGTTGTGTGTCATCCCCCACTCTGCCCCCCAGGTGGGCACATTTTTAATTTCTTTACAACACCAATTGTGTGACACATCATTTGAGAGGTCTGCAACTGCTTATTCATATTATGGATCTCTTGTGTGTAACCCCCCTTCTGCCCTCAGAGGGGGCGCATTCTGTAATTTCTTTACAACACCAATTGTGTGACACATCATTTGAAAGGTCTGCAACTGTTTATTGATTTTATGGATGTCTTGTGTGTCACCCCCACTCTTCCCCCCAGCTGGGGCAGCATTTCTTTACAACACCAGTCGTGTGACACATCATTTGAAAGGTCTGCAATTGCTTATTCATACCATGGGGTATTGGCGAGCGCAGCAAGCAGGGGTAGCCAATAATTTGGAATCGCGAAGCGATTACGCGGGGGGTTGGCGAGCATAGCGAGCAGGGGGCGGGGCCCCCCTAGTATAAAAAAAACAGCTCTTTTCAACAGAAACTCTTTGTGAGATTTTAAAAATTAAGTCGTGTAGTGTGTTATCATTTTAACAATCATTGGAATAATAAATTTAATACAAGTTAATTCAAAATTAATTTTATTCAATGATTAATTGTTTGTAATATTATACAAGTATACAAGTATATTAGAATAGTATACAAGTTTAGGCGCGATTTTAAAAAATCACCAAATCGGAAATCAAAAATATTATTTGTAAACATAATTGTTTATATTTGTTTACATTCGATTTGAATGTTTAAGTTGATAGAATTGGTTAATTTATTGCCGTGCCGAAAGTCTTACGCCATGTAGTCGTTAATTCTGCGGTTTACCTTAATAAATGCCAGGACTTGAGTTTGAAGACCTAGTTCTGCAGATTTACTAGTTTCATTGCATACGAAGGATGATGCACTATTATTTTTTACTATTATTCTTTAATACTATTACTTTTGAAGACATGCAATTGTATTTACTTTAATTTATTTTGATTTTCTTCGAACATATAAGGCGGAGAAACTTTAAAAATGTGGCATAGGTACAAAATCCCGGCACAGATACCATATACGCACTGGATTTGGCGCGATTTTTTTTCTGATGCAAATGTATCAGAAACCTCGCTTTCAAATATTAGTTACATACATATTTTCTATTATTTTGAAGAAACAATAAATAGAAAAAAGTTTAATTTACTTATTTACTAAATTTCTTCAATTAAAAATCTTCTTGATCCATTAATCAATGTTTGAAAATGTCTTTTTATTATAAAAATCATGCTTCATATTAATTACTTTCTGTAAATGATTCTTATCTTGGTACCAAATGTTTTAAAATCTCCGTTTCATTTCCAATATGGCATCTAAAATATGCCGTTTTTAATTCTTAGCAAAAAAAAAAAAAAAAAAAAAAAAAAAAAAAAATTGGTTGCCTGTAAAGTCGGTATACGGGCGAAAGTTTTACGTGACAACGACTTTGAGTTGTAAAATAATTTTAATGTGAATATTCATTCGTATAGTAGGAAGAAGGATGAAATAATAGTAACAATTTAAAACATTTATTTATACAAAGAATTATATTTAAAACATTAATTTATACAAAGAATCTCGCACTGAATTTCATATTAACAAAATTTTATTTTTACCTTTACACATACATACGTATTTATATACAAATATACATACAATAACTTGCAATACACTGTGTTTGTTAAACACATTTTACTTCATGTTTATTGATGTCAAATGTTGAATTTTGTAAACAGCATATTAAAGAATTTTTCAATGAGCAGAATATAACTAAAGTAAAATGGCTTTCACTAATCACATATCATTAGTTTTCCATAATATACCACCGAATTACGAAATAAACTACACTTATTTTCTTTGTACTTTATACTAATAACTAATACATAACGTATTTCGTCTTAGTTTGATACTATCTAAAATTCCTATTAAGCACCGCCCCTTCCTTGCAGGGAATTCACATTCACGTTCAGAAAATGGTCCCACAAGTGACCGGAAAAAGTTAAGAGAAAAGTGAGCGCGTATCGTGAGCGAAGCGTAACGTAACGTAACGCAGTTTCTTGAAGTGTCTCCCGGCAAACCAATTTACAAGACGTTGTCACGTCAAAAAAAAATTTATTTTTAAATCACGTAAAAATATTTAAATGCAGCAGGAAATATATCCATTGATCTCTAGCTTTTTTTGATTGGAGGAATCTTTAATTTATATCTTCTTGTACTACGTTACTAATTTGTAATTAATAATTTGTAATTAAATTTGTTTGTTACTAATTTATAATTTGATGTATACTACGTTACTAATTTGTTTTTTTAATTTTTTGTGACGGGAAATCTTTCTTTGCTAATAATTAAAACACAATTAAAAATAATTTTCTTCTATTCTACTTTGAAAAAAAAAGCATTTATGATTGAGTTATATTTCTTACACGTAATAAAATTCCAGTTGAAAATAAATGGTTAAACACATTTAAAAGTAATTATTATCTAGTATACTTGAACAATAACAACAACAAAAATTACCATTGAGTAATTATAGCATAGCACGGTAGTGCTATGCTATATTTATTTCCAATGCGACTCCGTAATGTTATTTTAATAGGGAATTTAACATTGAACGAGTTATTTACTAGACATTTTCCCACCTTTTGTACGCGCTGCCACAGATTTTCTTCGAAGCACCTAATTGAGTAAAAAAAAATTCCTCCAATCAAAAAAAAAAAAAAAAAAAAAAAGAAAAAAAAGAAAAAGAAAAAGAAAATCTTAGTGATCAATGGACATATTTCCTGTAGCATTTAATAATTTTTACGTGATTTAAAAAGAAATTTTTTTTTTGTAAGAATTAAAAACGGCATATTTAAGACTTCATATTGGAAGTGAAACGGAGATTTTTAAACATTTGGTACCAGGAAAAAGAATTATTTTCAGAAAATCTATACATATAATAAAACAGTAGGACCCGGTGTGTCTGTACATTGAAGATAATTGACAAAAATGGAGTCAGGGCGATAAAAGAAAACCAATGAAACACAAAAAAAAATTTTTCGAATTTTTTGTCTGTCTGTCTGTCTGTCTGTTTGTTCGAGGTTATCTTCGTAACTACTGAATGGATTTTTATGCGGTTTTCACTAATGAAGAATGCACACTCCCGGGCAGTGTATAGGCTTTGTTTCATCAAAATCGGACAACAGACAAAAAAGTAACAAAAAGAAACAAAAGAAACTATTAGGTGCGCTGCTCACGTTTTTTAGTACATAACGTTTTTTAGTACATATAAAATCCAATAGATGTCACTGTGCGATTTTAAAACGCGCTATCGTTATGTTTTCGCCAGTCTACTTAAGTATGAGAAAGTTTCAAGCTGGCTGTCGTTCCATGTGGTTTAGTCGGTAGAACGTCAGTGCGCCATACTGATGGCCCGGGTTCGATTCCCAGCATGGAATTTTTTTTCACTATGTTGGCATTAACGCCTATAAGCAATTAAAAGAATTTGAAATATTGTATTCAAGGCGAATTTTCTCTCTGGGAAAATTTCCTTGCATTAATATGTCAGTGTAATTTTTTTTTCGATTTAATTTTTTTTTTCGAAACTTTGTTTTTCTTAAAAAATTACAGTAAATATTTGATATTTCCCAACGTTTTTTGAATGATCGACTTGCTTTTTTTTTTAATGTATGTCTGAACCTTATCTAACTACTTCTTCAAGATTTCTTTAGATAAACCGACCAGCGTAGCGGGCGAAGGCCGCTAGTAATAAATATGAAGCATGATTTTTGTAATAAAGAGATATTTTCTAATATTAATTGATGGATCAAGGCGATTTTTAATTGAAGAAATATAGAAAATTAGTAAATTAAGCTTTTTTCTATTTATTGTTTTTTCAAAATAATTGAAAATAACTTAAAAACTAGCAGGGGTGACCGAGCTCAGCTCGGTCAAAATTAACTTTGTGTTCAACTCGATATAGTAGTATTAGTGTAAAACATGTTATTAATAATAGTATTATTTACAAAAACAACCAATAAGAAAACTATGTTTGTATGCACATGTTCATAAATTTTACTTTATTTTAAAATTTACAACGAAAGGACATCAATCCAAATCACTTTTTTAGCTCAACTCTGATTAGTTTAACTATGCATCTAGAAGACTATTAAGAATGTATAAGAAATTTCTTCACATTCTGAAAGACAAAATTTTTTGCCAGATGTAACCAAATTTGGACACATTCTTTCATTTGGCGCCAAATATGTGTTTTGGTTTCGTAACTTTAATAGTTGATTTTTCGGCCAAATTTCGCCAGTATTTTGTCAAATATCGCCAACTTATTGGCTTTTGCCATAGTCTCGTGATCCTGACCCTTATTACCCAAATGATCCACTAATCACATGTGATCAAACATGTGACTTAGCTCAATGGTCTTCAGGTAATCAAAAACAGTAGAGTATAAAATGAATCAAAATCGTTTAAGCCATTCTTAAGTAAAATTAGCTTGACAGCATTCAGCAATGAAGCGATATGACCCACTAATATAATTTTGTTTAATATGCAACTCAGCTCAATAGTCTTCTCGTGACAAAAGATGTTCCGTTGCAAAATTTAGGTAAAATTAACTGAGTCGTTGTTATATATAATTAGAATGACCCAAACCCATTAAGACCTAAAACGACCCGCTAATTGAATTGTTACGTGCATGTGTCCTATCTCAATGGTTTTCTTTTGCCCGAAAACGATATAATAGAAAATATACTCAAAATGGTGAGAACAATTTTCTAGATAAAATTAGCATGACCGACAAATGACCCTTATATCGAAATCTCTCAAAAATGTGACTTAGTTCATTAATTCTTGCGTGCTGAAAAACGTTAAATACAAAATTTAGATAGAATCGATTGAGCCAATTTTTAGATATAAATAGTTTGACCTTGACCCATTATGACCCAAAATGACTCATTAATCGAGTTTTCTCAAACATCTGACCTAACCCAATGATTTTCTTGTGTCTGAAAACGATAGAATATAAAATTTAGTCAAATTTGCGCAAGACATTGTCTAGATAAAATTAGAATAACCCAAATGTGACCCACTGATCGAAATTTCTCGGACATGTGACATAGCCCAATGATTTTCTCGTGCCATAAATATGCTGTATACAAAATTTCGTTAAAATCGATTCACCCGTTTTTTAGATATAGCTTGACCATGACCCATCCTGACCCACAAATGACCCTTATAATCGAAATCTCTCGAACATGTGACTTAGCCCATTAGTTTTCTCGTGTATAAATATTGTTACACTCAAAATTTCGTTAAACTCGAACCTGCCGTTCTTTAAATATAAATAACTTGACTCAGACCCTTTATGACCCAAAATGACCCATTAATCGAAATTTCTAGATCAAGTGACCTAGCCCAATGATTTTCTCGTGCCAAAAAATATTGTATACAACATTTCGTTAAAACTGATCCACATGTTCTTTAGATATAGCTTGACATGACACGTAATGACCCATCATGACCCATAAATGACTCTTATAATCGAAATCTCTCAAACATGTGAGATAGCCCATTAATTTTCTCGTGTCAAAAAACTATTACAGGCAAAATTTCATTAAATTTGATACTGTCATACTTTATATATAAAAAGCTTGACCCAGATCTTTTATGACCCAAAATGACCCATTAATCGAAATTTCTCGAACTGAGACCTAACCCAATAGTTTTCTCGTGCCAAAAAAATGTTGTATACAAAATTTCGTTAAAATCGATCCACCTGTTCTTTAGCTATATTTTGACCATGACCCATTATGACCCATCATGACCCACAAATGACTCTTATAATCGAAATCTCTCGATCGTGTGACTTAGCCCATTAGCTTTCTCGTGTCAAAAAACTAATACAGGCAAAATTTCGATGAAATTGATTCTGCGGTTCTTTAAATATAAATAGCTTGACCCAGACCCTTAATGACCCAGAATGACCCATTAAAATTTTTTTTCGAACATGTAACCTAGGCCAATGTTTTTCTCATGCCCGAAAACCATAGAATGCAATTTTTAGTCAAAATTGCGTGAGAAAATCTCTAGATAAAAATAGCATGACCCACAATGACCCCAAAAATGACCCACTAACCGAATTTTCTCGAACATGTTACCTAACCCAATGGTCTTCTTGTAATCCAAAACGATAAAATAGAAAACTTGGTCGAAATCGTTAGAGCCGTTTTTAAAATAAAAATGGCTTGACCCACAATGACCCAAAAATGACCCACTAATCAAAATTTTTCGAACATGTGACCCAGCTCAATTGTTTTCTCGGTCCAAAAAACGATTAAATACAAAATTTCCTTAAAATCGATCCAGTCGTTCTCTAGATATAAATAGCTTGATCCTGACCCATTATGACCCAAAATGACCCAATAATCGAATTTTCTCGAACATGTGACCTAGCCCAATAGTCTTCTCGTGCCCGAAAATGGCAAAATCCAAATTTTTGCGAAAATCGTTAGAGCCGTTTTTGAGATAAAATTTACCCCCCCCCCCCCCCCCCCCCCCACACACACACACACAATTTTTGCTCGCATTATAGTATAAGACTAGCAGGGGTGACCGAGCTCAGCTCGGTCAAAATTAACTTTGTGTTTAACTCGATATAGTATTTTCCTTATATCATTCACTCTGTATTATTACTGTAAAACATGTTATTAATAATAGTATTATTTACAAAAACAATCAATAAGAAAACTATGTTTGTATGCACATGTTCATAAATTTTACTTTATTTTAAAATTTACAACGAAAGGACATCAATCCAAATCACTTTTTTAGCTCGACTTTAACTATGCATCTCGAAGACAATTAAGAATGTATAAAAAATTTCTTCACATTCTGAAAGACAATATTTTTTGCCAGATATAACCAAATTTGGACACATTCTTTCATTTGGCGCTAAATATGTGTTTTGGTTTCCTAACCTTAATAGTCGATTTTTCGGCCAAATTTCGCCAGTATTTTGTCAAATATCGCCGACTTATTGGCTTTTGCCATAGTCTCGTGATCCTGACCCTTATTACCCAATTGATCCACTAATCACATGTGATCAAACATGTGACTTAGCTCAATGGTCTTCAGGTAATCAAAAACAGTAGAGCATAAAATGAATCAAAATCGTTTAAGATATTTCTTAAGTAAAATTAGCTTGACAGCATTCAGCAATGAAGCGATATGACCCAATAATGTAATTTTGTTTAATATGCAACTCAGCTCAATAGTCTTCTCGTGACAAAAGACGTTCCGTTGATAAATTTAGGTAAAATTGACTGAATCGTTGTTACATATAATCAGAATGACCCGAACCCATTAAGACCTAAAACGACCCATTAATTGAATTGTTACGTGCATGTGTCCTAACTCAATGGTTTCTTTTTCCCGAAAACATATAATAGAAAATATACTCAAAATGGTGAGAACAATTTTCTAGATAAAATTAGCATGACCCACAAATGACCCTTATACCAAAATATCTCGAAAATGTGACTTAGTTCATTAATTTCTGCGTGCCGAAAAATGTTAAATACAAAATTTAGATAAAATCGATTGAGCTTATTTTTAGGTATAAATAGTTTGACCTTGACCCATTATGAGCCAAAATGACTCATTAATCGAGTTTTCTCAAACATCTGACCTAACCCAATGATTTTCTTGTGTCCGAAAACGATAGAATATAAAATTTAGTCAAATTTGCGCGAGATATTGTCTAGATAAAAATAGAATAACCCAAAAGTGACCCACTGATCGAAATGTCTCGAACATGTGACATAGCCCAATGATTTTCTCGTGCCAAAAATATGCTGTATACAAAATTTCGTTAAAATCGATATTCACCCGTTCTTTAGATATAGCTTGACCATGACCCATCATGACCCACGAATGACCTTTATAATCGAAATCTCTCGAACATGTGACTTAGCCCATTAGTTTTCTCGTGTATAAATATTGTTACACTCAAAATTTTGTTAAACTCGATCCTGCCGTTCTTTAAATATAAATAACTTGACCCAGACCCTTTATGACCAAAAATGACCCATTAATCAAAATTTCTCGATCATGTGACCCAGCCCAAAAATTTTCTCGTGCCAAAAAATGTTGTATACAAAATTTCGCTAAAACTGATCCACATGTTCTTTAGATATAGCTTGACATGACCCGTTATGACCCATCATGACCCATAAATGACTCTTATAATCGAAATCTCTCAAACATGTGAGGTAGCCCATAAATTTTCTCGTGTCATAAAACTTACATACAAAATTCCATTAAATTTGATACTGTCGTACTTTATATATAAATAGATTGACCCAGATCTTTTATGACCCAAAATGACCCAGTAATCGAAATTTTCGAACTGAGACCTAGCCCAATAGTTTTCTCGTGCCAAAAAAATATTGTATACAAAATTTCGTTAAAGTCGATCCACCTGTTCTTTAGATATAGCTTGACCATGACCCATTATGACCCATCATGACCCACATATGAATCTTATAATCGAAATCTCTCGATCGTGTGACTTAACCCATTAGCTTTCTCGTGTCAAAAAACTATTACAGGCAAAATTTCGATGAAATTGATTCTGCAGTTCTTTAAATATAAATAGCTTGACCCAGACCCTTAATGACCCAATATGACCAATTAAAATTTTTTCTCGAACATTTAACCTAGCCCAATGTTTTTCTCGTGCCCGAAAACCGTAGAACGCAATTTTTAGTCAAAATTGCGTGAGAAAATCTCTAGATAAAAATAGCATGACCCACAATGACCCCAAAAATGACCCACTAACCGAATTTTCTCGAACATGTTACCTAACCCAATGGTCTTCTTGTAATCCAAAACGATAAAATAGAAAACTTGGTCGAAATCGTTAGAGCCGTTTTTAAAATAAAAATGGCTTGACCCACAATGACCCAAAAATGACCCACTAATCAAAATTTTTCGAACATGTGACCCAGCTCAATTGTTTTCTCGTGCCAAAAAACGATTGGATACAAAATTTCCTTAAAATCGACCCAGCCGTTCTCTAGATATAAATAGCTTGATCCTGACCCATTATGACCCAAAATGACCCAATAATCGAATTTTCTCGAACATGTGACCTAGCCTAATGGTCTTCTCGTGCCCGAAAATGGTAAAATCCAAATTTTTGCGAAAATCGTTAGAGCCGTTTTTGAGATAAAATTTACCCACACACACACACACACACACACACACACACACACACAATTTTTGCTCGCATTATAGTATAAGATATATATGTAAATAATGGTATTTGAAAATGGGGTTTCTGACACATTGGCATCTGAAAAAAATCGCGCCAAAGCCAGTATATGATATTTGTGCTGGAATTTTGTACCTATACCACAATTTTTATAATGTCTTCGCCTTATACGTTCGAAAAAAAACAAAATAAATTAAGGTAAATAAAAGTCTCCAAAAATAATAGTATTAAAAAATAATAGTAAAAAATAATAGTATATCATCCTTGGTACGTAATGAAATTAGTAAATCTGCAGAATTAGGCCTTCAAACTCAATTCTTGGCAATTTTTTTAAGGCTAAACCGCAGAATTAACGACTAATTGGCGTAAGACTTTTCGGCACTGCAATAAATTAGCCAATTCTATCAACCTAATCATTCAAATATTTTTTTTTAATTTCCAATTTGGCGATTTTTTAAAATCGCTCCTCAACTTGTAACATTACAAATAATTAATCATTGAATAAAATTTAATTTTGAATTAATTTGTATTAAATTTATTATTCCTATGATTGTTAAAATGATAAGAAACTTACACGATTTAATTTTTAAAACATCACAAAGAGTTTCTGTTGAAAAGTAGCTGTTTTTTTTTATATTTCAAGTTAATATTTTTATAAAACTCTTTTGATGCATTATTTGTATGAAATTATAAAATGTAAACTCATTTGAAATATTCATAACGCTCTGTCCTTTGGCACAGATGTCTAATACTTATCACGTTGGCGCAATTTTTGCGAAAATTGATGGTGAAAATTTCGTTTTCAATAGAACAAAACAATTTATATCATTTTAAGGTACTTCTAGGTTATCCCGTCGACCAATTTCGCCAAATTATACAAATCGCCAAACTATAATAGTCAAATTATACATGTTGACATAATTTTTATTTTAAATAACGAAAAAATAAATAATTAGTAGAATATTAATAAAAATATTAATAAAAAGTCGAAATAAAAATCACTTAATGACATTTTAAACACGTGAATCGCATTAATGTCATTGAATGTGACATTCACGATCATCCATTATTGGCATTTAATCTTATAGTTTGGCGATAATTTTTTGGTCGACGGGATAACCTAGAAGTACCCATTTTAAAAAAGAAAGTACAAGAAAATAATTTATTAATAAGTATACAATGATAGCCGGGTTAGCATGTGAGACACATAATCGCCATTTTGTTCCAATCATGCCAACGTGTTGCATGCACAGTGTATGCCGCTGAATGCCCCTTAGGCATTCTCTTGAGCTCACCCAGTCCTCCACCCCCATAGTTCACTTCTAGCTATGGCCCTGGGTGAATTACATCAGTAATTGTGACACGATACTAGAGGTCTGCACGGGCCGGGCCACGGCCCGAAGCCCGAGCCCGGCCCGGCCCGCGGGCCGGGCTCGGGCCGATTTCCAATAATGGCATTCGGGCCGGGCCGGGTCTAGTCACTAATCTTTTCGGGCCGGGCTGGGCTCGGGCCTTAATTTTTTTTCTGGAGTATCGGGCCGGGCCTAAATTTTTTTTTCCGTACGAAGCCGAGACTGATTCCATTCTTCCTAGTTTTCATGGACCAAAATAATCAGTTCCTATTGAATCTTCCCATATGAAAATCCTTTTCTCAACTTTTTATAAATCAGTAATATTTGGCTTTGTCCAAAAATTTCTGCAAAAAAAAGCATACACTTTTAAGCCGTCATTATTCTACAATTAAACATTAGAATTTATTCCTTTTAAAGAATCGTAGATTACTAGGCGTTTTAAAATAGAATTAAACACACACACACACACACACACACACACACACACACACACACAAAAAAAAACATGATTATGACGGAATTTTTTTTTTTTTTTTTTAACTGAAAACTGAAAGTTTCTTTTAAAATGTTCATCCATGCAAAATGAATACAACGATACGGGAGAAAAAAATCCTGACAAAAACATGAATGTGAAAGAATGCCAAGTTCGTTAAAGGTTTCGCTAATAAAAGAAGTGAGATCTAACTGCAAACCAAGTTCTTTCGGAGCTCCTTAAATCATAACTCCTGTCATGCATAATATTATTCAATTGCTTAAAATGATTTGTTATGTTACTTGTTATTCAATAGAGCGACTTAGCAAGTTTTCTCTTATTCAATTTTTTCTATTTAGCTGATAAGAAATTAAAGTTGATCCCTTCCTTAACTTATCAGTACCTTACCTTCAATATACTTATTCGAACACTCAATTGACTAGATCTTTGCCAATCAGATTCTAAATTAAATTGTACTCCGACTCAAAGATTAAAGTTGGTAGCTAAAAACTTGCTAAGTCGCTCTATTGAATAACAAGTAACATAACAAATCATTTTAAGCAATTGGATAATATTGTGCATGACAGGAGTTATGATTTAAGGAGCTCCGAAAGAACTTAGTTTGCAGTTAGATCTCACTTCTTTTATTAGCGAAACCTTTAACGAACTTGGCATTCTTTCACATTCATGTTTTTGTCAGGATATCATTATTTTTTGTCAAATCACTTCTTTTATGAGCGAAACATTTAACGAACTTGGCATTTTTTCACATTCATGTTTTTGATAGGATATCATTATTTTTTGTCAAATAAGTAGGTATTTGTTTCCTTTTTGAAATAAATAGGTTAAATTAGTCAAATTAGTTTAATTTAATATTAATTAATCTTTCAGCTTTTTCCTGCATTTATTCACTGTTTTTTTTCAATCAAATTTAAAAATTCAACATTAGGACTGCTTATGTTCCTTTAAATTCCACTAATAAGGATGTTTCTTTTACGTGATTGGGTACTACTTGATTATTTCGTCGACCAAAACGTTTGTAGCCAACTTGGCGAAATATCGCTATATTGACGACAAAAATTACGCACCAAAGTCATGCTAACATGGCGCTATTTCTGATATTTTGCCAAATTCCCATAGATTCCCATTGTAATCTGGTAATTTATCCAATAATTTTGTTAGAGCAAGAACTATCGCCACCATTTTGGTATCTTTGTTTTCTTTAAATCGGTTCGCTAACTACCCAAAATTGATTAAATATTGCTATTTTAGAAAGTTTTTAGAACGCTTTTCGCGCGTTTTTACCCCTTTTAAATTTTGTATTTGTTAACAAATGTTCTTAGTGATCTTTTATATCTTATAATTAATGAACATGCCAAATTTTATGTTTTTTGGCCCTTAACATACAGACATCGCATTTTTAGAACGCTTTTTGCTCTTTTACCCCCTTTGGATTAGTGGAAACGACATAAGATATAGCCTATATTGGAGAAAGGACTATCACCATCATTTTGGTATCATTACTTTAAGATCGGTTTGTTGTTTGCTGAAATTGCTTAAAAATCCCAATTTAGACCATTTTTAGAACGCTTTTCGCACATTTTCACCCCTTTTGAATTCCGTATTTTTTATCAAATGCCCTTAGAGATCATTTATATCTTATAAATAATTAACATGCCAAATCTTATAGTTCTAGGTCCTTCAGTAACACAAAAGTTGCATTTTTAGAATGTTTTTTGCTTCTTCACCCTCCTTTGGTTAAAGGTATACGCATAAAATGTAGCCTATGTTTGAACCGGGGCGAATACCATCATTTTGGTATCATTAATTTTGAAATCGGTTCGGTGGTTTCAGAGATTAGCCCCGATACTCGCCAAAAGTGTCGCCAACTTGGCACTATTTCTGATATTTCGCGAAATTTCCATAAACTCTAAAATGCCAAACTTTATGTTTCCAGTTCAGTCCCTTAATATACAGACATCGTATTTTTAGAATGTTTTTTTCTCTTTTACCTCCTTTGGGTTAGTGTAATCTACATAATGTATATCCTATGTTGGAGCAAAGACTGTCACCATCATTTTGAAATCATTACTTTTAAGATCGGTTTGTTGTTTGCTGAGATTGTTTTAAAATTGGTATTTCGAACTATTTTAGAACGCTCTTCGCGGATTTTCAGCCATTTAAATTTGATATTTTTTAGCAAATATCATTAGTGATCATTTACATCTTATAAATAATTAACATGCCAAATTTTGTGCTTCTAGGCCCTTCAATAAAACAAAAATCACATTTTTAGAATGTTTTTCGCTTCTGAACCCTCTTTTGGTTAGTGGCACAAACGTAAGATATAGTCTATGTTTGAACCGGGGCGAATACCATCATTTTGGTACCATTACTTTTGAAATCGGTTCGATAGTTTCTAAGATTAGCCCTGATACTCGCCAAAAGTGACGCCAACTTGGCACTATTTCTGGTATTTTGTGAAATTCTCATAAACTTCCATTGTAATCCAATAATTTATCCTCTAACCAACCATTAATGTTTAATTAATGGTGATTTCTGATTTTTTCCTATTTATAGATCCAATAACCTACCTCCACACCAAATTTCAACTTCCTAAGTCACCTGGAAGTAGTCAAACATTTCTATGAGTGAGTGAGTGAGTCAGTGAGTCAGTGGTAAAAACAGTGGTTTTCAGACGTCAATTTCTCGTGAACGGTAAAAGATTTTTTTTTTTTAAATTAGGATTCGGAAATTAGACGATGGTCTTACACGACACAAAAAATTGCAAGTGTGTAGGTCAAATAGAATTTAAGTTATTGAGGGGTCAAAAGTGGCTCGAAATGGTTCGGGTAATATAACCCACGGCCGGTGTGTCGCCTTTTACTTTGTGAACTTGGCTGACACACTGCCGTGTGTCTAGATATATTAAACATTTATATCTGTTAAGAAGGGAATGCATTTTTTTTCGTTCCAAAGCGATTTCGTCTTTGGAAATTTTACCATATACCACTTTTTCGATTTCTTGTCTCCATTACAAGGAATATGGATTAATAATACTAGTAATAACTGAAACATTTACATACAACAAACAAAGATTCATTTAAAAGCATAAATATCGCAACAAACGGCACTTCTGCATAAATGGAGATTATAAACATGGAAAAAAAGACTAATATAATTTTTTTTTGGTCAGAACTTCTTCCATAAGATTAAAGATCAATGTTCTGTAGAAATTCCCTCGAGCCGGGCCGGGTTTGGACCGAATTTTAAACTTTTTTCAAGACCGGGCCGAGCTCGGGCCGAAATTTTAACTTTCGGGCCGGGCCATTATTTTTTTCGTTCGGGCCGGGCCGGGCTCGGGCCGAAATTTTAACTTTCGGGTCGGGCCAATATTTTTTTCGTTCGGGCCGGGCCGGGCCTGGGCCGAAATTTTAACTTTCGGGCCGGGCCCGGGCCTGGAAATTTCGGCCCGTGCAGACCTCTACACGATACCGCATAAAGAAGTCCTGAAGATGATACCCTCAGTTAATTTTGAAATGAGTTCACCTGAATGCAATAGTTATTAAAAAACTTGAGATATTAAACAAAAACATAATTTGCCGAACAAATTAAAAAAAACAAGATTTATTTCCTACACTCTTTAAGCCCGAGAAGGGACAGATATTAAGATAATTGATTTATTCATTTCGATATTTAATATTAAATTTTGGTAACAAATAAGTTAAACCAAGTGAACATGAAAAAATAAAAATGCAATTCAAACAATATGATACTTAACCACCCTAATTCTTAGATTCCGTTCAAATGAAATCGAAATAAATCTAAGACTTTTTTTCCAAACTCAACTTGCAAATTTGTATTGCAGATTTTGTATTATGTTTACGGTAAGTGTAAACAAAATGAATAGGCAATCAAAAAAGCAAATGTTCAGAAAAAGTCGGAGATTTATTTCGATTTCATTTGAACGGAATCTAAGATTTAGGGTGGTTAAGTATGATATTGTTTAAATTGCATTTTTATTTTTTCATGTTCACTTGGTTTAACTTATTTGTTACCAAAATTTAATATTAAATATCGAAATGAATAAATCAATTATCTTAATATCTGTCCCTTCTCGGGCTTAAAGAGTGTAGGAAATAAATCTTGTTTTTTTTAATTTGTTCTGCAAATTATGTTTTTGTTTAATATTAATGATCAGTAATGAAAATCAAATTAAAAAGAAATGGATTAACAAATTTAAAAACGAGTGTCTTCTATTTTACCTTGTAAGAAAGTATCATTGAGTAGTATTCATTATCGGATTCCTCATCCTAATTTATTATCTATTTATCCTAATAACAATTTGTAGTTGTAAAAATGTGAGAAAAAAAGTAACAGGAATTAAAAATAAATAATTATCAATAATCACATATGTTTCTTAAGCATTCAATTAAGCTCTCGTAACAATGCATTGAGAATTAGATAATCATTGGAAAATACTATAAGAATAGGTTTCATCATGCAATATTTTTAAAATCGTTAAAGTACTGCAGTATTTTAAAATCAAATATAATAATTATTCGTCATTACTTTAAAAGAGTACAATTTTTTTTTTTAAATAAAATTACTCATGTCAATAAAATTATAAGGGAAAGAGTTAAATAGATTTTTGATGCGGTTTCACTGAACATCTCTCACCGGTATATCCGCCGGAATCACCATCATACTGTAAAAACAAACCGGTATACTATCATGATATATTGCTATTTCATCAAATAGCGATGTATATTATCCATAAATAAGTACTAGGATTTTTTTTTTTTTCATGCCCTTATCACGCGTCGTTCCCCGACATACATTTTTTCTATTGACTTGATACAGAACAAAGACTGAGTGGTGAAAGGGGTGGGGGGAACGATCAACGAAATTTGGGGGAGGGGCTCCAAAAATTTTTGATGGGGCTAATTCTGAAAGCTTAAATCTCTTTTATAAATAAAAATAAAATCATTGTTTTAAGTGGTGAATATTAAAAATGCTGATATTTCAAATTTCATAAGAAAATTTATAAATAAGAAAAAAATTGTGTAAAGATTACTATGCTTCAAAATTTCCATTTTGCAGAATCTATTAAAAATAATAAAAGTAAATTTTCATAATTTTATAAAACTTAAAATAGTTAATTTAATCTTGCGGTGTGGGAGGGGCTTCAGACCCCTTAAAGCTGTGTTTACACTATGGTTTATCAGTACTACAAGCTCCGCGAGTTCTCCCGGTCCTTGGTCTATGAGGGTTTGCGAGGTCTGCGAGGCATGGTCTCTGTGCTCTAGACTAGGGATGCACAACCTGTGGCCCGCGGGCCAAACTGATACCAGTAATTTTATGCAGTATAATTTTCCTTATAATAATTACAGAAACTTTGCTATGAAAGTAAACAAACGTCACTTTTGAAATATTCTGATGTCAAACGATTTTCTGGCAAAAAGGTTGTGCAACGCTACTCTAGACCATGGTTTTAAAGTACTAGACCCAACCAATCAGCGTTCTTCAATAATTGTTCATTCCGCCATTTTAAAATCTGGAGAAAGTTTGAAGAAGCAGACGATAGCTTATAATTTAAGCAATTTACAAATTAAAGGTACGTAAAGGTTTTCAGATATTTTATTATATATTTTATATTGTATATTTATTTATTATGCATAGACATAAAATTATTATTACTAAATAATATTATTTAGCATTTCAGGTATTCACATTCACGCAACATTAAACTCGTATCATGCGTTCGTTAAGCCATCAAGTTATTTTTAAAATGAAGCTTTATTTGTATTGTTATTAATGTTTATTAATTTATTTGTTCTTTCGTTATTTAAAATAAAAATTACGTCAATTTGTTTAATTTGGTCAATAGTTTGGCGATTTATATAATTTGGCGAAATTTCTGACGGGATAACCAAGTAGTATCTAAAATTATAAAAACATACATAAGTATATAATATTTTTTATAGCTGTATACACGTTACTAATTTGTTTTTGTTTTTAATTTTTTGTGATAGGAGATCTTTTTTTGCTATATATATATAAGATATAAGATTAGTGTTAAAAGGACAAGTTACCATATCTCCGGATCAAACAATCCTTTTTCGACCCAGAAATTTTCAAAATTAAAATGTTACTTTTTAAATCGCGGTAATTTTTAGGCTCCATGAACGAAATAAAATTTCTGGATCCCGACAGAATTGTTTCATCCGCGGATTAAACGCCAGAAATTATGGTACATGTACTAAATGCTTTATTGCACAGTCAGTTACTGGGGTTTATTGCTCCCTCTCCTCCATGTTTTCATATCTTTGGGTGCAGGAAAACACAATAGTAAATCTACAAGTCAACCGCTAAAATCTGATTTTCAGATATTTTCCACTAAGATATGACTTGGCAGACCGATTGCTTTTTAATACGCGAATCAAGTTTTAACTAATTCTGAAATTTCAGCCGTGAAGTTGATGAGGTGATTGTCTGTGCTGCTGCTCCCAGCTCTCATTCTTACGATGAAAAGTTTTATTTTGAAGCGAATAAAAAAAATATTCCCTATCATTTCCCATAGATGTCCATGAATCTTAAATTAATCAGAAAGAAGAATAAAAATCTAAAGAAAGTTACAGGCCATTTTATTTTGTCAAAATCAGTTAAAGAGTTAGAATTTGTGCAATCCATTAAAATAATTCAACGAGTTCACTTTTTGTAGCTCGAATCACATTCAAGCGAATCTCCAGTTCTATCCACTTGTTCGCTAACATTGCTAGTGGAATTGACTGGATAGCATGCGTGATTCTGATTTTCAGTACTTCAATTTCAACCACAGCAAAAAAATAAACTTTGTCTTTTATCGATGGGAGTCATCATTTCTATCGCACAGCGTCAAATTTAATCTAAACATTTAGAAAAAATCTTGCATGCTTGAAAACATTGCAGCCATTTACAAAAACAAGTTCCGCCAATTAAGATCGAAATTTCAAACTATAATGATCTTCATTCGCTTGAAAATAAACTCATTCGAAGGAGCATTTCAATCCAAACATAACTCCTGTACGACAATTATTTGATTTTATACTGAATTTTAAAAATTTCAGAGATTCCTGTGTATAAAAAAAAAACCTTGCACTTTGAATACCTCAAAACAAATCACAAAGGTTAGATTCAAAATTTTCCGTTCTTTATTGCTCACATTAATACAATTAAACAAAAACATAATTTGCAGAACAAATTAAAAAAACAAAATTTATTTCCTGCTTTATTTAAGCCCGAGAAGGGACATATATTAAGATATTTCATTTATTTATTTCTACATTTAGTATTAAATTTTTGTATCAAATAATTTAAATTATGTGAACATTAAAAAAATAAAAATGAAATTCAAACAATATGATACTTAAAAACCCTAAATCTTAGATACCGTGCAAACGAAATCGAAATAAATCTTAGACTTTTTCTGAACATTTGCTTTTTAGATGTGTCTATTCTTTTTATCTATACCTACCGTAAACATTATACAAAATCTGCAAAACAAATGTTTGCAAGTTAAGTTTGGAAAAAAGTCTAAGATTTTTTCCGATTTCGTTTGCACGGAATCTAAGATTTAGGGTTTTTAAGTATCATATTGTTTGAATTTCATTTTTATTGTTTTAATGTTCACATAATTTAAATTATTTGATACAAAAATTTAATACTAAATGTAGAAATAAATAAATGAAATATCTTAATATCTGTCCCTTCTCGGGCTTAAATAAAGCAGGAAATAAATTTTGTTTTTTTAATTTGTTCTGCAAATTATGTTTTTGTTTAATATCTCAAGTTTTTTAATCACTACTGCATTCAGATGAGCTCATTTCAAAATGAACTGAGGGTACCATCATCAGGACTTCCTTTATGTGGTATCGTATCACAATTACTGATGTAATTTACCCAGGGACATAGCTAGAAGTGAATTATGGGGGGGGGGGGGTATGCTCAAGAGAACGTCTGAGGTGCTCATATTTCTCTCTCTCTTCCTCTGACGCAAAAAAATATATTAGTGCATATTCACATTGTAAGTTCCATGTTTCTTATTAAATTGTTGTAATAGCTCCATTTTATGCTAAAAAAGAATAGGGTGATGAAAAATTTGAGCGTATAACTAATTCAAGATTAAACATCATGTTGGCTTCATATGTGCAAGCAGGATGAGCGAGTGTTGAAGCACTTTAGTTACAATTTAGCAGTTTTGCAAAACTGTGAAAGGGCCTCAAAGTTAAATTAGATTTTTGAACAAAATGATTTGATGAAATACTAACTATTACTTTTTCCCTTACGTAGGAATTTCTGATTTATTTTTCCAGATCTATACCGATCATGATACCTAGACTCTAAAACCACCCCCAATTAAAAACTCTATCTCCATGGTATCTACGTTAGATTTTCATTTCTCCATTGGGTTTTGCACAGATTTTCATTGATCCATATCCAAATCGTTAACTTTTTTTTACATCTAGAACTGAATTCTGTAGTACACGCTTCCTCTCTTGATACCAAATATTTCAAAATCTCTGTTTCATTTCCAATATGACGTCATAAATGTCTAGTATAATTCTAGACATTCACCTCTAGACAATATAATATTCCTCCAACAATACCTCAAGACATAGTGTTAATAAAATGTATTTATTTTTTTTATTTTTTGTATTACGTCATGTTTATTTATTTTCTGTATTTCTTCACTTAGAAGCTTCTTGATAAATAAATCAATGTTTGGATTGAAATTCTGCCCGAAATTGAAATTTAACATCGACAGAACTTCAAACCGCTATCGGAGCTCTCGGCAGGGTTCAGCGTAGAAAAGTTAGGGATAGATGTCATATATGCAATACATTGACGCGATTGGAACAAAATGGATATTATATGTCTCACATGCTAACCTGGCTATCGTTGTTTATTTTACTAATAAATTGTTTATTTTCTATTACTTTTATTTTAAAAAATTATGTAGATCGTTTGTTCTATAGTTATTAATAAACTTTTTTTATTTATCTTTATTTTCCTTTTTAAATATTAGAAAATAATTAAAAAATATATATGTGATATGTATTTGAAAACGAAATTTTCGCCAAATTGGCGTCAGAAAAAAACTGCGCCAACATAATAAGTATTAGACATCTGTGCATAAAGGTGACGCATTATGAATATTCCAAATGTGCTTAAATTTTATTAACTCATAGAAATAGTGAATCAAAAGTTTTATAAAAATAATACTACTCTATTATCCCGTCGACCAATTTCGCCAAATTCTACAAATCGCCAAACTAATAGCCAAATTATACATGTTGTCATAATTTGTATTTTAAATAACAAAAAACCAAATAATTAGTGGAATATTAATAAAAATACAAATAAAAAGTCGAAATAAAAATCACTTAATGATATTTTAAACACGTGAATCGTATTTAATGTTATTGAATGTGACATTAACGACCATCCATTATTGGCATTTAATCTTATAGTTTGGCGATAATTTTTTGGTCGACGAGATAATCTAGTAGTATCAGAAAAATATTAACTTAAAGTATAAAACACAGCTATTTTTCAACAGAAACTCTTTGCGATATTTTAAAAATTAAATCGTGTAGTGTTTTATCATATTAAAATCATCGGAATAATGAATTTAATACAAGTTAATTCGGTACTTGGTTATCCCTTCAACCAATTCCGCCAAATTATATAAGTCGCCAAACTAGTAGTCAAATTATACATATTGGCATTTTTTTTATAACAAAAGTACAAATAAATGGGTAAAACACTAGTAAAAAGTGGAAATAAAATCATTTGATGACATCTCTAAATACGTATAGGTATTTAATGTCATTGAATGTGACATTCACGATCATCCATTACTGACATTTTATCTTATAGTTTGGCGATTGTTTTTAGGACGACGGGATAACCAAGTAGTACCATTGATTTAAAATTGATTTTAGCCAATGATTAATTATTTGTAACATTACAAATTTAGGCACGATTTAAAAAAAATCACCAAATCGGGAATTAAAAAATATATTTGTAAACATTGTTTATACTTGTTTATATTGGATTTGAATATTTAGGTTGATAGAATTGGCGAATTTATTGCAGTGCCGAAAGGTCTTATACCAAGTAGTTGACGATTCTGTGGTTTAGCCTTAAAAAATTGCTATGTTTGAAGACCCAGTTCTGCAGATTTACTAGTTTCATTACATACCAAGGATGAAATACTATTATTCTCAAATACTATTATTTTTGAAAATTTTTATTCACTTAAATTTATTTTGATTTTCTTCGAACATATAAGACGAAGAAATTTTTAAAAATATGGTGTAAGTACGAAATCCCGGCGCAAATGTCATATATGCACTGGGCTTAATGCTTTTTTTTTTTTTTTTTTTTTTTTTTTTTTAATGCCAATGTGTCAAAAAAATTCGCTTTCAAATACCAGTTACATATATATACTTAAGTTATTTTCTATTATTTTGCAGAGACAAAAGGTAGTAAAAAGTTTAATTTACTTATTTTCTGTATTTCTTCTGTTAGAAGCTTCTTGATCAATGTTTAAAAATGTCCTTTTATTTTAAAAATCATGCTAATTAAAAATTTTGCTTTCTGTTGACGATTCTTGTATTTGTACGAAATGTTTGCAAATCTCCGTTTCATTTCTAATATGACGTCGTAAATATACCATTTTTAATTCCTACAAAAGAAAAAAAATAAATTTTATTTTTTATTTATCACGTAAAAATGATTAATTGCTACAGGAAATATGTCCATTGACTTCTGTATATTTTTTTGATTGGAGGGAATTATTTTTTAAATAATTAGATCCGTTGAAGAAAATTTGTGGAAGCGCGTACAAAATGTGGGAAAATGTCTAGTAAATAACTCGTCCAAAGTTAAATTCCGTATTAAAATAACATTACGGAGTCACACTGGAAATAAATAAAGCATAGCACTACCGGGCTATGCTTTAATGATAGCAGGACTCAAATATCCAACTCATCCCAGTAAAATTAAATAGCAATTTAGTAATAATGTAAATCAGCAAGTTACGGCGTTATTGAAATAATCATTTGAAGTATTTAACTAGCAAGTGAGCACTGCTAAGTTCTCCTTGCAGGATGCAAAGTAGGGTTGGGCATTTCGATTCGTCTTGAGGAGTCGACGCTGACTCGACTCACTTACGATTGGTTGGTTGGTTGTAAAGAATGCGTATATTATATCTTAAAAATAGAATTTTTGAATGTATGCTTGAATTATTTTTCTTTAGTTTACACATAAATGATATATTTTTATGGTGTACTTGTTGAATGGAATTGGGGAAAGCCAAACTAATTGTATGCACGAGCCGAAATTTTCAGACCGTGCAAAAAATAATGACCTGGCCGGTAACAAACTTAAATGTTCGGCCAACTTGCTCCGCACAGAACAGTTATTGGCCCGAGAAGAAAAAAGATACAAGTTGAATGTAGATACTGCCATTGCAGAATTCAGTTTCGCCTCCGATTAGAAAAAAAATCGATAGAGGTTTTTTAGAAGGGCGACCCCGTTTAGAATGCAATGAACTAACTTCATTTTTCTTGTGTTTATCAATATAATAGCAAACAGAACGCGTGAAATACCCAGTTGATTAGCAATTTCTCTCTGAGACTTTGGAATTGGAGAATAATAAGGGATACAATTTGACGTGCTACTTCTTCATTGACTAGATTCATCAAAAACGGATTTTTTCTTTAGTTTAAACGCTTTTTTATAGATTATGGGGAAAAGGAAACAATAAACATTTTAACAATAAAACGAGTGGAATCCCGTCGAATTCGACGAAAGAAATGTTTAAAAGACCCGATCGATTTGGCTTTTAAAAAAAAACAAAAGTAATTACATTATTGAATCAATATATAATAAATATATTTCCAAACTTAATGTCAAGTTTTCCAGTTACAATTTTGCATGCAAATATTTGCACATCTTCAGTTAAAATTGTAATCTGAGTGCCGGCGAAATCCAGAAATTTTATTTTATATGCACTACAGAAAAATAGATTTATTAAAAAAAGAAAAAAAACTAATTACATTTTTACTATGACATTATTTTCACTAACTGAAGTCATCTGAAAGTAAAATCTCAATCTCAGTGTCCATAATGAAAAGAAATATTGAAATGTAATATCGCTATGAGTCAAAATGCGATGTTTTAAATAGTGACGTCATTTTCTCTTCAAATGTTTTTAAAATGTTACTGTTATTAGTAATATGAAAAAGGCGTCCGTAGTAATATTGTAAATTCATTTTATCTGGTTGCTGAATGCCATCATTTTCCTCATTTGAAATATTTCTTACTTTGCTTTAGACATTAATTTTTATCTTAAATTATTTTCTGTTATTTTATTTACATTATTAATATTATTTCTCAGTAAATATATTTTTTACCTCAATTAGTGCATAATTATATGCAATCATTTTATTGTGGTTAAATTTTAAGAAAACAATTAACTTTTTTCTTTTAAATGCGAGGACATGTTCACTGATGAAATAAACTTTCTGACTTGTGGAAAGTAATAATGGAAAATAATTTTTTATTATCGAGAGAAAAGCTAAACTAAGTTGCCACCATTTTGAAGAAATATCGTAAAAAAGCATTTAAAATTAAAAATAAAATATAAAAATGGAAATAAATTAAAAAATAGCTAAAATGGGCACAACTACAAATAAATAGCTTTCATTTAAAAAAATAATTATCAAAATCGGTTCAGTAGAAAACTCAGGGCTGATGACACGACATTTTTAGCTTGTCTGAAAGAAATAGTATCGGAGGCTAAAAATCTTCGTCTTAGCCTGACCCGGTATAGTTGAATTTGTAGAAAACGTGGATTTTTAAGTTGATGATGTTAAGAATTTTTTCGCTCGTGGAGTGCTGACCAATAACAAATATTTTAGCTTTTTTTTTCAAGTTTATGATCTTTATTTTTAAAGAAGTGCCCTATGCTATGATATTTATTTTTAATGGATGTCAGTTTGTATGTAAATGTTTCAGTTGATATTAATATAGTTAATCCACATACTATGTACTATTTTACGTATTAGAGGCTTAAAAATCTGAAAAATCCTATAAAGTAAAATCTACTAAGACGGAAAAACATTGAAAAAAATCGCTATAGACGAGTTCCCTTCCCGGAGTTCCAGTCCTGGATCGGTACGGGGAAAAAAAAGGGTTAGACCCGACCCAGTCTTTCAGAAAAAAAGTAAGGCTCGAGATCGGCTCGGTAGAAAGCAATGACAAGGCTCAATCCATTCCTTTTAAAATAAAGTAAAGCCCGACCAGAGTGCCGCAAAAAATAGGCCCGAGCTTCAAGTCAGGGTCCGACCTACACATTCTAGTACGCCAAATTACAAAATATAAGGAAAGGGCATGTTTACAAACAAACACTTCTGTCAACCAATCCACCGCTACATTTTTGTCATAGCGATCATTGTAGGAATCATCTTGACGACGTAGCCCAATCGTAGAAAGCAGACAGCCATAATAAAATTGTTAGACCAATCAGAATGCCTGATTTCATATGTAGAGTCGGTGCTATAACGAAACACGGGCGAAAACAGCTTGCCCACACTAATAAGAGCCCACAGTGACGTCAGCTGCCCTTTCCTTATAGGAATATTTTGTTTGACCCCTTCCCATCATTTCTAAAAAATTACCTTGTTTTTCAACGGGAGTAGAAGTTTTTGAGGTATTACTTTATATATCTAGATTTAAAGGTTTAAATTTTCTGTGCTGAAAACTACAGGAGAGTTAAACTTTTGTTTTTTATTTATTTTGAGGGCGAAGGAAGTTAAATGAAAATTTTTTGTTAACGAGGTTGCAATTCTCCAAAATATCCGGAATTTTAATTTCTGCAATTACCGCTTCTGATAGAAATGTCATGTAAAATTCCTTCTCGAAAATATCGTTTTTTCGTAACCCCCCCCCCTCCCTTCCCTCCAATCACAGTGTTTAAAATTTTTAGACTCTGTGTTTTTCCCTTTCTTTTTAGGTGCGTTCGTAATTATGTAAATACGTAGCACCTATTGTTGTCGCTCAGTCCGTTCGTCTGTCCGTCTGTCTGTCTGTCCGTCTGTCTGTCCGTCTGTCTGTCTGTCCGTCCGTCTGTCCGCATATAACAACGCAAGAACTACCCAACCGAATCGTTTGAAATTTAAAATACATAATTATAACATAATTTTGTCGAGTCATTTCAAATGTTATGAAAATCGGGTGCATAGATCAATTACAGGGACAATCAAAAGGATTGCGTTACATTACGGTCAATGGGGAAAAAGTTTCAAATGCATTTTAATGATGTTACACTCATTCGAACATAATAGAATTGGCATGAATCTATGAAATATATACTAAAATATGCATTCTGCACAATCCGTGATGCAAAGAATTTTTATTATTAAATTACAGGGCCACACAAAAGAATCCCGTTATATAATGCTATACGGGGAAACATGGTTTGGTACGTGTTTTAATTATATTCAACTATTTCACATTTTATGAATAAGATATACGTTGCTGAGGTGTAATAAAAATTACTTCCTGCATATTTACAGAAACGTAAAGATTTCGACTACTATACTATATCCTGAGTACGCTCTACACTGTTAAAAATCTGCTGCATTTTGCTGCAACGCACTCCCCTGCTTGTATAGAAAACGGTTACTTGGCCGTGAAATGAAACTTTCTCATTGGTTGGAATAGAGATATTATATACAAGCGGTGGAGTGCGTTGCAGCAAACTGCAGCAGATTTTTAACAGTGTACTATATCAGCAAGATCTGAATATTTTTAAAACTTCGTTATCGTTCGAACGCACCTCATTTGCTACGTTCACGTGCAATTTCCAACTTGTTTTATTTCTTTTCTTTTATCTTTTTTTGCGGGGGGGGGGGGGATTTAAAAAGGGAAAATGGATACTTTAAGTTCATGATATTTAAATATTTATAAATTATTAGTTATTAACAAATATTTTCCGGAAAAAAAAATATTAGGACAAATTAAGTTATCTTATTTTTTTTTTCTTTGTTTAATGTGTGTGCGTTTACAAATGTGTCATGTTGGTTATGTTGGAAAGATATGGTAACATGGAATGAAAAAAAATTAATTATTTTACTTTTAGATACTGTAGAAAATATAATGTAAAAAATATGTCCACCTCCTCCCCCCCCCTCCCCCCCCGTCTAGTCTATTTCTGAATTTATTGAAACTAATTATGAAAAATAAACTAAAATTATGAAAAATAGGGGACAACAGTAGTTTATTCAAATTTTGCTGGAAAATACTTGCAATTATCCTGCGTCTCATTGTTTTATAGAAAATCGCATTTTTCGTTCCACATAAACTTCTCATTGCAGGGCTCATTGTCAGCATGTTTAAGAGTACAATTATAAAATTGATAGGCCTGACTATTGAGGTGATTTCGAATCAAATAATGTTTTCAATTTCTTTAATAAATGATCTGATTATCAAACTAAATACGAAAAATAAAAAACGGAGTTGTTGTAGTGTGTTTGAAGAGGTGAAGAGATATTAGAAAATTTAGGATTCAATTCTAGAAAAAAACTCAGGATTGACATAATTTCTGACACATTTTTAATTAGAATTTTAAAAATTGACGGGCATTTTTTGACGGGCAAAAATTTCATAGAGGAGGTGAAAAATCAAACAGCATTTCCATTTTTTAATAAATACATTACATATGAAGAAAAAATGTATTCTTGTCATGAAACGACAGGTTTTTTTTCTCCTTTCCCTTGCAATATAAACTTCATTTTTAACAGTAATTTTCAAATGTATTTTGCCAAAAATTGGAAAACGCCAATCGATTACATACTTTCTGAATAAGAAAACTTTTCAATTTTACGATTATATTTCCAAATAAAAATGAATTCAAAAATGTATAAGAAAGTAGCTTCTTTGAATTTAAGAACAGATTTAATAAATTCAGATAAATGTTTTCAGAAATCTACTTTATATTATAGAGTTTTAAAAGTTAAGACATTTTTAATCCTCTTTTTTTTTCTTTTATTCCAAATTACATTAATTTTTTAACGAATGTTGAAGAGTCTAAAAATCTTAGTAAACGATAACATTGCTGTTGCTATTGTGTATTTTCTGTCTTGCGAATACATACTAAACTAAAATATTGCTCCTGAATGTGCATAAAATATTCTTGAGAAAATTATTGTATGCTAAGAAAAATCGGATTTTTTTTTTTTTTTTTTTTTTTTTTTTTTTTTTTTTTTTTTTTGTAGAAATTGAGCCAGGCAGGGTAAGTTTATTTATTTATTTATTTGTAAGGGTCGGGACCGGACAGAACGTTTTATTTTACATCAGTCTAGGGTAGCTTTTGCTGGTACGGGGCGGATTGGACCTGTGAGCTCATCTAAATGAATTATGAATATCTTCTGTAATTTTAATAAATGTCATTTTATAAATCTATCAAAATTTTCAGTGTCTGGGACATAATTTACCCCTTATGCGATCATAAAAAAGCGGTGGGGAGACTATTTTTTTTTTTTTTTTTCCATGATATTTATAGTTTTTATAATTTACTTCCTTTTGAAATTCTATTTATAAAAGCATGACAATATTCAGATTAGCGAAGCTCTATTACATATTCTTACAGTCTGTTTGTTATTAATTAATATTATTGGCTTCCTATAAGATGATAAAATAATGAGTTTCGTTAAAAAAGTTGCGCCCTCCAAAAATTCAAGGTCTGCGCCCTTTACAATGACCCAGTCCGACCCTGTACAGTATAGTGGTCGAAATCTTTGTGTTCCTGTAAATATGCAGGAAGTAAATTTTATTATACTTCATTAACGTATATCTTATTCATAAAATATGAAGTAGTTTAATATAATTAACGCCCGCCCCAACAATGTTTCCACGTATAACATTATTTAGTGGAATACATTTGTGTGGTCCTGTAATTTAATAATAAATATTCTTTGCATCACAGATTGTACAGAATGTATATTTTAGTACATACTTCATAGATTCATGTCAATTCTATTATGTTCAAATGAGTGTAACACCATTAAAATGCATTTGAAACTTTTTCCCATTGATCGTAATGTAACGGAATACTTTTGATTGTCCCTGTAATTGATCTATACATCCGATCTTCATAACATTTGAAATGACTCCACAAAATTATGTAATAATTCTACGTTTTAAATTTCAAACGATTAAAATGCATTTGAAACTTTTTTCCCCATTGACCGTAATGTAACGGAATGCTTTTGATTGTTCCTGTAATTGATCTATCCGTCCGATTTTCATACAATTTGAAATGACTCGACAAAATTATGTAATTATTATGTATTTTAAATTTCAAACGATTCGGTTGGGTAGTTTTTGCGTTGTTATATGCGGACAGACAGACGGACGGATTGAGCGACAACAATAGATGCTACGTATTTACATAATTACGAACGCACCTAATGAGTATTTATATGCAAATCCAGCAAAGGATATTCATTGTTATATTATGTTTCAGTTCTTTTAGAATGACTTTTTTTTTTCTTTTCTTTTGTTCCTGCTTCAAATCGTTACATTCTGCAATTCATCTTTTTCCAGTGGCGTAGCTAAGGGGGGGGCAAGGAGGGCGTCCGCCCCGGGCGCCGAGGCCTAGGGGCGCCAAATTGAGAGAAATTGTTATATATCTATATTGGGGTGGGGGCGCAAAATTTCTTGCTGGCCCCGGGCGCCAAAAAACATAGCTACGCTACTGTCTTTTTCATCTTTAAAATCATGATTTACAAGAGGTCGTTCATAATTGAAGTTATGCTTGTAGGGAAGGAAGGGTGTTCGTGAAGTTGTGACAAGGGAGTGGGAGGGGGTAAGAAGAAATATGATATCACATATTTTGGTTAAAATGAAAGCATTAAATATCAGCAGATTAAGTTTTTAAGTTATTTTGAATTTGAAGTATTTTGTGCAGGGGCGTAAACCACCCTAATCGCGTAGGGGGGTGTCGGCTCAAAAATTTCCGACTCCAAGAAGGAAAATTTCCGAGTACTATGGCCAACATGAAGACTAATATACATTTATATATATATATATATATATATATATATATATGAATGTGTAATAATTCGCAAGATAATTATGACTTAGTGTATCGAGATAGTCAAATAATCTTATATTATGTTATTATTAGTCTTATATAATGTAGTTTCCCCATTATTAGGCGATCTCCTGATGGAATACAATAACCGTTCCACCCGAGAGGGATACGAGTCGTGCATAATACGAATAAGCAGTCAAAGGGCTTTCCAGCAATATATCACATGAAAGGTATCGGCTAAAATTAGAAAAGTGGTTGCCCGTGAGGGCAAAATAGGAATCCAACGATATATCACAAGAGATATGTATTCCGAATTTAAGAAATTGTCCTCCCTCCCAGAATAGACCCTTCCCCTAACTATAAAATTTTCATATATTATAAGTAATATTTATCGGAGCCCCCCCCCCCCCCAAAAAAAAAAAAAAAAAAAAAAAAAAAAAATCCGGTCTAAAATGATAAAACGTTACAATTTCAAAAAAGATCGAAAATTGTCCCCAATAGAGGATAAGAAGGGGGGGGGGAGGGAGAAAGATTTATTATATGAAAGAGTGATTTGAGGGCTTTCCTATGATATGGCCAAAAAAGTATGGAATTTTTCTACCCCCATTTAAACTTCTCGGGGGTGGAAATTTTAAAATATCGCTGAAACACGTATTTAATTAGTTTTAAAAAAAATTATTTTCTGCTGTTTCACGTTCTTATTTGAAAAGACTGTTGAGATGTGCCAAATGTTCTAAATTTTTCGACTCCCCCCTTTTAACCCCTTATGTTGAGATTTCTAAAATCACTGGATTATGTGTTTAATAATTTTTTTAGTAGATTTATTTTCTGGAATTTTACGCTCCTACCTTAAATGTTTGCTGAGATATGACAATTTGCTCCAGAATTTTTTACCTCCCCCCGCTTGTCTCTCTTAAGAGGGGCAATTTCAAAACTTCCATCTTAGTGCATGCTTACATCATAAGAAGTACTTTCTCTCCAATTTTCATGGTTCTAGATTCAGTAGTTTAGGATGTGCGTTGATTATCCCTCTGTCAGGATAAACTATTTTATATATTTATAACTATCTCTACTAGCATTAGATAAAATATATAATTAGATACATCATACTAATATATTAGATGCAATATACAGATAAATAACAAATAAATTATTAAAGCAGAGTATGTAAATTTTTAGGAGCGAATTCAAAGGGTTTTCAAATTATACTCAAATTTTTTAATAAATAAGGCAATTGTACATAGTTTTTCTGACCCCTTGAGAAAACATGCGCAAAATACCAAACAAATAAACGAAATGCATAAGCCAAAAGTAAAATTCTGGTTCCTTTTTCATCTACCCCCCCCCCCCTCACACACACACACACACACACACAGGCACATCATGCACAAAAAATGTACCAGTAAAGTTGAAATGCCTTTTTAAAATTCAAATTGCAAAAGAGGTTTAAAGATCCATTTAATCATCAATTAGCTTTAAACAGTCAAAAGTTGCGCTGTTTTATCCTCCCCCAAGGCTAAAATTATTTTCAAGTTTCAAATGATTAAATTTTAATTCTTATCTATACACACACACACACACAAAATCATCTATCCATAAAATAATAATAAAAATATTGTTATGCAGGGAGACAAAATTATTTTTACTTGTACTATAACAAAGTTTTAAAAATATAGAATATTTTACATACATTGACATTTGAATTTCAAAAAATAAATGAACTTTCTTAGTTGTTGAACCTTGAGATAATAAAAACGAAAAGCCATGTAGGCAAAAATTTATTAAAATACTACATTACTCTTAAATAATGATGAAATAAAATTGATAAATTATTAAAAGATCTATATTACAATTTTAACTTCGTGTATAATACTAAATACATTGACTTGCAATTGCAAATTATAAAATGGTTGGCAAAAAAGAAGGCAAATATATTGAAAGAAAAAAAAAATGTAGTTAAAAATGATAATAATTTCATGAAATTTAAATAACAACTAGCTTGTCATCTCCAGTTTGTAACAAAACTAGCAAATAGTTAGGGAATTGACATACTGACTGTTAAAAACATTTACATATATCGAATAACAGTACATTTTTACAAGTTATTAAATAATTTATCTGCCCCCTCAAAAAATAAATAAATAAATAGTAAAAAAATAATAAATAAATAAAATAAAATAAAATAATTCATTTTTAAATATGAAAACAATTCAGTTATTTACACATTTTACATATCTAAAATTTTCTGTAATAAAATAGCTAGCTTACTTCAAAAGGATTTTTTAGAGCTCCAACAATGCAAAACGGTATATGTATATCGGCTGATATTTTATCAGCATGCTTTTGTTTATTAAGTGTGTTCCTGTAATCACTATCGAAAATATAATTACATAACCCACATTGCACTTTTTGTCTCTTACATTAGGTGGGGGCATAACTGATAAAAAAAAATATTGAACTAGTAACTATATACCAAAATATTCTCCCATCAACACTTTTTAATTGAATGATTTCGTACTATGAGCCAGAATACTAACGGTTTAAACAAAGAGTTAACGGAGGCGCAGTTTGTTTTGTAACTGACACATAGGGCGGGAGGTGCAACGTCCAGTCGTTTAGGTGCCCAAGCTTTACGTTGAAGAGAAAACAATGTTTTATCTTTCTATTTTTTAGCATTTAGTTAAAATCTCTTTAGCGTTTTTTTTTTTTTTTTTTTTTTTTTTTTTTGATATATATATATATATAAGTAAAATTGAAATCTGTTTGCTTGGGTAATATTTCAGAGACAAAAAATTGTCAAAAATACGGGATTTCTTAATATAAGTTTTAATTCTTTCTAACGACAAACTTAAAAGCAGCGCAACAATTTGGTGTTACAACTCATTCTTCTGACTAAACAAAATGTGATAGTAATAATAAAAATATTAAAAAAAATTAATACAATTGACTGAGGAAAAAGCTAACGAAAGTATTACTTCTGAGAGAAGTAAACTCGTATAGGCTGTAAAATATCCAGATTATTTCGAGATGAAAATTCAAAGTATTTGGGTATTTTCAATTTTCATTTTGCATCATATAAATTTCTTAAACAATCTTTTAAATCAATCAAAAATTACGTAAAAAAGTAAGTATAAACAATTTCGCCTTTATTATTATTTCTCAACTGGTAGACGGCAGGTGCTGGGTTCGAACCCAATCGCGGCTGTCGGCCTAACCGTTCGGAGTTTTCCGTGGTTTTCTTCGAACCTTGCGTAAATACGGGTTAGGTTCCCTTAGAAAGACCCCCACGGAGGGCACTCCCCCTGGTCCTATATCCCATTAGCGTAGATAATCGGACGACAAAAATCAATCAATCAACCTTTATTATTATTTTTTTTAATAAAATAAAAAGAAAACACAAATTTAGATAGTAGGAAAAAAATGAGACTACAATTATTTTCAATTAAAGGTAAAATTTGAATAGAATGGAAAATATCCAGATTTTGATATGAAAAAATACCAAATATTTGTATTTCTATAAATGAATTTTCATCGTATACTACCTAAATTCCGTGATACATATTTCTAATTAAATTTAAAGTTTAGATTAAAAGAATAGAAGTTTCTTCACTTCGATCAGTATATCTTAAAATTTCGAGATTAAACTAAAAACTTTCCAACAGTAAAAAAAAATACAAGTAGATTTCGATATATCCATATCCAATTCAAAAGACACAGAAAAAAAAAAAAAAATCGGAATATCAAGGTTTTACTCAAATATCACTGTTATAATTAACGGTATAACTTTCTATAGAAAATGTACAAGAATATTTTTTTTCCGTCATATCGAAGTTTCCGAGAATACAATATTTGAGAAATCAACATTTTTCTGAATAGTTTTATCAGAAAAATAAAATCCTATATATTAATAAGTTATATTAATTAATTACTAAATTAAAGTAAATAGTAAATTAGCAGTTATTTAAATTAATTAATAATAGTTCCGGCTAAGAATAAATTTGTTTTCTTCATCCTAAATTGTTTTTTTTTTCTTATTTTTCTTATCAGAAACTGCAAGCGGAAATAAATCCAACTGAGAATAAAATTTTATAGGTTTTCTTCGATCTAACTTGTTTTTCTTATTTAATTAAAAACTACAAAAATATTTCTCCAATTCATAAATATTTACAGATTAATACCCTTTTTTTCGGCTAAATTTACTTTTTTCTGACTAACTTTTCCATTTTTCCAATTTATAAATCTTTATAGGTTAATACGTAATACTATTTTTTCTGACTAAAGATGCCTTTACCGGTGGAACAGAAAACTTCCGATTGATATTTTCGTTTTTCCAATTTATAATTCTTTTTATAGATAAATGCCATTTTTTCCGATTTAAACATTTACAAGTATTTATAGGTTAATACGTAATACTATTTTTTCCGACAAACATGCCTTTCCGGATTGAAACGGAAAATTTTCCGAATGATATTTTCGTTTTTGTAATTTATAAGTTTTTATAGGCTAATACCATTTTTTCCGATTGACTTATTCGTTTTTCCAATTTATAAATTTTTATAGGATAATACTATTTTTTCCGACTAAACATGCCTTTTCCGATGGAAGGGGAAATTTTCCGAATGATACTTTCGTTTTTCCAATTTATAAGTTTTTATAGGTTAATACCATTTTTTCCGATTAAACAAGAATTCCGACTGATTTTTCCTTTTTCCAATTTGTAAGTTTTTACGTAATACTATTTTTTCCAACTAAATACGCTTTTTCGGATGGAACGGGAAAATTTTCGAATGATTTTCCAGTTTATAAGTGTTTATAAATTAAGAACATTTTTTCCGATCAAACAAGAATTTTTCCGACTGATTTTTCCTTTTCCCAATTTGTAAGTTTTTATAGGATAATACGTAATACTATTTTTTCCGACTAAACACGCTTTTTCGGATGGAACAGGAAAATTTCCGAATGATTTTCCAGTATATAAGTTTTTATAGGTTAAGAACATTTTTTCCGATCAAACAAGAATTTTTCCGACTGATTTTTCTGTTTTTCCAATTTATAAGTTTTTATAGGATAATACGTAATGCTATTTTTTCCAACTAAATACGCCTTTTCCGATGGAACGGGAAATTTTCTGAATGATTTTCCAGTTTATAAGATTTTATTGGTTAATACCATTTTTTCCGACTAAACATAGTTTTCCCGATAGATCTGGGAATTTTCCGACTGATTTCTCCTAGGGGGGGTGTTGCACCCCCCCAAACCCCCCCGGGATTTACGGCCCTGATTTTGTGTTCATAAAGTAAAAATAAGATTTAAAGCTAAATATATTAAATTCCATTTCAAATTCTAAAATACTATTTTTTTTTTTCAATTGCCCTTATTGTTTTATTACTGTTGTATATAAATTATGTTTTTTGTTGTAAATCTTAATCTTATTTCATACAATATAAGTACACGAATCTTATTTATTGCTATGCTCACAAATATCTCTAAAACACATAAAGAATAAAAATAAAATGTGAAACTATATTTATAACGTAGTGCTTATTCCTGAACTACAAGTATACAATTATGTAATATATAGCGTGAAGGGTGACAAGGGAGGGGGGGGGGCGGGAGGGTATGGTGGAGTGTAACATTTTGTGACAAAAGGGGCGAGGTAGGGGCAAAAATATTGAAAAAAGGTGCGACATTATTTATAGATCGCCTTTAATCGATATACTTTTACGCCCCACCCCCAACCGCTGTGCTTTAGATAAAAAAAGGTTGGGGCAGGAATTCTGAAGATAATTTTCGTATCTATTTAAAACCGGGATATAGTGGAGAGTACACGGAGGCATAGGCCATGCACTTTCTAGATTGTTTTCAAATGCTCCGTATACCCTTTGTTTCTCTTAAAAAGGCATAGATTAAATTCTAGCCATGCACGTTCATGAGTCCAACGTATGCCCCCCTAACAGTACTATGTAGAAATAAATCAATGTACTTGTAAAGAATTTAAATTATTTTTGAAAATAATTAGATTAAAAAGAATGTAAAAGTAAATGCGTAATTCGAATTCTTATTTAGCATTTACTGAGCAAGAAGCAGGACTGTGGAAATGGGAAACCTTAGTGAAGTATTTTAGTAATTTTTAACAAAATTTACGTATAATTGTTGCAAATTATAATGCATATTTTTGCTTGATATTATTCACCTGAAAAGTCACATTTAAAAATTAAAAAATACTTATTAATATTATATCTAGTGAAAAAGAAAACTTTGATCTCTTTCCAGTCTTGAATCCAGACAATTTTCTCCGGGAGGAAAATGCTGTGTCTCCGTGGGAGGGGGGGGAGGATGCCTCTCCCAGACCACTCCCTGAAATCAGTATAATATCTTTCAACAA
Organism: Maratus speculifer; assembly: GCA_964019185.1. Lineage (NCBI taxonomy): Eukaryota > Metazoa > Arthropoda > Arachnida > Araneae > Salticidae > Maratus > Maratus speculifer. Next base: position 92,816,123 of record OZ025302.1, read on the forward strand.
CCTTCGCATTAACATGAAGTTGTGATTTGATTGATTATTTATTATTCCCACAAAGTAATAAATAGTACAATTTAATCCCTCCTCAAAATACTAATAATAAGAAAATAAATAATAAAAAGAACATTTTGCATATATATAAAAGCATTTTTAAGATTCTCAGCGTACTGTGACGTAAAAAACATATAGAAATGTTCTTTTTTTTTTTTTTTTTTTTTTTTTTTTTTAGAAATTTTGCTTTTTTTTTTAATTGAGTCGGGAAAGATCGAATGGGGTCTGTTTTTACTGATTTTTGTTCAGGCCGGGCGTGGGCAGACATTTAAGTTTTACACAGGGCCAAGTAAACCTCTAAATGACCTCCCTCCGCCCTCGCCAATATATTATAAATTATTTTTGTAATCGTTTGCTATAATGAATCGCCAAATATTGATCTGATCGCCATGATTCTTATTACATTCGTTTCATTTAAAATATAAACATTTCACTCATTTTATTTTAAATACATCCATGTAAAACACACACATTGCAAGCATATTTAAAAAGCAGCGTATATTTAAAAAACATTTAAAAAGCAGTGTAGCGATATGGATTCGCAGCATAACCTCTTCACTAATATATTTCTGAAAGAATTTTTCTTCATTAAAGTGATTGGTAAGCATATAGAGATTGCTCTGAGATTAGACAGAAAATACAATTGAGGTGGAACGTTTCGCGTTTTGTAATTCATTATTTACGATTATTATGAAATGAAAATATCGAGGACGTTTTATCGAATTATTTTAAGTGTACTGAAATATTAAGACGATTTTATTCCGTTATTACTTTTCTGACTTTTTTAGTTTGGAAGCTTTTAATTATTTATCAACGAAATTGAATTTTAATGTTTAATGTAAGTGTGGCCACGCCTTTCGATATCAAATTGAAATGTTACTTTTAAATTGGGGTGGAATTATTCGGCCTTTGCATCTGTCAGAAGAATGATGCTGCTCGATAAGCTTGGAGAGTTAAAGTTCTTTATGTCATGTTTTAGAATTATTGGGTCATGATTTCATATTCTATTAAAAACGTTAAAAATTAATATATTTGTAACCGCTGACGTGAATTCACAACTTTTAAGTATTTGTTATTTTCTTCATTCCCGTTTGCCATGCTTATAATATTCCTCATAATTTGCAGCATTGCAGCTTATATTTTTTTCTTACGATGCGGTTTGAGACCAATGAACATATTATACCTTGAAATTATTTTAAGTCCAAGTCGAAATAACAGATAATAAATCAATAAATTTATTGTGTAAACACACACACACACACACAGATATATATATATATATTAGTAATTTAAATATAATACGGAAGGCCTTTACGTTAATTAACAATGTTTAACATGCAAGTCCGTAAGTGGGATTTCATATTAATTAGACTAAAAGTACAGATCACGAATATATAACGCGTTAATCGTCGCAAATTTTATTTCATATGCAATTTGAACTTTTCGGACTCAATAATTAAAAAAGAAGTTATTAAGCTTTTTAGACCTGATATATACCTATGGGATACATATCTTTACAAATTTTTTTGCGTATATAGATATTTAAAAAAAAAAGGTAAATTGGTGTGAATCGAGCCTAATTGATAACAGAAGTAAAAAAGATAGCAAACTGTTTCTCATAGATCTTTTTTAGATAGCTACGTATTATATAAAATTTGCTATCATAAAAAAATGTACGAAAATTATAAAAGTGAAAACGTAAATAATTTTACTGTGTGTTAAAAAAACACATTTGTAGAGTCTTTTAATAATAAAAAATTATTAAATACATTTTTATTCCATGTTTTTTCAATGCAAATAAGTAAAATAAAATAAAAATAATCCTAATAAATTGTCTATAAATGTATTTTTTAAGTCCCTATGAGTCACTAAATTTTATGTACATTTTTTTTTTTATTGTTGTTCAATCTTTGTTAGTTATCAGTATGTTAATATAATTGCATACCTGATATTTAAATATTTACATAAATAAACCCTGGGTTCTGGATAAGTTATGTCTTTAAATCCCACATTATTATTGTTTACATTATTTTAACAACTTAAAAATAACTCTTGTTTCAGAAATATTTCAAAAAACATTTTATCTATATTTTCAATTAGAAAGAAAACCGCACGAATACTTATATCGATGATCAAGCAAATGCTGTTCTTTCATAAGACAGCCTTGCATTATAAAAACAGTCGTGATTTTTGACAAGCGTCTAGGGACAGCACTATCACAGAATGCACAGCGCCCAAGTTTCGCTTTCAAGAAGCGAAAAACAGTTTTCACGGGGGAGAAAAGTGATTTTATTGAATGCGTTGGCTTCAGCGGTGGTATTGCAGTCTACGCGATGCGAACGAGATGAATCCCTTTCGTTGGTTTCGAATACTTAAAACCTTCGTTTAAAAGCTGTTCAAATGTGTTAAAAAGCACTACAGATTAATAAATAATAGATAAAGTGTTATCAGAATATAGATTTATGGATTTTGAAAACATTTCAGAAATTCTTTAATAGTTTCTGCAATTTTTCCCCGCCTTCATTATTACTTGAAAATTAATTTTTAATTGCTTTACTTTTTCATTTGTTCAGTTTGTATTGCGACGTGATCAAGGACTTTTTTAATGGGCTTAGAAAAAACTATAATTTAGGACTATCATAAATTTGTATTAGTACAAAATATGTAAATTACCAAAATAAGAGACAGAAAAAAGTTTAGATCATCTTCCGTTTTAAAATATTGATTTATAAATTAAAATTTCTTAGTAAGGGTAATTCTCAAAATATGGAAATAGACATGTATTATAGTGATTATCTGATATTTACAGGATTAATATTACCTTCCCCTAATATTAATTAATACGAATCCCCTAAAAATAATAAGAACATAATATCAGTAGTACATCATGCGTGTCATAATATTAATTTACGTTAAAAAGTATTCTAAATAAAATGAATAATTACTGTTATTATTATCATGCATCTTGAATTATAATTCTATTTTTCCTATCACTTAAGCTGTTTAATTTCTAAGTAATTAAATAAAAATACTAGCTATTTTCATGCATTTACTAATGAAAACAGTTTTGAGAACGGGTCAGAAATTTGTGATTATGGATTTAATAAATAATAAACTTATCTGTAAACATTTTCATAGGAGGGGGCATGTAATATTTTTTTTTCTTTCTTCCATTTTAAATCTGAATATTTATTTGTTTATGTATGTTATCTAATCCTTTGAAAATGTGGAACTAGCTGTGCATATTGCAATTAAGAGTGCTCCTAAATCGAAAAATGCAACTTTATCACATAAGTTTTAATTTACTTTTGTTCGGAAATGAATGAAACTAACAACTGTTGTTCAAAAACTATCTAATTGCACTATTTTTTTTTCTTTGAGAGAGAGAGAAAGAGGGGGGGGGGCAATAGATCCTTTAGAAAAGTGTCAAAATGGACATTTTGAACCGAATTTTTGCGAAAATAGCCTTAAAAAATGGGAAATGAAGGGAAAACAGTTCTATAAAAAACATTAATGATAATAATTAACATAAATGTTTGATATTCACATGTCGGTGATGGTATCATGAAATATCACGAACTCAATTTTGATGCATTAGGAAAGTTCTTATTAATCTATAGTTATAGCAATTTATTGGAATTTAATGAAATTTTCTCACATAAAGCTTAGTTAAACTAATAAAATTAAGGTACTGCAGATCTGGATAAAAATATTTCCTACAATTTACAATAAATGATAAGCTGTGATATAAGTACAGGGAATGAATTTATGTCTTATTAAAATAACCAATGAATGCAATGAAAAAAGGGGGGGGGCGGCTGAAATCAGGCAATAGCCTGATTTCAGCAGAGGTTGATTTCTATGTGTCTCTCCCGCCCCCCCCCCTCCCATATACACACACACTTCCATTGTGTCCTTATACAAATTAAAACAGCCGGATGGAATAAATACAGATTACTTTTAAAGTCTGAACTATCAAATATTTAAAAACTTATAAAACTGTTCATGTTATATATGTTTATGATAACGTAGGGTGAGAGGAACAATACTGCATCACGTTAAAAATGCAAATGAGTATTGTTCCAAAACAAGCTGATTTTATTATCACATTAGTTATGGAAAACATTTGAGTTGAATTACCAAACATGTTTTGTGCATGTTCTTAAAATAATTTTACATTTTCTATTAAATTATTATGAATAAGCACATAATTTCATCATATGAGAAATTTCATTTTAATTTATCGCATGATTTTCTTTTAACTATCAACAATTAAAAAATAAAAAAGAAAGAAATGAGAAAGTATTTTTAGAATAAAACTATACATCTAAATGTTTAGCTATTAATTTCCATGGGGATCTGAAATTACTTATATTTTACCATTATGTTATAGATAATAAACATAAGTAAATCTATCGCTCTATGACTTTTTAAAATAATAATAACAATAATAAATAATTAATTAAATAAATTATTAAAAAAGAGAGAGAAAGGGAAAGAAATAAAGAAAAAACAGTCTTTTAAACAATCTTTATAACTCATAAACTCATTTTGAGTGTAAATGCTTCATGCTCGAAACACAAGCTTGCCGAAAAGATAACAGGTTTCGAAACTTTTATAACATAAATATTAAAGCTTCACAATTTTAACAAAGGGTTTCATAGCACATTAATACTTGAGTAACGAAAACTTTAACATTATGTAGAAAGAAAGTAGCATAAACTGTAAAACTATTTGCACAGAATATGCACACACTAAGAAAACGACAAAGTCCAAACGCACACGCAATAAAGCCAGTGGTCGAAAACGGACGAAAACCGGTCAGAGGAGCGATCGAAACAGAAACTTGTGCCTTGTGCATTTTGTGAGGGTGCTGTCTTTAGACGCTTGTGATTTTTGGCCCTCGGTTAGAATCCGAATTGCAAATCTCGGAGTAGGATATAATAGTATGTATATTTTTTTACAATACTGATATCAGAAAATATCACAATATTGTATTAAAAGTTATAAACAAAAGAAGAGTGAAAAATTAAAATAAAAATGGGAAAATGCTTTGCTCTTCCGTTTACAAAAATTTATTTATTTATTTATTTATTTATTTATTTTGTGTGTGTGTGTGTGTGTGAAGAGTTGAGAGTGTGTGCGCGTGCGATTGGGAGGGGGGAGGGGTGAAGAGAGAGATTAATGATTATTTATTTTCATTGTAAATAACAAAAATGGGCGATAAATGTTTAAAACATTAAAGAGTTTTTAAACTTGTGTTCTGCGAGAGAGGTTGGATTTAAATATAGAACAATAATATTAATAATAATCAAATTTAAGCTCTACAAATTCTCACCAAGAAATATCTTTTATCGAGTAAAGAGTAGAGGGCAATGATGATTAAAATATAGATTAATGATTATTTATTTTTAATATATTAAAAGGTTTTTAAATATTTGTCCTGGGAGAGATGGTAGATTTAGGTAGAATAAAAATAAAATGAATGGAAACACCACAAGTTCTCATACCAAAAATATGCAAAAAAAAAAAAAAAAAAAAATGCTTGGAGGATGTGTTGAATAAAAGGATCCAAAACTCAAAAATCTCCGTTTTTTTTTTTTTTTTTTTTTTAATTAACTTTTACTACATTAATATTTAATTAATTTATTTATTTTTATTACAATGACGTTTAAATCATGTTTCTATCTTAACTAGAGTAGCAAATATATTAATTTTCTCGTTTTGTACAATTTACCACACTGTATAGTGTAATCAGTGAATAATACACATAGATGAGCGCCGTTTGTGAAGATATTTTCAACACACAAAAGAAATGTGAAATAACATGCATTTTAATCTAAAACCTACACCAGAAATAATATTGAAGAAATATTTTAAGTAATCTTTTAGTAATTTTATCCCTACTGCAGTTTAAGTTTTATCACTTGATTTTGTTTACAAATGATACGGTTAAAGAGCACTAAACAATTCAAAATTTCACCTCAATAAATAAATATTGCTAAAATATGTCCCGCATACTACCCCTTCAATGACAAACTCCCTCTCTATAAGGAAGGATCATTCCATTTTTTAGCAGGTGGGGAAAGGTAGGAGGGAGTGATCGGTACAGGAAGGTAGAGCAGTTAATTGAAATAGTGGCTTCATCTATCAACTTGAAATTAAAATACATTAGTGGAACACTGAAGACGTCATTTTTGTTTTATGTTTAATTAATTATTTGGTTATTAAAATAAAATAAATTTTTTAAATTGAAATCGGATTTTTAAAATTGAAATCTCACTAATTTTATCTAGTTTAAGTGCAGTGTTCCTTCTCCTTATTAAAATTAAAGAAATAAAATTAGAGCAAGATTGCTTTTTTGCGAAAAATAAAAATAATGTATCGTAAAGGTAACGTAACGCAGATTATTAAAATTTTTTCTTATTCGGTTTCATAATTCTTTAACTTTAAACAATCTTAAAATTGGCGAAAAATAAAAGTAAGTAACATATCTAAAGCCATATTACTGAAATTTTTTTGTATTAGATTTCATAATTCTTTATATCTTAAAATTGTGTCATTTGTGCCTCCCCTCCCCTCTCAAAAAAGTAGATAAATTAATAATCGTCCAACTTTATTTACAAGCTTTCGAATTGTTTTGATTTTTTTTTTTTTTTTTTTTTTGTAAGCAGATACACCCTAAGTAATAATCATGAAATACTAATTTATGGAAAAATTTTAAAAGAAAAATTAAACCAAAGATGACGAGTCCTGGTCAATATTATCCACCGGCGTCAATACATTATCCGTATTCATGCAATCTTTAGCCAAAGTCCGTTCCAAAACGTCATCTTTTTCTGAGGTCACTATTTTATTCCTATAATCGTTAGCCAAATTCTGTTCCGAGTCATCATCAAAATTAGTCGAAGTTGGCCTTGAAAAAGGCCTTTTGGTTGTAAAATCATTAGACATAGCGCAGGCTTAATCAAATTATCAAATGGAGTCAAATCAAAACAAATCGTACTACATTCAATTCATTCTCTTCGTACCGCGTGCAGCGGCCGCTATCACTTCCTCCTACCTTTCCCCACCTGCTAAATAATGGAATGATCCTTCCTTATAGAGAGGGAGTTTGTCATTGAAGGGCTAGTGTCCCGCATCCCGTTAAATAAATCACCAATCGTGTGCCGAAGTTAGGAATTGCTAGTCAGATACACATAAACTAACAACACAATTATTATTTAAGCATGGTACAATTTACTACACTGTACAGTGTAATCAGTGAATAATACACATAGATGAGCGCTGTTTGTGAAGATATTTTCAACACACAAAAGAAATGTGAAATAACATGCATTTTAATCTAAAACGTACACCAGAAATAATATTGAAGAAATCTTTTAAGTAATCTTTTAGTAATTTTCTCCGTACTTTAATAAGAAATGTTTATCCACAATTAAATACATTGGTAGCTTAGGAGCTACCGATTAGTTAGTGAAACTGAATAGTGAATAAATTAAGCGTATCCAATTCAGCCTTTATCCGACGAAGTGTTCCGAAGAAGGCAATTGAGCACCGCATGGCTGACATTTTTTTTTTTTTTTTTGGGGGGGGGGGGGGGCATGAAGTACTTCATCTGTCCCAAATAGTTGCGATATTTGAATATTTTTGTACTGATTATTGATATTTATGGCTTTATGATTTTGTATGATTATTTTTTAGAGAGCTATACTATCAATCAACAAAATTTACTTACCTAACCTTCGTCTTTCCATAAATTAGTTTAAAAAATCGCAGTTTTTAAGCCACGCCCCATATTTTTTAAATTCTTTTAACAGTAACACATAAAACTGTCTTCAAGCTAATTAATAGGGAATTCATTTCCGAACATTTCATTCCAACATATCTGAAAAGTATCTTTTAGCTTGAACATGCTACGAACAAAATCGAATTCTGTCAAGCTTACATTTTTCTATTAGACTTGGTTTAGTGGTGGATGAAATACGCCCCAACACTTCATCAGCCTTTAAAATCCTATGTACTAATATTAATTTACGAATTATAACAGCATATGATAATCTTCGCAGTGATTGTCTTCATTTTATTGGGACATCTTTGATTTGCTCAATGGCTGAGAAAAGATTTGTTTTGTTTTTTGTCCGCATTAATACTTTTTTTTTTAACACTTACATTGTAAATTTACTCATATTTTATTTTTGACGTCTTTGCCTTCTTTTGCAAATGGGATATGACGATGAACATTAAATTTAGTAGTTACAGCATTTATGACATTATGGTTTAATTTACCATTTTTGAAACATTGCTGCAGACATTCCAGTACTGCGTTACACTCTATATTATCCATTTCCTTCTTCAAGGTATTTTCTAAATTATTATTTCTTATTTCTATTTCTTCACATTCGAGTTGATTGTACAGTGGACTCCCAATACTATTTTTTTTTTTAATTTTCAATGAATTTTTTAAAAAATTTCTGGCAATAGTCATAGTATATATATATCTCTTATTTCACATTTTTTTTAAATATATTCAATAGCTTTTAAGATATATATATATATATATATTTAATTAACGAGAAAGGAGAATATTTCAAAATGCTCCATGCGTAACCAGTTTTCACATACTTGTTCAAAATTTTTCCTTAATTTTTCATACATACAAATAAATTTTACTAAGCATTTTTAAGCATATTACTTGTAAAATATAAAAAAAAAATGATTTTAACTTAATTTTTTTTTTTTGTTAAAAAATCATTAAAAATTCCGTATAACTGAAATTTAAAAAATTTAAATGCGTCTAAACAAGTTTATTTTTAGTAACATTTGTTAACACATATATACAGAGCATTTTTTGAAAAAATCAGAAAAATTGGGCATAAAGTATTGCGCATGGAATATTTTGAAATCATGAAAATAGCGAAAATATTCATTCTGGGAAAAACAAGTTTTAGTAATTACAATGGTTATAATTGCTTAATATTTTCCTACTGACACAGTTTCAGTTACATATAAGATATACAGTCGAACCTCGATTTAACGTACTTTGATTTAACGAATTCTCCGATTTAACGAATATTCTTTCTGTCCCGACAAAAAGGATGCTAAAATGCTCTGATTTAACGAATTTTTAGCTTTGATTTAACGAACTACAAACGCTGAAAAAAAATTTGCATTTGGAGATAAAACTAAAACTTTCATTTTTTTGCACATAAAATTTTGGATCTTTAACATTCCAATCCAAGTGTTAAATTTTTTTTTTCTCATTTATGGTGGATTCAAAAGACAGTCTTTTCCCCTTTTCTACTAGAAACATGACAAAGAAGTATACCAAGATGTAGAGCTAAGTACCTGCGATAGTGAATAGAAAGAGAATGAAGATTTTGAAAACAGTCAAGATGACGAATAAACAAAAATTCAAATAAAAAATGTGACATTCCAAGAATCAATTTTCATCTTGAACACTTTAAAAAATTATTTTTTGCCTCACGAAGGTTGATGATGTTGTCCTTACGGAGTTAAAAAATATCGACAAAGACCTTTGGAAAGTCAAAACAATGAACCCAAAACAAAACACTATCGAGTATTTCTTTCCGAATTGCCAATAAGTAATGCATGTATGCATTAAGTTTTAAAAGCAAATAACATTAGTTTGAACGTTGATATCCTAACATATAATTTTTAAGCTCGTAGTAAATAATAATTATTCTTTTTTTTTTTTTTTTTTTTCTTTTAAATCATTATATCTAAGGGTATTTTATATTGATATTTTTATACCATATTCTTCACAAAAGTTGATATTCGATTAAACGAATTGCTTTGATTTAACGAACGGATTTGTCTCCCAATCAATTCGTTAAATCGAGGTTCGACTGTATAATATATTTTCTAGCTTATATATAAGTATTTTGTATTTTTATGGTAAATTCACATAAAATATGTGGCTTCGACAGTAATTCATGCAAAGGACGTGAAGTATCTGAATTTTAAAAAATCTTCACAAAGCTAATTTTTTTATTTTCTAATGAATTTTTTTAATTTTTCTGGAAATATTCATGGTATAAATACCTGTTATTGTACAAATTTTTGTTAAATATATTAAATAGTTGTTGAGAATAGAATTTTTTTTATATTACGCTAAAAAGATTGGAGATAAAAAGCAATTCCTCTAAATACATTGTAAACAAACCGAGAAACAAACGCTAAAAAAACAGGTAAAAGCTATAGTTAAAGTATTGTTTTGCGAAATCACAAAATTAATAAGTATTCAGTGCAAAATAATAACATTGAGTAATGTAAAACAAAAAACTCGGCTAAATTTCATGGCGGCGAATCGGCGAAATAGTAAACAAAGGGGCGTGGCAGAATCAGCTGATTGGACAAAAAGGCTTGTAACTCCAGTAAAAATAGTCGAAATAGAAAAATTATTTTTGGGTTCAATAGCAGGGATTCATATAATATTATTATGCTAAAAATGAAAATCCGACAACTTGATTTGCGATTTTAGTCCGCTATACCCTCAGCATTGCGCCTGGCCCTGGCCCCTAGTATACGCAGTTATATTCATTCTAGTATAATTTTACTGGTCTTGATGTACTAAACTGCATCAGAAGTTATTTATTCATCACAGAAGAAGTACTTCATCTGTCCCAAATAGTTGCGATATTTGAATATTTTTGTACTGATTATTGATATTTATGGCTTTATGATTTTGTATGATTATTTTTTAGAGAGCTATACTATCAATCAACAAAATTTACTTACCTAACCTTCGTCTTTCCATAAATTAGTTTAAAAAATCGCAGTTTTTAAGCCACGCCCCATATTTTTTAAATTCTTTTAACAGTAACACATAAAACTGTCTTCAAGCTAATTAATAGGGAATTCATTTCCGAACATTTCATTCCAACATATCTGAAAAGTATCTTTTAGCTTGAACATGCTACGAACAAAATCGAATTCTGTCAAGCTTACATTTTTCTATTAGACTTGGTTTAGTGGTGGATGAAATACGCCCCAACACTTCATCAGCCTTTAAAATCCTATGTACTAATATTAATTTATGAATTATAACAGCATATGATAATCTTCGCAGTGATTGTCTTCATTTTATTGGGACATCTTTGATTTGCTCAATGGCTGAGAAAAGATTTGTTTTGTTTTTTGTCCGCATTAATACTTTTTTTTTTAACACTTACATTGTAAATTTACTCATATTTTATTTTTGACGTCTTTGCCTTCTTTTGCAAATGGGATATGACGATGAACATTAAATTTAGTAGTTACAGCATTTATGACATTATGGTTTAATTTACCATTTTTGAAACATTGCTGCAGACATTCCAGTACTGCGTTACACTCTATATTATCCATTTCCTTATTCAAGGTATTTTCTAAATTATTATTTCTTATTTCTATTTCTTCACATTCGAGTTGATTGTACAGTGGACTCCCAATACTATTTTTTTTTTAATTTTCAATGAATTTTTTAAAAAATTTCTGGCAATAGTCATAGTATATATATATCTCTTATTTCACATTTTTTTAAATATATTCAATAGCTTTTAAGATATATATATATATATATATATATTTAATTAACGAGAAAGGAGAATATTTCAAAATGCTCCATGCGTAACCAGTTTTCACATACTTGTTCAAAATTTTTCCTTAATTTTTCATACATACAAATAAATTTTACTAAGCATTTTTAAGCATATTACTTGTAAAATATAAAAAAAAAATGATTTTAACTTAATTTTTTTTTTTTTGTTAAAAAATCATTAAAAATTCCGTATAACTGAAATTTAAAAAATTTAAATGCGTCTAAACAAGTTTATTTTTAGTAACATTTGTTAACACATATATACAGAGCATTTTTTGAAAAAATCAGAAAAATTGGGCATAAAGTATTGCGCATGGAATATTTTGAAATCATGAAAATAGCGAAAATATTCATTCTGGGAAAAACAAGTTTTAGTAATTACAATGGTTATAATTGCTTAATATTTTCCTACTGACACAGTTTCAGTTACATATAAGATATACAGTCGAACCTCGATTTAACGTACTTTGATTTAACGAATTCTCCGATTTAACGAATATTCTTTCTGTCCCGACAAAAAGGATGCTAAAATGCTCTGATTTAACGAATTTTTAGCTTTGATTTAACGAACTACAAACGCTGAAAAAAAATTTGCATTTGGAGATAAAACTAAAACTTTCATTTTTTTGCACATAAAATTTTGGATCTTTAACATTCCAATCCAAGTGTTAAATTTTTTTTTTCTCATTTATGGTGGATTCAAAAGACAGTCTTTTCCCCTTTTCTACTAGAAACATGACAAAGAAGTATACCAAGATGTAGAGCTAAGTACCTGCGATAGTGAATAGAAAGAGAATGAAGATTTTGAAAACAGTCAAGATGACGAATAAACAAAAATTCAAATAAAAAATGTGACATTCCAAGAATCAATTTTCATCTTGAACACTTTAAAAAATTATTTTTTGCCTCACGAAGGTTGATGATGTTGTCCTTACGGAGTTAAAAAATATCGACAAAGACCTTTGGAAAGTCAAAACAATGAACCCAAAACAAAACACTATCGAGTATTTCTTTCCGAATTGCCAATAAGTAATGCATGTATGCATTAAGTTTTAAAAGCAAATAACATTAGTTTGAACGTTGATATCCTAACATATAATTTTTAAGCTCGTAGTAAATAATAATTATTCTTTTTTTTTTTTTTTTTTTTTCTTTTAAATCATTATATCTAAGGGTATTTTATATTGATATTTTTATACCATATTCTTCACAAAAGTTGATATTCGATTAAACGAATTGCTTTGATTTAACGAACGGATTTGTCTCCCAATCAATTCGTTAAATCGAGGTTCGACTGTATAATATATTTTCTAGCTTATATATAAGTATTTTGTATTTTTATGGTAAATTCACATAAAATATGTGGCTTCGACAGTAATTCATGCAAAGGACGTGAAGTATCTGAATTTTAAAAAATCTTCACAAAGCTAATTTTTTTATTTTCTAATGAATTTTTTTAATTTTTCTGGAAATATTCATGGTATAAATACCTGTTATTGTACAAATTTTTGTTAAATATATTAAATAGTTGTTGAGAATAGAATTTTTTTTATATTACGCTAAAAAGATTGGAGATAAAAAGCAATTCCTCTAAATACATTGTAAACAAACCGAGAAACAAACGCTAAAAAAACAGGTAAAAGCTATAGTTAAAGTATTGTTTTGCGAAATCACAAAATTAATAAGTATTCAGTGCAAAATAATAACATTGAGTAATGTAAAACAAAAAACTCGGCTAAATTTCATGGCGGCGAATCGGCGAAATAGTAAACAAAGGGGCGTGGCAGAATCAGCTGATTGGACAAAAAGGCTTGTAACTCCAGTAAAAATAGTCGAAATAGAAAAATTATTTTTGGGTTCAATAGCAGGGATTCATATAATATTATTATGCTAAAAATGAAAATCCGACAACTTGATTTGCGATTTTAGTCCGCTATACCCTCAGCATTGCGCCTGGCCCTGGCCCCTAGTATACGCAGTTATATTCATTCTAGTATAATTTTACTGGTCTTGATGTACTAAACTGCATCAGAAGTTATTTATTCATCACAGAAGAAGTACTTCATCTGTCCCAAATAGTTGCGATATTTGAATATTTTTGTACTGATTATTGATATTTATGGCTTTATGATTTTGTATGATTATTTTTTAGAGAGCTATACTATCAATCAACAAAATTTACTTACCTAACCTTCGTCTTTCCATAAATTAGTTTAAAAAATCGCAGTTTTTAAGCCACGCCCCATATTTTTTAAATTCTTTTAACAGTAACACATAAAACTGTCTTCAAGCTAATTAATAGGGAATTCATTTCCGAACATTTCATTCCAACATATCTGAAAAGTATCTTTTAGCTTGAACATGCTACGAACAAAATCGAATTCTGTCAAGCTTACATTTTTCTATTAGACTTGGTTTAGTGGTGGATGAAATACGCCCCAACACTTCATCAGCCTTTAAAATCCTATGTACTAATATTAATTTACGAATTATAACAGCATATGATAATCTTCGCAGTGATTGTCTTCATTTTATTGGGACATCTTTGATTTGCTCAATGGCTGAGAAAAGATTTGTTTTGTTTTTTGTCCGCATTAATACTTTTTTTTTTAACACTTACATTGTAAATTTACTCATATTTTATTTTTGACGTCTTTGCCTTCTTTTGCAAATGGGATATGACGATGAACATTAAATTTAGTAGTTACAGCATTTATGACATTATGGTTTAATTTACCATTTTTGAAACATTGCTGCAGACATTCCAGTACTGCGTTACACTCTATATTATCCATTTCCTTATTCAAGGTATTTTCTAAATTATTATTTCTTATTTCTATTTCTTCACATTCGAGTTGATTGTACAGTGGACTCCCAATACTATTTTTTTTTTAATTTTCAATGAATTTTTTAAAAAATTTCTGGCAATAGTCATAGTATATATATATCTCTTATTTCACATTTTTTTAAATATATTCAATAGCTTTTAAGATATATATATATATATATATATATTTAATTAACGAGAAAGGAGAATATTTCAAAATGCTCCATGCGTAACCAGTTTTCACATACTTGTTCAAAATTTTTCCTTAATTTTTCATACATACAAATAAATTTTACTAAGCATTTTTAAGCATATTACTTGTAAAATATAAAAAAAAAATGATTTTAACTTAATTTTTTTTTTTTTGTTAAAAAATCATTAAAAATTCCGTATAACTGAAATTTAAAAAATTTAAATGCGTCTAAACAAGTTTATTTTTAGTAACATTTGTTAACACATATATACAGAGCATTTTTTGAAAAAATCAGAAAAATTGGGCATAAAGTATTGCGCATGGAATATTTTGAAATCATGAAAATAGCGAAAATATTCATTCTGGGAAAAACAAGTTTTAGTAATTACAATGGTTATAATTGCTTAATATTTTCCTACTGACACAGTTTCAGTTACATATAAGATATACAGTCGAACCTCGATTTAACGTACTTTGATTTAACGAATTCTCAGATTTAACGAATATTCTTTCTGTCCCGACAAAAAGGATGCTAAAATGCTCTGATTTAACGAATTTTTAGCTTTGATTTAACGAACTACAAACGCTGAAAAAAAATTTGCATTTGGAGATAAAACTAAAACTTTCATTTTTTTGCACATAAAATTTTGGATCTTTAACATTCCAATCCAAGTGTTAAATTTTTTTTTTCTCATTTATGGTGGATTCAAAAGACAGTCTTTTCCCCTTTTCTACTAGAAACATGACAAAGAAGTATACCAAGATGTAGAGCTAAGTACCTGCGATAGTGAATAGAAAGAGAATGAAGATTTTGAAAACAGTCAAGATGACGAATAAACAAAAATTCAAATAAAAAATGTGACATTCCAAGAATCAATTTTCATCTTGAACACTTTAAAAAATTATTTTTTGCCTCACGAAGGTTGATGATGTTGTCCTTACGGAGTTAGAAAATATCGACAAAGACCTTTGGAAAGTCAAAACAATGAACCCAAAACAAAACACTATCGAGTATTTCTTTCCGAATTGCCAATAAGTAATGCATGTATGCATTAAGTTTTAAAAGCAAATAACATTAGTTTGAACGTTGATATCCTAACATATAATTTTTAAGCTCGTAGTAAATAATAATTATTCTTTTTTTTTTTTTTTTTTTTTTCTTTTAAATCATTATATCTAAGGGTATTTTATATTGATATTTTTATACCATATTCTTCACAAAAGTTGATATTCGATTAAACGAATTGCTTTGATTTAACGAACGGATTTGTCTCCCAATCAATTCGTTAAATCGAGGTTCGACTGTATAATATATTTTCTAGCTTATATATAAGTATTTTGTATTTTTATGGTAAATTCACATAAAATATGTGGCTTCGACAGTAATTCATGCAAAGGACGTGAAGTATCTGAATTTTAAAAAATCTTCACAAAGCTAATTTTTTTATTTTCTAATGAATTTTTTTAATTTTTCTGGAAATATTCATGGTATAAATACCTGTTATTGTACAAATTTTTGTTAAATATATTAAATAGTTGTTGAGAATAGAATTTTTTTTATATTACGCTAAAAAGATTGGAGATAAAAAGCAATTCCTCTAAATACATTGTAAACAAACCGAGAAACAAACGCTAAAAAAACAGGTAAAAGCTATAGTTAAAGTATTGTTTTGCGAAATCACAAAATTAATAAGTATTCAGTGCAAAATAATAACATTGAGTAATGTAAAACAAAAAACTCGGCTAAATTTCATGGCGGCGAATCGGCGAAATAGTAAACAAAGGGGCGTGGCAGAATCAGCTGATTGGACAAAAAGGCTTGTAACTCCAGTAAAAATAGTCGAAATAGAAAAATTATTTTTGGGTTCAATAGCAGGGATTCATATAATATTATTATGCTAAAAATGAAAATCCGACAACTTGATTTGCGATTTTAGTCCGCTATACCCTCAGCATTGCGCCTGGCCCTGGCCCCTAGTATACGCAGTTATATTCATTCTAGTATAATTTTACTGGTCTTGATGTACTAAACTGCATCAGAAGTTATTTATGACTCCACCTACTTGAAATGTAGTAGCAACTAACTTGGGGCCAGGCCCGTAGCCAGGATTTCCTTTCGGGAGGGGCTCAATTTTAGAACTTTTTTTCATCTGACAGCATTAATGGGCATATTTAATAAAGTAAAAAAAAAAAAAAAAAAGAATAACCTACACTGTAAAAAAAAAGGTCGATCTACTAAAAATTTTTTAGTGATCCTTGTAATTAGTAAGAAATTTTTTGTAATCTTACTCGATTACAAGGAATCTGTAAGAATTACTAGAAAAAAGCTAGCAACAAATTGAGTTAATAGTTTTACATTTTTAATAGCTATTACTAAAACGCACTTGGTGTGGCCGTGATAGCCTAGTGGTCATAGCACCAAATAGCAGGCTGAAAGTACCCGGGTTCGATGCTGGACGCTACCAAATATGCACCGAATGTGTGCACTGTAAGTACTCGTTAAATAAAGGGATTATGAAAATCCTGTCGTAGCAGTTACCATGGGTAAATGGTCTCTGGACTTTCCCTCCCCTTTAGAAACATGTCAAAATAGAGCAGGTAGCAATGTTTGGTGCTGCCATCTATTGCGGCTTTGCCGAAAATCTTTCGCTTAAGAAGTCTAAATATAATTTTTAATTAACTAAAAATAATTTTAGAGCTATTATTAAATTTGCTTGGTGGCTCATACTAAAAAGTTTTAACTTAGTTATACAAAAAATTTTTTTGTTCAGTTTACTAAAGAAATGTTTGTTTCACATGCAAAAAAAAAAAAAAAAAAAAAAAAAAAAAAATGCTTGTAATGGTTACTAAAAAATTCTGTGGAATACAAATTTACTAAAAAATTTTTAGTAACCTCTTGAATTTTTTTTTTTTTTTTTTTTTTTTTTTTTTACAGTGTACGATATAATCCTGTATGATATACTTGTTCATTCCAAAAATTGCTATTTTTTCGATTCCTATTACAATTTTTGGTTTCTAAGAACTCTTATGGTACCAATTCGAAAAATGAAAGTGTTTTTGAGGAAAAATACCGCAAAGAAAATTAAAAAGCATAAACTAACAATTTTTGCGATGAACCTCATGTATTTTTATAAGAATTTTTTTTATTATCAAAATGCAAGCAAGTAATTTTAATGGATTTAAAACGCAGGATTAATAATAGCATACACGTGTCTTACATTGCGGGTGTGGGGTCTTAAAATAATTAAAATTAATTGCGCATATTTTTTTTTTTTCAAAGAAAAAATTTTTTTTACAAATTATAGGTAATCGTAAAAATTATATTTATATTTCACATTCTTTGATTATAAAAGTTATAAATTCAGTACTCTTGGTACAATATATTTACTAGCGCTACAGAAGAAATTTTAGTGACTTCTTCGCAGCCATGAGGCTAATTACTTTATCAGGATCTACTGTAATGTCCCAACGAATGAATATCATTGTAAGGCTGCTCAGTCTATTATCAGTTGTTGACAGGTATTAGGTTTGATCCCAATCTCACTCGTCAGCCTAATCGCTGGGGTTTTCCATAATTTTCTTTGAATGGGGATTAATTTTATAGTAACGGTCTAAGTTGTCTTTGCACGATTCCCATGGAGGAAACTGGTGTCGGACGCATCCCACATTCCTTCGGGGTCTATATACCTCGTGTACTCGCCGTCATAAATAACACCAACAGCTGTCTTTCATCAGCCATAGTGTTTCTAGGCAAAAATTTAATTTTCTCATTGTTGAAAAAGACCTTTCAGCCCTGACTATTTTTACAGAAATGGTAGCCAAGACTGTTAGCAAGTGCCTCATTGTATTGTAATACAGTGCATTGCAGTACTTTAAAACTTTCAGGACCTCTGTTTTTCTATCAACATTATGAATTCTCTCACACCATACTTCATATTCAATTTTCACTTACGAAATTAACACCTTATGTTTGAAATATTGAGAGACATTCTCTAATTTGTTTGCTTATTTCGGAAAAACACATCCTGAAAAAAGTATTAGATAATAAAATATGCTTTAAAAAAAAATACTAACTGACTTAAAAAAAAAAAAAAAAAAAAAAAAAAAAAAGGATCAAGTTTGGCGACAACTTGGCGCTAACGCACGTGAATGCATAATTTTAATATACTTATGATTTGAAAATGGTTGTAACAATGAAATATGATTTGCGACAAACCATTATTTTTTAAAAATCAAATCCACATTTTTTTTTTATTTAAAAAAAATTCTAATCATCAGAATTTAATGAAATTAAAATGGGACCACTTAAGTATCTTATACTTTCAAACAAACAAAAAGAATTATCAAAATCGGTTCATATTGAAAGAATTTATGAGTGAACAAGAAATGCATACAGGTCAAAATCATAACCTCCTCCTTGAAGTCGGTTAAAAATCGGTTGAAATGTCTTCATTTGAAATGAATTTCATTCAAATTTTGAAAAAGAGTTTCAACACAGGAAATGCAGATAGATTATGACCCACTAATACTCTTCAGTGGATGTAATT
This sequence comes from Maratus speculifer, assembly GCA_964019185.1. Lineage (NCBI taxonomy): Eukaryota > Metazoa > Arthropoda > Arachnida > Araneae > Salticidae > Maratus > Maratus speculifer. The sequence goes on from OZ025302.1 coordinate 92,835,340, forward strand.
TGGTGGTTTGTATGTGTAATCTGTCTAAATTTTGATCTTAGGATTTTTACTTCAATTTGAAAGACGTGTTTCTAAGTTTTGTTGTAGAATTAAATGTCTCTCGAAAGATTTCCATCGCATTTCATTTTCTCTGTTTTCTAAAATAAGGTACCCTGGGGTAATAACGCCACGTTAAGGTTCTACCAATTTTCACGGCTTAGTTTTAGATTGTATTTTTCAAACAAATATAGGATCTGATACAGCAACTCATTGACTACCTATATAAAATAAAATAATTTAACAGATATGTATTCATAAAATGTAATGGCGTTTTTTCTTGACCCATGCTATTTGGCGTTATTACCCACCTATATGGGTAATAACGCCATGCAAACAAAACTATGAAATAAGATGGAATAATTGCATGTAGATAGCCCAATTCTAAAAATACAAACTCTACAAACTTAGAAATTGATAAATTGCATTCTAAGATATTGAAAATGTTCAATTTTTGTGAAAGTGTAAGAAGTATAAAAGTGTGGTGTGGGAGGGGGGGATGAGGCTAATGAATATCAGACCGTGAGTTTCTTTTTGCTTAAAAAGGACCGTTTAAATAGAAATATGAGAAACATTGCACAGTTTTAACTGTGTTTATTTGAATCAGTATTTAGGATGTAGCTCGGTCACTGTAGGCAATCAACCGGGGTATTAATGTCAAGGATTGGCGTTATTACCCGGTATAGTTATTGCGCAGTACATTTTAAATTACAAATTATCTCGAGAAGATATCCAAAATCTTCAACAACATTTTAAAAGTACACGAAATGCACTACAAATTTATATAATTAACAAAGTATTTCCGGATAAAAAGATAGTCTTCACATATACAAAACGTATCTCGCAAATTTTAGATCAAGCGTTAATTTTAGTTGTTTGTAAAAACAATAAGACCTATAAATGAAACAAATTAACTTGAAGCTGTTTTTTGCGATTTATATGACTCAAAACCCTTCTGCGCAGAGCACATGGGTATCATTTACCTGATTATTTCATAATTATGCAAAATATAAGCACTTGGCGTTATTACCCCGCCTGGCTTTATTACCCCAGGGTACCTTAATTAGGACATCTTTAGCATGAGTTACAGCCGAAATTGAGTCACAAGACTTTTCATGAAGATGAGCTGACAATGGCTTTGTCAAACAGAAAAGCATGTCATAAACAAATAGGCTTGTGAAAAAATCATTTTTTTCCATTGCATAACTGCCAAGAAAGGTCTATAGCTGGTAAAGAAATATTTCATGTGTTTTCCGAAACATTGTCTAAGCTAATGCAAACTCATTCAAACAGGTTGACAAAAGTTACCATATTTTCATGACTGTCTATAAATATTGTGCTTCAAAGGCGAAAAAAATTAATTTCTTTTGTTTTCTGGGGTATATGGTGAAATTGGTGGCTGAAGGATCAAATTTACCTTAGGATGTTTTCTAAAAAAATTCTCAGTTCATTTAGTTGTTCCAAGAGAGATTTGGATAACAGAAGTCAGCAGGTGTTTTTGGACATTTTATGGTTTAAACAATGGCTTGAAAGTTGGAAGTATCTGATTTTGGGACACTTTCTGACGAATTGTAAATTGAATCCCACTGACATACCCAACTATATAGGTTCTTCTGTCATATGTCTGTGTGACACATTTAGACATGTCATTACGCAGTTCATTACAACGTTGTTCTATTTCTTCTGTAATAACTTTGACGGACAAATCATTTACTTGAATGAACCTAAAATAATTTCCCGAATTATTGGGGTTTGTGCATTTTATAAATAGTCCATATATCCAACTCAAAGGACAAATTATTCTGTGCTTGAAATATGTCCATAATTTCATCAGTTTTCAACCTAAAACAGATCGCGTTATTTTAGTAATCAGTTCTTCAGTAACAATATCCCAGCATATTTGAATGATTTCATTCTGAATGCCTGGGCTGAAGTAAGAAGTAGGATTTCTATGTGCATTTATGACGTTTCAATTCCTCATCTCCAGATTCTGCTTTAAATCTTAAAATAGTTCTTAGCCTACCCTCTTTTATATTTGTTCTCTAATGTTAGAGAACTGATTTTATGATTACCTCTTAGTAGCATTTTTTGCTCGGCACAAAACAAGATTCTTAGAATTTTAGATGTTGCCTCCTAGAAAACTCTTTAGAAAAACCACCAAAAAATCCCTACTCAACAGTATACATCCTTGTAGTTCATATTTCTACAAAAGACAAAGAAATTTTCCCACACAAACAGACTACAAATGCAAATTGCCTTTCTGTTAAAGTTTCATGTGCAAACAGTTTAACTCAAATTTATTCCGTGAAGAGCCGGAAAACACCGGCCGCTACGGTGCCTTTGAAAATTTGTTAATCCCTATCGTCTTTCTTCACACCATTTCTTTTCGAAATTTCCTGTTATTAGCTGTTTAATAAAAAGCCTTTTATTGTTACAATTTTTTAATCATTATTTTTAACATAATTTTACATTACAACGCTCTATTACAGTTTTTGGCTATCTTTTCTACAAAACATTTTAACGCTGATTCCTCTAAGTATTTATTATATCGTGATATAATGAATATAGAGGAAATTAGGAAACAAAGCAAAGGTAAATGCTTTAAATTTGATTCCTAAAGTTAAATTGTATGCGATATGCGTATTAAACTTATATTTTCAAAGTTAAATTAATGATATGATATATACATAACACTCATCGATTTTACTGTGCATAAAGTGAAAATTCCGTTTATAACTTAAGCTGAATAAATTTATAGTTTTACAAATAAAAATATACGTAGTTCTAATGTAAGGGAAGAAAAAAAAAAAGAATTTTTGCAATTTTTACTGTCATTAGTTTAATTTAATCTTTTCAAACTTTCGGGAGGGGCTTCAGCCCCCTTAGCCCCCTCCCTGGCTACGTGCCTGCTTGGGGCGAAGGGAGTATATTATTGAAGCCGGTATGTATGCCTTCCGTCACGTGACAGAGGGAAGATTTAGCGAGTCAAACCGGTTTTTCTCCCGCCAAACTGTCCTTAGAATCTCTCTCCACATTCCCGCCGAATTGCTAGAACGAAATCTGAACGTTGCCAATAAAGGAATCACTGACAAAAAAGGTATTCTTTTAACACTCAAAACGAAAGGTGTTGGTTTTAAAATCTGGCTGAATGAACAATGGAATTTTTTATGGTGTCTACTTGTATAAGAAGTCTATGATTCTATTCTGAAACTCATCCATTTCACCTCAAAAATCCTAACTGATCCTGAATGCATTTTTTTTTTTCACCTATACCCCCTCCCAACCATTCCGTTTCAGGAAAAAACAGAAGCAGCAGAAATTCCGAAGATAATTTTCGTACCTGGTTTCAAATATCAACTCTTAAAATATTGATTGGATAAACATTTTTAGAATCATATGTAAAAGATTTTGTAATTATAATTTTGAAAATGTCCACGATGAGTCTAAATACACTTGAATATGAAATAATTAAAAGTATTTACATCCAAATCAAATGAAGGGCATCCACTTTTATGTAAATTGCATAGATTTTAAATTCGGTATAAGGATACACATAATTGAACGTTATTGAAGTGATATTTTATCTATCTTCTAAATTATTTCTGTATTACATGAATAGAAAGCATTTGAAAACATTTCACTACTCAGCCTTGAATTTTTTTTCCCCCGAAAATTAAAAGGATAACAACAAGCTGGATCGATTCTCCGATCTTTTGCATGCCGCAAGATCAGTTAAGAGAAGAAAACACTGTCTGCAATCCTATGGAGAATATGCAAAATTTAAGGCCTGTTTCCTCAAAAACTACTCGACCGATTTGGATGAAGTTTGGTGACCATATTCACTGAATTATGCTCAAGACTCATGGCTGGCAGTTATTTCCTGTGACTAGAAATAATGATTTTCATGCAAATTGTAATTTTTTTCGAAAATTCCCATTTTTTAATTTTTTTTTCTGAAACTAATTAAATTTTTTTTAAACTGTCTGCCTCATATGTATATTTATACTCTACCACAAAAAAAAAAAAAAAAAAAAAAAAAAAAATTGCTTGAGTATTTTTAAGAGTGTATGGGATTTTAAGCTGAAAAGTAAAAATTTTTGGAGAGCTAAAAAGCTTAGACACTCCGAACTCTGTGAAGTTTTTACACAGTTTATCAAAAACATGATTAAAGTTGGGATAAAATTTACTTAGGGGTCGTCCATAAAAGATGTGGCACAATTTTTCAAAATTTTTGACCCCTTTTCCCCTTTTGTCACAAAATGTCACACTTCATCATACACCCTCCCCCCTCCCCCCCCCCCCCAATCTTGTCACAAGTCGCGTTATATTACCTAAAATATATTTATAGTTCAGCAACAAAGCACATAGCTATAGATCACATCGCAAATTTTATATTTTTTAAGCTTTAACTATAAGGAAAGGGCAGCTGACGTCATTGTGGGCTCTTATTAGTGTGGGCAAGCTGTTTCGCCCGTGCTTCGTTATAGCACCCACTCTACATATGAATTCAGGCATTCTGATTGGTCTACAAATTTTATTATGATTGTCTGTTTGCTATGATTGGGCTACGTCGTCGTCAAGATGAATCCTACAACGATCGCTATGACAAAAATGTAGTGGTAGACTGGTTGACAGAAGTGTTTGTTTGTAAACATGCCCTTTCCTTATGCGTTTTAATCACATTTGTGAGCGTAAAAGTGCTGTTACACGTAAAAATTGCAAGCGCCAAAAATCGCCTGCGTTTTTTTATTTTCTTAGCATTTCATTGGCTGTTCGAGAAGAGTCTTTACCGTCATTTGGATTTCCAAGCATTTGATTGGCTCTTACTGGCGACTCGCTTCGTTCCAGGCCTCAAAGACGCTCCGACACAAGAGAATCGCGCGCTAACCAAGCGACTCCCCTGGTCCCATAGAATAACATGGAAACGCCTGCAGCACGACACGTGTAATAGCACTTTTACAATAAAAATCATTACCTTGCTTATTTTGTATTGATATAAGATTAAGGTTTATAACTGTTGCGTTTTATCGCTGCTTCCATGGTTTAATTTAATCGTTTTTACTTTGCGTCACGCGCAAACGATAATTTTCTTTTTTGTTTACATTTTGGGTTTGCTTGGAACTTTTTCTTTGAACTGGAAAATGGAATACGAATTTTAATAATCCTTACTAATATTATAAATCGGAAAGTGAGTTTGTTTGTTTGTTTGTTCCGCTTTCACGCCGTAACTACTGAACCGATTGTTTTGAAATTTTGCAGACGTAAAGTTAGAAGTCCGGATTAAATAATAGGGTACTTTTTATCCCGGAAAAAATTGATATTCCCGAGGGAAAACAAAAATATAGTTTGCTTGATGGATGGATTGGAGATGGCGCTGAATGTCGTTTAAAACAAAATAAAATATTGCAAACGAATATAAACATGTAAATTTAGAAGCTAAATGATACGATAATGAATCCCCGAAAATGAGAAATTCCCGAAGGATGAAGTACAATTTGTTTTATCGTCTAAACTGTTTTTTACATCTACTTATATATTGCAAACGAATATGAACATGTAAATTTAGAAGCTAAATGATATGATAATGAATCCTCGAAAATGAGGAATTCCCGAGGGATGACGTACTATTTGTTTTATCGTCTAAAATGTTTTTTTACATCTACTTATCCTGAAATAACTATAAGTCAACGAATTACTAATTGGTATAAGTATTAGTTACGTTATTTAGTTCTTGAGGTATGCGATAGATGGCGCTGGGTGTTTTTAAAACGTGGTAACGATGTGCAGTAGCTGTATAATAGTTAGGTTAGTTTAGTGCTTTTTTCTAGGTAGATATCTAAAGTAATTATTGTTTTTTCAATAGGTAATTAAGTCGCTTTGTTCGTCGTTTAGATTGTTATAGTTTATTTTGGGATTTTAGTTTAGTTTAGGTTTATAGTATTCTCATATTTTCACAATGCCTTGCAAACGTAAATCTAATTTGTCGAGCACCTCATCTAAAGCTCGGGCAATGAAAATTGCCCGATCTCAAGAATCGTCTCTCCATGCTGAATTAAGAAGGCGCGAACAAGCAGAGCGTCAGGCTGCTTCGAGAGCTGCTGAGTTATCATCTCAGCTCCAGCAAAGACTTGAGGAGCAAGCCGCTCGCCAAGCTTCTTTGAGGGCTTCTGAGAATGATATTCGTACTCAAGTCCGTTTATCGCAACAGGCTCAACGTCAGCATGGTCAGCTCTATGTAGCCTGTTCCCGGGTTTCCAGTGCCCAAAATCTGCATGTTTTTGCTCCACAAGGGAAAACATATAATATAGTGTACCATTCTGTTTTGGTTTAACAACTAATCGTATCCAGCGTTACATCGCGCTTCTTACATTTTTCCGTGGAAATGAGACGTTTTCTTATAGTTAGTTGTGCTTTATACCGCAATATAACCGAATTCCAGGCGGGCGAAAAGCTAGTACATTATATTGAAGAAAAGATATAATGTGCACAATAATGTCATTTTTTTTTATTGTGAAAGTTAATATATGTTTTTTATACATTTTGTGCTTCAATTTACTACGAAGATATGAAAATTTATTTACTTAAGTGCAAAGAAATAAATTAGATCCACCCACCAGTTGTCTCTCCCTATAAATCAACGTTACTGTGTCTAGAAGTATACAGTGGGGAAATCGCATATTTCTGTAACGATTTAGATTATTTCAAAATGTTGCATTATTTTAGATGGCGCTATCGTCAGATCAATGGACTCTATTCTGGTGACGTCAAAGTCACGTGCTTTGGGAAAACATTCCCCAGATCATAGACGCTAATTATGCAACGACTCGTTTCCCAACTCGTGGTTGTATGCCGTAGAATTGTAACGGAACATATTTTTGTGACGTGAGGTCACATGTTTTGGGGAAACATTGCAGAAATGACAGCCTCGAACTCAAACGGAGAATAGAGTCCATTGCTTGAAAGGTGTAAAGCGTTAATTATAGCATCTAAAAATATGTGGCGTAAAATGAATTTAAAATAATTTTCTTTCATCCTAATGTATCAAATATTATGACACAAATCTTTTTATTTCCATGTTTTGCAAAATTTTTCTTTCAAAAATACGTTTCTCGTCGAATTGCATCGTAGCTAACACGGAGTAAGAGACAGGAGGGGGACGTAATTTTAAATTTTTGCCATGCGAGTTTTTTCCCGACAGATGGCACGACCGTAGATAGTAGGCTATCGACCGATGCTTCTGCAATGCTTTTCAGAAGAAAATGCATAAATCTGAATTTTTAGAAACTCGTACAAGTAGAAATCTGATTAAGGAAGTTTTCTTCACAAATTAGATACTTTTTTAAAGATACTTGGCGTTTCGAATGCCTTTTTAAGACTTAAAATACGAGATCATTCTGACAAAAACTAAAAGACAGGTCATTTGAAAACAATGAATATCGTGGATTATTCTACCGCCAAGAAATAGATTTATGATTTTTAGAAATTAAAAGAATTAATCAAATTTTCTGAAGTAAATTTTAATTTCAGTATAGTTTTTATAATCTCTGAATAATTTAATGATTCACAACTTTTGATATCTATGCAAATAATACATATAGTTTAAAACAAATTTTTATCTTAATTATTTTGGGGGGAAAGTATTGTAAATTACAGGTCAAGCAAATTTTTACAAAAGTCGTAAGAGGCAATTTTTATATAATCTTAGTTATGGGTGGCAATGTTGAATTCAGACAATTTATTCCCGGAGGGATTTCTGTGGCTCCCGGAGGTGGGGGTGGAGACATCTCATTGCTCAACACTGATTCTCTCTATTTTTAGACGAAGAAAGCATCGGCAGCGTGAAAAAAATCTGAATTTGCTTTCGATGAATTTAATACATTTTAGAAGGTTCTGAGTAAGTTTCGGAAGTTTTTAGAAAATGTCTGTCTAGCTGAATGTGACACAAATTTTCTGCGTACTGCATATCAAGAACCAAGACACGGAGTTTAATCAAATCTTTGATTTATATATATCTTGATATAAATTGACGCTGATTAATTTTTTTGAAAATCGCCCAACAGGCAGCGCAGCTAAGGCACATTTTCCCCGATAGCTATATTTCACGAACTAATGCACCAAATTTCATCAAACTTCATATTCTGTTAAACTTTGACGCACATAGATGCTGATTATGTTTTGGTGCAAATCGCCGAACATGTGGTATTGCTATGCCACAGTTTTCCCTATTTCTACATATGTTATATCTCAAGAACTAATGCACGGAATTTTATCAAACTTCATAATCGGTTAAACTTTAACGTATATAGATGCTGATAGGGTTTCGATGTAAATAACCGAACAGGTGGCGCTGCTATTCCGCAATTTTTCGAGACTTCCTCGATAGTTATACATCAAGAGCTAAGCGCAGAATTTCACAAAACTTAATATTCTGTTAGACCTTGCGATAAACATATTCTGATTAAATTTTGGGTGTGAATTATCCAACATATAACGCTACTTTGCCGCATTTTTCCCGATTTCCACAATAACTATGTTTCAAAAACAAATGCATGAAATTTTACAAAAAAATTCCTAGTCTGTTAGACCATGAGATAAATGAATACAGATTATGTTTTGCGTAAATCGGTCAGCTGGTCAGCAGGTGGCGCTACTATGCCGCATTTTTACAGATTTCCATGATACATATAACTTAAGAACTAATGTACGGAATTTCATCATACTTATTTATTAATCATTATAAAATGTGTAGATTTTCTAAATATATTACTAATGAAACAAAAACTTACAATTTCAAATATTACATAATAGTGATATTAATGGGTTTTTTAATAGAGCACTTGTTATAAAATTCCCTTTTATTAAATAACGAGATATAGTTATTGCGGAAATCGGGAAAAAAAAAAGCGCATAATAACGTTATCTTGATGGACAACCTTAAATCAAAACTTAATCAATTTATCCCAAGGTCTAACAGAATATGAAGTTTGCTGAAATTTTGTGCATTAGTTCTTGAAAAATAGAAATCGCGAAAAAATACTGCCTAGCAGCACCAATTGTTCGGTTATTTACACCAAAACACTATCAGCATCTATCTATGTCAAGGTTTAGCAGATGATGAAATTTGATGAAATTCCGTGCATTAGCTCTTGAGATATACCCATCGTAGAAATCCGAAAAATGCGGCGTAAATCAGTCAGCAAGTGGCATAATAGCGCCACTTGCTGACTGATTTACGCCAAAACATAGTCTGCGTTAATTTATCTTAAGCTCTAACAAGCTAGGAAGTTTGATAAAAATCCGTGCATCAGTTCTTAAAATGTAGTTATTGTGGAAATCGGTTAAAATGCGGCAAAATAGCGTTATCTGTCGGACAATTTACACAAAAATTTAATCAGAATCTACTTATCACAAGGTTTAACAGGATATTAAGTTTTATGAAATTCTGCGCATTAGTTCTCGCGGAATAACTATTGCACAAATCTCGAATATATGCATCATAGCATTGCCACCTGTTCGTCGATTAGCACCAAAATATAATCAGTATTTAAATGAGAATATGAAATGTAATGAAATTCGGTGCATTACTTTGTAAGCTGTCGCGAAAACATTTTTATATGGTGGAGTAGGGAGCGGGGACATGGTTAAATCTTCGTTCGCTTCGAGATTTACATATAAAAAGGTGGGACCCGCTAGCAGGGAAGCCAACTAGTGTACTATTTAATACACCAATGCTTATTAAGGCAAAAGAAACATAGAAGGGGCTTTTTTTATGGAAGTGATTTCTTACTGATGCAGCTATTTATGTAATTTCTACATAAGTACATTTTGAATTACTTTATTTTGGTGCTTAATTCATTATTTTAAATATAAGTACTATCAAAATTATTGATAGTATATTCAATTAAAATAATTAATATTACATATTCTTGATACAAAGTTTGGCAATTTTGTACTATTTCACTCAACACTGAAATTGAACAGTCTCAAATTAGGTTAAAAAGTTTCAAATATACAAATATTTATCAAAGTAAAACATAGCATTATTTACAACTTTATTTGATTTACAGTTTTAATGCAAGGAGTCAGTCTGACATGCAGATTATCCCTATAAAGCAGTATACTCCATTCATATGAAAGTATACGCATAATGAAATCAAGTTTTGCACTATTTTCTCAACTTTTTTTGCTTTTATAGAAAAGCACTGCAAGTAATATTCCACTCCTTGTTTACTTATTTAGTACAGAAAGTTTTAGCCCCTTGCAAAATATTTGCCAAGAAAGTGAATCAATTTTATTTATATTGCAAAATCTATTTTATATTTTCAGGATATTTGTATTAGTACGATCATATAATTAGAATAAAGCAATTTATACATTTATTTTCTGTTTACATATAAAATTTACTATAAAGCACATTTTACTGCTATCGTGGCCTATAAACCAAACTCAGGGATGCCACTCAGAAAATAGCCAAAAAGAGGAAATTATGCGTAAAGTAAAATTACGACATTTTTTACAACATTTATGCATGAATTTTGTAAATTATATTGTTTATAATAAATTTTAAAAAAACTGCAGCTTTTTTTTTTTTTTTTTTTTTTTTTTGTAAACTTAATTTATAAGAGTAAATAAAAATGATGTGTCTTTAGTTTACAGTATTTTACATGAATTAATTTAATCCAGCAACAAATTCAGTGAGGAATTTTATGTATCACATCATTTTAAATCAATTTAAGTAACCCAGCAATAGATTCGATGATTATTCCAGGAGTAAATAGCAAAAATTTGCAAGTTTTTTTAATTTTTTTTTGTTTTTCCCGCGATTTTTTTTTTTCATTTGACGAAAATAGCTGTTTTAATTCATGATCGTTTGTCGGAAAATGCCGTTTTATTTCGCGATCGTTTGACGAAAATCGTCGTTTTACAACGTGATCGTTTGACGAAAATAGCCGTTTTACTTCGCGATCGTTTGATGCAAATCGCCGTTTTACATCACGATCGTTTGACGAAAATCGTCGTTTTACATCACGATCGTTTGACGAAAATCGTCGTTTTACATCATGATCGTTCGACGAAAATCGTCATTTTACATTGCGATCGTTTGACGAAAATCGTCGTTTTCCATCGCGATCGTTCGACGAAAATCGTCATTTTACATCGCGATCGTTTGACGAAAATCGTCGTTTTCCATCGCGATCGTTCGACGAAAATCGTCATTTTCCATCGCGATCGTTTGACGAAAATCGTCGTTTTCCATCGCGATCGTTTGACGAAAATCAGTTTCACATTGCGATCGTTTCACGAAAATTACCGTTTCGTTTCGAGATCGTTTGATGAAAATTGCTGTTTTATATTGCGACCGTTTGATGAAAATATGACCGTTTTATTTTGCGATCTTTTGACAAAAATCACCGTTATATTTCGCGATCTTTTAACGAAAATAGCTGTTATATTTCGATATCTTTTAACGAAAATCGCTGCTATATTTCGCGATCACTTGACGAAAAAAGCTGTTGTTATTTCTCGATCGCTTGACGAAAATTGCTGTGTAATTTCGCAATCGTTTGACGAAAATTCCCGTTTTATTTCGGGATCGTTCGACGAAAATCGCTATTTTTTTTCGCGATCGTTGGACGAAAATCGCTATTTTACTTCGTGATCGCTTAACGAAAATCGAGAATTCTTAAAAATTAAAAAAAGCGGAAATCCGCCTTTCGGTGGAAAAGTGGCATCCCTGCAAACTTCTAGACAACTGAATGCCAGTTAGTTAACAATATTCGAGATAATATGTGTGTAAATAATATATATACAGTAAAACCTCCATAACGGACACCTCTATTTAACGGACAGTTTTCCAATCCCCACTCCCAAAACCTAAATTTTTGTATATTTAACCTCTGAATAATGGACAGCAGTTTTGGTGATAAAGAATGATAAATTATTTTTTAACAAGGACAAAAAAAGTAAAAAGCCTCTCAATTTATCAGGGCAATGGGTCACAAATCTTGTGTTAATGGATAAATGTAGGGGTAGAATGGGAAAATTTCACACGTCCAGTATTGAATTCAGGGGGTGGTCTGGGAGAGAATCTTCTGCAGCATTGAAACGTTTCCCATGGAAGATTTGAGATTTTATGCCTTTAAGAAAAGACAAAATGTAGTATGTCGTTACACTTTTTTTATGTAAAAAAATATGATTTAGAAGGTTTAAAACAACTGATAAAGTTAATGCTTCACATTGAAAAACAAATTACATGTAATCTCAAGCAAAAGCAAACTTTTTTCGTAATAATGTAATAAGCAGTGGATAAAGGTATGTACAATTTTATTTCAGTTTTATTGACAACAACAACAACAAAAAAAAAACCCTTTAATTTCTGATTAACCATATAATGCAGGTTTTTAAAACATAAAAAAGTTTATTAATGAAACATTAAGTAAATGAAACATTAACTTAGAAATTTTTTAATTTCCGAGGTTTTTCGTATAGCGGACATCTCTGAATAACAGACAGTTTCCTCGCTTCCAAGGTGTCCGTTATTTAGAGCTTTTACTGTATGTGTGTGTGTGTACAATAAAACAACATGTCTTACAAATAAAATCCTTTATTTAAAATAGTTAAGTATCATAATTTTTTTGAAATATTTGGTTCAAAAAAGCAACACAAATTTCTAAACAACACTGCAAACTATATTAATACCAATCACAAACTGTCAAAACACCAATTAGCAACTAACAAACTACAGATAAAATTCTAAACACAAACAACATATTTGTAAATGAAATATCATATAAAATTTTAAAAATGGTTCAAAAAAAATTTAACAAAGAACAATAAGATGAAAGAACAACTTGAATGCTAAATTAAAATTTGGCAATTCACTAATATTACTAACACAGAATTTGAATAGTGTTATATATAGATGTAAACTTCAGAATGATTATTGGAAGATATAGAAATGGAATTAATTATATTTTGGAAAGAAATTGAAAGTTATTATAAAAGAAAAAAAAAATTTATGATCCATTGTGATATAATTTATGATAGTATGAATATGATAGTATGAATATGAATTGACAAAAAATGTAATTTAACTCGGTGGTTCCCAACCTTTTTGACTTTTGGAGATTTTTTTTAGAATTCCATTTTGTGTTTGGTATGTTTTTTTGCTTTTTCTATCCATTTTAATAATGTTATGATTTATTTTTAATGTTTTTTCTCCATTTTATTTTGGTTTTATGTGTGTTGGTAGCTCTAAATTCATATTATTTTGCTTTTTTATGGCTAATGCGAAGATGAAATCATACACTTTAATTGTAGTTCCAAAGTATATGTGGGCTTACGAATTATAAAAATTTTGATTGTATTCATTTAAATCCCCCCCCCCCCCCCATGCTTCAATGTAGTAATTTTGTATTAAATTCAATGGTTTACATATTGTTTTATAATTAACGGTTGTGTATATATATATTGTCGATTAATAACTTTTATTTATTATAAACCAGTAAACTAAAGTTATTACTAAAAGTGAAAAATGTACATTTAAAGGCTTATAAATATCTTTTAGTAAACAAATTTACATGTGTCATGCACACAATCAATGACTTTATTAAGATCAACATTGATAAACAAACTATTTATGGATTTTTTTTTAATATACAAAACATCTAAATTAATTAAAAGATATTTGTATACCTTTAAATGTACTTTCTTTCACTCTTAGCATGTTATAACTTCAATTTAATTATAAGTGAATTGCTTACATAATTTTGTAACTATAAAAAATTTTTGGGGAAAATAAATAAATAAAAATAAAATGAAATTCTATTAATTTTTCTGATTTAAATGCATTATCTGACCACCAATAACATTACAGAGTCATCTGCTGCGAAGAGTAAGTGGCTTGAACCCAAGATAAGAATTGGGATATATAAGATCATTTGACTAATGTGACTTTTTCTTAAATTGCATCTTTGAATAAAAGTCATATATTTAATTTTAAACATGCATAGACAGGTGCGTGTGCAGAGAAAACTGCACCTGTGGCAAAGTTTAAATTTGGTATTCCCCCCCCCCCCCCCACCCCCAACTTTCTTGTGATAGGCCAAAAAAATATGTTGGTAGGGTGTGGCATCCGTCCCCTTTGCCCCTCCTTTCACACACCACTGTGCAAGACCTGTCTAATTTGGTCTTTAAAAAAACAAGTTTGTGTTTAAATATACATGATTTATTCTGGATAAAATCTAACTTTTCTGAAAATTTGTTTTCTTGTTCATTACTAAAAGTGATAACTTCATTACTAAAACTGCTAATTTAAACAGTTTTAGATAATTTTCAAATTGGACTTTTCATTCACCAACTGTATATTAACTCTATTCAATTTTTTTTTTTATAATTTTCTGGAGACTCTGAGAAATGTATATAGATTTTTTTTTGGATACTGTAGTAAGTTAGGAACCACTGGTTTAGCATATGCAGGATGACATTTTTTTTTTAATTAAAAGAATATAATAAATATATGTAATTAAACATGGAAAATGTATTACTGTTCTAAGGAAAAATATAAAACTTAAAGGTTAATCTTCATATTTCAGTATTAATTTAATGGATTGGAAAAATGTATGGAGGTATCTATTTCATTTAATAGTTTTGAAACTTTTTTTTTAACCCTCAGTATTTTTATTCCAACTTAGGACAGCAATAAATATCACAGTTTATCTTTTGGTTCACAAAGAAAAAAATTATAGTAAATCTAAAATTAAGAATTTAGATTTAAGATTTTTTTTTTTTTTTTTTTTGAAGATATCTGTACAAAGTTACACACATGCACATGTTCAATGCACTGATAAACTTATAAATATAGCACAAAAAATCATATTCACAATAAAAATTATTTATACAGCTAAAAATTTTCCCCATTTTGATCTTGTATTAATACTTCAGCCAAATTAATATGGAGTTCAAATTTCCTCATAGAATAATAATTTGATAAGTCTTAAAGTGTAACAGAAGGTGTTGTATAATTAAACATGAAAAAAAAAAAAAAAAAAAAAAAGTGATTAAAGAAAAAAATAATAAATCATAAGATTTCAATTAACAAAACATACTGAGTTTTTATGCAAGACAAAAACAGTTTTTTATAACTTTTCCAAACACTTTGAAATGTCACCTTTTACTTTCCCAAATACTCTCTCTCTCTCTCTCTCTCTCTCTCTCTCTCTCTCTCTCTCTCTCTCTCTCTATATATATATATATATATATATATATATATATATATATATATATATATATATATACATATGCAGAAAGCTCAGAAGCTGTAACAAAAAAAATTGTATAGTTCAGAACAAAAATGAATATTAAATTTATACAAGTAAATTTTTCTACTAGGAAAGTTTTTTACAGTAAAGATTGTTAGATTACCATGGTATTATATTTTTTAAAGGTATTTCAATTGTTACAGTAAGGGGAAGATTTAAGTACATATCCACAAATCACATGTGAATTCAGAAAGTTCTTTTAATCTTAAGCAAAGAAAAAAGACAGAATCCTATGATATGAAAACCTATTAATTTTAAAAATAAATAAATAATTAAAGAGAGAGAGAGAGAGAGTAAAAAAAATTTAAAATGGATTTTTATACTAAGATTATAATGCCAAAATTTATGAAATACCATTGATAAAATCTTTCTTATGCATATGGGAAACTTAATGGGATAAACAAAATCTATCAAAAAGTATCAACAACTTATGGGATTGTTTTACAATTTAACATTTGAAAATTATTATGGTAACACCTAGTTTAATTTCTTGTATATATCTATATCTATCTATCTATCTATATATATATATATATATATATAATCTAATTCTCTTTAAAATTTAAGTTCAGATTAAAAAAACTTTTTAAACAACTCTTTTCTTTCTCTTTTTTAGAAAAATAATGAAAATTGCAAGTAAAGAAAAAAAAAAAAAAAAAAAAAAAAAAAAAAGAATAAAAGGCTCTGCTGTCTATTAGCTTTATCCAATTTTCATATATATAGTGATAAATACAACACTTAATAAGAATTAGTATTATTAAATCAATCGGTTTGAAAGAGAAAAAGCTAAAAGCAAAGAAATATAAAGAATTTTTGCTTGTTTCTTAATGTTGCTAAAAAAAATATATTGACACGCTACATAGAAAAATAACTAGAAAAACTCATAAAAAAAAAACAATTATAATAACATGGAAACAATGTAGCATCAATTTCAAAGAATGCATTTAAAGTAAGAATAAATGCACAATATAAATCTGAAACAGTATAAATGCATCTGGAATAAATGGCTAACATCAAGATCAAATAAAGATTATTTTAAACATTTGGACAAAAAACATACTAACAAACTGAAACTGACATATTTTCCATTCATCTTATTTTAATTAAAACTTTATTTTGTTAAACATTTCAAGTTGTTAATTAAATTAAAACTGCTCTAATGATCATGAACACAAAATTCTTTTACTAAATATATAGCGCAACTAAACTATACAGTCATGGCATAAGTCGAATATTTTAACTTATAGAAATCAGATATTAAAATTACTAACCACAGACGTGTAGAATATGTCTGATCTGGTGAGCTAGGATCGTAGGAAATTTTAGCGATCTGGGGAAATCTGCACAAAAATATACAATTTAGCACTGAATTACATAATTTTCCTAAATAATTTTTTTTTCATTACAAATAAAAAGATTTGTACGGCGACTTTGAGAAAATTGCTCTTAGAATATAATATGTACCATATATACTCTTGCATAAGTTGAGAAATTTTAGAAAATAAAAAAAAATTCTATATCTACAGTAATACAGAATGTATGTAAGCCTATAATATGTATCGTAAAATTTTGGGGGAAATTATCATATGGATTGAGAGAAATGTTGGAATAAAAACATTTTCTGCACCCCTGCAAAACCAATAATAGCTGAAACATATTAAAAGGGTGATCGTGACATTCCATGATAAATCTTGAAAGAACCATGCAAGCAAAGAATGCAATATTAAGGTTTAAGGTAAACTATTATTCTTTTGTCTGTAGTTGGTCCCTAATCACAATGAGTAAAACAATAAATATGTCTAGTGTGCTTTTATTATTTAATGCTATAAAGAATTAAAAGAGAAGAAGTTTAATTCAAAACCAATCCTTTCTTGTTTATTAATCTTTTTGTAAGAGCAGGAAACACTTTAAAAAAATCGCATTCTTGCTCTTTTGCTACATCTTATCCCCCATCTCCCATATCTTCCCTAAGATCACAAATATATTTATCTGAAGTTTTGATAAATTCTAGAATCAGATAGATCATTATTTGTTAATGTAAAAGAAAAATAACTTAAAAATCCAAGAAAAATTTAGAAGTTTTAAATTTTTGTTCATCTTTGCGTTGAATTTATTTGGTGGGCCTACAGCAGCTGCTGTGCTTTTGCACTATCAAATTCTATTTAAATTTTATTTTATTTTATTATTTATTTATTTATTTATTTTTACATAAAGAAAGAAAATGCTAATATCCCATAGGTTTCATGCAAAATCGGCATAAATGACAGTTATAAAAATAGCAAAAGAAAAAGTGTTTAATTCAAATTGATGCAATTGGAGCTGGTATTGCATTCCTGCAAATGCAAAATTTAAATAATTTTTAGTTTAACAAAATAAATTTAAACAACCACAATTTGTGATTTAAAATGCAAAAATGTGCATTAAAAATGTGGGATTCCAAAAAAGTATCAGCTGAAAGATCAAAAGAATAGCCAAATGCAATCACCCCTGATATTACAACAGTAACTAATAATAAAAAACAACAATTAAAAATAGTTTAAAGAAAATCTCACTGGATTTCTAGGATTACTATAAAAACTTCAAATTTCATTTATCAATATATTTTAATTATTTTTTAAAGTTGGGATTGTAACACTTTAGAGATACAATATTTAAAAAACTAATTAAATACATACTTCAGAAACAAGAATTAAAAAGACAAATAGAATTTTACAAATCAGTTAATGAAAATTACAATGTTAGGTTACATCAATAACTATTATTCGATAGCAAAAAAGTATTTTTCCTTCTATTCAATTGTAATCAAAATTGTATTAAAACCTATTATAATGAGATGCAATCAAAAGTTCGAGACTTTGAAAAATCTACATAACAAAATAATTAACAATAAAGTCTAACATCAGCTAAACCTATTATTGGCCATGTTAATGATTTTTTTCCCCCTCAAGCATGTACAAAATATCAATTTAAAATTAGACCAAAAAGCAATAATAAGACTGCAGTTTTCTGTTCAAGTATTATCTAAGCTATTAGTAAAAAAAGTTTTCCATATTACATTTATTTATTTAGGGTTAGGAAAACTAATTTTCTGTTGTATACCAACATATTTGATAGTCATGATTTTTACATCATTTAACAGTGATTTCTATATACACTGACACCTTGGATAATGCAGTTGAAAAAAAACATCTGTTTGCTCAATGCATCAGTAATTCAATCCCCCCCCCCCCCCCAAAAAAAAAAAAAAAAAAAAGTTAGCCAAGTTATCTATTTTAAAAATGAGGAATGTTAAAGGTGAAGTTCTTTGTTTCTTAAATTCAGTAGCCAACAAAGGAAAATAAAAGCATATTTTTTGAAGAAATAACTAATCAAAATCAGTCATATTACTTATACAGTAATAATTTTTATTAAAAAATAATTTAAATACCAGAATGAAATATAAAATTAAAAAAATTAAATGTTTGATCCTTAAAAAAGAGCATACCAATATGATATTAGAGGAAAGAATAAAACTGCAGCTTTGCCTTTTTATCAATAATTTTTTTTTATGGGGAAAAACAGATTTCATTGTATTGTTCAAAATTTATATATATTTTGTCTTTTCTTTAGTTTTTAAGAACAACATACATATCAAAATCAACTCTGTTTAAAAAACATTTTTTATTATTATTTTAAAAGCTTGCTTTTTTACATGCTATATCAGAAATGCTGTTTTATTTAAAATGTGATTATATAATTATTGAAGATGTTAAGATGGGCGCCTTTCAGTTATGACACACTCTTCATAAATGACAAATTATATTTTGACATTTTATTTAAAAAGATACAAAAATAACATGTAACAAGAACAGTTTATTTTTACTTGCAGTACAAATCCCAGTGTATCTGAATGTTTAACAGTATATATTTTTTAATGCATGATATGAGATCATATATACAATGAAAGATGTCAACACCACAGAAAAACCAGTTTTCACATACACGTTCAATTTTTGACTAGATAATTCACATAATACAGTCATTATTCCCATTCCTTATAAAGCAAATAATCAACTAAGTGTCTTGGAATGCTTAAATTTTTTATTTCAGCAGGAGACACTTGTTTACGGACAGCAGTTCTTGCCAAAAACAGGAGTGGTTTGATGCAAAGAGGAGCATTCCAAAATGTCACACTTCCTTGTTTACTACTGTAACATAAAAAGAAAAGGGGAAAAAAGGAAAATTAAAACTTGTAAAAAAAAGTTTTTTTATTTATAATTTTGAAAACATAAATGTATTTTATAATTTTTAATGAATTAACAAAAATACATTCATGATACAAAACAAGTTTTATACTAAAGTTATAGAGAAATAAAAATAACAAAAATCAATTTCAATGTTGTGGAGATCAATTCCAATAAGAAAGAAAAAGTAAATTTTCAAAATTCTTTATTCATATTTAAAACAAGTTTGGTTATTTTACGAATAGCTTTCCATCAGAATCATTAAAAGAATAACACTAAGGCACTTCAACTTGGTTGATAAGCATTTATTTATATCTCCTTTGATTAAGTATTTTTCTTTCTTTCTTTTTTTCGGGAGGGGGGGGGAGAGGGGCTAAAATGTTTTGATTTGATAGTTTTAATATAATTTAAGATATATATAGCTTTTCAAATTGTTTTATTTTTCAATCTATTGATACAGTGAAACTTCCTTTTAACAAAGTGTTATTATTCCATTTAACCAGTTTGTTATGCAGAAAATTCATTAAATAGAAAGCAACATAAATTCATGAAATTTTTATAATAAAATACACATGCATAAAAGGAAAATTACACCTAAAATAGAAATACCGGAAAAATGTATTTTAACTAGTGGGCTCTGCCCCCTACGAGCTATGCTCGCCAATTCCCTTTCAGACACCCCAGATTCTAAAAGCATGCTAATTTCATCACCTTTAAAATAATTGAATTATAATTAAAAATTATATTTATTAATTTAGAAATTTTAACAAATTGCATTCTGTTAGTTCCACATTCCATCATCATGGAGAACACTATATTCTAAACAAAATGGTATCTGAACGAAAAACTGTTAAACAACCTATGAGTAGATATATTACTTGAGGGGATGGCAGTTTTAGCAAGAATTTACGATATTAGATGAAATTACTATTCAAAAATAGTGGTAATTAAACTTTTACATTTTAGATAGATTTTATAAGAAATACTACCTATTACATTCTCTCCTATGCTGGAATTTCTGAAAAATTTTTGCTGAGTTATACCGATCATGACCCCTAGACCCCAAAGCCACTCCCAATTAAAAAACTTATCTATCTATCTTTCTATATATATTACTTTTTATGGACATTATAAATTCCATAATTTTGCACAAATCTCTTCGAAACTGATACATAAAATCAAGGGGCAGAAAAGCTTGATCTAGTTCAGTAATGGGCGAAATCTGAAAAAAGAGGTGGAAATAGGGAAGGATTTTTGAAAAATCGAAAAGTCTCTATAACTTCTTAATTGTAATTGATATCAAATCAGTTTAAAGTTTTATTATTTCTAGAAAAGAGGGCAAAAATTTATGCAGGCCTGTCCAACCTTTTACTATGCAGGGGCGCATCTCAGCTTTTGGCAAGCAAAGAAGGGCGCCATTATTAACATGGCTCAAAACATGTAAAAAACATCTTTTTTTAATATTAGTAATAATGAGGGCAATATACATATATATATTTGCATATATACATATATATATATGCAAATGAGTCATAATGCTCCTATAAATCTAAAAAATAAAAGAAAAAAACAGTAACAGTAAATTGTATTAAATTTCTAATAATACATTTTTCTGCAGGGATTATCTCAAACATTTTTGAATTGTTAGGAACCAAAAGTAAAATTTCATCTATTATTAAAATAAAATTATAATCAGAGATGTAGTTAGGTTTTTTTTTTTTTTTTTTTTTTTTTTTTGGGGGGGGGGGGGGGGGGAGGACGCAAGTATTCTGCAATAACTATAATTTTTTGGAAGTGTAAATTAGTCATAATAAAAAGTACAGAAACGAAGTCAAGGTTAGTTCCAAAGAGTTTTCATTAATGGAAATTATTTCGCATATTTTTACAGATATTTAAAAAAAAAACAAAATTACCTACATTTTCAATGGTAAGGACTCCTCCTTACCATAAAAGACAGCCTTTATCCCTCTTATAAAACAGCTTAATGGCCAATGAAACAGCGCTAATAGCAAAAACAAAAATGCTGAACTTTCATGCACGAAGGAGAAGGACTTATTTTTTTCACATTTTACTTCTTAACGTAATAAAAAATTATTGCCGACATTTATTAATTCTTATCGGTATAATTTCTATAAAAAGATTTATAAAGCATAAATATAAATTAGTAAAGAAATGCAACAGCACATGATTATTTTAGAAGAAAACATATATAGTGCTATTGCCTTTCTTTTAATAAATTACATACATTATAATTGTTGATACATGAAATACACTTGTAGTTATTTTTAAAACATCTCTCATGAAAATATCAAGGATTTTAAATAATGTGTCTTTTACAGAAAAATTGTATTTAAAAAACGAACAAAAAAAAACTAGTAACGGGGAACCTTTAAAAGGGCGCCAAGAAAACCTGCAAAGGGCGCCATGGCGCCCGCGGGCGCCGCGTTGGACAGCCCTGATTTATGTATAATCGATTTTTGATAAAATTAAAAGTGGGCCTAAGAGTCTGGGAAAAAAAAAAAAGGATTTTAAGGAGAGAAATTTTTTTAAATTAAATTTATTATAAATCTTCTTAATATTATCTACCATATATATATATTGACAAGTTCTTGATAGGACCAACTCTTATTGCCAAAAAACCTTAAAAACAGAATCAAAAAGAGACCCCATTGGATTATAATTAGTCTATGGGAATTTTGCAAATATCAGAAATAGTGCCAAGTTGATGCCACTTTTGCTCAGTAATTTTGATTACCAAATTTGGTGATTATCGCCAAGTAGCTAGTAAACTTCATGGAAAAATTGGGTTTCCAGAGCAGTGATTGCTCTAATTTTTGTAGAGTAGTCAATCATTTTGATAGATTTTTCACAGATTTGCAGAATTTTTTGCATTTATCCACCAAGATCTCCCCAATTTTTCTAATTAAAATTTATCCTTGATTTTTCCCTGAATAGGATAATTCCCTGATGAGTATGAAATCTGTATAAATGTAGCTACCAGGAAAATTGCTAAATTACACAATACATCACTTTGCCATCACAGAACAAGGAAAAATTATGTGGAGGGATAAATTTATTAAATCTACCCTATCTTTTCTACTCTTTATTCTTATGTGCTTCACATTTTATGTATGTTTTTGCAGCAGCATGAAGAGCTAAGTGCAATGATTTTATGCTCAATAAATAAATAAGAACACATTTTTTTCTTGCCATATATTTTTTAAAAAAATTCTCTCACTTTTCCAGCAGGTAAGCAATATTTACATATTACTTACCTGCTACAATGACATTATAAACTCTTCATACAAAAAAAAAAAAAAAAAAAAAAAAAAAAAAAAAATTAGAAATGAATAATACAAATTTAAATATTTAGATATATTTCAAATGCATTAAAATTTTCTATATAAACTTATATTTCTTATCCTGCATAACACATTTAAACAATCCTCAAACATAAAATAAACTTGGTCTTAATTATGTATCCTAAATTATATTAAATCAATCAATACATCTTTGGAAAAAAAAGGAACATTTATCAGGAGGAGCAGGATAGTGGGCAAAAATTATTACTTATTTACTGATCCCCTTTTAATATTATTGTATACAGTAATCTGTTAACATTCTCAAAAGTTAGGTTTACAGGAACTTCCGCAAATGTTGAGATTATCTTTCCATCATAAAAAGGGATTAGGTTTTAAAATTTTATTTTAATGGAAAAAAGTAACTGAAATGTATAAATATACTTATTATGCATAAGTACATGCTGTAAATAAATTTTAATAATTATAAACACATTGAACAAAGTTTAGTTGCTAGTTGATTGATGAATAAAATTATTGATATAAGATGGTTTGGAAAAACAGATCTTTTGTTTATGAATATCCATATAAGGAAAAATTGTATTCTTGATTTCTCACTTATTAAGGATAGCTATTTCAACAAGTTTTGTTCAAATTTTAAATTTCCCATAAAATTTTTGCAGAAAAATTTTCACTTGCAATAAAAAAATTTGAATTTTACAAAATTTAAGATCTTTTATTTTTAGCATCAAATTATGTTTTGAATTTCTCAGAATTACTGATCTATGTTTTGCCTCAATATAAAGGTTGAAGTTCCCGGAACTTAGGCTGTTACAGTGAAGCTGCCCAGTGTCAAGTAGTTTATGGGATTGGTAAAACAAAGCCAGTTTATTTTGTAAAACAAAATTCACAAATAACCAAGTTGAATATTCACAAATGTTGCAATGTTCTACATTTTTTATTCTGCATTTAATCAAAACTCAACTCATGAATGTTTAATCTGTGAATAATAGAAAAAAATCATTCCAGTTTGCATTGTAAAAAATGAATAACTCTCAAATTAATTCTTTGATTTGAAATCTGTCAGCTTCAAAGTGTTAAAGAAACATTTCTTATTAAAACTATCATTTTTCATATTTTGAATATGCAATAATTTTATCAATTGTATAAAATTACAATGTTTTCAGTTTGCATTGAAACATTATCAATTGTATAGTATTGTATTTTTTTTTTAACATACAGGTTTATTTATGAAAGGGATATAAGTAGAGGAGATATGTACACTACTGTGCGAATTAATTGGGACAAACATATTTTTTAAGAAAATTGTTCCTTTCTCGGGGATTTTCTGCCTCAAACCGGTTTCAACTGCATTTTCTTACAACGTGCCACTGCTCTTGACTAGTCTAATCCGGTTTGATCACGTGATCATGGCATGTCGAAAATATTTCCCTTCAGTTGCGCCTCAGTTGCTGTAAGGAGTGGTCGATTGTGTGAATTGTTTGCTTCGGATGCGCATTTAAAAAATGGCTATCACTCCCAAGAAAAGGACAAGAATTGTTACTCTTAGACAGCATACCTTTATGACTGTGAGGGATATTGCTGCAGCAGTTAGAGTTGGCAAATCCAGTGTTTCTAGGATTATTAATCAGCAAAAGTATTTTGGGACATTGTCTCCAAAACGAAAGAGTAAATGTGGGAGCAAACGCAAGACCACACCTCGAACAAACAGATTTCTTGTACGAAATAGTAAAATGCATCCTCGCAAAATAAGTACAGATCTTCAGAGAGAATTGTTAGCTACTGGTGTGAGAGTGGATTCATCGACAGTTCGACGAAGACTTATTGAAGCTGGGAGATTTGCAAGAAAACCAATCAAAAAACAGTTATTAACCCGTGCAATGAAGAAAAAACTTTTGGATTGGGCCAGGAAATATCAATTTTGGACTGCACAAGACTGGAAAAATGTTTTATTCAGCGACGAAACACATTTT
Source organism: Maratus speculifer (assembly GCA_964019185.1). Taxonomy (NCBI): domain Eukaryota; kingdom Metazoa; phylum Arthropoda; class Arachnida; order Araneae; family Salticidae; genus Maratus; species Maratus speculifer. The sequence continues at coordinate 92,860,212 of OZ025302.1, forward strand.
TTGTACAAGGGTTTTAACCAAGATTTGTCAGGCGAACTGATGGAGAACCCATCAGGGAACAACATGTTACACAAACAGTTAAGCACCCTCAGAAACAGATGTTTTGGGGTTATTTTACTTCTGGAGGACCTGGCAGCTTAGAACCAGTTGAAGGAAACATGAACTCTAAAAAATATATCTCTGTAATAGAAAGAAAAATTGTGCCTATGATGCAAACGTTCGCTGGTGGTGTCGGTATCTTTCAACAAGATCTTGTTCTATGCCATACTTCTAAGCTAACAAACAATTTTTTTCAAGAACAGAAATTAACGATTCTGGATTGGCCTGGTAATTCTCCGGATTTAAATCCCATCGAAAATTTGTGGAGCATTGTAAAGAGACGTGTGAGTAAAATGGACTGCTCAACAAAGAAAAAAATGATTGAGAATATTATAAAAGTTTGGTTTCGTGTTGACGATATCAAAAATAAGCTAACAAACAATTTTTTTCAAGAACAGAAGTTCTAATTTAGTGGAATCCATGCCAAAACATGTACAGGATCTCATTCAAGCTAGAGGAGGACATATTTCGTATTAGATTGCTATACAAAGCATGTAAGTTAACCTATACAAATTAAACAACATTTGTAAAAAATTTTATGTTTGTCCCAATTAATTCGCACAGTAGTGTAGGTACATACTTTCTGGATTTTATAAAGAAGCTTTGTATACCCTCTCTTCAATAAAGTTATAGCACATTCTCTATAGCATATATCTTCTGGAATTTTTTTATGACTATAATACTGATTATGAGAGTTTTTACTGTATTTCATGAGCCAAAATGGATAAAACATGAAATAAAGAGCTGCATAAAGAGTTCATACTGAACTAAGGAAAGTTAAGATTTTAAAACATTCTCAGCAAATAGAATAAGCAGGGTTTTTCTATTTTTTTAATTGAATTTTTAAACTAAAATTTAATGACTGATCTTAAAAATAAGATAATATTGAATGATAAAAAAAAATATAAAATTTTCCTGAAGTTTATATCATTAAGGGGCTCTGTCTTTATACAAGCTACACTTGCCAAATCCTATTCACACATTGCATACATAAAATAGATAAATTTGGCTGGCCTTAAGAAAATTTTAAAAGATTTAATTATAATTAAACAAGCAGTGGCATTTTTTGCAATCAGGTTTTCATTCATATTGACTGTTGGATTTTAAGGCTGAAGGCTTTTAGATCAAAACTATGGATGTTACTACACAAAATTCATAAATTAAAAAAAATGATTTTTTTTTATTACAATTTAAATAAGTAACTTTTTACAGAAATTAAATGTAATGGTGTATTACATGGAACTAGAAAGAGAAATATATGTAAAAAGGTTTCATTGAAGAAAAATGAGACATTTTACAGTGGGCAATAAAATACTTTTCTGAGGTTGATCAAATTGCGATTTTTTTTTTTTTTCTATATTTAAAAAATTTAGACAAAGTATATCACAGCTGAGTTGCATTTGCAAATCGTAGTTTTCAATTCATCCCCCCCCCCCCCCACATACTTGGAATCTGATAACCTTTATTAACATTTGTAATTTTATTTTATTTTCATTTTTTTTTTTTTTTTACAAAAATTTACAATACAGACTAGAAATAATTTATAATAATAAAATAGAGTAACTTTCACCAAAAATTAGAGTAATTGTGATATTTCTTGAAGAAAAGAAAATGGAAGCTCAAAAAAGAAGCTTTCGTGACAAATGTAAAATAATAATAGAAATGCTTTGTCGAAAATTCTCAACTTCAGAGCATTTTGAGTTCTGATACTTTCTTATCAAAGGAACAATGCATGTGTCAGTGCATACATTAACAAGTTGGAAATTGCACGTGAAGCGTAGCAAATGAGGTGCGTTTGTACTATAAGTTTTAAAATATTCAGATCTTGCTGATACAGTAGAGTGTACTTTGGATACAATACAGTGGTCGAAATCTTTGTGTTCCTGTAAATATGGAGGGAGTAATTTTTATTTTACTTCATTAACGTATATCTTATTCATAAAATGTGAAGTAGGTTAATATAATTAAAACACGCCCCAAACAATGTTTCCCCGTATAACATTATTTAGTGGAATACATTTGTGTGGCCTTGTAATTTAATAATAAATATTCTCTGCATCCCAGATTGCACAGAATGTAGATTTTAGTACATACATCATAGATTCGTGTCAATTATATTATGTTCAAATGAATGTAACACCATTAAAATGCATTTGAAACATTTTTTCGCATTGATCGTAATGTAACGGAATACTTTTGATTGTCCCTGTAATTGATCTATGCATCCGATTTTTATAACATTTGAAATGACTTGACAAAATTATGTAATAATTAAATGTTTTAAATTTCAAACGATTAAAATGCATTTGAAACTTTTTTTCCAATTGATTGTAATGTAACGGAATATTTTTAATTGCTCCTGTAACTGATCTATCCATCCGATTTTCATAAAATTTGAAATGACTTGACAAAATTATGTAATAATTATATATTTTAAATTTCAAACGATTCGGTTGGATAGTTTTTTCATTGTTATATTGGACGGACGGACAGACAGATGGACAGACAGACGGACGGACAGACTGAGCGACAACAATAGCTGTTACGTATTTACATAATTACGAACACACCTAAAAATGAACATGAGCTTGTGTAGAATCAGATATAAAAGATTTATCATCATCAGTTAGATTTTAACAGAGTAACTTTATAACAAAAACGTGCACATACACACAACATAAACACCAACTTTTATACTTTTTCTTTTTTTCTTTCCTTTTTTTTTTTTTTGTTACCATTAAAATTTAATACAGCTTTTTTGCTTTTATTTAACCAGCAGATTTTGATGATTAAATATGGCAAAATTTACATCAAATTTTAGTGGTAAGAAAAAAAGAAGAAAAATTTGCTAAATATATGTATGTTTTATTTTATATTTCTTACGTAAATGTTAGCTGCACACAAGATAATAGTTAAGTTTTTATATAAATGAGTTCATTATGTAATATTTAATCCATTTGTTTTAATATTTACATTCTGTAGAACATTCATTTTAAAATGCTTCATAATTAGTTTAATGGAATTATATTAATAATAATAATTTTATTTAAATAGGGAGAATAACATTTTAAAAGATGGTATACAATTAAGTTTATTAATTACAAATCTACATTTATATGGGTGAAGGAAAAAAAAATCATGGACAAAGAACTATTGTGAGAATCTGACATAAATTCTGGTTAAACATTAGATGAGACATAGTGTTGGATGTACAATAAATGACGATATATAACAGCAATGTTTAGAGCGCCAAGAGATCTGGTAAATTTGAGAACTGGCTTTGATAACTTTAATTTTATCATTATCAATGCAAAATGTATATTTTAGTAAATAAAAAATTTACAATCATCAGTGTTCACAGTAATAATAGTAAAGATCATATTACTGAAATCAGTATGAAATTTCAGTAAATTTTCTGTTATTGAAGTGTTGCTATAATATACTAATGCATTCTACTTATCTAGATAGAAAACTATCTAAATTTCTGAAGTTAGACAAATTCATATAGAATCTATTTCAAGATTCATTATAAATTCTACTGTATTGCGCCTGTTTTATTTGCAAAAAATCTGAATCAAATGAAAAGACATTTAAATCTGGAATTTCAAATTTATTCTTTTCTTTTTATAGGTAAATTAATAATAAGGCATATTTTTATTTACTTATTTTACTTATTTGAGGCTTAGAAATCCTTATGGCGAAAAAGAGTTCATAAATTACTCAAAGGAATAAGTTTTTTTTTTTTAATAAGACTAGACGGTTGCCTGCCCTCAGTAGCCCGAAGACTATCTGAATGCCAGTTCTACAACCCCACACATTCACGTTTCTGTGCCATGTCTCGTCAGTTTCCGGCAGATATGTTTGATCGGTGTTCTGGGGTTTCGTTTGCATATCTTTTTTTATTGTTAATGAAGAGGTCTTCCATTTGTTCTTCCATCTGTTCTTCTTTCTGTTCTTCCATCTGTTCTTCCATTTGTTCTTCCATTTGTTCTTCCATTTGTTCTTCAATTATATTCGACGATTCACTGTTTGAGAGCCTATCTGTCCTTTTATTTATAGAAGTTCAAAATGAAAAAAGATTTTCTTAGCAGACGATTTTTTGTGATAAATACATTATCTGTTTTATATTTCTTCTGCTTTATTCCTTTTATTTATAGAGTTCAAAATGAAAAAAGATTTTCTTAGCAGACGATTTTTTGTGATAAATACATTATCTGTTTTATATTTCTTCTGCGTTTACCTAAGCTGTGTAAAATCTCTATAAATAAAAGGAATAGAGGATGAGAGCCTATCTGTGCCTCAATTATCCTCAGAATTCCTTTTATATATATAGATTATATTAATTAGTGATGTTATTTATATTTATGTAAAGTAAAATGAATTTTGATACTCATGGCATATTATTAAAAAAAAAAAAAATGAATAATTACAATATCTGGTTTAAAAAATATTAACAATATTAATAAAAATTTTAATAAATTTTGAACTATGTTTTAAATTTGAGGGACTTACAACCATAATAAACAAAATCCATTAAAAAAACAGATTTGGTTTTTTGTGGGAGTGGATAAGACAAATTTTATGCACATTCTAAATGGACTATCTCATCATTTTTTCAAAATATACTTTGTCTGATATGGCTGTGAATTCCTCTTATATTAAGTCTAAAAATAACAAATCAAGATCGTGTATACCTCTCATTACTTGAGCTTATTTTTACAGCAGTGAAAAATGTTGATTTCTAAATTACCTTATCCTCCTTAGTCCTGACACAAACATTACGAGGGACCACACAAACTACTTTAAAATTTTTATGAAACATCACCAAAGATGTAGAAGTCTATATATCAATTCTTATGTTATGCATACATTTATTAAAAAGTCTATAAGTAATTTTAACAATTTTGGAAGAATTGAAATTAATTTAAAGAGTGTTCTTTAGTTTATCCTTCAGGTGAGATCGGGACTGAGGAGGTTATTCCACTGCATTTCCATTTAGAAAGTTATGTCTTAAAAAAAAAAAAAAAAAAAAAAAAAAAAAAAAAAATTAAATGTCCTTGCCTATAAATAATGTAAGAAAATATTACATTGATCTGATATTCAGTGATGATATCATTATATAGTTAAACTGATAATGATAAGTCAAACTGTGGCCCTGAGTTGTCTACTTTAAGGAAAATGAGTATGGAAAAAAGGCATATTAAAAGACAATTAACTCTTAAAAATATAACAACACATTAAATTGCAAAGTCTAAGTTATTAAAAAACATATAAATAAAAAATATATTAGTAAAAAAGATTTGCAACAAAGCTATTGCAAATAAAAAATAATACTAAGAATGGAATGAGAAAAATGTGTGAATGATCTAATAAAATTTAAATTTATAATTTCATTCATTTTTTAGCACGTATTTTAGCCTAACAATCGCTAGTTTTAAATCTTCAAGTAGAAATACAAGTGCAGAGGATCTGATCATAAAATTCCAAGACTTTATTTTCCAGAATTTTAAATAGGGGCAGAATTAAATTGTGAAGAAACAAAATATTTTTTTATTCAAAAAATAACAAACTTATTATAAAAAAGGAAAAGTTCTTTTTCTTTTAATAACAACAAACTATCTTAAAAGAAATTAAATAAATTATTGTAAAATAACAGATACTTTAAAATTATCACGAAAGCCATAATTAAATATTGAATTTTACAAATAAAAGAAAGAAAAAAATAAGGGCAATCTTTATATGCATAACAGTTTTCAAATAAAGAGTAAAATGTAATTAAAAAAAAAGATCAGAAATTATAATATCTCAAAGTACAAATAGAAAAGAAAAAAAATAGCTAAATAAATATGATTATATGTTAAATGCAAATTTGAAAGAACTGTTTAGTAAAAGACAATAAATGCATAATTTTCCAAATAAAATTGCAAGTATTTTTGGAAAACAAAGTCTTAGACCTTTCTGATCAGACCCCAAATAACAGATACATACAGAACAGGCAAATAGGAAATCGAATTACTGTGAACTATAAAGTGAGAAACTGCAACAAATCCAGTGCAGGTAAAACCCCACTTTTGGAATACAAGCAACCGCACAGCTTCAGCACCTTGGCGGCTGAAGCGAAGTTTAATGACAGCTACGGCTCTCGGGCATTTGCCGTCTTTCATCCACTGAAAATGGAAGTCATTAGAGAAAACAAAGCTTACATAAGCACTCGGGCACAACCATTCAAAATGTCATCCATAAGTGGCTTTAGATAGATTCGATAGCAGCATTCAAGTTTTTGAGAAGAAAAATAAATAAATAAATATTTCATCAGTGTTTAAAGGGGTACTTCACCAAAGCTTCCTGATTGTGAAATCCCAAATTAATCTATGAAAAGGCTTAAATATCCAATTATCTAATATAATTTTCATCATCAGAAAATAAGTGCCAGATGTCAACATTTTAAAAAATTGTCTTCATAAAATTTTAAATATTCAAAAAGCTTTTATAAAATTTTATCAAGAAGAAATTTAGAAGTTTATTTTTTTTAAATATTTAAAATTTATGGAGACAATTTAAAAAAAACACACACCATCAGCATCTGACATTTATTTTTCGATTTTGAAAACCATATTTTAAGAATTATATTAGGTTATGCATTATCATTCATTTAAGTTTTTCTATAGGTTAAAATGAAATTTAACAATCGAGGTGGAGTTTCAGCGAAGTGGCCCGTTAGTACTTAAAAATACATAATATTTTAAGCATGTTTACACTATAACCTAATTTGGTTCTTCTAATTAAAGTGACCATGGGTCACATCATCTATAATGCAAAAGTTTTTAGGAGTGTGGGATTTGCATGGATACACAAGAACATTATTTAAATATGTAATTAAAAGAACTTCCACTGAATTTAACTTTTTATTCTGTTTATTTATTTTGCATTTTTATTTATTTATTTAGCTTCTTTCAGTTTTCATTGAAGAAGATCTTATAGAATAAATTAACTGTTGAAAAATCACAAACTGTTTTCTTGATCTAATTTATTTAAGTACCTTGAGACAAGTCAGATTTCATTCAATCCAAACAAAGATATTTGCATCACAACTGTCTGAATAAATTATGTTTGATATATAATATTAACAAATTAGTGTGTTTCTGTAGTGCCTATGTTAAGGACTAATGATTATAATCATTTTTACTAAATATGCATATTGAATGGTTAAACCTAGAGCAGTGAATACATTTTCAAACAAGTGCAATGTAAATATGATATCTTAAATTCCAAAAGCATCAAGATACTGAGATAAATTAAATCACTAACCTTCACTTAATAAATGGAAAGAGATACATGTAAATATGTATCAATAATTTTGCATATGCTGGAAAGAATGAAACATTTTTACTTTAATTTTCCTTATAGAACATAGAATTAAATAAGGCAAAATTTACAATAAAAAATAATTTGTGGGAATAATCAAGGTTTTTGAGCATCTTATGTGGCATGTATATGCGATGCTTGTCCCCAAGAGCTTAATAAGTTCCAGACAAACTTGGCCATATTTTAAAGTTAATTTTAATGATGCATTTAATGTGATTTACATAGTCCAAAATTCCATTAAATACACACAAACTCTCATCTCAAAGTGTATGATTATAAAGATTTTCTATTGTAATACTTATCAAAGTATCTCAATAAAATAAATCTCAAACTGCAGAAATTTAATTAGGTAGTTAATTTTGTAATTATGTAGTATTTAATTATGTAATATTTACTTTATATTTCCTTAAAAATTAAAACACATGTTTGTTTCAGGGAAAATTAAGGTTCACAATTTTGCATCTTTAAAAATCTTAAAAACAGGATTTTTCACAAAATATTTCACCTTAAATCAGAACCCTTCTTTACAAATACGTCATTTTAAAAATAAAATTTTTACAAAATCTTTCCATCTTCAGGCGGAGAGGTTGAGTTACAATCTTTTAATAAAGCAAAAAATAGATAAATAAAAAAAATAAATATTCTAAATCGGCAACAATTTTTCTCAAAAGTGTAATAATACTATATTATGGAATTGATTAATTTGAATGCCAACATCCACAATCTATCTAAAACCATTAAAAAGTCTGGAATAAGTTACATTCAGACACTTCATACATACAAAGCTTCTAATAGATGATTGAATGTATAGATTTTGTCCCTCTTTCTTTTTTAAAAGTAAATTATAACTTAAAGCAGCCTGCAACTCAAAAATAATATAAAAGCAAAGACATATCATAGATGGAAACAGAAATAAAACAGAAGAAAATAATAGGGCAGAATTTTTAATGGGACATTCCAAACTATGAAAATTTTTAATTGAAAGGCAATTCTTACATTAAATGCTTCTTTAAAGGCAATGAAAGTTTAAAACAAAAATACTACAAATTTACTTTAAATCAATGCGCTTGATACTGAATGTTTTAATGATCCCAGCAATGAACAAATAATTAAAAAACCCAAAAGGACATTTTTCAAATAAATAAAAAAACAAACTGATAGTTAAAAAGGAACATTAAATCATTACCGAATGAATGGAACACACCCAATAAATCTATTTTTAAAAAACTCCTTTCTCTCTATATATATTTTTTTCTTTACATAAAATTATAAATAAAGTTTTAAGAATAGATAAGAAAAATTTAATAGTTATTTTAAGCCATTTAGATTTCAGTCACTTGGTACTGTTATGAAATATAATATTTTCTTCGAATTTTTAAAGTTTTCAGGTAAAAAAATTCTGACTAGCTATAGTTAAAATTCTACAACAAAACAAGAACTATCCTTTAAAACTTTCAAATTTGTGTGTGATTAAAACCATTAAAAATATTTATTTAAATTTATTTACAATATGTATATATATTTGGGATTTATATTCAGATAATTAATTAGATAGGAAGACAATCTTAAGCAATTAACTACTTAATAGAAACAAAAACTCATTAATAAGAAAGCCAAAAATGTGATGAAAAAAAATGTTACCAATTAAAATTAAATATTTTGGCCAGAACAATATAAAAAATAACTATGTGAAATAATTTTTTTTTTTTTGAAAAGATGAGTCCAGCTTATTTTAACACTTTAGCAGCTGATGATCAAATGTATAATAAATTCTGTCTAAGGCAGAATTGATCAGAGCGAAAAAAATCTTCTGCCATATGAAAAACTGGTGGGATGGAGAATGATTTATCACTTTATGTTTGCGATCTTTAAAAATCTCGGTGAAAGAAGAATGATGCAAGAGAAATTAGATTGTTTTTAACAATCTTAATTTCATTGTTCTTAACAATCTTGAAATCATTATTTGTACATTAATAAATAACACCAATACAAAACCAATAGAATTCTAAAATTTAATGGAAAATTTTTAATTTTAGCATATACAATTACATATTTCATTTTTCAAACAGTTGTTTAGAGAATAATCTTTTTTTTTTTTTTTTTTTTTTTTTTGGTGACTTCAGAAACGGAAGCTTTTATTTATGATCGTTATGTATGCATGTATGTATATTCTCAATTTTCTCAACAATCACAGAATCAATCTGACTGAAATTTTCCCAATATAAGTACATTTGGAAAGGTTTTAATGTTTTAAATTAAAAAGACTCATCACATTGTGTATAGTTCTTATTTTATAGGGATTTGTCAAATGTTTTAATTCATAACTGTCAACCATGTTTCAAACCTAAGCTATAAATAATAGATTGTCATTCTAAATGTGCTAATTAAATAAATTTTGATTGGTTGAAAGCATTTTGGACAAAACTGTGAGCGATGATCGATTAGAATGACTTTATAAATAAGAAAATAGTGACACATGAATAAAATTTGATTAATTGAGAAAATTTGTATGAAATCTTGAAAAATTATCACATACAGCGCCTTTATATGTAATATTGTGGCACACATAGCGCCTTTATATATAATGCTGTGTCACTATACAACTAATAAAATTTGTTTGATCAAGATGATAAACTTATTGATCTGGCTATTATCGTCAAGCGCTTATATTTGTTGTCTTGTATCATTCGTTTAATAGAACTTATCTATCAGTTTTAAAATTTCATAAATCAAATGCCTTTATATTTTAGACTATCTTTATTTCTGTCTTACGCAAATGTTTGGTTTTGGCAATATTTAAAAAATCTTTCCATTTCCATGTTAGGCAGATTCCAGCTTATGCGCATGAATTAATATTATTTTCTGGGCCTTGAAAAATCTTTCAGCTTACAAAGAGTCCACCTTTGACAGAGTGTACTATTCACTGAAAGATCAATGCTTACATGACAGTAATAGTTTACATGCCAAACTAATCTCAGGCCTTAGAACCTGAACAATAAATAACAGTTGACAGACAGGAAGGAAAGACTTGAACAGGGTTCTCGCACAATTCTGGTAATAAAATTACCCGATTTTTCCAGGTTTTCCCTGACCTTTCTCAATAAAAACTAGTCTTATATATTGTTGTAAACCTCCACAATGGACAACTTTAACTGTTCACTGCATGATTTTTTCTATTTTTATGAAAAAATTATTTAAAATCTATATATCAATCTAATAATGGGAAAAATAGTAAAAAAGATAATTAAATTTCAAATTTTCAGCTAAAATTTGATATTTTATGGCATGTACTGTATATACATCAGTTTTTAAAAATTGAATTGTTATATTTTGCAATTTAATGGGCTTAAATTAATTAATTTTATCTGCTTAACACTTTCTTTCTATTAAACTTTCTACTGAATCAACTTTTTATTGAATATTTTTAGTAAAAATAATAAAAATAATTTTTACTTTATTCAGTAAAAATAATAAAAATAAATTTTGCCTTAATAGCTTGATTGACATTTTTTTTTAATGTTTCTGAAAAACAAATTCTAATTTTTTGTCCAATACAGCCATTTGACATAGACAAAATAAGTGTTATTCCATTTTTTGACTGTTCTTGATCAGATACAGCAATCATATTTGCAAAATTCAAGGCACATAATAAGAGTGCTTTTAGGTACATGTCGCCAGATGTGGCACATGGTGTAATGAAGGATTAATATAGATAAATGCCAAAAAAGTATGTACTGTTTGAATTTTTGATTTTTAATTATTTTTAATATTATCCTATATTGTTGTATAGTTTACATAAAAATTTTAAATTTGATAAATAACCTTTTACAGGCCAATGTTCCTAATTGGGAACATAAGTCTAAATATCTATTAAAAATTTAATTTAATCAAAATTGACTCGAAAAAATTAGCAGAAATAGTAAAAAGATGACTTGATTTTTTGAAATAGAAGTTACATTCCTATCATTAATGAGGAAATGTACAGAAAATCATAAAAATGACCAATGACCACTGGAAAGTGATCAGTCATAAAGATAATTTTTTGAAATAGATTTTTCGAATTAAGTAACTTTATTTTTTGAAATAGAAGTTAGATTCCTATCATTTATGGGGAAATGCACAGAAAATCATAAAATTAACTAATGACCACTGGGAAATGACCGCTGGAACTGACTAATGTTCCCAATTGGGAACATTCTGAAAATTATATATAATTTTTTTTTCTACCATATCAATCACTTTAGATTAAATAAAAAATTAGATCAATTAGATTAAATAAAAACTCTAATGACTAATATCCCTTAACTAAAGCATTAGGAAGCATAATGTGCAAAAAAAAAAAAAAAAAAAAAAAAAAAAAAAAAAAAAAAACATGCATGGATTTTAATTTGGCCTGTAAAAGGTTAATTCAGAATTTTTTCATTTATAATGACAGAGGTTCTAATGGAAAAAAAAGTATATCAAAAATTCCTGATCACTTCAAATATTTAAAATTCCCTGACTTTTTGCCTAAATTTTTCAATTTCCTGACTTTTCCCTAACCTGTAGGAACCCTGTTGAAATTACAAGCTAATAGTATAACTACAATTATGGCAACATGTGACCACAAACAGGTCATGCAGCAGCCAAAGTGGTAAAAATTACACCATATTTTATCCTTGTGGGTTGTTTTCAAAATATTTCATTGCCTTTAATGTAATACAGAAATAATTTTATGATCATTACATTATTTAAACGTATAGTTAAACTATGGATATAATAAATTAAATATTGGGATATATATATGTACTTACATGAACCTGCAAAAATAATACATTATAAATTATTGCAGTTTTTTAGTTGATATTAGAGAAGGGTATATTTTATAAGTTGAAAGAGGAATGAATGATAATGCCTTTGCTTTACATGAAAATTATATATATAAAAAAGCAGAAATTTAAAAAATAGCACAGCAATTGAAGAAAAGAAAACTCAAAATAATAAACCAGAATTCCATTTATATTTCAAATTATCATAAATAAAAAATTTTAAAATGATAAAATTTCATGAATATACAGCAAATTTAGATTATCAGCATTTCCTAAAACTTTTTTGCAAACATTCCTTTTTTCTTTTGCCAGCATATGTTTATTGCAAAAGGGAAAAAAATATTTTATGTAATCAATCAATAATTTTTTAATAAATAGTTTTTAGCTTATTTAGTAATTAACTTTAAAAAAAAAAAAAAAAAAAAAAAAAAAAAAAAAGATGAACAAATTATATAGAAAGATGAACTAAAATTAATGTTCAGATATCTGATTATAGTGCTATGATTGTGCCAAAAAGCAAATAAAATAAATTTTGTAAAATAATATTGAATGCAGGCTGCTCATTGAAATCAGTGATTTATACAAATGAAAAATATTTTATAAATGAGAAAAACAGACTTTGAATAAAACAGTACATGAAACACTCACCCAACAGCGAGAATTCGACCAGATGGTGCGAAGTTGCAGCACAGTGAATTTTCTATCACAGCAATAGCTTCAGGATTTTTTTCAGTGGCAATATCCCAAAATCTTAAGTAGCTAAAATTAATAAAATACGGATTCATAATAACAAACATTGTACTGATTAAACAAAATATTTATTAATTCTTAGTTCAAAGCAAATTTCCCTAATTGTTGTAATCAATATGTTGTTCCCCAAAGTGACCCATTAATTGAATTTCATCAAACATGTGATGTAGCCCATGATCATCTTGTACCCGAAAACAATAGGATACAAAATTTAGTCAAAATGATTTAGAGCCAGTTTTTAGATAAAATTTACATATATGCACACATGTAGACAAAGATAGGCTTGTATTAGAATATTTGATTATATTTTGCTTCAAAGAAAAGCCAGTTTTTTTTAAAACTAAGTTGATATTAATTTAGATCACTGCCTTCCGAACCTTTATAAAAATACCCTGAAAAAAGTTTTTTTTTTTTTTGAACCATTGCTTTACATTGTGGGACATACACTATGATGTGATTTGAATTACTAGAGGGGCAATTTCTTTTGTTATAATACCATTCCATATTAGTTTTAAGTAATGTTATAGACTAAAAATAAAAGTTACATTCAAAACTTCATTACTATCAGAAAAATTATATGAAGTTTCTTTTACAATATTTATTTAGACACTTAAAAATTCTCCATAACTTTTCTTAATTATAAATATTTAAGAACTTAAGACACCTTCCTCTACAATTTATAGAACAAATCTTGTATTTCTTTTAGCTTTCCATTATGTAAAATGAGAGAATTTTACAACTGAAACCATTCAAGTGAATAATTAATATCTTTTCAACAAGCATCTGTTACAAACATCCTTTAACAAAGCATCTTTTTTATTACTTCTAATTTCAATTAGAAATTTTTGCCTAGTGTAATTGCAGATGTAATGACTAAGATAAGACTTGCAGCAAAAAGGAAATTTTTTTGTTCTCACCAGTATCAATAATCTTAATGATAAATTTCTTTAAAATATATTTGTCAGGAAAACGTAAATTTTAAAAAGATGTGTTAGGTATACAAATTTAAGAACCACTCATACAAACACTGAAATCATATAAATAAATAATTTCAGCTTATGAATTATGTTTCCATTTTTAGTGCTATTAATTACAACTTTTGCAATTAGTCACATTTTTTCTTTTTTTTTTTAGTAAGATTTTGACAAAACTTATGACACTTAAAAGAAACAAATTTTATCAATTTTAAATTATTCTAATATAAACAAATTTGTTTTTGGCAAAGAATCAAATTGTAAACATCAGATTAAAAATCTGGTAGTTTCAAACAGAAGCCAAATAAATACAGGGATAGAAGCAGCAAACATTCAAGAAGAGAAAATAATATGCAAAATCTTAAAGAACAAAGCATTGTATAAACCAAAGAAAATTATACATATATCTATTTTTAATCGCTAATTATTTAACTAAAATAAATAACCTTGCCCTAATTTCACTTACTTAAGAGTTTTTATTTAACCTAATTGTTAAGATCAAATTCTAAGTGATCAGGAATAAATTTTATTGCTCATTTTGCATTGCAAAATGCATTGTAAAAATCAAAATCACAATAAAAATTAATGAATAAAACTGATATACTGTGATCTCTCAAGAATGCATCCCTACTAAAGATGCAGAGGTGGATAACTATCTCCTCATTTGACTTTTTTTTTTAGAGACCCTGTCCCTTTCTTCAAAACAATATATTTTAGTGTTTTATGGCATTAAAAACAGAAAGAAGCATTTCTAGAGAAGATAGATACTGAAATTTAATAAAATTCAAAGTGTCATATTTCAAACAAAACAAAAATTGTTAATAGCAATAAAAAATATTAAAAATTTAGCAATAAAAAATATTAAAAATTTAAGGATATAAACCATTAAATGTGCTTTTTATATATTAGTAGAAAGTACTTTTGCCAATATAAAATATACCTTTTTGTGAAAATTCTGATTCTTTTTTGTAGTTTTGCACAAATATTTTATAGTACTGATAATATTACTTTACATTATTGTAGTAAAAGAATCTTTCTTGCTATACCACAAGTTGATAGATTAAAAAAGGACACACTTGAAAATTATTTTTAAAAATTATGGATTTTCAGTAAATTAAGTTACAGTTTTCAAGTAAATTTATTTGAAAGTGCATTTGTTGTTATGCTTAACTACAATTATATATGATTTTAAAAACAAAGATATCGACAATAAAACAAAAGAAATAGCACATGTTGCAATATCTAATATTACTTTTGTGTGTCATGATAAATGAAACAATTTTTAACATTCATAAAGAACATATTTATACTTTACTAGCTAACCAGCCCAATGTTGGTTTGACATCAAAATATCAAATTAATAATCAGAAAGAAAAAAAAAATTAATTCAGAACATTTTCTAGAATGTTTTCTGCTCATTACATTTTTTTTTTTTTTTTAAATGATGATTTGGTATCCCCCCCCCCCCTAACTAATATAGCTGTTTTAATTCTTAAATAATAATAATCAGAATTTCCTCTGTTTCTATAGCAATGGATGTATTTTAAGAAATTACCAATTTTTAGATATTTTATGGTTTTGATGCCAAAGACATAGTCAAATTAGATAAACACGAAATATCTCATGAATTATGGGACTCAGAAAAACTTAGCTAGTATCACTCGATTCGACATGCAAAAATATACTAAAATATGTTATCTCTTGAAAAATAACTATAAAATTCTTTTAATGCTCATTCTTGTTTCCCTCCCCTTTGAGGTGGGATTTTATAAGATCCTTTCCTTGCAGGCATCTATGTCATAGGCAATATTCTCCTTCCCAATTTTTTATATTTCTAGGTTCAGTAGTTTTCACTGAGGATTGAATAATCTTCCAGTCTAGGCTTAGAAAAGGTGATTTTTTGGCACATACAAATTTGAATTTTAACAAAATTAAAACAAACATACTTAATTTAACTTTACTAAAAGTGACAAGTGCAATTTAACTTCATTGATATAAAAAATGTCATACCCATCATCAGCAACTGTCGCGATATGAGCTCCATCAGATGAAAATGATAAATCTCTAATCCATGTTCCATTATCTCCACAAGCAAAAATGAGACGAGGTAAAGGCTGAAGATGACTAATTAAAGGAGGAAATTTGAAAAATGAAAATTAACAGTAAGAAATACAGAGCATAAAAAGCAATATTAGTCAGGCATATTAAAATACTTTTTTTTAAATTTAAAATTATAATAATATGCAAGATTTATCATTTTATTAATTTATAGAAACAGCTAATTTATGCTGGCAATCCAATAAGAATAAGATCCCTATTTCTTTAGTAGATAATTTCAAATTTATGATCTATGCATATGTAACAATACAAAATGAGTAGATATAACACTAGGATGGAAATTAGAGATTTGCAGAGGTTCGGATGAGGTTTGAACTTCATTCTTTCTAAATTCAGCCAGACCAGAGTCAAGAAAGGAAATTATTCAAAATCATGTTGGATTGGAACTTTCTTCCCTTTCTCTCTCTCTAAAGTAATAATGATAATATGCATTTGATTAACAAAATCTACAGATATCTAATTTAATATATAAAATGTATTTATTTTTTCCTTTGTAGAGCTTTAAAAATTGCAAATTTTTAAAATATCCTTTTCTTTTAATTATTCTAAATGACAATTTTTGAAAAAAGTTGATTTATGTAATTAATTTTCTAAATAATGACTATTGTTGCTATATGGTTTCAGGAATTGCAGACAACATATAATCTGAAAAATAGTATGTAACTTAAAATATTTATATAAATATGCATGAAATATTCTTTTAAAAGAATTTTAATTGTAAAATATTGTTTGTTAAAAAATATCAATTAGACTGTACCAGGTCTTATTTAACTGATTTTTTGCATGGCTATGCTTAGCAATAACAGCGAAAAATAAATGGACCAAGTTATGCTATACTTTTAGTTTTTATAGTGGGCAGGGACAATAAAAGTTTCATACACACCTGGACAATAAGGTTTTTGTAAAGAATGGACCTTTAATTATGCTTTGTACAGATTTCTAATGAGAATATCTAGATCTATAAAATGTCATGCAAAGCTAAGTTAGATGATGGTGCAAGTGTACCTCATTTTTTTAAAAAATTATTATTATAGTTATATTTATTAAAATTTAATATTGCCTTTTTTCTTTTTTCAAAGGATGTTTAAGTGCATCATCATTTCTTATTGCATATGTTATTATTTCAATTCAGTCATCAATTGCAGAATTTCATAAGTTAGTTACACCATTGTACAAAGCATAATTAAAAAAGTTGAAAAATTACATAAAAAAAGTTTTTATTTCTACATTGTAATAGAAATGTGTTTTTATTTTTACTAAAAGTTAAAATATTTCATTAGTTTAATATATATATTATTTTAATTAATATGATATATGCATAATATTATATAATATAACAAAGGCCTCTTTTTTTTTTTCTTTTTTGCTGTACTGAAAAGAACTAAATGTGTGTTTATATCAAGAAGAGTATATTTGTCTTACATATTTATTAAATATAAAAATTATATTTTATTCAATGTTTTGTAATGAATGAAAATGAAAAATAAAATTTACAAATACATAAACTTATACAGTTAGTAGAACCTCAGTTATCCGAATCCTGGTTATCTGAAAATCGGCTTAACTAAATGACTTTAAAATTCCTTAAAGTGCATTTTAAATGTGAAAAATTTTATTGTCAACACTATTTTTACTGATGTCAAATGACTCCTTTCACCATATTTTGATTTATAGTTATTATTTTATTAAAAAGTTTTAGATCAAAACAATTCTGAATCATTTTTAACACAGATGTAAATTTTCCAAGGGGTGAAACACGTCCCGGACAGGATTCAAACCCGAGATGTATTGGCTGAAGCCACCAATGATCTTCCAACTGAGCCAACCCGGACGAATTCTGGAAGATTTCTTCACCCAAATGACCTCAACGATCACAGATTCTGGTCTGGTACTATGGATCAGCTCAACAGAATAAATCGAAGGTCAATATTTGGAACTGCAGAAAATCTCTGCATAAGAAATTATATTAGATTAATTTCAAACACGATTATTCAAATCAGTAAATTAATTATAACAGATGTAAATTTTTTTTCCAAGGGGATTGTTATAATTAATTTACCGATTTGAATAATCGTGTTTGAAATTAATCTAATATAATTTCTTGTGCAGAGATTTTCTGCAGTTTCAAATATTGACCTTCGATTTATTCTGTTGAGCTGATCCATAGTACCAGACCAGAATCTGTGATTGTTGAGGTCATTTGGGTGAAGAAGTCCTCCAGAATTTGTCCGGGATGGCTCAGTTGGAAGAGCATTGGTGGCTTCAGCCGATACATCCCTGGTTCAAATCCTGGCCCAGACTTTTTTCAACCCTTAGAAAATTTACATCTGTTATAATTAATTTACTGATTTGAATAATTGTGTTTAAAATTATATCTAACATTTTTAATTTGAAGATTTATTTTAATACTTATCAGCTTTAAAAGTTAGAAGCAAAATAAGTAAAAATCAAAACTTTGAAAGGTGTTATTGGACACTGGTAGAAATAGTGTTAAAAAATCATATTCTTTATGAAATAAATAGAGTCAACTTACTTTTTATAGACTTTAGGATCAGTATTATTTCATTTCAATTTATGATATGCAATTTGAATATGGTATCGCAACATTTTTATTACAATAATATTCTAAATTAAGTTTACAGCTTTTCATCAAACAAGTTTTCATTATAAATCTCCTGGTTATTTGAAAATTCCTATGGAGCCCTGTTACCCAAAAATTTCTATGGGACCCCGATTAACTGAAAATGCTTTGGTCCCTCAGATAACCGGGGTTTTAATATATATTATATATAAATTTAAAAAAAAACCATATTGATTTACATTATGATTCAAGGAAACATTCAATTGTTCTTTGTTGTCAAAAAATATTTCTCACCCAAAAAATTTGAGCATTTGTCCAGATTGTGAGTCCCATAAAATGACTCTGGTATCCCATGAAGCAGAAGCAATGAGGCAACCATCAGGGGAAAAGGCACAGGAAGTTACATCATGAAGGTGACCTTCTAACTTCATTTTAATTGTCAGTGTTGACATATCCCAAATATACACCTGTTATCAAAATGATTCTTTCAAAAAACAAATCTTCATTTAAAAATACTTGTGCAAAATAAATTTTAGTTATGTAATAACAGTGCAAAATAAATTTAGGAATGTAATAACAGTGCAAAATAAATTTAGGAATGTAATAACAGTGCAAAATAAATTTTAGGCATGTAATAATAATAATAATAATTCAACATTATTTCATTAAATATATTTCATAATTATTTCACTCAAAAAATTATGTTTTTAACCAATTTCTAACAAGAGGGTTACACAGTTCATTTACTTATCTATATCTATATTATAAAGGTCAAACGCATCTGTGTATAATGCATATGTCATTTTGTGAATGGCAACACTTTGAAATTTGAAATGAAATTTCAGATTTGCAATTTTTGCTAAATTTTTAAACTTCTAAATGTTGCACATCTTCAATTGTACATCATAATGTAGATTTTTTAAAAAATGTACTCTTAAATATAATTTGTATGAAAATTGTATCTTAATTTATTTTTGAGGTATTAATTTTTTGTGTAGTTTTTAATATTGTTTTTTTAATTGTGGCAACAGAAGTACGCCATTTCTGTTAAAAGTAAAAGTAAAAAACAGATTACTGTATGTTTTTGTTGCCACTTTCTTATAAAATGCTGAAAAAATTTAAAGCATGCATGATGTGAAGAATATCATTTGCTATAAAACTAGGTGAATTTTGTTTTTATTTATCAATTAAATGATTTCTAGTTGATTTGAAACTTATTTTACACTCGACACAACATTTTCTCTTTATAAAAATGTACTTAAACGAACAGTTGTGTTTCTTTAATTTGTATCAAATAGCTGAAAGAATGAAATTTAGTAATCGGTATGTAAAATCACTTTTTGAATTTCAAAAAGACATAAATGAATGATTTTTGACTAAGCATGGAGCTATTATAAACAAACAAATGAAGGCATATGAATTGTTAGATATCCAATTTGCTTCTTGATTGACAACAGGATTTTTTAGCTGGGTTTGTGTATTATTCCGCGATAATGATGTCATATGAATACTATTCTATAGACATTGTTCAAGAATAGATCGTAAAACAGGAATGTTCAGACAGATTCAAATGATGTTATTTTATTAAGAAAAAGTGTGTATTTCAATTCTTAAAACTGAAATATGTTTTGTAGAAGTATGTCATTTTGACCCCAGCCGCTTTGAAATACTTCACTGGTAAAAATACTTCACTTTCGAAAATAATATAATCAAAATCACATACTGATAAAACACAATGCTTTACAAAGATTTAGAATGTCTTTATAGAAGGGTCGTAATGCACAGTGTGCATTGTGTGCTTGGAAGTCTTTGTCCAAAAAATAGCAATTAATATTATAGAACTTATGATTCTTTGATGAATGAATTCATTTAGCAGACATAAACAAACAAATAAAGAAAATCTTAGTACTAAGTCAAGTTTGATACTATAAAAATTGCATTTTTACCTTATGTGATGTCACAAGTGAATATTTTTTATCTTATTTATTGTATGCAGATTATTTCAGAAAATTTCATTTACACTTAAAAAATTATAAATATTTTAGTATATGTTTTCAGCTAATAGCAATCGAGATTTCAAGTTTTGTATTAAAATGATAAATTAAAATATTAATTTTTTTAAAAAAGTGGTTATTTATTTAAAAGGTGCATATGTAAATCTTGAGATACTGAAAATGATGTCAGGTATGAATATAAGATGCATTTTTTATTGTAACTAATTTTTGAAGTTTTATTATAAATCATGGAAACAGTTCCTTCTTAAACATTTTCTATCATCAAAATTCGGTGGGTTCAACCTTGCTATATTGTAATACTGATGTCAAATAAATGTTGTCAAGGACCTGAGGAAAAGGCTCATTCTGGTGATGATCCCATATAAGATTTCAATGAGATACAAAAGTGTGATTTTGGTTTTAATTTTCATAAATATAGTTAATAGTCACTGATTTTTAGTACAGTATTTATGTATATAATGCTGTTTTATGCCTTTCAAATATCAATTGCTTCTAAATTAGTAAGACTTATCTTTTTTTATAGAGACACATAAAATAAATAAATAAAAAAAAAAATTAGAAATATCTACTGCACATCAAAATTGGTGATATAGATAACAAAATTTAAAGTTAATATGGATAACAATATATGGTTGTTATAAAACATTCTGTTGAGTCAAATCATTTGCTTTTTGACATATAATAAGTAAACATTTGTACAATAGGATAAGAAACAATCCATGAAGGGTTTTTCCTTTAATAATTATTTGTTATCTGCAGTATAATCAGACCCTTATTGCATGGGCAAATCAGGACCAGAGACCCCAAATTTCGAGGGGCTGCCAAATCTATACATTGATTAGTTTATAAAATATTCATTTCTTCCCCCTCTCCCCCCAAATATTCCAACTCTGAAAATTTTCAAATACAAAATATAAATTTCATTTTTAAAAAATTTTACTAAACTTTCAGAAAACTTTCAAATTTCATTTGAAATCGAAGAGCTCATTGCTTTTGCTAAGCTAAGATCAACCACTATTAAATAAGGAATAATATTTTAATTTTAATAGATTGTCTTAGCAATGAACTTAAATCATATCTAAACTTAGTTGTTGAAAATAATCAATTCTAATTATCATGAGACAGATTTTCTTCTGTATTCAAAGTTTTTTCTTTAAACTTTGAATAAAATATGAAAAACAAACCCAAAACTGCCATTTTTTTTTTTTTTTTTTTAAATTATCGAAAAAACACTTTCTACTTGTATATTAGAATGTTTTTCATTTGATATTATGTTGTGTAACTTGAGAAGAAAATAACTTGATTAACTCATACTTTGTGAGCCTGAGTATTTGTATACATTCTTCCACAAGTAGCAGTTTATTTCAACACTGATGCCTTGTTCTTAATTTGTACACACCAAAAATAAAGCTGCTATAGGAAAGGGAGTGGGGGAGGGGAATGCAATTGGTGAGATTTGCGTCAGGTTAACATAAAAGTACCTTTTATCACCCTGTTGGTTCTATGCTTAGTTAGCAAGTGGTATTAAATGTACTTTTTTTTAAAACTTTCTGCTAATGCATTGGTTATATGCAGTGTTCTCGCTGACATTTGACCAACGTTAGTAATTTGGCTAATTAAAAATAAAAAACACTCGCCAAATGAAAAAAGTATTAGCAAAATAGATTCGCCGTGTAATACAAAAAACAATTATCTTTAATCCGTTAATGTACCCCTTTTTTTTCGATATGTTCTAGAATAACTTAAGTTTTTATAACTGTGACAGTGATTGTTATTAATCTAATTGCAACTATCCGCTACAAATATAAAAACTATGTATATTATATATATACATATATGCATATGTATAAAAAACGAAAAGCCGAAAAAAAAATTGAGCACTAGCAATTTGGCGAATCTAATCGCTTGCTTACTCGCCAAATGAAGAATTTAGTTGCAATTTGGCGCATTGGCGAGCGACAGCGAGAACACTGGTTATATGCAAAAGTAAGTTCTGTTTTCGGATGTTGAAATTGCATGTTTATTCCATTTAGATGTCTAATGAAAATGGATGGATCAACATTCAAAGCTTCTGCCAATTCCACTCCCGGCACAAACTATGCGCTTTTTTTGTTTCTCCTCTTTTTCGAAATTTTGATGTTTTTTCATGATTTTTTGACAAATTTTGTGACTTTTCTTGATTTTTTTGACAAAATTTGCTGTTTTTTCGCAATTTTTTAAACAAAACTTATCATTTTTTCGCGATGTTTTAACAAATATTTCCATTATTCATGATGTTTTAATAAAATTTGTCTTCTTTTTTTTTCAATCTTTTGACATAATTTTTCGATTTTTTTGGTGAAATTTCCGTTATTTCATGATTTCTGTGAATTGCAATTCTTTCGCAGATGAATTGAAAATTTTGACACAACTGTTTGACAAATTCCAAGATTCCCCCCCCCCCCCCCCCTCCAAATCAAATAACAATTTTTTCCTGTGATAAATGGACATATTTTGTGATTATTTTTTCCTCTTGATACTAAAAAAAGAAATGAATTGAACGGCCGCATCAGAAAAAGCAGTAAGATTCTAGACTCAACTCTATAAAAGTGCCCTTAAAAATAAAATGTCCCAAAGAATGTAAAAAGTGCCCTTTCCACAATAGCACTACCCTGCCCCTTTTTAAACCTGGGGGGAAACTCTGTTTAATATAATACACATTGTAAAAATCACCATAAAATAAAAACAATGCAGGATGTGTTTTGAATTAAAACAGCTCGTCATCAGTTGAAGCAGGGTCATAGCTAGGGGGGCTCAGCCCAATCTAAAACAATTTGAACCTCCCCTGGGAAAGATTCCAATGTCACCATATGAATTTCTATTTCAATAATTCAAATGAAATTTTGTTCAAAAATCGAACTTAATTTAGAGCCCTTTCATAATTTTGCACAGATACTAAATTGTAGTATTTGTACAAAATGTGCAAATAATTGTTTCAACAGTTGTATATATTATTTGTATACATGAAGCTAATATGATGTATAGCTTTACACTAGTTATATACTCGAATATTTCATTCTGCATCCTATTCTTTTCTTAACATAAAATGAAGTTATTACAAACAGTTTAGTAAGTAACAGTGTCTACAATATAAATATGCACTAATTTATCTTTCTATATAATATTTTGATCATATATATATATGTGTGTGTGTGTGTTTGTGTGTACATGTGTCAGAGAAAGAAAAAAAAAATTATCCGTACCCCTAGTATTCACTTTTAGCTACAGTCCTGAGCTGAAGGAGATGGTATCATAAAAAATTGTTTAACAGCAACTAATAATAATTTATTGATCCTTCGCTTTTATGACTCCTCTCTTTTATACAGAATTGCCCAGTTATAACTCCTTTATATATCCCCAGTATATTTCCTTTTGCTTCAATACCCCTAATTACAGAAATATACTCTTATCTTCAAAATTAGTTGAATTATGGTAATGGAAAAAGCTGACATTTTAAAAATTGAAATTGCCTTATATCTTCAGTAGATAATAAATAAATAAAATAAGATTAAACTTCTTTGTGACACCTTGCACGCGAAAATAAAACAGATAAATAAAAATAAAATATTTAAGCTTTAAAATTGATATAAATGATTATTCATATTAATAACAACACACTGATAATTATCACAAACATATATTTTCATAGAAAAATTATTTACCTGTTTACGCATACCAACAGATGCAAGATTCTTTCCATCGAGAGACCAAGAACAAGAATACACAATTTATTAATTTTTTCACTGATTGTACACCTCACATTAGGATAGTTATGTAGCTTTGTATTTTTTTTTTTTTTTAATTCAAAATTATTTGTTCCTAATAACTCAATTTTACCCTTTGAAAAGGATGATATATATTATATTCCATCTACGATTAATGAAGATTAGCACGAGAAAAAATTTATTATATTTTACTTTTCTAACTTAGGCGGAATAAAATTGGTTTTCTTTATTTTGCAATTTTTTTTTTTTTTTTTGAAGATTGGGGGGGGGGGGGTGAATTCAACACTAGAAACAGAATTACTTGCCCCTGAAAAGGTAAAATGTATTTTTCAAGCTTTTTTTTTTTAACCCATTTAAAAATTAACTCAGACATGAAAATGTTAAAATCCTTAAAATTTTCAATAGTGGTTTTGATTTCTATCAGATGTTCACAATTTTAATTAAGATTAGGTTTGTTTTAGTGTTCCTTTTTGCATTTCAATGGCATAATATGCAAAGCAATCAGTTTTTGTATTCAACCGTTCATGACTAAACTAAAGTCCCTTTTCAATTGACTGTTTGATCACAATCAATCAGCCCCAAAGAGGTTAGTTACTTGCTAGAAGCAATGTAAATTACGAAAAAGTCCAAAATAAGGTAGGGAATTTAATTATGTTAATGAAGTTGTTTTCTTACTTATTATTAAAAAGTTACACTTTAAATTTTTACACCCCCTTCCCCTGCTTTTAGCAAGGAAAAAATTGCCCAGTTATAACTTTTGATCCAATAAAACTAATTATAAAAAATTTCATACTTATACTTTCAAAATTAACGGAATTATAATAAAGAGAAAAAGCTGACACATCACTTTTTAGTAATTTTTTAGATTTAAATTGACTACTTTTCTCCAATAGATAAAGATTTAACGTAGATTTCAAACTTTTTGAGACACATTGAATATGAGTACATAACAAATATGAAATATTTAAGCTTTTAAAAATAGATATACAGCCGGCTCTTGTTAATTCAAACTCATCGGTATCACAAGAAATATTCGAATTACCCAGAATTCGAATTATGGAAAATAAGAGAGGAAAACATGTTTGAAGGGGTACTATTACAAAGGAATTAATGCTATATTATTTTATTTATTTCGGCTTTTATCATTAAAATATAATTTTTAATAAATTAAAAGATATAAATACACAAACTAATTAAGGAATTAGGAATAAGCACATTGGAAGAAGGGGGCCAAGATGTTACTGAAGAATACACAGGACACTAAGAAAGCAGCATGGAATTAAATGTATACTAGTTCAGAACAATTCTAACAAAAAAAAAAAAAAATAAATAAATAAAATAAAATAAACTAAAGAAAGAAAGTTATTTCAAGGATCTAAAGTCTGTGAGAAAATACAGAAAAATGCAAAATCGGAATCGTCTTTAGTTTGAATTAAAAGATGTCAAGAGAAAATGAATTTTCAACGTTATTCTGCCATTGAAAATTTCAGGACTTATGTTTAGTTCGAATTAAACAAAGATTCGAATTATTTCGAATCTACAAGAGCTGACTGTAAATGAATATGTACATTAATAGCAATATGTTGATAATTATTTTAAACATATTAAGCTGTCATGAAAAAATTACTTACCTGTTTACACATACCGACAGATGCAAGTTTCTTTCCATCAGGAGACCAAGAACAATAATATACAGATTTATTATTCATTTTTAGAGTCTGGAACATATTTCCATCATCGTTAAAATTCCATACTTTTAAAGTACTGTCATAAGATGTAGAAACTAATATTAAATTTCCAGTTGGATTAAAAGCTAGATGAGTCACAATATCATCATGATCCATAAGTTCAAGGATAAGTTTGCCTAAATTAATAAAAATAATAATGTACAAATAAGATTAAAGGCTTTGGTACTTCAATCATTAAATATACAATGAATGCAAAAATTTTAAATATTTGTCATCAAAAAAATACGAGGGAGGAAAAATATCGAAGATAAGTTAAAAGGTTAAGGTAAGTTAGCAGAAATTTAGTATCAGAATTCACACATTTGTGTTTTGCAGACATTATTCTATTTTGCCTTGAAAGCATTTTTTCTCCCCTATTGCCATTATATCATTGCTCCTGTAAGATCTTGTGATCGTAGATGTAGCCTATTATGTCACATATGCATTTTTGGTATATCATTTTTCACTTCATGCTGACATTTTTATTTTCAGCATTTGATTAAAGTTTCCTTAATTTATGTTTAGGGATACCATTTTATAAAATTTTATTTCTGATCATGCTGATCAAAGTCAGTACAGTTTGTACCATTGGTGCAGAGAATTGGCAGTGTGCTTTTCTGATAGTTTAAGACTCGAGGCTACAGTAAGAACAATTTTTGCTTTTTCTCTAGTATTATTTATCATTGTTCTTGTAAGCTCTGCATGAGTGTGGGTGTGACTATTATGTTATGAATGTTGATGAATGTCATAGCAACACATTTTTGTAGTAATCATTCTTCACTCTATGCTAACTATTATTCTTATTTTCAGTGTATGATTTCAAAGATTGTCCAAATTTATTTTTAGAAACTAGTTCTATAAAATTTTATGTCTCATCGTATCAATCAGAGTCTATCAAGTTTGTAGCATTGTTGTGCTGAAATAATGTTGGGCTTTGCAGAAGAAATGAACTGTTATTAACTTTTATGACAAAGATGTTTGCCAGTGATTTCTTCATAAATAATCCTCCAGAATTAGTTAAGTTAATTCTACACTTTTTTAATGACCAACAGAAAACCCTTTCTATTATTTATATAGTCAAATAAAAAAGAGATTTTTTCTTATTAACTCTTTCGGGTCCAAATTTTTTTACATTTTGAGGACAAAATTAATCTTATTTTGATAACAGTAATCGTAGCTATCCAAATAGACTTACTGAAATTTAAAGATTATTTCATTGTTTCAAATCTAACGAATCTACTTATTTTGCGTACTATTCAATTTATATTATGTGTTAATAGGTTAAGGAAGAGTTTTTGAAGACATATGGAAAATAAAGTATTACAACAGGTTTTAAGACAGTATTGCAACATTCTAATTTTTTTTGTATTTTATCACACTGACTGGTTCAGAAAAGTTACTTATATTTTAAAATTAAAGAGTGAAATATATGTATAAAATAAAGGAACTGCCAACGGTGCAAAGAGAATTAAGTACACTTTTATTGTTATTATTATTATTATTATTATTATTACCAAATGTCAAAACATAAAATCATAATAAGAAAGGCATAGCCATATATATTATCATCTCTACATGTCAAAAGTAACTAAGTAATTGCTAAGATAAAATAATACTCAATGAAAAGACATGTACTATTAATAGACGCCAGACCCGAAAGGGTTAAATGGATATCAGCAATTTTCCACTTTAATAACATTTTTCATCACAATGGTAAAAATTAATTCTCTTTTTTTCTGACTTCAAAGAATACAAAGTGAGTTTTATTGTTATCATCAAAACACTAAAAAATGCTAAAAATTCTATATGATGAATTTGCTTTTAACATCTCGCTTATGGGAATATTCAAAATCCATAATAACTATCTGTTTGCAAAATTTGACATTTCTATGCCTTGCCCCCCCCCCCCCCCCTCCCTTTTTTTTTAGTCACAAAAATGGAGTAATATAACAGTCATCATTACATAAATATTTATTTAAAATAAATAAATAAAAATAAATTCTTGAAAACTAATTATAATTTTAAAATCTTGAGACCTTATATGACATCTTTGGATATGTGTGGAAAATTCAGGTTAATTTTGCTGCATTACATTGCATGTTCTACAAAAATTAGCTGTGAAATCCAATTTGACAAGTAGATTTTAATATAAGATTCAAAAGATATTCTTGTTGGAATCAGCTATACTTTTGGATTTGCATGTTTGAAGTTTTTAAAATTGATTTTTATTTTAAAAAATTATAAGTTAGATTTTATATTGTTTTAACCGTTTAAACGCCAATGTTCCCAAAAGGGAACATTGCATTATTTGTAATACAAAACATATATTTTCGAACATAATAACGATGTCCTTATTTTTCCTATAAAAAATAAGGTTGATTTGATTTTTTGAAATGAAAATATTTATGTTTAAGCTTTTACCACAGGTATTAAGGAGTATGTAAATTCATTAATTTGCATAAAAAGTATATTATTTGCTTTTATCGTTTTCTCTATATTACTTATATTAGACCGCGAGGAATCTAAATGTTTTTGGAATTCGAAAAAATACTCAAGAAGAATTTACAATAGCACACAACAGAAAATAATTTGTTATATTTGCATAGGTTGTCAACCAATAATCACATTCCAAAATGCGAACACTGAAATGGGAACAGCCAAAAAAACTCTGAAAATATTTATTTTTTTTATTTTCTAATTTGTATGCATAAATTAAAACATCTGAAGCTGTAATATAGGAAAAACAAAATTATAATTACAATGCAATATTAATTCGCCGTCTAAACGGTTAAAAAAAAAAAATCAAAATACTTTGAAATTAATTTTGTAAAAGATATGAATTACAATCTATGAATTTTTTAACATTTCTAAAAGCTTAAAAACACAAATGAATAATTAAAGCTTGTTCTGCCAAGTAGTTTTTTGAATTAAGCTAAGAAAAACTATCCATATAGAAATCTGTTGCCAAACAATTAAAAAAGTATTTAACATTAGGAGTTTCAAACTTTAAAAATTTAGAAATCCTTTAAGCTATATGAAAACAGTATGATCATAGTACATTAGAAAAATGGCATTGTTCCAAATATACTGTCTAGACTAACTCCTACGAAATAACTACAAAATTAATGGACTAATATGACCTATTACAAAGATACTTCAGAATGATTGAACCCTAATACAAAAAAATAGTCTAGACTAATTTCTAGAAATAAATTACAAAAATAATAGGCTAATATGACTTATGACAAAGAAACTGCAAAATGATGTAATCTCATTACAGAAAAACAACTTTTTCTCATATCTCTATAAGATAACCAAAATCAAAAAGTACAATTGATGCAAATTTAAAAACAAAACTGCATCAGAATAAATGAGAAATCAACTTAAAATAGACAAGGAGAAAAAAAATCACTTTATATATGGTAAAATAAGAAAAAAGGTTAAAGAGTTGAGCTAAATTTCTAATTTCTATTAGAAAACCAATTATTGATTTATCTTTTATTGCCAATTGAAAGCTAAAAATTAAATTTGTGCAAATTTTGTATTTATATTTATTATTAGAATTTTGTTATACTAATTTAGCAAAATAGAAATGAATGCAAGTGATATTTGCTATTAATAATGTTTATTACATCCATAAATTTGCCATACATCACTAAAGAAACTGCTGTTTTACAGCCTTTTTTGTTTTGTTTTTTTTAACCTGACCTTATTTTTGTAAAAACTAATAAAGCGAGAAAATTCTGAGAAAAATAAAGAGATATTTCACTTTGTAAGGCCAAAAGTAGAAATTATATATATATCCCCCTCCCCCCTTAATGAAGAATTAATAACACAACACCAGATATTTTCTCCCCTAAATAAAGTTATCTTTATTTTGACAATTTTTAGTGTGTAAGAAAATATAAAAGTTAGTAGCAGTATCATTATTTTAAAATGCAAGTGTGCAGAGTGCACAACTTTGTTTAGGATAAGATTGTGGCTTGTAGAGTCATCTAGGACACAAGACAATACAGATTATAAAAGTCAATTAAATTTGCAAGACCATGAACATATTATCACTGAAATTGACCAACAGAACACAAAACAATGCTTATTTGAATTAGCCTACAAATTTATAGGTTGTATTTTGGAAAATAAAATTAACAGTTAATTATTTACAATTAAATATGTTCATTGTTCATGAAAAATGACTATCTTTCAAACTTGATTAATATTTTGATGATCAGTTTGAACTATGGGTGTAGTGAAAAGTATATGCAGGTATATACTGTGTACCTTCTGGATTTTTAAAAGAAGTTCTGAATAACTTCTGTTTCTCAAATAAAGCTATAGCATATACCAGGGCTGTCCAACGCGGCGCCCACGGGTGACATGGCGCCCTTTGAAGATTTTTTTGGCACCCGTTTGAAGATTTCCTGTTATTAAACTTTTCGGAAGTAAAATTTTGTTATAAAAAATAGTTTCTTTAAAATCATTAATATTTCATCAAAGATATTTTTAAAACTTGCGAAAATGCCGAAAAAACATTTTGAAAATTAAAAATCATACATATTTTCACGATTTGAAGTTGTTGTTTGTAAACTACAATTACAATGATTTAATCCTGTAATAATTGGAAATAGCCTCTTTTTAAAAGTTAAGAAGTAGCGAGAAAATAAACGTTTTTCACCTTCCCTCCTGCCCTGTGCATGAAAATTTAGCTTTTGTCTTTTTGCTGTTGCCACACTGCCCCATTGACTATTTCATACGAATGATAAAGGGTCTTAATTTTAATTTTTTTTTTTACTTTTAAATGTTAAGATTTTTTTTTATTATGATAAAGGGTCTTAATTTTAATTTTTTTTTTTTTACTTTTAAATGTTAAGATTTTTTTTTATTTACTTAGAAAAAATAATAAAACAGTGCTGAATAATTTTCATCTATGAAAGAACTTCCAGACTACCTTTCTGGTATTGCCCAAATGAATTGGCAACTATTGTGCCTGTCTTAGTTTTTGTACTTTTTATAAAACTAAATTCTCGCCTTCAAAATAAATCGAAGCATATTTTTACATCTTAAAGAAACTGTCAGGATCTGATAGCACCTGTGCTAAAGAATGTAATGTCTACTCTTTCTCTATTTGAATATCTCATTGTATGGTTGTGTACAGAATTTCCAAGGTGACATTCCTTCTTCGTGGAAAGATCAATTGCCAGCTAATCCTTTACAGGTGGGGTGTTAGAGAAAAGAGATAGCTGAGAGGCATGTCCGCCTGTCAGTGAAGTATGCGGATGGTGAGCAGATTAGTAGCATGCCACTAAGCAAGAAAAGAATGGAGTGTCCAATGAGGAGGCTCCAAAGGGGTTTATTTGGGGGAAAGCAGTGATTTGGAGAGGGCAAGTTTGCCTCAGATCATTCATTCGGTACCTAGGTTTCGGACCTAGAGGTTGCTCTGTGTGGAAGAGCGTAAAGTGTGTGTTTTCTGGTGCGCAAAGGACACAGACGTCCTGGTGTTTAGTGTTCCGGGCTAAGAAGTGCAAGCCCAGTATACTTGTGTTGGGAGACTCAAAGTTGAGCTCCAAAAAAGTGAATTTAACGTGTATTGAGTGTGAGGTGGAAAGTGTAATTGGAATAGTACACAACCAATCTTTACGGTATCTAATTTAATGTTGAACCGGATCACCTATATCCGAGTTGTAGTTGTATATATTTGTAAATAGCGTATTTTGTGTGTACATATATTCTTAATAAACTGATAATTCAGTTACTAGCGTAAGTCTTCATTTACACCAATCTCACAGTAAGTGACCAATATCACCTAGTAATATCGGTGGTGGCAGCTATATCTACCACGGACATTCTTCAAAGTTGTGTGGACTGAGAGGAACGTCCGACAAATTGTTGGCAGCGTCGGGATAGAATCGCCTGAAACCAGTGACCAGCGAGCCGTGTTGCAGTCTGTTAATGCCGGAGTATCCAGTGGAATTCTTGTGTGGTCGTGCCGTATCGTCGAAGGTGTGTAAAGTGCCGTGCCGTATCGTCGAGTATGTGCTAAAGTATCGTGCCGGGTCGTCGACTGTATGCTAAAGTGTCGTGCCGTATCGTCGAATGTGTCCTAAAGTATCGTGCCATATCGTCTAGTGTGGACTAAGGTGTTGTGCGTATCTTTATTAGAAAGAACTAAACTGAACTGTTGTGCCATATTACCGCTACATCGTGGAACTACCTGTGATTAGAAAAGTACCCCAGCAAAGAAAGTATAAGGTAAGGTGTTTTGATCACATCTTTCTACTGACATCTTGAACCAAAATTTGTTGTTGTATAATTAATAGTAATTTAAGTAAATTGTCTATATTATTTATGTATTTTATCAATACTTCCTACCTATGAAGTGTCCATAACCATATTTAAGGAAAGGTCATAATAACTTGAGCTAGTATTGATGGTCTATAATTTTTTTTTTTTACTAATTATGGTAATAGTAGTTGAAAGGAATAATTAAATTTACTTAAAGTTAAATTATTGTTAAAGTAATATTTAAAGGAAGCAACATTTTTAAGTTTGAGGAGTGTATAATAACATTTGCTTAGAATTTTAATTGGCCAATAGTAGTGAGGAAAAAAAAAAAGGCTCAAAAGAGAGCCATAGTGAAAAAAAAAGGCCCAAAAGAGAGCCATAGTGAGAAAAAAAAAAAGCTCAAAAGAGAGCCATAGTGAGGAAAAATAAAAGTAAAGATTTTCAGTATATTTGTTTTAAGTGTAAGAACCAGTATTTTTATGTAAATTGTATGTTGTTATCTAAGTGTATATATTGGAATCTATATTGCATAGTAGTTAAATCGAATTATTGTTTTACCCTTTTATTTTATTGGAAGTATATTGTGTGATATCAATGGTTGAGGAAAATAAGAGTATTCAGTAGGTTAATTAGAAATGAAATGCATTGATTATCTGAAGGGTATTAATTAGTAAAATAAGTGGAGATGTATGTGTACTAAGTTAGAAATTTAGGAAATATTAATTTGGTAGGTTTAACTATTATTGTAGGGTGGTAATAACAATCGGTGAAGGTATGGCTTTCTTATTGAAACTAAAAAAGGTTGATCTTCAGGTGATAGCTGAAGAGTTAGGTGTTGAATTCGCGGAAGATGATACCAGAATTCAGCTTAAGAAAAAGATAATGGACAGTGATGAGTATGACGAGGGGGTTATTAAGGAATTATCTGACGCTATTGTTGCAGAACGATTAGAACACGGAAAATTAGAACGTGAAAAGTTAGAAAAACAGGAAAGGTTAGAGCGTGAGGAAAAATAGGAAAAATTAGAACGCGAAAAGTTAGAACTCGAAAAGTTAGAAAAACAGGAAAAATTAGAACATGAAAAGTTAGAAAAACAGGAAAAGTTAGAAATGGAAAAATTAAGAATGGAACATGAATTAGAAATGGAAAGGCTAAGGGTTCAAGGATCGGCAAATAATTTTAATGGGTCTAGGGAATCTAATAATGAAAGTAATATAGAAAAATTGATCAAAAGCGTAAAAACTCTATCTATCAAAGTACCGGAAGGGACTGAGGGATGGAATTTATTTTTCAACAGTTTAGAAAGGGCATTCAAAACTAAAAATGTACCGGAAAACCAGCAGGCCGAAATTCTACTAAATATGTTAGGAGATAAGGCGGATAATTTGTTAATTTATACCACTACGGAACAAATGGAGAATTATGAGGAGTTAAAGTAGTTAGTTCTAAGGGAACATGAGCCGACACCAAAGGCGTGTTTGGAAAATTTTAAGAAGGCTAAGAGAAACCAGAACGAAACTCATGTATTATTTGTATCGCGTTTAATAGCGACATGGGAAAATTATTGCAAGATTAGAGGTGCTGACTCTTATGAAAAGGTCAACCAGTTAATAGTTACGGATAAATTAGTAAGTATGTTAGATGAGGATACCGCGTCATATATTGGGTTAACTCAACAAGGTAAATGGTTAGAAGCTTCTAAAATTGCTAGAGAATGTGACCATTATTTTGATCATAAAAATAAGTCTTACGCCGTTACGTATAAAAGTTTTAAAGGTAAAGATAGGCACGTAAACAGTGAAAAAATGAGACCGAGGGAGGATAGCAAAGTTAGTAATAATTGGAGGCAAAACTGGAGTAATGAGACTAGTTCTTTTTCGGATAGGAAAATAGATTTTAAGAAGCCTAGTGATGCTTCAGCTCCTAAATGCTTTAAATGTGGTTTGAGAGGTCATTACCAACGTTTTTGTAATAAAGTGGGTAATGAGGGAAATAATGGTAATAAAGGACGAGATCCGAAAGCGGGTGTACATAAGGTTGTGGTAAAAGAAAGCAAAGAGTTACCTAATGGAGCTATTGTGGCGAGAATATTGGCAAAGGCCGAACAGAGAACTAACGTTATTGGTGAGAAATTAAATAGACTTGAGAAAATTGAAGTTAGTGTGAATGGGCAAAAAGCAAAGGGATTGGTTGATTCTGGATGTGAAATTAGTGTTGTTCATAAAGATTTGGTACCGGAAGAGAAATTAAAAGGAGCGGGTAGTATTTATTTACAAGGGTTATTCGGTGAAGCAGTTAAATTGCCGTTGGTTAAACTACCGTTAGCTATTCTGCAATTCGGACAAACTAATATAATTCATCAGGAAGTACTTTGCGCAGTGACCGATAATATTAATGAGCAAGTGATTTTACATCCCGAAGTGATTAATGAGTTGTCAGGTGTCAACCGCGAGGAGCCATTGCTAGAGGCCCAAGAATTAGAAAGTTCGGAAATTATTATTGATAATTCGAGTGAAAAGGAAGATATGAGTAACGATAATTGTAATGTTTACGCAATGGAAGCAAAATCAGAAAATGTACAAACTCAGAATACGGAAAATACGGAAGTGGAGAAAGGTAATAAAACTATTGTTAGCAATTCCGATATGTTTAAGGAATCCCAATTGGAATGTAAAGAATAAGAGAAAGCTTGGGAATTAGCTAAAATGGATAAGGGGGATTATTATATTGTAAATGGCTTATTATATCACAAAGAGAAATTGTTAGGCGAGACTATAGCGCAATTAGTAGTTCCCAAAGTAAGAAGGGAAGAAATCCTAAAATTAGCGCATAGTTCGGTATTTGGAGGGCATCATGCAGCCAAGAAAACTTTACAGAGAATCAGATATTCATTTTATTGGGAGGGGATGGCGAAAGAAACTAAACAATTTTGTGAGTCATGTTTAGAGTGCCAATTGACTAGAGGGGTTAAAGTAAATGATAGAGCTCCTATTTCCCCAGTGTCGCGCCCGGAACTTCCATTTCAGATAGTTAATGTTGATTTAATTGGGCCTATTGATCCTAAAAGTTCCCAAGGGCATCGGTATATACTAACCTTAATTGATCAACATACCAGGTGGGCAGATGCGATCCCTTTAAAAAGTTTAACTGCTAAAACCGCGTGTGATGCGTTACTTCAAATATTTATGAGGACAGGAATTCCGAATATAATTGCTTGTGATAATGGAACCAATTTCACCGCCGACTTAACGAGAGAATTTGAGAAAAGGTTAGGTGCTAGTCCAAGATTTTTGACCCCACAGTATCCACAGTCTAACTGGCTCGTGGAACGATTTAATCAGACCCTTAAACGTATGTTACATCATACTATTAGAGAAGAAGGAAAAAAGTGGCATTGTCAGCCTACTCATACCCTTAACACTCCATAAGCATATATACATATTGTAATAGGATAATATAGCATGACTTACTGGTTTTTATTTTATTCCAATCTTATCCTATCTTTATCTTATTTCCAATCCCTTTATTTTGTTTTTCCTTATTCCATGGCATATTCCATTTTTAAATCAGTTACTTATTTGTTTATTTTCGATTTGAACTCTTACATGTGCGTTCATGATCGTTTTCTTCCGTCTGATTGCGATTTGCGATCTTCGCAAATTGCAACTTACAAGTAGCCATATCTCCCTTTCGCAAAGCAGGAACGCATTCGCTCAACTTCGGCAGATGCAAAGGGGGCGTTGCACTCTGGCGATGTATAGAATAGCGAGGGGTATTTAAAACAGTCGGTTTGTTTTGACTGCCGGTGGTCTGATGATGTTTTGGTCTAGTAAAGGCCGTTTGTTGTCTTAAATATTAGTTATGAAAAGTTCTGTTTTACAGTTTGTTTTGCTGGTGAAAGATGCAGTTTGTAGTTTATTTTAGTTGTGAAAGATGGTGTTGTCTTATGAACTGAAACTCTGTTAGTCGATAGTGGAAGTATCGTGATGAATATTTTATTGTCATGCATTGTTTAACATCCAAGGTTTTTTTACTTCCTTTGAACATTTTCTGGACATTACTTTTCGTCATCACCTGAATCAAGAAATCTGTTTTCTTCCAGTTATGCCACAGTGAGTAGTTTGCTTTGCAATCTGTACTGGTCACTTTTCTTTACTTTACGTCATGCTGTTTCAATTAATTAAGTGTTTTTTATTGTGTTAAAGTATGACTTTAATTTTATAGATAACATAATTTCAGAAATTACATTTTTTGGTTGATTTTACCAGATACAATTTCTCTTTGTTTATTATTTTATATAGACATATATTTTTATTTTGAATATGTTTTTCTTGAAAATAAACGTTAGCTTATCTTTTAATTAAATGCTTCTTTACTGACTTTATTACACTACCACAGATTGCCAATTTTTATTCCAGGTCACCATTTTTTTATTTTTTCTATCTCTGCTTTAGTTTTATATAATTTTTAGAACGGTTCTGGCTTCAGAACCGAACATGGGTTATGGGCCGAAGCTACTACGCTTTTTAACCTGTTATGGTGGCCATAACCTTCGTTGGCAATATCGTAAACTGGTGGTAGCATGCGGCCATTAGACCTCCAAGTGATTTCTAGTGGGGGGGGGGCCGCAATAGCATTTTTTTTTGCTAAACATTTTAATTATTCTGGTATGAAATAGAAAGGTTTTTTTTGGTAAATTTTTTTTGTCGTACTATCTGACTGTTTTAGAGTACGTTTTTTTTGGAAAAAAAAAAAAAAAAAAAAAAAATTCTTTTTCCTTTCTGTTTAAATTTAATAAAGTCTAGTTAAGAGCATGGCAATGACCAATGTACAGGTTAGCATAAATAAACTAAATTCTCACAACTATGCAACCTGGGCAGCAGACGTAAAATACCTGCTGCTCGATAAAAATGCTTGGGGCATCGTGAATGGTACTGAAGAGGCTCCGAATACCAGTGATGCAGTAGCAACAAAAGAATATCAGGCACGGCTCAGGTCAGCACTGTCCATAGTATACTTAAACGTCGAAACTGAGTTCTGGAGAATCATAGAAAACATCGACGACCCTCATGAAGCATGGACAAAGCTGAAGACCCACTTTCAACCTGACAACCGTGCACGCCATATGCAGTTGTTCGGCGAGGTCCTATCCTGCAGAATACAGCCTGATGAGCCGGTCGACATGTTTGCTGCACGCCTACAGAGACTAGCTGATCAACTGGCTGCCATGAATGAGCCGATAAAGGAAATTTATCTGACATTCCAGTTGCTGAGATGGCTCCCTAAAAAGTTTGATAATCTTGTCCAGGGAATTTTGCGATGGCCCGAACAGCAGTTCAAGTTTAAAGATGTCCTGACCGAGTTGGTAGCTGAAGAATCCCGCATTAAATTACGAGAAGAGGACAGAGGTAACCTGGTCCAGTCCCATTTTTCCCGAGCTCGCACACCCAAGAGGTCCGCATATAAGCCTAAGTTCAAGGGAAGATGCCACAGGTGTGGTCAAGCCGGCCATGTGCTTCGACAGTGTAAATTGCCTCAACAAGCTTCCAGTCCTGAATCCTGCCTCCATACTACTTCGAGAGACTCCTCAGACTCCTCATTCCAGAACTCCTCGGTATCCAGAGGATCATCGGTGTCCAGTCCAGTTCGAGTCCAACCCAGTAACTCCAGACCTAGCAGAGATGTGCCTCGCAATAGAACCAGAAACCAACGTCAACGTAAGCCAACAAGCCAGGTAAATTACCTCATTCAATCTAATCTTAGTAATATTAAATGTGGTGGAGACGCCTGGGTCTTTGACACAGGTGCCTCCCACCACTTTTGCAAAGATAAAAACCTATATGTAAAATTTAAACCTTTGCAAAATGAGGAGTTGGCTGTTGCCGTTGACGGAGCAACTTTTCCTATTGAAGGAACTGGACTAGTGGACTTAAAAATAAATGGGGAAATGGTTCGCTTCGGCGATGTTATGTATTGCCCAAGTTTAAGGCACAATTTGATATCTGGCCCTAGGCTTGATAAAACTGGTGCCAAGTTCAGAGGAGGTGAGGGTAGGGTTAGAGCATATCGTGACAGTGGTACCCTATTTCGAGCTTTTCTTAAAGATGGCATTTACTGCCTGTACCCAGATCCTAGCCCTAAAAATAAAAATAAAACTCAAAATAGTCAAAGTCCTAAAAAGGTGCGTTTTCAAGCCTCTACTGTCCAGAAGGACGACTTTAAGTTATGGCATAGACGTTTCGGACACATTAGTTCCACTTTAATCGAACATACCGTAAAATGTAATGGTGTAAGGGGCTTACCACCTATTAAAAGTAAAGACTTTGAATGTGAGACATGTAAAATTAACAAACACAGGCGAACTCCCTTCCGTCCTATAAATCAAATAAGATCAAAACGACCCCTTGAATTACTTCATACTGACTTGTGGGGACCGACACAAATAACAGGTAGAAACGGCGAGAAGTACTTTTTAACCATAACTGACGACTTCTCACGTAAAGTATCAGTCTACCCCTTATGTAACAAATCACAAGTATTCAAGGTATTCACTAATCATGTAAAAAGAGCTGAAAGATTTTTAGGCACTAAGGTAAAAGAGGTCCGTAGTGATAATGGGCGGGAGTTTGACAACGAAGCCTTTACAAGATACTTTGAAGAGAACGGGATACACCATGAGTTTACCAACGTGTATTCTCCGGAACAAAATGGGGTCTCGGAACGTTTAAATCAAACTATAATGGACGGGGCCCGCTCAATACTTAATGAAAGTAAACTCAGTTTAAAATTCTGGCCAGAAGCAGTTCTATACATCGCGTACACACTAAACAGGATATGTCATAAAACACAGAAAAAGACACCCTTTGAGTATTACTGTGGCAACAAACCCTCAATAAGACATTTACGCCCTTTTGGTACTGTGGCATACGTAGGGGTGCCCAAACAATTAAGAAACTCAAAGTTTGATCCTAAAGCCAAAAAGGGGGTTTTAGTGGGTTACGCGATGTCAACTAAAGGCTACAGGGTATGGATCCC
Organism: Maratus speculifer; assembly: GCA_964019185.1. Classification (NCBI taxonomy): domain Eukaryota; kingdom Metazoa; phylum Arthropoda; class Arachnida; order Araneae; family Salticidae; genus Maratus; species Maratus speculifer. The sequence continues at coordinate 92,899,728 of OZ025302.1, forward strand.
CGATACAAATAAAATAATAGAAACCATAAATGTTAGATTTGGGGATGAATCTGTACCAAGAAATGTTCATAGACATAGTGAGCAAGGCCCAAGTTATTCAATAGGCACAAACCCTTTTACAACTTCAGAGCAGCACAACGGAAGCGACCTGGGACCCACATACATTTTAAGTTCAGAACAACCCGAAATTGACCCTTTGACCGACCTTCAACCTGACAGATTTCCTTTAGAAAGATCACCATCTCCATCACCTAAGCCAGGCACCTCAAAAACCGTTGAACCCGCCTCCGTTAACTCATCTGAAGATGAAAGTGACGAGGAGGGCGAGGAACTCTCGAGAACACTGAGGGATGCTGTATGGTTCCGTAAGGCCATAACTAGGCCTGATAAGTCGAGGACCGACATCTATTATTATGAGATGGGTGAAACGCAACGTTTAAGATCACTCAGAGAAGTGCGGGAATACTGTCAGTCTAATGGTATAAAATTTGATCCAACCATGTTCAGTTTCAAAGGGGAAAATAAATACCAGGGTATTGTAAAATCTACTTCCAGTGCTAGTTCAAGTCCTAGTTACACACCTCCACACACATCTTTATCAGAAACACGTAAAAACATATGACTAGAAGACTCCATACCAAACACATATAAGCAAGCCTTAAAATCCCCTCAGTGGGAACTCTGGAGACAGGCAATGCAGGAGGAAATAGACGTAATAAATAAAAGACATGTATGGGAATTAACATCACTACCACCCAACACTGAACCTCTAGGCTGCAGATGGGTCTTCACCATCAAACGAGACGATAAAGGGCATGTGGCAAGATATAAAGCGAGACTAGTAGCCCAAGGCTACAAACAGGTCAGGGGTGAAACTTATGACGAGACATTTTCACCAGTCGTAAATTTTAGTCTAATCCGCTTTTTCTTTGCCGCCCTAGTCTCATGTCTCGGATGGATTCACACGCAATGCGATGTGAAAGGAGCCTATCTGTACGCCCCTCTCTCAGATAACATTTACATGAAACAGCCTCCGGGTTTTGAAATAAAAGGGAAAGAGCATTTGGTCTGTAAACTCCAGAGGGCATTGTATGGCCTCCATCAGAGTGGCCGGGTGTGGTTTTATGAGTTACATAAAGTTTTAATCTCTCTTGGTTTTAACAAATTGGATTGGTGTAATTGCGTCTATACATTTTCTAACTACGTTGTTTTATTATTATATGTTGATGACTTTGTTGTTTTAAGTAACCATCAGAAACACATAAATGAAATTTTAAAATTATTCGCTGAACATTTTGACATCAAAATCCTGGGGAAAACACGTAAACTTCTTGGGGTTGAGTTTGAGGAGGATAGGGAAGGTGTAGTGTCAATCCATCAAATGCAATATATTGATGATATCTGTACACGGTTTAAGGAATTTAACTTTCCCATCACTTCACTTCCCATAAGTAAAGGAGTAGTGTACTCCAAAGCACAGTGCCCTCAAACAGATACTGAAACCCAGGAGATGTCAAAATATCCGTACAGAAGTGTTTTGGGATGCTTATCATTTCTTACAAGCAGGACTCGCCCCGACATATCCTATGCTGTAAACATCTTCAGTCAATTCCAGAGTAATCCAGGCATAATCCACTGGAATGGTCTCTTGAAAATACTAGGATATGTACAAAGTACCAAACACTACAAACTGAGGCTACCTTGTCATCACATAAATCTAATAACATACACTGATGCTGATTTCACCGCCAATCGCGATGACAGGACGTCAATGGGGGGACAACTTTTAATGTTAGACAAATCTCCTATCATGTGGAGGGCCTTCAAACAAAAATCTGTCTGCCTGTCTACCATGGAATCAGAGTTTGTGGCTTTAACAGAAGCAACTAAAGAGCTTCTTTGGTTCAGTAGAATCATAAATGAATGTTATGATAAACACATTTTTACAGGCCCACAAACTAAGCCAACTTTGTTAGTAGACAATATGGCCTCCATTGATTCCCTTAAGTCTCCCATAGAAAACTATAGAACAAAACACATTGACGTTAAATTATTTTTTGTTAGAGACCTTTTAAACCAAGAGATATTTAATGTAAAACACGTAACTAGTAAAGCTAATCTCTCAGACATCTTTACAAAACCCTTAACGAAGTTTGATCTTAAAAGGTTCATTGATGTGATCTTTAGTTATAAGTAATATATAATGTTAAGTATTATTTAAAAGTAAAACGTAAAATGTATAAAGTGAAAAAAAAAACTCCCTCCTCTGGGCTTGGGTCAAGCATTAAGATGCTTGTTTAGTTTTTTTTTAAGTTAAACCCTGAAGTTTAACACGTTTCATTTTTCAAATCTGAATTTTTTATATTTCAGTGTTTTCTTTGAATATGTGATTATACACTTGTTTTCCTGTTATTTCATATTTTTGTCTCATATGCATATGTTCTATTTTCATACATAAGCTTTTCAATACCCTCATTTCCAACATTGCGGACAATTTAACTCCCACTGGAATGTGATCAGACCTCAGGATGGTTCATCCTCCGGGGCCCGAGCAGCCCCAGGAAGCGGCTCGCAGGGGTGCAATTGTAAATAGCCAGAGTGGCCTGCAGGGGGTAGTGGCCTTCTTGAGTGTTCTGATCACAGGAAGGCCTGTCGCGGGCATCGTTTCTTTTAAGTTTGTAAGTCCCTATTTTTGAAAATGGAAATGTCACATAGGTCCCGTCCATGGTGTTGAAAATTGAGCTGTATTTTTTGCATATATAAATATGAAAAGGGGTTGTTTTACTTTTAAGAAATTGCATAACAAGTGTTTTTCATTTTTTTTTAAAATCTTTGTTAAAACATTTGCAAATGTGTATTATTTCAAAAGCTTAAGCATGCATGTTGTTGTTGTTGTTGTTTGTTTTTGTGTGAGCGCTCACCGTCCCTATCATTATCATATTCACAGTCATTATCATGATCATGATCATTAGTGTTATTATCATTGAATGTGTCTATTTTTGCATATCATGAATTTCCCATACATTATCAAAGTGTTTTTGCGTTGTAATTCATGTTTTGCTATTCTTCATATTTGTAATGTTTATGAATCTATCGTATGGTAATCATTTACTCTAGTGTAATTATGCAAATGTATGTAAATATAATCGTGTATTGTCAAGGCCAAGATCAAGAAAATCAACATACTAAAGAATGTTGTGGTATGTAACGGTAATCGTAGTCACTTGCATGTGACGAGGTAACGTGGTAACAAATTTTCATGAACTTTTTTTGAAATGTTTGTGTACCTGAAAGACTTTCAAATTTTTAAGTTACTATGGTAACTAAAGACTCTTGTGCTATGGAAAAAAAATTGTTATTGTTAATCTTGTTGTTGTATAGTTATCAAATTGTTATTCATATTGTGTGGTTATTAACATTGTTAAAAAGTTGTTCATTTTTGGAAATTAACCTTGTTATATGATATTGTGAGTTTGTTGAATTTATGCACGATAATATTGAGTTGTTCTTCACTAGTAACTGTCAAAGTATGATAGTAGATATACTGATATCCTATGTTGTTAAATGATCAATATGACCTTTGATATTATTTATATTATTTGGTAATACTTGGTAATTAGTTTCTTTGTAGTACGAGTGTTAAGGGGGGGGGCGATTGTCAGCCTACTCATACCCTTAACACTCCATAAGCATATATACATATTGTAATAGGATAATATAGCATGACTTACTGGTTTTTATTTTATTCCAATCCTATCCTATCTTTATCTTATTTCCAATCCCTTTATTTTGTTTTTCCTTATTCCATGGCATATTCCATTTTTAAATCAGTTACTTATTTGTTTATTTTCGATTTGAACTCTTACATGTGCGTTCATGATCGTTTTATTCCGTCTGATCCCGATTTGCGATCTTCGCAAATCGCAACTTACAAGTAGCCGTATCTCCCTTTCGCAAAGCAGGAACGCATTCGCTCAACTTCGGAAGATGCAAAGGGGGCGTTGCACTCTGGCGATGTATAGAATAGCGAGGGGTATTTAAAACAGTCGGTTTGTTTTGACTGCCGGTGGTCTGACGATGTTTTGGTCTAGTAAAGGCCGTTTGTTGTCTTAAATATTAGTTATGAAAAGTTCTGTTTTACAGTTTGTTTTGCTGGTGAAAGATGCAGTTTGTAGTTTATTTTAGTTGTGAAAGATGGTGTTGTCTTATGAACTGAAACTCTGTTAGTCGATAGCGGAAGTATCGTGATGAATATTTTATTGTCATGCATTGTTTAACATCCAAGGTTTTTTTTACTTCCTTTGAACATTTTCTGGACATTACTTTTCGTCATCACCTGAATCAAGAAATCTGTTTTCTTCCAGTTATGCCACAGTGAGTAGTTTGCTTTGCAATCTGTACTGGTCACTTTTCTTTACTTTACGTCATGCTGTTTCAATTAATTAAGTGTTTTTTATTGTGTTAAAGTATGACTTTAATTTTATAGATAATATAATTTCAGAAATTACATTTTTTGGTTGATTTTACCAGATACAATTTCTCTTTGTTTATTATTTTATATAGACATATATTTTTATTTTGAATATGTTTTTCTTGAAAATAAATGTTAGCTTATCTTTTAATTAAATGCTTCTTTACTGACTTTATTACACTACCACAGATTGCCAATTTTTATTCCAGGTCACCATTTTTTTATTTTTTCTATCTCTGCTTTAGTTTTATATAATTTTTAGAACGGTTCTGGCTTCAGAACCGAACAGGCATGAACAAATACCATTTGTATTATGGGCGTATAGGGAAGTCCCAAATTCTACGACGGGAATCGCACCTTTCCAGTTATTATATGGTAGAACGCCGGAGGGTCCTTTGTCGATTCTCAAGTCATCCTGGGCAGGAGAAAATAAGGGGGCGCAGTTAGATACTACACCGATTCATGAATATTTGAATAAACTTAGGGGATGTTTAGAAAGAGCCGCAAATGAGGCAAAATTATCGTCTGAGGTACAACAAAATAGAATGGCTTACCATTATAATTTAAGGTCTAAGGAAAAAACGTTTGAAGTAGGCGATAAGGTAATATTGTTAATCCCCGATTCAACTAATAAGTTATATTCTAGTTGGCAAGGGCCGGCAACCATAGTCGAAAAACGAAATCAGCATTCATTTATAGTTGAGTTAGCCGACGGGAGTAGGAAGCATGTGCACCAAAATAAAATACGAGAATTTATTGCTAAATGTAATATAGTTAATATTGTTTTCGAGGGTGATGAGGAATTTGGAGAAGTTGGGGAAATTCCTATTTTGAACCGGGATCAGGAAGTAGAGCGAGATATAGAGAGGTTCGAAATAAAAGGGTTATCTAATAGTCAAGTCAAAGATATAAAGTCTATTTTGAGGGAAAATAAAGAGGTGTTTATGGGTCCTGTACGACCAGCTGATGTAGGGGAGCATCGTATTGATCTTAAACCGGGGGTAGAAAGGAAAAAGCCAAAGATATATAGTGTACCGGTAGCTTATAAAGAGGAAGTAGATGGGCAGATTCAGGAGTTATTAGAATTAAATCTAATCGAAGTGTCAAATGCTGAAATTAGTCATCCTATTGTTTGTGTGGCGAAAAAAGACGCAACTGTTAGGCTTTGTATAGACTATAGAGCATTAAATTCGGTAACTCAGGTGCCAACCTTTCCGATGAAAGATTCTCAAGAAATCATGTATACCGCAGGAGCGGCTAAGTATTTATCACCGATTGATTTATTGAGAGGTTATTGGCAGATTAAAATGGCAGAGGAGTGTAAACATTTGACAGCTTTTACAACGCATAATGGAACTTATCAGTGGCGTACCATGCCTTTTGGATTATCAGGGGCGGCTGCTACGTTTCAGAAAGATATGAATGAGGTTCTTCAAGGTCATCGGAGGTATGCGGAAGCATATATTGATGATGTCATCATTTTCTCCGACACCTGGGAAGAACATTGTGAGCATGTCAGGGCTGTCATTGAAGAACTTAAAAGCAGAAATTTTACGATTAGGCTAGACAAATGTAAATTTGGAGAGAAATTAACTAAGTTTTTAGGTCATGTAATTGGGGGTGGAACGCATGCACCTGATGAGGAAAAAATAGGAGCAATAAGGGATCTAAAGAGACCAAAAACTAAAAAGGAAGTTAGATCTGTTTTGAGATTAATGGGATTTTACCGATCTTATATTCCAAATTATGCCGAAATTGCTATACCTTTAACCGAATTGACAAAAGGGAAGGTTAAAAATACTGTACCATGGGATGAAAGGGCAGAAAAAGCATTTAATACTCTTAAGGATGAGTTATGTAAAGTGACGAGTTTGGCTACACCTATCGTAGGCCGGGAATATCAGCTCCACGCAGATGCTTCCGACCTGGCAGTAGGATGTTGTCTTACTCAAAAAGATGAAAAGGGTCAGTTTAAACCAATAGCTTTTGCCAGTCAGAAATTGTCAGGGGCTCAGCGTGCTTGGCCGAGTATAGAGAAAGAGGCTTGGAGTGTTCTCTTCGGGTTGCGGAAGTTTGAAAAGTGGACCTATGGATCTCAAATTGAGATCATTACAGATCACAATCCATTAAAATTTCTCACTGAAACAACCCCAAGATCACCCAAACTCACTAGATGGGCTCTTGCCTTGCAACGCTGGAACCTGAGTATTTCTCATCGTCCAGGAGCTCAACATTTAAATGCTGACGCAATTTCTAGGCTACATAGAAAGAGCTGGGAAGAACAACCAGTTGTTAGCCCATCAACATCAACGACCCAATAGTGGACAACCTTAAAGGGATGTTGTCACACATTTAATTTTTTATTCTGTGTGTGTGTAAATATTTTTTTGATTTTTTTTTTGTTTATAATATTGTATTAACATGTGTATTGTTTATGTAATAATAATATTAGTAAAGGTTCAGTAGAGATGTCAGTAGATAGTGTTCAGACACCTGGAAATACCTATGTAATAAGCATAATGAAGAAATCTGTAAAGAGACTATTGAACTCTTCTGCGATATTACTATATGTTTGGGGAAAATTAGCCCCTAAAAGGCATATTTTCCGCTAAGGTGGGGGGTGTCAGGATCTGATAGCACCTGTGCTAAAGAATGTAATGTCTACTCTTTCTCTATTTGAATATCTCATACTGTATGGTTGTGTACAGAATTTCCATGGTGACATTCCTTCTTCGTGGAAAGGGGAATTGCCAGCTAATCCTTTACAGGTGGGGTGTTAGAGAAAAGAGATAGCTGAGAGGCATGTCCGCCTGTCAGTGAAGTATGCGGATGGTGAGCAGATTAGTAGCATGCCACTAAGCAAGAAAAGAATGGAGTGTCCAATGAGGAGGCTCCAAAGGGGTTTATGTGGGGGAAAGCAGTGATTTGGAGAGGGCAAGTTTGTCTCAGATCATTCATTCGGTACCTAGGTTTCGGACCTAGAGGTTGCTCTGTGTGGAAGAGCGTAAAGTGTGTGTTTTCTGGTGCGCAAAGGACACAGACGTCCTGGTGTTTAGTGTTCCGGTCTAAGAAGTGCAAGCCCAGTATACTTGTGTTGGGAGACTCAAAGTTGAGCTCCAAAAAAGTGAATTTAACGTGTATTGAGTGTGAGGTGGAAAGTGTAATTGGAATAGTACACAACCAATCTTTACAGTATCTAATTTAATGTTGAACCGGATCACCTATATCCGAGTTGTAGTTGTATATATTTGTAAATAGCGTATTTTGTGTGTACATATATTCTTAATAAACTGATAATTCAGTTACTAGCGTAAGTCTTCATTTACACCAATCTCACAGTGGGTGACCGATATCACCTAGTAATATCGGTGGTGGCAGCTATATCTACCACGGACATTCTTCAAAGTTGTGTGGACTGAGAGGAACGTCCGACAGAAACCTTGAGATATATCTGATTTCAATGGTTTTTTCTTCTTTTTTTTCATTTTCTTTTCTTCCTTGTTATTATAAGCGCGATTGAAGTTTCTTGTACATTATTCTACAAACATTCGAGACAGACTTCTCATAGAAAATGCATAATTTGAAGTTATACATGCAACTCCACAGCCGAAGAGACCTTTTGCTTACCGCTCTATAATTCATTTGCATTATGTTAAGTCGTGCCTTGTATAATACTGTGCGATAGTATTGGCGCATATTTTCAGTCATGCGAATAATGGCGCCCATCATTGAGTGCCAAGAGCTGAGGTGCGCCCCTGCTTACTTAAAGGTTGGACAGCCCTGGCATATACTATAGACATTACATTCATGACTCTAGCATATACCACCTTCTGTTTTTTTTTTTACTACTACAGTAGACTCCCTCAAATCCGCACTGCTTGAGACCAGATGTTGTGCGGATTTTAGAATTTTGAGGATTTCTGGTCATTGCTTTGTTTAAATTTTTTAAACAGTAGTTTGAATATAATTAATGATGGAATCGAAACTATAATTATGCTTACAATATAATAAAATATTGGAATAAGTAAGAAACTAAAATAATAACATTTTTAAAATGATTAAAATATTAAAAGCAAAGATTAAGTTAATAATCAATAATATGATTAAATATTCATTATAAAGATAAAATGTATTTTTTTCCTAAATTATTCAATAAAACTTGCCTCATAAAGTTACATTACTAATTCATATCAAAACCTTAAAATAAGAAGTTTTATTTCAGGTTTAGCCAGACTTAATAACCAAAAAACTTGATCAATATATAAATATATTTGGTAAGAAGATTGTGATTACAAATAATATCAGCAATATCTTGAGTTTTTTCAAAAATAAATTAAATCTTCCTTCAGAAAAAAAAAAAAAAATAAATTCAGTAATATTAACAAAAATTACAAATTAAAATATACATGGAATTGACATAAAACTTTAAAAAGCCAAATTTTGTTACTATATCTGGACAGAGTTTTTCATTGTTTACATTTGTAAATTATGTGCGGATTTTAGAGAGTTGTGGATTTTAGGGTTGCGGATTTGTGGGAGTCTACTGTACAACATTGGTTTGAATGTTACACTGCCTACATATTAAAAAATATATAGTTTTTAAAAATAGTTATACAGGTTTGCTTTATAAATTTCAAGCATAGGATTGCTTGATTTAAATCAAATGATTTTATTTAAATAAGCTTTTGATATTCACATGCTCAGTAACACTCAATACTCATGTTAAAATAAAAGTCACCATTCACATCAGATGAAAAATTGCTAACAATGAATAAAACTTTTATAAATTGAAAATACTATTATTTTATAGAAGAAAATTCAACATGGTATTAAAAACATATCTATACAGCATTTCTCAAAATTACTGATAAATGATCTTTCATTTTTAAACTTTTGCTTTTCTAAATGAACGCTTCATTTTTTAAAGTTAGATGCTTAAGTTAAATTAATTTAATATAAAAGTAGCCTCTAAAGCAAGTTATACAGTTTTATTTATTTATAAGTTTGCTTAGACCTGCATATTACACTATCTGATATGTTAATAATTGATGTATTTATCAAATAATATTATCAATAGTTGGACCGATTATAACATAAAAATTTAAACAGTTTGTCTAACATAGAATTATAGAATTTCTATTTCATGTTTTTTCTATAACTGAAAGTACTTTGATTCTTGTGGCTGGCCCTTTACTCTTTTTAGAATTGACTGCTTACTGCATTGGAAATGATAAGAAATGTTATTGTACCTTATTCAGAGAGTCTATCAAGGATTTTTCTTCTTGCACGATCATATTTTTGTGAAAATATGAACAGAATATATATTTTTTTGAAAAGTCTAATCACAATTTCATGAATTTAAGTTTATTGTTATATTGCTGGATTGTTCGCCTAATATAGAATCAGAGTTTCCCCCAGGTTTAAAAAGGGGCAGGGTGGCATTTTCAGAAAGAATCACGTTTTGAGCACCAGCCTTGGCGAGTTGGCGAAAGCGAGAACGTTCAGCTTACTGCATCGCCAAACACAAAATAAACTAAGTTTAAATGTGTCCAACATGTTCATAAAACATGTGATTAATAGAATTATATTTATTACAAGCGAATCTTGACTACTATTTTTAATTAACTTCTCAATATCTTCGAACATAGCGAGTTAAGGAAATAATATTTTTAAATTGAGAAAAAAAAAACTTGTTTAGATGTTCTGTGAATTTTAAAGCATTTTAATCTGAAAAAGCTCTTTGTTTTAAACTATGTTTTAATCGTAAACAACGGTGAATAACATTTCCTCATATTATAGTATTACCTTGATAACATTTACGGAAAAACAAAAGAACAATAAGCGCGATCTCTTTGCAGAAAGAAAGGTTGCTATTCGCTAGACGTTTAATGTCACAAACAAGAAAGGTTGCGTAGCATTGACTTCATCTCCGTGCCTATCGTTGTTCTGGCGATAAGGCGCTCAAAATGTGATTCTTTCTGAAAATGCGGCAGGGTGCTACTGTTCTGAAAACTGTTCTTTTTACATTCTTCAGGGCACATTTTTGATTTTTAAGGGCACTTTTATAGAGTTGAATCTAGAATCTAGTGATTCAAATGAACATGAAAATACAAAAATTTCATCAAATAATCCAAAAAAAAAATCTCAAAATTTAGTCAAAAAATTGAAAAACGGAATTTTGTTAAAATATCACAAAAAACAGCAGGATTTGTTAAGTGATCGCGAAAAAACGGCAGATTTTGCTAAAAATTGCAAAAAAAAAGACAAATTTCGAGAAAAGATCGCGAAAAAACGGCAAATTTTTTAAAAAGATGACAAAAAATGGCAAATTTCTTCTAATGATCTCCAAAAACTGCCATTTTTGTCGCGAAAAAATGTAAATTTAAAAAAAGGGACGAAAATCTGATAAAAAAAAAAGCATATAGTTCGTAACGGGAGTGGAATTGCCCCCTCTTTCCTCCCACATCCGTTGTAACAGTGTCTTTCAGAAAATTTGCAGTGAATTTTAATTTTTTTTTTTAGGATCACTTCTGTGATTCTGTTCAGAACCGTGCGGGGGCAGTCGTCCCAGGCGCGGAAATTTAAGGGACGCCAAATTTATACTACAAGCATCATTTTTGGGCTGTCACAGGTGTTTGGGAAAGGGGGAGGGGGGGCGTCAAATACTAATTATGACCAGAATGCAATTTTCTCTTTGCATGAAAAAGATTGTAAATCAGGAAAATCTGCTTTTGGAGAAATAAATTTACAATTTTGAAGTAGGAAAATTAGTTTTTAGAAAAGAAAAATTTCGCTTCTGCCATTAATTTTTTTTTTTTTTTTTTTTTTTTTTGTGCCCCTTAGACAAAATTTGCATTTTTTTGCGATCTTTTGATGAAATCTGCCATTTTATCATGGTATTTTGACAAATTTTGTGTTTTTTTTGCACATTTTTTGGCGAAATTTGCAGTTTTTTGCGAATTTTTTCACGAAATTCTCAGTTTTATTGCGATTTTAGAACAAAATTAGCCGTTTTTACGCAAATTTTTTGACGAAATCTGCCGTTTTATCGTGATTTTTTGAAAAAAGTTGCCGTTTTTCGAGATTTTTTGGCGAATTGTTTGACAAATATTTCCGTTTTATCGGGATTTTTGGACTAAATTTGTCGTTTTTTCACGATTTTTGAATTAAATCTGCCACTGTTTCGAGATTTTGTGACGAAATTAGCCATTTTCTCGACAATATTGCCGAAAATTAGTCGTTATTTCGCAACTTTTAACGAAATTTGATGTTTTTTCGCGATCCTTTGACAAAATTACACGTCCCGTGGAACGCATAGGCGATTTTTTTTGCGTTCAGTCGCCGATTTTTTGCGTAATTCACGCGCTGTAGCGCGTCCACATCATCGTTGAAGGGCTGCGTTTTTTCAAATGTGGGGCAAGAAGGCCGCTAATTTTTTGAATGAGCAACAAGAGGGGCCTTAGGTTTTGGATGAGGGGCAAGAGGGGCGCTAGTTTTTAAACAAAAGGGCAGGAGGGGCGCAGCGCCCTCCTGAAACCCTCTGGGGGAAACTGATAGAATTAAAGAATTTCATGTTTCTTCTATAACTGAAAATACTTATTGTACCTTATTCAAGAATCTGTCAAAGATTTTTTTTTTTCGAAAAATTTAATCACAATTTCTTGTTTATGTTTTTAACAAAATTGTTTATGAATAAAAAAAGCTATGTAGTACTAGGTACTTTGATGACTTCAGCTGTAAAGTTAGGAAAAGTTTTATTTTTAAGACAAAGAATTTTGTGAAGGGTCCTCTTAAAATGAAAATTTTTATGAAGCATCCCGTTTTAAAAGTTCAAAAATTGTGCAAGGTCCTTTAAAGGACCCACCTTTTTTCTAAAAAGATCCCTGATATTCCCTAAGCTAAGCAGTCATTCCTACCTTTGAATGTAGGGAATGTTAACTGCTGAAATTGTCAATGGCTGAGGGCTAGATCACTCTGACAATTGATATAGCTTCACTCATTAAGTTATATGATGATTTCCTTGCATTTGGAGGTAATTGTTTTTTGAATCATTAGTATAATGCAAAACACAAGTTTGGATAATAATGTTTATCAATACTAGGTACAGCATAGAGAGCTTTTGAATTTTGAACTGACTCAGATCCTCTGTTATTTTTATCATGTACACTGTAAATTTCTTTGTGTTTTTTCATTCTTGTCTAAATCCCCATCATTAATACACTATATAATTTGCATATTTTATATATTATACATTTTTTTCACATGTGTTATTGCACATATGAAAAAAAAACTGGGAGAAAAAGATCCAATATGGCTTTATTTTATAGAAATGTATAAAATTGTTATATATGTATATTGCATAGCCGGATTAAGGGGGGGGGGGGCTAAGGGGGCTGCAGTCCCGGGCCCCAACCAGTCAGGGGCCCTCAGCAGAGGCTTAAGTTGTACCAAAGTTTCGTTTAAAATAATTACAGGAGTGTAAGAGCTGCGCAAAATCGCCTTTTTTTTTCCAACTTAACTTGAATTGTCATTTGACGTCATTGCTGTCTGTATCTCCGAAAATTTCCAGGTTTAACAAAAGTGGCGATGAAAACGAAACGAAAAGGGTCGCGTAAAAAAGCGCGAATTTCATCAAAAAAAAAAACAGATTTAATCAAGATCGCGGAAAAGTGCAATTTTCTTCAAAAGGCCGTGGAAAAAGCGTTAATTTCGTCAAAAGGTCGCGGAAAAAGCGTGAATTTTGTAAAAAGAACACGAAAATAACACGAATTTTGTCGAACGGTCGCGAAAAAAATGCAAATTTCGTCAAAGGATGGCCCAAAAAAACGCAATTTTGGTAAAGAATCGTAAAAAAAAAAGCGAATTTCATCAAAAGGAGGAAGGAAAAACGCGATTTTCTTTAAAAGATCGCAGAAAAAGCGCAAATACAATCAAGAGTTCGCAGAAAAAGAGCAAAATTTGTCAAATCATCTGGAAAAAACGCGAATTTCGTCAAAGGGTCGTGAAAAAAAAAAACGCAAATTTTGCGAAAGAATAGCGAAAAAAAAACGTGAATTTTGTCAAAGTGTGGCAGGAAAAGAGAGAATTTCTTGAAAAGTTCTCGGGAAAAAGCGCAAATTTTGTCAAAGGATCGCGAAAAAAAAAAACGTGAATTTTGACAAAGAACCTCTGAAAATTGCGAATTTCTTCAAAGGTTCGCCAAAAAAACGTAAACTTTGAGAAAAAATTGGGAAAAACGTAAATTTTGTCAAAGTGCGGCAGAAAAGTGAGAACTTTTTGAAAATTCGTGGGGAAAAGCGCAAATTTAATCAAAAGATCGTGGAAAAAGAGCGAATTTTGACAAAGAACCGCGAAAAGGAAGCGCGAATTTTGCCAAAAGATGGCAGAAAAAGCACAAATTTCATAAAAAAATTGCCAGAAAAGTGCAAAAGAGCCAAAAGTGTCGCCGCCGAATAAGCGAAATAAGCGAATTTTTACAAAGAACCGAGAAAAAGCGGGAATTTCGTCAAAAAATTGCCGATAAAACGCGAATTTTGACAGAAATCCGCAAGAACACGAATTTCGTCAATGGATGGCAGAAAAAGTGCTAATTTCTTGAAAAGATCGCGGGAAAAGTACAAATTTAGTCAAAAGATAGCGGAAAAGAGTGAAATTTGTCAAAGAGACGCGGAAAAAATGTAAATTTCTACAGAGGATCGCTTGAAAAAAACGCGAATTTCGCCAAAAAATCGCTGAAAAAACATGAATTTTGGCAGAGAATCGCTGAAAAAACGCGAATTTCGTCAAAAAGTGGCAGGAAAAACGCAAATTTCGGGAAAAGATCACAGGAAAAGCGCAAATTTTGTCAAAAGGTCGCGGAAAAAAAGCGAATTTAAAAAAGCCATTAAAGATAACAAAGAAAAAAAATTTGATTAACATTATACATATTCAAAATCTAAGATTTGTATTTTAGGATTAAAAAACAAAACAAAGATGTGTGTGTGTATTTGAGGAGGGGGTGACATTCAGTATCGTGGTAGGAGGCTTAAGATTTCCAATAGTTTAAGGGGGGGCCCCAAAATTTCCAGTAGCCCCGGGCCCCAGAAGTGCTTAATCCGGCTTTGGTATATTGTGTGTATGTATTATATGTATATGTATGTAAATTGTTATATATGTATAACAAAATTCAATACCAGAATAATAATACAATTTTAGATTAATTATCTGAATTTGTTTAGAACAAGTTTTAATTTTTACTTTAAATACAGTAGACTCCCTCAAATCCGCACTCCTCAAATCCACAACTCTCTAAAATCCGCACATATTTTACGGATGTAAACAATGAAACATTCAGTTCAGATGTAAGTGCAAAAATTGATTTTTTCAGTTTTATATCAATTCCATACATTTTTTAATTTATAGTTTTTGTTAAGGTTATTGAATTTATGTTTTTTCATGAAGAAAGAATAATTTACTTCTGAAAAAATAAAGATACTGCTAATATCATTGGTAATCACAATCTTACCAAATATATTTATGTATTAATCAAGCATTTTTAGTTATATTAAGTCTGGCTAAACCTGAAATAAAGTTTCATTATTTTATGATCCTGATGTGAATTAGTAATGCATTTTTATGAGGCAAGTTTCATTGAATAATTTAGGAAAAACACATTTCCTCTTTTATAATGAATATTTAATTGTATATTATTGATTATTAACTTGACCTTTCCTTTTAGTATTTTAATCATTTTAAAAAATATCTAAATTTTTATTATTTTAGTTTATAACTTTTTTAAATATTTTAGTATATTATATGCCTTCATTATAATTTTGATTTCATTATTAATTACATTCAAATTATTTTTAAAAAATGTAAACAAAGCAATGACCAGAAATCCGCAAAATTCTAAAATCCGCAAAACCTCTGGTCCCAAGCTGTGCGGATTTGAGGGAGTCTACTGTATTTTAAATTCTTATCTAAGAATTGAAATCAAATTAATCGAAGTGTGTACATGTATAAAGGAAAAAAAAAATACATGCCACAGTGCATAAATAATATTAAATAAATAATAATTAAAAAAATACAATTTAAAGTAAATAAATACCTTAAAAAAAATCAAATCATGAGTTTTAACAACTTTGCAAGCACACATACCATTCTGTCTAAATTGAATCCAAAATTGATGCAGGCATATATTCTGCACATTTCAAAGACACAAAGAAATGTTAAATAAATAAAATAAAATAAATTTTCTATGTCCATCAAAGTAAAATCTCTCCTTGAGCAATTAATAAATTTCTCAAATAAAATCTGCAAATATTAATAAATAAGATTATACCAGTTAAAACATCCCATGTTCTGATGCGGCCATTATTATGACCTGTAGCAAGTACAAGGTCTTTGGAAGCACTGAGTCTGGACCAAAATGGAGGAGAGGAACGGGAATCATATGCTAATGAAGAAGATCCGAAGGCTATAGAACGAACAGGATGACCGGTGTGGACAGATATGGTGTTACAACCAAAGCAATCTTCCTTTTCATGTTCACTGTCAATGAGAATCCTGAAATTGATATTGAACCAAAATATAGTAAATAATATTCAATCACAAACACCTTGCACACGTACACATATATACTGGATGTCCAGCGAATAAGACCCGGTTTTTTAAATTAAATTTCTCCAAAACAAAGATCGGCAGAATTATGCAGTAAATTGTTTGTTTATTAGGTAAGCTGTAAAAATGTTGTACAGAAGTTTCGAACAGTGAATATTTTGAAAAGACTGTTCTGATTTCAAAGAATACTGGATTTGACATTTTTCTCGTCTTAGATTGCTTGCAGAGAACGAGTTTTTCGGCGTACAGTGCCATATTTTAACTTTTGGAATTAAATTTTTTTAATTTTGAAATTCCTAAAATTTAGTTCGAAAAGTCGTTAAAATATGGTTTTGTATGCCAGAAAACTCGTTCTCTGCAAGCAATCTAAAACCGATAAAATATTCACCGATCGAAAGTTCTGTATAACATTTTTACAGCTTACCTAATAAACAAATCGTTTGCTGCATAATTCTACCGATCTTTGTTTTTGAAAAAGGGGGTAGCGGGTTAAGGGGGGTCTGGCGGCCCCCACCGAATCTGGTAAAATCGTTCCAAAAATCTTGAAGAGGGTCGAAAAACAAGCAGTATAAGCTTTTTACCGACATTACAACCCCAAACGAAAACACAGTAATGGCGAAAAATATGATTTTTTGTGATTTTTATTTTTTTCAACCAGTTTAATTTTTTTTTAAATGGTTTAAACGCAATTAAAAATTTGTTTTGGATGTGTGGAAGTCCCCTGAATTTTTTCAGATTTTTTGGTCAAGTAAAAACATGTGAATTTTAAGTTTAAATGCGAAAAAATCATGAAAAACGCGTCATTTCCAAGATTCAACCCTCTAGTTTTTAGGGTTGTTTTCATTTTCCCGAGGGGTGCTGTATAGTATAGATAGCGGCAATCGTCTTCTTTCGAATGCAGGCAACTGGACTCAATTTGGTCAATTTTGGTGAGCGGGGCGATTTTTTGAAAAAAAACTCGAATTTTCAACTTTCGGTAAATTACGGCGCGTACTTGGTATAATGCGTCTTTGCTATAAAAAATACATCTCTATAGGAGTTTTTGAGGTCGCTGATCACGAATTTGATGTCAAAAAGTTTTTTTTGACAACAAATTCACCCATACATATTTATTAACACAGGTTTGATAATGTAAAAATATTAATGAAAGATTTTTTAAATTTCTCTCAATTAACTGTTTTTTAGTTTTTATTCCAGAAAAAGTTAATTAATAATATTAATAGTAATATTAATAGTATTAATAATATTATTGATAATATTAACATTAATTTAAAAAAATTATGTATCGTTGAATTTTCATCGTTATTTTATTTAGTCTAAAATATAATAATTACCGATAACATAATATGAATTTTAACTGCATTGATAATGGTAATTTGAAATTCAAATGAGTTGACTGAACCGCCATCTGGTAAAAGACTACACTACTAGGCCCACGACTCGAGGCATTAGGCCCAACCCGAAGTCATGCTACTGCGCACGCGCCATAGCGCTGTGGCGTCGTCATAATATCATCAGTTCTTAATATGCATTACTTGTGGGAAGATAAATCAGTTTTGAAATGCGAAGTTCAATCGAGGCATATAAGTTGGAAAAAGTACAGGTGTTACGTAAGATACGTTCCTAAAGCTATTGGAAGAAGTGGTATAGAAGAATACGTATGCGATTGTGCGAATGGCCTCAGAACTGTCGGTTGTTGTGCACATGTGGCCACTATCATTTACTTCTTAGGGCATGCGAGATATTTGTCGCGAATTATTCGTCCAGCACAGATTCTCACATATCATTTCTCTGTTCAAAACGTTGAACCTGTTATTGAAGAAGATAGTGACGAGGATTAAAACTGTAAAATTGTTAACTTAGCTCTGTAAAAAAGTATTATGCTATTTTATATTACTGTGTGACTATTACGTAAGCTTGAATAAAATATGATTTATACCAGAAAATTTAGTTTCATTGATTATATTAATTGAACACGATATTAAAATTGTTTAAATGCTGTGATTCAATGATATTTTTTACATTATCAAACCTGTGTTAATAAAACTTATGGGTGAATTTGTTGTCAAAAAAATATTTTGACATCAAATTCGTGATCAGCGACCTCAAAAACCCCTATAGAGATGTATTTTTTTATAGCAAAGACGCATTATACCAAGTACGCGCCGTAATTTACCGAAAGTTGAAAATTCGAGTTTTTTTTCAAAAAATCGCCCCGCTCACCAAAATTGACCAAATTGAGTCCAGTTGCCTGCATTCGAAAGAGGACGATTGCCGCTATCTATACTATACAGCACCCCTCGGAAAAATGAAAACAACCATAAAAATTAGAGGGTTGAATCTTGAAAATGACGCGTTTTTCACAATTTTTTCGCATTTAAACCTAAAATTCACATGTTTTTACTTGACCAAAAAATCTGAAAAAATTCAGGGGACTTTCACACATCCAAAACAAATTTTTAATTGCGTTTAAACCATTTAAAAATAAATTAAACTGGTTGAAAAAAATAAAAATCACAAAACATCATATTTTTCGCCATTACTGTGTTTTCGTTTGGGGTTGTAATGTCGGTAAAAAGCTTATACTGCTTGTTTGTCGACCCTCTTCAAGATTTTTGGAACGATTTTACCAGATTCGGTGGGGGCCGCCAGACCCCCCTTAACCCGCTACCCCCTTTAATTTTGAAATCAGAGTGTTATTCGCTGGACATCCTGTATTATGTATATTATAATATATATTTAACCTTTCACAATGTTGTTTTGTATCCATGACAATAAATGCTATGTATTTCCCTATGTGCCATATATTTTCATAATAAGTGCTTTGTTCTAAATTGGGAATAATCAAACATACTAAGTGATGCCAATATAATCTATTAAATGGCGCTATTACAGAGTGTGTGTGAAAAGTTCAGCATAACAAGAATGTCATTTATTAAATTGCAATACAAAACAACACAACATATTATTTACTTATTCAATTCTGTAAAATTAAAATTAAATCATATCAAAACGAAAAAATGGGTTAGGGTAATTATGCACAACCTTTTCCAGAGAAGGGCCACTTACAAATATGTCTGGGTGGTCAAGGGCCACATCAATAACACGAAGAGAATTCGATTTCATGGAAGTAATTTGTGGCTTATAATCTGATTTAAAAAAATGGTTTCAGAGGGGAGTGTATGTGTGTGTAAGGGGGATTGCCCCCTTTAGGTTTGCTTACCCAGTCAAAATATCCAATTTAGTTGGTAAAGATATATCAGCAGTTTTTACATTTGTATATGTAACGGATATAGCATAAGTGGGACTTGTTGTGCTTAACCTTTCCAGCACGGGCAAAATCTGTTAGTAAAATGAGAAATAATCGACTCACATCAGAATTCACAAACAAAATTTTGAGATATTTTGAAACCCCTAATTTAAGCTTTTAATGTAAGAGCAAAGTTTTACTAAAATATTATTGGTGCCATTTCCAAGTTTGTAATTAAAATTAGGTATTCCAGACCGGGTACAGTGTGCCGGAAAGGGTTAAGCCATTCACTAGACCTCCTTACCTAGCTGAAACTGTAACAGATATAGGAAGCATTATTTTAAGATGTAATAATATTCCTTAACTTTGTGCAAGAAAGTAAATTTTGTTTTACTATAAGTGTTAAAAAACAAATGTAAATATGCCGAAATATACACACATGCCAAAAAAAATTTGAACTTTATGAATGAAAGAGAGAGAAGGAGCCAATCAACAAGACTTTTCCATGATTGATACATTCCCGATTTTTCTGAGCAACGAAATTTGCAATTTTTCCACGCCTGATCGAAAAAAAAATGCACTTTTTACGAAACCGATCGAGAAAATTCACGATTTTTCTGCGCCTGATCACAAAATTCACAATAATTAAGAAACAATTTTTAAGAAACCGATCGACGAAATTTGCAATTTTTACAAAGCAGATCGATGAAATTCGCAATTTTTACAAAGCTTATTGACGAAATTCGCAATTTTTACAAAGCTTATTGACGAAATTCGCAATTTTTACAAAGCTTATTGACGAAATTCGCAATTTTTCAGCTTCTGATAGACGAAATTCTTGATTTTTAGAAATTCGATCGAAGAAATTCGCAATTTTTACAAAGCCGATCGACGAAATTCGAGACTTTTACAAAGCCGATTGACAAAATTCGCGATTTTTACAAAGTTGACAGAGAAAATTCACGATTTTTCTGTGTCTGATCAGCAGAATTCACGATCTTTATGAAGTCGATCGACAAAATTCGCGATTTTTACGAAGCCGATGGATGATATTCTTGATTTTTTTTAGCCTCATTGATGAAATTTTGCAATTTTTTCGATCAACAAAAATTCACGATTTTGACGAAGTCAATGAAGAAAATTAATGATTTTTGCGCACCTGAGCAGCAAAATTTACGACTTTTTATGAAGTCGATCGACGATATTCACAATTTTTTGGCGCCTTATCAAAAAAATTCACGATCTTTCAGCGCCTGATCAGCGAAATTCACACTTTTTATGAAGTTGATCGGCGAAATTTGCGATTTTTTTTGCGCCTGATTGACAAAATTTACGATTTTATTTGAGCCTGATCGACGAAATTTGCTATTTTTCCGCGTCTGATTGATAAAATTCGCGATATTTCCGTGCCCGTCCAATGAAATTTGCTATTTTTCGGAACTTATCAATTAAACTCGTAATTTTTCTGTGTCTGATCTACGAAATTTACACTTTTTCCGCCCTTAATTGATGTTCTGTGAATTTTAAAGCATTTTAATCTGAAAAAGCTCTTTGTTTTAAACTATGAAATTTACACTTTTTCCGCCCTTAATTGACGAAATACGAATTTTTTCGCGCCCGATGTACGAAATTCGCGATTTTTAACTAACTCTGACGAAGGCAGATGCCCTTTTTAATGTCTCAAGATGAATATTTTTTCTCTTGATAAACTAATGAAACTCGAACAAGAATAAAAAGTAAAAAGCGAATTTTGTCAAAGGATCGTGACAAAAAACGTGAATTTTGACAAAGTGTGGCAGAAAAAGTGAGAATTTCTTGAAAAGTTCGCGGAATAAAGCGCAAATTTAGTCAAAAGATCGTGGGAAAAGAGCGAATTTTGACAAAGAACCGCCAAAAAAACGCGAATTTCGTCAAAGGATTGCCGAAGAAACGCGAATTTTGAGGAAGAACCGCGAAAAGAAAGCGCGAATTTCATAAAAAGTTTGCGAGAAAAGCGCAAATTTAGTCAAAAGAGCCAATTTTGTTAAAGTGTCGCTGCCGAAAAAACGCGAATTTTGACAAAGAACCGCGAAAAAGCGCGAATTTCGTCAAAAAATTGCCGATAAAACGCGAATTTTGTCAGAAATCCGCAAAAAAACACGAATCGCGTCAAAGGATGGTAGAAAAGCGCGAATTTCTTGAAAAGATCACGGGAAAAGCACAAATTTAGTCAAAAAAATCGTGAAAAAAGCTAATTTTGTCAATGAGATTCGGAAAAAAAGTGTTAATTTCTACAGAGGATCGCATGAAATATCGCGAATTTCGACAATGAATCGCTGAAAAAACACGAATTTTGGCAAAGAATCGCAGAAAAAACGCGAATTTCGTCAAAGAGTGGCAGGAAAAACGCGAATTTCGGAAAAAGATCACAGGAAAAGCGCAAATTTTGTCAAAAGTTCGCGGAAAAAAGGCGAATTTAAGAACACCATTAAAGATAACAAAAAAAAATTATTAACATTATACATATTCATTATCTAAGATTTGTATTTTAGGATTAAAAAAACAAAAGAAAGGTGTGGGTGCGTGTATTTGAGGAGGATGTGATATTCAGTATCGTGGTAGGAGGCTCAAGATTTCCGATAGAGTAAGGGGGGGGGGCAAAATTCCCAGTAGCCCCGGGCCCTAAAAGTGCTTAATCCGGCTCTGGAAGTCAATGAAATATCGCTTTATTCAAATAACACTTAAAGGAAATACATACTTTTTAAAAGTAATTTATAATAGATTTTTGTTACATAATGCATTCAACAGTAATAAAGTCTTCTTGCGCTTGCCCTGAATGGAAAAAGGATCTAGTGCAGATAAAAATTCTTATCAACAAAACAAGTGGACAACTTTTTTTCTCTTTATTTATTATTAATAAGCACAAGCTTCATTTCAAATATATTTCACATACGGTTTTTTCGAACCATGATCATATATGCATACACAAGTGAAAAAGAATGATGTCAAACGTTGGGGTACCCCATATTTTAGAATTAAATAATTTTATAATTATTGAGTGCTTTGGATTTTCATTGAAATAGAAAACAGACTGAAAAAGATAACATACTAATTTGAAATAAAGTCCATGTTACAAATAAAATTTTGATTGGATCAAAAATGATATCAATATCATAAGACACCCCTCCCACTTAGATATATATCTTACGATATTATGTGCCAAACCCCGATCCCCCCCCCTCCCCCTTCCTCCCTAAAATGATAACGTTATATACACAGTCCCTAGTCAATGATAAAAAGCTCTTTCCTTTAAAACAGTATCGGCAATTTCAATTTTTGATCTTCTTGTGTAAAATAAAAATTGCTTTATTTTCAAACTTTTGTTAAAAATAGACACCTATATGTATAACAGGGAAACATGCAATCAACAGACCAAAGATCATCATCGTAGACCTTGGCTGTGTTGTCATGACGACAATCCAAAACGTGAACACGAAACAAGAATAATCGATTACCCGCGGCGGAAGAACTGCTTGCTACTCAAATTAAAGCCGAAGTTCTTTGATTAAACTATTTTAAGATTTAAAAATAGCTGCGATACAGTGCAAAATGTCAGTCAGTACAGCTTCACCGACACACTAACATGTATTCATTACGAATCACTGAAAGGAAAAAAAAAAAAAAAGGAACGGGAACAGGAGAATGAAGTTAATAAATAGAAGTTAAATGTTAAAGTCTTGTCAGAATTTTCGCCAGCTAAATTTATTTCGGTCACTTTGAGAGAAAAAGTTGCCATAAAAATAGTCTTTAATAAAACATAAAAATTATACTTATGTTATTTTTTTTTTTAGTTAAACATAAAAAATGGAACATTACAAAACTAATAAAATATTAGTTGTCGAATGAAATTCGATTTTTCTTAGAACCTAAGTAGACTTGATCCATAATCACAACATAGACATATCTGCTTATCAATTATTTTCTCCTTAAGAAAGAAAGGAAAAAAAAGAAATTAAAAAAGAAAAGTTTTTCTTTTTCTTGTATATGGTATGTAAATTTTTGTTAATTTTCAATTATTTTCTGTTAAACTAATATGCAGAGTTGTATAATATAGACGCAGGCCGTGCGCGCCAAATTTTATTCAAAATTCGGAAAGAAACAATTAAATTTAGGAAAGAAACAACTTTTATTTTTGTAACTTATTTTTTAAAAAATATCAAAAAATTTAAAGTCCCCCCCCCCCCCCAATTTTATGTACGATTTATTTATTGTTAGCGCACATTTAAAAATAGGGCTGAGTTTCGAATTTTCCCGAAAAAAATCTTCGTCAAATTATTGTGGAAAAAACACGAATTTGGTCAAAGAATTCAATTCTAGATAAAATTACCGCGATCCTTCATAAACCACAAATGACCCATTAATCGAATTTTCTCGAATCTCTTGCCCGAAAAAGACATAATACAAGCTTTAGTCAAAATCGTGATTAGCGTGACCCATAGTGACTCAAGAATTAAATATTTTCTAACATGCGAATCAGTCCAATGGTCTTGTGCCAAAAAAATTAATTACAATTGATTGAGTCGTTATTTATGTATAATTAGCATGACTCTGACCTATTATGATCCAAAATGACCCACTAATCAAATTTTCTCAAACATATGTCTTAGCCCAATGGTTTTCTCTTTCCTCAAAACGATATAATACAAAGAATATTCAAGATGATGAGAGCCATTTACTAGATAAAATTAGCGTGACCCATCATGACCCACAAATGTCCCTTGTAATCGAAATCTCTCGAACATGTGACTTAGCCAATTAGATTTCGCATGGCGGAAAACGTTTGAATGCAAAATACGCAGTTATGATTTGTTTGAGCCGTTGTTTTTAGATATAATTAGCTTGATCCAGATCCATTATAATCCAAAATGACCCATTAATCGAATTTTCTCGTGTCTGAAAACGACAGAATATAAAATTTTCTCATAATTGTGCGAACCATTTTCTATATAAAATTCGCCTGACCCGCAATGACCCAAAAATAACCCACTAATCAAATTTTTTCGAACATGCCACTGAACCCAATGGCATTCTTGTAATTCAAAATGGTAGAATACAAAATTTTTTCAAAATCGTTAAAGCCGTTTTTTAGATAAAATTGGTTTGACCCACTAATTGAAATTTCTCGAATATGTGACCTAGCCCAATAATTTTCTCGTGCAAAAAAAAAAAAAAAAAAAAAAGGTTGTATACAAAATTTTGTTTAAATCCATCCAGCCGTTCTTTAGATATAAATAGCTTGACTCTGACCCATTATGACCCACTAATCGTATTTTCTCGAATATGTGACCAAGCCCAATGGTCTATTCGTGCCCGAAAATAGTAAAATACAAAATTTTATCAAAATCGTTACAGCCGTTTTTAAGATAAAATTTACATACACACAATTTTTCCTCGTATTGTATAAGATCTACTGGGCAGAATCATAAAATTTGGATCAATACAAAATAATAATTAGTTCAATTCCCCCCCCCCCCCCGAAAAACTTTGAACATTTAATTTAAAATTGCCTCACTTCAATAGATATCTATTCTGATAAAATCTATAAAAAGAATACTATTTTTGCACAAATGCTAGAAATAACAGAGGCAAGAAATACATAATATTCCGATAGATTTATTTAAATTTTGACCTTGACCGGCTGATAAATTTTCTTGGCTACTTTCCACTTGGTCATTACCCTTGAACTTTAGTAAGCCATACTCCAGAACTTGATATTAAAAAATGAGTCTGTTTAGAATAACTTTTGGCACCATTTAAAATATGCTTATAGCATTGCGAATGTGAAAGCAATGATAATACATTTTCGAACTTAAGTCCAAAAGTAGCATTAAATTAATTTTTATATGATATTATGTTTATACTATAATATTATCAAAGTTAAATCTTTATTAATATATTATAAAGAAGAATTGTTTGTTTGTAAGAAGTAATCTCTGGAATTACCAATATTTAGAAAATAATTGTGTCAGTCTCTGCTCAAACAAAGAATACTTTTTATTAGCTCACAGGCTATCAAAGCTTGAGAGCTTATGTGCCCGCCCGTTCTGTATGTATATACGTGCGTAACGTTCGTACGTACGTAACGCGATAACTCATGATAAAAATATCCGATTTACATGAAATTTTGGATATAGGCTTATTATGATAAGACGCTTGCCATCAGGCAAGTTTTGAGAGTTCATTCGATAAGTATAAGAAGGGTACCGGGAGCTATTGCCCCTCCCTTTAATTTATATAAATGGGTTTTTCAGGCAGAATTAGTAGATTTCGTTCAAATCTTAGATGTAGGATCATTCTAAAGATGTGCCTCTGTGTTTAGTATTGGGTGTTCATTGGATAAGTTTAAAGTGAGGGAATGAGAAGAGGTAAACCCCCCCCCCATCTTCTTTTATCATCCTGAGGTTTTTCACGCAAAATTTACCGATTTTGCTTCAAATTTTGTGTATAGGTTTATTCTGAAAAGGCGCTTTCCTGATTTGTTTTTGGAATTCTCTGGATAAGTATAAAGGGAGGATAGGGGAAACTACCCCTCATAATTCATGTAAATGGTTTTTCATGCAGAATTAACAGATTTGTTTCAATTTTTGGATACAGGTTCATAGTAATAAGAAGCTTCTCTCATTTGTTGTGGTGTTCTTTTGTTAATTATAATAGGGAGGTACGGGCGATTACCTCCCCCTTAAGTAAGCTAAATAGAGTTTTATGCAAAGTTATCCGATTTGCTTTAAATTTTGGATGTAGTTTCTTTTTGATAAATATAATTTCTGAACAGTTTTGGAGGTTTAATGGTTAATTATAAAGGAGGGAACGGGGGACAACGTTTCTTAAATTACATAATTGGGATTTTTTGCAGAATTATTAGACTTTCTTCGAATTTTGGATACAGGTTTATTATATGATAAGGCGTATACCTGATTAGTTTTGGGGCTTCAACGATTAAATATAAAGAAAGGAAATGGGGGGGGGGGGTACTTCCTTCCTTATTTTTTTTTCGAAAAGCATTATTATACAAGGCTGTAATATACAATTAGTCTGCGTAGCCTGTGAGCTCTATGCCCATCAGTTTAACTGGGCATCATTTTTTTTATTATGTCGGTATCCCTAGCGTGTATTAGCGGACAAAACGTTCTAAAATAGAGATAAAAAAAAAAAAAAAAAGCTGTTATGGCTGAAAAGTAAAAAATTGGCATGTAAACTTTCACTAAGAAAAAAATCTAAAATAAATAAATAAAAAATAAGTAATTTAACAAATTACAACGACCATTTGGAAAATAATATTTTTAAAGACAAAAATTTTAGACTATTAAATAAATTCTATATTTAAAAAAGTAATACTAATAAACAACAACATTTTTATGATGATCAAAACATGGCTTACATAATAACCGAGTCGTATATTACGTACGCCATTGATTACACACTAATATTCCTAGACCAATCATAAACAAATTTTAAATAAAATTTCAGTTTTACAATTTTCGGTACTGCGAATTTTTAAATTTCTGAGCATCGCACATTTTCAATGTATACACCGTTGTATAGGGAAAAAACTGTACTTTTAAATGCAATTTCTTTGAAAGCTGTATCTCGATTTATTTGAGTTATTGTTATTATTATTTTTATTGTAGTTTTTAATTTTTATTTATTTATTTATTTATTTATTAGCCTCCGATGCTATTTCTTTCAGACAAGCTAAAAATGTCGTGTCATCAGCCCTGAATTTTCTATTCAACCGATTTTGATAATTATTTTTTTAAATGAAAGCTATTTATTTGTAGTTGTGCCCATTTTAGTTATTTTTTAATTTATTTCCATTTTTATATTTTATTTTTAATTTAAAAAACTTTTTCATGACATTTCTTCAAAATGGTGGCAACACAGTTTAGCTTTTCTCTCGATAATAAAAATTTATTTTCCAAAATGATTGGGTATAATTATGCACTAATTGTGGTAAAAAAAAAAAAAAAAAAAAAAAAAATTACTGAGAAATAATATTAATAATGTAAATAAAACAACAGAAAATAATTTATGATAAAAATTAATGTCTAAATCAAAATAAGTGAATTTCAAATGAGGAAAATGATGTCATTCAGCAACCAGATAAATGGGAATTACAATATTATTACGGATGCCTTTTTCATATTACTAATAACAATAACTTTTAAAAAACATTTGAAGAGAAAATGACGTCACTATTTAAAACATCGCATTTTTACTCATAACGATATTAGGTACTACTCTGTCATTCCGTCGACCAATTTCGCCAAATTATACAAATCGCCAAACTAATAGCCAAATTATACATATTGACATAATTTTTATTTTAAATAACGAAAAAACAAATAATTAGTAGAATATTAATAAAAATATTAATAAAAAGTCGAAATAAAAATCACTTAATGACATTTTAAACACATGAATCGTATTTAATGTCATTGAATGTGACATTCACGATCATCCATTATTGGCATTTAATCTTATTCGCGTTTGTAATGATCGAAAGGTGGCGTTGTATAGACCTGATAATCGTTTGTTTACGTAGTGTTGTTTGTTCCATGCTATAGCATAGCGAAACCCGTTAAGAGCTATTTAAAGTGCAGTTTTTTATTTTTTTTATTTAATTATGGGAGATAAATTACAAATATCGGCAATTTTAGAATTTCTAGATGCTGTAAAATCTAGTAATTGCTTTAGAGAAGCTGAAGCAATTATTGCAAGCATTGTGTTGCTGTCATGCTATTTTGCCATGAGTAAGTCAAATGTACTTTTTTATATTATAGATCTAAACTTTGTGTATAAAATTTTGATTTTAGATAATTTTAATACAAAGAACCCAACGTTGCATGCGTTATAGAACTGTTTATTTATTTATTTATTATAGAACTGTTTATTTATTTATCGGCCTTTTAAACACTGATTTCAGCGGAAGATGTTCACGGTATCAGTCACAGCCAGTTCTATTTCGTTTCAGGCTTTGTCCGCGAGAGGGCGTCTATTTCATTTCAAACGCGAATAGTTTGGCGTTAATTATTTGGTCGACGGGATAACCTAGTAGTACCCGATATTACATTTCAATATTTCTTTTCATTATGTACACTGAGATTGAGATTTTACTTTCAGATGACTTCAGTTAGTGAAAATAATGTCACAGTAAAAATGAAATTAGTTTTTTTTTTTTTTTTTTTTTTTTTTTTTTTTAAATAAAACTATTTTTCTGTGAGTGCATATAAAATAAAATTTCTGGATTTCGCCGGCACTCAGATTACAATTTTAACTGAAGATGTGGGAATATTTACATGCAAAATTGTAACTGGCAAACTTGAGATTTACTTTGTAAATATATTTATTATATATTGATTCAATAATGTAATTACTTTTGCTTTTTTTTTTAACCAAATAGATCGGGTCTTTTAAACATTTCATTCATCGAATTCGACAGGATTCCACACATTTTATTGTTAAATTGCAATTCTTTTTACTCAGAGTCTATAAAAAAGCGTTTAAACTAAAGAAAAATTCCATTTTTGATGAATCTAGTACATGAAGAAGTAGCACATCAAATTGTATCTCTTTATTATTCCGCAATTCCAATGTCTCAGAGAGAAATTGCTATTCAATTGGGTATTTCACGCCGTTCTGTTTGCTATTATATTGATAAATACAAGAAAAATGAAGTTAGTTCATTGCAATCTAAACGGAGTCGCCCTTCTAAAAAACCTCTATCGATTTTTTTTTTTTTCCTAATCGGAGGCGAAACTGAATTCTGCAATGGCAGAATCAACATTCAACTTGTTTAATTTCTTTTTTTTTATTTATTTATTTTCTTTTCTTTTCTTTTTTTTTTTTTTTTTTTTTTTGTCGTTGCGGCAACAGAAGTATTCCATTTCTGGGCATTAAACATGGACCAATCAGAAAACATATATTCTCCGGACATCACAAGATTAGATATGCTTCAGATATCTTTATTCTCGACCAACAGAAAATCATTTTCCAAATGATTAAAAAAAAAAAAAAAAAAAAAAAAAAAAATCGAAAAATTGAAAAAGGTGAAATTTTAAGATGCCGCTCAGAAAATGACAAAAATAGGGAAATGCATGAAAGTAAAAAATTTTGTATATTTTCAAAAAAGAATGCCAAGAATACTTTAAACCAAGAATATTTTAACAAAAAGTACGAAAATTTTGTTAAAATATTCTTGGTGCTCTTTGCAAGTTTGGAATTAAAATTAGGTGTGAGCGGAGTGGGTGTTATTTCTTTCAACTTAATCAAACTATCTGTTAATATATAACTGGCTAAAAGAAACTACATTTGTAGTATCACAGCGTAAACTACGTTCGTTTTATACACAACTAGCAGGCTAAGCCCGCTGCGCTGGTCTGTTTTTAAAACAAAACATGAATCAAACAAAATATTGAATATGATTGTGTTTTTTAAAGCAACTTCACCTCGAATGCTCTTTTACAATTCTGAAAATCATACAAAACGCCATTGTATTTAAAGATAGAAAACCAACGATTATAAATGCACCAAAAATGCATTAAAAGTTAGCAAACAGCTGTTTCGAATCTACTGTCGAGATTCTTCATCAGTGCAAAACTCAGCGAGCTAGAAAAAACAAAACTGAGCCAAAAATAAAAACAACAACAATGGAATCAAGACCCGTTGACGCCAAAATATATTAAAATAACAATAAAATATTATGTTGTTTTATTAGCTTATGTATTCGATAAAATTCGGGCTTTTAAGAAAAAAATATTTCAGTTGACCATTTATTGTAGAGTTTGATAGAGAAATGATTCAATTATGAAAAAAGCAATTTAAATATTGTCTATTCACCATACTTCTAAAATAGCGAGCATTATGATCGCAGAGATTGACCATTGAATTTAAACAATTTTCAAGTGATTCATTTTCATTTGATAGTTTTTGAACTCTAAACCTCTCAACTTGAGGATATGGGCATCTGTGGAAACCTTAATACATCCTTTATCAATATTATATTATATTTCACAACGTACATCTGCTCTTGACGAATCTATTACAGTGTTCCGTTTTTGGAATGCAGCAGAATAAATAAAGTTAAAAAAAGTTTTCCTTAGAAAAATAAGGTGAATGTTTTTTTGAATGTGCGAAATTCATTTTTTGATACAGATGTCATATACGCATCACGTTGGCGTGATTGAAACAAAATGAACATTTTATGCCTCTTATGGTAATCCAGCTTTGTTTTTAATTTATTAATGAACTATTTATTTACTTTCATTTGCATTTTAAAATGATATAAAATGTTATGCTCTTACATAGAAAAGTAAAATAGAAAATAGAAATGTATCTGTCATTTGAAAACGAAGTTTCCGTTAAAGTGGCGGCAGAAATGTATCACCCCAACGTGGTGCATATATGACATTTGAGCCTCTTTCTTACAACATGGGTGTGTGCATTTGCAACTAAATTTAGTTATTTAGATCTATTTTTGTAATATTAATTGTAGTTTGTACAATGTACGGTACTACTTGATTATTCTGTCGAGAAAAAATTAATAGCAGATTATAGGAATAAATTTCAATAATCGATGATCGAAAGTAGGATAGCAATTGATATTACACATGATACACGTATTTTTTTACGTCATAAGTGCTTTTTAATTCGACTTTTAATTTGTATTTTTTATTTATGTTTATTGTTCTTTCGTTATTTAAAATAAATTTATGTAAATTTGAATAGTTTGGCGAAACTGGCCGACGTGTTAATCAAGTAGCACTCAATTTACATTTGAAAATATCATATTTCACAAAAAACTCCGGCAGAAACCGGCACAATTTCCTTCCAATACCAATGCGTCAAAATCCTCGTTTTAGAATAGCGAAGAAATGTGCATTTTTAAAAATTATTTTCGTTATTTTAAAACGAAAATATTAATAAATAAATAAAAGTTACTATAGCACAAAACAATTTATAGAATTTCTAAAAAGAAATTGAAAGTAAATAAACAATTTATTAATACAGAAACAACTATTGCTGGGTTACCATATCAGGCAAAATAACACCGTTTTGGCGATAGTCAGATACATCAGTGTGTATATAATATCTGTGCCAAACATGTTTGGAAAAAACAATAATCGTTATTTATACAGCATGTTTAAATACTATAGTATAGTGAAAAAAATGTGTACATGACATATACGCACCACATTGACGCGTTTTTTTTTTCTTCTGATGCCGATTCGGAGAAAATTTTGTTTTCAAATACCAGTTACTTATACAGTTTACAATTATTTTCTGTTATTTTAAATAGAAAATAACAATAAATTTTAAAAAGTTTAGTTAATAATTATAAAACAAAACTATTTATATCCTTTAAAAAATAAAATAAAATAAAATAAAAATTTATTAATAAATAAACAACAGCCAGGTTACCAAGTGAGGCATAAAATCGCCATTTTATTGCAGTCGCGCAAATGTGGCGCATGCATGACAAATGTGCCTAGATTAAAATAGTTTATATAACTGGAAAAAAATTGTAAATAGACAATTTATTAATAAATAGACAATAACATCCGGGTTGCCATATCAAGCAAAATAATGACATTTTGGCGTCAGTTAATTACCCAGATGTATATATGGTATTGGCGTAAGAGACAAATCGCGCCAATGCAGTGCGTATAAGATATCTGTGCCAAAAAAATTTTTATAAGTTGCAGTTAAATTATTTTACAATATCTATGTATGTGGAAAGACATTTACCCTAAAATTTAAATATTATTAATTTCTGTGGTATTATCTGCTATATATGTATTTAAGTTAAATGTAAAATTTTTTCCTAAAACTGCTCTCACTCATTAAAAGAGTGAGAGAGAGAAAATAGTTCTTGCAAACAACGCTCCATCTTTTTTTTTTTTTTTTGGTTTAGAATCGCATTGATTGGCGGCAAAAGTAGATTGAAACACCCAATTGAACAAACAACATACAAATAATAATTAGAGCCTTTAAAAAAAAAAATTAATTCTGCGAGTTTCTTATGTAAAATACATAACGGGAAAATTAGATTTAAAAATATTTTTTAAAAAAGAAAGAAAAAAATACTTGTTTTACCTAATGAAATTTTTGAGATGTTGTTTTCTTTTAATCTAGCTCGAAAGAAATAAATAGCCAAATATTGTGTCACTTCAAAACTTTCTTTCACATTGAGTTACTTTTTAAATATTATAAATATTCTTTTTTTTTTTTTTTTTTTTTTTTTTTTTTCCGTTAAAGATAAATATTTTTCTTTCATAATATTATTTTGCATTAAACGAATTTTTTTCTTTTTATCATTATTTATTTTAAATCAATGAATTAACAGGGTTTTTTTTTTTTTTTTTTCGAAATGTTTATATTATTTTCCATTAGATAAAGCATTTCATTTCTTTTTTGAATAATTATCGCCAAAAAATTAGTTGTTGCAACCCTTCCGTCAAAAATAACCGAAAAATACGAAATTTAGTACGAAAAATCAGAGTTATCCCTGTATATTTGAATCATAAACCTTCGGAAAAATATTTCCTATCGAATGATACAATCGGCAAAAAAATCCATCGGGTAGTTTTATAAAACACTCGTTTGGAAGTTTGAGAACTTCTGCTTTATAATATACTAGCAGGCTAAGCCCGCTGCGCTGGACCATATTTCCAAACTAAACTTGACTCAAACAAAATGTTGATTTAAAATTTTTATTTTAAAGCAGTATAGACCATCCTGGAATGTCCTTCCCCATTGCTGAAAACGAAGCAAACGCCATTGTGATATTGTACAATTGTATGCCTTCGAAAAAATTTTGACAATCAAGCACCATATCTTTTATTTTATCAATTATAGTGGAGTTTCGTATGAAAATGAGACCGTTATGAAAACAGGAATCAAAATGCTCTCGAGTAATCACACTATTACATTAGAGGGCATTCCAATGACTACAAAATTGATTATCAAACTCTATTAACTTTTGCATCGTACATTATCATTTCTTAGTTCTTAAACTCCTGACATCTGAACTTGCAATATATGTAGTTCTGGTAGCCTACATACAATATCCGTACATGTTACATTAAATTTTTTTAATAAACGACCTCTTCTGGCAGGTCTAGTGTAGTTTCCTATCTACCTTGATCTGTTCCAGCAGAGTACATAGAATAAAAAATTTAAAGAATTTTTGACAAATAAAGATGAGTGTTTAACTTATATAATTATTAGAACAATGAAGCATAAAAAGTGTGATTTAAATCTATATTATTTGAATAACATTAACATTATATCAGTTTCACAGTCTCTTCATTTTATAAAACAGTTGTATACATGTAGCCGTTAAATTTGGGATAATCTTGCTGACTAAATTTTGCAGAAAAATAAACCTTTAGCTTGCATCCAATAAAATCTTTCTATCTTCTGTAATCGATTCCATTATGATTTTTGGAACATTAGTAGTGCTTGTAACGATATTGTTACAAATGTACCAGACTTATTTCATATTTATTTTCAAATGAATGTGAAATTTACGATCATCCACTATTGGCATTTAATCTTATAGCTTTATGATAGTTTTTTGTTCGACGGGGTAATGAAGTGGTATCTAATAGTTAATATTTGACAAAGTTCTGTTGATAGGGCTTATCGTTAACTGAAACTGCTACGTAATCAAAAAAAAAAAATTATATATATATATATATATATATATATATATATATATATATATATATATATATATATATATATATATATATATATATACGGCTGCCGAGATTTTATAGATATTTTTTTCTTAACCAACTTTAAAGTATATTTATTTTCCTTACGATTTTTTTATTAGAGTGAATGATAAATTAATTTCAAATATTTTTTCATTATAACGATTTTTTCTGCACATTGAAAATATTGCTTTTTTAGTGATAGTATAATAACTGCAGATAAAAAAGATATAATAGTAAGCCTAAAACACAGACTTAATGACTGTGCTTGGCGTATGTCTTGGCGGTGACTCGATAAGTACGCTAATTCTATCAAACTAAATATCCCGACAGAACGTAAAAAAAATAATGCTAATACTTGATTGTTCCGTCTATCAATTTCGCCAAATTATACAAATGGACATAATTTTTATTTTAAGTAACTAAAGAATCAATAAATTACTAAAACATTAATAGAAATAAAAATAAAACTCCAAATTAAAATTAGTTGATGACGTAACAATTACGTATAACATATTTAATGTCAAATGAATGTGCCAGTTGCTATCATCCATTATTGACATTTAATCTTATACTTTGGCGTGTTTTTGGTCGATGGGATATCAAGTATTACCAAATTTTATAAACAAATTATATAAACAATAATATTTAGGTGCGGATATCATCTACGGACCACGTTGGCGCGATTAAATCAAAATTGCGATTTTATGCCTCACGTGGTAATCCGGTAATAGTTGTTTATTTAACAGTAAACTATTTCATTATTTTTCTTTTCTCTTTTAAAGTTGTCTAAATTGTTTTATTCCATAATTATTAATTGACTTAATTTATTTATTATTATTTCCTTTAAAAAAAAAATAGAAAATAAATAAAAATAATATAAATGTAATTGGTATTTGAAAACGCAGTGTTCTCTAAATTGGCATCATAAAAAAATCGCGCCAAGGTGATGCGTGTATAAAAATGGAAAAATGTTTGCAATAATATAAACAAAAAAAGTAAACAAATAATTAAAAAATCGCCATTTCGATAATTTTTTAAAATAACATCAAGCAGGAAATCAAATAGCATCAATTAGTAAAAGTTTAATTATATAATAAGTTTATTTAATAAGGGCACTACTTGATTATCCCGTCGATCAGCTTCGCCAAATTACACAAATCGCCAAACTAATAGCCAAATTATATATATTGACATAAATTTTATTATAAATAACGAAAAAACAAAAGGTTTATTTTGAATATTTTCGCAAATCGCCAAACTAATAGCCAAATTATACATGTTGACATAATTTTTATTTTAAATAACAAAGAAAAAACAAAAACAAATAATTAGTAGAATTTTAATAAAAATATTGATAAGAAGTCGAAATAAAAATCACTTAATGACATTTTAAACACGTGAATCGCATTTAATGTCATTGAATGTGACATTCACGATCATCCATTATTGGCATTTAATCTTCTAGTTTGGCGATAATTCTTTGGTCGACGGGATAATCTAGAAGTACCATAATTTCCAATACTATAATAAATTGCCATTTGGTGACTCTCATTTTTCGAAAATTAGTCCAATATGATTTTAAATACTACCTAACACAGGGGAATTATGGAGAAAATCGAAGAAGAAATAGCTAATTAAAAAAAAAAAAAAAACTTGTAACTTTTTTACAGAAGGCATTTTTTATTTGAAAATGTTGAATTTATCAATAATAATAATGCGTAATTGCATGAACGTACTTTGAATTGCATTATTCCTTCTCCAATTTCTAAATTTTAAAACTAATTTTCCTGTATGTGAAATTGACGAAATGGCGCAAGAAAAAATAAATAAACATTAAAAAATATTTGCTAAAAAAGGGTTATGTTCGTTGATCGAATTCTTCAAAATTACGGAGGAAAACTTTTGAAAACGTATGACATTAATTTACAACATATATGGGAGGCGGAAATTTACACTAAAGCTAAAGCGTAAATGTTTGATTCCAATTTTTAATATACAAACTGTTATATATATATAATTTATAATTGAATATTAAAATGTACTCCAAAAATTAGCTTCACTTGAAAAAACATTATTGCGATCATCAACAACCTAATGTCAGACATATGCATTTTCGGCTTCCATCTTTGGCGACAAAAGCAAAATAAAAATCACAAAGAAACAAATATATAACTCACAATTTACAGTTACTTTTATAATCAGATCTGTTTTTTTTTTCTACTGTAAAACATATGATACGGAAAATCAATTTTTAAAAGCAAGCGATATGGCGCCAATTGTTGTATCAATAGTAATATTGCACGTTATTTTTTAAGCATTACAAATATTTCTTTCATTTTTAAGTTACATATATATTTTTTAATGTTTTACCTCATTTAAGCGGTTTTTATTTATTTTTTTTCAAATTATCACTAATATTTATTTTCTGCTTTTATTGATAGATATTTATATTACTGTCCAATAAATATTGTCATTTCAGTTTTTTTTTTTTTTTTTTTTTTTTTTTTGTAATAATAATTTTTGCCAAAAAATAGCTACTGGCAACCCTTTCGTCAAAAATAACCGAAAAATACGAAATTTAGTACGAAAAATCAGAGTTATCCCTGTATATCTGTATCATAAACCTCCGCAAAAATATTTCCTATCGAATGATATAATCTGCAAAAAGATCCATCGGGTAGTTTTTG
Organism: Maratus speculifer; assembly: GCA_964019185.1. Classification (NCBI taxonomy): domain Eukaryota; kingdom Metazoa; phylum Arthropoda; class Arachnida; order Araneae; family Salticidae; genus Maratus; species Maratus speculifer. The sequence goes on from OZ025302.1 coordinate 92,936,493, forward strand.
AAAACACCCGTTTGGAAGTTTCAGAACTTCTGCTTTATAATATACTAGCAGGCTATGCCCGCTGCGCTGGTCAATATTTCAAAATCAACCGTGGATGAAACGAACTCGTGAATTTAAATTTGTATTTTAAATAATTTGGACCTCCAGCAGCACCTTGCTCATTGCTGAAAACGATTTAGACACCATTGTGATATTAAATTATCTTAAACGTTGCGCAAAACCCAGCTATTTAGAAGTAACTATTTTAATACACATTACAGTGCAGATTTGGAAGCGAAATGAGACCATTATAGCAACAGGATTTAAAATTTTCCCTTATCTGAAGAAATATTAATTATTACAGTCGTTACCATGGTACAACTTCTGAAAAATTTCTTCACAACTTTTCATTATGTGAAGCCACGAACCCAAAGCTACTCCCACCTAAAAAGTTTATATATATAATTGAATTTTGTCCGCGCGATAAAAGGCACAATTATGCAAGAATCATCTTCAAACTCGTCAAGTACATTGATATGGTTAATATCTCAGTGGGAATTGCAAATGTGCAAAATCGCCCCAAGGCGGTGGTAATTGGGAAGGGTTTAAAAATTTGAATACCATCTTAACATGGCTTTCACAAAAGCAGCTTTTACAAAACAATAGCAGGAAAAAAAAACATTTTTTATTACAGCAAGTTGCTAACGATAAAAAAAAAACACATTAAAATTCTCACTACAACAATTACTTTATTATTGCAAAATTTCCTCCTGAAAAATGAAAACAAAATTATTTGCTCTTTCGTATTTAAGCATTTTCTCTTTAGTTATTTAAGATAAAATTATGTAAATTTGTATAATTTGGCGAACGATTTGGCGAAATTGGTTGACGTGATAATTAAGTAGTAGCCAATTTACACTTTTCATATTTCACAAAAGATTCCTACACAGACATCATATACGCAATATGTTTAGCACGATTATCTTGTAACTACAATGTGGTAAAATCCTCGTTTTAGAATACCAAAGAAATTTATGTATATTTTATTATTTTCTATCATTTTAAACAGCAATTAACAATAAATAAAAAGTAACTGTAGAACAAAACAAAAAATATCATTTCAAAAAAGAAAAAAATGATAGTAAATAAACAACTTATCATCAGATAAACAACTATAGCTGGGTTACCATATGAGGCAAATAATGCCATTTTGGCGCCAGTGCGATACCTCGATAAGTATATGTCCAAATCCGTGACAAAATTTCCATTTGGAAAAAACTTTAATCGGTATTTATACTGCATTTCCCCTACTTATGTATAAGAAGAAACTTTGACACAGATGTCATGTATGCACCACATTGGCGCAATTTTTTTCTGGCGCCAATTTGGAGAATTTTGTTTTTAATTACCAATTTCATAAATATTTTTAAATTATTTTGTATTATTTGAAAAAAAATAAAAAAGTTTAATTAATAGCTATAGAACAAAATGATTTATATTAGTATTTTAAAAAACAAAATGAAAGTTAATAAATAGTTTATTAATAAATAAACAATCATAGTCGGTTTGCCATGTGTGGCATAAAATCGCCATTTTGTTGCAATCGTGCGAATGTGGTGCGTATATGACATCTGCGCCAAAACTTTAAAAAGTTGCAATTAAATTATTTTACAATTTAGATGAGGAAGACATTTATACTAAAATTTAAACATTATACGCATTTTTTTTTTAACCATTTGAAAAATGGTTGTTGTTTTCGGGAGAATGGACCCGATGATGTTACCACTTTTGAATGATGTTACCACTTTTGAATGATGTGGTCACTTTTGAATTTAAATTAATTTCTTTACTTTTAGAAGAGTTTTTTTTGAATTTAAATTAAATTCTTTACTTTTAGAAGAATTTTTATTTGAATAGTAAATTAAAATGGTTAAAATCATTGTAATAAAGGAGAAAACTAACAAATTTAAAAATGGGTAGACGGAAATTAACAGATACGGAAAAAGCCGAAGCCAAAGAAATGAATGAACGTGAATATCGCATTCAATGATATTAAACACAGTCAACATGTATAAGTTGCTTATTAGTTTGGCGATTCGTATCATTTGGCGAAATTGGTCGACGGGATAACTGAGTAATACTGTATTTGGTTTGGCGCAAAAACGTCTTTCAATGCAGAAAATGATAAAATCAAAAGATTATTGAGCCGCTGAAAACCAATTACGTGTTGAAAGGCGATCACGAAAAAGGAAGCAATTTAATGCCGAACCGATTAATTGTAAAACATCATGTCGCCAGGGCGACCAATCCACTAGCCATGGCGTTTTACTATCGGTCGGTTCTAACCAAGAAAATTTGAGTGCCAATAGTGATTCTAACAAGCCGGAAAATGTTATAGCTATTACTCTTGATTTTCCACCACCTAAAAAGAAAACTAAAAAGCAATCGGCTTGGGAAAAACTGGGAAAAAACTTTTTTGATTCGATGTCTGATGGACCCATTCACAGATGCATGTGCTGCGATCGATTTTGGTTTAAAACCTCCATCACCAAAATTCTGCTCTGTAAAATCAAACAATATATGCCAAAGTCTTACAAGTATAACAGTATATGCCAAAGCTGTATTTTAATAATGATTACTTTTGCACCAACAATGTTAAATAGTTTGAAATGTTTCTTTCGTCGCCAACTTTTATGCTTGGCGACAATAGAGTGATATAACTTAAACGAACCGTACCTTCAAATTGCAGCATGTATAAAGTCATTTATAGCAGTGGCACGGATAATACACAATAAAACAACTGGTATTTAGCTTAAAATGATAGATGAATGTATCGAGTGAAACATTTTTCAAATGGTTGGGGTAATTTCTTAAATTACAATTTTTTTTTTTTTTTTTTTTTTTTGGCTATAACTGCTATTTATATATTTACAATTAAACATAAAAAAATATCCTAAAAATGCTCTCACACATTTAAAAGAGAGTGGAGAATTTAGTAACTGTGAACATCGCTCCGGCTTATGTCTTCTTGGTATAAAATCGCATTGTTTGATGACAAAAGTAAATTCAAACACCCAAATAAACAAATAACATACAATTAACAGATAAAACCATTTTTAAAAGTAATTCTGCTATTTTGTCCTGTAAGACACATAATGGTAGAATTAGATTTTAAAAATATTTTTTTTAAAAAATAGAAAAATGTTATTTACGTTTTATCTAATAAAATATTTAAAATACATTTTTGTTAGCTTGCGCGAAAGAGAATAGCGAAAGTTTGATTGACGAAATATTGAAGAGGAAACGGTCAATTAAAAAAGACTTGTAAATTTTATTCAGCGGGAATTTTTCATTTCAAAATGCTGAATTTATCTATAGTAATAACGTATAATTGCATAAATTTACTTTGAATTGCAAAATTTTTCCTTCAGTACTACTTAATTATACCGACCAATTTCGCCAAATTATACAAATCGCCAAACTATTAGCCAGATTATATAGATTAGCATAAATTTTCATTTAAATAACGAAAATCAAATTAGCAGAACATATATAAAAGTAGAAATAAAATGTCGAATTAAAAATCAACTTGATGACATAATTAGTACTTATATTAGGCTAAATGCCAAGTGAATGTGACATTTACGATCATCCATTATTGAGATTTAATCTTGGAATTTGGGGGTAGATTTTTAATCGATGGGGTAATCTTTCCTTCTTCAGTTTTTAAATTTTAAAACAAATTTTTCCTGTAAGTGAAATTGACGAAATGGCGCAAGAAAAATTAAATTAACAATGAAAACATTTGCAAAAAGAAATAAAAGAGTTATACTCATACCTATATAATTTACAATTGAATATTATAATATACTCTAAAAATTATCTTCACTTGAAAAAAACATTATTGCGACCATTAAGAACCTAAGTCAGGCATTAAGTCAGTAGTGCATTTTCGGTTTAAAAACACATTCTTTGGCGACAAAAGCAAGATGAAAATGGTATAGAAACGAATAATTATTCACAACTTACAGTGTCTTTTACAATCAGATCTGTTTTTTTCTGCTGTAAGTTATATTATACGGAAATTCGATAAAAAAGAGAAAGAAAATAATAAAAAGGGAAATAACTATCATTCAAAATTCATCTAATCAATTTCTGAAATTCATGTTTTTATTCTAACACCAGGGATAAGTCGCCAAAAGTTGAACCATTTGTTATATTTCGTGTTAATTTATTTTTTAAGTATTACAGATATTTTTTTCATTTTCAAGATAAATATATTTTTATAATATTACGCCTCATTTAAGCGGTCTTTCTTTATTATTATTAATAATATCAGTAGTTATTTTCTGCTATTATTTGCAAGATATTTGTAATATTTCTAATAGATATAGCCATTTTAATTTTTTAGCAATTATAATTTTCGACAAAAACAGCTACTGGCAACCCTTTTGTCAAAAATAACCGAAAAATACGAAATTTACTACGAAAAATCAGAGTTATCCCTGTAAATTTTAATCATAAACCTTCGAAAAAATATTTCCTATCGAATGATACAATCGGCAAAAAAATCCATCGGGTAGTTTTTGAAAACACTCGTTTGGAAGTTTCAGAACTTCTGCTTTATAATATACTAGCAGGCTATGCCCGCTGCGCTGGTCAATATTTCAAAATCAACCGTGGATGAAACGAACTGGTGAATTTAAATTTGTATTTTAAATAATTTGGACCTCCAGCAGCACCTTGCTCATTGCTGAAAACGATTTAGACACCATTGTGATATTAAATTATCTTAAACGTTGCGCAAAAACCAGCTATTTAGAAGTAACTATTTTAGTTTATTACTAACAGTGCACATTTGGAAGCAAAATGAGACCATTATGGCAACAGGATTTAAAATTTTTCCTAATCTGAAGAAATATTAATTATTACAATCGTTACCATGGTACAACTTATGAAAAATTTCTTCACAACTTTTCATTATGTGAAGCCAGGAACCCAAAGCTACTCCCACCTAAAAAGTTTATGTATATATTAAATTTTGTCCGCGCGATAAAAGGCACAATTATGCAAGAATCATCTTCAAACTCGTCAAGTACATTGAGATAGTTAATATCTCAGCGGGAATTGCAAATATGCAAAATCGGCCCAAGGGGGTGGTAATTGGGAAGGGTTCAAAAATTTGAATACCATCTTAACATGGCTTTCACAAAACCAGCTCTTACAAAACAATAGCAGGAAAAAAAAAACATTTTTCGTTACAGCAAGTTGCCAACGATAAAAAAACATACATTAAAATTCTCACTACAACAGTTACTTTATTATTGCAAAATTTTTTCCTGAAAAATGAAAAGAAAATTACTTGCTCTTTCGTATTTAAGCATTTTCTCTTTAGTTATTTAAGATAAAATTATGTAAATTTGTATAAATTGGCGAACGATTTGGCGAAATTGATTGACGTGATAATCAAGTAGTAGCCAATTTGCACTTTTCATATTTCACAAAAGATTCCTACACAGACATCATATACGCAATAGGTTTAGCACGATTATCTTGCAACTACAATGTGGCAAAATCCTCGTTTTAGAATATCAAAGAAATTTATGTATATTTTATTATTTTCTATCATTTTAAACAGCAATTAACAACAAATGAAAAGTAACTGTAGAACAAAACAACAAATATCATTTCAAAAAAGAAAATGAAAGTAAATAAACAAATTATCATCAGATAAACAACTATAGCTGGGTTACCACATGAGGCAAATAATGTCATTTTGGCGCCAGTGAGATACCTCGATGAGTATATGACCAAATCCGTGACAAAATTTCCATTTGGAAAAAACTTTAATCGGTATTTATACTGCATTTTCCCTACTTATGTATAAGAGAAAACTTTGACTCAGATGTCATGTATGCACCACATTGGCGCAATTTTTTCTGGCGCCAATTTGGATAACTTGGTTTTTAATTACCAATTTCTTAAATATTTTTTAATTATTTTGTATTATTTGAAAAAAATAATAAAAAAGTTTAATTAATCGCTATAGAACAAAATGATTTATATTATTTTAAAAAACAAAATGAAAGTTAATAAATAGTTTATTAATAAATAAACAATCATAGTCGGTTTACCATGTGTGGCATAAAATCGCCATTTTGTTGCAATCGTGAGAATGTGGTGCGTATATGACATCTGCGCCAAAATTTTAAAAAGTTGCAATTAAATTATTTTACAGTTTGGATGAGGAAGACATTTATACTAAAATTTAAACATTATACGCATTTTTTTTGCTATAACTGCTATATATATATTTACAATTAAACATTAAAAAAATATCCTAAAAATGCTCTTACACATTTAAAAGAGTGGAGAATTTAGTAATTGGGAACATCGCTCCGGCTTATGCCTTCTTGGCATAAAATCGCATTGTTTGATGACAAAATAAATTCGAATACCCAAATAAACAAATAACATACAATTAACAGATAAAACCATTTTTAAAAGTAATTCTGCTATTTTGTCCTGTAAGACACATAATGGTAGAATTAGATTTAAAAAAAATTTTTTTTTAAAAATAGAAAAATGTTATTTACGTTTGATCTAATAAAATATTTAAAATACATTTTTTTAGCCTGCGCGAAAGAGAATAGCGAAAGTTTGATTGAAGAAATATTGAAGAGGAAATAGTCAATTAAAAAAGACTTGTAAATTTTATTCAGCGAAAATTTTTCATTTCAAAATGTTGAATTTATCTATAGTAATAACGTATAATTGCATAAATTTACTTTAATTGCAAAATTTTTCCTTCAGTACTACTTGGTTTAACCGTGGACCAATTTCGCCAAATTATACAAATCGCCAAACTATTAGCCAGATTATATAGATTAGCATAAATTTTCCTTTAAATAACGAAAAACAAATTAGCAGAACATATATAAAAGTAGAAATAAAATGTCGAATTAAAAATCACTTGATGACATAATTAGTATTTATATTAGGCTTAATGTCAAGTGAATGTGACATTTACGATCATCCATTATTGACATTTAATCTTGGAATTTGGGAGTAGATTTTTAATCGAGGGGGTAATCTTTCCTTCTTCAGTTTTTAAATTTTAAAACTGAATTTTTTTCTGTAAGTGAAATTGACGAAGTGGCGCAAGAAAAATTAAATTAACAATGAAAACATTTGCAAAAAGAAATAAAAGAGTTATACTCATATCTATATAATTTACGATTGAATATTAAAATATACTCTAAAAATTATCTTCACTTGAAAAAAAAAAAAAAAAACATTACTGAGACCATTAAGAACCTAAGTCAGGCATTAAGTCAGTAGTGCATTTTCGGCTTAAAAACACATTCTTTGGCGACAAAAGCAAGATGAAAATGGTATAGAAACGAATAGTAACTCTCAACTTACAGTGTCTTTTACAATCAGATCTGCTTTTTTCTGCTGTAAGTTATATTATACGGAAATTCGATAAAAAAGAGAAAGAAAATAATAAAAAGGGAAATTACTATCATTCAAAATTCATTTAATCAATTTCTGAAATTCATGTTTTTATTCTAACACCAGGGATAAGTCGCCAAAAGTTGAACCAATTGTTATATTTCGCGTTAATTTATTTTTTTAAGCATTACAAATATTTTTTTCATTTTCAAGATAAATATATTTTTATAATATTACGCCTCATTTAAGCGGTCTTTATTATTATTAATATTATCAGTAGTTTTTTTCTGCTATTATTTGCAAGATATTTGTAATATTTCTAATAGATATAGCCATTTTAATTCTTTTAGCATTTATAATTTTCGCCAAAAACAGCTACTGGCAACCCTTTTGTCAAAAATAACCGAAAAATACGAAATTTACTACGAAAAATCAGAGTTATCCCTGTAAATTTGAATCATAAATCTTCGGAAAAATATTTCCTATCGAATGACACAATCGGCAAAAAAATCCATCGGGTAGTTTTTGAAAACACCCGTTTGGAAGTTTCAGAACTTCTGCTTTATAATATATATGATATGATATGATATGATATGATAAATCCAAGGAAACGGAAAAGAAAAATACTTGCTTTTCTTTCAGCATTTTAATCAACAACTCACATTATTGTCCAATAACATTTTTTCCACAGAGATATCATGACGTCACAAATTAAACACGAAGGCGCCAATCCGTCAACATTTAGAATTAAATTATAAACACAAAAAAGTAATATATCACACTTAATGTTTTAGGAAATGCTTAAAACATAAGCAAATCTTACTTAATGATATAGAAAAAGATTATTATAGCAATAAATCTCTTTTATTTAATGATTTAGAAAATTATTTTACTTTACTTTAGACTGATTTACTATGTTAAATGATTATGTTACCGATAATAGTGGGACCACTGTGCCGAAAAGGATTATCAGTCTTTCACTCAAATGGAGAATTTGGTTTCCATGTATTCTAATGCAAAGAAAATAATGCAAGAATATAAAACAGTTAATTATCATTTTCATATGTACATATGAATATGTTCTATATTTTATAGACGTTAGAGATCTCAATAGGCCGGAATTTCCAGGGCCAAACGAAAGTTATTTGGCCAACTCGGACGGTGTAAAAATTAAAAGTTCGGCCAGAGCCCGGCCCGGCCGTATAGAAATTAGTGTAAACAGGTCTGCCCAATCTGGCCCGACTCAATTTCTACAAACTATTCAGATTTTACTTAACATACGATTAAGATTTCTTTAAAGAATAGTACATACATATTTGTGGGATAAATTTACTGCATGTTTTAAAATTACAATGTGTTCACAAAACAAGACGAAAAACAGCAACATTAACAATTGCTTAGATTCAGGGGCGGGCGAAGAGAAAATTGCGTCCGGGGCAAAGTTTCAATTTGGCGCCCCCTCCACGAACTTTTTCTTGTGACAGCCCCCTTCGCCCCCTTTTTTGCACGGCGCTATTTAGATCTTTAAGATCCCATTTCGCAGGGCCCTCGGGCCCGTGCAGATCTCTAATAGACGCACGCTCGCACGCAGAAAAATTTCTGCAAAATTCGGAACTTTGCGAAAAAAAAAAAAAAAAAAAGGAAAAGAAAAACATAATTTTTGTTTTTGTAAACTTTCTTTTTGTTTTAAATAATAAAGCATTAAAAATATTCCCAATTTATGTATGATTTATTTACTGTTCGCGCACAATAAAAAGCAGAGATGATTCTGTTCCGAATTTTCTGAAAATTAGAAAACAAAAGAATTATAAATTTTGATAAATGGTCGTCGCAAAAAATCAATTTCTTCAATAGTTCGCACAAAAAAAGTTCGTCTACGAATCTCAGATTAAACGCTAATTTCGTCAAAGGATCGCGAAAAAATAAGAATTTCGTCGAATGACCGTAAGAAAAAAAAAAAAAAAAAAAAAAAACGCGAATTTTCTCAAATGATTGCATAAAAAAAACTGAAAAAAAAAAAAGGCTCAAAAGATGCGAATTTTGCCAAGGAGTCGCGGAATTAACTTGAATTTTATCAGCGGAAAAATGCAAATTTTAAAAAAGGGGAGCGAAAAAACGCAAATTTCGACAAATGACAGCGAAAAAAAAAATCACGAATTTCGACAAAAGCTCATGAAAAATGCGAATTTCGACAAAAAACAGCGGAAAAACACTAATTTTGATAACCGACCACAAAAAAACACCGCATATTTCGTCAAAGAATTGCACAAAACAGGAATTTCGTCTAATGATCACAGAAAAAAGCAATTTTCGTCAAAGTATCGCAAAAAAACCCCACGAATTTCGTCAAAAGACAACGAAAAAAAACATGAACTACCTCAAAATATCGCGAAAGAAACGCAAATTTTGTCAAAGGATCGCATAAGAAACTGAAATCTCAACGAAAGGTTGCCCAAAAGACGGGAATTTGATCAAGAGGTGCCGGAATAAACATGAATTTTATCCAATCGCTGCGGGAGAATGCAAATATTAAAAAAGTAGCGCGAAGAAACACAAATTTGTCAATACATCGTGAAATAAACGCGAATATCATCAAAGTCGAGGATTTTGACAAAGGATGACTGCGAAAAAAATCGCAAATTTCGTCAAAAGATCGTGAAAAAAGGTGAATTTCATCAAAAAGCAGCGGAAAAACACTAATTTCAATAAATGATCGCAAAAAAAACCCGCTAATTTCGTCAAAGAATTGCAAAAAACAGGAATTTCATCAAATGGTCGCAAAAAAAAAAAAGAAATTTTCGTTATAAACTGAAAGAAAAAAAGCGAATTTCGTCAAAAGACAGTGGGAAAAAACATTAATTTCCTCAAAGTATCGCTAAAAAAACGCCAGTTTTCTTAAACGATCGCTGAAGAAACGTAAATTTCATCAAAGGGTCTTGAAAGAAACACGAATTTCTACAAAGAAGAGCGAAAGAAATGCGAATTTCGTCGGAGAATCGCGAAAAAATGAGAGTTGTCAAATGATCGCGAAAAAAAAACGTCAATTTCACCAAAGGATCGTGTAAAAAACGAATTTCGTGAAAGGATGAAGGTAAAAACGCAAATTTCATCACAAGGATCGCGAAAAAAAAAAAAAAAAAAAAAAAAAAAAAAAAAACTGTAGTATCTTACAATACACAAAAATCCTCTATGTTCATCATTATAGTTATAGTTTTTAATCTGAAATAATAAACTGAACTAAATTTTAAAAAATCTGGTTGAACAAAACCCAATTTGAAGGAATCTTATACTCAGCATAAAATGCACCAAACACGAAAACAATCAATTTGGCGGGCAACAAATATAACCAGGAAGAAATTTCCTCCTTATGCAGCAGCCTTTCAGAAAATTTGTTTTAAATTTCAGATTTTTTTTTAATTTCTAAATCAGAACTACACTTGCCTTCCTATTATGGATTTTCAATTTTATTATTTTTTTACCAAATTAATTATTTTTACTGTATTAATTATTTCTACTGTATAATTATTTACTGTATTAATTAAAAAAATTATTTCAAAAGTAATGATTTTAAACTCTTTTTTTGAATTCATATCATCAAAACATTATGACACGTAATTTTATTAAACATTAATTTACAGAAAAATTTTGATCCAATATTTTTTATTTTCTTCTATTTTCAACAGAAGAAAATATTGTAATCGAATTTTTTTCGATGGACTTACACGTTTTAGGGGTAAGATATTCCTCCCCCCCCAAAAAAAGTTTATTCTAGGGTTGCGTAAAATGTTTCTACTCCCAAAATTTTACGATATGTTAAAGATAAATGATCTATAAAGTAGATATAGAAAATTTCTTTTTGCAATATTTCTCAACTTATGTGCGAGTATATAAAGGGTGATTCTGGGCGATTTTTTCCCCCTAAAAATAACAGCAAATTTTCTGAAAGGTTACAGCAGAGGGGGGAAAGGGGGAATCTATTCCCAGGACTATGGCTTTTTTTTGTGACCCTTTGATGAAATCCGTATTTTTTCATGATCTTTTCACGAAATTGTGTTTCTTTGCGATCTTATGATGAAATTTGCAGTTATTTCGCAATCTTTTACTGTATTTTGCTGTATTTTGCTGCTTTGAGATGATTTGACGAAACTTGAGGATTTTTAACGAATTTTGTAGCTGTTTCATGATTTTTTGAGGAAATTCGCGGTTATTTCGTTGCGATCTTTGAAGGAAATTTGCTGCAGTTCCGCAATCTTTTGACGAAATTTGCAGTTGTTTCGCGATCTTTTGACGAAATTGCGGTTGTTACGCGATCTTTTGACGAAATTTGCGGTTGTTTCGCGATCTTTTGATAAAATTTACAATTATTTTCCGATCTTTTGATAAAATTTGCGGTTGTTCCGCGATATTTTGAAGAAATTAGAGGTTATTTCGCTATCTTTTGATGGAATGTGCGTTCATTTCGCAATTTTTGACAAAAATTGTTGTAATTTCTCGATTTTTGTGGAAACTTGCGGTTTTTTTCGTGATCTTTTAACGAAATTTACGGCTCTTTCCAGATTTTTGGACGAAACTTGCTGTTTTTTGCGATCTTTTGATGAACTTTGCTATCTTTTGACAAAATTCGCAGTATTTTTTGCACTTTTTGACAAAATTTGTCGTTATTTCGTGATGTTATGACAAAATTTTCGTTTTTCAGTAGTTCTTGGACAAAATCACAGCATTTTTTATGATCGAATTTTCAGATTGATGACCGATTTTTTTTCTTTTTAATTTTCGAAGCATCTAATACCTTAATTTTTTGGAAAATTCGGAACAGAATCACCCTGATATAGGGTACATATTATTTTGACATCGTTTTTGTAAAAATCATCATACAGATCTTTTTATTTGTAGTGAAATATTTGTATTTCAGGGAATTATGGAATTCGTTGTTCCGTATGGAGATCTTCCTTGTTAGATCGCCGGATCGGACATATCTGCACTTGTATCCTTGGTTTATACAAAATGCTTGTCTGTACATGTGTCCGTCTGTCGCCATTGTATCATCAAAAAGTGTATGAACTTATGCATAGAATTGAACCAAAGTTTTTGTGCGTGTTTTTTGGCTGTGGTAAGCAGGTTCTTCTTCAATTTAAAAGATTTCAGACGGAAGAAGGTGCTGTAATAAGCAATTTTTATGTTATTTTCAATATTATACCATCGAAAAGTGTATGAAGTTATGCATAGAATTGATTGCCAATTTTTTACTTTCTTCTATTCTTACAAGAAGAAAGTATTGGATTCGTGAAAGTTTGCGAATTCTAGTTTTCAATGGATTTATTCGTTTTAAGGGTCAGAGATTTTAAAAAACATATTTTTACAAAATGTCTCATCTGACGAAACTTGTGATGATGTGACAAATTTGTATGTGACAAATTTTGTGGGCCCTCGATCTCAAGAAATAATGCACGAAATTTCACAAACTTTAGATTCAGACAGATTTTGACATAAACTGGATCTAATATCGCCCAACAGATGGCGCTGCTATGCTGTCCTTTTCACGATTTCCACAGTTGCTCGATTCTATCTCAAGAACTAAAGCATGGATTTTCACCCAACTTCAAATTCGGTTAATCCCTGAATTTAAATTAGTATTCTTTAGGTTTTAGAGTAAATCGCTCAGCAGGTGGCGCTGCTATTCATGATTATCGCAATAGCTCTATCTTAGGAACTATAATACAAGGATATTCATCAAATTTCAGATTCAGTTAGAACTTTAAATAAGTTATTGCAGATTAGATTTTGGTGTAAATTACCTAACTGGTGACGCTGCTATGCTTCATTTTTACTTTCCACTATCTTCAACAGAAGAAAGTATTGTAATCGAAATTTTTTTCGACGAATTTACACGTTTTAAAAGGGTTAGAGAATCCAAAAAACATGTTTTTACAAAATGTTTGTCTGTCCATGTGTGTGTCCGTATGTCGCCCTTCTACCATCAAAAAGTATATGAAGATATGAATAGAAGTGAACCAAATTTTTTGTGAATGTTTTTGACTGTGGCAAGTAGGTACTCCTTCAGTTTTGAAATATTTCAGCAGTAGGGGGCGCTGAAATAGCGATTTTTGTGCCATTTTTCCTATTGTACCACCTAAAAGTGTATGAAGTTATGCATCGAATTGAACCAAATTTTTTGTGTAAGTGTTTGGCTATGGCTAGTTGATCCTCCCTGAATTTGAAAAAAATCTGCCGGAAGGGAGAGCTGCAATATCGATTTTTGTGCGATTTTCAATATTGTACCACCTAAGTGTATGAAGTTATGCATAGAATTGAACCAAATTTTTTGTGTAAGTGTTTAGCTATGGTCAGCAGACCCTCCCTGAATTTGAAAAAAAAAAAAAAAAAAAAAAAAAAAAAAAAAAAAAAAAAATCTGCTGGAAAGGGGTGTTGTAATCACAATGTCTGTACCATTTTCATTATTTTACCATCAAAAAATGTTTGAAGTTATGCATAAAACTGAACTAAATTTTTTGTGTATGATTATTTTTGGGCATGGCAAGCAGATTCTCCCTAAATTTGAAAAAAAAATCCTTCAGAAGGCGGATCTTTAAAAGCAATTTGCGTGCTATTTTAATTATTGTACCATCGAAAAATATATAAAGTTATGTACAGAACTGAACCAACAGGAACCCGCGTCCAGCTAAGATAACTATTTGCAAACAACTGATGATAACAGAATAAGGGAAAACTTTATTTTAATAAATATCATGATCCACATAAACTCATTTTTACTCTGATTAATTGGAGATTAATTCTTGAAGCAGAAATTTAAAATGAATATCAAAGTTGGTATAGTATTGAATTAATAATAGTACAGCAGGGCTTGAAATTCAATTTTCCAGAAGAGGGGAGTCTCCCTCCCAACATTTATAAATGGAGGGGAGTTTTGCTGTTTGGGAGGGAGAAAAAAAATCTTTAAAACCTACTGTTATTTTATGTGCTATTTAAAGAAGTACACAAATACAGACATGACAAAATACCACTGAAGCAATTTTTATCAATAACTCAGAATAACAGGCATATGAGATTGCAAAAAGTTAAAAAAAGAAGAAAAGCGTGTGAACCAGAAAATGAGAAACTATTTTAAATAGCACGTGCGTAAGACAATTAAGAAACTTATTTTATACATAAAAAAATTTTCAATACTTTTGTTTAAATCCTGTTTTATTTTATTTATATTATTTTTTGGGGAGGAGTGAAAGGGAGGGAGAGAAGATGTCAGAGTGAATCCATTTATGCAAATATTATAAGTAGTTCTGAAATTAAAGTTTCTATTTTAAGTTCATACTTCTGAAGGAATGTTTTACACAGCAATCTTAGCTAGTTGTCCAATTTAAATCTTAGCATGTTTTTACTTAAAACATTATTTAACAAACATGGCAAGCTAATGTTTAATTTGCCACTCAATTGCAAAAAAGTTGTTGAAAACAATATTACAGCAAATTTTCTGCAATTCTATCACGAAATTTGTATTTTTCCAGCAATCTTTTGCCGAAAATCGTGTTTTCTTGCGATTTTTTGCCAAAAATCACGGTTTTCTCGCGATCTTATGACGAAATCTGCGTTTTTCTTGTGATATTTTGACGGAATCCGAGTTCTCGCGATGTTTTAACGATTGACTACCGAAAATCACGGTTTTCTCGTAATCTTTTGACGAAAATCACGGCTTATCGCGATCTTTTCATGAAAATCACGGTTTTCTCGCGATCTTATGACAAAATCTGCGTTTTTCTTGTGATATTTTGAGAAACGAAATCCGTGTTCTTCTCCCGTTGTTTTGACGAAAGCTGCGTTTTTCTCGCAATATTTTGACGAAAATGGCTCTTTTTCAATGATCTTTCAATGAAAATGGCTTTTTATCGCGCGATCTTTCGTTGAAAATCGCATTTTTATTCCGCAATATTTTGACTAAAATCGTGTTTTTTCGCAATATCTTGACGCAATCCGCGTTTTTCTCGCGATATTTTGACGGAATCGGCGTTTTTCTCACGATATCTTGTTAAAAACTGAGTTTGTCTCACGATATTTTAATAAAAATACCATTTTTCCCGATCTTTCGGCGAAAATAGCGATTTTTTTGCGACCTTCCGACGAAAATCGTGTTTTTATTCGGCAATATTTTGACGAAAATCGCTTTTTTTTCGCGATTTAAGAAATTTGTGGTTTATTACGATCTTTTAAAGAAAGTCGAGGTTTTTCTTTTTTTGCGATTCTTTGAGAAAATTGGCATTTCTATCGCGATAATCTAACGAAATTTCCTGTGTCTCCATTTTCTGCGAATGACTGATGAAATTGATTGTGAAAATATGCAATTCAGTTCGGCTCAAAAGCTATGAAAAATCGGTTATTAGCCCGGAAATTCGGACATAACTATCCAAATTTTCGGGCTGATAAACTATGTTTCACAGCTTTTGGAATCGAATGCGTTAATTTTATGGAGAATTCGAAACAGAATAACGCCGTTCTCGCGACGAAAAATCGCACGAAACTTGTCAATCGATCGCGAAAAAATGCTAAATTTGACGATCGGTTGCAGAAAAATATTGATAATTCCAACGGTTTTTCGCAGTAAAAAACTCGCACGAAAATATCACAAAAAGATTGTGAAAGTTAATCGCAGTTTCATAATGCAAAATTTTTCCGAAAATTCATGATTTTTTTTGGGGGGCGGGAGCCTCCCGCCTACGATTTTCTTTTGGGCGGGATTTCAAAATTTCAGGCGCGAATCCCGCCATCCCGCCCTGAACTTCAAGCCTTGGTACAGTATTAACATGTGTAACTACTTGTTGAAATATTAAGTGTACATATAAGATAGAAGAAAGTTTTGGAATTGTCACATCCAACTAGTTCTGGAAGTATTAATGTGTGTAAAAAAGAAGAAAGTTTTGGGATTGTCACATCTGACTAGTTTCAATATGTTTTTGGCTTTGGCCAATAGGTTCTTCCTGAATTTGAAAAAATTCTGCCAGAAGAGGATGCTTATAAATGCAATACCTGTGCTATTTCACTATTGTATCAACAAAATGTATATAAAGTTATGCATTTCATTTAATTATCATTTCAGTAATTAAAGCATAAAAATGCATATTATGTCTAGTTACAGAATTGTTCAATAATTATTAATTTTAAATAATACCAAACAATTTAGCATTAAATGCAGTTCTTAATAATCTTAATAAATGTAAATATAACTAGTCTTTGATTTAGCTTCACATAATTATTACAAAACAGTAATGTACTAGTGTAAATGCTCATCCAAGGACGGTGGGTAAAACTTGTGTTTTTCACTTAAAAAAAATAAATAAATAAAATAAACATAAAAATAATCGACAGTACGGAAATGTGTAGATGAGCAAAATTCGGCTAGTTTATGCTCTAATATACACACTATTAGCTATTTACAACACTTTTGGGTAAACCAGAATTTCTGGCAATAAAACTTTTTAAAAAATCTGCTGCAGGTTTTGAAATTTCAGCTACTTGTAGTTGTAGCCTAATGGTATTCATTCTTTCATCTCTGACCCTATTTCTGCGATGTAGGACATTGTTTCTATTTAAACAGTCGGTATATCCTTGCAAGAGGTGTCTCAACATTTGCCATGTTGCTGCATAAAAAAACTTATGCAAAAAAGCAAAATTCCTCTTCACGTTATTAAAAAGAAAGAAAAAAATTGGTAAATTATGTCAATGGAATATTGGATAATTTCTGTAAGTAGGACATCAGAAATGCTAAGATAACACTCGCTTTAAAATGCTAGATTTTTTATTACAAGTGACTTAGCAAACCAATCAAACATTTGTAGAAAAATATTTTGGTAAAATTAAAGCGAGCAATTTAGCTTAATGGCTAAAGCATATCACTCGTAATCTTAAGACATTAAGTTGTGCCCTTGTTGGTTTTATGGAGGGCTTTTTTTTGTCTTTATTAAACAAATTTAAAGAATAATTAATACAAAGATCACTTGAACTTTATTATTAGTTATTTTGTAATATTTTATAGTCAATTAAATAATTAAATTAATTTTTTATTTAATTATAAAGAAATTTAAATATAACTTTTATAAAATAAAATGTAATTTCAATTAAATTTCATTAATTAAACTATTATTATTTTCATATCATGTAAATTACTTTTAATAATTAAACAAACATTTTAACAAAATGCATTATTAGCAACTTTTAAAATTATATTAAAAATATTTTTATGTTACATTTTAGTAACAGATAAATATCAAATTACCATTTTTCAAAATTAAGTATTGTCATTCATGTTTGTATTGTTTCATCTACAGTTATAAAGCAGTGCCATATATTTAAAGTTTTTTATAAATATATATATTATTGTTATTTAAATATATATCTTCTTTTTCTTTTCAAGAGTTTAATATATCATGATTTCATGACAATATTTCAGCAAAAAGAAATATATACATATATATATATATATACACACACACACTGGTGTGCAAAATTTAAGGACAGTCCCGAAACAAGCGAATATTCAAAAGGAAGTAATACAATTCGAATAGTTACTATCCCTGCATAACAGCTAGTCCATATGACATCTCAGGTCACACATGGTCACAAGAGTCACAGTCACTACAGCGAAACAAAAAATAGGAAATTCCATACGTCTGTTTTATGAGTCTAAAATGGCTACTATATGTGACTCCACTGACAGGTCTCTGCGATTGCTGCTTTGTGTCGAGTCACCAGGTAACTTTATAATGTCGTTTTATTGAGACTCTCCTGTGACTGTCATTTGGAGACTCAATTTCAAAATCATTGGGAATGTTGTATTATGATAAATCACCAAATAATATCACATTAAAGTCACATGGTGACTTTCTGTCACAAGACTTTGTCAAATGGTGACAGAGGCCCTACTGTGAAGCAACCAATGTGAAAAGTGGTGAAAAGTCACTATGCGATTTTAATGAGACATTATTTGGTAATTTATCATAATGCAACGTCCACAATGACTTTAAAATTGAGTCTCCAGATAAGAGATCACACAAGAGTCTCAATGAAACAACAATGTAAAGTCACCTAGGGACTCACCACAAAGCAGCCATTCACAATGACCTGTCAGTGGAGTCACATATAGTAGTCATTTGAGACTCATAAAAGAGATGCATGGAATTTCTTATTTTTTGTTTCACTGTAGTGACTGTGACTCTTGTGACCATATGTGACCTGAATGAGATGTTATATGGACTAGCTGTTATGCAGGGAAAATAATTATATTGAATTATATTACTTCCTTTTTAATAATCACATAAAAATTATCGCTTGAAAATTCCATGAAAATTGGCATTTTGGGACTAGTCCTTAAATTTTGCACACCAGTGTATATATCACATCGGAAATATCATTACTTTTACAAATATGTATTTTAAAACATTTGACAAAAATATAAACTAATAATTATTGTATAAATTACAATATAAGAAACATATAGAAATATAAATTAAATTTTATACGATTTGCCTTATAATTAATTGATATTTAATGGCAAATTACACAAAAAAAAAATTACATTAAATATATTTTGGTTTATAAATTAATTTGTACTATACCTTTATTTTACTCCAAAATTTATTATTTATTTTATAAAAAATCACTAGTCATTAGATGAATGATTTTAATAATTTAGCTTAAAAGTATTTTTAATCCTAAAAATAGATGGCAATACCATTTGAGGTTTTGAGGCGGCAAAATTTTTTATGCTGCATTTGTTTTAATCCGTCGGTAGTCCCGTGTCTGTCTTTTCGCCGCCCTTATAACTTATCTTCTCCTAATTTATATCACATTACAAATACAACGGAGATCTACCACGTAGCTGACTTAGAAGCTTTCTCGAACACCTTAGTGAAGTAACAGGACACCTCTATTTTTATTTCAGGTGCATTTTTAGAAATAAATTTGAAATTGGCGAAAAGGTCTACGTAAAAATCAGTAATGCGAGTTCCTTTTTACTTTTTCCAATAACTCCAGATCTCATGAATAAAATGCATAATTTAAGAAAACTGCAAATTTATATCTTCTTTGTAATGTTATTTTCGTATATTAGGTGAAAAATATTTCATATTTTACATATTTGGTATGCGGGGGGGAAGGGGGGGGGGGCAGCCGCGAAAAGACCGAGCGCGACTAATGACGTGAAAAATGTCGCGATTACTCGCAGGTTAAAGGGAAGAGTTCCATATCTCTTCCCTTTAGGAAGAGGGGGGGCCAGCCGCGAAAAGACCGAGCGCGACTAATGACGTGAAAAATGTCGCGATTACTCGCGGGTTAAAGGGAAGAGTTCCATATCTTGTTCTAATTGGCACAATTGGCAAAAAAAAAAAAAAAAAAAAAAAAAAAAAAAACCATTTTAGCCATTTATTAGATTTTTCAAGATGAAAGAAAAAACATTATTTTTTAATGATTTATAAACATTATATTTCTTTAATAAATGTTATAAATATGTCACATGTAATATATACAGGGTGTCCGAAAAGTCTGGAAATGGCCGAATAACTCAAGAAATACATATGAGATTGAAAAACGTAAATATACGTGTTAAATATTTTTAAATAAGCTACTCTATGATACCAAATTTGACCTTCGAAACCGACCCCCTGGGGGTCAGAGGGGGTCCAACTTTGAAATCTTAAATTATAACCCTCATTTTTTATTGCAGATTCGGATTCTACGGACAAAAATACGTAACTTTTGTATTTGATGTTTATTTCAAAACTTCGTTTATCACGGTGTAATCGAGCATATTAAATCGATACATATTCCCGCTTTTCCAACGGGATTTTCCCTAATCGAAACTGATTGGGCAGAATTTTTGACGTCAAATTCCTCGTCTTATGTAGGAATACGTTTCCTGAAAATCACCCGTGGCGATTATTTCAATAGTGCTACACTGTTAAAAATTTGACCCATTTGCTGCAGCGTCACTCCACAGCTATTATAGAATATCTGTTTTGTGACCAATGAGAATGCTCCATAACACAGTAAAGTAATCGTTTTCTATAAAAGCGGTGGAGTGACGATGCAGCAAAAGGGTCAATTTTTTTTACAGTGTACTTTACTGTGTTATGGAACATTCTCATTGGTCATGAAAGAGATATTCTATAAAAGCTGTGGAGTGACGCTACAGCAAATGGATCAAATTTTTAACTGTGTAGCACTACCGAAATAATCGGCACGGGTGATTTTCAGGAAACGCTATTATTGCAAAAGACGAGGAATTTGATGTCATAAATTCTCCCCAATTAGTTTTGATTAGGGAAAATCCCGTTGGAAAAGCCGAAATATGTATCGATTTAATATGCTCAATTACACCATGATAAACGAGGATTCGAAATAAACATCAAATACAAAAGTTACGTATTTTTGTCCGTAGAATCCGAATCTGCAATAAAAAATGGGGGTTATAATTTAAGATTTCAAGGTTGGAATCCCTCTGACCCCCAGGGGGTCGGTTACGAAGGTCAAATTTGGTATCACTGAGCAGCTTATTTAAAAATATTTAACACGTATATTTACGTTTTTCAATCTCATATGTATTTTTCGAGTTATTTGACCGTTTCCAGACTTTTCGGACTTCCTGTATATATGATGTTTATATAAATATTTTTATGCATATACATTTTAGATATATTTCTACATATATGTAACTATACCTAGAGATATGCATATATAAATACATAATACATACACCTATAAATAAATATTATATTTATATGTTTTTTTTATAATTTTATATATTTCTTAAATTAAAACAAAAGCTAAAAATTTTTCCGAAGAAATATGCTAGAAATATGTTAAATGCAAAAAATGTACAAAAAAATAAATATATATATACAGTCGAGTCTCTATATAACGAAATCTATCGCTCCAGTAAAAAATTCGTTATATAGAGAAATTCGATGTATAGAAAATGATGTTAAAAATCGTATTTAATGTGTAAATTTTGAACAAATATTATTTTTGATGTTTTTAATTAAGAATATGAAATGTTTAAAAGTAAATATTAACCTAACATTTTATTTCTTAATTATTTAAGCAGTTTCAAAAAAGAGAAGAGACATTTATTTGAAAGCTTGATGAAAATCAAATAAGGAAGACTTGCATTAATTTCAGACGAAAAAATCTGCAATTTTTGTTGTTTTGATTTTAAAATTGTTACGCTCTCAAAAAAAAAAAAAAAAAAAAAAAAAAAAAAAAAAAAATGCTGAAATTTTAGCAAGGAATGAAAAATTGTAGTTAACATTTTCCTCCATTTGAAGGCCTCTCTTATGTGCTCTTCATTGATTCCTCTCTAATATGTGTAACAATCTAATTGACTCTGCTTTGAGAAGGATATTGAAAGGTGTGTGGGAGGTGGGATGAATTCGTTGGATTTAAAGAACAAGGAGAGAAGTAATATAAAAAAAATTCAGCACTGAACGATAAATTAAAAATAAGTGATGGAAAATTGATTCCATATAATTTCGAAGCTTTTTTAAAACTGAATAAATTAAGACCAATTTATGACAAAATTCGTTATATGGAGATCGATATTTCGCTATATAGAGACTGTTTTTAATGTAGTCCTGTGAAAAGGGGACCGTTCCTACAAAAAAATTTCGTTATATAGAGAAATTCGATGTATGGAGTTTCGTTATAGAGAGATTCGACTGTATATATATAAATAAAAAAAAATAAAGTCCATTCCAGTAATAGAAAAGCAATCCCAAAGCTGGAGATCACAACCGCATTGATTCATTTAATGCCAAAAAGAAATCAGAACAGGATGGGGAACTCTTCCCGTTTTAACTCTATTTCTGAATTGTTTTTTCAACTTCGCAAATTATTGAAATTTTGTTAATTTTAAATCTTTTACAGAAAATTATGTTGAACAGAAGGGATTTCAGAAGGAAAAGATTTATGTAAATTTAGACAGGTCTGTTTTCTCATACATATCTCAAATCAAACATAAGCCTAACATGGCTGCATCTTATAGGTAACTGGTAAAATGGACGTGTTTGCCCGGATTTGTTACATTGTTTTCCATTATATAAAGATACAATGTTATTGTATGCTACTAATAATGAAACTACTAATTAGCAGTTTTTATAATTTACGTAATTGCAAACTAATAACTATATATTCATATATCATGTAACTAATTAAAGTGTAAAAAAAAACAGATTATATCTGCAATTAGAGGCTTAATTGTTTTGGAAATATAAAACTGTTGATAGCTATTCAATGTTTGAATGTTGGGGAAAAAATCAAAAATTCTATATAAATAAAAAAATTCGATGGAAATAAAAAAAAATTATGATTTTTTTACACCATACATACCACGTTAAATATGCCTAATTTAATTACTAATGAAAGAAAGTACTGCAGTCATGATTTATGTGCGAGTTAGCATTATTTCCAAATACTTTCAATTGCACTAACTTTTATTTTGAGAATATGTCACAGATCATTATCACAAGAATGATAAAGATTTTCATAAAAAATGATCAACATATTTAGTATTTTGTCCACTTTTAAACCACTTTACGAGATATTCTATATGAAAAATCATAAAAAGGAAACAAAATAGAAAATAAATACTAAATATTTTGGCAATGTCACTAAACATTAGTATTTCAGAATTAGCATTTTCTTTTTCAAAAATGGGAGATCCAGTCTGTTAAATATTTATTAGTATGAGCAGAGCGAATCCTCTACTTGGCTACACAAATTAAAATTTTTGTACACTTTACAAAAAAAAAAAAAAAAAAAATCAGTATTTTGACATGAAATTAAACATAAAAATAAATTATATGTAAATTTACACTTTTTTTTTTATTTATACAGAATAACCTTAAAAAAATTATTATTTTAATTAATTTATTTTACATGTTTTCATTATGGATGCATTTTTGCAAATAAAAAATGAAACAAATATTATTTTCAGAAGAAAAAATAAATCATGGCATTAGTAATTATAAATAGAATCACGATTAATTAATTAAATAAAATATATTTTCATTATTCTGCCAAAATATCTCAAAAACTGTTTTTTAAGTTCAATTCAGGAAAAGAAATATTTTTGGACTTGATAGAAATAAAATATGATCTGTAGATTCTGACAATATTATTTTCTTATCAGGGTTCATACTATCTTTCTGTGATAAAATTCAAGCACCTGAGCCAAATTTCAAGCACCTTTCCAGAAATGAAAATTTTAATGTCTTAAAATACTATATTACAAAAGTATCATATCTTTTTCATTTTCACATATTTTCAGGCAAATGCTAAACATAACATACAGTAGCAAAGTCTTAAATGTGAAATGTTATGAGAAAGACTCTGAAAAATAAAGAAAATCTTTTTGCATTCTAACATATGTCTTTTGAATTCAACATATGTGAAACTTGTTTAAGATATGCCCGTTTAATATACGATCCCGCTTAAAAGACGAATGATCTGCAGTAGCTTGAAAAGGAAACATATGTAAAATTACCTGGATACGATACGATCCCACTTGAGATACAAAATTTTCTCTGTCCCTTAATTTGTATCATAAATGAGTTTTACTGTATTAATTAGTTTTGAATTCAAGCCAAGGAAGTTTAGAAACTGTTACATGTTTTATTTCACATCCTTAAGAATTTTGTTTTCTAATTAGCATGACTGAATCAACTTTGTTAAATCAGCTGCAAAAACGGCAGCTTTGGTTTTTCAGTTTGAAATTTTGCCATTAAAGGCTGCACCAAAGATACAACTGATGAAGGAAAATGCAACTTAACAATAAATTCATCTTTTAAAAAGGTACAATAGAATTATACATGTAATTATTGGGATTTTTTTTTTTCATTTGAACACAAGAAATGAAGGACTATAAATATTCTAAGATTTCAATTGCTCTTTTTATAGCTGCTAGTCTGTCAACCTATCTTTAAAACTTAAAGGCACTACTGCCAGTTGACGATAGTTCATAATAAACTTGAAGCCTTGCTTGACATTTTTTGAAAAACTATGTACTGTTTTAATAACTATTTTATTCCACCTGACCCAAGTAATAGATTCACTGATGAATTTAATGGCTCATTTATTATAGCAAAAAGTACAATAAAAAACTTTAAAGAATGTCCATTTTTTTAAATAACGAAAGTTAATAAATAAGATTAAATTTGAAGAAGAATTTCAGGCTTAACATCCTATTTTTTTTTTTCTTTGTTAAATCAATTCATTTTGGCTACCCTCTTTTATATATATATATATATATATATATACATATATATATATACTAGCTGTTCTGCCCGGCGTTGCCCGGGTTCATCAAAAAATAGCAAGAATTGCGAAAAACCTTTAAAAATCATAATAAAAACTTCGAAAAATTTAAAAAATGCTGCACGAATTTCGTCTAAACTTCGTTGATAAGAGATGGGCTAAAAAATTGAAGTTGGGTTATCTTTAATAATGTGGAAAAACCTTACAAATCGCAAAAAACATTAAAAATCTCATAAAAATATAAAACAAAATTCAAAAATTGTGTTTCAAAATTCGAATAAACTTTGAAGAAAAGAGATCAGAATTTAATAAATTCGGCTAAAAATTGAACCTCTAAAAAATCGAAGCGGGTCGCGAAGAAATGTAAACATCGCTTTAAAAATGGCAAAATTTTCAAAAATCATGGAACTCAAAATTTATTCTACTTGGATTTTGCACAGGAGAAAATTTATTATATTAGCGAAGAAATTAAAAACCGAATTCCTTTCCGTATCTGAATAAAATCGCCGTGAACTAAAGAAAAAAAGCATACTTCATTAAAAATTGCTGTAGATCAAAATAAGAGAGCAAAACAATTACCGTAAAGGATAAAAGTTTGAAACCAAACTCTTATTAGTCTAGAAATTTAAAATCAAATTCCTTTAAAAAATGTAAAAAGACTGAGAAAGCTTAAAAATTGCATTGAAAATTGTAATGAAAGTCGTAAAACATTAAAAAATCCCTAGGGTAAAAATTCACTGTTATAAAATAAAATATTGTAATCAAGAAATTAACCATATTAACCAAAAAGTTTGAAATCGAAATCGATTTCCGGGTATAAAAAAATCGCCATGGAACTTGAAGAAAGGCTAAAAATTACATTGAAAATTGCATTAAAAATAGCTAAATATTTGGAAGTCAATGCTTAAAAAAATAATATTAAGGCAGGGCAGGGGGGGGATTATGATCGAAATCATTCATAAATTACAAAATGTAGGCATGGAATGCCAAAATCATATTAAGAGATAAAACGTTGCATTTGAGACATAACTACATTAAACAAAATGTTTGATATCAAAATTGGTTTCTAAATGGCAGAAAATCGCCAAGGAACTTAAAAAAATGGCTAAAAATCGTATCGAAAACTATATTAAAAATCGCTGAATATTTAAAAGTCATGGCTGTAAAAATTTAATATTCAGTCGAAAATATTGTAATCGGAAATCGTTCATGAATAACGAAAAGTCAACACGAAACACCTAAAATCCCCCAAACTAACTAAAAATTACATTGAATATCGCATTAGAAATTGGCAAAATTCATAAAAGTGTGGAGAACAAATTGTACTATTTATGCTAAAAGTTAGAAACCGAAATTCTTTTACCGATGTCAACAACTGTAACAGAACTTGAAAAATCACTATAAAACAGATTAAAAATCAGCAAAATTCAAAAATCCGGACAAAATTTGCCATAGTAAGATAAACATTTGTATTAAATTCCTGCGAGCATAATTTACCATAATGGGACAAAACATTGAAATCTGAACTCTTTCATTAGTTAAAAAATATCAACACAAAACCATAAAACTCGAAAAATTTCTAAAAATTGCATTGAAAAGTGCATTAAAAATCACTAATATTAAAAAATCACAGGGGTCAAAATTTACTCTAATAGGGTAAAACGTTGTAATTGGAAATATTTCATGAATGACAAAAATCCGACATCAAACGCAAAAAATCTCGAAAAATCGCATTAAAATTAGCTGAAATTCATAAATTTTAACAGCTAAAATTTAATACATCAGCCTGAAAGTTTTAAGCAAAATTCCTTTTACTAATGTCGAATAATAGCGGCAAAATTTACATTAAATAATTCACTAAAAATCCAAACATCGTTGCATGAAATCCAAATAAATTATATTGAAAAGAGAACAAAATTCACTAATTTAGGTCGAAAGAATGAAACCGCTTTCCTTTTCGCTAATGTGGAAAAATCGCCTCGAAACCCACTAAAATTTGCATATGAATTAAATTAAAAAAACTGAAAATCGTCCTTCAAGGTGTAAAATTTCATACATAACTTCGTGCTGCAGTCTCTCCAGAGCATCGCCAGTACTTTAAAATTTTTAACATGCGTTATAAACTACCTTAAAGTGTAAAACAGATCTCCTTATTACATTTCCTAATTTTGTTCGCGCCCCTCCTTTCACGCACCCTGAAATGTGTTACACTATTCTTTGTTTAAATTTGTATTATAAACCATTTCAAAATTTAAAATAAATCACATTATATTTCCAAATTTTAACAAAATCGCGTTCTGTTAGTTCAATTTTTCACCACCAGCTAGCGCACTCTATTCTTCAAAAGCTTTATCAAAACGATACTCTGTTAAACAACCTATCAGGTGATATATTATTCGAGGGGGTAGCGCTCTTAAGCAAGAATTTAAGATATTTTATGAAATTGCTATTCCAAAATAGTGGTAACTAAATTTTTGACATTTTAAGTAAATTTTGCAAAAAAATACTACTTACTGCATTCTCAACAGCTCAAGATTTTGATAGAACAACTATGAAAAAAAAATTGATGCTAAACGCAAAAAATCTTGAAAAAGCGTTAAAAATCGCATTAAAAATCGTTAAAATCTAAAATTCGTAACAAACATAAAATTTAGGGCTAAAAGTTTGAAACGGTTTTCTTTTTATCAATCTCCGAATACTACAAATTCCGAATAAACTTTGCTGAAAAGAGAAAAAAAAATTGCTATATTGGGTTAAAAAAATGAAATCGTATTTCTTTCACTAATGGGATAAAACTGCAAAATGAACGCTAAAAATCGCCTAAAAAATTATCAAAAAAAAATCTAATCAAAAAATTGAAAATCGGACTTCGAGGTGCAAAACTACATGTATAAAAGTACCTTCCCTCCACATTTTGTAACTCTTCGTACAGCAGACTCTTAAGAACAGCGCTGACACACACACAAACTTGTCTCTTTATTATTATAGATTTAAAAAAATAGCGTTCTATTAGTTCCATTTTCCACCACCAGGTAGAGCACTCTAGTCTTCAAAAACTTTATCAAATCCATACTCTGTTAAATAACCTATCAGGTGATATATAACTCGAAGGGGTAGCGGTCTTAAGCAAGAATTTAAGATAGTTTATGAAATTGCTATTCGAAAATAGTGGTACCTAAATTTTTGACATTTTAGGTAGATTTCACAAAAAATGCTACTTATTGCATTCTCAACAGCTCAAGTTTTTGATAGAACAACAATGAAAAAATAGATGCTAAACGCAAAAAATCTTGAAAAAGCGTTAAAAATCACATTGAAAATCGCATTAAAAATCGTTAAAATCTAAAAATCGTAACAAACACAAAATTTAGGGCATTAGGCTAAAAGTTTAAAACGATTTTCTTTTTATCAATTTCAAAAAATAGCCGCAAAATGAGAAAAAACACTTAAAATAGCATTAAAAATTCGTTAAAAATTCAAAAATCGCTGTACGAATTCCGAATAAACATTGTTGAAAAGAGAAAAAAAAAATTGCTATTTTAGGTAAAAAGAATGAAACCGTATTCCTTTCACTAATGGGATAAAACCGCAAAAATAACGGTAAAAATCGCCTAAAAAAATTATTTTAAAAAATCTAAACAAAAAACCGAAAATCGGGCTTCGAGGTGCAAAACTACATGTAAAAAAGTACCTTCCCTCCAAATTTTGTAACTCTACGTACAGCAGTCTCTTCAGAACAGCGCTGACAGACAAACATCCTTCTCTCTTTATTATATATATATATATATATATATATATATATATATATATATAAAGCTCTTAATATAAAAAAAATATATATATTAAAAAAAATTAATACTAAAAACTTATACACATTTTTTTTTTTTTTTTTTTTTAATAAATAAAAAAAAAGAAGAAAAAGAAACAAGGAGATTAATTAGCATATTGAGCAAGAAATAATGAAAGTAATTGCTTAAAAATGAAATTATTAAAAATAAAACTATTCCTATTTATTTTTAATAGCAATAAGGTTCCTTTTGAAAAATATCCTTCTATAGTAAAAAAAAACTAGCCTTAAAAGGAATGACTCCTGGAATGATGCTGATGTGGAAGATTTCCGGAACTAACGAATCCGGGTTGTCCAATCCTTCCATGAGTCGAATAGACCAATCAGGAAAGGGCTCCGTCTATGCATCGCCGTATGGGTTACCATAAAGAGAGGAAAGGTTACCATCGCCAACAATCGCCAAATTTGGCGACCAAAATTAGTTGTCAAAAATGACGCCAACTTGGCGATAACTGTAATATTTCGACAAAATTTTAATTTCTTTACAACACCAGTCGTTTGATACATCATTTGAGAGGTTTCTTGTGTGTTATCCCCCATTCTGCTCCCCAGGGGGGACACATTTTTAATTTCTTTACAACACCAGTCGTGTTACACAAGATTTGAAAGGTCTGCAACTGCTTATTCATATTATGCATGTCTTGTTTGTCACCCCCACACTCTGCTCTCCCCAGGGGGGGGGGGTCACATTTTTAATTTCTTTACAACACCAGTTGTGTGACACATCATTTGAAAGGTCTGCAACTGCTTATTCATATTATGGATGTGTTGTGTGTCATCCCCCACTCTGCCCCCCGGGGGGCACATTTTTTATTTCTTTACAACACCAATTGTGTGACACATCATTTGAGAGGTCTGCAACTACTTATTCATATTATGGATATCTTGTGTGTAACCCCCCCCCCCCTCTGCCCTCAGAGGGGACGCATTTTGTAATTTCTTTGCAACACCAATTGTGTGACACATCATTTGAAAGGTCTGCAACTGTTTATTCATTTTATGGATGTCTTGTGTGTCACCCCCACTCTGCCCCCCAAGGGACACATTTTTAATTTCTTTACAACACCAGTCGTGTGACATATCATTCGAGAGGTCTGCAGCTGCTTATTCATATTATGGATTTCTTTTGTGTCGCCTCCCACTCTGCCCCCCCCCAGGGGGGCACATTTTTAATTTCTTTACAACACCAGTCGTGTGACACATCATTTGGAAGGTCTACAACTGCTTATTCATACCATGGGGTATTGGCGAGCGCAGCAAGCAGGGGTAGCCAATAATTTGGAATCGCGAAGCGATTACGCGGGGGGTTGGCGAGCATAGCGAGCAGGGGGGCGGGGCCCCCCTAGTCCCTTTAAAAATTAAAAATCATGCAAATTCAATTAAAGCGCAAGCAATGTTGGAGAGAAAGCATGGAAATATGCTGCTGAAATCAGTGAGGCCATCAATCATAGATTTGTTTTAAAGGATTTTCATTTAAAAACATAAAATTACACAAACTCAATCAGGATACAGGTAATGCTGGGTGGGATAGTTAGTATGCAATAAAAATAACAATCAATTCATTGCATGGGCAACATCAAAGATAAATTTAGATATGGTATACTTGTGCTTTCTTTTTGGTGGAAGGGAGTTCAATTGTTACGTTATTAATAAATAATAATTTGA
This sequence comes from Maratus speculifer, assembly GCA_964019185.1. Taxonomy (NCBI): domain Eukaryota; kingdom Metazoa; phylum Arthropoda; class Arachnida; order Araneae; family Salticidae; genus Maratus; species Maratus speculifer. The sequence goes on from OZ025302.1 coordinate 92,966,749, forward strand.
TTAATCAAAAACAAAATCATGTGAGAAAAATTAAATTTCATTTTTAAAAATCAAAATTCAGGGTGGCTACAGAAATGGCGAAAAAAAGTTCCCTGATTTTACCCTGATTTTCTGTTTCAGATCTCCTTGATTTTTATTAAGGATTATGCATGTGATACGACATTTTTTTAAACGTATTCTGCTTTTTTGTATAGCACACTTATCCAGCTAGCAAATATATCTTTTGAGAGGAAAAAAAAAAACAAAAATTGCATATTATTTAAAAAATATTTCACAATTTTATAAATCCAAACTCAAATGTAGCCAATGGATATATGGTCCAGAAAATTTTGTTTTTTGAAGAATTTTCAATTCCAAGATACCTATATCTGATGACTTAGCTAATTAGATTAAGCCGGCCAATTGGTCAGATTATGTTAATCTACCATTTAAAATTTTCAAAAAAGCTGAAATTGCCTCCAATATGAAATACATTAAAAATATTTTCACCGCTAATAGTTATTGAAATCAAACACTGGAAATATTTTTAGTTTAGAAATAAGATAAAAAATAATTAACATAGTAATTAACCAATAATACTTCCAAAAAAAGTACATGTGCAAGAGCAATTTCTGATGTTTGGTTCTAAAATCAAAACATATTAATATGATAATTAAACTTACCATATTAACCAAGATCCCCACTTTCATATATATTTATCAATTAGGTAGGATACCAATAATAAAATATTTATACAAATAACATGTTCAAATTAATTATTGTCATTATCACAATATTAATACTAAACAGCCACATGTGTACTTTAGCTGATGATGGGCAGTTATTTGTATTATTATTGGCTTAAACATCGCCTGTTTGGCGACGGATCAATCTTATTGGTAAGGCGAAAACAGAAATATTTTCAAGTAGAGAAAAATTTCCCTGCTTTTTGAGTACGTTTTATAATGTTCCCTGATATTTCCCTGATTTTTCCAGATTGATAAACTTCCCTGCTTCCATGATTTCCAGAATCTGTAGCCACCCTGAAATTGAAGTCCAAGTAACTTAAATTGCCTAATTTAATTTTTTTTTAAAATCTTACAAGGGTCATAACCTTATCCTGCTCCTCTTTGTTGGTAGCCATGATTCACGACACATAAATAACAATGACATCACCTTCAATCCTCCTATATTTTGCAATATCAGATCTATATATATATAATAGAAATGATTATTATGGAAAATAGCTCTTACATGAGTTTTTAATGCAGATTTTCCTTTATTCTCTAATTTCTAAGTAACACAGCATAGCTTGCATACATTGAAACTGATATGCAATTTGGTACTGCTTCAAACTAACACTTGTATCTTTCTTGTTCCATCCACAGTTTATTGAAAGTACGCTTTCTTGATATTGTTATAGTATCTCTAAGAATAATTAACTAGTAAAGATTAATAAAAGGCAGAGGAAAAACTATTTGTTCCAAAAGACTATGTAGTCTTTGCAACTATCTGTTGCAAAGAGTATGTGCATGTGCATAAACTGATCAAGTTTAGTATATAGAATAAAGCAAAATACAAATGCCCGTACACTGATCTCCAGAAAGGAAAATTATTTCAGAACAGATATTTTGGCCTGATTTTTCTGATTTGACATTTATCTTTTTCAACACTTGGAACTTTTATTTAATTTTGAATATCTGAATAAGAAAAATTAAGCACCTATAAAAAAATATAACGAAAATCAAGCACCTTCATTAATATTTAAATAAATTCAAGCACTTTCAAGGACCTTTTTCTCTCTTAAAAATTCAAGGACTTTCAAGCACAGTATGAACCCTGTCTTATCGAATGATTAAAAAACATTTTTTTTTTTTAATTCTTTTGTTGAATATATTTTTCCATTATATGGGTAATGAAACCTGCATATTTCTTGCAGCAAATAAAAATCATTGAGTCAGTAAAAATGAATAAAGTCACGAAAGATTAAATACGTGAAATAGTATCATTGCTTCAAAATTTAAAAAAAATTATATTATATGAATTTTAAAAGAATTATTCTTTTTAGTAAAGTGGCAACAAGAGAATTGTAAACAAGTAAAATTAATTGTTAAATTTGTTATATAAAGTGTTATTTGCATTCGAACATTGAAAATTGAACCAAATGGAACCTAATTACTATTACAAAGCACATAATTACTATTAGTATTATTTTTAATATGTTTGCCATTTAAAGACATTTTATGGAATGTATTAGTTCTATTATAAGAAATGCTGAGAAAATGAAATATTGTTATTTTCAAATGTTAATCTTAAAAAATAATGCTTCGGGAATCCAAACAAAGCATGGCTTTTGCTAGTTTAAATTATTATGTCAGAAATTTATAAATTTCCTCCTCTATTTATATACTTTTTGGTCATATTATGCCAGTATTTCAAATGTGCAATGAATCCTTTTTTTTCTCCTGTTTTAAATGAGACAAGTGAAAACAAAATTTGAATTTATCACTGTGTATATTAAAATAGAGAATAGAAAATTTAAATTACCAACTTGCAAATTTTTAGAATAGTTAAATTTTAAAAATCGATTCTTACCCAATAATTCCGGGCTTGAAAGGCACAGTAATCTTTTTATTTTTGAATCTATCAAATGAAAAATACCAGAATTATTTTTTAAATATATACTCTATTTTTATTAGTTAATTTTTAAAACATGTTGAATGTAAAAAATAAATAAATAATAAAATGATTTAATTTTCATTAAAATAACAGAAATTCAGTAAGAACCTGTCAAAAAGCATAATAATGCAGCAGATACACCTGTATTCATACAAAGAGTAGTTTCTACATATGGCTTAATAACTCTACATTTAGAAATTAATTATGTACTGAAAAAAAGAAAAAGGTTGTTTCTTTGCAAAAAAAGTTAATTCTAAACAATTATACCAGTAAATTGCATTTTTTATGCTGAATTCTTACAACCTTTTAAAAGAAAAGGTTTGTTTTTAATTTCATTTATGTTATCGTAATCAAAAGCTAATGTTAAACATGAATTTTAATAGCAAAACCTACTACTTGATTATCTTGTTGACCACAAAACTATAAGATAATGCCAAAAATGGATTATCGTTAATGTCACATTCACTTGACAACCATCAAGTGATTTTTAATTTGACTTTATTTTGTATATTTATTAATATTTTAGTAATTTGTTATTTTTTTTATCTAAAATAAAAATCATATCAATTTGGCTAATAGTTTGGATTTTTTTTAATAATTTGACGGGATAATCAAGTAACCTCTTTACAAATAAGGCTATAAAATTCATCAGACAAATTATTTCCTCACAATGTTTAATTTTATTAAGTAACTTGAGTTCCTAGAATGTCAATATAATTAATAAAAAAAATAAAAATAAAAAAAAGAGAAGACCCAAGATATACTATAAACACCATGAAAATGAATGGAGGTAACTTTTAAAAGGACAAAAATAATAATATATTCCATTTATTCAAAACATATATAAATAGATAAAAGAAGAAAACATGTAATTATGATAACAAAAATATGGTACTTTTCCATTATGCAGACACCACTGTTGCCAAGTGTAATAGTTGGTGCAAAATGAAAGTCATGTGAATTGAAACATTTGAAAAATATGACATTTGAAAATTACAGATTTTTACGAACTATTTTATTAAATCACAAATATATGCTTTACTTCAGTGAACAAATAACTGTTATATAATAAAGTAATAAGATAAAACTTATTAAACAGCTGGCATAAAATTACAAATATTTTTTAGCAATGCAGTAAACATTTCATTTTTTTCAATGAAGGCATTGCCACATGAACTCTATGCAGGGTTCTCGCTGCCGCTCGCCATTGTGACAACATGCTCCATCTGACGAGTAAAAGAATAATCAAACTCGCCAAATTGCAAGTGCTCAGTTTTTGCTTTTTTTTTTTTCGAGTGTGTAGAAATGGTTATGCGATACATATTTATCTATTGCAGTTAATCATATGTATTGTCGTCGTGCCGATAACGACACAAACAAAGTTACGAGCATCAAGCGGCATATAGTGAAAAGTTTTATTTCAATGTGGCGTTGAAATTAGTCATTTACTATACTATTTAATAGTTGTATGCAAAATAGTCATTCAGAGTTTCCCCCAGACGGTTTCAGGGGGGGCACAGCGCCCCTCCTGCCCTTTAGTTTCAAAAATAGCGCCCCTCTTGCCCCTCATCCAAAATACAAGCGCCCCTCTTGCCGCTCATTCAAAAAAATAGCGCCCTTCTTGCCCCACATTAGAAAAAACACAACTGTGATCGTTTTTGTGATCATTCTAGTAAAATTTGCCGTTTTTTCGTGATCTTTTCCCAAAATTTGTCATTTTTTCGCGATCTTTTTAACTAAAATCTGCTGTTTTTTCTGCGATCTTTAAACAAAATCTGCTGTTTTTTTGCGATCTTTTAACAAAATCCTTTTAACAAAATTTACCTTTTTTTTTTTCTTTTTGCAATTTTTTGACGAAATTTTTGGGTTTTTTTTCTTGATTCTTTGACAACATTTCTGTTTTACAATTTTTTTTTTTTTTTTTTTTTTGGTTATTGCTAGATTCTAAGATTCAACTCTATAAAAGTGCCCTTAAAAATCAAAAAAGTGCCCTTTTCAGAATAGTAGCGCCCTGCCCCTTTTTAAACCTGGGGGAAACTCTGGTCATTAGCCGATCAAATTTTTTCTATCGAGTTAAAATCTTCTAACAATTTTTAGTGTATATTTTCACAATAGTAAATCAAAAGATAGCTGTTTTTAATTTTTATGTATAAGAATGTTTGAAGCATTCATACATTTAGAGCTAGAAGACAGATATAAAATAGTCAAATTAGTATTTTTTAAGCAGTTACAACAAATCAGATTTTTCAGAATATTCAGAAGAAAAGGATACAATGAGGGGTTAAAGATGCATTTTTCAATGTATCATGCCAAATCTATTTTGCTAACATTTCTTTTTATTTGGTAACTGTTTTTTATTTCTTATTCACCAAATCACTAATGTTGGTCAAAAGACAGCAAGAACCCTGATTCTACCAGACAAGACTCCAAATGATGATGAACAGTTCTCCGATGTCTTTTGTTACACCATTTTATGATGTCCCATAATCTCTCAACATTCTGAGTATGACATCCAGTTTTAGGTTTAACAAAATTGTATTTGTGATTTACTGTGAAATGATCATAACCAATATCTTGCAGTTCATCTGCTTTATATCCTCTCCAGCAATCTGTATAACTAATAGGGATGCACCGAATAGCGATTTCGGCCGAATACCGAATATTCGTCCGACAGGTGAACCGAATACCGAATATTCAGCCAACCGAATAGTTAACTATTCGGCCGAATACCGAATATTCAGCTTTCCAAATTCTTTTTACATTTTAAAATTTAAAGGTATTAAAATGTTACTTTTTAAAACAATTTTATATAATATTTAATAAAAGAAACTTACTTTTTTATAAACAAGAGTTTTTTATAAAGAACATTTAGTATTGAAAAAAATCTGCCTTGAGTTATCTAAGAAGCGCAATTATGAAACTTTAATTAATAAAATTTTCTACAAATCAAAACAAACATTTTAAAATCAAATAATGAAAAAATGGCCGAAGAAAAATTTTACAGTCTGATAATTGTCCTTTTTAAATAACTCGAGGCAAATTTTTTTCAATATAAAAGTACAAATACTTTCAACTTTATTTTGAATAAAGGCATGTTTGGCTCACAGTTCTTCTCTTATGAATGGTGGTATTTTCCATCCTTCTCATCATATCATATTTTACAGAAATCAAAGCATGTGAGTTGAAAATATGTTATCTTATTTATTGTTAATGTAATAAACGAACACACAAGTTTTGACCTAGAGTGAGATGAAATACAATGTACTTATGACTCAATAGGTTGATTATGATTATGGTTTCATGAACAAAAATTTTCTGCCCTGATAGCTATCACTAGTCTCAAAAGTTGTTTGACTTTTATTTGGGGGAAAGCAAGAAACAGATTATTTACTAAACAAAATTTAGAAACTTGTATCTGCACATAATTTATTCCTAAGGAGAATCCTAATAAAACACCATTTTAATCCTTCCCATGTTTAATTTTCTTAAGTTATACTTTACAAACAACAAATAAATAATGTAAAAACATTCTATTTTATTTAAAAATGATTTTGTTTCTAATTGTTTTAAATATAAATTAAAATATTGACAGTTAAAAGTAGAAATATGAAAAGTTTTTAAAAAAGTTTTTATTAAGTATTGAATTTGGCCACACCGAATATTCAGCAGGCCGAACATTCGGCTCAACCGAATAGTTTAATATACGGCCTAACCGAATATTCGGTAACATGGCCGAATAGATACTGAATATTCGGTGCATCCCTAATAACTAATACTTCCATCAGCTACATTATTTTCTATTGCCGGCATTAAAGTATCAGCTGTATAATCTATAAAAGGAGTAAGGAAACATCCCCATGTTTCATGAAAAAACCATCTAACATCCATCAAGAAGGAAGAACACATTCTATGTTTCTTTTTCTTCTAATAAAAAGACCTTCATCTATGATTTTATTAAAACCACCAATTTTTATTTGGTTGTGAACATAAAGCATTTGCAGAAAATTCTAACTATTCCAGTCTACTGTTGTATTGTGGTTCATATCAAGTTGCCATTCACAAAACTCAATCGATGTCAACTCTTGACACTATAAATTTATAAAACTTAAAGCATTTAAGAAAAGACAACAGCAATCCTTCAAACTATGTTTTCTGTCATCCTCCTATGCTTTCTTGGCATGATCATAAGCTACATGTACATTTCGGATTTCCAGAACTCATCCATAATTTCATTTCATGAGTTTCATCTTTTATTATGCAGAATTCCAAATTCTTGAAACAGTTTTATCGCGATTTTTTCTATTTCAACATTTAGTAATTGCTAAATGGCAAAATCCATTGCAGTATCGGCAGTAAAAGTAAATTATAACTTTATATACAGGGTGTCCGAAAAGTCTGAATAACTCGAGAAATACATATGAGATTGAAAAACATAAATATATGTGTTAAATATTTTTAAATAAGCTACTCTGTGATACCAAATTTGACCTACGAAACCGACCCCCTGGGGGTCAGAGGGGGTCCAACTTTGAAATCTTAAATTATAACCCCCATTTTTTATTGCAGATTCGGATTCTACGGACAAAAATAAGTTACTTTTGCATTTGATGTTTATTTCAAATCTTCGTTTATCACGGTGTAATCGAGCATATTAAATCGATACATATTCCCGCTTTTCCAATGGGATTTTTCCCTAATCGAAACTGATTGGGCAGAATTTTTTACGTCAAATTCCTCGTCTTTTGTAGGAATAGCGTTTCCTGAAAATCACCCGTGGCGATTATTTCAATAGTGCTACACTGTTAAAAATTTGACCCATTTGCTGCAGCGTCACTCCACAGCTATTATAGAATATCTCTTTTTTGACCAATGAGAATGCTCCATAACACAGTAAAGTAATCGTTTTCTATAAAAGCGGTGGAGTGACAATGCAGCAAAAGGGTCAAATTTTTTACAGTGTACTTTACTGTGTTATGGAACATTCTCATTGGTCATGAAAGAGATATTCTATAAAAGCTGTGGAGTGACGCTACAGCAAATGGATCAAATTTTTAACTGTGTAGCACTACCGAAATAATCGGCACGGGTGATTTTCAGGAAACGCTAATATTGCAAAAGACGAGAAATTTGATGTCATAAATTCTCCCCAATTAGTTTCGATTCGGGAAAATCCCGTCGGAAAAGCCGAAATATGTATCGATTTAACATGCTCAATTACGCCGTGATAAATGAGGATTTGAAATAAACATCAAATGCAAAAATTATGTATTTTTCTCCGTAGAATCCGAATCTGCAATAAAAACTGGGGGTTATAATTTAAGATTTCAAGGTTGGACCCCCTCTGACCCCCAGGGGTTTAGTTACGAAGGTCAAATTTGGTATCACTGAGTAGCTTATTTAAAAATATTTAACACGTATATTTACGTTTTTCAATCTCATATGTATTTTTCGAGTTATTCGACCGTTTCCAGACTTTTTGGACACCCTGTATATAAAAAAAGTATTTTTTATTCGAATAATAGAAAATTGAAGGTTTTTCAGGGTTAAAGTTGAATAATAATCATTTACATTATTCATGTTTCGTAAATAGTAATTCCCAATATTTCGCATGATTTACAATGAAAACCTTTTTCATGATCAGTGTTGAAATAATTGGCACATAAGCATATATTTTGGCATGGTGTCTGTATAACGGAAAAATATCTAAAATACAAAGTCAACTTACAATGCTGATTTACAAAAGCTCCATGGTATTAAAGCTACCACACAATTTCCAGGGGACCAAGCAAAATAAGTTTCATCTGGAGAAAATGCACAGCACCATGACTGTGAACCCCAAATACCTTTCTTTTCACTATGAACTGGATTCAATTCAGTAATAAAATTGGCCAATGCTAAAACAGAAAAGTATATATTTAAATCAGTTAACAAAATAATTTAAATAATAATAATAATAACACTATATTTATTTAATTGGGAAATTAAAAAAAATAAATTTTTAGTATAAAATTAACAAAAATATGAAACTATACATCAGATGCCGTGAAGCATATATCTTCTAATACCTTCCACTGCATGGTGCATTTTAAAAATATCTAGAGAAAGTATACGGTGTTGTACATCCAGTACATTGGAGCATATTGAGGTGGTTGCAAGAAATCAATTTTTGAACTTTTTAGGAAGGAAAGGACCACCCAAAAAGTTGCTAATTGGCTAGAAAATAAGATTGACAAAATTTCAGTTCATTTGGACAATGTTAACCAATGTCCCATTACAGTCAAAGTTTGAAAAAAAAAAAAAAAAAAAAAAAAAAGATTATTTTTTGCAAAAAAAAATGCTTTTTATTCTTCATGAAATTAATACAGATGAAGCTAGAAACAAAATGCAGGTCTCATTTCACAAAAAATGCTTTTGCTTTGAAGAACCATACACCATTTTTTTAAAAACAATTATACAGATATATGTTGGTATATTGAAATGTTGCCTTTAAACTTTAAATCTGATCATAATCATTGGAGTAAAAAATGTGAAAATTGTCCCAAGGAACAACACTCTCCTTAGTATTTGATTGCAATTTTATTATTTCTTTTTCAGTATTACAGTTTATGATATTTGTAATCAGTGTTGAATTCAGACACTTTTCTCGGGAGGGACTTCTGAGGCTCCGGGGAAGGGAGATTATGGAGTTCTGGGGTCGAAATTGCCATTTTTGACCATTAAAAACCCAATAATTTCAATTTAATTTCCAATTAAATTTCCTGGGGGAAGGGGACATTTCATTGCTCTGGAAAGGGGGGATGTTACGACATGTGATGTCCTAAATATAGGAGAAATGTGTGGTAATGTAAAAAAGGAAAATAATGGTGAAGAAGCAGAGGAAAATGTCCATACCGAATAAGCTGAGCCACCAGTAGGGTTGCAAAAAAGCCAGCTAAAATTAAAAAAAGCCAGGCTGGTGGCTTTTATTGGTTTTAACCGGCTTTTTTTGACTAAAATTGGCCTTTTTTGGCCATAATTGGCTTTTATACAGTGAAGCATTTTAATTATAAGCTACACATATTTAAGTGTCTTTTAAGTAGTTTTAATGATGTTTAATTTACTTTGAGTTTAATAAATGTGTTTAACAGAATGAAAAATTGGGATTTTAAATTATGACTCATTATGAGAAATTGGGTTATAACCCAATTTTTCAATAATGAAGATTATTAATACTAGAATAACATATTGATGGAGTTGCTAGTGGTTTATAGTCAGAATTGCAAATATGTCAGCTAAATTATAAAATAGCCATACCAAGGGCTTTTCTGATTTACATTGACCTTTAATTTTAATCCCACCTTTGTTTTTTGATTTTTACTGCTTTATAAAATTAAAGAGGACAATGGTTATTTAGTTACATGTGTTATTACCTAACTAATTTTAAGAGTTATTAAAATGTATGATTTGTTCTCTATAAACATTTAAAATCATACATAAAAAAACACCATTTCTCACTATTGAAAATAGCAGAGTTTCCCCCAGAGGGTTACAGGAGGGCGCACCGCCTCTCCTGCCGTTTAGTTTAAAAAGTAGCGCCCCTCTTGCCATTCATAAAAAAAAAAAAAAATAGTGCCCTTCTTGCCCCGCATTTGAAAAAACGCAGCCCTCCAGTGATGATCCGAATGCGATATAGCACGTAAATTACGCAAAAAATCGGCGACGGAACACAAAAAATAGCTTTATACAGTCTTTGTGGAACTGGTAATTTCTTCAAAAAATAGCTAAAAAAAAAAACGGCAATTTTCGTTAAAAATCGCGAAATAACGACTAATTTCCGACAAGATTCTCAAAATAATGGCTAATTTCATTACAAAATTTCACTAAACGGCAGATTTACTCAAAAGATCGTAAAAAACAACAAATTTCATCCAAAAATCGCGATAAAAACGAAAATTTTGTCAAATGAGTGGCAAAAAACGGCAATTTTCGTAAAAAAAAATAGCGATAAAACAGCAGATTTCTTCAAAAGATTTGCGAAAAAAAAAAAAAACGGCAAATTTTGTCCAAAAATTGCATAAAAATGGAAAAATCTGTGAAATGTTCCGTTTTCTCACGATATTTGTAGTTTTTTCACGATTTGTTTTAGCAAAATACACCATTTCTTACGATCTTTTAAGAAAAACTGCTGTTTTTACGATCTTTTAATAAAATTTGCTGTTTTTTCACGATTTTCCCCCCGAAATTTGACGTTTTTTTCGCGATTTTTTTTTTTACAAAATATGTCGTTATTTGCCATCTTTTAACAAAATCTGCTGTTTTTGCGATCTTTTAATAAAATTGGTGGTTTTTTCGTGATTTTTTAAAAACAATATTTGCCTTTTTTTTTTTGCGATCTTTTAACAATATTTGCCGTTTTTTCGCGATCTTTTAACAAAAATTACTTTTTTTTCTTCAGTTTTTTGGTTAAATTTCTGTTTTTTACGACTTTTTGAACCGCTAGATTCAACTCTATAAAAATGCCTTAAAAATGAAAAAGTGTAAAAAGCGCCCTGAAAAATGTAAAATGTGCCCTTTTCGGAACAGTAGTGCCCTGCCCTTTTTTAAACCTGGTGGAAACTCTGAAAATAGTATTATGAATTATGCATATTTCATAATTTATTATATTTCACAATCTATTTCAGTATTCTCAATTAGCATATGCATGAATATATTCATGCAAGAGGGCATATATGCACTTTTAAATAACAAAGAGCTATTCAAAATTTTAAATCAACAAATTTTATTAGAACATTTTTTTGTTGTTTAATTTTATATAATTATGTATTAAACTCTCCTCAAATACTGAATCCTTCCTAATTTCTCTTTCAACATTGTTCATTCTATGACTTAATCTTTACATATTGACATGTAAGGATGTTTCCATGAATGCTTTGGTGTGTTACATTTTCTCATAATCTAATTATATATAATTCTTAAGAAGGTTTAATGTAAGTAGAACTATGAAATATGGAAATTTAAAACATATTTTTTGAGTATATTGTCTTTTTTTTCAAGATTTATATATTTTATTAGAAATTATGCCTTCACAGTTGACTTCTAGCGGTTATAAAGACTTATTTTTTTGAAAAATTAAATCAATCCAAATTTAATATGGATTCAATACAAATTAACACTTTAAAAATAAAAGCCGGCTTTTTTCAATTTTAGCTGGCTTTTTCTAAGAGGATAAAACCAAAAAAAGCCGGCCGGCTTTTTTTGGCCCGGCTAAAAGCCGGCAACCCTGGCCACCAGTGCCAAGTCTGTCTGATGCAATTATGGTGTTGAAAGTGCATGAACTTTTATATATGCATACATGAAATTATAGAAAATGACCAAAAAAAAATGTTGTATATCTTGAAAATGCATTTTATGATATAAAAAAATGATCAAAAAAACAAACTTATTGATTTCTTAAAATAAATATCAATTATCTATAACTTTGATTTATTTCTTTTATAGTTTAGTAAGCAACAAACTAGTATTTAGTACTATACAGCATAAATTACATGCATTAGTAATGCATAAAAATTGTGTTTTTTCGTGTTTTGAAATTAATCCGAATAGAAAATGACCAAAAAAAAATGTTGTATATCTTGAAAATGCATTTTATGATATAAAAAAAATGAACGAAAAAACAAACAAACTTAGTGATTTCTTAAAATAAATATCAATTTTTTATAACTTTGATTTATTTCTTTTATAGTTTAGTAAGCAACAAACTAGTATTTAGTAGTATACAGCATAAATTGCATGCATTAGTAATGCATAAAAATGGTGCTTTTTCGTGTTTTGAAGTTAATCTGCATTCATCGTTTTTTTCTCGCAAACCTTGAAAAACGATGAATCGAGGTTCTACTGTATTTACTTTGGACTAGTGAAATTTTCTTTTTTTTTCTTTCACCAAGTCGTTGATTTAATACTTCTGACGTTATCTGTTACTATGATGATATCGGTTGGCTATTTTTGTCTAATAGGTCACTATTAGACAAAAACAAAAGATCATTGTTATCAACAGTTTATTAGAAATTACCAATGTCCCGAGGTACAACACTCTTCCTTATAATTTGACGATAAACAAAAGTTGGCCAGTTTTCGATTCATCCTGGGAAGGTTAGAAAAGTAAAAAAATTAGTTTAAAAAAAAGTAAAAAAAAAAAAAAAATACATATATTTTTTTTTTAGATCCTCTTTCTTATTATAGTAGCACAACATATGTTAAAAAGAATGCATCATAATAACACATTACTATACACTAACTGGAATCCAATCCACTTAGTTTTAATCAGGTAATTAGTCAACATTTAAAAAGTATCTGTTCCAGAGAAATTACAATAGAAATAAAGTAAAAAAAAAAGGGGGGGAATAACATTTGCCCAGCATAATTAATTTGAAAGCCACTGGCAAGTTTAATAAACTTAAGTCCAAATTACCAAACTAAAGAAAGATAAATTGAAAATAAGCGAATAGCTAAGGTACTTAAAAATTATCAAGAAAAATAAAATATACTACAAAACATGAAAAAAGAATCACGAACTTACTAGATTCGTCTTTAGAACGGTTCACGAAATTTGCCATTCACTGGCCTATGTTAATACTTTGATTAATGGAGATCTGCAATAATATAAAGTTAAACTGTTATTTATTCTTATTATATTTATAATAAGGTTAATAAGTTTTTACAAAGTCGAATCACTTTTGAGCTCTACGTGCTTTCAGTTATCTAATGTTTATGTCTACCGTCTAAAAGCTGAGATATTTTTATAGGTGTGTCTCGATTCTTAATTGTGATTGGCTCATGTGAAGCTGAAAAGAGCCATTTTGATTAGTTTCGATTTCCAAGTTCTATTTGTTGCCATACGAAAAAACAACTTTTAGTTAAACTGAATCGTAGCGTACATAATAGTTAAAGAAAAGTCCACGAGAAAGAAAGCGGAAACATGTTGGATTCATCGGATTGAAGAACAATGGAACCCGCCTTCTGAGGTTGTCCCCATTAATTTTATATCATATCATTTGCATGTGTTATGTTTGCGCGTAATTGTTTGGTAAGTATTTAACTTTTTAAAATTCCAATAAAATGCAGTCCATGAAGATATGCAGTCTTACTTACTACAGTCTAGACCCCTTGCACGTGACGTCACATGCTTCATCTGGCGCCCAAACATAAGGCAAATGTGGTGTTTTCACATTTATAAAAATAGTAATTTGCGCTTCATTTTTTAAGTATTTAGAAAAATAATGCAAGAATAAGAAAAATCAAAATTAAACAGAAAGACCACAGTTGCTTTAAACGACAAACGGGGAGTTATGATGGTTTGTTTGGGCTCCAGATTATGGCGTCATGTGCATCAGATAAAGAGGAACAGCCGCTGTTGTGACGTCAATGTAGGGGGTCTCTTTGCTAGTTTATTTATTATTCAAAATTGCATTGGTCTCACTGAATGCAAAGAGATGTTCCATGTTCCGCAAAATGCGCGCGGCGCAGGTCGTGAGAACATTTGTGGTTTTGTTTTGGCATCGTTCCTTCTACTCTTTTCTTCGAATCTGTTAAGTACTAAGAATTTGGTAGAGGAGTTATAAAACCAAAAAAAGTGAGTTTTTAGCGCTTTTTCTGTATATTTTATCTTTAATAGTAATTAAATTTCGTTTGTAAATATTTGGCATGGAAAATACAGCTAATTTTCCTCGGTAAAATACACAAATGTTCGGCTGGCATGTAGGTTACTGTCACTGCTGTTGTGTTCTATCTAATATTTTAAATTAAACTTTCATTCAGAAATACATCATTTAAAAAAATACCTTGATGTTTATAAATTAAGTATTTTTAACATTTAAGAAATTCTTTCCTCCTATTTTATGTAAAATAACTTGTTATCTATGTGTTGTTTTTTACTTGTTGTCAATAATAAAAGTATTTTTTAACTGACAGTTTATAAATTTAATTGAATTGTGTAAAACTTTGCCCTTTTTCTAGTTCTTCATGTTTCGAAAGTTTATTCTAAAACCGCCAAACAAATAGTTGGGAAGTGGTTGAAATAATGCCAAAATGGCGTCGAAACGTAGATAACCCTAAATCAAAAAGGCGTATTTTGAAAACCGAAACTATCCATCTACACTGTTATAAATTTTAGCTGTTATTTGCTATTACAAAAATAAAAGGAATAATGCTGAGTGTTTGAATATTTTTAAGTACTAAACAAAACTGCGGAGCTAAAGCGTTTGAGGCCACTGATCTGCAAATTTATTAGTTTATTACCATAGGTTTAATTAATGTTCCAGTAATTTTTTTTTTTTTTTTTTTTTGTGAGGGATGAATAAGTGATTAAGACCGAAAGATTTTTTACAACTTAAGTAATTTGTTTATTTTTTTCTCTTTACAAGAAAGTAAGTTTTTGACGGATTTACACGTTTAAGCGGTCAGAGATATCAAAAACATGTTTTTATAAAATGTCTATATATTGCACAAATTTTGTGAACACTCATTTCTCAAGAATTAAAGCATGGAATAGAAAATTTTGGGATTGCCACATACAGTACAGTAATCCCTTAACATTTGCAAGTTTTGATTATTTGCAAAATAAAAAATGTGGAACATTTCAATATTCGTGAACACTTTTTTTTACACGGTAAACTCGCTTTATTTTACCAATTCTATGAACTGTTACACTGGACACTGATGTACTATATACCTTACACTATGTTACTCTATGGTCTAAGTTGTAACTTAAGGGGACTTACTCGAAGAGAAGCTACGTTGTCGATTCCCATGTTAGTCTATGGGAGAAAATAGATCGCTGTTCTTTCATTCAAATATCAAAATTTCAGAATTTTCTTTTTTTCAGCATATAAATTCGAAAGCTCTTCACACCATTATAAGCTTAAAATATTTTTAAAACAGTTTTAAGTATTTTTAAATTCATGTTAAAGTTTCAAAAAACCCCAAAAAGTGAAATGTGTTGTCTTTATTCGTTTATAACTTTGGATTGAAGAAAGATATAAAAATTTAGAGCTTATGCATGCAAAATTTGATTTGTTTTCTTTTACGTAATTAAGCAACTTTTCAATTTTATTCTAATTAAAACGTTGTAATTCTTAAATTAAAATTAGTTACATCAAAAATCCTTTACAAAGCTGTCAAACTGTCAGCCTCATGTAATAAATTGCTTCAGTTCCCGTTGTAAAGGGATCCGCGCGGGGGGTTGTAGGGTTACTACAAATAGAATGACGCCAGACTTTTGCAAAAGAATTCATTCTTGGCATAGTATTATTGGATAGATGGATAGTCATGGTTAACAGGAATGAAATAATTATACATTATATCCATGTTTCACTTACGGGAGAGGGAGAGGCAGAAAGAATATCGAAGAGTTCTATCTGCGGTTTAAAATTGTATTTTATTTTATAGGATGATGTATCGAAATGTAATTATATCTTGATATCTGTCGAATCTTTTAAAATTAAATTTTCGGAATTGTATTTTTTTAAACAATAGGTGCATAAAAAGTCATTTTTAATTAAAGTTTTTATAACTGCCTCCCTCCTCCCCTCAAAATTAGAGATTGGGGAAATGAGAAAATGTTTGAAATCTAGGCGTTTTAAAATTATATTTTGCGAGTTGAAAGTTTCTAATTATAGACACTGATAGTGTTTTTTAATTAAAATTTTGACCATTGTCACTCCCCAGGAATGAGGGTGGGGATGGGTAGGGGCAAAAAACGCTTATCGTGTTCTATCGGACAATTTGAAATTAAATTTTGTGTGATGATAAATTTTTGAGTACATACACATATAAAGTTATTCTTAATTGAAATTTAATGCATATGTCCCCTCTCTAGGGGTTAGGGTGGCAATAAATATGTATCTCGGGTACTGTAAGGGAACTCTAAAGTATTGTAGCTCGATACACGATCTAACTAATCGTATCTGGTCGTAGAAGAATTGAATTTTTATAGATTTATTTGTTAAAGTAGGAAAAAAGTTTTTCTAAGAATAATTTATAATACTTACTGACCTAGAATTTTTATTTTTGTAACGCTAGAAAATAACTACTTTTCAGCAAGTGGATTTTCATATGATGAAGAGCATTTGTAAATGTATGCTTTAAAACTAATGGTTTCGAAAATAGTAATGCTAAGAAGGCACCGAATATAGGATGACGTATTATATATATATATATATTTCATCTTGCAAATATTATCAGAAATATTTTCTGCTTCTTACTTTCATAGAGGATTTAAGTAACCTATATTTTTTTGTACACAGAGTTTGTACACTGATAACATGTTTTTTAAATAAATTTATCCTCCCTGTGCTACCAATCTATGGATGGCGATAAAACCATACCTTGGATTCTAAAAGGCGCTTTAAAGTTAAATTTTGCATGATGGTTAATTCTCGAGAATGGAACCAAATAAAGTTATTCTTAAACTTTTGTTTCTCTTGATCTTCTCCCCGTCGTCGCCCCCCCCCCTCCTTGGTATGGGGATAGTTATAAAAAATTCCTTCGAGATATATCAAGCCTTTTAAAATTATTTGTGAGGTGATAAATTCTCGTACTTAATCTGAGATAAAATGATTCTTAATTAAACTCTGTTTCATGTATTCCCTCAAGGATGGATGTTGGGGGAGCCCCTCGTAAAATCAAATTTGCAGTTTGGGAAATTGAGTATAGACGAGGATGAAACAATTCTTAAATCAAATTTTTATCACAGTATCTGCAAAAAATATGCACACATATAAAAGGGTGTATATAGTATGGAATTAATTTTCTCACGGAATACTACGTAGTAATATTAGGTTGAAACTCTGAGAAGTAATACTTGAGTTAATTATGTTCTTTTACACCCAATACTCATAGAGCTATGCTACTTTAAAGTTTGTGAAATTTCGAAGCTATCTCATATTACAAAAATCATATGTCCGGTTTCATTACTGGAGAATTCTGAAATTTCATAAACTTTAAACTCTCTTATAAGTTTTGGTCGTAGAAAAATTGAATTATAAATAATATTTTACATTTCAAGTGAAAGAAACGTTTACCCAAATTTATTATTATTTGTGATTACATACAATTTCGAAAACTCCCCCCTCCCCTTTTTCTTATTTAAAATTTTACTTTTTTTTTTTCTAATCGGAAATCTCAGAAAAAACAGATTTTTGATATTAATCGAAGT
Organism: Maratus speculifer; assembly: GCA_964019185.1. Lineage (NCBI taxonomy): Eukaryota > Metazoa > Arthropoda > Arachnida > Araneae > Salticidae > Maratus > Maratus speculifer. The sequence continues at coordinate 92,984,597 of OZ025302.1, forward strand.
ACTTTTTCAAAATTTTCAAGCAGAAAAGCATTCTTTTTATTTTATAAACATGTCTGTAAAATTATGGTTATTCATCTCTAGATACACTATATATTTATTGCAAACATTTCATAATTGTTATAAAATTGATTTTAAGGATTCAATTTAGCTAAAGAAGGATAATATATAATGCAGCTTTTCTCCGTTATAATTAAAAGCGAAATGCGCCATTGTAAGATATCTCTCTTTGTTATTCACTATATGGCTGTCTCTCCCTCTCTCTCTTTTTTTATTTTTATTTATTTATTTTTTTTTTTTTTTTACTGACCGTGTGTCACATGACTGCAATAAAGAGTCAGATAACAACCCCTCCTTTTGACCAGGGCACTCCCAATAATGTAAACTTTCGGAGTTTTCTCATTCGAGGCGAAAGAAAGCAAGCTAACATTTTCTGTTTTACTAACCACATTATTTCAAGAAGAAAGATTTGCTGAAAATTTTATTATGGGTCGCTATGGAAAAGGAGGACTGCTATATTTATCAGCAAAAAGATACAAAAGAGGACAATATTTACCTAATCGAAAAAACTTTCTTGGATCTTTATAAGAAAGTATTGGTTTTGCGAAAGTTTTCGATTTCCGGTTTTCGACAGATTTACAGATTTTAGGGTTTAGAAATCATGTAAAAAATGAGTCTGTATGTCTGTATTTGACACAAATTTTGTGGACGCTCTATATCAACAACTAATGCACGGAATTTAATAAAAAATTATATTCAGTTAGTCCTTCATATAAATTGATGCTGATTAGCTTTTGGTGTAAATCACTTTGCAGGTGGCGCTGCTATGTAGCATTTTATCACTATTTCCGCAATCGCTCAATCTCTTGATCTAATGTGTGGATTTCATCAAACCTCAGATGCCGTTAGTCCATGACATGAATTGACGATTTTTATATTTTGTATAAACCGCTCAACAGGTGATGCAGCTATGATGCAATTTTTACGATTTCCGCAATAGCTCTATCTCAACAAATAATACACGTATTTTCATCAAACTTCAGATTCATATATACCTTGATAGATATTGATGCTTATTACGTTTTGCTGTTAATCGACCAATAGGTGGCACAACTATACTGCATTTTTCAAGATTTCAGCAATAGTTCTATCTCAAGAACTAATAAAAGAAGTTTTGATTCCCGGCTTGGATATTTTTCACTAAGTTGGTTCTACGGTTAGTTAGCAATGTGAAAATTCACTTATCAAATATTCTAATACAAGAAGTTTCTTTTACCTTAGGATTCAGTAAGACGTAGACACAAATCGTTGTTGATTAGGTTTTCGTGTTAATCGACTTATAAGTGGCGATGCTAAATTGCATTTTTTTTGTATTTACGCGATTTTAGAAATCGTCATATTTCAAGAACAAATGCAGGGAATTTCACATCTTTGGAATCATTATGGTGGGCATAGGCTGCCACTCAATTTTGGTACTGTGATAGCAAATTTTGAAGTGATGCCTGAGACAGAAGTAAGTTTTGAAGTTGCCACATCCGACTAGATATATATATATATATATATTTTTAGCTAGTAATTTCCCCTCCCAATAACACACTACAGACAGATAAAAAAGAACAAGACTCTTGAGATTTTAATTAATAAATGTGTTGCTGAATAACCCTATTCTCAAACTTCTCTCTCTCTCTCATATTTTTATTTATTTATTTATTTATTTATTACTGATTTACTTTTATACATCTGCAATCCCATATATTAACAGGAGGTATTTTATTTACATGGAATATTTATTTTGAATATGTATTTTTTTAAATACATTGTTATTTTCTGCATTTGATAAAATTCTGTAAATAATAATTAAAAAGCATTTATGAATATTTTGAATTCAGAATTCATGTTTTTTACTTTCTGTAAAAAAGAAAATAAATTTATTATTATTTATTTATGAATTTATTCAGAATATTCCTTATGAAACATATCCATTCAAATTACATGAGCAAATAATGGAAAATTGAATGAATTTTAACAAAATTTAGCAATTAATTTTCCCTTGTATGTAAAATATAGTACTATGAAAAAATTGCCTCTTTTTGCATATTTAACTTGTTTTCGTCTAACCATTGAAAAGTTTTTATTTACATCTCTCAGCACAAAAATATAATCTATTTCTATTATATATTTTTTACATACTTTTACATACATTTTTTAGATGTAGCATTTATTTTGCATGGTGATATATACATACTAAAAATACAAATTTATTTAATTAAAGTTCTCTTAGTACTAAAGTTATATTTATAAAAAATTTCCCCTTTTATGGCACGTGTAAAACATTAAAAATTCCATTCTAAGATGAAAATGCATAGAGTTGTGATGCTTTAGTTTAGAGAATTCATAAAGTTTCCGCCATTAGGAAATAGTCTTGATGCTTTTAGTGATGAAAGCCATCGAATTTTAATAAACTTTCAAGTATCATAACCCTGTACGTTTTGATCGTAGACTAGAATTTTTCAGTTTTACTTCTTACAGCGTGGAGATAATGTTTCTAAATATACTTTCCGGGACTTATAGGCAGGGCTCTACTTAGGCTTTGGTAGGTCCAGGGGCACGTTTTATGTATCTATGGAATTTTTTTGTGAATAATGTGGAACTGGTCAGTACATACTCTCATACATATTGTAAGTATGCATAAATTTTATACCCGGCACTGCTCAAATCTGTATGCAGGATATTAGTTGGATAATAGCAGCAAAAAAAAATATGGGATTGGTTGATATGAGTATTTTTTCGAAAGCTTTTACATTGATTATTCACACATGTTACAATATGTATAAAAGAGAATGCTTTAAACTGATCATAATAAATGTTTTTAACTGTCATGTTACGACAAAAACATTAATAAAGAATTTTCTTTTAAAACAATAGAATACTGAGCTGTTATAATACAATTTTAATCATTAGTTTTCTAATGATATAAATTGCTATAGGAACATTTGAATAGAAGAGGAGCCGCACTTCCTAGCTAAATGTTTGAAAATATATGTATTTTGACCATTTTGGGCTAATTTTAATCATTTGCCAGCTTTTAAAGAAAATCCTGAGTAACCTCATGGGGTGGGGACGCTGTTAAAAGGGGGGCCCGGAACAATTCGCCTGCATGCCTCCACAGGACTAAACATTAATTAATTTTTGAATTTTTATGTCAATGGCTTGAAAACTGACTAAATATTTCTTCTATATAGAATAAAGAAGTAAAATTACACCATTCTTTCAACTATATCTATCAAAATATGAAATATAATGTAATCGTCACTCTACATTTTTAAATTAAAGAATTAAAATATAAGAATTAAGATTGTAGAGTTTTAGTTACAAACGAATTTTGTTATAAAGTTATTTAAAAAAATGAGAAGATGCGACAAAAGAGTAGAGAATTATTCTTTATTAACAAATTTAAAAATTTTAGTTAATGCTATTTATTGTTTTAATATTAGCAAAAATGTTTTACTTAATGTTTTGACATTAATAAGTGAAAAAAGAAACTTGGCAAATTATGAGATTTTGATACACAAGAAAACGTCACACTTCTCGGATTTAACTAAGCATGCAATGACTCACAATTTGTAGCCCTCCTCCTCCCCCCCCCCCTCCCCAAGAAAAAAATATTATGGGCAATTATTTTATTTTATTTACTTATTTATTTATTCATATTCTAAATGAAAATGTCAATTAAATCAATTACGAAGCCCCGATAATGCCCCCACTTCCCTCAACTTGATATGTTCATGTTTCACCCACTCCTTTTCAAAAGAAATCTTCAATTCTCTTTGCCCCTCACTACTTCTCAGAGAACATTCAGCTAGGGATATCTCAGTTGTATCAAGATAACCTTGGGTTCTGACCATGAGAGAAGGGAAACCGAGTACAAAACAGAATGCATTTTCACAGGGGCGAACTAGAAAAACATAAGCTGGGGAAGTTTTTACAATTTCTAAACAAATTCTTTATTTTTGCTTATTCAAAAATAAATAAATAAATAAATAAAAAAAAAATAAATTGATTGATTGAGAAAATGCACAGTTAAGAAAAAAAATCTATAAAGTTACTAAACTTTTTCTATGAAACTAGGATTTTTAGAAGTTTTTATATTATCGTTACATAAAAAATTCCAGGAATCCAAGTTTCCTAGAAAAAGTTTAGAAACTTTACAGATATTTTCTTTATTTTATGCAACGTTTAATAGAAAAGAATATGCAACTAAAAAGGAAAAAAATTGGTTTTATATCCGGGATTTCAAAGTGTTTATACAAGGTGCTGCACTATAAAGAGATACAATGCAAAAATGTATTCAAATTACAATTTGTTGGTTGTTTGTAGGAAAAAATTAAACTATAATCACTGGAAGATTCAAAATTTAGAAACATAAAAAGGGCTTTAGAATTTATTTACCACTACTAAAACGTCAGAAACTTATCATGAAAAGTTCATGATATCATAGGAAAAAATTTTTTTGCATGCAACCAAATTTCGAAAAAATTGAATTCTCGTTGCAGCTATTCATACAAAATAATTGTAATTCAAGATATCATTAAAATAAGTAATAATTAATATATATATATACATATATTAAAGATATTGAAGCAATCTCTTAGTTAATGCTAATAAACAAACACATAGTTTGCACATAGTTTGAAAAAATTTAGTTTTGTTATGTTAGTTTTAAAAATTAAATATATAGTTTGAAAAAATTCTCGCAGATTTATATAGTTAATAATTCATTTCCTTTTTATGGTATATCAATGTCTATATACCATTTATTTTCTTTTTACTTTACGAGAAAACTACCACTCATCCTGCTATAAAAATACAAGAAAGAAGAAAATCATGCGTCCAGGGCCGTAGCTAGAAGTGATCAATAGGGGGGGGGGGGCTCATATTTTTTTTTCTCTATCTTTCTTACGCAGAAAGATAAATTAGTGCATATTTACATTGTAGGTACTATGTTTCTTAAAAACTGTTCTAATAACTTCTCTTTATACTAAGAAAAGTATAGGCTGATGAAAATTTTGAGTGTATAACTGGTGCAAAATTAAACATTATGTTAGCTTCATATGTACAAATAGCATGAAGGAGCGTTGAATTACTTATTTTACATACAATTTAGTAACTTTGCAAAATTGTGAAAGGGTCTCAAAACTAAATTAGATTTTTTGAACAGAATTTAATTTGAATTTTGAAAGAGAAATTCATTTAGTAACCTTAGAATCTTTTCCAGGAAGGGGGAGGGCTGAGTCGCTCACAGCACCCCTTTAGCTACGGCCCTGCATGCGTCAAGCATAGATTATGAAGCACTTTCAACACATTCAGAAGAACGTAACAAAACTGCCCCTTTAAAAAAAAAAAAAAAAAAAAAAAAAAAAAAAAATTACGTCTCATTTCACAATATGGAAATGTATGATGCATGTAAAACCCGAATTTCAGCTGCTCTCATCTGCAATCGGAAAATAATCTGGAATTTTTATCAGCCATGTATGTATATAATGTAGAAATTTGTATTCATTACAACACGCATTCTAAAATTTAGTTCATTTTTGAGATACACATATTTCAGTTGAAAATTCCCCTTCTGCAATTTCCTCTAATAAAGAGAATGGTATGAGAATGCTTTTGTATAGCCCTGTATATGAGTTATAGAATTTATACATAAAGAGTAATATGTATTCTCAAGTAATATGTAAAAAATAATTAAATTTAAAAGCACATACCGAATTTTAAAACGCATTCTCCAGCAATTTTTACGCAAAGATTTAACCGATTTCTCTTGTGTATTCTTGCAAATTAATAAAAAAGGCTATGAATGTTTGTTTTTTTAAAGTGATCGCAGTGAAATTCAGTGATGTATAACATTTTCAATACATTTGAAATAGCGCGATACCCTTAAAATACTCTCCAAATTATTTCCCCCCATATACCATAATGCAACCGAATTCTTTTGATTATCCCTTTAAATGAATCATTAATCGTGCATACTTCCTATGCAATACCAAACATGCTTTGGTTACCCTAAATAACATTTATCAATTGCATGAAAACCCGAGTCTATTTACGGGAGTTTGAGCGTGGACAGACGGCCGGACAGACCGAATGCATAAGCACTTTTCAACTTTGTTGGAAAGTGCTAAAAAGGGAAGAATATTTAAACATTAAAACTATTTAATTGAAAGTGGGCATATCAAAAATCTTTCTATAGATATCAATAACTAATAATTTTAATTACGTGTGATAAAAATGTTCTTCTCTAATTCTGTTCATATTCATATATAATGTAGAGTATTGATAGAAAAAACAGTGATACAGCTTATTGCGGTAACAAGGAAAAATAAAAGACTTTAAAAAAAGATCATTTTTGCAAAATCTATTACATTTTTGTGAAAGAATTATAAAATTTTTCAAATTTATAAAATAATAATTATTACTATAAAATAAAATACTGATAATACTACTGCTACAAATAATAATAATTGGCTTTTATGGACTGTAATTTTGTAAATAAACTTTTTTTTAAAGGAATTTTATGATAGAGTCTCTTTGTATTAAGTGAAATTTTGTGAGAGGATCGCAAAGAGGACCCAATTTTGATCAGGTTCGGCTCCTGTTGCTGCATATTATAATCATAGAATTATTCATGGAAGGTTGTGAATTTTTTTCCAATTTTATCAATAAAATTTACTGCCCGCATTTTCGAACGCGCATTTTATTAGCTTTGATAAAAATATACATGGAAAGAAAAATGGTATTAAATTTCAATAGTTGTGATACAGATTGTGTGCTTAGCAGATTTTCGAATTCCTTGTTACTCTTGAATAATTTCGTTTCAGAAATAATTTTAATTTTCTAGTAACTACAAGGTGTAAAAATGGACATTGTGAAAAGCATAAGTAGCCAAAAGAAATTAAATACATGTTTTCTAGTTCATGTGTCCCAGGCTATTTTTTCCCTTTCCCGCGCTATCGCTTCCGGTAATTTGGTTCATATCGCCAAGTTTGACATAATTTACTGAACGATTTTATGCTTTTGCTGAAAAATGGAAAAAACTTTTCGATTATGTAATTTCTGAATAAGAACAAGCGTTATTAATAATTCTGTAAAAATGGTATAAGTAATAAAATGTCATACATTATAATTTTCTACTAATTTAAAGAAGTGCTATTTTTAAGCTATATATATACAATATAACGAACTTTTCAGTTTGTTGGTTTTGAATGCATTTCGAAATCTAATGATGAATGTGCAAAAAATGTTAAAAGAAGAATATTACAAATATAGTTTTTTCGTAACCACCTTGAGAAGGTAAACGACAAATGTTAATGATTATACTAATACTAGTGTATGGATTTCTTGATATATTTTTCTTTCCAATTTTAGTTATTTTCTGATGCCAGTTTGAATTCCTAATGCAATTTACATTTCGTTTTACGATTTTTTGAATAGGTAAAATTTTTAAACGCTATTAATAATTAATTGTGTAAAAACAGTAAAAACAAAATGATTTATTATATTATAATAGTTTACGATTTTAATAATAAAGATTTTAAAACTACACAAGTACAGTATACTGGAGCTTTTACATGTTTTGCTACTAGGAAACAAATTTTGAAGCCAAAAAAGTGCAAAAATCAATGAACAATTCATACAGTTGCTAGATAATTAATTAGATGATCTGTCCATTTTTAACTCTTCAGGAACTTCAATTTTGTTATCGCTATTTGTTTGGCCTTTCTGTTTTTTTTTTTTTTTTTTTTTTTTTCTTCTTTCTTATGCATTTAAAATGCTTACAGGATTCAATATTTCGGTTTTGTGAGAACTGGTCAAACGGGAGATAACGTGCCAAATCTGTCATCTTTGTACCGGTCAGCTGACTATTTGATCTTCCCGCTAAAAAGTGGGGAGATTTCCCAAAGTCGTAAATTATATCCGCCCACAAATAGTTAGCCAATTTGAGATGCAGGTGGCGCTCGTTGCAATTTCGACTTGTATACTGCTAAATAAGCCGCCTTAAACCCTTGTGTTAAAGAAAAATAGAGATCAGTAATTTCCATTATTTATTATGTGATCTGTGTATTTGATGTTCCATAAATAGGGTATTCTTGATACGTATATTTACTCATTTTTCCTCAACCATTCCCCCTCTCAATAAAAATAAGGAAAACTTGGTGCTTAATATAAAAACATTGTTTTCAGAAAAGAAAAAAAAAAAGCTTTAAAGTGCAAGAAGTGATTCAATAGAGTTAGTTACTGAGTAAACAAGTTTTTGTGTTAATCTATCAGATTTGCAAAATTTTTAGCTGATTTTAACCCCAACTTTTTCCCATTCAAAGGGGGGGGGAAAAGGTTACAGTTGTCGTGTCTTAAGTAGGAGGAAAAGCAGTACCACTAGTAAAACAGCTGTCAGTATTTATTGTCTATTCTTTAATTAGTTGAAAGTTGGAGAAAAAGTTTAAACTAGGACTTCCCTCAGAGGGATTAGTCTGAGCGATATTGATGAGAATAAACATTTAATAACTTGCGATAAGTAAAGAAAAAGAGAAATTACCTTTAATTGGTCATTCAATGTGATAAAATATGGAAATAAGCATATTGAATCATAGAATTACAAAATCCTATATATAAAGTTGCATATACTATTTTTATAAAAGAAAAGCAAACCATGTATGGATATTAGGCCTGGGCCTTAAATCGATTTATCTCTTAAATCGATTTAAAGCTTACATCGGAAATCGCGATTTAGTCAGTTTCTTAAATCGATACATCGGAAATCGCGATTTAGCCATCGCCTTACATCGCCATTTAGCCATTGTCTTACATCGCGATTTAGTCGGTCTTAAATCGTGATTTAGCCATTGGTTTTAAATCGATTTCAAATAATGATTCAGAGTTAACATCAGAAAATTGGGTTATCTACTTTGGTGTATATACTGCTTGCATGTCAAACTAGTGTTAAATCGATTTAAGCAAACTTTGCAAGCCGATTTAGGAAAAAGGTGATGTAAGAAAAATATGATTTAGGGAAAACAGAGCAAGTTGGCGTTAAATAGATTTAGAGGATCCGATTTAAACACACATCACAAACCTCAGTGTTTTCGATTTAAGAAAAAGGCGATTTAAGAAAAATACTATTTAGGGAAAACATTGAAAGCTGGTGTTAAATTGATATAATAGGATTTGATCTAAAATTAGCAGCGGTCACTTGCCATGTGGATATTAAAAATGTAAAAGTGGCAATTAAAAAATTTCCTTCGTTTGCCACCCTTGTCGTCATTTGCCAAGTGCCGATTAAAAAAAATCTATTTTTGGTTGCCCAATGAAATGCAGTTTTTTTCATAGAAGTATAGATCTCTACATTGATTACATCTAATTAGAAAAGTGGTTATTTCTTTTTCCTACTGGATGCAAACAGATTTCAATGACATAGTTGTATTTTCAATATTTCGTTTTCTTTGCCGCATTCTTTTATCTATTTCAGTTGGATGTTTTTTCAAGAAATACAGTTTTATCTTGCAAAATATATTCATCAGATTTGATTCCATATGCATTTCAAGTAATTTATTGGTCATCGATCGCCACTCTAGTCATCACTCGCCAAGTGGCGACTTAAAATAATAATTATTGATCGCCAAGTGAAATACAGTTTTTTTCATCAAAATATGCATATCTACATTGATTACGTCTAATTAGAGAACTGGTTAATTCTTTTTTCTATTCGATGCAAGCAGATTTCGATGACGTTTTTGTATTTTCAATATTTCGGTGGTTTTGGCCATGTGCTTTTAGTATATTCAGTTTGATTATTTTTTCAAGAAATATAGCTTTATTCTGGAAAATATATTCATCAGCTTTGATCTCACATGCATTTCAAATAACTTATTCCTTTTTTCACACTGGATGCAAATGGATTTCAAGGGCATTTCAGTACCTTCAATTTTCGACTTCTGTTGCATGCTGAGCTCTTGGATTATTTTTTTCCCCACTATAATACTGTTTAATGATGCGAAATACACTCACCAGTATAGATGCCAACTGTATTACGGTGGCAGTATAAATTTGGCGCCTCCTATATTCTCGCGCCGGGGCGACCGCTCCCTTGCCCCCCCCCCCCCCCCCCATTCTCCCGCCCTTTTGCATGGCGCTACCCTCTCAGAAATGTATGCTGTATCTCAGCCCTTTCTGAAATGATAAGTCTAGATAATCTGCTGCTAGCATAGATGTCAACTACATGTGATGTGTGTAGCGTATTAGTAACACATTTATTAAGGGGGTCCCTCCTCCGGAAATTTTGTGTTTTTAATGATCAAAATGTGCAATTTCTCCCCCCTCCCCGGAGCCACGGAAATACCTCCCGGAGAAAAGTGTCTGAATTCAACACTGCATTTATTAATTAACATTCAAAAAACAATTTATTGTGTTTTATTTATTAATAATTCACTATTTATGCCTGTGAGGGGGGGGGGAGCAATTTTAAAGTTAAAATTCAAATTTGCAGGTCTGAGCCTTAAATCGTTTTAATATATCGGAAATCCGATTTAACTATTGGTCTGGAATAGATACATCTGACATCGCGATGTAGCGAAACGATATAGCCCTGATTTAACGATTACATCGGAAATCTGATTTAACTATTGATTTTCACTAGATACATCGGACGTCACAATTTAGCCAGTTCTTAAATCGCGATGTAGCGAAACGATGTAGCCTTGCCTCAATGCTTTCCGATTTAGAAAAAAGGCGATGTAAGAGAAAGACGATTTAGGGAAAACAGAGCAAGTATGTGTTATATCGATTTAGCAGGGTGAGGACAGGACCGTAGCTAGAAGTGAATAATAGGGGGGGAGGGTCAAGAAAATGTAGGGGGAAAGCTTATTTGTTTTTTATCTTTCTCTGACACAGAAAGATAAATGAGTGCATATTCACATTGTAGTTACTATGTTTCTCATTAAACTGTTGTAATAACTTCATTTTATGCTAAATAAAGTACATGATGATGAAAATTTTGAGTCTATAACTGGTGAAAAATTAAACATCATGTTAGCTTCATATGTACAAATAGGATGAGGGAGTGCTGAAACGCTTATTTTAGATACAACTTAGTAATTCTGCAAAACTGTGAAAGGGTCTCAAAATTAAATTAGATTTTTGAACAGAATTTCATTTGCATTTTCGGAATAGAAATTCATTGAGTGACCTTGGAATTTTTTTCAGGGGGGGGGGGGGGGCTGAGCCGCCCATAGCGCCCCCTATGTGTCAAAACGATGTAGCAGGATTTGATTTAATACAGATAAAAATTAGCAGTTGACACTTCCCATGCGGTAATTAAAGATATAAAACTGGCGATAAAAATTTATTTTTTCGATCGCCAAGTGAAATGCAGCTTTTTTCATGCAAATACGCATCTCTACATTGATTACATTTGATTAGAAAAGTCGTTATTTCTTTTCCCTTCTGGATGCAAACAGATTTCAGTGATTTTAGCTGTATTTTCAATATATGTATTTTTTTTTTTTTTTTTTTTTTTTTTGTCATGTTCTTTTAGTGTATTCAGTTGGAATTATTTTTCCAAGAAATAAGTTATATTTTGGAAAATATATTAATTCATCAGGTTAGATTTCACATGCATTTCAAGTAAATTTATTAGACATCGATCGCCACCTTAGTCGTCACTCACCAAGTGGCGATTAAAAAAATCTATTTTCAATCGCCAAAGTCAAATGCAGTTTTTTTCATGGAAATATACATCTTTACATAGATTACATCTAATTAGAAAATTGGTTATCTCTTTTTCCTACTGGATGCAAACAGATTTCAGTGACATGGCTGTATTTTCAATATTTCGTTTTCTTGCCACATTCTTTTATCTATTTCAGTTGGATTTTTTTTTTCAAGAAATACAGTTTTATTTTGCAAAATATATTAATCAGATTTGATTCCATTTGCATTTCAAGTAATTTATTGGTCATCGATCGCCACTCTAGTCATCACTCGCCAAGTGGCGACTTAAATAATAATTATTGATCGCCAAGTGAAATACAATTTTTTTCATCAAAATATGCTTATCTACATTGATTATGTCTAATTAGAGAACTGGTTAATTCTTTTTTCTATTGGATGCAAGCAGATTTCGATGACGTTTTTGTATTTTCAATATTGCGGTGGTTTTTTGCCATGTGCTTTTAGTATATTCAGTTTGATTATTTTTTCAAGAAATATAGCTTTATAGAGCACGGGCACGGTTGCAAGTAAACTGTTATTTTCACTGTTTGGGTGGCAGAAACTTCACCGTTCCTTGTTTGTCGTCGTTTAAATTCATAGCAATCTTTCCGATATGACGACTTTTTCGTCCAATCACGATTATTTTTGGAAAAATATAGTCCTGTCTGGCCATGCTTAATCTTTTTCTAATGTTTCATTCATTCCTCTGCCCCCCCCCCCCCCCCCCCCCCCTCCCCCCGATGTATAAAAAAAATTAAACATTTATTGTTGATCTCTATAGTTTAAAAATTTTGTTCCGTTTAGGGCTTTTTACTGATAATAAATCAATAATGAATAAAGCAAATTAGGTTCCTTCCGCCAAAAATTACACTCTCCATCCCCCCCCCCCCTCTCATCATATACAGTTTCATATTTTTAAAACTCTATTTTATTTAAATAAAATTTGCCGCATTTGTTTCTGACTTATCACAATAAATAAATAATAATCTAGATTATCTCCAGCTTATCCTAAATATGTACGCTTCCATCCTTAGCTCCCCCCCTTTCCCATCATGCAAATAAGTTCAACATTATATATATATATATATGTATGTATATATATATATATATATATGTATATATATATAATATTTCTATTTTCTTTCTCTCTCCAGTGACAAAAAATAGTCAAAAATATCAATACAAATATATCGATTTTTTTTTATCATCTCTTTTATTCCGAAAAATTTTCTTCCTTCGGTCCCCCCCCCCCCCCCCCCCCCTCCAGCAGAATGAGTTTTAAAACTTTAAAATTCTTTATTTGAAAAGAACACTGAAATATTTGTTGCTCACTAATAAGAATAAATAAATAATGATTAAAATCTCTTCCTAACATTCCGAACTTACGCTTTTCCCTGTAGCCCCCCCCTTTCGGAATACAAAAAAGTTTTCTTTTTAAATCTTTATTTTACATAAAATATCTTTTCAATTTATTGTTCCGTAGTCGCAAAAATAATTAACCATATAACTTATACTCTTTTCCTTAAATTCTCATCCCGTCTTCTCTCTGCCCCCCCCCCACCCCCCAGTTTGCTGATTGTCAAATATTTAAAAATATTTATTTTAAAAAATGCAAGGCCTGTGTGTCAATTCATGAAAAATAATCTTAATTTTCTTAACGTACAATCAATTACGCTCCCCTCCCCCTTTGATACAAATATATTTGAATGCGAGTAGGAAAGAGTAAGAAGCAAATTGTGATTTGTTAGGTTTTAAAGTTAAAATCTAAGAGTTAGTTTTATTTTTATGGAAAAGAAAAAAAAAATTGTTTTGTTTGTTGTTCTGTAGCGACAATAAAGAAATAATTAGTAATATAAATAATCCCCATTACTGAAATTTCCGTTTCTCTTTCTTCCCATATCCCCCATATAAAATTCAAAATTTCAATGTAAAGCGTAATCGTTGATATCTAATAACAATAAATGTCTCCTTTCTCCCCCCTCACCCAAAAAGTAGTAATTCTGCCCCCCCCCCCTCTCGTGTGTTTTGCCACAGCACACTACAAAAAAAGTGCACTAATAACTCTAATAAATTTTGTAAATATCTCAAAGTAAAGATATTTGTACGAGAAGTCTGTGGTAATTACAATGGAAAAGGAATCGTTTTTGCCACCCAAACAAGCGAGCAGCTGAAGCGTGACGTCACATGCGCGTGCTCTATTCTGGAAAATATAGTCATCAGCTTTGATCTCACATGCATTTCAAATAACTTACTCCTTTTTTCACACTGGATGCAAATGGATTTCAAGGACATTTCAGTATCTTCAATATTCAATTTCTGTTGCATGGTCAGCTCTTGGATTATTTTTCCCCCCAAGATATACTGTTTAATGAAGCAAAATACACTCACCAGTATAGATGCCAACTGCATTTGATGTGTGTAGTGCATTAAAAACACATTTATTTATTAATTAAAATCCAAATAACATTTTATTGTGTTTTATTTGTAACATTCACTATTTATGTCTGAGAAAAATAAAAAAAAGTCTTAAGGTTATCTAAATTAATCCATTCTTAGTTTATATTTTTATGCATTATTTTGATGAAAATTTATTTTTCTTATGTTTGTGTAACATTAGAATAGTTTTAATTAATTATTTAATTAAAAATATTTTAAGAGGGTTCTGTAATGTTTCAGGTAATTTGTTTTTTACAGCAGAATGAGGGAGCATTCAATGAATTTTTCTGTAGATTTGCGGTTTTCTACTTTTTTTGTCATTTACTTATCATTAAAAAGATATATTTAAGATTGTTTTATTACTAATCTTACAGAAGCCAACGCTCTCAAAAAAATCAGCAACTTTGGTAATGTGGCCTTTCAATCTTTCTCCATTCACTATATGAATGTCAACATTTATATTAATATTTTATTATAATCTAAAAGTTAAAAAAAAAATTGCACCCTTTTTCTTAAATCTCTCCCTCCCCCCCCCCTCTTTTTTTAAACTACTATTCTTCTGATGGTAAATGAACAGCTAAATTTATCAGTGAATCTGCTTCTTACTTCAATAAGTTTTTAACTTACTTCAATAAATTTTTAACTCAGTGTCTGTAAAAACAAGTGCATGCATGTTATAAGCAATGAAGTGCTATTTGAGCTCCCCTACTCAAGTAATTTAGATTGTAGCATCCAAAACAAGTCAGACACAATGAAAAAATCATTTTTTATTTTATTTCTTTAAGGATGAGTTGATAGAAAATATTAAAATAGATCACTAATTTAAAAAAAAGCATTTTTTTTTTTTTTTTGTGTGTGTGTGTGTAAAATATATATTTTTTAGTTATTTGAACAATTAAATGCTAAATTAATACAAGTGCGGGAGGGGGGGGGGGGCATAAAGCCTGTATTTTGTTACTAAAAATTAAATGATAGGCTTCGTATTATAAAGGGTAAAATTAGTGCTAAATCGCGATTTAGCACTAAATCGCGATGTTAGATGGATGATAAATCGATTTAAGAAATCTCTACATCGCCCACTCCTAATGGATATAAAATTGGAAATATGCAAAATGTTAAAAGTAATACAGAAAATAAAACACCAAATTTTCCTATATTGGAAATATAACTCTTTGAAATGATGTCATGAGCATAAACAGAAGCTCCGCACCGATTTGAGAAACTATAAATAACATAAACTATTATGTTTGAAGAGAATGGAGTGTATTTTATACGGTGTGAAATCCGTCCGAATAGTTTATAATGTTGAATATCTGTTTTCCACGGATGCATTGAGGTTGTCGATAAGAGTTAAGGAATCCTTTTTTAAAAATCTGTCCTAAACGAGCACTTACATCTTATAAGTTACTGTGATGCCAAAGTTATAGTTTCTGACCCCAACAGTATCCTAGAAATTGCAATATTCTCAATAAATTGGGTTTAAAACTTTTTCTAGAAAAAAAAATGTTTAATTTGTGAAATTAAATTGTCGAATGTTTCAGAAATCGTTCATAACGAGAATATTATATCCTAAAAGTTGCCACTAAAAAAAAAAAAAAAAAAAAAAAAAAAAATATTTCAAATTTTTAGTCATATCGACATCAAAGAATTCTCAATTTTAAAACTTTTTTTGCTCGTGCATTGATGATGATTATTGTTCCTACGCAAAGTATAGTATATTTTGCAGCAAAGATAGTTACCAACATTTTTTGCCCACATTATTTTTTAAATCGGCTAGGTACTCCCAATGATAACGAAAAACGCACAAACGTTAATGCTTTAAAGCATAGAAATACAGAATCAAAAGCTATTTATCTCCTATTATATACACATAAATTATCTAAATAGTGCTAGCAGATGCATTTTTAAATATACATAGATCAATATAACGCTTCATTTTTCTTTTATTAGTATTTCTTAGTATTCATTTTTCATTTATTTGTATTATTCAGTAAAACACTCACTTTCTTAAGCCCGAACTACGTCAAACTTTTTATAAAAGCGCCTAAGTCCATATAACAGCGAAGTATTATGAAGAGTATTAAATACAACGTAGTAAGAAACTTAGCCAAACGCAAATAATAAATCGCCAAATATTGTTCTTTTTGCCCTCTCTCGAAATGCATTTTTTCCGTACATTTAAAAAACACGATTTTGAGTACCGTATTTTCGGGCGTATGAGCCGCGGCGCATACGAGTTTAAAAGTATAAAATATTGTAGGTGCGGCTCTTACGCCGGGGCGGCGGGTACGATGATTTTTTTTTTTTTTTTTTTTTTTTTTTTTTTTTTTGTCAAATGATTTTGACACTTTTTTTTCGTTTAATCAACAATTATATGCTCTCAAATTGGTATCAAAACATTTGAAAACGTCTCTCAACCGCAGGTGTCCGTGATGCGTTAGTTGTTTATTTTTAAACAATCAACATTATTCAAAAATAATGTTGGTCTCACCGGTTCTCATGTTAAAAATTATTATATTTTCCCCTCATCTAATAATGATTTTACCTGTAGGATATTGGAATGTACAGCTGTCACATTTTTTTCTTCTAATGATCCTCCTTCCAGTTAGAAAATAAAACTGCCCAAAGAGAGCTCAAATCCCGGTATAGAACTCTTTTGAAATAGACTTCCTATACATAGTAAAAACTTTAGAGAGCAAGATTTTTCTTTATTTTTTTCAATAACTCACTCTTTTTCTATCCGGCAAAAATAATCCAAACTTTGAAACCGGTCGAATCAGCAAGTTTTTTTTTCCCCCAAATGAGTTAATTCAGGTGATAAACAACAAAAACGGGCCTGGCGAATAATAAAAAAATAATAAAAGGCCGACTTCCGTGATAAACATTTAAAAGAAGCCAATAGAATATAAACAATTTTCAATGCATATGACTTTGCAAGAATAAGTTTAAATGTGCTACACGAGTCGATGTTAACTTGGCAACTTTAAGGGCTATTTCACCCACGTGCAAACATCGGCTAACTAATGTTAATCTCAAAGAAAAAAAAAGTGTCATTCTCATTCCATTATTTTTAAATGATATTTTTTGCTTTGGATAACGGAAGTCAATCTCCACAAAGAGTCTTTACTTTTTCGATTTTGTTTACAGGTTTTTTTATTAGTATACTTTCACTTTCGAAACTGGTTCTAAAAGTCAAAGTATACCACTAAAAACATCTGTAAACGAAATCGAAAAGGTGTCTTCTTAGGGATCAACATCTCAGATATAAAATACAAAGAAATCATTTAAGCATATTGAAATGCAAACGCATTTGAAAAAAAAAAAAAAAAAAAAAAAAAAAAAATCCATAGGATTAACATTAGCGAGTAGATGTTTTTACTTGAGTGAAGCAGTCCGATCTATAGGGGGGGGGGGGGGGATCAGCTCGGTCCGGCCCATATAAAATAATAATAATAATTAATAAATAAAAATAACAATCCGGCACCCGGAAAATTTAAAATATCCGCATCATCCAAGTGAATTTTTTCAATAGATTAATTTTTACTATGATATGGTTAAAAATTGTTTCGTACGAAAAGTTCTGAACAAAACTACTTATTTTATCCTTTTTTTTCCTTTTACTATGTTTATTTTTAAAGAAGTGCCTAATAAAAGCACTCAAGTAAGTATTTATAACTATAAAGCAAACGTGCAATTTTGTTATCTCTTGTTTCTGCTAATAAAAAAAAAAAAAAAAGAGAGAGAGACACTGGTTATTTAAAGTCACCTTTTCTCCTCATCCTCTTCATGACTCAATGTGCGGACATGTTGCCCTTTGACCTTGATGCGTAAGTCGGCTAATATCGCATTGCTTCTGTTTTGTTTCTTTGAATACAGTAGAAAAAAAAGAACGAAAATAGTTTTTTTTTACGCTAAGTGGATTTGTGGATTTTTTTTTTCTTTTCTTAATTTATATCTACATAATATAATCATCGAAATAACTTAAGATGAATATAAAGTAGTGATGGGCGATTTCGATTTTTTAAATCGATTTAATCGATACTACGGCCAACTCGATTTAATCGATACTTTAAAATTTTTAATCGATTTCTCTGAAGGTAATATAATTTTCATTTTCCTTCAAAAGTCGAAGATAAAATAGACGGATGTGCCAATTCCAAAATTTCAGTGTATTAGTTTCTAAGATAGAAGAATTAAAGAAACCTCAGAACCCCCCCCCCCCTTGCAAAATAGCGTTTTTTTTTTAGTGATGTACACTAAAAATTGATCAGGATCAATTTTTATTAAGTACCAGCTGAATCTGAATTTTGATGAAAATCCATGAAAGCGCGAGATACAGCTATTGCGAAACCATAATAAAAAGAATATTGCCCAGTTAAACTGATGGCATTGAGCTCACAGGCTACGCATACTAATTGTACATTACAGCCTAGTATTTTCGTTAATTCCGTTCGAAAAAAAAAAAAAAAAATTAAGAAGCGGAAACAGCTCTCCCCTTTCTCCTTTTTTATACTTAATCATTGAACTTCATCAATTAAGGGGAGGGGCATGAGCTCCCCGTTCCCCCTATTTATACTTATTCAATGAACACATAATAACAGTCACGGAATCGCCTCATCAGAATGATAATATATCTAAATTTTGGACAAAAACTGTTAATTCTGCATGAAAAACCCGTTTATATCAATTAAGGGGAGGGGCATGAGCCCCCCGTTCCCCCTGTTTATACTTATTCAATGAACACCTAATAACAGCCACGGACTCGCCTCATCCGAATGATCTTATATCTAAATTTTGAACGAAAACTGTTAATTCTGCATGAAAATCCTGTTTATATCAATTAAAGGGGGGGGGGGCATGAGCTCCCCGTTCCCCCTGTTTATACTTATTCTATGAACACATAATAATAGTCACGGAATCGCCTCATCAGAATGATCCTATATCTAAATTTTGGACAAAAACTGTTAATTCTGCATGAAAAACCCATTTATATCCATTAAGGGGAGGGGCATGAGCCCCCCGTTCCCCCTTATACATATCGAATGAACTCCAAAAACTAATCAGGGAAGCGCCTTATCAGGATATACCTATATACAAAATTTCAAGTGGATCCGATATTTTTATTATGAGTTATCGCGTTACGTACGAACATACAGAACGGACGGGCACATAAGCTCTCAGGCTATGATAGCCTGTGAGATAATGCAGCATATCAGCGTCACCTGCTGGGCAATTTACACCAAGAACTAAATAACACTAATCTATGTCAGAGATTTACTGAATCTGAATTTTGATGAAAATTCGTTCTTGAGATAGCGCTATTGCGTTAATCATGAATAATGCAGTATAGCAGCGCCATCTCTTAAGCGATTTCCACCAAAATGTAATTAGCATCAAATAATATCTAGGACTAATTGAATCTAAATTTTTATGAAAGTCCGTGCATTAGTTCTTGAGATAAAGCTAAAATGGAAACAGGGGCGTGCGAAGAGAGAACTGCGCCCGGTTCAAAGTTCCAATTTAGCCCCCCCCCCTCATTAACTTTTTCTTGTGATAGGCTAGAAGTGATGTTAGTAGTAAAAATTTGGCGCCCCCTAAATTTCCGTGCTCGGAACGACCGCTTCCTTTCGCCTCCCCCCCCCCTTTCACATGGCGCTGAGTGGAAATTGTGAAAAATTCAGTATAGCAGCGCCATCTGAGAAGCTATATACATCAAAATGCAGAAAACATCAATTCATGTCAAGGACTAACTGGATCTAAAATGTGATGAAAATCCGTTCATTCGTTTATCAGATATAGCTGTTGCGCAAATCGCAAAAAATGCAGTATAGCAGCGCCACCTGTTAGGCTATATACACCAAAAATTAATTAGATTCAGTTTATATCAAAGTCAAACTAAATCTAAAGTTTTGTGGAATTCCGTGCATTTGTTCATCAGATAGAACGGTCAGAAATTTTTGTCGTATACAGACGCACAGAGTGACAGACACACACAGACAGATATTTGTTAAAAAACATGAAATCGTGTTAAAGACCTTCTAAAATATATAAATCCATCAAAAACGGAAAGTCAAAATTTTTCACGAATCTAATACTCTCTTCTTGTAAAGTTACAAAAGAAAGTAAAACTGTAAAATCGATTCTGCCCGTAAGATCGATCTTTAGATTCGATTTCGATCTTTAGATTCGATGTCGATCTTTAGATTCGATGTCGATCTTTAGATTCGATTTCGATCTTTAGATTCGATGTCGATCTTAGATTCGATGTCGATCTTTAGATTCGATTTCGATCTTTAGATTCGATGTCGATCTTAGATTCGATGTCGATCTTTAGATTCGATTTCGATCTTTAGATTCGATTTCGATTTTTTTTTTCTTTCTAGGCTAAATCAGTGTTGAATGCAAGTTTTTTACTGCGATTCCGGAGAAAGGCATCATGTTTTAGAGCTCTGTAAGAGAGGGGGAATCGCAATTTGTGCACGGGTGCCCCGAGAGGGGTTTGGTGACGCAAGATGCGTCATACAATTTAGTTTTTTTTTTTTTGGGGGGGGGGGGGAGGGGAATTTGAGAAAAAGTACATTTTTGGGGGGGGGGGAGATTTTTAATTTTTTAATATTTCAAAATTTAATTCCAGAAATGTTCCTATGTTTTCTTTCTTTAAATTCTAGATAAGGGCAATATTAGCTCATTCTGCTATTCTCATTTCGCTATCTCTTGAATGTGCAGTAGATTATAAGTAGAATATAATTTACAATTTGTATTATGTTTGGGGGAGAGGAATGTTAAAGTATGAAGGTTTTTTTGCGGGGGGGGGGGGGGATTTGCGTCATTAGGTTTGGAGGGGGATGGTCACCACTGGGGAATCGCAATTTGTGCATTAAAAAGCATAAAATCTCATAACTTCTGGGGGGGGGAGGGAATAATCCCCTGCGGGCCACCCCATTAATTCGACACTCGGTTAAATCGTTATATTTTTGTTTAGAAGTCCAGTTATTTGAAGTATTAGTTTATTATGTTTTATTTTTTACGTTCGTCTCTTTTAATCCCCCCTTTCACGTCAGTTTTAACTTACAGGGCCGTTCGAAATATGCATAGTTTTAAAAATGTCCAATTCTCGGTCTATTTTATTTTAGATCCACATTTTAAATCCTTGACAAAAGATAAATAAAAAGTCGCCCTTCCGCCCGTTTGGGGTTTATCTGCGCCCCGCCGCGGGGTATATTTTTTTATTTCTTCAAAAGAAACAAAAAAAAATTTTAGGGGGGTGGGTTTGCACCCTCCTCCAATATACACCTTAAAATTTCGCTCATTTAATTTTCTACCATTTTTAACTTAAAAGTTTAAGCTACATGGCACCCCCAGAGCTGTGGATTCTCCCCCCCCCCTGTCGATCACTCACTTAATTTTGCTTATTTCTTCACTTCATTTCAATCTTTAAAAGGCTATAACTTTACTTCTATAGGAATTACAGTGATGAGAAAAATTCTAGTATAGCTAACCATTTCTCGCCGTTCTTTTTGCTTTTCCAGTTTCTCGGTTTTCCCTATAGGACCTTTTTTTTTGGGGGGGGCAGAGGGGGTTTTTGTTGATACAATATGTCTATTGAAAGCTTATGCTTCATACATTACAAATCTAGCAAAAGAAATTTTCTCCCATCATTTCAGGTCACATTACGGATCCATAATGTATTAAAGTTTTAATTTTTTAAACTTCTTCTTCTTCTTCAAAAAAAAAAAAAAAAAAACATTGATACATATCAGCGAAATTGGGGTTCGAACCCGCAATCGTTTGATTGCACACATAATCCCTAAGCTTTTTGGCCACTGAGTACTCAGCAGCGCTATTATTTCTTTAGATTGTCATCTTTAAATTCGTAATATCTTTTGAATGGAATGTCCGATTTGAATAATTCAAAAAGTAATCTACAGATATTGTAACAGGCATTAATACAAAATGATTTATTTGGATAAGGATTAAGGTATCGATAGTATGGTCTAAATTTGGTTGGTGTACTTATCGCGTTTTAAAATGTAGGAAAATAGTTATAGTGAGTTAACTACAATAGCTAGACATATGGTATCGCGCGTTTTTTTTTTTTTTCTTTTTTTTTTATAGACATTAATATTTTCTTTAATATTATAGAACCTTTATTTATTCATTTAAAAGTATTTCCTGGCGATTCAAAATTATACACCCTAACGATTCAAAAATGCACACGTAATTGTTCAAGGTTTCACTTCTATCGGCACTGTCAGAGTGCTACTATTTTTTTTTTTTTTTCATGTTCGCCCGTTCTACTCCTCCCCCCCCCCCCTTCCTCAACAATGTTAACTTACAGGTTCGTTCAAATTATGACTGCGATTTTAAAAAAGTCTAATCCTCGTTCTATTTTGTTATAAATCCATATTTTGAAACCTCAACAAAAGATACATTTGGGCCGGGGTCGCCCTTCTGTCCGTTTGGGATTCACCTTGCCCCCCTGGGTGGGGGGCATATTTTTTGTTTCTTCCACACCATCTCATGTAACATATCGTTATAAAGCTTTTATCTCCTCGTTTTTTTCTGTTACTACCCCTCTCTCCACCTAGTTACATGCTCTTGGCACTTTTTATAGTTTTAAAGAGTGCATGTTCCCCGCGGGCCACCCCATGAATTCAAGACTAAGTTAAACACTATATTTTTGTTTAGAAGCTCAGTTATTTGGGTTATTAGTTAATTATTTTTTTTTCAAGTTCGTCCGTTTTAATCCCTCGCCCCCCTCCCCTTCCTCGCCAATCTTTACTAAATGGGCCGTTCAAAGTATGCATGCAATTTTTAAAATGTCCAATTCTCGTTCTATTTTATTGTA
Source organism: Maratus speculifer (assembly GCA_964019185.1). Taxonomy (NCBI): domain Eukaryota; kingdom Metazoa; phylum Arthropoda; class Arachnida; order Araneae; family Salticidae; genus Maratus; species Maratus speculifer. The sequence goes on from OZ025302.1 coordinate 93,007,641, forward strand.
AACCTCATTTTGAAACTTCGACAAAAGATACATTTGGACTATGGTCGCCTTTCCGTCAAGAGTTGGGGTTACCTGACCCCTTGGGAATGGGGCATATTTTATGTTCTTCCAAACTATCTCGTGTAACATTTGGTTGGCATTAAAAAAAAAAAAAAAAAAAAAAAAAAGTTTTTTTTTTTTTTTGGTCTATACTCCTTGTTTTCCATCCTAGTTACACGCTCTTGGCACTCTTTATACTCGGTTTAATGCCAAGTTACTCAGTGTTGTTATTAGTTGAGTTATGTCTCTTAAATTTGTCAAAGTTTTTGCGTAACTGAAAACCATAAGTGACAATCATTTTAAATTTTAAAATTCTTATTATCCGACTCTAAAATCTGCAATAGCTTAATTCTATGCCTCCCTAAATGGGGATGAGGTGTGGGAGGCGGTAATTACGGTCCTACTGATTGTCTAAGTTTTGGAATTAGTAATTTGGATCTTCTCTGTGTGAACCTAAATATCGAAATATCGATTCTAGTATCGATTCTAGAACTGAGAAATCGATTCTTATTATGATCGATGTTGTTTTATACGATATCGATTTTAATCGATTCTCAAAATTTCCAGAATCGCCCATCACTAATATAAAGTCTAAATTTGAGCAAGAAATATTTAAACTTACAAAATTTTTGTAAATGAACAAGGATAGATGCGTATGTACCAAATAAAAAATAAACTAATCTACCACAAAAGGAATCATTAAATCAATTATCAATAGTTAAAATATTAAATAAAGATATGCAGGTATATATTTATATAAAGGAATTTGTAGTGCTGTAAGCTATTTAAGAATCGATTTTTTGCCGCAGGCATGATAAACAATTGTGGATTGTATTCGCTGTGGATAATGATTTGTAGTATTATACAATGGTTATATATATATTTATTAATCAATTGTGGTTTAACATGTGTAATTTAATTTTAGCATATGTGCTGTGTTTCAATGTAATTCGTATTTTATTATTTACTTCACCAATTTACTTGATCGTCATTTCTTTACACTGAGGAAAAAGTTGCTTTTTTTGGGGGGGGGGGGGGGGGGGCATGATATTGTTTTAAAATTATTTTTTAACAGATCTCGAAAATACGGTATCGCCGTGATCCCGCTGATTCTAAAATGTTGAGGTTCAACTGTATCATATTTTCGTTAAGAGGCTACTTCAGTCAAGCGACCCGCTCGTTAATGCTAATCCTATGGGAAACATTTATAAAGATATTTCGTTTGAATTTAAATATTTTTAAATGATTTTTGCATTGATTAACTCTGATAGATTTGTAGAAAGAACATTTTTCGCTTTTTGCTTACAGGTATTTTTCAATGAGGGCACTTTCATTTTGGGAGTCGGTTTCGAAAGTGAAAACAATCTTCAAAATCGAAAAAGTATAAAACGATCTGCATATAGATGGACTTGAACTATCCAATGCCCAAAAATCATTTAAAAATATTGAAATGCAAACACGATATCTTTATAAATTTCATCCATAGGATTAGCATTAAGGAGGTCTTTGTGTGTGACTGAAATAATATCTTAACTTAAAAAAAAAAAAAAAAAAAAAATCCTACACTAAAATTAATTTGAAAAAGTCTTTGATCGAAAATCTGACGGATTTTTGCTGGAAAGAACTAGAACTTTGTGGTGTTAATAGTGTTATTTATGACGGCCGATTATCTGCAGGAGGGATATAGGCCCTAGGATAAGTGCCCTCCGTGGGGGGTCTTTCTAAGGGAACCTAAACCGCATTTACACAAGGATGACCAAGATTCGAAGAAAAGTTTAGAACTTTGTGGAAAGAACTAGAAGTCTGTGGAAAGAGCACTTAGAATTGAACGCTACTAGGAAAAGATGCTAGGGAGGAAGCTAGCATCCTGCTGCGCTCCTCTCATTGGCGCAAGTAATTGCGCCTATTTCCGATTGGATTTTAATTGCGTACTACAAACACGTTTTTTTTTTCTTTTTAGCTGAGAATTATTTTACGGTACTGTTCTGCTCTTTTTGTCTGACGCTCTTATTTAAGCAATTTATTTTTTTTTTTTTCAAGTGAAAATGGCTCCCAAAAAGTTAAAAAGTTACACCGCCGCTTTCAAGCTTGCTGTGGTTGATAAGGCAGAGCTAATAGGTAATCGTGCTGCAGGACGAGAATATGGAGTTGATGAGCGTTGCGTAAGGAGATGGAGAGCTGAAAAATCTATTTTGAAGGAAATGCCAAAATCTAAGAGGGCACGAAGAAGTGGCGTTGTTGTTTGGCCAAATCTGGAGAGAAATTTAGCCAAGTGGGTAAAGGAGCAAAGGGAAAAAGGAATGCCCGTTTCAACTGTTCAGATACGGTTTCAAGCGAGGATTATGGCATCGAACATGGGATTTACAAATTTTAAAGGTAGTCCCAACTGGTGCTTTAGGTTCATGTCGAGAAATAATTTGTCTGTAAGAACCAGGACAACTGTGGGACAAGAAGTGCCTGCAGATTGGGAAAAGACAAAAGCATCTTTTTTAAAGTATGTCGCTGAAAAAATCAAGGAAAACAACTTTTCAACAGCACAGATTATTAATATGGATGAAGTTCCATTAACTTTTGATTGCCCCCCCCAGTAGAACTGTTAACACCATTGGGGAAAAAACAATCGGCATCGTAACAACTGGTAATGAGCGAACCTCATTTACCTGTGTTTTAGCTTGCGCTGCGAATGGAGACAAATTAAAACCACTAATTATTTTCAAGCGCAAAACTATGCCTAAGGCAAATTTTCCTTCCGACGTCGTAATACGGTGTAACGAAAAGGGATGGATGTCGGAGGAAATCATGTATGAGTGGCTGGCGGAAGTGTGGAGGAAAAGAAAAAATTCTTTTTTTCAGCCTAGTGGGCTTCTTATTATGGACTCAATGAGTGCCCACAAAGGTGATTCCGTAAAAACTGCTTTGAAAAAAGTCTCAGCCGAGCCAGCAATAATCCCTGGCGGATTAACTAAAGTTTTACAGCCTCTTGACTTGGCTGTGAATAAATCTTTCAAGTCCAAAGTAAGAAAACTGTGGGAAAAATGGATGATGGAAGGGCTACATTCATTTACAAATTCTGGAAAAATGCGCAAAGCCACTTACGAAGAAGTAGCGTCGTGGGTTTCATCGGCATGGAAAGACATTAGTGCTAAAACTATTATGTCGGGCTTCAAAGCAGCCAATATCATAGAAAATACAGTTAGTGATGATTCATCTGAATCTGATGATAGTGAAGATGAAAATTGTGACTTATTAACTGATAAACAATTTTTAGAACTATTTAATTCCGACAGTGAAAATTCCGATTTTGATGGATTTGAAGATTTTTAAACATGTTGATAAAATCTTGTATATATTTTTTTCTATATTTTCACTTCATTCCAATAATAATTTTTCATATTTTAAAGATATTTTGAAGTAGTGTTCTCTTATTATATGTAATCCAATATTTTTTTAGAAAATTTTATAAATATTACAAAAAATTGAAATCTTAATATTAAAATTACATACCTGCTATTTATAACGGATCAGTGATAGGAAACGTTATTAAATTGAAAAACAAATACATAATAATAATAAATCAACAGTCAAGGGAAAAATGATTCTGCAATATTTACAGGTAAGATTATAATATTATAAATAAGTTTCTGATATTTATTATATTTTTCTCTGTTTGTTATTGATCCAGTGACAAAATGTTGCTTTTTTTGCAGTAATCTGAGGAGTTAACATAAACTAGTATGCATTTAAAAAATATTTTCTTATAGCAATACGCTTTATTACATCACATTTTTCAGTAATATTTTTACTACAGTTTTTAAGGCATTTGCATACATTAAATCTAAGTGTCTTTCGTCCAATGATTTTTTTCTTCAACAGCTTATTTTATTTATTTTATTTTTTTCGTCAGTGTCTCTATACGATATTTCTTTACATTTTAAATATATTTTTTAGGCACTTAAGTGAAAAAAAAATTTTTTTTTTTAACTGTTCAAGTGAAAATATTTTATATACTGTAACAGTCTCTAAAATCTGGAAACCTCAAATACAGATAGCATAAATGATCATCAAATGTTTTATATTTATATAGTTCAGTTATCCTATCTTATCGACAGATGGCAGCACCAAAAATGTATTTAACTTTTTAGTATAATCTAGATTATATTCTGCATTTTGCCGACAGATGGCCGTACCAATCATTTCTTCTAATTCATTTCCAAGTTTATTTATCTTGATATAGTAAAATAAGAAAACAAAGAAATATCAACAGAAAAATTCATAAACAGTTTATATAAAATATTAGGCCTGGAACAAAGGAATTTTATTACAGAGATTGAGCTAATATCATTGTAATTGGGGAAAAAGTAATGACCAGTAGGCCTAAATTAAAGCAACTAAATACTAACATATAAATAAAATCGTAATAGTGAAAATGCTCTGTGTATATTTAATTTTAATAAGATTAAATGCTTGGCTTTGCTGTTAAATAACTTAATGTGCCATTTATGATTTTTTTTTATAAATATGTGATTTTTTTTCTTTTTTAATGATGATTTTCAATAATTTTTACTTACATTTTAAAGTTGTTTTTTGAAGATCACTAAAATTCGGAAATAACTAAAAGCCGCGTCTACGAACGATTTCGGAATTTAGAGATTTATACTGTATAAATATCAGCAGCTTGGGTGCGGCGCTTACGATGGTGCGGCGCTTACGTCGATGTACTTTTTTTTTTTAACAGATTGTCATTGGTGCGGCGCTTACGGTGGGTGCGGCGGGTATTCCCGAAAATACGGTAATCTTATTTAAAAGTCAAATAAATAAATAAGAGGAAGCAATAATAGCATAAGTCAAAACATTTTATTTCAGCATCAAGGAATTGTATCGCAGTTACACATGTGGAAAAAAGCTGCTTTTGGCCAAAAAACGTTGTCTTCACTAAATTTGAAACCGATTAAAAAAAAGTACCGTGATTAATTAAAATGTTATAGGCAGAGCTGCCAAGTCTCCGGCATTTTGGATACCGGTATTTTAATACAGAAAATCTTTTATTAAATAGGAACATTCTGCGGATTTAAAAAATAACTTTTCCTATAAGAAAATTCTGCTGTGCAATAAGCGGGGGCTTGGCATTTCTGTATAGGAATATTTCGTAACCCCCTTTTTTAAACTTAAATAAAGCAACGACCATTTTTCGGGTTCAAAAAGTATTGCTAATTGTTCCATTTTGCATGCAAAGTACTGATTGTAATATTGATACAGCTATGGTGATAAATTTCCAATAATTTTTCAAATCCCATTTATTTCATTAAAAATATAAATCTTTTATTCAATTAGTTTAAAATAAATGGTTTTTAACTAAATTCATAATACTTTTGAAATATCACTTTTCATTGGCCATCTTTTTAAAGCATTTAGAAAATGGCTGTTGTTTTCAGTCAAATATAGACTTTGGTCTGTCCGCATTTTATTTTATTATTATTATTATTTATAAATGGTGGAGAAATATTCATACTTAATCCATAACTTACATAATATATGACTCTGTTATTACATAAGTCACCTTTTTATTATCATAAAAATTTTGCTTTTACTGATTTTTATTAACTCAATAGGAAAAATTTTGTGCTTTGAGCAATAGATGTCCGCATTTCATTTATTTATTTATTTTAACAAAATTCTTTGTATTGAGAAGAATTTTTATTTAAATAGGAAATCCAAATGTCGCTGTTAATAAAGAAGAAGGTTACAAAAAAAGTTACAAAACGAGTAGACGCATACTATCAAATATAGAAAAACGACGAATCCAAAAAAGACGTCGTATGAAATATCATCTTTGAAAGCAAAAAAACGAGGTCTGATTATGGAGCCTACTGAATACAAAATGTGCATTACATAAAAAAAAAAAAAAAATTACTGCAAATATTGATTTTTTTTCTTTTGTGCAGTTTTGGCTTCAGAAGGTGCGCTATGTTGCAAAAAGATGTAAGCGACTATGAAAACACACTTGGTAAACGTTCATGCTCAGTTTTACAAATAAATATGGCACATATATGCCCTATACACACCGAGGTACCTAATTGGTGCCAAAATGGCATTCAGTTGCCTAACATGCTGGTTATCATATAAATGTTATAATAAATTGTTTGTTCTAAAAATATTATCATTTAATGATTGTTATTTCTTTTCTTTTTTTTTTTTTTTTTTTTTTTTTTTTTTTTTTTAATAACAGAAAATATTTCGTTTATTCCTTTTTTTCATTTTGAAATAAATAACGTGTTATTATAGCATGCTATATGTATCTGGTAATCAAAACAATGTTTTCGCCTAATTGGCATAAAATATCTCGCCAAACCCGGTGCTTATATCTCTAGTATATTATCGCAAGTATTTTATTTATGTATACTATAATTGTTTTTACATACCACTTACTTCTTCTTGTATATAAAAATAGGTAAGTGGCTCCTTTATGCAGTATAAATCTTTAAAAAATAGCTCCCTTTGCCCCTTTTTGGATCGAATTAAAAAAAAAAATCAATGTCTAATTCCAGTATTGCTCCCAAGTATGCATACATATTCCAAATTTCAAAGTTGTATGCCAACAGGAAATTGATGAAAAATGGGAAAAGATGTCACATATGCACCAGGGTACATAATTGGCGTCAAAATGGCATTATTTTACCTCAGATGGTAACCCGGCTTTATTTATTTTTTATTTGTTTATTTACTCATAAAATGTTTATTTACTTTCATTTCCTTTTTTTAATTATATAAAATATTTCTTTTTATAGTTATTAATTATTATTATTATTTTATTTACTGTAAGTTCTTTTTGAAAATGGAAAATTATTTAAAAATGTGTATGTAAGCGTTATTTGAAAACGGAGTTTTCGCCAAATGAGCTTTGAAAAAATTTGCGCCAAATCTGATGCGCTTGTGGTATCCGTGCCGAAAAATTAGTGACCAGAATTGACTTCCACAATATAAGTTAAAAGAAAACATGCAATAAAAATAAATATAAAGGGAAAATGATGTCATAAAAGAAACTTTTTATTTAAAAACGTAATTGTTTCTAATTTTCAGACGCGAAATATGGAAAACATTCTTTTAGCGATCAAAAAATGCTATTAAGAGATTATCACAAAATCTCAAAATCAAAGTTTTTATGACATTTCTTTAATATAAAAAAATAAGTTTTATTTTCCTGCATGATTAAATTTTAAAATGTTTTATTGCATTCAATATTTTTGAGTGCTTCAATGATTACTATTTACTCCATGTACTGATTCGGTTATCTACGAAAATATCCAGCTGGTGAAAATCATGCACACCAAATTTCTGTGACGTATGCAAATAAATTGTGCTTTTTTATCAGTTTTTTTAATATAACTTTTAAACTATTTGGAACTAATTTTTAGTATGTAGTGCATTCACCAGATTACTTTCATAGGTACCTATTGGTACAAACAGAATCCAAAATCCGACAAGTACTTTTTGAGATTTGCTTGACGAAAGAATTTTTTTGAGTTTTAATGTCGTTACGTATCTCTGAGTATAAAGACTTCGCTTCGCTCAGACAAAAATGTGGGGAAAAGTTGGGGGATATTGTTTGCCATCATTCTGGGTGTTGAGACACTATGTCGGAAGAAATTAAGTGTTGGCTCAAAAATTGCTTATAAAGTTCGTGAATCTGATAGCAGCTTAAACAGTGTTGCCACGCCACCTGGAAAACACAAGGAATTTTTTTCCTACTATATCCAAACTACATTTTTTTTTTTTTTTTTTTTTAGCTTTCATTTTGAAAGCCGAATATTAACTTATGTTTTTTTAAGATAAAAAATAAACCAGTGTTGTGTATCAAAGTTATCCTATATTTTATGTGTCCTGTATTTTAATATAAATATTAGAGTGCATAAAGTAAGTAGCTTTTTCTCTTTTATTTCTGCAATTTTTGTGATATTATGTTCAAGATAATTGATTTTTAGGTAAGATTCTTTAAAATTTTATATCTTTAAATTATTAGATACAAAGTTTTTAGATATTTTAACATCCATTTACAAATATTTCAAAGTATTTTTTAACAGAATGTTTGAGTATCTCTTTATTGTTTTTATTATTAATGTAAAATGTAGAATTCAATAATAAGTGTAATAACTTTAAAGGGTTTTTCCATTTGCTTATATCATATAATGTATTATATTTGTTCAGTTAATTGGGTAATGGTAAATTATAAGATGTCTAATTAGCCTACATGCACACAAATATTTTTGTGCCCTCAACATAGAATAAACGCTTTGCATTGCAGTACAGAAAACACGAATTTTTTTTTTTCAAGATTACAGTGGCAATGGCAACCCTGTTAAAGTGAAAACTATCACTATCTCACTACTGTATCTACTGGCTTGTAGTTAATTAGGGATGCACCAAATAGTGATTTTGGCCGAATATTTGGCTGACAGGTGAACCGAATACCGAATATTCGGCTAGCCGAATAGTAATTGTTGGGCCGAATAGTTAACTATTCGGCCGAATATTCGGCTTTCCAAATTCTTTTTATACTGTAAAATGGGATGAATGGGAACATTTTTCAACTTTAACATTAAAAAAAAGCAACAACTGATTTTTTTATTTTTCTACCAAAAACTTCGGTCTTGTTTTGTTCTTTACTTTTTAAGCAAAAACGGAACATTTTTACTGTTTATATAGATATTATTTATTTTTTTAATGGTGTTCCGATTCACCCCGCAGATAGGGGTGAATCGGAACAAATGTTATAATCTTTATTTATTCCTTAATAGGGTTAATAAAAACAGGCAATAATGATAAGGGAGGATTAGGAACACGTAGTTACTGTGAATCCAAGCTTTTATTTTATATACAAGTAAAGATATGCCTTTTTAAAAATTAGAAAACAACTTTGAAATCAAGAAAAAATAAAATTTATTTTAAGAAATTATATTCGAATTGCAGAAGTAGAATTTAATACAAATTCAGTTCTGTTCTGTGTTATCCTTTACTAGTAGTCATTGGGTAAGTGAATCTATTGAGTAGCCCTAATCGCTGCATGTATTAATTCGATCTACTAATACACCCTCATCCCCAGCCCTTAGTACTGTTTACGTTTACATCCCTCTTTTTTTTTAAATTGGTTTTTCATTTGCTATGTTTGTGTAATGTCGTGGATGTCAGAGGATAATTCTGTGCAGCTTTTCTAACTAATTTGCTATTTTTAAATTATTTGGCTTAGATGCAGTATCTTCCCGCGAACCGCCATTTTGTTTCCCTGTTATTTTTTCATACATAATTATTTTACATAAAAGTACAACAGGGGTCGTACATGTCCTGAAATTCCTGAAAAAAAAAAAAAAAGTCCTGAAATGTCCTGAAATTTTGTAATCTGTCCTAAAATTCCTGAAATTTTTCTATATCGGCATTTGAATTCCCATATTGGATGATTTAAATGCCAAACTTCGAACCATATGCAAAAAATGTTTACGGCAAGGTACTTTCGTTTTTCACGCGTTCGCGGTAAAGAAAGCTACCGAGAGATTAAGATGCGCACGCAACCGGCCAGCAGTTGAGATAGCCGCGTCCAGCTGCCGCTCGGTCTTCTGCGTGAGATTTCGCTCGCGTACGGAGGAAAGAGAAATTCTTTCGTCCATGTAGTAAGAGCATTTCTTCTGGTTGATAGTTGTAAATTACATTTGGCAACAAGTACTCTTAGATCTTAATCGATATCGTATCTATATCGTTTTTGTTCGCTCGCTCGCACGTTTTGCTGGTGACCACGGTTTTTTTTTTTTTTTTTTTTTTTTTGCATTGTATTGGATACTTACTTTTACCGGGCATCGGATAGAAATTACGGATAAAAAAAAAAAATCGCGAATTTCATCAAAGGATCGCTTGAAAAAACGCAAATTTCGATACAAGATCTTGAGAAAACCAGAAAAGATTGTGTAAAAGTACGCGCATTTCGTCAAAATGTCACAAAAAACGTGCAAATTTCGTCAAAAAGATATCGAAAAAACGGGCTCATTCCGTCAACAAATCGCTGGAAATGCCCAAATTTCGTCAAAAAAACGCTTAAAACGGGCCTATTTCGTCAAACAATCGCGGAAAACGTGCTCATTTCGTCACAAAATCTCGAAAAATGCGCTTATTTCGTCAAAAAATCGTTTAAAACGCGTTCATTTCGTCAAAAGATCACGGAAAACGCGCTCATTCCTTCAAAAAAACGCGGAAAACTCGCTCATTTCGTCAAAAAACGCTTAAAATGCGCTCATTTCGTTAATAGAAAACGAAAAACGCGCACATTCTGTCAAAAGATCGCTGAAACACGCTCATTTCGTCAAAAAATCGCTTTAAACTCGCTCATTTCGTCAAAAAATCGCTTTAAACTCGCTCATTTTGCCAAAAGATTGCAGAAAACGCGCTCATTTCGTCAAAAAAAAACGCTTAAAATGTGCTCATTTCTACAAAAGATCGCGAAAAACGCATGCATTTTGTCAAAAGATCGCGAAAAACGTGCACATTCTGTCAAAAGATTACTAAAAACACGCTCATTTCGTCAAAAAAAAAAAACGCTTAAAATGTGCTCATTTCTTCAAAAGATCGCGAAAAACGCACGCATTTTGTCAAAAGATCGCGAAAAACGTGCACATTCTGTCAAAGATCGCTGAAAACACGCTCATTTCGTCAAAAAATCGCTTTAAACTCGCTCATTTCGTCAAAAAAATGCTTAAAATGTGCTCATTTCGTCAAAAGATCGCGAAAATTCCGTCAAAATATCGCGAAAACATGCATTTTGTCAAAAGATCGCGAAAAACGCGCACATTTTGTCAAAAGATCGTGAAAAACGCACACATTTCGTCAAAAGATCGCGAAAAAAGCGCACTTTTTGTCAAAAGATCGCAAAAAACGCGAACATTTCGTCAAAAGAGCGCGAAAACACGCACATTTTGTCAAAAGATCACGAAAAACGCACTCATTTCGTCCAAAAATCACGAAAAATGTGAAAAATATGTGCAAACATTGCAAATTTCCCCAAGAGATTGCAAAAAACATGCAAATTGCCAAGAGATCGCGGAAAAAAGAAAGAATTTTTGAAAATTTGCACCCCACCCACCCACCCACCCATTCACATATATTCAGATTTATAGTGACCATTGAAATAACCTGTATAGATTATTGGTTTTAAATTTGTGTGTATTGGTGATGACTGGTATTTTCTTTTTCCAAGCTTAAATGAATTTTGATTCTTTTATTTCGGCTAGTATGTCGGGTAAATGTGTCCTGAAATTGTCCTGAAACTTTGAAAAAAGTATGTCCTGAAATTTCACCTAGGGTCAGTACTACCCCTGCAAATGCAACTGAAATGATTATTTAATGATCGAATCATACATTTCATAAAATGATATGAAATTAAACAAGACAATTTACCTTTGGAAATTCAAAGATTGAAAGATCAAATTTTTCATAGTAAAAATCGTTCGATTTACTTATTCATTTATTATGTAAAACATTCAAGTAAAGTGAAAATACATTTTTTAGTATGCATAAGCCTTAAAAATACTTATTTTATGTTTCCTCAAAAAAATAATTGCAAAATAATGATAATAATGGCAATTTCTGAGAAATAATAGAGAAACAAAATGGCGGTTCGCGGGAAGATACTGCATCTGTTCCGCCATTTTTCATTTTTTCATTATGTTGTTTAAAAATAAGTAGAATTTAATACAGTATATCGTTTACAGGTCTACCATAAGTTAAAAGTCCCCTCTTTTAGGTTTAGAATACGAAAAATACTGTAGTTACATACAAAGTTTTGAAGACGTTGAAAAAATGAGGTTTTTCAGGATCCTCTTGAAGTTTTTTTATATTCCCCTGTAGTGGTGCCAACATGTCAAAACTGAATTCCCCACCTCTTAATGTTATTAAATTCTTATAAAAAAATTAGCAACTAAAAATATTGTCACATACATTTATAATGAATTTATTAGTATGACCGGGAAGTTTCGTTTCTATTCATCCCATTTTACGGTATTTTAAAATTTAAAGGTATTAAAATGTTACTTTTTAAAACAGTTTTACATAATATTTAATAAAAGAAACTTACATTTTGATAAACAAGAGCTTTTTATAAGAACATTTAGTATTGAAAAAAAATCTGCCTTGAGTTATTTAAGAAGCACAATTATGAAACTTTAATTAATAAAATTTTCTACGAATCAAAACAAACATTTTAAAATCAAATAATGAAAAAATGGCCGAAGAAAAAATTTACAGTCTGATAATTGTCCTTTTTAAATAACTCAAGGCAATTTTTTTTCAATATAAAGTACAAATACTTTCAACTTAATTTTGAATAAAGGCATGTTTGGCTCATAGTTCTTTTCTTATGAATGGTGGTATTTTCCACCCTTCCCATCATATCATATTTTACAGAAATCAAAGCATGTGAGTTGAATATATGTTATCTTATTTATTGTTAATATAATAAACGAACACACAAGTTTTGACCTAGAGTGAGATGAAATACAATGTACTTATGACTCAATAAGTTGATTATGATTATGGTTTCATGAACAAAAATTATCTGCCTTGATAGCTATTACTAATCTCAAAAGTTTTTTTTTTTTCTCTTAAAGGACTTTTATTTGGGGGAAAGCAAGAAACAGATTATTTACTAAACAAAATTTAGAAACTTGTATCTGCACATAATTTATTCCTAAGGAGAATCCTAATAAATCACCATTTTATTCCTTCTCATGTTTAATTTTCTTAAGTTATACTTTACAAACAGCAAATAAATAATGTAAAAACATTCTATTTTATTTTAAAATGATTTTGTTTCTAATTGTTTTAAATTAAATAAATTAAAAATTTGACAGTTAAAAGTAGAAATAATGAAAAGTTTTTATTAAGTATTGAATGGCCGAATACTTTGATATTCGGCCATACCAAATATTCGGCAGGCCGAATAATTTCATATTCGGCTCAACCGAATACTCGAATATTCAGTAACATGGCCGAATACCGAATAGATACCGAATATTCGGTGCATCCCTATAGTTAATAAACTCAGCCTGTGTGAGCAAGCTAAATGTAAAATCTTTTTTTAAAATTGTAATTTTAATTCAAATAAAAGTTTTAATGAGTTTGCATTTGTCTATCTTATCTGTATATGAATTTGTTTGTACTTTCAGTACTACTTGGTTATCCCATCCCAAACAACTTTTGCCTAAGTGTCACTTAATGTCACTTTCATTTGACAAGACACGCTATGTGTGTTAAGTCATCAAATGCTTTTTATTTCAATGTTTTGTAATACAGTAAAATTTATGTTAATTTGGTAAGTAGTTTGGCAATTTACATAATTTGGCAAAATTAGTTGGCAGGATAACAAAATAGTACCCTTTAATTTATACCTAATGATACATTACTTTTTTAAATTTTAGCCAAAATGAGACCAACATCAATCTTTGTGGGTGGCCTTAATGCTGACATCCAAAGAGAAGATCTTGAAAGAGAATTTAACAAGTTTGGCACCATGAATAAAATCTGGGTGGCACGTAATCCACCAGGATTTGCCTTCATTGAATTCGATGATGACCAAGATGCAAATGATGCCATCAAAGAGATGAATGGCGCTATGATCAATGGCTCTCAAATCCGTGTGGATCTTTCCCGCAATAATGGTGGTGGTGGAGGAAGACGTGGAGGTGGAAATGGCTATGGTGGAAGAGGTGGCGGATTCAGATCTGGTGGTGGAGGATTCAGATCTGGAGGAGGCCCCAGATATGGTGGTAGTGGAGGTGGACGTCCATATGGAAATGATGGTGGTAGTTTCAGAGGATCTGGCTACCGTAGCAGATCACCTATGGGCCGGTAATTAAATTTTATTTATCACAGCATAACAATCTAGTAAACTCATTTTAACAGTATAGTCTTAACTGTAGAAGTCGTTACTTTTTACATTATTAACATTTAATTCTAAATTTTTGAAATAGTTTTGCAAATTATTTAGGATATTCTTAAGTTAACCTTAACTCAATAGCCCAACACTTGCTAAGATATGCATGAACTCTTTAAATGTAAGAACTTTGTAATGACTTATAATTTGTTTTTTAGTATTTAAAAACTTAAGTAATTGTCATAGGCTGCAGCTCTAAGCCCCTATGAAAACAAAAAATTGTCATATACATGAACAGGGGTGGTGAAATACATGATTTTGCTTGCAAATGAATTTTTAGTGTTTGAAAAACTGTGAATAGATATTATCAAAAACACTTTTTTAAACTAGGTATTTTAACTTTCCAAATTGTTTCAGTGTAAATATGATACTTATATTAAGCTTACCTCTGTTTATATGTTTCTTAGTATTATAGAAAAAAGAATTACGATAATGCATTGTAATTTCTTCTGTAATCACGTATGATTTTGTTATAACTATTCTCAATTGCATATGTGTTGCAACTTGCGGGCTTGTGAAATAAATCTTTGACTGGTAGGTTTTTTGAAAATTTTCTCACCCCTGTACATGAAACTTGCTGTCTAGCAATCTCTAGGGCAAAAGTCATTAAAGCTAAAGCTACAGTAATTAACGCATGTATGAATGATACACATCCATGGAGAAAAAAATCACTAGTATTAAACTTTTTTGCAAGATAAATAGTAGTTATATCTTCACTCGGGTATGCTTGTATGAGTGTTGTACACCCATCAAAACAGCCAAGGTTTGAATTTCATGGTGGAATTGATTTGCACCCAAAATTTTGAAATCTCGCCCAATAGAATAATGTTGGTGAGAGACTCTTCCAGTCCAAAAAGTGTTTCACCATTTTCCAAAAAATTTTACATTTTGAAACTATCATAAACTCTCATGACCGTTTTGCGAATTTTGTAATATTTTCGTACAGCTGATTGACACATCTTACCAGTTTTTAGGTGCGTTCGTAATTATGTAAATTCGTAGCACTTATTGTTGTCGCTCAGTCCGTCCGTCTGTCCGCATATAACAACACAAAAACTACCCATCTGAATCATTTGAAATTTAAAATGCATAATTATAACATAATTTTGTCGAGTCATTCCAAATTTTATGAAAATCGGATGGATAGATCAATTACAGAGACATTCAAAAGGATTCCGTTACATTACAGTCAATAGGTAAAGTTTTTAATGCATTTTAATCGTTTGAAATTTAAAACATATAATTATTGCGTAATTTTGTCGAGTCATTTCAAATGTTATGAAAATCAGATGCATAGATCAATTACAGGGATAATCAAAAGGATTCCGTTACATTACGGTCAATGGGAAAAAAGTTTCAAATGCATTTTAATGATGTTACACTCATTCGAACATAATAGAATTGACATGAATCTATGAAATATATACTAAAATATGCATTCTGTACAATCTGTGTTTTATTATTAAATTACACGGCCACACAAAAGTATTCTACTATATAATGCTATATAGGGAAACATAGTTTGGCACGTGTTTTAATTATATTTAACTATTTCACATTTTATGAATAAGATATACGTTGCTGAGGTGTAATAAAAATTACTTCCTGCATATTTACAGAAACGTAAAGATTTCGACTACTATACTGTATCCGGAGTATGCTCTACTATATCAGCAAGATCTGAATATTTTTAAAACTTCGTTATCGTACGAACGCACCTCATTTGCTATGTTCGCGTGCAATTTCCAACTTGTTTTTTATTGCAAAAGATCTCTCCCCTCCAAGTCAACAAATTTCGAAAAAATTTTCCTGTGATCAATTGACAAGTTTTGTATTGTTTTCCATAGTTAAAAAAGAGTGATTCTGTTGCGAATTTTCCAAAAAATGTAAAATAACACATTCAATCAAAACTAATATAAAAATGTCTGGGATTTCAGACTAGATATTGTGAATTTCAAGAAATGGTCACTGAAAAATTCAATTTTATCACTCATTTGCAGAAAATGGCCAATTTCGTCAAAGAATTGCAAAAAAAAAAGTCAATTTTGTCGAATGATTGAGAAAAAAAAAAACTTTTTTAAGGATCGCCAAATTCGTCAAAGGCTCACTTTGGGAGTGGTAAAAAAAAAAACTGATTAACAGCAAATTTTATCAATTTCAGCAGAGTGTATGTGAGGGAGAGGGGGATCAAGTTTAGATAATGTTTTTTTCCATGGCCCTTTGACAAAGTTTGCAGATTTTTCGAGATCTTTTAAGGAAATTTGTAGATTTTTCAATTTTTTATTTTTTTTTTTCTTAATTTTTAGTGATTTTTTGATGCATTTTGCAAAATTTTTTTAGAATTTTTATATATATATATATATAAAATTTGCAGTTTTTTTTTTTTTTTTTTTTTTTTGCAATTAGCATTTTTTTTTTTTTTTTTTCCTCCACAATTGTTTGCACTCTTCCATGACTCTAAAGATTTTTGTAGTTTTTTTTTTTTGTGTGATCCTTGAACAAAATTCATGTTTTTCTCCGATCCTGTGACAAAATTTGCAGTTTTTTTTTTTTTTTTTTTTTTTGATATAAAGTACAAATACTTTTAATTAATTCTGAATAAAGGAATGAATTGGTCATAATTCTTTTCTTATGAATGATGGCCTTTTCACCCTTCCCATCATATTGTTGCAGCATATATGGGGTTCTTTTGATCTTATGGTTAGACAACTTCAAACTCTTGCTTATAGAAAAGTAGAAAATAATTTATTTACAGAACTTCAGAAGAAGAGTCTTCGAAACTCACAAATATTTCTAGATATTAAAAAATAATTGTTCAAATCTATCGTATAATTGCAGATATAGGTTCCAGAGACTCTTTATACAACGTCTCAACACTAAATCACATTCAAAATAACATAAATGAAGCTCAAGCAAACTCGCCTAACAAACGCCTTGTTCACTCAATGACTGACTGGTAAATAATAATAGCTCGCATCGCTTCTCTTCTTATATAGGCTCGCAGCATGTGCGGGAAATTTCTAGAACCATCTCGAAAAATCCACGGAACAACAAACAATGTATCAGTATATCTAAGGGGGGTTACCATAGAGAGGAAAGGGTTACCATCGCCAAGTTTGTCGCCAACTTGGTGATATATCGCCAAATTTGGTGACCAAAATTAGTCGCCAAAAGTGACGCCAACTTGACGATATCTTTATTATTTTGCCAATCTGCCGTAGACATGCACTGAAAATAATGGACAAGTTTGCTTGATAACAGAGACAATGTAACAAAAACTAATATTAGTAAAGGAATGGAGCTTAATAAGATTATTTACATTATTTTACAGTACAAACACTAACTATTTACAAAATTCGTAACACTACCCCCTCCTCAAAGACTGCACGTCCCGGGCAGTGCAATCCTTGAGTTAGAGGAAAACACTTAAAATAAACAAATAAATAAATAAATAATAACAATAATAATAAAATTTACATAAATAAGAACTAATTACTATTTACATATTTACAAAAAGTGACTTTCATGACCATGGTCTGAAATTCCAGTTTTGAATTTTTAATCACTTTGGCCAAAATAAGGGGCTAGCCGGTTATAATGTACGACCCTGGATTTGGTGTGTGGCGATTTTCGTATGCGTACGACGACGTCATTCAGCCTGTTGACGACTGTGTAAGGACCGTCCCAGTTTCTTTGTAGTTTTGGCGACAGTCCCTTACAACGTATCGGATTCCACAACCAAACTTTGTCACCTTCGTTGAACTCATGTCCAGTTGCCTTTGGGTCGTACCGTGTCTTCATCTTTTCTGATGCCAGTCCAATTCGGTTCCTCGCTAGACAATGAATCTCCTCAATCCGTGCCTGGAGTTCGACATATTCCTCAGGCGATGAAGGAGCATCGGGAGGACGGCCAAACAAAAGATCAGCAGGCAGACGTAGATCACGACCAAAGAGCATTTGAGAAGGGGAGTAACCAGTGGCCTCATGAGTGGCATTCCTGTAAGCAAGCAGGAAAAGAGGCAATTTCTTGTCCCAGTCCTGTTGGTCTCTAGACACCAGGAGAGAGAGGCTATTTAGGATGGTACGATTGAACCGCTCCACCATGCTGTCCGATTGAGGATGTAGAGGTGTAGTTCGAGTTTTGTCCATGCCGAGTAGTCCGCACATTTCCTTAAACACAGCCGAATCAAAGTTTCTTCCTTGATCGGAATGGATTTGAAGAGGAACTCCGTATCTGGAAACCCAGTGTTGAACCAGTATGTCTGCTACGGTTACCGCCTCTTGATTAGGAATGGCATAGGCTTCAGGCCACTTAGTGAAGTAGTCCATGACAACGAGGATGTACTTATTGCCATCAGATGTTCTAGGAAGTGGACCCAGGATGTCTAAAGCAATTCGTTCGAAAGGAGCTCCTACATTATAACGTTGCAATCGCCCACGGGTTTGCCTCTTAGGACCTTTATGTGCTACACAGGTGTCACAAGTTCGACATCACTTCTCCACGTCACTGCGAACATTATTCCAGTAGAAACGCTCTCAAACCTTTTGCAGGTCTTCATTACACCAAAATGACCTCCTGTAGGACTACCATGCAGTTCTTGAAGGACCATAGAAATTCTCGACTTGGGGAGTAGTAGTTGCCATCTACATGTCTTTCCATCGTCAGACTCCCATTTTCGGTACAAGATGCCGTTCTTCAAATGTAAGGAATCCCGGAGAGCCCAATAACGTTTAGTCGTAGGATGGTAATGGGCCATGTCTTGCCAGCTGGGCTTCCTGTTGGACTCCTCTTTCAGCTCTAGAATTGGCTTAATTTCAGGATCAGCAAGTTGATCTTTACGCAGGCTCTCGTCACTCCACAGATCTTGCGATGATGTAGACCCAGTTGTAACTTGTCTTATTATAGGACCTTTGACATTAAATTTCTTCTCAACCCGGTCGCAGTAGCTACAATTCTCTGAGCAGGGTCTTCTTGAGAGAGCATCTGCATTTCCATGTGATGAGCCTTTTCGATGGCGTATCTCCATATCGTACTCTTGAAGCTTTTGTATCCACCTGGCTATCTGGCCTTCAGGGTTCTTAAAATTCAATAGCCAAGTTAGAGAAGCATGATCAGTTCGGATCAGGAATTTTCGACCGTAAAGATAGTGATGAAAGTGGTCTATGGCTTTCATTACAGCAAGAAGCTCTTTTCTTGTTACGCAGTAGTTTCGCTCGGCCTTTGACAAGCACTTGCTGAAATAGGCGATAACACGCTCCTGGCCGTCGATTTCCTGGGACAGTACAGCGCCAATGCTTTCGTTGCTTGCATCCGTATCAAGTATAAACTGTTTATCGATTTGAGGATACGACAGAATTGGAGTGGATGTCAAGGCCTCCTTAAGCTTTTCGAAAGCAGCGTCACATTCCTGTGTCCACATAAATTTTTGATTGGCTTCTGTTAATTTATGAAGTGGTCTTGCAATCATCGAGAAGCCTTTGACGAATTTTCTGTAATAGGTGCATAATCCTAGAAAACTTCGAAGCTGGTGAACATCTGCTGGACGATTCCAATTTTTCACGGCCGATATCTTCTCCAGATCAGTCCGAACTCTTTCCGCCGAAATGATGTGTCCAAGGTAGGCGACTTCATTACAAAACAAACTGCACTTCGAAGGGCTTAACTTCAAATTAGCTTCCTTTAATATTTGTAGCACCCGCCTGAGGTTCAGATGTTCATCAAAAGATTTTCCTATGATTATGATGTCATCTAAATAAACAAGACATGCTTCATACGACAGCCCCCGGAGAACCGTTTCCATAAGCCGTTCGAAAGTTGCAGGTGCGTTACATAGACCAAAAGGCATTACCTTGAACTGCCATAATCCTTGTCCCGTTGTAAAGGCAGTCTTCTCACGGTCGTCCGGATGGATCTCTACCTGCCAGTAACAACTCTTCAGATCCAGAGTCGAGAACCAAGTGGTTCAAATCTATCGTATAATTGCAGATATAGGTTCCAGAGACTCTTTATACAACCAGGGTTGGCAAGTTTCTGCCGGGGTGGTTAAAACCAGTGGTAGAAACCGGTTAAAACCGGCATGGCAGAAACTGGTTTCTGCCAGTAAGTGGCAAAAACTGGCAGAAACTAAGAAACAGTACTAAATAAGAACTTTACTCAGCAATGATTCATAATTCACACTTACATTTGATATGTAAACCATTGAGCTAAAAATTAAAACATAAGATTATGAATGTTATTCAAAGTATTAAAACGTTTAAAAATGATCATATAAATACATACACCTTGCTTATTTAAAACACTAATTTTCATTCACTTGAAAAACAAACTTTCACAACAATAACCTGATACTGTACAAGTTTAATTATTAATATTATTGTTTAGAGTTGAATTTCTATTTCTTTTAAAAATTTACAAAAAATTCTAATTTAATAACGAATTACTTTTCAGATTATTTTTAAATAAATAACATAATGCAATTTCTTGTGAAAATATATAAGTAAATAATTGAAGCACAAAAAATAACATAGACAAAGAAAATTTAATGAAATATCTTGTACAATTATTTTACAATATTGAAGAAACAAATTACCACTCAAATATACTATTAGTATTTTTTCCACAAAGCATTCCATAACATAGGACTAATTTTGCTAATCTTTCTACAACAAACAAAAACAAACTTTCACAACAATAACCTGATACTGTACAAGTTTAATTATTAATATTATTGTTTACAGTTGAATTTCTATTTCTTTTTAAAAATAAATTTACAAAAAATTCTAATTTAATAACGAATTACTTTTCAGATTATTTTTAAATAAATAACATAATGCAATTTCTTGTGAAAATATATAAGTAAATAATTGAAGCACAAAAAATAACATAGACAAATTAAATTTAAAGAAAATTAAGGAAATTTTTTCTGCCCCCAGATTATTTCTTAGTTTGTTCTGAATGTAAGAAAAGTTTGAAAAAATTCTTTCGAGGCCAGCATTACTTGCTGGCAATCTCATGATTAAGGATGCAAAAGTTGCAAAATCTTCATTTGTTTTGTAAGTGAGATAAAAAAAAAAAAAAAAAAAAAAAGTCAGATTTATTCTTTTGAATATTGTATTTAAATGAAATCTTTTCAAAATCCAAAGAATTACTAGATCCACATATCACTATAACAATTCTATGAGAGTTTTTTTATTGCTTATTTATTAAGTTATTATTAAATCATGTTAGATTACAGAAAAATATTTTGAGTAAATATTTTTTTTTTCTTTTCAGTGCTTTATTTAAAATAAGCATTGCATATAGTTTTCTATTTTGGTTTTTAAACTGAGATTTTAAAATAATTGTTTAAACATAAATTACATATGCATATGTAACAAAAAAAAATTGTTACATTACTCAATTTTTCAAAAATCAAATTTTTTTTTAATTAAAACTATCTACAATATTTTATTTGTGTGCATATATTTATTCTGAATTATTTAACTACTAATTATTTAAGGATGAACTACTTAAAAAATTTAATATTACTAAAAAAAAATCAGATTATGTCACAGAATGTCTTTATGTCAGTTGTTGCCAGTTTCTACCGGTTATAACCACTTTCTGCCACTGGCACAGCAGAAACCACTTTCTGCCGGCAAAAACCCAACCCTGTATACAACGTCTCAACACTAAATCACATTCAAAATAACATAAATGAAGCTCAAGCAAATTCGCCTAACAAACGCCTTGTTCACTCAATGACTGACTGGTAAATAATAATAGCTCGCATCCCTTCTCTTCTTATATAGGCTCGCAGCATGTGCGGTAAATTTCTAGAATCATCTCGAAAAATCCACGGAACAACAATGTATCAGTATATCTAAGGGGGGTTACCATAGAGAGGAAAGGGTTACCCTTGGCGATATATCGCCAAATTTGGCGACCAAAATTAGTCGCCAAAGGTGACGCCAACTTGGCGATATCTTTATTATTTCGCCAATCTGCCGTAGACATACACTGAAAATAATGGACAAGTTTGCTTGATAAATGAGACAATGTAACAAAAACTAATATTAGTAAAGGAATGGAGCTTAATAAGATTATTTATATTATTTTACAGTACAAACACTAACTATTTACAAAATTTGTAACAATATATTTTACAGAAATCAAAACATGTCAATTGAAAATATAGTTATGGTTACTTAATAATTGTTAATGCAACAAAGAAAGCATAAGTTTGACCTAGAGTGAGACAAAATACAATGTACTTATATGACTCGCAAGGAAGGTCTCCATACGGGCATACTCAGAAAAATCTGAAAAAATTATAGAATGTTCTTCTCATATAGTTATATATGTTTATAAAAAAAATTTTCGGCGGAACCTCCTTATAACGTCCGTAAAAAATAATAAAAATTTTGTTTATTTGGCGATTTATCTCCGGTTGGCGAAAAAACGAAATTTTGAAAAATACGCTTTTACCAAGACAACACTAGATACCAGACTTGCTCATTCCTTCCATTACGTCACAAAAGGTGGCTGAATGATGTCCAGCAATTGGTACAAAACGATGGGTGCGTCACTTTGAGCCCTGTTTTTACTAATCGCATATAGCGGCCAGACACCTTTTTTGACGTCGTGATAAGGAATGAGCAAGCCCGGTATCTAGTGTAGCCCTGCTTTTACGCTTCGAATACTTTTTAAAGAAAAAACTTTCTATGTTCAGTTTATTTAAATACGTTTAGTTTAAGTAATTTTAGTTTTGCATTTTTACTTTACTTTAAGTGTAATTTTGTTATATACGTTTATATATGTACTTATAACAAAATGAAATTAATATATTTTATCTTTTAAAACACAATTTAAATTGATTAAAATTGTCCCAAATTGAAAAATATACTGTTAAAAATCTGCTGCATTTTGTTGCAACGCACTCCCTTGCTTGTATAGAAAACGGTTACTTAGCCGTGAAATGGAGCTTTCTCATTGGTTGGAATAGAGATATTATGTACAAGCGGTGGAGTGCGTTGCAACAAAATGCAGCAGATTTTTAACAGTGTATGACACGGTCAGTTCTCTGTGCTATGGAGCATTCTTATTGGTCAGAAGAGAGATATTCTATAAAAGTAGTGGAGTGACGTTGCAGTAAATGCTGCAGATTTTTAACAGTGAAGTCAATTAAAATCAATTTTCAGATTCGTTAAAATTGTTTGCTTTTGGCGAGGAAATGCACTGCTCGCCAAATCCCGCGTCGCTTTCAGCTTTTCACGCCAATTATTCCAAACTATTTTATTTTTTTACATATCTAATAATGTAATTCCGCCGCTAATTTTCACTGATCCTTTATTACCTACATGAGTAGTTTAATTCGTATTTTTTTTTTTCAAAAAATTCTGAGTATGCCCCCAATGGAGACCTTCCTTGTCAGTAAGTTGATTATGAGTATGGTTTCATGAACAAAAATTGTCTGCATTGATAGCTATTACTAATCTCAAGAGTTTTTATTTCTTGTTTAAGGACTTTTATTTGGGAAAAGCAAGAAACAGATTATTAACTAGACAAAATTTAGGAACTTGCATATGCACATCATTTATTCCTAAGGAGAATCCTAATAAATTACCATTTTAATCCTGCTCAAGGTTAATTTTCTTAAGTTATACTAATATTTTACAAACAACAAATAGTATTAAATCATTCTATTTTATTTAAATATGATTTTCTTTCTAATTATTTTAAATATATTTATAAATTGACAGTTAAAAGTAGAAATGGTGAAAAGTTTTACTAAGTATTGGATTTGGCCAAATACTTTGATATTTAGCTAAACCGAATATTCAGCAGGCCGAATAGTTTCATATTCGGCCTAACTTAATATTTGGTGCATCCCTACTTAGATTTATATATTATTACTTGGATACTATATATTTTAGAGAGAGGCGTTGTTCACCAAGGGTGGCTAATAAACACGAATTTGGTCAAGGGATCATGAAAATAGCATGATTTTTATCAAAAGATTGTGGGGTGAAAAAACACCTTTTTCATCAAAAGATATGGGGGGAGAAGAATGCTAATTTCTTTAAAAAATTGCAACTACAAACTGACAACAAAAAAGTTAAATTATGTCAAAAAGATCATGGGAAGGAAAAAAAAAAAAAAAAAAATTCGCCAAAAGATTGCAAAAAAGTTGAAGCTATTTTTTCATGCCTTGTATCATTAGTTATTTGGCTGTGCATCAAGTAAAATTTAATTTACATTTTTTGACAGAAATAACCTGGAAGGTTAAGCTATGAACATTCCTTAAGCTTAGCATTGACTTTGAATTAGCTTTTTATCTTTTAAATTTGCTTGCAAAAATGTATTGACATTATTCATGATAGTGTTAATCTACTGGTCTAGGTTAATATTCAATTGTAACCGCTGCATATAATTTTTTGCCTTAAATGTTTGATTTGTGCTATTATTGATAACTAAAGTAATAAATAAATTGTTAAAATGTGCCATTTTTAATTTGAAACTTTTTGTGAATTATTTTTATTTTATTTTAGCCCAGCAAGCAGCTGGTAAACAACCATACAAGCAACTATAAACAAAAACTACTGGAAGCAGAAGCAACTTTGCATCCTCTACCTTTTTGTTATTGAACTGGTCACCCACTTCTTCGTAATCAGCATTTACTATTCAAACTCATCATTCCATCATGGCGAGTTTTTATACTATGTAAATGTAAAATAAAAAATAAACAAAAAAATGAATTTGGATTATTCTTTAGTATTATATTACACACTTGTCATGTTACTGATATTTTTCTTATAAAATATATATATTTTTTGTGGTAGGGAAGAATTCTGCTAAACATATTAGGTACTAGTGTCATTTTCCCCATACTGGATCAAATTAGCTGTTGAATTGGTTTTGAAATGGCATGTTCAACAAATAATTGATCGATGAAATGTTGCTTCTTTATAATTTGAAGTTTCACTATCAACTGTTTTATGTACTTCATTTGTATTGTAAGTTAAAATTATCTTTATGGGGCATTTCTACATTGTTTAGAAATAAACTCTAAACTCCACCAGAATTCTCAAAATTCCTTTTCGATCTTGCTTTGCTTTGAAATTTTTCTTTATTTTCATTTAAAGTTCATCGTAGGTTTTGCGCCGCACTCCATTCCTTATGTACTGGGATTTTACAGGCATATATATGTTTATGCAGGCATGCAGGAGTTTCTCCTAAAGGAGGAATTCCACCTTTTTTTAAAGCAATTTTAGACATTCTCTGGATTCATACAAAAAAGCAAAGAAAACTTTGTAAGGGTAACGAGGGGGGGGGGGGGTAGAAAATTTAGTAATCGGACATATTGTCTATTCAAATCCTTCGAATGTTTTCTTGAATTGTTGTGCAAAAAAACCATAAAAGATAAGGGTTTTTTTTTTTTTTTTTCCCCGAAAATTTTAAGTGAAAAGAAATTTTTTTTTTTAATATTTTGTACTATTTATACACATTTTGGGTGTAGATATATATTAACTATTTGTGTGATTAAATATTCCTGTGATACCTTTTTCAAAATTCATTTCTGAAAGAAAGATCAATTTAATAGGGAGATTCTTGAAAAGAAAACAGGTGGTGGGGGTTAACAGCTAAACCATTCAAAATAACATTTGTTTTGAAAAATGAATGCTTGTAGATAAGTTGATCAGATATGTTTGACGAGCAACATGTATATGTGCCACAAAAAGGCTTAATAGTCCAGAAGGTGACAGTCGATTTACCTATGTATCGAGTAAAAGGACCGGACATACATCAAAATGCAAGTCTCAACGTGCACATTAAGAATATCACTGTCTACCTGGTCCTATCCTGCTGGAACGCAATGTAGCCACACTTTTATGATGTCAATTTTGAGTGTTTACCTATGTATCGAGTACAAGGACCAGACATACATCAAAACATAGGTCTCAATGTGCACATTAAGAATATCACTCGCTGCCAGATCCTATCCTGCCGGAACCCGGTGGCAGCCGCACTTTTATGACGTCAAGTTTGAGTGTTTACCTATGTATCGAGATAAAAGGACCAGACATACATCAAAAAGTAGATTTCAATGTGCACATTAAGGCCCTACATCAGTAACGCTCAGAGATAGACCGGCTAATGTTATTTCAATGGAAGAAATTTATCGCTTTCATTCCTTTGCATTTTGCTCAAATTTAATAATTTTTGTTGTTTTGAAAACCTGTAGGTTTAAACTATGCACGTTGTTTTGAAATTTTATTTCTTTTTTTAATTTTAAGGCGATACAAGTGCGTTATTTTATAGTATTTAAAATTCACCTTTAATGTCTTATTACGAAAAATCTGTTTGACATTTTAAAATTTGGTAAAACAGCATGCAGAGTTTAATTAATTATTTAGCTTTCAGAAAATGTTTATTTTGATTTTTAAAAAAATTTAATCTGTGCTATTTGTGTAAAAAGTTGAAACACTTTGATTTAAAATAGTCGAAAATGATGTTTATTCCCGCCTTCAAAAGGGATACGCCTTAAAAGCAATTAGGGGGTAAGACGATAGGTCTTTACTCTGCAGAGTCGGGGACGTATAGGTGAAATTTCTTGCCTCTGGCTATTCGTAAAATGTTGCTTGCTGCTTAAAAAAGTAGAAAAAGGCCTTTGAAGAGATCGCTCTGAGCTATTAAAGGGGGGGGAAAAATATTAAAATGCAGATGAGATTTATTTATAAATTTCGACCGTTGGATTATCGTCGAAAGAATTAAGCTAGGAAATTGTTTCGCTTGATTAAAGTTTTTTTTATTTATTTATTTATTTTTAATACCCGTAAAATGAATCGAAAAAAATAGAAAATGGCCTTTGTGCAAATCAATATCAACTAGGCAATGTAAAAAAATAAAAAAATAAAACTATTAAAACAGACGATAAACTTTTATAAATTTCTTTCATAGCATTAGCTTTAAAGCGAAGGCATTGTTTCGTTTAACTGCAGTGGCCTTTTTAAAATAAATGAAATCGTAAAAGCTAATCAATGTAAGAGAAAAAAAAAAAAAAATTTAAATGTAGGCGAGATATCTTTATAAATTTCTACAATGGGATTTCGCTTGACTGAAGTATGTCACTTTAAAAAACCTGTAACGAAATCAAAAATTGTAATACGACCTTTGTACAGAAAGATCTCAGCTGTTCAATATAAAAAAAATTATTAAAATATAGACGAGATAATTCTATAAATTTCTGTCATAGGATTTCGCTTCATTGAAGTAAGCCCCTTTAAAATACCCGTAAAAAAAATCTAAAAAAATATAAAGCTGTTTTTGTACAGAAATACCTCAGCAAGTCAATGCTAAAAATATTAAAATGTTGACGAGATATCTTTATAAATTTCTATAATGGGACTTCTCTCTATTCAAGTAAGCCACTTTAAAATACCCGTAAAAAATGTAAAACGGTCTTTGTACAGAGAAACCTCCGATATCTTAATGCCCCCCCCCCCGAAAAAAAGTTTAAAAACAATTAAAATACAAACGAGATATCTTTAAAAATTTCTAAAATGTGATTTAGCTCTATTGAAGTAATTCACTTTAAAATACCCGTAACAAAATTGAAAAGATATAAAACGTTCTTTGTACAGAAAGATCTCAGTTATATAATGAAAAAAATGCCAAAAAATATTTAAATGTGGAAAAGACATATTTATAAATTTCTACTACAGGATTTAGCTTGACTGAAGTAGCCTCTTTAAACACCTGTAAATAAAATCAAAAAAGTACAAAACGGTCTTCACACCGAAAGATCTCAGCTATCCAATGACAAAAAGAATCGTTTAAAAATATTAAAATGTAGAGGAGATTATTTTTATAAATTTCTACAATTGTATTTCACTTGACTGAAATAGCTTTTTTAAAATTCCCCTAAACAAAGAAGAAAAAGTACAAAACGATCGTTGTACCAAAAGATCTCAGCTATCCCATAACAAAAAAAAAAAAAAAAAAAAATTATTTGAAAATATTAAAATGTAGAAGAGATATTTTTTATAAATTTCTACCATTGGATTTCACTTGACTGAAGTAGCCTCATTAAAACACCTGTAAACAAAATAAAAGTAAGTACAAAGCGGTCTTTGTACCGAAAGATCTCAGCTATCCAATGACAAAAAAATCATTTTAAAATATTAAAATGTAGAAGAGATATTTTTATAAATTTCTACCATTGGATTTCATTTGACTGAAGTAGCCTCGTTAAAACACCTGTAAACAAAATCAAAAAAGTACAAAACGGTGTTTGTACCGAAAGATCAGAGCTATCCAATGCGAAAAAATATTAAAATGTAGAAGAGATAAATTTATAAATTTCTACCATTGGATTTCACTTAACTGAAGTAGCTTTTTTTAAATTCTAAACAAAGTCAAAAAAGTACAAAACGGTCTTTGTACCAAAAAATCTGGATATCCTGTGCCAAAAAATCTGGATATCCTATACCAAAAAATCGGTTTAAAATCTTAAAATGTAGAAAAGATATATTTATAAAGTTCTACTATAGGATTTTGCTTGACTGAAGTATCCTCTTTAAAACAACTGACTGCTTCCATTTCAATTCAGGCAGGGGGTGTCAGTTGACCGACTGCGATTTTTTTGAAAAAAATATGGTAGATTCTCCTATTAGATATATTAAATATTCCAAAAGGATTTTGCAAAAAAAAATTTTTTGGCCAAGTTATGGCATTTTGAAATATAGCTAAAAATCCATTTTTTAAAAAAATTGTGCAATATAACATATGTTTATTTGCTTATCATTCCAAAACTATAAGGCCTAGACACTTGAAATAACTTTTATTTTGAAGCTATTTAAATGAGTTTTGATATGGTGTGTATGAATTAAGCATTAATAATTAAGAAATTAGCAAAAGTATTGCATATTTCGCAGAAAAAATTGTGATTTTTTGAAATTTTAAGAATTTTTTTCCCATACAAAAATAAGTTTGATAATTAAACTAACAATGGTAATTTATTCATCCTATAGGATAGTCTTACTCATAATTTTTTTTTAGGCCCATGATACAACTAACTCTTATAACAGCTCTCAAATATGTCCTGAAATGCCAAAATGTCGCATTTCGAGGAGCCGTTATTCAAAAACGCCATTTTTTAAAAATCTGAAAATCTGGCAAAATAATGTCCTAATAGAATATAATTGAGTTATGAAGCTGCATTTTGGTATTTTTGCTTTGTATATTTTCTACATTTTTTTTAAAATGGCATAATTTCCACTACGTAAAAGTCTCAATTTATTGAATTTTTTTCCCTTAATTTTTTTCCTTTAAAACCAGTTTTAAAAAAACATTCACAAATAATCTCCTAATAACATGTTGTTGAGTCATGGAGCCAGATTGGTCTATTTTTGCTTTGTCTATTTACTACATTTTTTTTTTTTTTTTTTTTTTTTAATGGTATAATATTTTCTATGTAAAAATCTTAATAGTGTTTTATCAATTAGATAAAGCATTAAATGTTTTTAGAAAAAATTAATACTTTTGAGCAATTGCTATAATATTAATTGGAATATATTGTGAATAATTCCATAATTTATTGAATATAAAATTACTTAATATGTAGTATAAAATCTGTTAGCTTAAATAGCCTAAAAGAAACTTGTTTAGCTGTAATGTAATTTAATATGCATTACTTTTAATAGTACAACATATTTATATTACTTAAATTTGCATCATGTAAATCTACTTTGTTTAAAGGATGTTAATAAATTCAATTTTCACAACAGCAATATTTTTTTTTTTTTAAATAATCACTATAATCTTCAAAATTTCAATAATTATACTAGATCTTAATTAATAAATAGTTGTTCTGAAATGAACCAATTATTTCTATAAAATTCCTACAAGATTGAATATTTTTACTATTTCCTTATAATAAAACTACTTTATCCAAGTCAACAAACATATTGAGACATTCAAGCATGTTCAAGGTCAGTTTCTTTGTACAGTACTGAGGAGTTGATTGACCTTAGTAGGAAGAAACAAAGAGCACTATAGCCAATGAGCACTTTTATCTTCCCACCCACACCCTGGATTCACTCAGTCTGTTTTTGTCTTTTGAATTGTGGAGAGTAAAAAATCTGTCTTGCTTATTTTTGGGTTCATTATGTCAGATCATCATAGTTCTAAAAGAGTGAAGTGTGAGGACTACAGTAAAAGACATAAAAAAATTGTATATCAAAGTAGTAATGTTAAATTTTATAATGTGGGTGACTTCGCTGAATCAATCCAAAGCATTGTTGGACCCTCTGTAGCAATTAATAGTTCTGATTATTTGTGTCTAAACTGTTTTTCTTTCTATAAGAAAAAAATTACAGAAGTTTCAAATGAGCCCAAAGACGAAACATGTAAAAGTAAAACTTCTTCACCTTCCTTCATTCCAAGTGATGAGATTGTAAGTGCTTTAAACACAAGTATTAATACCTTAGATGTTGAAATATCCCCACTGAAGACACCCTCAGAAGTTAGACCAGAAAGACGATCGGGTTATGTTAAAAGAAAAAGACAAGAACTAGCAGAAACATTTGCTACTTCAGCTGTAAGCAAGATTGAAAACATTTTTGGAGTAGTAGATTCTTCTGCAAAAAAACCTCTGCCAAAAGAATCGGACTGTTCAAATTGCTCTGATTGGTTTTCTAATGTAAATATAGCACTCCAAGCCTGTAACAATAATGATAAAGTACAGTTATTGACTCTGATTCCAGGGGCTTTTAGTAAAGCTGAAATTCTGCAGAATTTACCAAATACATCAAAATACTTGATAGATAAAGCACGTAAAATAAAAAAGAAAAAGGGCATATATACTAAGCCTGATCCTTACCATGGCCATCCTTTGCCTTTAGATACATTGACTATTGTATTTGGATAACAGCAAGGATTGTTCCAGACAAAGCCCAAATAAAAATGATGTCATTAGTGTTATTGATAGCAATGGAGAAAGAGTAAAAAAAGTTAAAAGGTTTATGACAAGATCAGTAAGAGAAGCTTACATCTTAATGCAACAAGAAAACAATTTAAAAATCGGTCATGCTAAATTCTATTCTCTTCGTCCAAAATGGGTTAAAGTACAACCAATTAGAACAGTATGCACGTGTATTTATTGCAGTAACTTAAATCTTGTGTGTATTGCTTTGAAAAATTTAACCAATTTAAAACCTGAGGAAGAAGATCTATTGCGAAAGTGCTTATGCCAGGAAGTAAATGAGGACTGCTGGCTTCAAGAATGTGGAAACTGTCCAGGTACAGAAGGTATATCATGCGAGACACTGGGGCTGTCGTTGAAAGAAGAAGAGATTACATATGCTATTTGGGAAAGTGGTGATCTTATAAAGAAAACTTCTTCTATTGCCAAATTTTTAGATGATGCAAGGCATTGGATTATGAAAGCTGTCAGTCACTGTTATATTCATAAGATCCAGAGAAGGGCTATAGCAAGCATAAAAGAGTCTGTATTAGTAAACCACACACTGGTTTTGCACTTTGATTTTGCAGAGAACTGGTCTGTGATTTTGCCAGATGAAATTCAAAGTTACCATTGGCAAAATACACAAATATCCTTATTTACATGCATCGCTTATTTTGGAGAAGAGATAAAAAGTTTTGCTGTTATATCTGATGATGTTAAGCATGATACAGCACATGCTCTTTGCGCTCTCCAACTAATAAAAAATGAAATATCAATTATCTGCCCACCCAAAAATTTTAAAGAAGAAATTTACATTTCAGATGGTGCTGCAGGTCATTTCAAAAACAAATATCAGTATCATGAATTTTCTAAATGTAATAAAAAGAAAAAAGCAAAATGGATTTTCACAGCAACTGGACACGGGAAAAGTGCATGTGATGGTGTAGGTGGATTATGCAAGCATTATGCCACAAAATTTAACCTACAAAAAGAACCAGCACTTGCCATTAGGAATGCAGATTCATTTGTTAATACAGTGGGAAATATGTTGCAAAATATAGCAATATTACTACTTAAGGCAGAAAGTATTCAAAGTTTTCGATCAAGTAAAGAAAAAGAATGGGCAAATGTAAAACCTATAATTGGTATACGTTCACAGCATTATTGGTTGGTTCAGAACAATGAAGCATATATGGCAAGAACAGTCGAACATAATGTTAGAAAAATACAAGCATTAATGCCTTTAAAAAAACACACATTCTCTGTTAGGGATTTTTCCATAGGAGAATTTGTAGCATGTATATATGAAGAGGACTGGTGGATTGGATGCATAACAAGCATTTCTCAAGAACTTGAGGATATTACAGTATCCTTTATGCATCCTCATGGTCCAGCAAAGGGATTTCAGTGGCCAGAGGAATGTGGAAAAAGAAAAGACGAATGTCCAATACCAGTAAAAGACATTTTGCTAAAGCTGAAAAATCCAATTCCATGTGGACTATCTGCACGACTCCATTCCTTCGATAAAAATGAACTTAAGCAGATTGAGCATCTATTCCATATTTGAGAACTATTTTCAAACATTGGTAAGGACTATAACACAACTTTTATAAATTACATTTTACATTATGTTTATAATGATATAACATAAAAGATAAAAGCATGTTAGTAATACAGTATTAAATGAATTTTTCAAATTTGTTATTTTTATGCAGTATTTAAATGTTTTAATATAAATCAATCTATTCACAGTTAAATAAAAAAAATTAAGGCAGTGTTCTGCATTTTCCCACCATAATGTAAAAGCAAATTTAGTCTAATAGAGCCTATTAAGGAAAAAAAGTTCAATAAATTGAGACTTTTACGTAGTGGAAATTATGCCGTTTTAAAAAAATTGTAGAAAATATACAAAGCAAAAATACCAAAATGCAGCTTCATAACTCAACTATGTTCTATTAGGACATTATTTTGCCAGATTTTCAGATTTTTAAAAAATGGCGTTTTTGAATAATGGCCCCTCGAAAATGCGACATTTTGGCATTTCAGGACATTTTTGATAGTTGTTATAAGAGTTAGTTGTGTCATGGGCCTAAAAAAAAAATTATGAATAAGACCATCTTATAGGATGAATAAATTACCATTGTTAGTTTAACTATCAAACTTATTTTTGTATGGGAAAAAAATTCTTAAAATTTCAAAAAATCACAATTTTTTCTGCGAAATATGCAATTTTTTTGCTATTTTCTTAATTATTAATGCTTAATTCATACACACCATATCAAAACTCATTTAAATAGCTTCAAAATAAAAGTTATTTCAAGTGTCTAGGCCTTATAGTTTTGGAATGATAAGCAAATAAACATATGTTATATTGCACAATTTTTTTAAAAAATGGATTTTTAGCTATATTTCAAAATGCCATAACTTGGCCAAAAATTTTTTTTTTGCAAAATCCTTTTGGGATGTTTAATATATCCAATAGGAAAATCTACCATATTTTTTTCAAAAAAATTGCAGTCGGTCAACTGACACATTTGGGTATAGGCTGCCTGAATTGAAATGGAAGCAGTCAACTGTAAAAAAATTAAAAAAGTACAAAACTATGTTTGTACCGAAAGAGCAGAGCTATCCAATGCCAAAAAAATCATTTAAAAATATTAAAATGTAGAAGAGATATTTTTATAAATTTCTACCATTGGATTTCACTTGACTGAAGTAGTTTTTTTAAAATTCCACTAAACAAAGTCGAAAAAGTACAAAACGGTCTTTGTACCGAAAGATCTCAGCTATCCAATGACAAAAAAATCATTTAAAGATATTAAAATGTAGAAGAGATACTTTTATAAATTTCTACCATTGGATTTCATTTGACTGAAGTAGCCTCGTTAAAACACCTGTAAACAAAATCAAAAAAGTACAAAACGGTGTTTGTACCGAGAGATCAGAGCTATCCAATGCGAAAAAAAAAAAATTTAAAAATAATAAAATGTAGAAGAGATAAATTTATAAATTTCTACCATTGGATTTCACTTGGCTGAAGTAGCTTTTTTTAAATTCTAAACAAAGTCAAAAAAATACAAAACGGTCTTTGTACCGAAAGATCTTGATATCCTATACCAAAAAATCAGTTAAAAATCTTAAAATGTAGAAAAGATATATTTATAAAATTCTACTATAGGATTTTGCTTGACTGAAGTAGCCTCTTTAAAACAACTTTGAAGAAAATCAAAAAAGTACAAAACTATGTTTGTACCGAAAGAGCAGAGCTATCCAATGCCAAAAAAATCATTTAAAAATATTAAAATGTAGAAGAGATATTTTTATAAATCTCTACCACTGGATTTCACTTGACTGAAGTAGCTTTTTTAAAATTCCACTAAACAAAGTCGAAAATGTACAAAATGGTCCTTGTACCGAAAGATCTCAGCTATCCCATGACAAAAAAAAAATCATTTAAAAATATTAAAATGTAGAAGAGATATTTTTATAAATTACTACAATTGGATTTCACTTTACTGAAGTAGCCTCTTTAAAAAATCTGTAAGCAAAATCGAAAAAGTATAAAACGGTCTTTGTACCATAAGATCTCAGCTATTTTATGCCAAAAAAATCATTTAAAATATTAAAATGTAGATGAGATTTCTTTAAAAATTTCTACCGTAGGGTTTCGCTTTACTGAAGTAGCCTCTTTAAAATATCCGTAAATAAATTCGAAAAAATAGAAAAAGGTCCTTGTACAGTTGGAATCTCAGCTATCGAAAGAAAAAAAAAGCTTACAAATATTATAATGCTGAAGAGATATCTTTATAAATTTTTACCGTTATACTATCATTAGCGAGTGTATTGTTTCGTTTGACTGAAATGGTCTTTTAAAATATCCATAGACAAAATCAAAAATGTTGAGAATGGTTTTTGTACACATCGATCTAGGTTATCAAATGCAAAATGTCATTTAAATACATTAAAACTCTGACGAGATATCTTTATAAATTTCTACCATAAGACTACCAATCGCTATTGTTTTTTTTTCTTTTTTCCCCTCGACTGAAGTAGTCTCTTTAAAATATCTTTAACCAGGTGAAAAAGGCCTCGTACAAATCGCTCTCGGTTGTCCAAAAAAAAAAAAAATGTCCTACAAAATTTTTGAAATGCAGATGAAATATCTTTATAAATGTCTACCCTAAGACGCATTTTATAAATAAAGTGCTACCGCAACGGGTCTCAAAATACAGTAGAACCCCGCAAATTCGGACCCCGTTAATCCGGACCGGTTTGGGCCTTTATTTTTTCAAGTTTGAGAAGCGATTGGCTAATTTCCATAACATTAACTGGTTTCATCGTCGTATTCTGAATAGAAAAATCCTTTTCTGAAACATTTTCGGAAGAATTAAATAAAGTAAACATTTTTACTGTCTGTAAATATTCAATAACTTTAATATAAAGGTGGTTTTCTGTAAGTATGTTTTATTTTATTTCAGTTTTTTCTAATTCTCCGGATTTTCGATAATCCGGATTGGGTCTGGTCCCAATTAATCCGAATTATCGGGGTTTTACTGTATATATAAATAAATAAATAAGGATAATTCTAAAAATTTTGTTGTTTTCTGGCTACAGAAAATTTAGCCTTACGAAATTGTATTGGAAGTCTTTCTTTTTCCATGCTGACTAGACCTGAGAAGTACAAGATTTCTTATCTTTAACCCTCATTTCCTGTTTTGCTAATCACTTTTCCCCCATGGGATACCGAGCTCATCCCTCATTATTTGCCTGGGGGGGAAGAGGTGTGTAAACTTGTACTCTGAAATGACCATTTTTCGTGTCAATTAGCTTTTTAAATACCATTGGTCTTTTAAAGTGTCAATCTTTCAGTTTGGGATACGCCTTCGTGTTGGCAACATTCATGTGTTTGTGAAAGGATTCTAAGTTTCGATTTCACCGATGTAGCCTCTTAAGAATATCACTGGCTGCCACAAACATCAAAATGTAGGTTTCAATGTGCACATTAAGAATATCACTGGCTGCCAGGTCCTATCCTGCCGGAACCCGGTGGCAGCCACACTTTTATGACGTCAATTTTGAGTGTCTGCCTATGTATCGAGTACAAGGACCCGACATACATCAAATGTAGGTCTCAATGTGCACATTAAGAATATCACTGGCAGCCAGGTCCTATCCTGCCGGAACCCGGTGGCAGCCGCACTTTTATGAGATCAATTTTGAGTGTCTACCTATGTACATAGAATTATTAAAGAGAGAAGAAGGATAACAAGCTCTGGGGTGAGCTCAGCCACGCACAGAGGCAGTCGGGATACTGTCACCGCTCCCTCGCCCGTTCTATGATGACGCAACTGCTTCAAAACATGGCAACCTTGGCGAAGGCGAAAAGTTAGCAGACGGTCTTGGCTGATTTTTGCATGCCATTCTTTCATTGTCATTCAATAATCAGTTTGTTCACATTATAATAAAACCACTACATGTTTAAATTTTTATAGTACTTTTCTATTTTTAACACTTTCCTCTTTTTATTTATTTATTTATTTTAATAAATGCACAAATGATTTGAGCTTAAAAAGTAGCAGAGAGAGAAAATGCAAAACAAGCTGTATAAAACTACTAGAAAAAAAAAAAAAAAAAAAAAAAAAAAAAATGCAATAATCAGTTTGTTTACATCATAATAAAACCACTACATGTTTATATTTTTGTAGTACTTTTCCTTTTTCAACTCTTTCCTCTTTTTACTTATTTATTTTTTAATTTTAATAAATGCACAAATGATTTGAGCTTAAAAAGTAGCTGAGAACAAAAACGCAAAACAGAATGTATAAAACTGCTAGAGACCTACAGAGAGCAGTGCTAAAGAATTATATTATCTTATTATAAAATCAATAAATAAAAAACATCTGAATCCTTTCTTTGAATATCCAATTCTCTTCAAAACATAAAAATTTGAAAAATCGTAAAATTGTTTTTGATAATTTTCTTCAGAAAATCATCTTAATTTTCAACAAACAGTTTCAAAACTTTTAAAAATTTCATTTTTTCTTTTTTTTAATAATAAATATAATTTAATGCTATATAACAGTGTTTTATAAAAAGTATACTATACAGTATACTTTTTATAAAACACCTTTATTCCATTTGCCAGTTAAATATTCCTAACATTGTTCTTATTTTTGTTTTATTTTATTTTCCAAAAATTTAGTTAGTCTGCTTGAATCAAACTAAAACATATTAACTTTAATCACAAGTTAGTATTGATTGCAGCTTTTTTTAAAATTCCATTTAACTAAAAAAAATATTTTCTATTGTGTGTAATTTTTAAATTATCCATGAAAAATTAATTTTACTATTTTTTTCTCTTTTTTTCCCCCCCACAATCATCCAAAGAAAAAGCGTATCTAGAAAATTTAAATTCTGAAATCAAATGAAGGACAGCCCCCCCCCCCCTCCTCGCTCTATATCTACATTCAGAGTTGAATTCAGACACATTTCTCCGGGAGGGATTTCTGTTACTTTTAAAACAATCGCACTACAAAATTTTTATCTCCCGTGCCCATCGCTAACTGTCAATAAAATAAGAACATACTGAGGGAGATATGTGCCGAAAAAGCGATAACTTCGCCTAACTAGCATCCTTTTTCCCGCTGATCCCCCGCCAATGCATGCAAAGGATCATGGGATTTTGCTAACGCAGAGGAAATTCGGTGGCAACTAGCTAGCAGCGAAGATCCAATGCAATGTACGCTTGTTATCCTTCTTCTCTCTTTAATAATTCTATGCCTATGTATCGCATTCAAGATCGGGACATACATCAAAATGTAGGTTTGAAAATGCATATTGTAAATATAAGGGTCTGCTTTGTCCAATTTTACTGGAACCAGGATGCAGCAATACTTTTATGACATCAATTTTGAATGTCTACCTAGATATCGAATTTAAGGACCATATATAAATAAATATGAAGGTTTAAAAGTGCACATTAATAATATCATGGTCTGCAATGTCCAATTCTGCTGGAACCAGGTGGCAGACTCATTTTTTTCGTCAATTTTGAGTGTTTACCTATGTATCGGACCTGGCGGACAGTGATATTATTAATATGCACATTGAGACCTACATTTTGATGTATGTCTTGGCCTTGTAATTGATACATAGGTAAGCACACAAAATTGACGTCATAAAAGTGCGGCTGCCATCGGGTTCCGACAGGATAGGATCTGGCAGCCAGTGATATTCTTAATGTGCACATTGAGACCTACATTTTGATGTATGTCTTGGCCTTGTATTCGATACATAGGTAAACACTCAAAATTCACGTTATAAATGTGCGGCTGCCACCGGGTTCCGGCAGGATAGGACCTGGCAGCCAGTAATATTCTTAATGTGCACATTGAGACCTACATTTTGATGCATGTGTTGGCCTTGTACTCGATACATAGGTAAGCACACAAAATTGACATAAAAGTGTGGCTGCTACCGGGTTCCGGCAGGATAGGACCTGGCAGCGAGTGATATTCTTAATGTGCACATTGAAACCTACATTTTGGTGTATGTGGCAGCCAGTTATATTCTTAATGTGCACATTGAGACCTATGTTTTGATGTATGTCTGGTCCTTGTACTCGATACATAGGTAAACACTCAAAATTGACGTCATAAAAGTGCGGCTGCCTTGCGTTCCGGCAGGATAGGACCTGGTAGACAGTGATATTCTTAATGTGCACGTTGAGACCTACATTTTGATGTATGTCCGGTCCTTTTACTCAATACATAGGTAAATCGACGGTCACCTTCTGGACTATAAGAATCCTTGTTTATCCCCACCAGTAAAATTTATCTTACTTAATTGGTACATTCTCAATTTAATAAGGGACAAATGTCTGTTTTTAAA
The DNA here is from genome assembly GCA_964019185.1 of Maratus speculifer. Classification (NCBI taxonomy): domain Eukaryota; kingdom Metazoa; phylum Arthropoda; class Arachnida; order Araneae; family Salticidae; genus Maratus; species Maratus speculifer. The sequence goes on from OZ025302.1 coordinate 93,046,482, forward strand.
AACTAGTGACAAAACATTAAAAATTTCGTGAAAGGCTCCCATATCGAAGGGGTTAACAGAATTCATTCAAATTCAGTATTGACGAATATTTTCCTACTAAGTTTGTTGCATTTTAGCTTCTTGAAATTTGAGCAAAATTAGTTTTGAGTGACATTTGCAAAATTTAAAAAACAAAGAAATATTAAAACTACTTCCTGGCATGGTTGAAAGGACATCTATACATATAATAAAACAGTAGGACCCGGTGTGTCTGTACATTGAAGATAATGGACAAAAATGGAGTCAGGGCGATAAAAGAAAACCAATGAAACACAAAAAAAAAATTTTTGAATTTTTTGTCTGTCTGTCTGTCTGTTTGTTCGAGGTTATCTTCGTAACTACTGAATGGATTTTTATGCGGTTTTCACTAATGAAGAATGCACACTCCCGGGCAGTGTATAGGCTTTGTTTCATCAAAATCGGACAACAGACAAAAAAGTAACAAAAAGAAACAAAAGAAACTATTAGGTGCGCTGCTCACGTTTTTTAGTACATAACGTTTTTTAGTACATATAAAATCCAATAGATGTCACTGTGCGATTTTAAAACGCGCTATCGTTATGTTTTCGCCAGTCTACTTAAGTATGAGAAAGTTTCAAGCTGGCTGTCGTTCCATGTGGTTTAGTCGGTAGAACGTCAGTGCGCCATACTGATGGCCCGGGTTCGATTCCCAGCATGGAATTTTTTTTCACTATGTTGGCATTAACGCCTATAAGCAATTAAAAGAATTTGAAATATTGTATTCAAGGCGAATTTTCTCTCTGGGAAAATTTCCTTGCATTAATATGTCAGTGTAATTTTTTTTTCGATTTAATTTTTTTTTTCGAAACTTTGTTTTTCTTAAAAAATTACAGTAAATATTTGATATTTCCCAACGTTTTTTGAATGATCGACTTGCTTTTTTTTTTTTTTAATGTATGTCTGAACCTTATCTAACTACTTCTTCAAGATTTCTTTAGATAAACCGACCAGCGTAGCGGGCGAAGGCCGCTAGTTTTATTAATATGTAAAAACTTAAATGACACAACTATTTTATTTATAGAAATGTTATGTATAAATATTATTCATTCACATGTTAAATTCTAAGGTTGAAAGACATGTATGGGGGGCAGGCGAGACTAAGAAAACAGACCTTGTCATTCAACATCAATTGGAAAATATTCGAAGAAATTTTAATCTGGAAGTTTTCAATCAAGAAATTTATGCAAATCCCTTTTAACCCTACATTAGATGCACAGATGACATGGATATAAAATGGTGCTTGCAGTATTTTTAAAAATTTGAGAATCATTATTTTACTGTTACTTAAGGTCAGTTTTATGTTAGATACAGATATGAAAATATCAAAGCTGCCTGATTGATACCTACCCTCCTTGCGATTAAATACAATACAAAAATTGACAGGGTAGATGGTTCTTTTTCTTATCTTTCATATTTTTCTAATACTTTTCACTGCCTGTGGGTGAATGCAATCAGAATATAATATGTTAGCTATATGTATAGAACAACTTTTGTGAAAGTCTCAAAAACCTAACTTGAAAATTATCGTCAATAGAATAAGATCAAATTCCATTGTTCCTTGGACAGATTTTGAGCTTATTCTATCTTTCACAAAAGTTACTCTACACATTTAGCTAACATATATTTTGATTGCATTCACACATACACAGTGAAACATTTAGTAAACCTGTTCATTTTTCATACAATTTTCATTATTTTTTAATTCTGATTACAGGATACATGTACAATGTTGTTTGTCATATTTTCCGAAAAGAAAACTTTTTTTGTATTAAGAACACAACCTTTTTGAAATTCTTTCTTTCTCTAAGAGTATACACACTATCCTCATAAAAATGAACACAGTTTATTATAATAAGCCACTTAATCTACAGTTAAATCTAGCGATGGGACGAATAGTGATTTGGCCAAATACCAACTTTTTTTTTCTGATAAAGGAAATAAATTTTGATTATATATAATTAAAAAAATAGAAGCTCATTAATAATTATTACTCTTGAATGTATTTTTAATTTTGATAAACTTATTTTAACACAAAAAAATTATGAAATTGCATTATATCCTTTAATCCTAATGTGCGTCAAATTGATTTTAAATAAGTTTGATCATTTAGAGTTTGTGTCCCTAATGATAAGCAAATTTGTAAGAATGAGACTGTTCAGAAATCAGTTTCCAAGCATTAAATTACAAATTACGTTAAAGCAAAAGGTAGTAGAAACAAAATCTTTGATATTTGAATCGGCGCATACAATACTCAACTTCAATATTCCACTTATTCAACAAACATTAAAAAGGATAAACAGAAATTGATAAAAACTCGAATGAAGGAAGATGTAAATTAAAAACTAGTTGGATGTGCCAATCTCAAAACTTTCTTCTATCTCATTTTAATCTACATTTTAATATTTAAAAAAATAATTACTCATGTTAATTCTTTAATCATTTTAATTTGCTAAGGCACAAAATTCGCTATTGCAGCCCCCCCCCCCCCCTTCTGGCAGATTTTTTTTAAATTCAGGGAGGACCAACTAGCCATAGCTATACACTTACACAAAAAATTTGGTTCAATTCGATGAATAACTTCATATACTTTTAGTCAGTACAATATTGAAAATGGCACAAAAATCTCAACTGGAGCGCACCCTTCCAGTGAATTTTTTTCAAATTCAGGGAGGACCAATTAGCCCTAGTCATACACTTACACAAAAAATTTGGTTCAATTCGATGCATAACTTCATATATTTTTGGTCAGTACAATATTGAAAATGGCACAAACATCACGATTGCAGTGTACCCTTCTGGCAAAATATTCCAAAATTGAAGGAGGACCTGCTTGCCACAGCCAAAAACATTCACAAAAAATTTGGTTCAATTCTATGCATAACTTCATACACTTTTTGATGGTAGAATGGCGACATACGGACACACTCATGAACGGACAGACATATTGTAAAAACATGTTTTTTTGGAATATCTGACCCCTAAAATGTGTAAATCTGTCGAAAACCAGAAGTCGAAAGAAATTTCAATTTTAATACTTTCTTCTATTGAAGATAGAAGACAGTAATGTATACATAATAATGTTTATATTTAAGTCAATAATTATGCAAATAATTATTTAAAAATGAAAACTATAGAATAAAAAAATGTTTTGTTCAGTGTTTAGAATGTATGTTTAAATATTTATAAAACCATCGTCATAAAGCAAGTTGTCATCTAATGTGTTTCTAGTTTGACACCAGTTCTGTTTTCAGATGTACCGTTGTATTTAGAATAGTGATATTTAATTTTGAAAATGAATCTTTGTTAATACACCTAGTGAATGAATTTTTTCATTTCTCATTTTATAGAAAATAAGTTATGAATTTCATAACAGCCTTTTTTATCTGTGCATGGAAGTTGCAGATATTAATAAATATTAGAGTGTTTTAGAATAAGGCAGTGTTTTTCTTTTTTTCTAAGTGTTTTTATATCTTGAATTGTAATATATCATTCTCTAATGAACACATTTCTTGTACAATTAAATCTACAACTTGGGTAACATTTTCTACAATATCACTAACTTTTACAGGAAATATTGAAAGGCTGTATATTTTTTAGTATCTGAATAACTGTATAGTTTGTAAGTGAGTATGAGAATGACTTCATAAAAGAAATAACCAATTTGGATTAGAGAAAAAAAATTGCAAGAAATGAAATTCTTTAAATCCTAAATTTATTTAGCAAGATATCTTTTACTATTTGGCAAGATTTTAGCAATATTCAGTGAGATATTTCTAAATATTCGGCTACAGGTATTTAGCCCACCAGGCTTCAATATTCGGCAAAAGGGCCGAATATTCGTCCCATCCCTAGTTTGAACACTGTTGCTACATTAGTTTCGACCTTTTGGGTTATTCAAAAGATATTAGTTTCTTTTCAATTTGTTGGCGGTTACCTGTGGGTTTTTGGGGAAAATATTTTAGTGGAAATATGATCTGTTTACACACCTGGAATTTCAGGATAATTCCTCATGTATTTTTCTAAATATTTAACAAAACATATAAAATTGTAAGTGACTGGCCATATTGTGTATAACAACATTGTCAAAATATTTTAGCAAATCTTCTCAGTTTAATTGGATAAAGAAGATACTCATAGAAATTCAAATTTTAAATATAAGGAATGAACCTGAATAATTTTGGGGGTTTCATGGTTAAGTATAAAGGGAGGAATGGTAGATTATTTCCCTTAAATTAGATAAATGGGTTTTTATGCAGAATAATATGATTTGCTTCGAATTTCAGATAATTGTATATTTTGATAAGAATCTCTGATTAGTTTTACATGTTGAATGGTTAAGTATAAAGGGCGAAATGGGGGAGCTAATCCCCCCTACTTTGTATTTCGAGGGGCATTATTCTTTCAAAATATATAAGGTTGTAACATACAATTGGTGTAAGTAGCCTGTGAGCTTAATGCCATCAGTTTAACTGGGCAATGTACTTTTTATTATTAATCCCGATTGCTGCTCCATTGCCAACATTGTGCAAAATACTTTTCCATTATTCCTGTAAATTATATTACATTCGATGGGGAGTAAGATACTGTTAAATGGCTGCATGGGCTGATATTTCGAGATTATGGGCCCAGCCTGGCTCAAACGAAAGTTATTTTGGCCTGTCTGTACCTGGTGTAAAATTAAAAGTTCAGTCAGTAAATATCTGCACGGTTCAGGCTGATTTCCATTAACAGCATTCGGACTAGGCCGGGCTCGAGCTTTAATTTTTTTCCTGAAGTATCGGGCCGAGTCTAACATACTGACCAAGTCTGTTCATAAATCAGTAAAATTTGACTTGGTCCAAAATTTTTTTCAAAAAAGGCATTCTTTTTAAAGAATTGCAATTTAAAAAAATATTACATGTAAGAAATTTATTAGAGTTTTTAATTTTAAATTAAAAAAAATAATAATAATAATGGATTTTGTTTTTACTCTGTAACCTGGAGAAACCCAGGTTCAATTTACTAGCATTTGTACTTGAGTAACATCATTAAAATACCCTGTAAATGATTTTACTTCATAGACATTATAGTAACTGAATACTTTTGAGTTCTCCTCTATGCATACTGTAAGTGCTACAAATAACATATTCTGTAATAGCTATCTTCTAGCATACTTCTATAATATATATAAATTTCATTATGTTTTAAATATTGTAGGGCTGCTAAAATACACCACAAATGAAATCTATCCATAGACCATAATGCATTGATTCCCAATGTGGTATGTATGTCTCATGGGGGGCCAGTTTGACTCTTTAGGAAGGTGGGGGGGGGGGGATTTCAAATTTGTAATTCATCTATTTCATGTGAGGTTTTAGGAAAAGTAATATTTTTGACTAAAAGTATTAAATGCAAAATATAAAAATAAAATGTAAAATAATTTTTAGTTTAATTTTAAAAAGAACCAAATAAATAAAAATGGAACAATAGCCAAAATTATAGCATAGCACGGTAGTGCTATGCTATATTTATTTCCAATGCGACTCCGTAATGTTATTTTAATAGGGAATTTAACATTGAACGAGTTATTTACTAGACATTTTTCCACCTTTTGTACGCGCTGCCACAGATTTTCTTCGAAGCACCTAATTGAGTAAAAAAAAATTCCTCCAATCAAATAAAAAAAAAAAAAAAAAAAAAGGAAAAGAAAAAGAAAATGAAAATTTTAGTGATCAATGGACATATTTCCTGTAGCATTTAATAATTTTTACGTGATTTAAAAAGAAATTTTTTTTGTAAGAATTAAAAACGGCATATTTAAGACTTCATATTGGAAGTGAAACGGAGATTTTTAAACATTTGGTACCAGGAAAAAGAATCATTTTCAGAAAATAAATATGAAGCATGATTTTTGTAATAAAGAGATATTTTCTAATATTAATTGATGGATCAAGGCGATTTTTAATTGAAGAAATATAGAAAATTAGTAAATTAAGCTTTTTTCTACTTATTGTTTTTTCAAAATAATAGAAAATAACTTAAAAATATATATGTAAATAATGGTATTTGAATGTGGGGTTTCTGACACATTGGCATCTGAAAAAAAATCGCGCCAAAGCCAGTATATGATATTTGTGCTGGAATTTAGTACCTATACCACAATTTTTAATGTCTTCGCCTTATACGTTCGAAGAAAATCAAAATAAATTAAGGTAAATAAAAGTCTCCAAAAATAATAGTATTAAAAAATAATAGTAAAAAATAATAGTATATCATCCTTGGTACGTAATGAAATTAGTAAATCATCAGAACTAGACCTTCAAACTCAATTCCTGGCAATTTTTTTAAGGCTAAACCGCAGAATTAACGACTAATTGGCGTAAGACTTTTCGGCACTGCAATAAATTAGCCAATTCTATCAACCTAATCATTCAAATATTTTTTTTAATTTCCAATTTGGCGTTTTTTTAAAATCGCTCCTCAACTTGTAACATCACAAATAATTAATCATTGAATAAAATTTAATTTTGAATTAATTTGTATTAAATTTATTATTCCTATGATTGTTAAAATGATAAGAAACTTACACGATTTAATTTTTAAAACATCACAAAGAGTTTCTGTTGAAAAGTAGCTGTTTTTTTTTTATATTTCAAGTTAATATTTTTATAAAACTCTTTTGATGCATTATTTGTATGAAATTATAAAATGTAAACTCATTTGAAATATTCATAACGCTCTGTCCTTTGGCACAGATGTCTAATACTTATCACGTTGGCGCAATTTTTGAGAAAATTGATGGTGAAAATTTCGTTTTCAATAGAACAAAGCAATTTATATCAATTTAAGGTACTTCTAGGTTATCCCGTCGACCAATTTCGCCAAATTATACAAATCGCCAAACTATAATAGCCAAATTATACATGTTGACATAATTTTTATTTTAAATAACGAAAAAATAAATAATTAGTAGAATATTAATAAAAATATTAATAAAAAGTCGAAATAAAAATCACTTAATGACATTTTAAACACGTGAATTGTATTTAATGTCATTGAATGTGACATTCACGATCATCCATTATTGGCATTTAATCTTATAGTTTGGCGATAATTTTTTGGTCGACGGGATAACCTAGAAGTACCCATTTTAAAAAAGAAAGTACAAGAAAATAATTTATTAATAAGTATACAATGATAGCCGAGTTAGCATGTGAGACACATAATCGCCATTTTGTTCCAATCGTGCCAACGTGTTGCATGCACAGTGTATGCCGCTGAATGCCCCTTAGGCATTCTCTTGAGCTCACCCAGCCCTCCACCCCCATAGTTCGCTTCTAGCTATGGCCCTGGGTGAATTACATCAGTAATTGTGACACGATACCGCATAAAGAAGTCCTGAAGATGATACCCTCAGTTAATTTTGAAATGAGTTCACCTGAATGCAATAGTTATTAAAAAACTTGAGATATTAAACAAAAACATAATTTGCAGAACAAATTAAAAAAACCAAGATTTATTTCCTACACTCTTTAAGCCCGAGAAGGGACAGATATTAAAATAATTGATTTATTCATTTTGACATTTAATATTAAATTTTGGTAACAAATAAGTTAAACCAAGTGAACATGAAAAAATAAAAATGCAATTCAAACAATATGATACTTAACCACCCTAAATCTTAGATCCCGTTCAAATGAAATCGAAATAAATCTAAGACTTTTTTTCCAAACTCAACTTGCAAATTTGTATTGCAGATTTTGTATTATGTTTACGGTAAGTGTAAACAAAATGAATAGGCAATCAAAAAAGCAAATGTTCAGAAAAAGTCGGAGATTTATTTCGATTTCATTTGAACGGGATCTAAGATTTAGGGTGGTTAAGTATCATATTGTTTGAATTGCATTTTTATTTTTTCATGTTCACTTGGTTTAACTTATTTGTTACCAAAATTTAATATTAAATGTCGAAATGAATAAATCAATTATTTTAATATCTGTCCCTTCTCGGGCTTAAAGAGTGTAGGAAATAAATCTTGGTTTTTTTAATTTGTTCTGCAAATTATGTTTTTGTTTAATAATTATATGAGCAATTTTTAAAAATATTGATAGATATTTATGTTTTACTGTTTTCTCAGCTTTATTAAAAATTTATTCAATGAGCTTTTTATTTCTATTTACATATGCATTTTCTGTATGTACAGGAGCAGCTGTGACATATGTAGTTGTTTAAAGATATTTAAATCTCACTGTCTGTAACATACTTAAATTTAAAAATATTTGAAACAACTAAATATTGTACTATAAATGTTGCAAAAATTTAAAATCTTAAATAGTACTAAAAGAGGAAATATGTAGATAGTACACAAATATATGTGGCAGTAGTGCAGGTTTCCTACACAGTAAATTAATATATAACAATTTTAATTTTAAAATTCGATGGCAATAAATTAAGGATAATTGTGGAGGAAAAAATAAGTGTTTTGATGGGGAATAATGGCTACTTAACATTGATAAAGATCAGAATCTTGAAATGATTGTTGTGTATTTTTTCAATTATAAAAAGGAAATACAGTGTTTAAAGCTTTCCCACTAACTCCCAATTAGTTATTAAAACGAATTATAACATGTATTTTATATTATCTTGTATATTACCTATTTTAATGGTAAGTATACCAGTTTCTTCAAGTATTTTATGAAGATGAAAACGTAGATGATATAACACTTTTGTTTGTTGAGGAATATGGAATGGAACAATAAAATTATTTTTGGCATAAAAGTGTAGATATATACAGTAGACTCCCTTAAATTCACACACCTTGGTACCAGAGGTTTTGTGAATATTAGGATTTTGCAGATTTCTGGACATTGCTTTGTTTGCATTTTTTAAAGTCATTTGAATGTAATTATTGAAGCAATCGAAACTATAATGAATGCTTACAATAGTATAATAAAATATTTAAAAAAGTAATAAATTAAAAGAATAAAAATTTAGATAATTTTTAATATGATTAGAATATTAAAAAGCAAAGGACAAGTTAATTATCAATAATGTCTGATTAAATAGTCACTATAAAGATGAAATGTATTTTTCCCAAATTATTCAGTGCAACTTACCTGATAAAAGTATATTACTAATTCACATAAAAATCATAAAATAAGGACATTTTATTTCAGGTTTAGCCAGTACGGATTTGAGGGAATCTACTGTAGTTGCATTGCATTTATAGAATTAGATTAAAAACACATATGCGACAAAAATTTCACCTCTCCAGTCACCTCTCCAAGTCTCCAACTTTTTGTACACCAATATTATCTTAGGAAAAATCTTGTTCTTTTAAATCGCTCAAACATTTCAATTAAATAAAATAACATTTTCTGCATTAAAATACTGGTATCCAAAAAGCCGAAGACTTGACTGCTCTGCCTCTCTAATAAATTAAAAAATAAGAAATGAATAGTTATTGCTATATAATGTGTGTGAGAGGAAAAAAAGGGGGGTGTTGCATCATGGTTTTACAAATCTTTGGGGGGGGGGGGGCATGGCCAATAAAAGATTGGAAACCCCTGCCATAATGTTATTGAATACTTTTGAGTGCCCCTCAAATAAATCATGAATAGTACACAATTTTCAATATTGAACATGTCATTTTGATTAACAATAAGGTAATATCTAATACACAGGTAATAACAGACACCTTGGGAGTGCAGAAATTGTCTGCTATTCGGAGGTGTCCACTATTGGGAAAACCTCAGAAATAGAAAAATTGCTAATGAATGATTAATGTTTCATTAATCTATTTTAATATGTCCTAAAACCTCTATTATATGATTAAACAGAAATTAAAATATTTTTTAAAGCAATAAAATTGTGCATACCTTTATCCTTTGTTTATTACATTCTTACAAAATTTTTTTTTACAAAAGTTTGCTTTTACTTGCGATTACACGTAATTTGTTTTTCAATGTGAAGTTTTAACTCTGTCAATAATTTTAATCCTTTTAAATCATCTTTTTCAAAAAAAAAAAAAAAAAAAAGGTAATTGTTTATTGTATTTTTTTGCTTTTTAAAAGCATACAATCTCAAATTATCCTAGGGAAGGGGGGGGGGGATGATCACAGATAAATGTAGGGGGAAAGGGGAATTTCTCCACCTCATCCCCACATTTATCTGTGATCACAAAATTTGTGACACATTGTCCTGAAAGGATTTTTGTTTGTTTTTTCCGTCCTCAAAAAATAATTTTTCATTCTTTTTAGCCAAAATTACTGTCTGCTATTTGGAATGTCCATTATTCAGAGGTTAAACATACAAAAAATTAAGTTTTGGGAGTGGGGATTTGAAAACTGTCCTTTAAATAGGTGTCCGCTATTCGGGAGTGTCGGTTATGGAGGTTTTACTGTATATGCAAGAGCATGGACAGACAAGCAAATCCAATACTTAATTACTTTTTTACTATGTTAGAAAGTATTAAAAAATCATGACATAAACTTGAAAATGATTTTTAATTTATCTCAATCATTATGACTTATTTTAAAATTAAATGTCAATGGTTTTACCAGTTTTTATACACCTGGTCTTTCTATCCCCCCAAGCCCTGTAGTAAAAAATAAAGTTATTCTGTAATGCTTACCGAAAAAAGTATATTTTATTAAACAACAGATAAACTACAAAATAAAAATTATAACAACATTTTATTTGCTTTGGTGTAGATGAAAAACAGTAAATGCACATAATGAATATAGCAAATTTATAAATATAAAATTAACAAGCATCTTTCAACTAAGTACCAATATATCTCAAATGATATATAAAAATATCTGCTTAAAAATAAGTACACAATATAAACAAATTTGTCTATGATTTTTAAGCCCAGGGAAATTCCAGAAAACATGATTTGGCACATAGATAGTATCTTTATTGAAAAATCAATCTTTTATTGTTGATCTTCTCCTGTAGAGAAAGGGGGAAAAAAAGAAATTATGAGTAAAACAACATTATTTCTATTTTGAAATGAATTAGAAAGTAAGAAATAATTTACCTTGGATTTGATGTAGGAATTTTGCTTTCCGTATTTAAGCTTCCAAATGTTGCTGATTTCCTAAATACTTCTGAAATTTAAATTATGAAGTTAAATAACTCAAAAATAATAATAATAATAATGTAGTAGCAAAATATAAGTTTTTTTAATACAAATTTTAATATATTTGTGTTTCTTTAAATTATGATTCATATGATAAACATATAAATGAAATTTTTTAAGATGTGCATGTATAATGAGTCATTGTGTTGCACAAAATAAAATAAATGTTTTTTCTTTTAATAATTGAAGTACTCAGATGATAAAGGTGTTAATTGAGAAAATGAATTGTTAAATTCCAAACATCTATTTCCCTTTATTGTCAAATGCTTATTTTATCAATTAAAATCTCTGTAAAGATTAAGTTTCTTTCAAATAGTAATTTTACAAATGGTAGAGGACCATTGATTATTTTCAATCATATGATTAAAACAATTTTTTTTTTTTTTTTTTTTTTTTTTTTTGCCACCTTTCTCTTTTGAGAGTTTCAATTGTCTCAAACATTTATCAATTGAAAATAAACATGTAGTTATTAACACATTCAACGCATCAATTCTTTTTTTTTTTTTTTACATCACATTTAATCAGCTATTATAAGCCTAAAAACACACACTTAAAACATACAGCAAATGTTTCAGGCTGCGATCAAGACTGTCATCAGTACAGTGTCATACAATAACCAGACCATTTAAAAACCTGTTCGAATTTTAAGTTTTTAAAGTTAAATTTATAAAACATTCTGAAGCTTACAAATCATAGAAAACACATTAATCGGCAAATTCTGTAAACATGTGAATACCTTCAAGAGATATGCTACTCTTAATTTTGTGACAGCTGATTACTATAATTTGTGAAATTTGGAGTATGATCAGTAAGAAATGTTATATCAATTTCAATTGGAGGTTTATAGCCCATTTATGTTCAGCAAGGTGGATAATGCAAGTATGACCAATATCAACAATATATACTGAATATAATCTACGGTATCCCCTATAAGGATTGCAACTGTTTTTAAATTTAAACTTTATTTAATTGTTGTGTAGTAGTCACTTCTAAAATTTATTACTGGGATCCACAATTTGATAATGAGAATACACTTATACAGAGAAAGATGTACAATCTGCATTCTTCATTACAAGATTTATATCACTTAACCATATACACTATTTACAGGCATTAATATTTACAATTTTATAAGTGGGATAAGAAGTCCTCTGTGGGGAAACCAATTATCCAAACTGATGTAATCAATTGACCAAATTCAGAATATTTCCAGAAAAAGTGCAATTTTGACATGTAGATTTGCTTGAAACATTACAACATGCGAGGTAAAAATTCATGTCAACATCTACAATTTGAAATGAAAGCTTAATTAGACAATTTGGGCATTTTGATTTTTATAGAGAAGAAACATAGGAATTTTTGTTTCCAAGATAGTCACATAAATTGCTCTTTTTCCAAACTCTAATTTATCTTTGATCTTCTTTGGATCACAATCTGAATAATCTAATAATTAATTTAAAATGAGAAAGATTTTCACAGCCACATATATTCTACAGATCTTATCAAATAGATATAATATTAAGGCCCAACCAGTTAACCAGAGTACATCTGACAAGGAAGGCATAGGCATAGGAACCCGGGAAGCTGGGGCTCTCCCTGGGATATTTCACATAGGCTCAGCTCCCCGGGGGAAGTTAAAAAGTAAAGTTTACTTTTTCTAGGAAATTCACGAGGAAAGACAAGCGTTTCCAAACTGAAGATAGTTTTTATAAGATATTAGCAGACAAGCCAATCCGTCCGATTAAGCACAACTCAAACAATAAGAAAAATTGAGAATTTTCAGCGAAGCACTGGACCTTACCACCAAGGAATTTGAAAAAAGATTTAATCAAAAAACTTTTGACTCTCTCATGAAGATTGATTCCATATTCATGGATGCAGTTTCAATCACGTCATAAGATATGAAGCAAAAGTTTAGAGTACCTGTTGATGATTTTGATTTGACAAAGCTTTCTGCAAAGTTGACACTTCTACCAACACTAGTCCCAATCGGAACTGACAGAAATGCTTTGTCGATCACAATTAAAATTATATCATCAGGAATTAGAAAACAAAAATTTTTTCTGAAGTTTACCTTTTGGTAGAATTTATTTTGGTTATTTTGATTATCATTAGTGACAGCTGAGAGATCTTTCAATGCTCTTCTTCAAACAGACACACCACCGAACAACAATGGGTCAACATTAGAGATGGGAAATATAGTTATTTTTGGTTAACAGGTTACATCGTTCCACTCTTTTACAGGTAACAGGTTCCAACAACCTGTTATTTTTATAACAGGTAACTTATGGTATTTTAATTAGAAGTCATTTCAAACAAAATGTTTTAAATAATTTTTTGACGTAATTATAAATGCTATTTTCTACGACGATGAATCAAAATCAGTTTGGGATTAAAAGTTTAATTAATTCACCCATTTTAACTCTGAAAGTTTCGAGCATGCAAGAATAAATTTTTATTGTTTTAGTTGTTAGAGCGTAAAGAAACTTTTTCTTAATAAAGCTCATAGAACACAGGCATTGGCGAGTGATTTTTCAACATATAATATAATGTAATGGAATTCTTCTGAGTGGCCCTGCAAATATACCAAAAAAGAAAAAAAAACGCACTCCCTTTTCAATACCGAACATGCCATACTTAATCCCACTAACATATACATCTATTTCATGACAATCGGACTATATTTACGCAAGTTAGAGTGCAGGACAGACAAACCGAATTCATAAACATTTTTCAACTGCGCTGGTAAGTATTAAAAAGGAAAAATTTGATCCGCGACTTAATATCAGCGATGTCTATCAACGCATATTCAAAGGGGCTGTCCATAAATGATTATACTTTTTTTTTTCAATATTTTTGTCCCCCTTCCTCCCCCTTGTCGCAAATTGCCACACTTCACCTTACCCCCCCACCTCTTGTTCTTGTCACATGTCACGATATATTACATAAACATGTACTTCAGGTTCAGAAACAAAGCACTACGTTATAGATCATATTTTAAACTTTATTTTTTAACTGAGTGTTTTAATGATATTCATAACAATAAAAATGATTCATGTACTTTTTTGTTTCAAATAATGTTAAGATTCACTACAAAAACATAAATAATATAGAATAGTAATAAAATATTAATATGAAAGAGCAAATGAAAATAATACTGTTTTGAAATTTGAAATAGAATTTAATATATTAGGTTTTTAAATCATATGCTTACTTTATGAACACAAAGTACTTTATTTTTAAAATAACTTCTAATTTAATCTCCTTATTTTTAATGCTTTTATTTTAACCAAAATGAGCGACGTCACATTTCTTCTTATCCCCTCCCACCTCCTAGTCATAAACTGTCATAGTTTCATGAATCCCCTAGCCCCCTCCCTTCCCCCTCTAAGCGTGACATCATTTGTGGACGACCACAAAGCTATTTTCACAAGAACGCAAAAATATTATTTATATACTTTTAATCGAATGCAATTCACCAAAACAAATTTCGTTCAAACAAATATGCTTTTCAAATAAATTACAACTGTACCAAAATTAAGTTATTTCGCAAATTGTAGGAGACTATTATCTTTTTTTCTTTTTTCTACCCAGCGAAATAAAATAACAGAAATAAAATCTTTTAAACACAAATAAAAAACAAATTTAATAAAAATATTTGGCCAAAAAACAAAATTTATAGTGCCAAATCCCTCCCCCCCCCTCCTCTCCCTAAAACAAAATTCCATGAGTAATATCCCTTTTAAAAATTCAAATACGACTAAACTTCCCATATCTTTCATTCAACACTCGCAATATCAACACGTAATCTTTCCCTACTTGAAATCATTTCCTACTACTTTCTTCATTTCCATATTATAATGCGATAATTTCATCCCACCAAACCATAAAGAATAAACAAACACTTTTAATCAAATGTCATTCACTCAGACAAAAATTGTTTATTCTGTTATATTTATTATCAGTTTCTTTTTTCAATTTGAAACTAGGGGTGGGCATTCCAGCTCCTTTTGAAAAAACGAAAACGAACCGTTCCGCCGAAATTTGGAACTGTTTTTTTTTGGAACAGGTCACGTGATCTCGAAACGAACGAGGAATGAAAACCTGTTTCAGTTTCAGTGACATTCTGCAACTGTTCCAGTAACAGACAGGGCATTGATTGATTGTTTGCTTTCAGAGATTAAAGACCGCTTTTTTTTCTCCTCCTTTCTTTGCTTTGCGGTCAGGTTGTGCTTGTGCCTAATAGTGGAAAAAGGAATTTAAATCAATGAAGAGGGCTTCTGATACAAAAGAACATCTGGATATACATTTTTTTCCGTTTATTTTATTTTATTAATTTATTTTCTTTTTATTTGTTTGTTTTATTTCAGTTTTCAAGTAAAAATTTCGTTACACAGAAATTAAGAGAATGTTACTTGGGAAAGATGATGAAATATTCAAAATATTTTAATTGTGGGTTCATCAATATAAAAATATTGATTGGAACCCAGGATCAATACTTAAAACAACTGCTATAAACAGTGGCGCTGCGAGGATTTGATTCTAGGGGGGGGGGGGGGAGTTTCTGATAATGGTTTTTGCCAGTTATTTGAATCGCCGATTAATAGAATCAGTACTAATTAGAATATTCACTGTATAATACTTAAACTGAAACAGCATATGTGTGGCAGAAAATCATCATTCTTTTAGCATAATACGTCTCAGAAAAATGATTTAGTTCAAATAACCAATTTTCACTTAAGGTTGTTCGCAACTGCTCAGCTCAACAAGCGCAAAACGTTTTGACGCATTTACAAATTCATTGTTTAACAGAAAGGTATAAAATTAGAAGGCCTGACTGTGGAAGCGATTTCGAATCAAAATTATTTTTCCATTTTATGATACTTAAATTATCTATCTAGTTCTAAGCCATTTCGATCACGTGATCACCTGTTTTTCGCCTGCTTTTCGACCGTTTTTTCTGCTTTTGTTGGGAAATGTGCTCAAAAACGTCCACTTTGAAGGCTTGTTATGAAAAATCTATTATGTTTAAAAAAAAAAAAAAAAACAGAAAATTGAGTGCAATTAGACAGATTCTGAATAACAATCCCTGCCATTTTCATGCATTTCCGAACAAAAATAAATTGAAGCATATTCACAAAGTTGCCCTTTTTGATTTAAGAACACCCTTAACTAATCCATGTAATTTGCACTTTCACAGTTATAAGTAAAATTTTCGACATTTAATTGAATCACTTTATTAAATGAAATACCATTCAATAAAGCAGTGGATTCCGAAATACACAAATAGGTTTAAATATTAAGTTCGGTTTTGATTAATATAAGTGGCAATTATAGTAATATTTCTTAGCTCTGGGTGGGGTTTTAACCCCAAAACCCTCCTCTTGGTTGTGCCACTGGCTATAAATACAATTTCGGCTTTTGACTTTAATTCTTTAATTTCCTGTGTCACCTGTAGGTGACAGAAGTGTTTTCTTTTGTTCATTCTTTTGTTCATTCCAAATTTCCAATAGAAATTTAGCATGGCGATAATTGCTTCAATTGATAATAGATATTCCGTATTTAAATAAATCAAAAATTATTATTGAATTTCCTTGGTTTAGATTAACTCAGATTGTATGCCTTACTTAATTTCTTGAACGTATTATGCTCTGAGAATCAGAGGATTAAATTGGCTGTGAAATATTTTTTTCCAAACTTTATAATCCTAAACTTAGACTATCAAGATGAGATAAATCGAAATTATTGAGAGTTATTTAAATTATCAAGCCAAAAACTGAAGATAATGAACAAATGTTGAGCTATAATTTTGACGCCAGCAAGATTGGGGAGGGAGGAGAAGAGAAGAGAGGTCAATTGCTATTTTCTTGGCTTTCATATTTACTTAACTCAGTTTTCCTTTTCGCTGATGATAATTGAAAAAAGACATTTATTTATTTTTCAAGTAACTTAAATTAATTCACAAGAGAAAATTAAACTATAGTTTTCCTGTTTTGTTGCTAAGGGATAGGTTCTATGCCCCCAGTTAAAGAAGGGTTTTTTTTTCTAAGCTTATGTGCAAAAAAAAGGAGGGGGGGGGGGGGGGGGTCCCTGACGAAAATAAACAATGAATTGTTTCAATTCCTTATTTAAAAGGAAAAAAAAAATGTAGACGCTCATATTTTCATATTTGAATTTTTAATGTTTGTCATTTACTACATTTCTGTATTGTTATTTGTCTGTGTTGTTATTTTAAAGCCCCTCTCCCTCCCTTTTTTTTAAGAAGCAATGACAGACTTAGTGAATATTGCGTTATTTTAATGGTATGGAATTGATTTCTTTACTGAGGCAAATGAATGAAGAAGCTGTCATTTAAAACCATATGTTATTTAATTAACAGGGACTTTTCAATAACATGTTAATGCAATATTAGGTTCCAGCACAGTAACACTGTTTTTTATCTTAATACGTTAAATAATGCCCATCTCTAGTCAACATAGATTCAATCACATGATGCCACTGCATATTTATAAAGAAGAAATCTTTAAAATTGATTTGGAAGTGATTTATTAAGAATTTGTAAGAAAAACAACTGAAAAAAAAAACTTTAATTTTTAGTAAATGGAAGTGAGATAAGCCTAAAATTTGAATATTGAATTTGGGATCGTCCATAAATTAAGTTTCATCAAGTATATCTAATAAAAATTATTTAAACTGGATTAAAAAGTCGATGATCTTTCGATTTGCTTCTATTTTATACTTTTGTTTGTGAAAAGTGCAACACAAGGAATCCTCCGAAAGGAATGAAATTATAAATGAAATGATCCTCGCCACTAGCTTTTGACAATAGGCTCGGCTCCCCCAATTTTTTCAAAGTTCCTATGCCACTGAAGGAAGGTCTCCTTACTGAGCATACTCACAAGAAAGGTCTCCATTCTGGGCATACTCAGAATTTTTCTTAAAAAATATTAATTAAACTACTTATGTGTGTAATAAAGGATCAGTCAAATTTACTTATTAGTTTCATGAATCCCCTAGCCCCCTCCCTTCCCCCTCTAAGCGTGACATCATTTGTGGACGACCACAAAGCTATTTTCACAAGAACGCAAAAATATTATTTATATACTTTTAATCGAATGCAATTCACCGAAACAAATTTCGTTCGAACAAATATGCTTTTCAAATAAATTACAACTGTACCAAAATTAAGTTATTTCGCAAATTGTAGGAGACTATTATCTTTTTTTCTTTTTTCTACCCAGTGAAATAAAATCTTTTAAACACAAATAAAAAACAAATTTAATAAAAATATTTGGCCAAAAAACAAAATTTATAGTGCCAAATCCCTCCCCCCCCCCCCCCTCCTCTCCCTAAAACAAAATTCCATGAGTAATATCCCTTTTAAAAATTCAAATACGACTAAACTTCCCATATCTTTCATTCAACACTCGCAATATCAACACATAATCTTTCCCTACTTGAAATCATTTCCTACTACTTTCTTCATTTCCATATTATAATGCGATAATTTCATCCCACCAAACCATAAAGAATAAACAAACACTTTTAATCAAATGTCATTCACTCAGACAAAAATTGTTTATTCTGTTATATTTATTATCAGTTTCTTTTTTCAATTTGAAACTAGGGGTGGGCATTCCAGCTCCTTTTGAAAAAACGAAAACGAACCGTTCCGCCGAAATTTGGAACTGTTTTTTTTTGGAACGGGTCACGTGATCTCGAAACGAACGAGGAATGAAAACCTGTTTCAGTTTCAGTGACATTCTGCAACTGTTCCAGTAACAGACAGGGCATTGATTGATTGTTTGCTTTCAGAGATTAAAGACCGCTTTTTTTTCTCCTCCTTTCTTTGCTTTGCGGTCAGGTTGTGCTTGTGCCTAATAGTGGAAAAAGGAATTTAAATCAATGAAGAGGGCTTCTGATACAAAAGAACATCTGGATATACATTTTTTTCCGTTTATTTTATTTTATTAATTTATTTTCTTTTTATTTGTTTGTTTTATTTCAGTTTTCAAGTAAAAATTTCGTTACACAGAAATTAAGAGAATGTTACTTGGGAAAGATGATGAAATATTCAAAATATTTTAATTGTGGGTTCATCAATATAAAAATATTGATTGGAACCCAGGATCAATACTTAAAACAACTGCTATAAACAGTGGCGCTGCGACGATTTGATTCTAGGGGGGGGGGAGTTTCTGATAATGGTTTTTGCCAGTTATTTGAATCGCCGATTAATAGAATCAGTACTAATTAGAATATTCACTGTATAATACTTAAACTGAAACAGCATATGTGTGGCAGAAAATCATCATTCTTTTAGCATAATACGTCTCAGAAAAATGATTTAGTTCAAATAACCAATTTTCACTTAAGGTTGTTCGCAACTGCTCAGCTCAACAAGCGCAAAACGTTTTGACGCATTTACAAATTCATTGTTTAACAGAAAGGTATAAAATTAGAAGGCCTGACTGTGGAAGCGATTTCGAATCAAACTTATTTTTCCATTTTATGATACTTAAATTATCTATCTAGTTCTAAGCCATTTCGATCACGTGATCACCCGTTTTTTGCCTGCTTTTCGACCGGTTTTTCTGCTTTTGTTGGGAAATGTGCTCAAAAACGTCCACTTTGAAGGCTTGTTATGAAAAATCTATTATGTTTAAAAAAAAAAAAAAAAAAAAAACAGAAAATTGAGTGCAATTAGACAGATTCTGAATAACAATCCCTGCCATTTTCATGCATTTCCGAACAAAAATAAATTGAAGCATATTCACAAAGTTGTCCTTTTTGATTTAAGAACACCCTTAACTAATCCATGTAATTTGCACTTTCACAGTTATAAGTAAAATTTTCGACATTTAATTGAATCACTTTATTAAATGAAATACCATTCAATAAAGCAGTGGATTCCGAACTACGCAAATAGGTTTAAATATTAAGTTCAGTTTTGATTAATATAAATGGCAATTATAGTAATATTTCTTAGCTCTGGGTGGGGTTTTAACCCCAAAACCCTCCTCTTGGTTGCGCCACTGGCTATAAATACAATTTCGGCTTTTGACTTTAATTCTTTAATTTCCTGTGTCACCTGTAGGTGACAGAAGTGTTTTCTTTTGTTCATTTTAGAATATTCCAAATTTCCAATAGAAATTTAGCATGGCGATAATTGCTTCAATTGATAATAGATATTCCGTATTTAAATAAATCAAAAATTATTATTGAATTTCCTTGGTTTAGATTAACTCAGATTGTATGCCTTACTTAATTTCTTGAATGTATTATGCTTTGAGAATCAGAGGATTAAATTGGCTGTGAAATATTTTTTTCCAAACTTTATAATCCTAAACTTAGACTATTAAGATGAGATAAATCGAAATTATTGAGAGTTATTTAAATTATCAAGCCAAAAACTGAAGATAATGAACAAATGTTGAGCTATAAGCCGCCAGCAAGATTGGGGAGGGAGGAGAAGAGAAGAGAGGTCAATTGCTATTTTCTTGGCTTTCATATTTACTTAACTCAGTTTTCCTTTTAGCTGATGATAATTGAAAAAAGACATTTATTTATTTTTCAAGTAACTTAAATTAATTCACAAGAGAAAATTAAATTACAGTTTTCCTGTTTTGTTGCTAAGGGATAGGTTCTATGCCCCCAGTTAAAGAAGGGGTTTTTTTTCCAAGCTTATGTGTAAAAAAAAGGAGAGGGGGGTCCCTGACGAAAATAAACAATGAATTGTTTCAATTCCTTATTTAAAAGGAAAAAAAAATGTAGACGCTCATATTTTCATATTTGAATTTTTAGTGTTTGTCATTTACTACATTTCTGTATTGTTATTTGTCTGTGTTGTTATTTTAAAGCCCCTCTCCCTCCCTTTTTTTTAAGAAGCAATGACAGACTTAGTGAATATTGCGTTATTTTAATGGTATGGAATTGATTTCTTTACTGAGGCAAATGAATGAAGAAGCTGTCATTTAAAACCATATGTTATATAATTAACAGGGACTTTTCAATAACATGTTAATGCAATATTAGGTTCCAGCACAGTAACACTGTTTTTTATCTTAATACGTTAAATAATGCCCATCTCTAGTCAACATAGATTCAATCACATGATGCCACTGCATATTTATAAAGAAGAAATCTTTAAAATTGATTTGGAAGTGATTTATTAAGAATTTGTAAGAAAAACAACTGAAAAAAAAAACTTTAATTTTTAGTAAATGGAAGTGAGATAAGCCTAAAATTTGAATATTGAATTTGGGATCGTCCATAAATTAAGTTTCATCAAGTATATCTAATAAAAATTATTTAAACTGGATTAAAAAGTCGATGATCTTTCAATTTGCTTCTATTTTATACTTTTGTTTGTGAAAAGTGCAACACAAGGAATCCTCCGAAAGGAATGAAATTATAAATGAAATGATCCTCGCCACTAGCTTTTGACAATAGGCTCGGCTCCCCCAATTTTTTCAAAGTTCCTATGCCACTGAAGGAAGGTCTCCTTACTGTGCATACTCACAAGAAAGGTCTCCATTCTGGGCATACTCAGAATTTTTCTTAAAAAATACTAATTAAACTACTTATGTGTGTAATAAAGGATCAGTCAAATTTAGCGGCAGAATAACAGTAGAAACTCTGAAAGAAAAAAAAAAAAAAAAAAAAAAAAATTGAATATTTGCTGTGAAAAGATGAAAGCGTCACTCGATTTGGCGAGCAGCACTTTTCCTCACCAAAAGCAAACAATTTTAATGTAACTGAAAATTCTTTGTAACTGAAAATTCTTTATCAATAGATTTTAAATAGCGTGTAAATGGTATTTATTAATTTATAATTTAAACAATTAAGGAGTTTAATGCATATATTTTCTTTTTATAGTACATATTTATGTTGCTTGTTGCTGCTGTTAATTTTATCACTGTAAAAGTAATTTCATATATAAAAAATGTTCTCATATATTTAAGTGTATTGCAAAATAAACACCAGATGAAGAATGCAGTAATATATTCCAATATCGGAGAAGTTTTTGTTCCCATAGCAACAAAGTTAGATCTACAGTGATCATTTGGTCTTCATTTTGCGATTGAAACAATTTTATTTATTTACTTTTTTAAATTCATAATATTTCATAGATAATTTTCAGTATAAATATGATAAAAATACAGATAAAACAAACTAAAACAGACAAAATTAAAGTTATTTAAATATATATATTTAAATACACATATATTTATATACAAGTTCAACATGAAACAATTTTACCTTAAAAAGTATTAGACATAAAGAATATTTTTTGAAATTTTATTTCGTCGCCAGCCGGTGATAAATCGCCAAATAAATAAAATGTTCATTATTTTTTTACGAATGTTTTAATGGGATTCTGCCAAAAAAATTTTATAAAAATATATATCCACATGAGAAGAACACTCTGTAATTTTTTTAGAATTTTCTGAGTCTGCATGTATGGAGACCTACCTTGTCAGAATGTTTTGAAAAAAAAAAAAAAAAAGAATACTAATTAAACTACATATGTATGTAATAAAGGATCAGTCAAAATTAGCAGAGGAATTACAGTAGAAAATCTGCAAAAAAAACTTTCAAGTATGGTGCAAAATGACAAAAGTGTCATGTGATTTGGTGAGCAGCACTTTTCCTCACCAAAAGTAAACAATTTTAAATGCAAATGAAAATTCCTTGTTAATTCATTTTTAGAATGCAAGTAAATAGTATTTAATGAATTTAAATTTAATCAATGGAAGAATTTAATACATATATTTTTTGTGCATTCCACTGTTACATATTTATATTGCTTGTTGCTGCAGTTATTTAATTTTATCATTGTAAAAAATATTTTTCATATATAAAAAATATTTTCATACATTTAAGAGTATTCCAAAATAAAGGCCAGATGAAGAATGCTGCAGTAATACATTTCAATACCGGAGACGTTTTTGTTTCCATAGCAACAAAGTTGAATCGACAGTGCTCAATTGGACTTAATTTTGAGTTTGAAACAATTTTAATTAATTTAAATTTTGTTTTAATTCATAAAATTTCATAGTTAACTTTCATTATAAATATATATATATATATAAATGACAAAACTACAGTTAAAACAAACTAAAACTGACAAAACTAAAAGTTATTTCAAGTTCAGCATAAAACACTTTTTTACCTTAAAAAGTATTTGACAAAGTATTTCTTCAAATTTTATTTTGTCGCCAACTGCTGATAAATTGCCAAATAAAATATTTTAAAGATTTTTTTCGAAGTCCAATCATGTATCCATTTCACCCCACTTTATATTTTCAATTATAAATTTTTAAAAAATAACAAAAAAATATCAATTTTTTTTTATTTCATTTTTTATGACAAATTCCTTAATTATTATAGAATTAATTTTCATTTAATAGCATTATTTAAGAATTAAATATAGCCCTTTATATTTAATAAAATAATAAATTTTCCACTAAAATAATATAAGAAAAAGAATATGAATTGTAAAAACAAAAGGCATCTTTTCCTCTGATGAATGGATTTGATCAAATAAGCAAAGGATGTGCAGCCCACTATATCTGTGTAGTTTCAGCATGCTAAAAACCTACATGCACATGTAAAAATAGATTCTGAAATCTAGGTGAAATGTTTTTAGCTGTCCCATTTAAAACCTTAAGATGGCAGTGCTGAATAAAAGCAAATAACATATTTTAAATTATGCTTACATAGGTTTAAAATTTTCTGCCTTTTTTTATGGTCATTTCTAAATTAACATATGACTAGACATGTCACTACTAAGATAAACAGAAAGGGGGATATAAAATGTCCTTCAAAACAAACATAATAGAAAATACAATTTCTTTGTCTCACAAAAGTAAGAAGTCAAAATTCTGTAGCATTAGTTTGTTTTATGAGAAACAGGAATCTAGGATTTTATAAGACTACTTTAACAAAATATATTCCTTAAATATATAAAAAGATTAAGTCACATTTGTTAAAACAAATCATTAAGCAGCATATTAAAATAAAATTACACCTATAAAAACAGATTTTTTTTTTCTTTTTGTAGTTTTAGTGAAGTAAGTATCATTCAACTAACCTGTATCAAATTTTACTGTTATCTCCTGTCTTTATTAATATATTTATTACTAATTTAGTAAATAAACTTATTCAAGCATATTTACCTGGGGATGGAGATGATTTAAACTTGATTCTTCTTTTTACTTCTGTGACAGGTTTTCCACTACCAATTGAAGCAGGTTTCTGTTTATTTACATTCTCTTTTGAAGCTTGATTATTAGATGCTTCAATCAATGTCTTTTTGTTTGATAAATTAGGAAAATTGGATAACTTGGCAATACCCAGCTCTACTCGATTTTGATCCGAAAGACGCCTAGGCAAAGGCATGGGAGAAGGACAACGATCAACAGCTTGTTTTGGAATGCTTGATACCCGTTTTTGACGAGGCCATGTGTTTGTAGTAGAACCTGAACTGTAATAATAATAATAAATAACATCACAATGATTCACATTGTTTTTGACAAGAATCTATTTATAAATTATGTATATAAAATCACTTCAAAACATTGAAGTAACTTAATATTTGCTATAAGTATTAAAAATAAATTTAAAAGGCAAAAAATACCTTTATTTATTTATATTTGACATGTTTCATTGTTCAAATGGGACCACTTAAAAAATAAAACTCAAAATAAAATTTCACATTTTTTTTTTAAATTGAAAAACCAGTAAACAAAAATCACGTGAATACAAGTATAATGAAATTAACTGCAATATTAAAAATGAATATTTGTAAATGTGATTTATTTTATATTATTGTTTCTTTATTCTATAAAAAAATTGTTTTTTAAATTTTAGGAAGCTTCATAAAGGCTGAATCGTTGCAAATATTCTCATTGCATAAAAAGGTTTCTATTGAATCTTGGATAATGGATAGCAAATAAAATCTTGATAAACAAATAATTTTATTTTTAAATTTAAGTTATACAGGCCCCACAAACGCTCGACTTAAGGCCGTAAGCTGGTTTCGTCGTGGCCAAAAGGAGTTAAGGCCATTTGTACAAAAACAATGCTGTACCGCAAGTGAGCCGCCGCTAATTGCGGCAGCTATCGCCGAGCCGTTAACGGCTCGGCAATGACAGAACTGTTGCATTTACTTTGCCGGTAAACTCTTAGAGGTCGGTTTCGGGCAAAAAGGTAATGGCCTTCCAACATCTAGAAAGCAGAGGGCTAATATAAACTGACCAGCATTTTTATTTTAAGGGAGAAAATGTATAAAAATTTTAAAATAAAAATAAGAGAGAAAATGTATAATTTTATTTCTTTCAAAAATTACTTTATATCTGGGTTTTAATAAGCATATGCATAATTTACGAGATTTATATTTAAAATAATAAAATAGATGACATATTTTATTTAGTTTGAAAATATTTTTACATATAAAATGAATTGTCCCCAAAATATATACAGAATTCCAAGTTTTTTCTTCACCGGCACACTTTTACATTCATTATTCATAAAAAATAGTTGAAAAAAAATGAATAAATATTTAAAATATAGTAAAATAATTTAAAATAAATATTAAAACAGAAAAACACCTTCGATTGTGCCTAAAACAGTCCACGTTCAGTCCCCCTCCCCCCATTAATCAGTAATACAAAACTTTTTTTTTTTTTTTTTTTAGGAAAGATCATTTTAAAAAATAAAAAATCATGTTATCAAAAAAAAAATAAATAAATAAATAAAATAAATAAATAAATAAATAAATAAATAAATAAGAAAGAAAGAAAGAATGTATTTTCATTCATTCGCATCTGCAAGCGCGGAGACAAGGGAGAGATTATAGTGCTAATAATTCTCCCTATATAGGAGGAATAATTTAATTTACAGAAGATAATTTTAAAATTATCTTCTCTGTAAATTAAGCATTAAAATGTATATATCTATGTTTTTTTATAAACACTCTGGAATGAAATACACTTGTAAATGTTTTCCTTAATATACAAAGCACAATATGTCACACTGGATACACTAACAAAAAAATTTATTTTAAAGAAAAAACCCTTTAAACGTTGAACGAATTCCAATTTGAAGAAACATCTAATAACAGCATCTATTTAAATTCATATTTCTTCATAAACGAATGAAATTGCAGGAGCTGATAGTAAGAAACTATATAATCGAATAATCGAAAGATGATTTATATTTTTTGGTTTAAAAAAAAAAAAAAAAAAAAACAGCAAATATTGTTTAACTGGATATTTTCAATCTATGTTCTGAAGATGATACTGTGAGGCAGAAGGAAAAACGGTTGTCACGTGACCACAACCGCTTACTATCAAATAATTTAATAATTTATAAGAAAATAGAAAACTTAAATCGCTCTAGTTATCAGACTAGCCAGTTTAATGCCTTTTCCCTTTCAAAATTACTCAAAAATTGCATAAATGTTTAGCGTTGTTGAACTGGGAATTTGGCAGTCGTCTAAAAGCTGAACGAAATCTTTTGTAAAAACAAAACACTATATGAAGTTATTTATATAAATATAGATTATATCTTTAAATATTTTATAAGATATAATTCATATTCACAGTAAAATCTGTCTAAGACATGTCTTAGACATATTTATAGTTAATAGACAATTATATAGTTATAGGTACCTTTAACTATATAACTATAAAAAAATATTATATCAATATATGTAATTGAGAGTGTGTGTGTGAATGTATTTTATTTAAACCAGTGTGACATGGCTCTTATTTGTTTATAAAGGGTTACATGTTATGATAACATAAATTCTACGATTTCAAAAATTCACTAAATATAATTATATAATTATGTTTAAAAACTTATTCTCTTCATTTTTTTTTCCATATTGAACCGACATAGGTAAAGGATAAAGTGAAAAAATAACTGAAAATTAGTTTTATTTATTTTTGACTGATAAGTGTTATCGTTAAGTTCGGAAAATTGTTGGGAATCATAAGGCTGCGGGAAAACAGCACTACTTTCATTTGCACTAAAAGAGCAATAAATCTATCTTTGTTTCCGACAAAGGAAGGGAAAGTTTTCCCCCAATCTTGAGTCATAAAGCTGTCAACTAATTTCGAATTCGATTCCTTTCTTGAAGTTCAGATTCAGTGCAAAGAAAGAGCAATTTATACATCAAAGCGCCGACCCGAAAGATAAAAAATAGCGAAGCCTGACCACAAGAAGTTAATGCTATGTGCCCGGTCCTTTACACGTGAGCGAAGGAACGAATGAAAAAGGGTTTGTTTCGAAGGGGTCTTTCAAGGATACGACCAGTCACATTCAGGGGTCAAAATTTTTGCTGTATCATTCATAGCATGAAATCACTTCGTGAATGTTGACTAGATTGTAAGGACTCTGTATCAAAGTTTTACACGATTACTAAAAACTTCGCAGTGGGATTACATTAAAATATTGTAAGTCTGAATATTTTCTTTGCCTATTCATTAAGTTTAATTTGAAATATTTCTGTACTATTTTAATGCATTTTTATAATAGAATTATAAAAAAATAAGTATATAAAGTTAAAAAGTCGTCATTTTATAATTTATACGACGTAAAATATAAGAATTCGCAAATTCACTCGAATTTTTTAAAGGTATATTTGTTTGGTAGGATAATTGTTTTTTTATTATTACTCTTTGAAAATTTTCATTCAGTTGTATCATTATATGGATTTTATTATTTTTTTCCCTCAACTGTTGAAGTTTTAATTAGTAATTTTAAAGAAAGTAACTAGTTTTAAACATTGTGACTTATTTATATCACTATCGTAATTCTTCTAGATTATTTTAAATAAATTCATTTAATGTTATAATTATTTTTTTAAATGCGACTTTGAAAAAAAAGATTTTTTTTATATCCACTCTGATATAGGATTGTAATTTTTCCTTATGGAAAATGTCATTAAATTAAACAACTGAGTAATTTTAATACAGTATAAGAAAAATTAGAGTGAAGAAAAACTCATTAAAATAACCAAGATATTTTGAAAAAAAAATTCTAAAATTATTTTTCAGAAGAAATGTTAGAATGCATAGCTTAAACTCTTCTTTAAATTATTATCATTATTTGGAAATTTGATTAATCAACTTTAATTGAGAAATCTAATGGTTTTCGATGGTAAACAAAATAAAAAAACGGAAAGGGATTTTTAAAAAAATGTCATTAAGGACATATGTAAACATAAAATAGCATTTTTATATTATTTATTATTGATATTATTTTATTAATAATACTTGTGTGAAAATTTGTATTTATAAAATGAAGATGGTTCAGAAATATTTCACTTATTTCTTTATGATTTAATTAGACTTTAATGAATGGGCAAAAGTAATAAAATAATGACAAAGAAATTCTCAATAAGTGTTGAAAAAAAAAAAAAAAAAGAAAGAAAGAAAGAAAGAAAAGCACATCTTTTAATAAAACATACATAACTAAGTTTAATATTACACATATTATTTAGGCATAAATTCAAAATCTATTCTATAAAGAATATTTATTGATAGACTGTTTAAATGATAAATGCTTTTGCTTGAAAAATACTATATATTAATAATCATTTAGGTTATCTTAAAAATTACTAATTCACTTATCTTGAACTTTTTCAAAAAATTTTAAAAGGATGCTTGGCATAGCGAATTAATTAATTAGTTTATTTTTTTTTTCAATTAATAATTTTTATTGTATATGACATGAAACGATTTGAAAACCATATTATTATTTTTTAAATGTATAATAGAATAAATAAACAAATTTATTATGCCAAGTATTGTGATTTGAAAATTTTTGCAAAAGTTCAAGATAAGTAAATTTATATGCTTTTTTAAGTGTATCGAATGTAAATTTTTAAAACATATAATTAAATAATAAACAAATAAATTCATTTTCAACTTATATGTTTTGGAAACTTTTGAAAAATTTGAAGATAAAAATTTGTAAATTTATAACTTTTATGAAAAGTGTACATAAAGATTATTAGTACATTTGTTTTACATGCAAAGACAGTTTATCATTTAAATAATTTTCCAGCAAATATTTTTTATAGAACAAATTTTGAATTTATGCTTAAATATTAATTCTTACAAACACAAATGTCTGGGTGAGGGTGATCTCCTGGCCAGCCTTTATTTTTAATGGCCTTTAAAAGAATAACTGTGGCCAGCTTGTGGCTGTCTGATATTTTTGATAAAAACGTTAATGGCACATTTGTGGGCATTAACTTGTGGCCGCATTCTGGCCGGCGTGACAGTTTTTTGACGGAGCCGTTAGGGCCAAAGATGGCGGGCCGTTATCAAACACTTTGGGCCACCACTAACGACGCCTCTAAAGGCCCATCAGTTATGTGTTTGTTGGGGGTTCTTTGCTATATAGTCTGGCTAAAGCTGTAGTTTTCTTGTTGTATGTGATGTTAATATTTTTGTGAAAGTATTTGTATCATTTTAATTTTTAAGATGTTGCCGTTGAAGCAATAAAACATGACAAATGTGAACAAATAAGTTTTTCGCCTTTTAAATTTATTTTTATCACTTATAGAAAATATTAAGTTGTTTTCAAGAATCTATTTTCCAAATTTCAAGGAGTTGAAAATGTTAACCTATAATTTAAAAATGGTAATATTGAATTCATGCTTAGATTATATACACTATATGGCCATTAATCATCAGACACTTTCAATTTTAGACATTTTGTTGAATGTTTAAAAATATACTTGTCAGATTCTTCTGGAATTTTAGTATAAAGAAAGATTATGTTTGACCTCATATGTATCAATGTCCATTTGATAAGGAGGACAATTATGTGAGGCAATAAAAAATCCAAGAAAAATAATAATATTTGGGATCAACCTGTAAATTAAAATCACAAAATGATCTATTGCTACAAAATATAAGCATGTGGATACTGTACAAGATGCCCAGAGATTTTTGTAAGAATAGCATGGATATTTATGGAGAAAAAAAATCTTGTGTATTTTTAGCTTATATCATGAGGGTTTTAAATGAAATTTAACACCAGTTTCAGAAAAATTGGCAAAATGTAGTAGAAACAATACAGTGCAATTAGAATATCAATATATTAAATATTTTATGAAATTTAAGTAGTTGTATGAAATAGTTTTTTATCTGTGGATGTGCAAATGATAAAAACGACCTTTTTTTACACAATATGATAATTAACTCTTTGGAGAGGCTCATAAAAAAAAAGAATAATAAAATAAAACAAATCAGCCAAACATTATGAAAATTTAGAAAGATACCATTAAAAATTGAGTGAGCCTGATGAGTTGCTCTCTAAAAGCAGTTGAATGATAAGGGATTTTCCACAAATCGTTATTTTTCATTAACTGACTTTAAAGAAAAAGCTAATATTTAATGAATATCGATGAGTAGATTTGGAACAAATTTTTTGACTTTGATACTTCTTTTTATCATTAAATAGGTTAGTTGGTGTAGTTATCCAAGAAGAACTGAAATATCAATAAAAAATGAAAAAAAGATTAATTAAAATTAACAATTCATGAAAATTTTCTTATCACTTAGCTGCTTTTAGTGAGCAACTAAAAATCAGCTCACTACCATCGCCTTATATCTTTCTGAATCTTCATCATATTTGACTAGATTTTTTTAAAGTTGCTCCATAGAGTTGATTATTAAATTATGTAAAAAAGACCTGTATTATCATTAGTGCATGTGCAGATAAAATTATTTTGTACAATTTGTCATATTTCATAAGTTATTTAACATGTTTATTTTCTATTTACAAACATTGCTTCTACTACACTTTTCTAATTTTTTTGAAACTGCTGTTAAATTTGGCTGAAAGCCTTCAAAATATAAGCTAAAAACATACAAGAATTTTTTAAACTTTTCAAAAAAAAAAAAAAAAAAAAAAAAAAAAAAAGCAAAATATTACTATGAATATCTGTACTATTCTTACAAAAATTACTGGACGTACTGTACAGTATCCACATATTTGTATTCTGCAGCAAGATCATTTTGTGCATTTTAAGTTACAGGGTGATCCCAAATATTATTTTTTTTTTTTTGATTTTTTGTTGGTCCCAAATTTAATTTAATCCCATTTAAATGTTCACATTTATACGTGACTGAAAACCGTTGCTCTAGATATTCAAAACAGTGTAACAATAAAAATCCCTACAAAACAATTAAGACTAGATACATTTTGAAGAAAAAAAAAAATAATAATACCTAGATGCTGGAATGCTACATTTCGATGAACTTATGTTAGACGCATTTGGAGTGGGACTCGCAAAGTTTATTTTGCTTGCTTGAATACTCTTAGATATGTTTCTTTGGATTTCAGGACTGAATCCAGGACTAGATATTCTGCGTTCATTTTTAATACCTAACATTAAAAATAAAATATGCACATTTATTTATCTTTTTAAAAAATGCATAAATGCTAAATAAAAATAATGTTCATTTGTTCACAGCACTGTTTAATAAGAAAACCAAAATTTCTACAAAAGAAATACATTTGTATCAAAAACATTAGAAAATATAAAATAGATCATATATACAACAGAAATAGTTAACAAAATTACAAAGGAACTTAATCTGTACAAAATCTAAATAATAAATATTGTAATAGAAAAAACAATACACAATTCCAGTTTAGTGCACAGAGACTTTATTAGAAAATAGTCGTATTAATGAATGAATGATAGGCCGTGATAAACTCAAAATAAATAAATTAATTACATTTAAAAAATTTGAAATTTACTAACTTCTTAAAGATTTTTGAGGACTAGAAGTTGGCACTTTTTCAGCCACTATAGCATTAATCTCTTTATTTTTAGAAGGCTTAGGAAGGGTGCCACCTGTAATTTAAAGAATCATGTTATTTTTAAATATAGAATTTATATACCAACAACCATAAATCAATCAAGAGGGAAAAAAACATACAAAATGTGATAATATTGGTTTTTAATACAAAATCTGAGAGTAAAATCATTATATATATATATATACATATATAAATGCAGAGACCTACTGTAATAAAATATCTTCCCTCAGATTGTATGCAACATTTTTTGATCAAACTATTTTACAAAATAAGTGGCAGAGGTATTTTATAAAAGGTACTTCTGTTTGTATTATATATAAAAATAACTGGTAGCTTTACTGGATTTTCTTTCATATAGCTTCTCCTTCAAGTCAAGATACATCTAAAACTAACCAACTCACTAAAACATTAGTTTTTGTAAGCTCATTTCGTTAAATGTTTCTGGAACTGTTTTGTCCAAGAAATTTTTCAACAGAAGAAAATCTAATACAAATGTTGACATTGTTTCAGCTATGTACAATTTACTGAAGTAGCTTCTACAAAATCTATTGAATAACAATAAAACTGAAATCTGACTAAATTGTAGAAATGGTCTGTTTTATTTTAAATAATAATTTTTATGCACAAAAAAACAAAATGAAACAAATATATATATATATATAATTTAATATGACACATTATGTTCAGACAATAATAATAACAAAAGAACACTTCCTAACAATTTATCTGCACATTGCACAAAAAAATGAATGAAAAAAAGAAAAAAATACAATTGAGAATTTTCTTTCGGATATTTTAACCTCCTCAGTCCTGATGTCACCTGTAGGCGACACTAAAGAACACCCTTTAAATGAATTTAAATGCTTCTAGATTTATTAAAATTACTTCTAGACATTTTTAATAAATGTGTATATTTCACAAGTATTGATATATAGGCTGATTTATCTTTGGAAATGTTTTGTAGAAATTTTAAACATGTTTTTGTGGCCCAGCAAAATATTTGTCTCAAGACTGAGAAAGATATACTACATGAATAAAATAAATTTAAAGAAAATCATCTCCATGTTGAAATAGAAATAAAACATGCAAATTCAACTTCTTCGTTTAACTTCAGATATCAAATTTGAAGTTATTCAGTGTAGATATTTAGGAATTGTACAAATGTAAAGTTTTTTACAGATAAAATATAACTCAGGAAATCAATTTTTAAAAATGTAATAATTTTACCTAATAGTTCAGCTCTTGATTTTATTTTGAGCTAACGTTAAAACATTATCAGCATAACAGTTATAAGGAGTTATAACGACCAGAGAGTAATTGAAATACCTCTTATTCTTTGCAATATCTATCTTCTGTACTTTAATTCATAGTACTCAATATTTGTGGGGAAAAAAAAAAAAAAAAAACCTGACATAACTTTTTTTATAGCTGTGAGTATTGAAAATTTTATCTAATTGCTGCATTTTTACTGTTTTTAAATTGAAATAATTAACATTCGGTACTGAAACACTTTTATAGTTAATATTTTTATATCCCAACACATAAACAAAAATATCACTTTGTTTGAGTTACTTAAATGCTACCTTAATTAGGGTTACAAGTTATTTATCAAAATAGAGGCAGATTTTTATTGACGATTAGTTTGTTTTTGTTTTATAGCATTTTTCACATTTTACTAGATTACGTTGAATGTGCCTTCTTAAAGAATTTTAGTTCACACTCAGTGTCCTCTCTAAGGAAGAGGAAGGATTAAGGCACCTCCCTCCAAAAAAAAAAAAAAAAAAAAAAGAAAAGAACTTGAATATTTCTTTAGACTTAGTAAAAACTCAGTGGCTTAATTATCGAGTTTGTGAAATGGTTACCCTTTTTTATTTAAATATATACAGTAAAATTTAGAAAACTTATCACTAGGAAGAAAAATTTCATCTTACAAGAAAAGTTTCCTTAAAGTGCATATTTAGAACATCTTTTTAAAAAAATGTTAATAAAACCACTTATGTATGTAATAAAGAATCAGTTAATAATAATAATCAGACTAGTAATAAGCAAAACATAGGTAGAGTCATGCGGTAGCTTCATCGCCCCGGACCTGCCTTTCCTGATTTTCAGTGTCTTTAATTTGTCTAATTTTGCTTTAAAATGTGTCCGGTACCAATTTTATTATTATTATTATTATTATTATTATTCTAGAGAGTCGGACTATTTGGGATGTTGGTAGTGGTCGCATGCAAATTTTCCTGCAGCAGTGGCAGAATCCTCATAGAAAACACATAAAAAAATAAAATACATTGGAGCATTTGGCATGAAAAGATGAACATGCAATATCTTTTCTTGTTGAATGCTTGCAATTTTAATGCATTTGGAAATTGCTAGATAAATGAGTGTTTAAATGTGCAGTACTTAATGAATTTAAACCTAAACGATGAAACATTTTCTATAATTTTATATGATATGTACAAATTGTGTATTGCTGAAGTTACTTAATTTTTCACGGTTTCATTGGCTGATAAGTTTATAATGTATTTTAAAAGTAACTGGTCGATTAATAAAAGCTCTCCTTATGCAATTCGATACTGAATAAGTTATTACTTCCATTGCAACAATATTATTCTCTTGTCATCTTCCCCACTTACAATGTTGAAGTGAAATTGACAGTGCTCAGAATTGGACCTTAATTTTGAATTTGAAGCAATTTTAATCAATTTTAATTTTGTTCTAAACTATTTTTAAAATTCATTATAGATAAATATAAATGTATAAAACAAAACCACATATTAAATTTATATCTATTTAAAAAATTTCATGAGGTTGCCAATTTGAAATAAATCACCAAGAAAACAAATTTTTGTAATTTTTTTTTCCAGACGCTCATATAAGATTTTGCCTTTTTTTTTTTTTTTTTATAAACGTGTATATTCTCATTAGGAGAGCATTTTTTTCTGAGCATTTTTTTGAGCATGCACTTATGACCTTCCTTGTTAAACAGGTTTATGTCTTTACAGTATTCTTTCCATCAGATTGTAAAATTTGTTTGTTGTAGACAGCTACTGTTTTCAGAGGTTTTACTGTAATAGAATGCCTGCTTAAATAGATGCAGTTCACAAAAGCACCAATAATTGACTTTGCAATTTTAAAATCTATCCTCTCCAATGCAGTAGACTCCCTTAAATCCACAACTCTCTAAAATCCGCACATAATTTATGGATGTAAACAATGAAACATTCAGTTCAGATATAGGGACAGAATTTGACCATTTTTTTAGTTTATATCATTTCCATATATATTTTGATTTGTAATTTTTGTTAATATTACTGAATTCATGATTTTTCTTTCAGGAAGAATAATTTCTCAAAAAATTCAAGATATTGTTGATATCACTGATAATCACAATCTTCTTACCAAATATATTTATGTATTAGTCAAGCTTTTTTGGTTACTAACAAGGAAGGTCTCCATACAGGCATACCCTGAAAAATCTGAAAAAATTACAGAATGTTTTTCTTGTGTGGATATATACGTTTATAAAAAAATTTTCGGCGGAACCTCCATTCAGTATCCGTAAAAAAATAATGAAAATTTCGTTATTTGGCAATTTATTGCTGGTTGGCGATGGAATATAATTTCAAAAAATACTTTGTCAAATATACTTAAAAAAAAAGTTTCATGTTGAACTAAGTGATATATTATAAATAGCGATAAATAACTTTAGTTTTGTAAGTTTTAGTTTGTTTTAAGTATAATTTTGTTATATCGATATTTATATGTATTTATATTCAAATTTAATCATCAAAATTTGAGATTTAAAATGAAATTCATAATTTAAATTAACTAAATTTGTTTTAAGTTCAAAGTCCAATTGAGAATTGTCGATTAGATTTTGTTGCTATGGAAACGTCTGGCTTTTATTTTTGAATGTGCTTAAATGTATGAAGATAATTTTTTTCGGGTAAACTGAGTTTTAACCCACTTCTTGGCGTTTTTTTTTTTTTTTTTTTGTGCGCGATGACTACACCATGTCTTGCTTTCTTATCCGTTTAGGTGCTGCTCTTCTTGGCAACCCTCAGAGAGATTTCGCTCCTCGGCTTACTCATGCTCCGTTCGTTCTTTCTTTTCTAGTTTTCTTATTGGACGCGAGAGGAGAAACATTTAAAAGTTTGAAGTCTCGTGCTTTGAAATTTGTGTCGCATTAGAGGCTGTTGGATTTCGAAGAGTGTAACATCGAGTGAGTAAATTTTTTGGAGGCAATATATGAGTGATTTTTTAAAATTAGAAACCTTTGTTTTGTATTTAAAAGGAAGTATTTTCTACATTTCTATTGTTTTTGAATGCAGAGACCGTGCTTTGTATTTAAAAGTAAGTGCTTTAAGCCTTTCTTTAGTACTTTAGATGTTTTGAATCTTAATGTTATTTAGTTTCATATTATATATAAAAGAAAAGCATTATTTGACTTCAAAGCTTAGTATATTTCTTTAGAAAATCTATTATTGATTTCTTTTTTTATTTAAAAAAAGGCTGGTTTTGTTTTTAAAAGAAGGTATGTCTTTTGCGTAGTGTCTCCTGGACTTAAATCCTGCTCCGGTGCACAAAACGCAAAAGCGCGCCAATGTGGCGATATTTTGGAAGCGTGCCTAGAAGGGGGTTAAAACTCAGTCATGCCTTTTTTTACCCTGATTTTTTTAATCTATGAAAACATTTTTTCCAATGATTAATTAAATGACAACTTCAACAAGTAATATCTATATGTAATACAATATGTATATATATGTATGTAATATATTAAAGTCTCTCATTGTTTACATTTAAATTCATTAAATACCATTTACACGCATTCTAAATATCCAACAGTTTTGAGTTTAACTATAATTGTTTGCTTTTGGCGAGGAAAAAGACTGCTCGCCAAATTGCGTGACTCTTTTGTCTTTTCATGGCAAATATCCAAAAATATTTTAATTTTTTACATACTTTCTAATGTGATTCCGCCACTAATTTTGACTGATTCTTTTTTACATACATGAATAGTTTAATTAGTATTTTTTTCATAAAATTCTGAGTATGCCCAGTATGGAGACCTTCCTTGTAAGTCTAGCTAAACTTGAAATAAAACTTTCTTATTTTATGATTTTGATGTGAATTAGTAATGTGCCTTTATGAGGAAAGTTTCATTGAATAATTTGGGAAAAATAAATTTAATCATAATGAATATTTAATCATACATTATTGATTAGTAACATGACCTTTGCTTTTAATATTTTAATCATTTTAGAAATTATCTAAATTTTAATTAATTTTGTTTAATAGTCATTTTAATATTGTATTATCTTCCAAGCATTCATTATAGTTTCGATTGCATTATTAATAACATTCAAATGACTGTTTAAAATATGTAAAAGCAATGATCAGAAATCTGCAAAATTCTAAAATCTGCACAACCTCTGTTCCCAAGTTGTGTGGATTTGAAGGAGTCTACTGAAATAAGTCATAGAAAAGGCTATGTACACACTTGAGAGCCAGACTTCTTTTCACAATTTATTTCGACTTTATTTTTGAACAAGATGATGGCTATCGCAGAATCACTGAAGAATTATGAAATTAATTAGCTTTTCAATATAAACTCAAGTAATCTTGGTTATGTTTTATTTGCTGATATATCAGTGCAATTTCAGATACAGTGGTAATTTATTTTAAAGAACTTTTAAAATTGCTATTCATAAAAAAATAGTACATGTTTTATTGTCTTCATTCACTTTCCCATTTGTTTTATGGAAACTATTGACTGCATTGAACATCAAGTTGCCTACCATGGCTGCATCAAAATGCAAAAAAAATTGAATCAAACTAAAAATGTAAACTGAGAAAAATTCTTAACGTAAGAAATCATATGAGAAATATTTAAATATACAATAAAAAATAAGCTTGATAAATGTACAACTTATAAAGAAAACATACAATCTGGTACTCTTAAACTTTGTGTGAAATGCAAATATTATCATTAAACATGAAGAATTATTTTGTTTTTCAGGTTTCAAAACAGAGCTTCAGCATTCTGATCTATAGTTGGGGAACGTTGAAGTTGCGAGTATGTAAAAGCCTATACAGACTTTTCACTCCGTTGGCTTGGCGTCTTGGCTTAACCGTGACCTAACATGATTGCAATATCTGGCGTTTTAGCACTCATTTTGGCAACATAATATTAATTTTAAATTGAGTTTGCAAAATCTTATTTCAAAGATTTTTTTCTTGTCGTTTTATTGAAAGATTAAATATAATTGGTTACTGACAATTTATTATCAAAGCACATTATTTAAATTAGAATAACATACATATTTTCCACGAACTTTTTCATCTTAAAAAATAATGTTTAGAATTAAGATATTTCGAAAGTTAAAAATAAACATTATTACAATTTAACATCACCTATATATTTTTAAAATTATTTTGTAAAGGAATCGCAATTCTTTCTTTGATAAATGTGTTGTTAATAATCAGATTTAAAGTTATATGTATGTAATGTGTACCAGGTATCTAACATTGCTCAATGTGCAATTTTGAAGAAACACATGAATTCACATTTGTATTTTATATAAAATCTATTCATATTTTTTTAATTACAATGAGAAAACATACTATTAAAACAAAAAAGATTTTAGCACGGGTATGATTGTGGTCTGCAGGCTTGATCACCTTTTTAGGTGCGTTCGTAATTATGTAAATACATAGCACCTATTGTTGTCGCTCAGTCCGTCCGTCTGTCTGTCTGTCCGTCCGCATATAACAACGCAAAAACTACCCAACCGAATCGTTTGAAATTTAAAATACATAATTATAACATAATTTTGTCGAATCATTTCAAATGTTATGAAAATCGGATGCATAGATCAATTACAGGGACAATCAAAAGGATTCCGTTACATTACGGTCAATGGGGAAAAAATTTCAAATGCATTTTAA
Organism: Maratus speculifer; assembly: GCA_964019185.1. NCBI lineage: Eukaryota > Metazoa > Arthropoda > Arachnida > Araneae > Salticidae > Maratus > Maratus speculifer. The sequence goes on from OZ025302.1 coordinate 93,085,465, forward strand.
TCGTTTGAAATTTAAAACATATAATTATTACGTAATTTTATCGAGTCCTTTCAAATGTTATGAAAGTCGGATGCATAGATCATTTACAGGGACAATCAAAGGTATTCCATTACATTACGGTCAATGCGAAAAAAGATTCAAATGCATTTTTATGATGTTACACTCATTCGAACATAATAGAATTGACATGAATCTATGATATACATACTAAAATATGCATTCTGTACATTCTGTGATGCAAAGAATTTTTATTATTAAATTACAGGGCCACACAAAAGCATTCCACTACATAATGCTATACGGGGAAATATTGTTTGGGGCATGTTTTAATTGTATTCAACTATTTCACATTTTATGAATAAGATATACGTTTCTGAGGTGTAATAAAAATTACTTTTTGCATATTTACAGAAACACAAAGATTTCGACTACTATACTGTATCCGAAGTACGCTCTACTATATCAACAAGATCTGAATATTTTTAAAACTTCGTTATCGTACGAACGCACCTCATTTGCTACGTTCACGTGCAATTTCCAACTTGTTTTTATTTATTTACATATAGGAGACTGTAAAGAGGACGTAAGATAAACTTTTTATTTTATAATTAATCAAAACATCCGCGCGGGAAATTTTTAAAAACATGCCAATAAAAAAAGCAACTTCAAAATTTAAAGTACAAAAAACTAATAATAATAATAATAATGAAAAAATAATAAAATAAATATTAAAACGTGAATTTTTACTGGCATTAAAAGGATAAAAAATAAAAGAAAAAGAAAGAAAGATAAGACAAATAAACAATAATTTCATTTTCGATAGGGAAAACTATCCTACTAAAATCCCGTTGAAGATACATTTTAAAATATTGAATGTAAAAAGGTAAACAAATCTAAAAGGAAACAAATTATAGAATGTACACAACACTATAAAAATATGTAAAATAAACTTTTCAAATTTTTTTTTATAATTAATATTCCTTCTTTATTTGTTATTCAATTTCATGTTCACGTTAAAAGTTTTTTATTTCAAAAATCTCGTTTCTTCAAATATTTTCAACATTTCTCATCGATCTGAGCTGTAGCAGCTCAAATGAGACTATTTATTGCTATAAACTTCATTGTTTACAATTTATCAGTCATCATTGACTCAAGACGTGAGTGGGAATTATAAATTTAATGAAATTCGTATAAATAGAAAATATTTCTATGTCGTGAATGAATTAATTACGTAATTATATTATGAAAATAGAAAGTGTTGGATTTAAGACATAGCGAGTCAACTTAAGTCACACAAATAATTAATTAACAATTGTATATATTTAATAAATATCTATAATTAATTAATAATTATGTATAGTTAATAAATATGTATAGTTAATTAATAATCATACTAACTAAATAAATACGTTTAATTAAAGTTAATTATGTATATTTAAATATATATATATATAATTAATTAATAACTATGCATATTTAATAAATACGTATAATTAATTAATAATTATGCATATTTATGTATGTCTTACTTTATAAATTTTTTACATTCGTTTTTGTTTTCGGCCGAAAATAGAAAGATCACCGAAATTCGGATTCAGTTTCAGCCTTAAAAACCTGTTTCACTCGATCCTTAAACTCATCACTTAAATAGAAACTTTTTTATTTATTTTATTTTGCTTTAATATTTTATTGTCAAATTTGGTATGCATTTAAGGTAAATTTTTCCGATAAGTTCAAATCTACAAATATTGTTTCTGTATTTTAGAAAGTTTCAAAAATAAAAACAATATATTGCAGATTAAAAACTCCATTCTTCAAGTAATTATCTCTTAACTGACCGGAAATTGGGGGAGACGCGGGGTGTCGTTATTTGAAAAAGGTTTGCAATTTTTGTACAACACATGTTTATTACCGCCAAAATTTTGCCAAAGCGAATAAATACATTTTTATATAAATTTTATATGTACAAGTCGTAATACTGACAAATTTTAGCTTAAATCAGTTGCATTTAGTCAATAAATCGTTTTCGCATTAAAATTTTGAAGAAAAAACAGATACCGAGGGAGATTTTATTGAAATAGTCAACGCACTTTTTTTTTGTCGCAGAAGCATAACACTCACAGTATAAACTGTACTCTCAACGTCTTCGTTCCCCAAGTATAGCTTTTATAAAAATCCCCCACCCTTCAACACACACACTTTTTTTTTCTTTCTGGACATGAATACCAGTGTTTGGGAAATTGAATAGAATCACTCTATATTAATAATAATAGTAATAAATTGGCTGTAACTTGTTAAGCAGTAGAATCTGTTTAACTTTGTGAATAATTCAAATGCAAATTCATTTTCTTTGAAGCTCTAAGATTGTTAAAAAAAAACATCAGCTTAATCAATTTTGATAGTTCAGATTTTCAAAGTTTTTTTAAACTGCTTAATCCTAACTATAATATTCTATGTAGTATTATCAATATATTTACAAAAAATATACAACAGAAAAATTACTTTATTATTTTTCTGAATTATCCTAAAAAAGGAAAAGATTTTATTCAATACAATATAATTATCTATTCTTTTGCATGTACTTATAATATCCTTAGCATATTATCTCCAATTTTCAAAAGAATAAAAATCTTTCAAACATATTATTATTTATACAGAAAATAAAATAAAATAATACATAGTTGGAAACTTAAAAATAAAAATAAAAAATGAGAAAATATTAGAGTATTCTTGAGAATGATGAATAACTTTCAAATTCTCTTTAAAAATATGGGTTTTGGTTAATTCTGGTTTTGGATAATTACACAGGGAAACATTTTATTATTTATTATTATTATTATTATTATTATTATTATTTTGATTTGGTGCTTGGAATATTTTAACAAATTCTTAGGTAATTTTGTCTGATAAATTAGAAAATAACTACTTTTTTCTAAACTAGTTCTAATTCTTTTTTTTTTTTTTTTTTTTTTTTTTTTACTGTACTCATGTCCATTTGGCTCCTTTACATTGCAAAAACATATTTTCAATAGTATATATGAACTGGTATTTGTGTGTTTTACTAAAAATAAACAAGTTTGTTTCTTTAATAAATGTGGCCACATGTTACAACAAGATTTTTAGTTTTCAATTCCAAAGGAAATTTTATTCTACTTCTACAAAGACTTACTAAGCTAATGCTTCATTCTCATACATCGTTTTCACAAAATTTGTGCTCTTTATGAGTTTTTGGATTATTGGTCCATCAAAAATCCTTGCTAGTTTTCCACGTGTTTACAAACATCATATTATTAACACCTAATATATAACAAAGAGATGTTACATATCTTAAAATCTAGACCTGATAAGTTAAAATCAAGGTCAGAATTAGATTCAGTGGGTCAATTTTGTAAAGGAATCATATTTAAGAAATAAACACAAAATCATTATTCCCTAGTGTATAATAATAGTTATTATTGTGTCTGCCTTTAAATTAAAAAGAATCTAGTGTATCAAACAAAAGTCATAAAAACTGGTCATAACAGTTTTTTACTCTTTTATTCTGACATCTCTAAGAAAAACTAATCCAGAAATATGTGCAAAAATCTTTCTACATATATTAATGCAAATATGAGCAGAAAAAAAGTTTGACAAGTGAAACACAAATTTAAAGAAGAGTTAACTGTGTTAATTAACTGGTTAGTTAAATTTTAAGCTAACCAGTGACTGTTTGTATAATATATAAATATATAAACATGTTATTTTTATGATGGTATTTTTAAGTAGTAAGAATATGACATCAATGGTACAAAAAACTAAACATGGTAAGTTTTCAGAATATTGGGATTTATTATATATTGTTAGAACTGCAAAAGTAGTAAACAAACTAAATTATATAGATCATAAGTATCAATAATTAAACGGAAAACATAAATACAAAATATGGGTATAGATTTTTTTTTTAAATCTGGTAATAATGAGAAAAATTATTTTTGTTAGGATTAAATGAATAATTTATAATGTGCTAAATCAAGTTCTTATATACATACCGGGTTTCCCAAAAAGGACTGATGGATTTTAAAATTCAATAACTTGCAAACGGTGACAGCTATTTAAAAAATTTTTGCAGGAGGGTTATGTATAATGTCAGGAGTTTTTTTACCGTAATTTTTTACTTTAGTTCGAATTTGGAACAATAGGTGGCACTGAGGGCGATTGAAGGCCAAGTGATCAGTGCTGAGTGAAGCGTCGACCTGGCCTTCAATCGTTGTCAGCGCCACCTATTGTTCGAAATTCAAACTAAAATAAAAAAAAAACACCTTCGGTAAAAAAACACCTGACGTTATACATAACCCTTCCGCAAAAAATTTTTAAATCGCTGTCACCATTTGCAAGTTATTGAATTTTAAAATCCATCAGTCATTTTTGGGACACGGTATATATAAAACCATTAATCATATTGCAATATATGAACCATTGAATTTAATAACTTATAGCACTTTGAACATGAAGGGAAAAAATAAATAATTAAAATGAAATATATATCGAAAATGGTTGATGATGATGATGGTATATACTAAAACCATAATTTACAATATTCAATTCTTTTTTTTTTTTTTAATAGCATATATTTATATGTTTGTGAAAAAATAAAAATGGAATAACTTACTTTTTCTTATTGGAATTTTTCCACCTTTGCTGACGATATTTCCTAAGGTAGGAGATGTTTTAGAAGTTTTGTTTTTCTCAACAAATTTCAAATTAAACTCCTATTAATTAAAAAAAAAAAAAAAAAAAACATCAATGCGATATTTTTTACTACAAAAATATCAATAACAAAAAGGATAAATCAAGATTGATGAACAGATTATGAAAAACTTTCCAACACTACCTTAATTTTATTATAAAACATCAACTATTGTTATTATGAAAGGAGATACATAATTCAGAAAATGTATAACACAGTTCAAAATTTATTTTTATTTACTTCTCATTGATGATATAATGTATTCGAAATTTTCAATGGAATCCGATACGATCACTTGATTTTAATATAAATCATACAATATAATTTATTTTCAGCTGCGTTATAGATTTGCAATTAAACTAATATAACTTCTTATTTGACATTGAATTTTTGAATTCTGAGTACTATGTCATTATAGCAAAATCAATTAACACTAAACTATGATGCATAGAGAATACTGGGATGTTATGGATTAAACATTCCTGGATCCATCATTAAAAAAATTAAAATGAAATTTCTGTTTAGCAATTTTCAGTACTGCAACTTTTTAAATTTCTAAACACCACAGATTTTAAATTTTTACACCATTGCATAGAGAGAAAAATGCACTTTTCAGTGAAATTTGTTTGAAATCTTTATCACAATTTGTTTTCAAATTATTATTATTATTTTAATTTTTTGTCATTGTGGCAACAGAAGTATTCCATTTTTGGACATTTGCCATGGACCAATCAGAAAACAAATAAAATAAAATAAGTTGTGGAATTCAACCAATAAAAAGATTTAGATATACTTCAGATTTTCCAAATCTCTACCGAGGACAACAACTATTTTCTAAATAGTTAGTAAAGATATCAATAAAATAATAACAATAAAACATAAAATTAATTCATCCTAAAATAGTAAAAGAAAAAAGAGAATAAACAGTTTTTCAGGAAATCTACTTTTCTTTTATGTTCATATGTATAAAATGTATCAAAAACAGGGAAGTAAAGACAGAACTACCCTCCCCCCCCCCCCCTTAAAAAAGAAAGAAAGAAAGAAAAAGAAACTGTTTCAGTCCTTTGTTATTTTGAAAAAAAGATACAGAAACTAACTTTTTATGTTTGATATTTCACTAACAACACTGTATTTTGTATTTCCCCCTTATGTTGAAATGCTTAAAAACAGGGGTGCAGAAAATGTTTTTACTCCCAATATTTCCCCCAATCCATATAAAAATTTCCCCAAACTTTCATGATATGCTATTATAGACTTATATAAATTCTGTATTAACGCAGGTACGGATTACTTTTCCAAACTTTCATACTATATGCATATAGTGAGGTCAATTTTGTAAAGATCACCATACGGATCTTTCTATTTTAATGGGACTTTTTCTGTCTTTAGTAATTATGTAATTCTTTGTTTAAATCAAAACTGTATATTTTTGCGCAAAATTTCCCTAGATGGCCAAAATTTCCCCCGATCCTAGATCGCCGGATCGGACATATTCTGCATCCCTGCTTAAAAACTGTCTTACATAAAAGTTTTGGACAAAAAAAAAAAAATAAAAATAAAAATAAATAAAAATAAAAATAGTTTAGCTTATTTTAAGTTGATATTCTTCATTTTTAACAATGGCATCAGTGCTACAAAGATGTGCTCAGATAAAAGAGCTACATATAATAACCATATTATGCATATATTTTTCTACTAATAAATATACCAAATTCACAATCAACCAATTTTTACAAAAAATAGAGAACAAAATGTCAGTTAATAATACATTTTATTTTCTTAATGTAATAAAATTAATATAAAATATTGATTATAAAAACTTTCTAATAATTAAAAAAATAAATGATATAAAATAATTAAGAATATATATTTTTTAAAGTTATTACTGAATTCATTTAAAATGCATATAATTTCTATAAACACTTGAATGATTACAGAACAGTGATAGAGAAAAAGTTAAAAATTGTTAAAACAACAAAAGAATGATGTACGGAATATTTGAATAAACTTTATTTAAATACAGCAGAAGTCCTGAAGAATATTGATTATAATACATTTTCCCTGTTTGTTTATACAGAATGAGGAGTCAAATGCACATAAATAAATAAATATATATATAAATGCAATTTTCATGTTACATTTTTTATCTAATTAACATATGTAATAACACAGAGTACACCTAATTATATTATATAACAAGAGATAAACAGAGAGATAATTAAATAAATATTGTAAATAAAAGTTATTCATTTAGAGAGAGTATTGGCTGCAATTAATTTCCTAACATTATATAAAAATAAATCATGGTAAATAAGTTATCACATGTGTAAAATCAAGCATATATGTGTGCAAGCATTTATTTCATTAAAAAAGATAGTTAAAAGCATTCTGATGCACAGCTAGTATAAGAAATACCTAAATGTTAGATGTTTAATTTATTATCTACATATTTTATTTTTACATACCATTTCCAGTAGCTGTCTTTCTTCCTTTTCTTTTTGCCAATCTTCTAAATCTAAATCATATTCAGAAGTAGATGATCGCCTAGATATCTATTTAAAAGAAAAAAAGGTAATAAGATCCAATAAGAAACAAATATATATTTTTAAAATCTTTATACGAAAATTACAAAATAAAACTGATATGTTAGAAATATTCTTTGGTTCTATTTATTTGAAGTTATGGTAAATATATAGCTCTTAAAAATATACAGCAAATATGTAATTCCCATTGGTCCAAAAGAACAAAGACATAATTCCTGATGGCCCTAAATCCAATAAAATAGATAATGTTATTGAATTTAGGGCCTTCTCTGATTTGTCATTAGAAATACACATTTTCTTAGGACAAATCAGAGAATTTAACAGTATAAAATAAACTACATATATAAAATAAGCCCTAACATTTACACCTTTTAAAATATCAAAACAAACTCTAATGCTTCTTTTTAGATAGATCTTTTTGAAAATATTGTCTCACAGTAATAAAGTTAAAACTGACCATTCCTTATTATATTTTATCACTTAATTAGTAAAAATAAAATAATTAAAATCAATGCAGCTATCTATAGTGAATAAGATAATAATAATAAAAAAAGATTTATTGATCAGCATGGTTAACAGTTAAGAAACTTAATATTACTAGGAAGGTATCCCCAATTTATGGCTGACAAGAATCATGAATGTGATTTATAACAGTTGGTTAAACAAGACATGCTTACAGCTTGCACATGAGGAAATTGGAGTACATTTGGAGTACATTGGAGTACAATTTAAGAACAATAATAAAATGTTTTTAATTGTCAGGAATCGAGCCTCTCCTTTTAAAACACAATTTATAACAATAATATTAATAATAAAAATAAAATTTTTTTTTTTTTTTTTTTTTTTTTTTTTTTGTAGACATGAAGTTGTTGATCATGTTTAATTATGCTGTTTATCAAAAGTGTTTAGGATGCTCATCAGTAAGTTTGGATCTATCAATGGTTTTAATAATTTCATTTTGGAGCAAGTTTTTCATGTATATGTATATATAAGACTAATAGTAAATAAAAACAAATGTTAATTAGCAATGCCAGCCAAGCAATTAGATATTGCTTTGATGTGAAAAAAAGTTAGTCTTTTGTTATTTTGATGAATGTTGGTTTGTATTAGGGTGTCAACGATTTTAATTAATTGATTTAAAGTAACTGATTTTTTTTTTTTTAAATCATTGATTAAAATCATAAATTTTCTAAATGTTTAAAATAACATTAAACAGTATTAAAATCTAACATAAACATAATTTGGAAAGTTTCTTCAGCTATTGTGACTTATGAATGCACAAAAAAAGCTTTAAATAATTGTTTCTAAGTTTAATTCCTGAGTACTGTAAAACATTTAAGTACAGTAGGTTTGTATAAAAAGCACAGTTTTTATTAAACAAACATAAAAAGCATTTCATTTAAAAATGATATTTAAATCTAATGTTGCATACAATTAGAGTTCTCGCTGGCTTTTGAGCAAATAAGAAATAAAAAACAGTCGTTAAATGAAAAGAAATGTTAGCAAAACAGATTTGGTGTGAAACACAGAAAATGTATCTTTAACCCCTTATTGTGTTCCTGTTTTCCAAATATTCTAAAATAACCTTCTTTTTTGTATTTGCTTATAAAAAAAAAAATTCTACTATCTGCTACAGAAACTATTACAAATGAGTACATTCCAAATGCCTCTTTGTCCTAAATGTGTAAATGCTTCAGAAATTCTTTTAGCAGTCTAAATAAAAATAAAAAAACAGCTATCATTGATTTACCGTTATAAAAACATATGCTAAAAATTGCTATGAGATTTCGACTTGATAGAAAAAAATTGACCAGCAATGATTACTTTCCATATAACTAATAAATAGTTTGGTAATTTGCTATTTTCAGCATCACATTACAGCAAAACTTTCCATTGTTTGGCACTTTATGCAAGTAACTTTTGTTTTTGTTTTTACCAGTATGACACCAGTACACAGAGAGTGAACTAATTATGGATAAATATGTACTGCATAATCATTTCTGTCTTTGATTATTGCTAAACAGAATTGGTGTTGAGTCAGTATCTCTAATAATAGAACAATGTAAATGGCATGATGTGATTGAACATGTAAACAGACATCCAATCATTCAGTAACGAGGATAAAAATCTCTACTATATAAGCACACACACACACACACAAAAAGATCAGAAATAGAGCTCTCGCAATTTGGTGAGTATGATTCTTTTGTTACTCGCCAAATGGAGTATTTTGTCGCGATTTGGCATAATGGTGAGTGGCAGCAAGAACCCTGCATACAATGTAATAATTTCCTTTTGGTAATCAAATTATTCATTCATTTATATAAAAAGAGGCATAGCAAGAATAATAAGTTTCTACAAAGTAAAAGAGTAAAATAGCCACATTTTATTTTCTCATTCTACTTTTGCAGTAATAAGTTTATACCAACTACTGCAGCTAAAGAAGAATGAAAGATTGACACTGGCTGAACCACTATTATAAAAGAATGCATAAGAGAAAAAAAATGTAAAAAGTTAAACATAGCAAGAGCTTCCTTCAGTAAACTTGAAATTTTTTTAACTCATATACACCAAACAAAAATTGTTAGGGATTAAAACGGCAGCAAAACTGTTTGAAACGCTGAATGCTGAGAATTCCCACTGAGTATTAATAATGCTGTTGTTTATTGCTTAGAGAATTTCAGATATAACTGACTATTTTTTATATTTACTCGGAATGGGTTAACACATTTTCATGTTTTGGGCAGATTAACATAGACATACTACATGTGTGTAAGTTTAATTTAGGTGATTAATAGTACAAATGCAAAATAAACTGCAAATAATATTTGTTACTTTTATTATTTGTGTTACTAACTTGTGAAATTACTTAATTGCAGTTTTTATTAATTCTGGAATTACTTGCTGTTTTCCTAAGGCATTTTTTATGGTATTACAACCTGTCCCTTTTAAAATTGGCAAAATGCACCCTGCCTTTAAAGAAAACAGTGAAATTCACCTACAGTAGATAGAGATCTCTGGTAAAAAAAAAAAAAAAAAAAAAAAAAAAAACTTCCAAATTCCACAGTATTTCTTAATCTATCTGTCCAAGACCTTGCAAAAATGATAGAACTTTATTTCTTTAGAAAAAAATTAACATGTTATTTAATAGTATTTTTCCATTTGTTATCCATAAAATTATTAATTAATGACTATTTATCATACTAAGAAACTATATACTTTTTTCTTTTATATAATTACTAAACACATCACAAATACATTTATTTCCTCATGAAATATTGTCCTTTTTTGGAACTAGCATTCTCCTTATTTTTTTTCTAGAATGAATATTAAATTATCAATTCAGTAATTAAAATATAAAAATACATACATTATGTTCCTGATCACAGAGTCAATTGTTTAATAATTAATCAATTTTAAGAAGTGTTAACAATTTCAATAAATGTAAATATCACTAATATTTCATATAGTTTTGCATAATTATTAAAAAATTGTTGTATGCTTACTAATCAAAGTACTAATTTGCAATTTTTATAATTTCTGTAATTACTAACTAATAATTATAATTCTATTAACTAAAATGCAAAAACTTAGGCTAATTAGCAATTTAAGGTTTATTAATTGCTTTGGTAATCTAAAACTTTTGGTAACTATTATTCAGTATTAAAATGTTGGGAAAAGAAAGAAAAAAAAAATCTGATTTTTTTTATTAAAAAAAAAATTATGATTACACCCTAGTTTCTATATAATTTAAAATGAATAATAACAAAGACACCCTAAATATATGTATATATAAAAGATCCCATTTAAATAAAGCTGACAAGGAATAGATTTTTTATGAAATTGAATTAAAACTGAAATCGAACATTGTGATGCTAGAATCCACTAATGATCATTGCCAATAGTGCCAAACTCCATTTTTCAGTCAATTCGCCCTGACGTGTTATAAACATATGTTCCTATCAGGTGGTTAGCATAGCATGCAATATGGAATCCCCACTTTTTAGTTCTCAAACAACTTTGTATTAATTTTCTTAACACTCAAGGAATGAAAAGTTCAGTGAATCTTGCTTAAACCAAGACAAACCTTGGACCTAGCAGAAAAAAAAAGACTAATTTTTAAACAAAATGTGTGTTTATTTTGAGAACTTAAGATGTGTTAGGTCTTGACCAGCTTCACTTTTTGAATTGTTAATATGGCTCTATAATAAAAAAATATTTAAACTCCTGATATGCACCATATATTTAGCCAAAAAGGATAATTTTACTGAAGACTTAAAAATCATAAAAATATTAAACTTAATTATTATTATTATTATTAATTATTAAAAAAATAAACTAAAAAAAAAAAAGAAGAAAAAAAAAGAAAGAAAGAAAAAGAAAAAAAGAAAAACAAGAGTTAAAAAAAATAAAGCAAAAACTTACTGATTCAGTAGTAACTTCAATTTTGTCAAGCTCTTGTATAGCCTACATAAAATAAAGAAAAGCAGATATGTCACTAAATCTTATTTTTACAATATATAGTTATTTTATAGAATTATTACATTCATGCATGTATACTTAAACAGAAGAAAAATTAAATTAAAATTAAAGCATTTTCTTTTTATATCATTCATAATATGCCTGTGGTATTATAGTTTTTACTTTTTATCTGTGTAAGACTATTATATGTTATCTGGTGGCGATTTTATCAAATAGATAAAATTTTCATAATCTCTTGATGTCATTTTCTAATTTTCATGAAATTCTACAGAATAATTTTACTACAAGGAACATTTCTACTATCAATTTATTTATATTTAATTGTCAATTTATTTATAAAACAGTTCTACTTTAATTTGATGCACATTTTTATGGAAATAGTGATTAAAAGATTACTAATATCTAATTTTAAGAGCAGATTTTGTGAAAGAATTTTTTTTTCTTAATTCTTTCATTAAAAGCAAGCTGGTTTTAACCAGCCTAACCTTTAACAAAACCTTCAATAGAAATGGTCAGAATTATATAGAATTATTACCTTGCTAACGGCAGATGAAACATCCTTGTCCTTTTCAGCTATCATTAGTGTTTTAACGCAGGATTCAAGTTCCTGTAGCAAAAGACTGTCTTTAGGAAGTTTAATGAGACTCTTTAACCGAGGCAAGATTCCACATAAACATAAACGAATATTAGGCACTGGGTCAGCTAAAAATAATTCCCACGTTAAGAATTTTTACACCACTTTATTAGTTAAGAATTATAAAGGAATACAAATAGCAAAAGTTAATAATTATAGCATAAATACATAAAACACCAGATGTATAAGAGACAGAGTATATGGTAACTACCCTTTCTGAAATCAAATTATACAATTAGGCCTATTGTACTCTTATGTCTTATATGTTAACAATTGTTAGAAGTGATGTTATGAAGTGGAGGAAAACTGTGGGAGCAGTGATGGATCATAAGAGAATATTTCAAGGAACTAAAATGAAGGTGGAAAGTAAAAAAGTTAATCTTTCCTTTAAAAAAAAGAGAGAAAGATCCTTTAATGAACAAATACTAAAAGAAAAAAAAAAATTCAAATTTTGTAACTTTTAAAAACAGTTTTCTAAATTTCCTGCTTACCCATTTTTAAACATAACTAACAAGTTTTAAAGGTCAGTTTATTTTACAATTTATTTTCTGTTGGGTGTATTTTATTTAATTTTTCCTAAGAACATAATACATCCTCTCAAACATATGTTAATGAAAAATAGAAATTGAATATCTTTTTTAATTTCCTTTCAAAAAATTTAAATGTTCATTTTTTGGAATCAGGATAATGCCAAGGAGACTTAGAGAAACTGAAATATCTGGTTATCTTATCCATGCAATAAAATTGTGTTTTTAAAAAAACTAAAGTGTATCACAATAATCAATTTATTTTCCACTATTCTCAATGTACATATTGTAAAACTTTGCAATCTATAAAGGTTCTCCAAATTTTAATAAATCAAAGTATCATATTTACATTTTATAACAGATTTTACATTCTTGGGGAAAGAAATAAATTCCAGAAACTAACTTATGAATGCTCAATGACAACTATAAACCATTCAGAATACTTTTAGCTTTTTTTTTTTAATTTTATTTTTAGTTTCTTTAATTTTTATTTAGTTTACTAGAAGAGCTCCAGAACATATTTTGAAAACTAGTATATTAGATGATTAAAAGTACTTTTATATTACAAATTAATTTCATACAAAAAAACTTAATACTTAAACTACATCTCTGAACTTTGATAACAATTTTCTTTTAATGCTTTAGAAAGATGAAATCAGTGCAACAATGTTTAATGCATCAAAATTACTTAAAAAATTTAAAATAGCCTTCAATAATAAATAAATAATGCATTCATAAATTCAGATAGATATTTTCAAACATTTTGAATTTAGAGTTAAGTAACTGTTTGACTGAATTTATGAAATGAAATAATATTTATTCAAAAAATATTGAAATTTAGGTCAAAATAGTTATGAATTTAATCATTTAAGATTGATAGGTTAGTAAAACATAATTAATAAAAAATACGATAAGGAGAATGGTTCAAACAAACTTACCAGACAATCCTAGCAGAGGTTTAAAAAAATGTAGCTTGAAAAAGATTTTTGAAAATAATCTTATAACAAGTTCACAGACTCTAATAAACAGCATTCTTTTGTGACAGCTTTTCCCATAACATAATTCTGCAAATTAAATGCATGACAATTAAAAAATATCAGATATGAGACAACAATTAAGCAGTAAACAATCACAATGCAGATTTAGCTCAGAAGAAAAGATGGCATTTAATACAATAATTTTTTAGCAAACTACAATAAGAGTCAATTTAAAAACCTTTCTTTTCTAATATAAAATTTATGAAATCCAATGGAATAAGTGTTAATATTCTGTTATAATTTTCATAGTGAGAAGAATAAAATTTTATCATAATTTTATATAAAAATAAACATTCAAAGAATTACAATTAATAAACAAAAGGATGTAGGAATTATTAGTAATTTTCTTTCTTTCCAGAAATAGCTCATAAGCTAAATTAATTTGTCAGATTTAATAATAATGAAATATTAGATGAATGTTTAAAAAATATATATTAATCATCATTAATATTTTCTAAATTCTTGCTACTGCAATGTTCTCAAAATGACACACATTTACCATTAATGACTAATGAGTGCTTTAGTTAATGAAGGAAATAATATCAATTGCTTTTAAGCTGCATACAAGATCAACAAAAACTTTTGAGCCTCAAAGAAAGTTTCAAAATGGCATTCCTCACAAAATGGGGGAGACAAAGATGCACAAGACAGTTGAAGACAATTAAAAATTTAAGTAAATGTTTTATAGAATAAAGGCGGCAGCACAGACAATCATCTCACCGAGTTTACGGATGAAAATCTAGAATAGTTAAATTTCGATATGCATATAAAAATGCAATCGATCTGTCAAAACACACCTAAAAACCCTATTTTAGCAGTTGAATCATAGATTTACCATTGTGTTTTCCTGCTCTCAATCCTCCAAGTTTTCATACTTTTTGTGCAGGAAAGCACAATGGTAAACCTATGAGTCAACTGCTAAAATTGGATTTTTAGGTATTTTTCACCAAGATATGACTTGGCAGACCGATTAAGTTTTAATATGCATATCTAAATTTAACTAATCCTAGATTTTCATCTGTGAACTTGGTGGGGTGATTGTCTGTGCTGTCACCTCCCAGTTTATTATATTTTCCCCAAAAATATCAGTTTATCTTATAATTTTAGACATACAAGAGAGATATATAAAAACTAATTATGTGACAAGTCATGATGTAACAAGAAGCTATTGTATAGATTAACTTGATATTTTATAAAATACATTATAAGAAAAATTATCCATAACACAACAAATATTATTCCTACACAATTCCAGTAAAAAAATTCCCTGATTTTTTCAGGATTTCCCTGATTTTTTACAATAAAATTTCAGCTTATGTGTTGTAAAATCCTCCACAATGGACAACTTTAATATAGATAAATGATATAAAAAATGTATGTGCTATATAAATTTCTGCTTTAATTAGTTTTTATATTATGCTATTGTTATATAGTTTGTATAAATTTTATATAAAGTTTTAAATTGGATGAATGACAATAAATATTTTGATGGAAAGTATGCATAAAAAATTCCCAGACTACTTCAAATATTTAAAAATTTCCAAAACATTTCCTTGATTTTTTGCCAAAATTTTCAAATTCCTTGACTTTTTCCTGATCTGTAAGAACCCTGTATAATAATAATATATATAAAAAGTTTGTAAAATTGTGAATCTTCACTATCTTACCTCTAATCAACTCATTTATGATTCCTTTTCTTCTTTCAAGACTAGTCGTACTCCGTAAATAAACTAACAAACTATGAGCAGCAGCTATTCTGCAGGGAATAGGACGCTGGAAGAATATGCACATATCAATGAGATATACAATTTAAAAAATACAAGAAAAAAAAATCCCCTTCTAATTTACTGAATACAAAAGTTGATCATTACATAAAAAATTATTTAAACAGTATCAATTGGAAAATTATTTGCACAAAATGAAATAAAGACAATTTAACATAAAAAACAATCATTTATTGGATAGATAATTTACTTAATTTTGCAAACTAAGTTTCTTTCCTTTCTATGTTAATTAAAAGTCAAGCTATCATATTCTATGGTAAATATACAATATTTTACTCTCAAAACTGATTTTTGTTAGAAATTTAATAATAATAATAATAATAAGACAAGTCAAAGTATTGCTCACCAGAATAAATAAACAAATAAATAAGTAAAGATGCATATTTCACAGAAAAGCCAAAAAATATTTCCATCTGTACCATTCAGTTTTGCATGCAACAGTAAAAGTGTACATAAAACAGTAAAATCATTAAGATCATATCATTAGAATCAAGACATATTAGAGATATGGAGAACTGAGTAAATTATCCACTAGATGCCTAACCCAAATCCTTTGCCCTCCTCCTGTGGTGCCAAAGTGAAACATAGCATGATAATGTAGCATTCTTTTGGATAACTACATTTTGGTGTTATCCATAAATGATATCAGACATTTTTTCAAACATTTCACCATAGCCCCCTCCCCTCTACCTGTCACATGTTACACTATATTGCATAAACATGTACTTGCAGTTGAGAAACAAAACACTACGTTATAGATCATATTTCAAATTTTATTTTTTAACTTTAACTATGTGTTTTAATGATATTTATGAGCATAGCAATAAAAATTATTAGTGTACTTATTTTGTATGAAACAAGATAAAGAATTACAACAAAAAGCACAAATACTATACAACAGTATTAAAATATTAATATGAAAGAGCAATTGAAAACAGTAGTGTTTTGGAATTCGAAATGAAATTTAATGTATTTGTGTTTAAATCTTACCTTCACTTTATCAATACAAAATACTTTAATTTCAAAATAATTACAAAATTTAATCTGCTGATATTTAATGTTTTTATTTTAACCAAAATGTGTGATGTCACATTTCTTCTTACCCCCTCCCATCCCCTTGTCGCAATTTCATAAACCTCTCCCCCCCTCCTTCTAGCATAACATCATTTGTTGATGGTCCCTTATGATACTTTTTTGTAGCAAGGTGCACCTAAGTCAGAACTATTAGAGAAATTAAATACAAAATGAATTTTTTGGAGTTGTGCCACTTTCCTTGTTGGAGTGATATTATTGTTACTATACTTTTATAAAACTTTGTGAATTTAATTTACATGTTTCTGATAGAATGTGTTAAACATTTTTTTTTATATAATATAAAGACATATATATTATTAGAGCTTTTTATTAGAATAAAAAAATAAAAAAGCAACAGTTTTGTCAAAATATTACAATGAATCCCCAATTAACTTAAAAGCTGTATAGATTTAAAATCTTTAGTAATTTTGATTAAAAATATGAATATAATATTCTACAAAACTTGATTCAATATAGTTTAATATGCAATAATTATACAAAATAAATAAATAAATAAATAAATAAATAAATAAACAAATGCAACTCAATGATAACAAATTACAGTACAACTCAGACTCACAGAAGTGTGGAGCTTGACAAATAGTAAAGGCACAAATGTTGTAAAAATAGTTTCTGATGAAATGCAGAAAGGCAAACAAGAGAGACAATATAAAAAATCTGCATGGAGACGCCAATTACTAGTGACAGATGTTGCTTCTTCACAAGCAATGAGAGCTCTGACTAGTTTATATTCAGGATCATCCTAAGGCGAAAAATAAAAAAGAAGGAAATTATTAGTAAAGACATTTGATTTGGTACTTAAAATTGTTATAAAACATTTATCCACAAACTTAATTCACCCATTGTTTGAAAAGATTATTCTTAAAAATTATTGGGAATACAACAGAAAGCTTCTTACTACCATAGAAAGAATCAATGCAAATTAAAAGCATTAGAAATGTTGAATATGTATACACTTGGTGATGTGGCATACTTCAATTCTAAAATCACGTTCTCAACATGGTCAACTACTTGCTATCAATTTTTCAAGATCATGAATGAAATGTCTTGTCCATTGGTTCTTCAGTTTGCTATTTCATACAAAATTGAAGAGAAATAGACCCCTTAAGGTCCCTGTCCTCGCTCGAGGAAACGCTCGCGAGCTAATACTATTCCTATGGGGAAGCATTTTTCTAATAACTCTTTCGCATTTTGACATTTTTGAATAATTTTTTCTGCATTGGATAGCTGAGGTGCATGACAACAGCACACCTTTTTTACTTTTTTGATTTTGGTTGCAGATATTTTTTACAACCTTAGTTTCACTTTCAAAACTGGTTTCAAAACTGAAAGTGCTTTTTAAAAAATATATCTGCAACCAAAATCGAAAAAGTATAAAAGGTGCACTGTCGGCATGCAGCTCAGCTATCTAATGCAAAAAAAATTATTCAAAAATGTCAAAATGCAAAAGAGTTATTAGAAAAATGCTTCCCCATAGGAATAGCATTAGCTCGCGAGCGTTTCCTCGAGCGAGGACAGGGGCCTTAAAACAAGCTTCTTTGCTCCTGATTAAAATAAAAATCGTGGAAAAACTGTGAAGCCATGTCTGAGTTCTGATTTTCTGGTGCTTCATAAAATAGAAGCCACACAACTTCATATTGTGCTTTCAGGATCTGGTGTCTTGTTTCTTTCACTTAGGGGCATTAATAACAAACACAACAAAATTACTAATTTGAAACACCTGTGATATGAATCTCACAGTGTTTAGTTTATCGTAGCCTTTTTATTCCTTTCTTCATTTAAGCAGCGAGAATTCCTTAAATATAAGTCTGTATTTTTGATTTTACGATTGCACATTGTGAGTTTGACGCTCTTTGCTGTTTTGTCGGAGCGCGCTGTCCGCTTGCTCCTGCGTCGCGTGTATTATGATGACGTTACGGTAGGCTTTGATCCGCCCTCGCTTCTTCATTGCGCCGATTGCATCACATTGATAGGAAATAGACCCTATGTTCTTGCCACTGTGAAACAATCTTTTGACTGACATTTACTGTAATAAATGTCCTTTGGTGTGAGTGTCAGGCCATTCCATCTAGACACTAATCATTACACATTTTATTCATATAAGACTTAAATTTACAACATATAAATACAATAGTCATCTTTATTTACAATTCAATATAATTTAAAGTAAACTTACCTTTTGTAATAGAAGTCTCATTTTTTAGTTAATTGTTGTCCATAAGCTGTATAATTAAACTTTAGTTCTATGTTAATTTATATTTCCCGGCAGACATATTTTTTCACACACCTTTCAAACGTAAACATCGGCTTTTGACATAGTTCCCCATATCGCCATGTGGAGGCGTAGCGATGAGAGTCGATGACGCAATCGCTTACGCGATCCGACGTAACGATCTCATCAGCCATTCATCCTTAAGTGATTGGTGGGTGTGTCTCACGGCGGGGAGAAAGTTGATGTTCAATCCGTTTGAGAAGTATATGTACTTCAGTCTCGCCGACGAAAGGTAGCTTCGTATTTTATTGTTTTTGTTTTCTCAGTTTCGTCTGTTAGATATTGTATTATGTTGTTATTTTTCTGGAAGTCAGTTGTGTCATCAGTCAAGTTAATTGTTTGTTGAAATAGAACATTCATTTAGTAATGGCATTTTATTCCGCTCTTACATTTCATCTAAGCTTACAGAATATATTCAGTTATATGAGACTTTATTTCTAAATCTAAATACTTGGAGGCCAGAAGAAGATGTCCGCCATTGACGTGAGTACATTGACCCGGAGAGATGTGATAATCAGTGATGTTATGAGATGTTCGGGTAGAAGGAATCCTGTGAATTGGACTTTAACCTTCCCCTTCTTGAGTAAAGTTCAACTATTGCTCGTAAGGAATTGCTGTGGTTTTTCTCCTCGGTTTTTGGTCGTGGACTTTTGGAATTCTATTGATGGATGCTGATACTTTCGATACATTTTTTTTTGGAACTGAAATAATTTTTCCAGTTTTTGACTTAGCAAGCTCCAGTTCACTTGATAAAGATAGATGCTAGATAGTAAAGGACTTATAAAGTGTTTTTAAATATTTTTCTCACAGATAAGTTTATTTTTGTTTATTGTTTGTCTTGATATATTATATTTTACAATATACTTATTTATATATTTGGTTTATGGATTCAATAGAAAGAAAATATATTTTGTTTTAAATGTAATTTGATAAGCGATACCATAGATTATTTTTTTGTTCATACTTGTTTTATATTTTATATTTATTTTATTTTACGAACTAATAAATGTTAATTGTTAAGTTTTAATTTTGCATGTCATTATTTCTTTTGATTTGAGTTTAATTTTGATTAAAAATTTAATTATATATTCATTTGGGCATTTCGTTAAAAATTAAATTTAATTACTTATGGGGTTACAAAAATCAGCATTAACGCTGACACTGGTTTTGACGCGACTCTGCTAAACAATCAACCCCGATGGAATTGTGTTTTAATTCCATCACACATAAGGGCGTTCCGTTGCGCGCGTAAAACAAATTGAAATAATCCTTTTAAAATGATTTCTTTTAATTTGCCTTTTAAGAGAGTGACGAAATATTAATTCTCTAATCAATTTAAACTTAGCGTCCTTTTACTTTTGACTCCCTGTAGAATGCATTTAGATACTAAACGTGGTTAATTTTAAATCAGAGTTAAGTCTGATGACAAGTTAAAGGAATGTAGATTGGAACGGTAGCCGCTGGCCGTGCCGTGCGCATTCGGCGAATCGCAAGAACAACTCGTAATATAATTTCGCCTGTTATAGAATTCTTACAGGTTTTCCCGTATTCATTTTAAATTAACTGATGGGCTGCTCCTTCAAGTGCATGTGGATTAAAACCTCTCCGAAACATTTTCGCAAATCTTAGGGTCGGTGACCAAAGTTAATTTTCCTGACAAGAATATAATAAAGAAGTGGATGTTCTCTTCAAAGTCTGTCTTTTTTTACGGCTTCTGTCTTCATTCTTCAGTCATCGTATCTCAAGTAAGAATTATCCAACTTTATTTTATTAATCTAGATTATCTTGATCTTAAAAATAACGATCATGTTAACAAACTTAACGACACAACGCAACAACACCTTTAACTTTTTTTTAATGGCACAACACCATCAATAACTATGAACAATAAAGCATTTAAATATAATTATTCTATCAATATAAGATGAACATGAGCAATAAAAATAATTTAACTGCAGTACTGGTTTTTATCATGATTATGATGTTTTTCTTACACTATTTTTACATAGAAAACAATAATAACAAAAATACCTTTTCGTCTATTTGAGATTCTAGTCTACTACAAACAGCTTTAAGAGATTTTGGCAAAGAAGGAATCAACTTCTTAAGTACCTAAAAGACATTTAATATTTTTTAATTCAACATACATAATGTACCTTAGTCAGCAATCACATATAGATATACAATAAAATAAAGAAAATTAATTAGAAGATATTTGAAAATTACAATGCTTTTCCTGAATTATCTTGAAGCTGAGTAGTAAAGGAAAAAAAACGCAAGTGAGAGCAAGTAGATTTAGTATGTTTATATACATTGTATTTCGTTTTTTTTTTTTTTTGGGGGGGGGGGGAGGGGTCATACACAGGACTCAACAAATGCAACCAAAGTATTTTAAATGGTGATTGGAAGTATCAACACTGAATCACCAAATGACTTATGTTGAGGGGGAGGGGGGATGGTTCAGCATGAAATTCTTTACAATCGTCCTTATCATCATTGCTTTCATCAAGCAAAATGTGTTCAATAGAAAGTGTAGGACAGATGACTAAAAAAGCAGTCTCGTGTTTTAAATATAAGGACAATTGTGGGAAACTTAAATAAAGTTTTTCATTAATTATAAAAAATAATAATACAAAGAAAACTTACTTCTACAGATTCATCTTGTAACAGCAGAACTAATTCTGGATGAAGTAAATATGCTTTATTATTGAGCAGTCTAGCAACCTACATGATAATAACAAAAAATATTAGTTCCTATAGATTCATTCATTCATTATAATCAGTATTTAAAAAAGCCTTTGAAAATGTGTATAGTGATCTGATTTTTTTAAAAAAGAAAAAAACTTAAAAAAATAATGCATTAATTGTTTTAAACATTTCTTGTATAATTTTTAGCAATTTAGAAGATAAAAAGTTAAGAGTATGTCAAAGTATAAAGACATTTGCAATCAAAATAAAAGTATTGTTCAACTTTTATTAGCTAGTATGTAAGCCACATGACTTTAGATGAGTATATTTATAGAAATTAAGTGATAAGTAAACCCTAGTTTTTAATGTGTTCTTACAATGAATGTGTTTTATGAAATAGTACTAGAATTATTAATTTTAAATAAAACAGTACAAAGTACTATTTTTACAGATTGAAAATGTAAATAAATTTATTATAATGCATCTGAAATTTTATTTTATTTTTATATACTAAATTTAAAAATAGAAAAAAGTTTTTTTTTAAGACTCTTTAAAAGGCATGTATAAATGACCTCATTTTGAACTGATATAATACCTGGAATAATTGGTAAATATATGAATATAAAATTGTGATTACAGGTGTTAACTGAAAAGAAAAAAAATAGTGCAAGATTTGATGAGAGAGTTTAATAGAGTAAAAGTGCTTTTATAGATGAATTAAAAAAACATCAATTGATTCAAAACCAAACAGAGCTATAAATTCTTTAAAAGTTGTTGACATAAAAAGAAAAATCACTAACAAATTTTTCATTAATGGAAATAAGAATCTAGAATTCAAAGAATCAAGATAAAATAAAACAATAATAAGTGTGAAAAGAGTAAGAATAAATAAAAAAGATACCTCAAAAAACCCACAAGCCATTGTTTGCCTAACACTTTGGAAAGGATCAGCACATAATTCTTTGAATGTAGTATGGAGTTCTCTTTCAAAGTTTTCAGGACCAACAAAAAGGACCATCGCCTATAAAATACATTTTAAAAAGTAAAAAAGAGAATTATTTACAGATATATTCATATTAACAAATTGTTTCACATATTAATCCCCTAGCAAAAAAAAAAAAAAATAAATAAATAAAAATAAATAAATAAATAAATAAAAAAAAATAAATAAAATAAAATAAAATAAAATAAAATAAAATTGTATAGTTAAAATGTTTTTCAGAATGTATAGGGAAAAAATAAATCAAAGAAGAGGCTTGGATACTTAAGAAACAATACTAAAAATTACAATTCACCAAAAAACTGATTTTAAACCACTGTTTCTTATAACTTGTCAGGCATCTCATATGAGGCTTGGTGAAAAAGAAGTTTAAAATTTCTATACAGAAAATGTCATATTTCAAACATTACTATTCATAAATCTGTTAGCCTACTTTTTATAATGCTAAATGTTTTCATTCTAAAAAATAAATATTATTCAGTATTAAAATCGTTATTTCAGCAATGATTGATCCCACCCCCTTTTCAAAGGAAAACAAATATAGAATAAGTACTCACAGGAAAGTTAAAGGCACAAGCATGCCTGCATTCTCTATACCTATCCTTATTATCAACCTCTGGAAGCAAGTCTGGCATCTAAAAAATTAAGAAATAAAATGAACAGAACATCAGTTGTAATATAAGAAAAATATAAATTAAAAAATGTTAAAAATAAATGAATTTACATAAGAATAAAGGCTAGTTCAGATCATCTAACACATGTTATTTTACATTAAGTTAAAAGTTAATCAACATAATGGAAAAGAGTGGTGGAATTTTAATGAAGGGATTAAAATTTACTTTTTTCCCCTTTACTTTTTCAGGACACAACTTTGTGATGCAGAAATTGGTGGCTATTCGTAATTTAGCCACATGTACTTTATATAAAGCATTATGTAAAATTTTAAATAAGTTTTTCTCTTAAAAAAAAAGAAAAAATGGTTTGAAGTGTTATTTGTACAATTTTCAACTGACTGACTTCAAGTCTCTATCTTACACGTATCATAATAAAATATACAAACATTTTGCTAAAAACCTAAAAACAAAACTCCTAGTTACGGCATTTTAAATTCTTTTTTACTTTTGAGATTGAAAACGAACTTGTAATGAATCATAACTTTAAAAAAGATTAACAAAATTCCCATATACATCTTTTGCTATTGCCATGTAAAATAATAAATATATGCATTTTTTTTTTTTTTTTTTTTTTTTACATTTTTTTCCACAAATTCTGCCAATGATTTGGTCTTTCCGAAAAGAAATATGTATGAAGATCCCATTTAATAAATCTATTTTGTTTAAAATAATTGCACTGTTTTCATACACTTAATCTAGATACCTATTTTCATCAAATCGATGAATAAGACAGAAAATTCGCTGTCTTTTTTATGTATGACCACTGAGGGATGCATTGTGATATATATGTGAAGTAAAAATAACAAAAACAGTTCATTTTGGTAAAAATTTATATTCGGCGAATTGAAGAATGGTTAGTTTTTACAGGGTACATGAGAACGTTGAAAGTCTAATGGCTAACAATGTTTTTTTTTTTTTTTTTTTTTTATATAAAACTTATAAATATGTTTATTTTTTTTTCTTACTTTTAAGACTTACTTTTACTCCTTCTTACTTACCTTTAAAATTTTGTAAAGATTTTTTTTTTTTTTTTTCTGTGCAATGCTGATGGATTTAATGCAATTAGGCCTATTTAATATAATATTGATTAAAGAAATAGATATTGATGAAAAGGATTATTGTTATTCCATTTAATGTAATATTTTTAATATTTCAAACTAATGAAACTGACTTCAATATTAGTTAGATACAAACTTACAAATCTAGATACAATTTTTAATATAAGAGTCAAATTTATCTTCATTTCTAACATACAATTTCAAGAGTTTCTCAATGCATGAATTTTAATAACATCTATTTGTTAAGATTTTTTTTAGAAGAGTTTCAACCACAAAACTACTATGGTGCTTTAGAAGTAATGCTAAATCTGAGTTGTGTCTAGTACTAGTTATTGAAAGTTGTCATTTTGGAAAATGCTTACATCCCCTGTTTATATTCATGATATATAATCAACTGTATACAGACAAGAAAAAAAATCTAAGACTGTTTTAATGAACATCTCTGCATGAGTATAAGAAATAGCTAACAATTATTAACTTACAAAAACATAAGAATAAGGATGGTTTTTCTCACTATCATGTTTCTGATCAAATAATATTAATAAAAAAGTAAGGTAGGCAATAAATTTTGAAGGTTTTTACAAACTAAAATATTTGAAATATTTTTTAAAGCTTTGATATTCTACTGTTTGGAGCATAAAGAAATAAGTTTTCTAATAATAATAATAAAAGGGCCAGGGGGGGGGGGTGAGGAAGTTTAAAACTTTTTTGACAGATGGTGATATACATTGTTATTATTATTTCAAGCAAAGAAAAACAGGAAATTTCCTACCAGCTACATTTTAAAACTCTTTACTAAAAGTTTGACATAATATTAGAGAAAAATTTTAGCCATGACATTATGGGGGGGGGGGGGGTAACTTTAAATAAAATTTTTTATTGAAATGACAGTAATTATAGTGCTGCTTTGAAAGAATATAATTTTCTCAATGGGCAACAGGGTTGGTGAAATTGGTATAAAAAAGATGATAAAGTTTTTTGAAGCCACAGGAGAACTTGGTGTGATCCACAGAAACAGATGACAGTACTCCCCCCCCCCCCCCCCCAATAGAAACCCGATTTTGTGCAAGCTATTGAAGAAGCTATTGATTCATTGCAAACTGCAAAAGCAATTCTTTTAATAATTTTTAAAAAATACTCTTTATAAATATGAAATATTGATTGAAACAGAATCATTTTCGCTAATAGTTACGGATAAAATTTCCCAAACAATTCAATGTCTTCTAACCATTGAATTTTGAGCTAAATAACATTATTGAGCTTTTGTGTACTATAAACAGTCTAAATACAATATTTAAAAGGCATTACATATACTTCAACTTGTAGAGCCCTTCAAAAATTAGTTTTATAATTATGTCCACACTATGTAACATAAATTGTGCATGCTTAAAACTACTTGAATTATGATTTAAAAAAAAAAATAATAATAACTCATATCAAAATTGAAATACAGTAGTGGACCTTTTATTTCACAATCCTCGAGACTGAGGGCTTTCCGGATTTCCAGGAAATTCAGAATTTTGTGTTTTTACAGATTTTGGAATTCCAGATAATAGGTCCTCTGCTGTATAACTTTTGTCTTATGAGACAAAAAATTAAAAAATATATTTACAGGATTAAAATGGCAAGAATCCCTCTTTTCCTGATGATTCAAACCAAGACGGGAAAGATCTTTAAAAAACTGAAGAAACCAATCATTTTGTTCAGCAGTAAAATTAGCTGCAATAAATAAACTTTAAATTAAGTAAATGTATTTTTTCTAAAAAAAGAACAAATCTACATATTTATGTATAAAAATCCAGAAGACAATAAACTGTCAATAACATAAATGCCTAGCAATATGACTTAAACAATGATTATGCATCACTACTGAAAAAAATGTTAACAAATTGCTCTATAGTACTTTAACTATGTAGCACTTGATTTTATGAAAATCCCATGTAAGATAATATAGAATTTGTCATAGATTATAAAAAAGAAGAAACAATTAATCTTTTGTAATTCGATAAATAATATCTATTATTTTATGCTAGTGATTTTAAACTTTTGTATGTATTACATTGACTTGCAGTAAAATGGTTAATTGAATTATTCTTTTAATGTTACATATCAAAAATGAATTTGACAAATATTAAAAACATTTCTTAATGTCTATTTGTGAGAAATGGGTTTTCAGCAAAGGATAATGCTATTAACAAAATTAAATCAGACCATTATATTAACGATAAATGAAAACAGTTTAATTAAAAAGCCTTGCATGGGTCGACTGGTATGTATTACTTCCAATGTCAACATCTCTTTTTTTATGTACAAACAAGATGCATAATGATGAATGCAACATCATTAAAAAAGTTTTTAAACAAATCTTTGATATAGTATACAAGGTTCATACTCATTTTCCAAGAAAAAATCCCCTGAGAATCCCTTGATGTATTTTTTGAAATGTACAAATTTTTCATGTTAACATTTAATGACATTTTTCAAACCAGTATCATAACATCCCCACATCCTCAGAATAAAATAAAAATAAGGTAATCTCAAAAGTAAAGCTTATCCATCACCTATATAAACAATATGAACAGAACTTTAAAGGAAGAATATGAATTTGTGTAAAACAGAGATGAAGTTTGTATGATTTGTGGGGGTGTCCTTAATCTTGGTAGCTTGCTGCAAGAGTTTAATTTCCACTTTATGATTTCATTACCTCTTTGAAAAGTATTATGAATAAATAATATGAAGGCTACAAGTGCAAATATCAATTTTAAAATGTTCTTTTTTTTTTTTTCTTAAGTTCCTCATGAACTGTTTCCGAATCTCATGATGTTAGAAGGTGTGTCTGATGACTGAATGGATATTGATAGATGTGATTTCATAAAGCATGCAAACAGCAGCAACTGCCCTCAATTTCTCAGAGTAGCCAGTCATTTTACCAGGTTAGAGGAATTTTTTGCATTATCACCTGAAATTCCCCTGATTTTTTCAACCCAAAATTTATCCCTTGATTTTCTCCTAAATCCAGGGTTCTCGCTGCCATTCATCATTGAGCCAAATCACAACAAAACGCTTCATTTGGTGAATGGATGAACAATCAAAATTACCAAATTGTGAGTATTAAATTTCTGCTCTTTTTTGAGTGTGTGGTACTAATACAGCCGGGATTCTTATCTGTGTTACTGAATGATTGATGTCGCTTTACATGTTCAATTGAATCGTGACACTTACACTCTGTCCTAGTTATAGAAATGGTAATTCAACACCAATTTCAATTTAGCAACAGCCAATGACACAGAAAGGATTATGCTAAAGCTATTTCTCCATTGTAAGTTGATCACTGTCTGTGCGCTGGCATAGCGCCTGTAAATGCACAAACAAAATTATTCGCATCAAGCGCCAAATAGACAAAATTTTTGCTGGAATACAGTGTTGAAATTAGGCATTTATCATATTATTTATTAGTTGTATGCAAAATATCACTCGCAAGTCAATTTTTTTTTCTTTTTTATTGGCTAAGAGTTAAAATCTCATAGCAATATTTAGTACATATTTTCAGAGTGGTAAATCAAAGATAGCTATTTTAATTTTTTATTTAGACTGCTAAAAGAAAGTCTGAAACATTTATACATTTAGTAGAATAGTCTTTAACCCAGGAGGATGCGGGTTGTGCCTGGTAGACCCAGATTGTGTATGTTTTTTTTTTTTTTTTTTTTTTTTTTTTATAATTGTTATTACTTTTTTTTTTAAATAATTTACACCTTATTTTATTGCAGAATTTAAAAAATTGTTTCTGACTTAATGAGCTGATGATTATTATTTGTATTTATTGGTGACAAAGTAAAATCCATTCACACTCTGGGTATGTGTGCATTCTCCTGGATTGATAATTTTTGTAGCGAACAGTCAATTTTTTTTTTTTTATAAGCAATTACAAAGGATTAAGTTATTTTAGAACATATTGAAAAAAAAAAAAAAGATACAATAAGGGGTTAAAAATATGTATTTTAGTATATCACGCCGAATCTATTTTGTTAACTTTTCTTTTTATTTGGCTATTGTTTTTTATTTCTTATTTTCCAAATCGCTAATGTTGGTCAAAATACAGTGAGAACCCAGTCTGAATTCCATAATGCCCTGATGAATATGAACCCTGTATACTTACATTTTATTAAAATGCATAAAAATTACAGTTATTTAAAAATTAATGAAAAAACCCATCAGGAAAAAAATTCAATAATTACATTATGAAAACCTTGCATGAGTACACTAGTATAATTAAATAAGTAAGCAATCATAAAAATATACATAAGGAAATTTACAGTACACAGTAAAATGTTAAACCAATGAATTGTGTCTGATATTACAGAAGAAATTAATGCAAGCATATATACTCGTTAATATCCATAGTATTTCTCAACTCCAAGAATAAAATAAAAATCACTTACAGTTAAACATAAAAGATGATTTAAGTGATTTATATATTAAATTATAAAAAACTAAATTTACAAACAACTGAAATTTATGAATGTTGTTGGTATCTAGCTATAATAATTACTTAAACTAAAACAATTTAAAAATTTAAAATAAATTTGGTTAAAAAAAACATAATTAAATATTTAATAATTTTTAATTTTCAGTCTTTATAGACATCTAAAATAATTAATAACACACTCAGAAAATGGACACTTTGATAAAAATGTATGTTAACATATATATTGCACAAATCTTAGCTTCTAAGTTGATCATGTAAATATTTTCATGCAGGATTTATTTTTAAAATAAGAAAAAAAAAAACTATAATGCTATAAATTAATAACCTAATAAGAAATCAAAAATCATTTCTACAAAATTTTATGCTTTGCTTTCTAAATAAATTTCTAAGTACATAGACATGAGTATGTAAACAAAAGTATAAGACTCTAAATGTGCGTTTTTAAAGTACAAATTCAAACAGGTGCTGTATTAAGCAACTAAAAAGGAGAATACAAGCAAACCTAGGATACATACAAACTAAACCATGACATAACTGGCCAAGCTGCTTGGAAACTACAGGAAGGGTTGAATCTTTTGAATTAAGAGAGTTTTCACAAAATTTTTTTACCAAAGGAATTATGGCTTGTTTACACGTATCTGGAAAAAGATAATCATTATAAAAATTCAATAGAAATAAATATAAATACATTAAAAATAAAGTTATTTTGGTAACATTTAACATTTATTTATTATTACTTAGGAGGGAAAAATCATTTTTGAAAAGCCCTATGAAATTAAAAATTAAGAAATTTAACTATATGCCTGTAAACTGTTTCTTTTGCTTTTTTATTAGTTAGTGCAAATTAAAGGTCAACTAATTTTTTGTTCATTTTAAGATATTTTAATCATACATTTAGTAAATGAAAACAAAAATTTTTTAGTTCAAATTTTGTAAAAAAAAAAAAAAAAAAAAATAAGAATTTATCAGATCAGAATTCCTCAGAAGAATTTATCAATCTTTAAGAATTAAGAAAGAATCCAAAAATTTATTTTATACACATTGTTTAAGGCAAAAACATACTTCACACATCAATGTATACAGGAAAGACCTAAGTTTTGTTCTATGGCCCAATAGTCTATAATAACTCAACATGGGCACTTTTAGTACAGATATTCCTTTCTTGCTATGCATAAATTATTTAAATCAAATTTAACAAATTTGTGGTTTTCATAGTTTGATTTTTTAAATTAGGAAAATTAGCAGACATAGGTAGAACATGCTCATTTTCTAATGCACCTTTATAGCTAAAAAACCACCATTAGGTTTGGAATTCAGGGAAGCCATATGAAAATAACCGTTTTGAATAAATGCAAATATACAGACTATAAAGTTAACTTTGAATTTTTCTGTATCCAGCAATGTGCAGGACATGTTTCTGTCTTACACAGTTTGTATGAAATAAGTTCTTGAAATATGCTCTTACTTTTTTGGAAATAGCTTGTATAACTATATGTTTGTCCCATAATGAATAAAATACCAATATTTTAAACAGGGCTTAGTAAAAGAAATGTCACAGCTTGCCCAGACATCGACTGAAGCATGCTTTTCTTGGTACAATGTAATTTTGTATAATTTAATCTTTGCTGTGCAGCAACAATCAGTATCATTCATTGTTGTAGTATTTAGAATTTTACTTGTAATAGTCATCATTTACTAAGCTATTTTGTTAGCTAATATGAACATAGGGTCATTACTTTTAATAATAATGATTAATACTTTTAGTAATATCAAGTGTAACATTGTAATATACATAACGTTCTTTTTTAAGTGGTATAGTCTAATTAATTTGTCAATATAGTTAGACAATGACAATGGGAAAAGTATTTCCAATTTAAATCTGTTTTAAGTATAAGTGCATAACAATATGTATAAAGACTTTTGTTACTTATTACAGACTCATATCATCATTTGACTAATTATTCACATTATTTCTGAATTTAATACAGACTAAACAGAATATGCAATTTAGCATACTTTTCAGCCAAAATAAGTCCCAGATCCTGGTATAGTTTGGGAATCCTGTCTTATAAATTCATAATAAAAAATTGCGCATTTGGAAATTGGTTATTGTTTTTGTATGAAGGAAAATTCAAAGCAAGTACCATATATAATATACTAATCCAGGTAAAGTTTGAGGATTTCCAAAAATAAACTAACAATAAAAATTGACATATTTGGCTACTTTATAGAACAATATTCATTAAATGTGAAATTGTTATCAAGTGAGCATGTAAGAAATTGAAATTTTTGACTTGGGAACCCTATAAAGTTTTAATTTTATAAATTATAATTCCTAAACTACTAGATTAGATGACTCTCTGTTTTGTATCCAAAAGTAAAATTTATCCCCCCCCCCCCCCCTAAAAAAAAGGGCCAAATGTGATGTCAAAATTAAATGTTCATATAATGAAAATTTCTCTTTGAATTTTGATGCATAATTTAATCTTTCTGTGCATGAATAATTTTAGAAAAAAACTGTAATGAACATGAATATCTCAGGACCAATATTTTTAGTGGCTTCCAAAATGGCATGTAATGTATGAACAGTTTTCATTTTTACTTTATTTCCTTTCATTTATTGCTTTCACTTTTTTGCAACAGCTTCCTACATAAAAGTCTCTTATGTGAAAAAAAAAAAAAAAAAAAGTAATGGAAGTGTGAAATAAAAGTCTGATAAGCACAAAATGCACAAAGTTATAATTAAAAAGTAACGTGTGCAAGCTTTAGACAGGAAATGCTTTGAAATGAATTTCTGTGCTGTTTTTATAAAATATATTTATGAATGACAAGAAATAATTTACAATAAAAGAGGATATGGGTCATTTTCAAAAAACTTGTACATTCTATGTCCCCCAACTTCAAGAATTTTTAATAACTAAAATAAAGTTTTAAAAATAAAATTTAAGTATTTACATTACTTGTCTGACTGTTTAGAGTAAATGTGGGCTAAATATGATCAGAAATTAAAAAATAATATTACTGTAGTTATGCTTTCAATGTGTCAGCTATAGCTAAAATGCTATGTCCCCTCTTCCCTTTTTACTTTTTCAACTGCTATAAAATTATAAATCAATTGTCATAAGTGCTAATTTTTTCAGTTGTGACAATTGTTGTATGTCTTATCTGTAGCACAGACCATAAAACATATTTTTTAAAACTTGTTTTTTTATATAAAAATGGAACAATTTATTGTTGTCCCCATATTTTTCCCCCTCTGTTACCATATTTATTGTAATAAATTATTACTACTAAGTGTTCAACACAAGGTTTTGCAGTTCTTCGAACAGTCTTTTTTTAGATGAGGCCATCATTTTTTTAATTATTAAGTTATTTTCACCGTGGTGTTGAACTAAAGCATTTACAAGATAAGGATGTTTTATTCAGTTTCCCCTCTGTTACCAGCTTATTTATGTGAAATTTATTTTTTTATACTTTTATAAAATTTTAACCATAACATCAAATGGTGCTTCTTAAATAAATAGGCTTAGTTTTTCTTGTTTTTAATTCACTTTGTGCTGATAAAATTATTTGCAGTTTTTTTCCCCCTCTGTTACCATGCTTATGGTAACAGAGTGGAACAAAGTAAGAAACTACTTAAAAAAAAAAAAAAAAAAAAAAAAAGTTTACACATTGTTTTTGAAGGCTGCACATTCTCATTTCATGTTCTTAGAACAGAATTAAAAATATGCATTTTTCTTTTTAAATATAAAATAGTAGTTTTTGTGGTGAGCTAGTTGCCATAAACATTAGGCTTTAATTTTCTCAAACAAAATGCTTCTTTAATTGTAGTCATTTATATTTATGAATGAATACTACTTATTTATGAAAAAATAATGCAGCGTGAAATACCACTATTTTCGAATATTAATTTTTGTAAAAGCCTTTAATTCTTGCTTGGTCTGTTTCAAATTTTAGGATATTTTATAACACATGATAAAAATGTATTAAAGAAGAAAAGATCATTATTTAAGTAGGAAAGAATTTATAAAAAAGATACACCGCGTCAAATACTACTATTTTCAAATAGCAATTTCTGTAAAAATCGTTATTTCTTGGGTTAAAGCGTCATCCAATTGGTACGTGAATTTGTTAAAATTTGAAAATCTAAGGCGAGCTGTTAGAAATTGAAACACAGATTATAACATATGATAAAAATTTATAAAAACAATGCCACATGAAATACCAGTATTTTCAAATAGTAGTTTTTTGCAAATGTCTTAAATTCTGCCTTGATCTGTTTGAAACATTGAAACTTCATGATAGCTTATAACACATAATAAAAAGTTATATTAAAAAATTGCCTGGTCTAATCCCACTATTTTTTTATAGTATTTTTTGCAAAAATCTTCGCTACCTCGACTAATATATGATAAGATTTTTTTTTAAACTAAGCAGTGCGTTTGTCATAGCACATGATATAAATTTACAAAAGAGAATGCCCCACCAAATACCACTATTTTCCAATAGTAATTTTTGTAAAAATCTTTAAATTCTTGCTGGATATGTTTGAAACATTAAGATCGGATACAATACATGATATAAACTTATAAAAAAAAATATTTCAGATCAAATATCGCTCCACTATCAATCAGCGTTCCCTTCGGTTACTTTTTTTCCACTCTGTTACCGTCAATTTAAGCTGGTTTATTTCACTAAAAATTTTATCAATCATCATTTTGAATAATTAATTGTGTAACTTTAACTAATATTTTATTCATGTAATATTTTTTTATAATTTAACTGAAAAAATGTGAATGCACATTTAATTAAAACTTATGATTTTTCCAAAAAAGTAACAGGGAGGAAATCTTTTGTATTTTACAAAAATAAAAATAAAAATAATCATAACAAAATAACAGTTAGAATTTTCTGAAAGTAGCAATCATGTAATTAAAGGAAGTGTGATATTTACTGTTTTAGGTGTTTTATTTTTTTAAATAAAAATTTTTGACTGTTGGTAACAGAGGAGAACATTTTACTGTTGCAAGTTCATACTTTATTTTTTATTTGACATTCCAAATCAAAAAGTGAACTGCTGTTTTCAGTTTTATATACAAGAAATGTTTTAGTATCGTCTAATATTTTTATAAGTTGCATTAAAAAAAAAAAAAAAAAATTATTTGAGAAAAATTTCCCAAATGTACAAGTTTTTTGAAAATGACCCATATAACAAAACTATAGTGAAGATTATATATGTATTTTTTAAATGAGAGCCATTAAAGCTACGAATTGAAGAAAGCTCTTTAACGTCCAGTTTTAATATTTTTCTAATGATAAAGTCCGCACTAAGAATTTTATATTATTAGCATAACTGGAAAATCATAAGCCAAATTTTAAAACGATTATACAAGACTATCATTCAGAATGAGGCACAAATATGCTACGAAGAACATGAAAAATTGTAAGTGATATAACACTGTAATCAAATTTAGACAACAGTCTATTTCCAAACAAACATAGAATGCAAATTAAATAAGTAAATATTTTTTAATACTAGAAGCACCAGAAATCTCATTCAAGTTTTACAAAACAAATTTACATCAAGAATTTTTATTTAAAGCTTTTTAATTTATATATTCAACTTCTTTTTTATGTGCTATATTTATTTAACACTTTAAAAAAAAATTCTGGTTCGAATTGAATTATACATATTTGGTAGCAGTCAAATTGCTCTTGTTGCTCCTATTGCTAAAATTTGTACACATAAATGATTTTTCATTTATTTAAATGAAACACCTTTGATTAAAAGAAAAAATTTATTCAGTTGCATTTAATTCTAGTATTTTCTTTTAAAATTAATTCTAACTAAACTGCATTAAAATTGCAATATTGTGTAGCTGAACTTTTCATTTATCCAAAAATATTTTGGTCATGATACAGTATCAACCTGCATTATCTGGCATACTAGAAAAAAATGAGGCATGCTGGAAAAGCTAGTATTTACTGGCATGCCAAAAAAGCTTGTATTTACTGACATGTCGAAAATATGATATTTTACTTCTGGAGGATGGGCGAATGAACTGCAGTCTGTGATATGCCAAAGGATGCTTCTATCTCACAATATGTGACATGCCGATTTTCTTCAATCATCTTGTGCACAGCATTAATGTTGTTTGGAAGCACTATCAATTTTGGTCATTTTTCACGAGATTCATCACTGATGGACACATGATCACAATGGAATTCTGGAAACTAATTGTAAAAAATATTTTCTGATGATGCTTTACCAAAAGTTTTATGAAGCAATACAAAGAATTCTTTTTGAGCTATGAGTTTCTTAAAATAATATAAAATCATTCAATGGAAAACTTCACAAGTTATTTCCATTTTTTTCACTCACTTGTTTCTTTAGAACACTAACTGTAAACAAAATACCCAGATGATTTCTAAGAGCCACTGATTCCAAGATTAAAAAAAAAAAAAAAATGTTAATTTTATGAATATCCTGAAGCCAAATTTCAGCTTTTTATGATAGTTTGTAAAAACATAAAAGGCAACCCTTGTATAATACTTATAAAGAATTACATATATAAAACTTATTAATATGAGCTTTTTAATACAACTAAATAAAATGCCATTTATAGTAAAACCAAATCTATTATACCTACCATCATCTAACAGTGGCAACATCTGTATAACTGTCTCGATTCCAGCAAGACGAACAAATGTTTCTTCATCATTAGCCAGCTCAACTAGCTCAGGGAGAATTGCACTTTTCGTTGCTTCAACGCTATTTTATAAAAAACATACAATTCAAAAAATCAAAAATCTTTTAAAAAAATATTCATAATGATTTAAACTTAAATATTATAAAACAATCATAAACAGGATACAGTATTTTAAAGTAATCTGTAAAGGTATATTAACATTAAAAAATTCTTATAGCAAATAATTACTTTCATTTTAACCTAATTTAGAGACTAAGAGATAATATATTAAAGGAAAAAAAATCATTAAAAATTTGACATATAGGATTATTAAATTTGGAGTTAATTATATAGCAAAAACTTCATAAGGGGTTGTCCATAAATTACATCATGCTTTTGTTCAACATTCTTTACTCTCTCCCTCCCCTTTGTCACAAAGTGTTACACTTCACTTTACCCTCCCCCCCTCTTGTAACATGTCATATTATTTTAGCTAAACATATAGTACTTGCTGTTCAGAAACAAAGCACTATGTTATAGAGCATATTTAAAATTTTATTTCTAAGCATTATCTATAGGCGTTTGATGACATTTGTGAGCATGATAATAAAAATGATATACATACTTATTTTGTATGAAAATAGATTAAGGTTTGCAACAGAAGACAAAA
This sequence comes from Maratus speculifer, assembly GCA_964019185.1. Classification (NCBI taxonomy): domain Eukaryota; kingdom Metazoa; phylum Arthropoda; class Arachnida; order Araneae; family Salticidae; genus Maratus; species Maratus speculifer. Next base: position 93,121,830 of record OZ025302.1, read on the forward strand.
TTAATATACAATAGAAACAAATTATTAATATGAAAGAGAAATTGAAAACAGCAATACTTTAGAATTTGAAATAGAATTTAATATATATGGCCTTAAATCTTATCTTTACTTTGTAAACACAAAATACTTTAATTTAAAAACAACTTCAAAATTTAATCTGCTGATTTTTAATACATTTATTTTAATCGAAATGTGTGATGCCACATTTCTTCTTCCCCCCCCCCCCACACACACACTCCTTGTCAAAAACTGTCACAATTTCATGAACTCCCCCTCCAAGAATGACATCATTTATGGATGGCCCCCAGGGCTGGGTTTTTGCCGGCAGAAACAAGTGGCAGAAAGTGGTTTTAACCGGCAGAAACTGGCAACAACTGGCATAAATTCAATTCAAGACATAATCCGAGATTTTTTAGTAATATTAATTGCTTATACATTTTATTCATGATAAATAACAAATAATAATTTGGATAAAACATAAAGTAAAAAAACATGATTGTTCTATTGAAGCTGCTCATAAAATTTACTTAGCTTTATTTAATGATGGAAATATCATTTAAACTCACAAATGCAAGATTCAAATCTCATTTAATGCAGTGTTAGCTTTTATGCTTGCTTATTTTTTAGCTAATTTTTTTATATATTAAATACATGTGTGAATTATGAATCATTGCAGGTTAAAGTTCTTATTAGTATTACTTCTTAGATTCTGCCAGTTTTTGCCACCTACTGGCAGAAACTTGCCAGCCCTGATCGTCCCTAATAGATACATATATATTTAGTGGATACTTTTTAATTTTTAAAACGTACATATTTGCACGATGGCAACATATGACATTTGGTGTGTTGATGAATAGTTGGTGCAGTGAGGACTTTGTATGACCACAAACATTAAAGCATCGATTATCATACCTTGAACAAAAAATGAATAGACATTTATACGTTTAACCGCTTGAGTAAGATCCGAATATATGATGTACCATATATGCTGTTTTGTGTAATACATATAACTGCCAGTGCCATATTATAAATTTCACAAATTTGTATTTCGTATAATACATATTATATGTATACTCATATAAACATATACAGAGCACTAATTGCAAATTTCATTGTTTACATCTGTAAATTATGTGTGGACTTTAGAGAGCTGTGGATTTTAGGGTTGTGAAATTGAGGGAGTCTACTGTATTTAAGGACAGCTGTGGTTTAAAAAAAATTGCCTTGCATTATAAAAAAACCCAGGAATTGAAAGTGCGTCAATTTGATTTGCATCTGAAGCTTTTGTAGATTATTAATCACTTAAACTAAGACTCAATGTTTTTATAATGACGCTATTATTCAATAATAAATATATTGGAAGAATTTTATAATAGACACACACCAGAAACCTATTTTAAAATAAAGTAAAATCAATTTTAAACATGAAAATTAAAACAATTTTAAACTTGGAAAATATGAGAATTTTTAAAACTTACCCTATTCCTTTTGCAATGATAGCTAACTGTCGACACATAAAACCACGGACTTCAAAATCTACATCTTGACAAAGGGACAACACAACAGGTAAAATTTCTTTCATAATTCTAGAATGATAAAAGTAAATATTTAATGATGACTTTCAAATTACTGAAAGTATAGAATAAAAATACAGCATCCATATGTGTATACACAACAACAAATAGGAAAAATGATAATATAAACTCTTTCCAGGGAAATAATTTATTCCAGCACGCCAATTAATACAAAATATATGCAATATAAAATTCAAAATCCAGAATCCTCCAGCCCACGTCAAATTTGAATTTTGAAATTTTCTGGATTTCATTTGCAAAAAGGAAAAACTCTGTTTTAACACATAGTACACTAACTTTGATTTTCCTCTTGTATAAAGATTATTAAAATAAAGCAAATATTTGCTTCATTTTACTAATTGGAGTAAAAAAGAGTTAATTTTTATCATAATTAGGATGAGCGAAGCGAATCCTCTACTAGACCACTCAAATGACACTTTGTCGTACACTTTACAAAAAAACTATACAGTATTTTGACTTGAAATTAAACACAAATATAAATTATGATCTGTAGATTTGCAGAATATTATTTTTTTACAGAAATATTTTTCAAAAAATTAATACTTTAATTAATTTATTTTACATGTTTTTCCATTACAAATGCATTTTTTCAAATAAAAAGTGAAACACGTACCTTTTCAGAAAAAAAACTTAAATCATGGGGTCAGTAATTATAGCTAGAATCATTATTAAATAAATAAATAAATACAATATATTTTCATTATTCTGACAAAATATTTCAAAAACTGCTTTCAGATTTTCAAACTATGCTCATTTTTTTTTTTTTTTTTTTTTTTTTTTTTTTTTTTTTTTTTAAACTATGTATAGTTTTATGATTTCTTTTCTAAAATTTCTAAAATACTTTTTTTTAGAAAAATTATAACATATTTTTAATGAATTAAAATTTATGAAAATTCTCTTATTAACATTCAATTATAAAAGTATTTTTCTGTGTTAAAAATTCAAATACACAATTTATTCTTATTTTGTGAAATCATTTAAGCAGGCGATATTTATGAATTTTAAAAGAATTATATTATGTTTTTGAAAAGTGGCAATAAAAGAATTGTAAACAAATAAAATTAATTAATATTTTGTATAATTCGAAAATAGTTTTAATTATACCAGTCTTATATCATAAATAAACAATCTGAGGAAATTCTTAATATTTTGATTGAAATACATTTTAAAATTAAAATGCGCCGAAATATAAAATTACATTTTTACTTAATAAAGATGCAAAAGTAATTTAAAAAATATATTATCACTTTCAAATATTTATCTTATAGCATAATACTTCGCGAATCCAAACAAAGCATGGCTTTTGCTAGTATTTAATAAGATTAACAATTTACATTATTCTGTCGTACATCAGCATCTTTAGAATAGATGAATTAGCTAAATTCAAATTGCCCATCGTTTCATGAACAGTCGATGTACAGGGTCAGCATGAAATTAACTGCCCATTTCAGATTGCTCTAGAATGTGTTCCATTGGATCCAAATGAGATCAAATTTGAACTACAGATAATTCAAATAATGCACTTGATATTTATTTAAAAAAATTACAATAGTCAAAACCATATCAACAACAAACCATAGCCAAAAACATACATATGAATTTTTTTTAAAATTCTATGTATAACTTCATATTACTTTTTGATGATGCAATAATGAAAAGAACATAAAAATTGATATTATAGTACCCTTGGCCAACAAGATGTTCCCAAATTCTCATGGGACCTACTGGCCATAGCCAAAAACATGCACAAGTAAAGTGCCGTTTATATGTTTATCATTTATACGTCATTTGACTGCTATCCAGATTCATTTTTATGTATTTTAATGTTGCAATGTTTTGTTTATACAACACAAAGCTCCGGATATATATATATATATTTGATGTAGCCGATTTCCTCAGAATTTTTTCCAAATATGATACCGATGTAATAACAATGAAATTATGCAAATTGATGAAAAGAAAAAAAATTAGATATCCAGATACTGATTTAAGTAGCCATTAGCAAACAAGAAGTTATCACACTTTCTTTCACAAATGAATTGGACTGCACTGACTTACTTAGAGAGAACTTTTTTTGTTTCTCACAGTACAAGTGAGATTAGAAACTTAACTCCATATGTAAGGCTTTTACTTAAGTCAAGTCTCAAAGTAAATCAGCACATCAGATGATGATTAAAGATTATTTTAATTAAAATCTGTTTCAACTTTTGTTAATCATATAAAAAATGCGCAATTTAAGATGTGCAGCTGATATAAGGTTTGATCATTCTCATTTTTATTTTTCATTTTTAGAAATGTTTCTTCAATTTTGTTTCAATATTTTAACTTTTTTCATTATACAATGCATCTTAAAACAATTGAAAATGCTAGCAAAAATAAATTTGTATGATTGCAGCATTAGATTCCTACAGTCCAAGATTCTACACCTTAGGTGACTACAATTTTGATAGTACATCTTTCTCAGTTATAGACCAGGAGGCTGCAGCACAGACAACCACCTCATCAAGCTCAAGGCTGAAATTCCAGGATTAGTTGAAATTCTACTCGCATATTAAAATGCAATCATTCTGTCAAGTCATATCTTGGTGGAAAATACCTGAAAACCAGCAGTTAATTCGTAGGTTTACCATTGCATTTTCCTGCATCCAGTCCTCCATGTTTTCAAGACTTTTGAGTGCAGGAAAACACAATGGTAAAATCGTTACAACTACAAGTTAACCTACAAGTTAACTGCTAAAATTTTAGGTGTTTCCCACCAAGATATGACTTGCCAGACCAACTGAGTTTTAATATGCAAGTCAAGTTTTAACTAATTCTGGAATTTCAGCAGTCAACTTGATCAGGTAATTGTCCATGCTGCCACCTCCCGGTTTACTATATTTTAGAACCAGTCCCCTGAAAGATGTATAATCAGTGCTTTGCTGTACATATAAAATCTGGTTGAAATCTATGCATAACAACATACACTTTTTAATGATACAAAAGAAAACACACACACAGACCCTAAAGATAGACAAATGTACATTTTGTATAAACATGTTTTTTGAGATTTCTGACCCCTAAAATTTGTAAATCTGTTCAAAATCAGAAGTTGAAAAAAATTTCAATTACAATATTTTCTTTTTTAAAAAGAAGAAAATGGAGGGGAAAAAAACTAACAGGGTAAAAATTAGATAATTTTTTAATAAATTCACCAACTTGTGCTTTCTACCAACAGTAAATCAAAGCAGTAAATTTTCCAGCAAGACTTAGAGCCATGAAATTAGATCAGATTTTTAAGATAAACATTCATTGTTTATATTAGACTAAGTTTTTCAAAAACTATTTTTATATAAAAAAAAAAAAACAAACAGAAGCATATATATATATATATATATATTTTTTATTGCATTCTGACTTTAATTCAATTTTGGTTCAAATAGCATACATAGATACAATCTGATAAAGTGTATGCATATATTTTTGCCTGTTTTATTTTGGCGAACTTAATATTTAAAGTATTATCAATTAAACTTACACGTATGGGTCAAATTTTGTGCAGATCTTTCCTAACATTTTACAGCATAGAAGACGAGAAGGAATTGGTTGGGAAAGTTGACCTTTATTTACAGCAAGAGTTAAAATCTGAAGAAGAGAGAGAAAAATAAAATGTCAAATAATTGTGGTAAGATAATTTCTTTTAAGGAAATAAATTAATTTAAAAAAATTTATTTTATTAACAAAATTATTAAATTTATAAAAAAGCAAACTTACTTCACTCTTTATAATTTCTTTTGGGAGAAGATCTATTACATCTAACAGCGTTTCCATCCAAGCATTAGCAACAACTAGTACAAATATACACAATCAAATTAGTTATGCATTGCTAAATGTTTTAGAACAAAAGATTATAAACATCAATTAAAGTTACAGTTAAAGCACTAAACCAGAGTTCTCCAAACTTGTAGACTGATGTATCATTAAATTGAAATTTATACATTTTTTGCACTACCAGAACTAATACTTCATTTAAAACTGTACGATTATGATTACATTACTAAAGTGATGTTGGTTCATGTGTTTTTAAAATTTAAATAAAGAACAATCATTACAATTATGTATGAAAAATATGCGAAATATTATACAGTTTGTGTTGGCACTACAACAATTACATTTTATTGGCATTTACAGACTTATGTACACTCACATAATTTATTTTGATAAAATGAAGGACGAGTGTTGAACCAATCACAACTTCCTCATGCCCAGATTAATTTGAACTGTAAGTCTGCTTCAGCATTTAAATTATTCTTATGCAGTAAAGTCCCAATTATCCAAGTTAATACAGATCAAGTTCATCTCAGATATGTAAAAAAATTGGATAAACCAGATTAACATATTCGTCACTAACTAAGGATAAGAAATATTATTATTTTATTTTTTAATGTACAGTCTTTATACAGTCTCTGTTACAGTCTTTATAATGAACATTTCCAATGATTTACTAAAATGGCGAATGAAATAGTTTATTTGAAGAAGTTCTTTGCCACATTTTTGTCAATAACTATGTGTAAATGTCATCAGAATTGCTATTGCTTCACAATATATTAAATACTTTTTACAATCAAACTTAGATGCATAGGAAGTGTAATTTTCTTCTGATTTACTCTTATGTTCAACGTTTTTATCCATGTCAGCAATCATGTCATCCAGGGATGTAGTGGAGGATATACGGGGATATACGCTTCATACCTTCTGTATTTTTTCAAGAAACACCATTTACCCTCTGTTTCTCAAGAAAGCTATAGTATATACACTCTAAGGCTTTTTCTCTACTTAGAGCATATACCCTCTGTTTTTTTTTATGACTACACCACTGATGTCATCTGTAATATTTTGCTGTTACCCACTTATCTATATTCTCTTCAGCAAAAAGGGAAGTTGGTGGCTCTGAAGGTAAGATTAAGAAACTAAACTTCTCAATAAAATACTATGTGTAGAGAAAAGAGAAATAACAAAAAATTAGAACCGATTTTCAGATCAGAATGGATAAAAATGGAATTTTTTTTTTGTTGTTGTTGTTAACTTGATTAAGCAGGACTAGGATAATTAAGACTCTACTGTATTTTGTTTTTCTTATAATGAAGTTAAATAAATGCACTCACATAGGTAAAATGTGCTGACAAATAAAAAAATATTAAAACTGGAGGCATCTTAATTTTATCTTCTTGAAAATGTCTTCGAGATTTCTAGTATTCCAGGGTGGCAGATTAAATATATTTTTTTTTCCTCTCATGAAATGATAGACATTTGACATTACATATTTATATTAAATGATGGTTGTTATACATTTTTAAAATACACAGATACAAAGTTTTCTCTTCATTCTAAAATAATTTGATCTATCTAACATAATCTTCATTTTGTAAGTGCTGGATAATTAGGAATCTATTATACAAAGACACAACTAACCTGGATCAGTGCTGTCAACGCTGGACAATATGCTTTGCAGAAAGGTTTGAGTGAAGCTATTCGTTCGCAACAACTCTTGGTTAAAGAGGGAGATGAAATTTTTATTAGGAAATTTTTCTTCCCCAAGAAAATGGAAGACATCATTCTGTTAGGAAAAAGATATAAGCTAAAATTTTAAAAGAGAACAAAACTACCAATAATTTATAATGTAGCAAGCATAAAAATATGATCATTTTTAGAGAAATAAAAATTGGTTTTAGATAATGTAAGTAAATTACATGATGCGAGCAAGTTCAAATAAAAATGTTTATTTAAATTTTTTCTTTTTGAAAGAAAATGTGAAAGAACATAATTGAAATTTAAAGAGCAATTAATTAGTAGCCCACTTCATAAGTTGGAACAGGTACAGTTTGGCAAGCAGTGAGATTAAAAGAAAAACAGTACACTTGCTTCTCAGTTAGAACAATATTACAATTATTTCCTATTACATTTAAATTGATGTTAATTAAATGACTTATAAGTAACATTCCTTTAGATTTTTTGTGCTTGTCATAGTAAACTGTATCTCTTTGGAAATATGTTAATTTTTACTTTCCAAGCACAGTGTAAGGAAAGTATTGTAATCATGATGTAAATGTGCGTGCATGAGAGAATCTACCAATTTCTAAACAGTATTTCCAATTGTGGTTCCATTTGGCAAATATTTTAGAGACTACTGACATAAGAATTGTAAAAGACAAACTGGGAAATTTCATTAATGGCCAGTGGTACCAGTTTCATGAGTGACCACTTTCTTTGAATTAGTCATCGCGTTAAAAAAAATTATTATTCAGAACTAAACAGTAAATTTTGGTTAAAATGTCTATTAGTATTAATTTAAAATTGAATATCCCAAATCAACCTGTTAGTGTAAAAAAAATTTAACTAGAAAAAATAGTATCTTTAATGAAATGCAAGAAAATTTTACTTTTTCCTTGTAGGAAAGTGGTTATAATGACGCTGCTGACAGACAAATTTTTAATAGCTAACTTTTCTCATATAGAAGCTCTGTGGTCAATGTCTAATGCTAATTTTGGACATTAAAGAACTGAACAGATTTTCGCACAAATTTGCCACAACCGAAAGATCACAGCTTTCTGTGCACGTAGAGGCAGAGAGAGAGGAAAAATTCAGTTTGTGTTCATTTGTCTTAAGTTTTGAATAGTTTGGTTGCTGAGGGGTCAACCACATTCATCAAGCCCTATAGAAAATTAAAGTTTCTGTCCAATTATCCAGGCTGTTTAGGTTCATATTTACAGTGTTGGTACTGTTAAAGGTTAAAAAGACTTTTGTAATGTAAAAGAGTTCAAAACATTCATTTAAGGACCAACACCTATAAAAAGAAAAGAAAAAAAGAATATATTTACTTGCAAAAAAAAAAAAAAAAAAAAAAAAAAATCTGCAGAATTTAAATATGTTTAGTTTGTATTTTTACAATTCTAAATATGTTAAGCTTTTGCTCTTATTTGTTTCTTTCTCAGTAACCCTGTATATGTGTTTATGTTGCACATAGAATTATCAGTTTTAGATGCCATTAAAACTGAGTATATAAGAACTGCACTTTAAAAATATTAAAATTAAAATTATGAAACCTGTAAATTTGCATGAACATTAGACAATCCATCCTGTAAATTTTCAGAAAGTGCAGAAATCTGTAAAGACTTTAATTTTTCAGCTTTGTCAGATCTATAAAGAAAAAAAAAATCAATTATTAAATGTGAATTAATCTTACAAATTGTATGTATACAAACTAATTTTACTATTATATAAAAATAAAGAACTTTCAGCCCTATGTTGTGTCTGGCACTGTGGTGCAAAGGGTAACTACTATGAAATTTAGCAGAAAGATACTTTAGATGTATTTATTCGGATCGGTATTTATTGAAAAAATTTCGCACAAAATAAATCTGTGGTATTTTACACATGCATTTATCTGTATTTATGCTACATGAAATGATGCAATAATGAAACCGTATATGCCGTATATGGGGGTATACAGCATATACCCTCCACTACATCCCTGCACATGATTCCCACGGTGACATCACGAGAATACTGTCCATGAACGAGCCGGATGTGGCAATTCTAAAACTTTCTTTTATCTCATATATCTTAACCCTTTCGGGTCTGGTGTACTATTAATAGTACATGTCTTTTAATGGAGTATTATTTGTTTTAACAAATACTTTTGTTACTATTTACATCTAGTAATGTAGTATATGTCTATGCATTTACTCTATAACTTCATTTGTCTTAAGGCATTTAGTATAGGGATGCACCGAATATTCGGTATCTATTCGGTATTCGGCCATGTTACCGAATATTCGGTTAGGCCGAATATTAAACTATTCGGTTGAGCTGAATATTCGGCTTGGCCGAATATGAAACTATTCGGCCTGCCGAATATCAAAGTATTCGGCCGAATTCAATACTTAATAAAAACTTTTCACTATTTCTACATTTAACTGTCAATTTTTTAATTTATATTTAAAACAATTAAAAACAAAATCATTTTTAAATAAAATAGAATGTTTTTACATTATTTATTTGCTGTTTGTAAAGTATAAGAAAATTAAACATGAGAAGGATTAAAATGGTGATTTATTAGAATTCTCCTTAGGAATAAATTATGTGCAGATACAAGTTTCTAAATTTTGTTTAGTAACTAATCTGTTTCTTGCTTTCCCCCAAATAAGTCCCTGAAAAGAAAAAAAAACAACTTTTGAGATTAGTAATAGCTATCAAGGCAGACAATTTTTGTTCATGAAACCTTAATCATAATCAACTTATTGAGTCATAAGTACATTGTATTTCATCTCACTCTAGGTCAAAACTTGTGTGTTCGTTTATTACATTAATTAACAATAAATAAGATAACATATTTTCAACTCACATGCTTTGATTTTTGTAAAATATGATATGATGGGAAGGGTGGAAAATACCACCATTCATAAGAAAATAACTATGAGCCAGACATGCCTTTATTCAAAATTAAGTTGAAAGTATTTGTACTTTATATTTAAAAAATTTGCCTTGAGTTATTTAAAAAGGACAATTATCAGACTGTAAAATTTTTCTTCAGCCATTTTTTCATTATTTGATTTTAAAATGTTTGTTTTGATTCGTAGAAAATTTTATTAAAGTTTCATAATTGTGCTTCTTAAATAACTCAAGGCAGATTTTTTTTCAATACTAAATGTTCTTATAAAAAGCTCTTGTTTATCAAAATGTAAGTTTCTTTTATTAAATATTATGTAAAACTGTTTTGAAAAGTAACATTTTAATACCTTTAAATTTTAAAATATAAAAAGAATTTGGAAAGCCGAATATTCGGTATTCGGCCGAATAGTTAACTATTCGGTTGGCCGAATATTCGGCATTCGGCCCAACAATTACTATTCGGCTAGCCGAATATTCAGTATTCGGTTCACCTGTCGGCCGAATATTCGGCATTCGGTATTCGGCCAAATTCACTATTCGGTGCATCCCTATTAGTAATAATAATAATAATTACACAGGCCTGCAAATTGAGAGTTATAACTTCCTCTCTAGAATTTGAGAGCTGATTCTAGGGTATTTTGGCGCGTTAATTACGAATATGTACTTAGTTTTTTTCCATCACCTTCAGATTTTTCAAAAAAGATAGATAGAAAATAGAAAAAAAAAAAAAAACACAAGTTTTCATATAAAAAATATATATTTAAAAAAGTACATTACTTTTAACATAAAAAACAACTACAATATAAAAATAAGTTTTTACTGATCTAAATTACATGTAAATTTTATTTGTGGAACCTGATCCTTTTTTCCTGGAAGCTTCGGTTGTACGATTTTCGCTTAAATTTCTGGTTTGGATCATCGCGCTTCAACAACCAGCAGTAGTCCGCCATCATGCTAGTATTCCATCTTACTTGATACCGGACTTCTAGCTCTTTCAAATCTTGGTGAAATCTTTCGCCTTGTTCTTCGCTAACGGCTCCTAGATTTTCTGGGAAGCAACAATCTTCACTCATTAGGATCGTATTCAATGTCGTACATTTTCGTCAAGCCTGGAATATCTTTACAGTACACTAAATCTTGATCTTCAGCGAAGAATGGAAGAAAATCCTTTTCTCTGCGACGGTACCATGAAAATGAAGTACCAGGTGCAAGCATATTTCTTTCTTTTAATCGTGATCCGAGAGGTTCCACTGCATCTTTGGGGAGATTAAAATCTCTTGTCAAGTCGTATAAATGTGACTGGGAAAAGAGCTGACACTCGTTAGAATCTACTTGAAATTCAGGATCAGATTGGTATACATCCTGTTCATCTGTATCAAAGTCAGAATCTTCAATTTGTATAGTCGGAAACGGGGGCTGCACCATTTTTGAATCGCCGAAAATTGTAGACGTAACTGATGAGACGTTTGGATAGCTTATGTCCCTTTTATTTTTAGAATTGTATCCAGTTATGTCACAACAACAAAAGTAGCAATCTTTAACATGGTCTTTAGGCTCTCTCCATAGCTTAGACGAAACGATTTTAAGCTATTTTTCTGTCTTTTTGACCACTTGCGAAGTTCTAATAAACAAGTCGTATAAATTTTATGAGGTGTCCAAGTTTTGTCTTGGTTACTTAAAACGTATCCAAATTAATTTTTGTAAATATTTTTTACAAAGTCTGTAATGCTGTTTCATTGTTTTTTCACCATAAATTTCCCGCAAATATAACAAAAACAATTCGGAGAATTTAAACAGCTTCGCGATGACATTTTAAAGGTTATGTTGCAAGATGCGCACTTCAACTGCTAATTTTCTCAATCAGTGCAGGTACTTATACAAAAACCCTTTGGTTTATCTTTATTACATCCTTTTCGACTAATATTTACAACAATTAGGTTACATTACCTAATCATTATGTATTAATGAGCTCATTACTAAATTAAGCCAAAACGACCCGTTTTCAACATGGTTAATGTGAATTACTTATACTTATTATGTAGTAATTAACAAATTACTGTTTTGAAGTAATTTCTATGTCACCTTACACTAATTAAGTGCAATAAAAATTAAGCTGAAATAATTTAATGACGTTTTATAAATTTTAAAATGTAGATGCTCAGACATTTTTCAGCAAAATCTTAAATATTCAATATCAAAAAATCCTGATGTGATGGAATTTTTTTATTGTTTTTCTCGTAATCAGCACATCAGAAACTATAGAAAAAGTTACTCAGATTTCAAAGAGGAAAACCATTACAGACCTGTGTTATTATCTGCTTGATTCTCTTTGCACCGTTTGCAATTATTTTATTTTAAACATATATTTTACTTTTTAAATTTAAAATAAAAATTACTTTTTTGAAAGAATCAAGTGTAACAAAGTGCAAAAAGTATTAGAAAGTTGTAATACAAGTTACATCTTATTGTAATGCAGTATTTTCTAAACATCTACAAAAAGTCTTCCTTAACTTATTGTCATATGAATATTAATTAAGTAGTGCACAAAACAACATTCGTTATATTTCAGACAATGAAATATTCGTTAAACACTAAACAATCTATTTAGATAGTTAGTGTTAATGTTATTAACGTAAAAGTGATTTTTTCAAAAAGCTGAAAAAAAATTCAGACCTGAAAGGGTTAATACAAAATTTGCTATCACAGTGCCAAAATTAAATGACATCCTATGCCCATAGTGAGAATTCTAAAGAACATTAAATTTCGTGCATTAGTTCTTGAAATAGGACTACTGTTGATATGAATAAATTTAACTTTTTCAAAAAAATGTATAACCGACTCCAAAAAAAAAAAAAGCGCTAAAAAGAATTAAATAATTCTATAAAATTATCTAATGACAAATCGTTATCCAATAACCACACATTGACTATCATGTACTGGTATAAAACGTTTAAATTTAATATATAGAATTTAATATCCCCCAAACATAAGTTTTCCAGAGAATATTTTTTACAAGAGATTAATTTACGTATTTTTGATTTAATTTTTGAATATATACATATAAAAAGTAAGGAATTACTTTTTGAAGTTGGTGCCAAACAATCATAATTGATAATGATTTCCCCCATTTTATTTATGGTACTAGACATAATATATCCACAATTCTTACTATACTTAAGATAGTTTTTTTTTTTTTTTTTTTTTTTTTTTTTTTACGAGCGTTTTTACTAAATATCAGTATTTTTTTTTTAGAATTTTCCACTTTAAAATATAAACTAATATAAAGTGAGCTTAAACTTCTGCAATCATACAAATTTGGGGCCGTTCAAGTATTATGTAAGCATATTTTTAGTCATTTTGTACCCCCTCCCCCCCCCTTGTAAGAAAATATAAGCAAATGCTAGACACCCCCCCCCCCTTTGCTTACGTAAGATTTTATAACCGCTTATACATCAATACTTCTTGACTTATAAAAAGTTACCAATCAATTACATTATTAATCCTACAAATTTATATAGGCATATAGAGATTGTGATATCAAAATATATAAAATGGTTTTAATATATTGTTGCTTATTGCATTAAATAAACAGCAGAATACAAAATGGTTTAAATATATTGTTATTTAACACTTTGATCAATAAAACAAGATATACCAGAATTATTAACTTACTTAGGCGTCATAACTAAAATTTTTGACATGAATCATATAAATGTTGGAGTTCAATTTCGTGTTCATATTTTAATCTGATGTCCAGGATCCTTGAACCCATGTTTCAACACTGTCTATTATAATGTTTTCACTGGAACAATGGCCTGGGATATTGCAGGTTTCCGGTCCTTGTTTGCTTGTTTAATTTGAACTACAGTTGCTTCGTTGTTTTATGCTTACGTAAGAATTGTCGTGACCCCCTCCTCCCCCTTGTCAGAAAAAATAAGCAGACTCTGGACCCCTCCCTCCCCCTTTAGTGCTTACGTAATACTTGAACGGTCCCTTTATGGTTTATTTAACGCTATTATCATGGCCCGAGCAACGCCTGAATTTTCAGCTAGCATTAAATAATGATAACTGAATTTTCAAAAAAAAAAAAAAAAAAAAAAAGAAGTCCAGAATTCCGTAGAGGTACACAGACCTATATTATTTTTTCGCGTAATAATTTAACGCAAAACTTTTTTCTCTCGTTAAATTCTTCGCAGGACAGTCAAAACATCGAATGGTACGCAACACCTCCAAAGCCATATCATATTATGGGCAGGCATCCAAAAAATGATCCCACTTATTTCCTAAAACAATATTTTGTCCCTTTGTTCGGGACAGGAATCTGAGGAGACACCGATGCTGACAGGACACAAAAGGGAATTCACGGTGGTGGAGGGAGGAGGGGGGGGGGGGGAAGAGAAGTTGAATTTATGAACACAATGAGTACACGGAAAAAAAGAAAAAACTCAAGGACTTTTCAGCCTCCGTTACCAAACATAGAAGGCGGATCCTTTGTTTTTCCGTTTAGATAATTTATGATATAATGCACGAAACCTAAGGGACAAGAATTCTGTCTTTTTGAAGTTACTGAAGCATTAAAACGAAACATTATAACTAGGGTCACGCTCTCATCACGTGAAGAGCAGTGACAAGTTTTTCTTCAAGACAACTTTAATGCTCTATTCTATACAAACAATTGCAGTAGAAGTAGATCTCTGTACCGGGTTCAAAGCTCAAGAAAGCCCAGATTTCATATGATGTATATGCATATACAGGGCACACAGTTTTGGTAGTGGTGTCAGGGGCGTGTGAACAGAAAACTGCGCCCGGGGCAAAGCCTCAATTTGGCGCCCCCTAGCCCAAATTTTTCTTGTGACAGGCCAAAAATGACGTTGTTAGTAAAAATTTGGCACCCCCAAAATTCCCGTGCCCGGGGCGACCACCCCCTTCGTCCCCCCCCCCTCCTTTCGCACGGCGCTGAGAGGTGTGGAGGTAAGGGGTGCATAAAATTAAAAGAAATTTTATGAACGAAACTTCAATCGAATCAACCGCATTTTGTAAACTGTAAATTGAATTGTAGCGGTTAAAATGAAGAAAAGTAGTTTAGCAGATAATTAATAAAGAATAGTCCTTAATCCTAATCCACAACGAAACAAACGCTACAATAATTAATAACAGTTTATTTTGATAATCGGGGAGCTTATTTTATTTATTTTTTTACCATAAATGACACGGTGTTTTTCAGGCGACTAAAATACGCAAGTCTATCCTTTTTTCGCCTAAATTTCCACAGTCAAACCTCGTTAACATGAACACGCTTAACATGAACTACTTTTAACATGAACTGTTCACAGTTCCCTATAAAGACGAATACAAAGGTTTGATACTAATAACATGAATTGCTGTTAACATGGACAGAATTTTGATTTCCCTTGAGGTTCATGTTAACGAGATTCGACTGTATATTAATTTGGTATAGACTCGATCATGAAAAATTCACTGTTTTTACGTTTTTATTTGGTAGAAACCGCTTGGTAAAAAGTTCAAACTAATGAATTTTTCAAAAAATACAGTCGAGTCTCTCTACAACGAAACCCAATACATCGAATTTCTCTATATAACGAATTTTTAATAGGAACGGTCCCCTTTTCGCATGATTACATTAAAAACAGTCTCTATATAGCGAAATATTTATCTCCATATAACGAATTTTTTCATAGATTGGTCGTAAAAAACAGTTTTAAAAAGCTTCGAAATCATATGGAATCAATTTTCCATCACTTATTTTTGATTTATCGTTAGTGCTGAGTTTTTTTTATTTATATTACTTCTCTTCTTGTTCTTTAAATCCAACGAATTCATCCCACCTCCCACACACCTTTCCACATCTTTCTCAAAACAGTGTCAATTGGATTGATACACATGTAAGAGAGGAATCAATGAGAGGCACATAAGAGAGGCCTTCAAATGGAGGAAAATGTTAACTACAATTTTTCATTCCTTGGTAAAAATTGAACATTTTTTTGAGAGCGTAACAATTAAAAAAAAAAAAAAAAATTACAGATTTCTTCGTCTGAAATTAAAGCAAGTCTTCCTTATTTGATTTTCATTAAGCTTTCAAATAAATGTCTGCTCTCTTTTTTGAAACAGCTTAGATAATTCAGAAATAAAATGTTAGGTTAATATTTACTTTTAAACACTTCATATTCTTAATTCAAAAGATCAAAAATAATATTTGTTCAAATTTCACACATTAAATACGATTTTTAACATCATTCTCTATACATCGAATTTCTCTATATAACGAATTTTTTACTGGAACGGTGGATTTCGTTATGTAGAGACTCGACTGTATATAACTCTTGCTTTGGTACTTTTTAAAATAGGGCAACATCAAAGAAAAAACGAATGATTATTTAAAATACTTTTTGAGGATTTCCTCTCAATTTATAATCGTAAATTAATTAACATTAAACTATTAGTTAATATATTTTTAAATTATACTCTACTCTTTTTATTTATAATTTATTTCTCACTTTTAAACCTTTAAAATGTTTGTTTCATTGATGCAACTTCACAGCCATTTGACATATTTTGGCGAGCGTTGATTGGTGCATCATTAAATCCATTGTTTTTTCAACTCCCATATATTTATGTGAATTACAAAGAATATTATGGGCGATTCATCACCTGTTGCAGCTCAATTAAAAAAATAATTTACAAATTAATGTATTAACTGTGTACAATTTACATAATTGCTTCTAGTTTACCAGAAAATGGGTTAAAAATAGATTGCAACATTCCATTTTTTACATTCAAAAAAAGGTTGTGTTAAATAAAAGAGAGAAAGAAACATGCAATTTTTTTTATACACATAACCATGACACGAAAGATTGATCGAAAATTCGGTTTCGTTTTCACTTGCGATCACAAATCTGAGTTTCGCCGAAAATGCCGCTAGGAATTTGACCGGACCGAAACTATCTGTATTTTAAAAATTCCGTTCTTTCTTTCGGCGATTTTCAACATTACTGATTCACTTAACCTGTATAGGCTCAAATGAGACTTTTTTTTTTTTTTTTAATTACTTGCTATGAACTTCATTGTTTATGTTT
The DNA here is from genome assembly GCA_964019185.1 of Maratus speculifer. Lineage (NCBI taxonomy): Eukaryota > Metazoa > Arthropoda > Arachnida > Araneae > Salticidae > Maratus > Maratus speculifer. Next base: position 93,138,949 of record OZ025302.1, read on the forward strand.
ATAATTATCAGACATAACTGACTCAAGAGTGCAAATTATAAAGCAAGCAATGCCAATAGGATTGAACTTTAAAGAGCTCTTCATGTTTTCATTAAAAGCTGCAGACTTAAAAGTAATAAAAAAAAAAATAGCTTGAAATCGCAGAAATATTTCGAATAATTTTTGGAATAAACATTTACAAAAAGCATTATAAAAGATAAATCGAGGTATGTATACCTAAAACAATTTTTAATGAGATGAAATTCGTATATTTAGAAAACCATTCTGTGTTGTTGATGAATTAATTGCATTTCATTTTATACTAAAAGAAAATTATCAGAGACATAGAGAGCTAAGTTGCACCACCAGTAATGTCGACTTTAAGCCGTTTTAGCAGGAGCGCCCAGCGGCCCTTTTAAACTCTTCCGATGCGCCCCGTGGCAATTAAATTGATCCCGGGAAAAATATCGCAAATTCTGAGGGACTCTAAACAAATCAGTTCAAAATATTTTTGGAGAACAAGGTACTAGTGTGTCCTTTTCTAAATTAGTGTACCCTTTTTAAAAATAGTGTTCCCTTTTCAAAAAAAAAAAAAAAAAAAAAAATACCTTTTTTTAGAATAGTGTTCCCTTTTGAAAAAAAAATGTACTCCTTTTTTAGAATGGTGTTCTTTATTTGAAAAATTCCCACCAGGTAGCCCTTTTTTGTAGAGTCAACATTACATGTATAATTACAGGCATAATTAATAATTATGTATGTATTAATTACTTAATTTTTTTGGACTGTTTCGTTTTCGGTCGAAAATAGGAAGATTACCGAAATTCGGTTTCGGTCGATTCTAACATGACACACTTACATCATTTTTACAGATTTGAAGTGTACCACTATATTGTGCAATATACGGCCGTAAAAGCTACAGATTTCAAGTCAAAATGTATAGAAATATGTGTATTTGAGTCAGTATGAGGCCGCCTTCAGCCTACATCACAACAAGAATGTTTTGAAGCTAAGAAACGATTTCTATTTTAATGTAAATACGAAAATAAATTAAAACAGCAGGGTTCGAAATTATTTAGTCGTATTTTGCTCGCAAAGATCTCTGTATAACGCCAATGATTTCACACCCAGTTGCGATTTTTCACGCCTAATGTTTTAAGTTTTTTAACACGCAAATGTGCTTTAATCAGAATCAGGGCCGTAGCTAAGGGGGCGCTATGGGCGGCTCAGCCCCCCCTAAAATATTTTGAGCCCCCCTGGAAAAGATTCCAAGGTCACTAAATGAGTTTCTGTTCAGAAAATTCAAATGAAATTCTGTTCAAAAATCTAATATAGCTTTGAGACCCTTTCACAGTTTTGCAGAATTACTAAATTGCACTTAAAATAAGTAATTCAAACAATCCCTAATCCTATTTGAACATATGAAGCTAACATGATGTTTAATTTTGCACCAGTTATACACTCAAAATTTTCATCATCATATACTTTTCTTAGTATAAAATGAAGTTATTACAACAGTTTAATAAGAAACATAGTACAATGCGAATATGCACTAATTTATCTTTCCGTGTCAGAATGAGAAAAAAAAAATTGAGCCCCCCCCCCCCCCCCCCACCTATAGATCACTTCTAGCTACGGCCCTGATTAAAATACAAATAAGACCTATAGTTCCATTCACCACTGTTAATGATTTGTTACTTGTCAGGATATAAATTTTTAAAGCTTCTCTGAATAAACTAGAAGGCCCGCAAGCAGTATTCTAGTCAATGTTGAATCTAGACTTTTTTCCAAGGAGGGATTTCTGTGGCTCAGGGGGGGGGGGGGCTGTACTTTTTTACCATTAGGGACAATGCATATATAAGGCGAAAGGCAAACAGCACTACTTGCAGTTACACTAAAAGAGCAATAAATCTATCTTTATTTCCGAACGGAACAAAGGTTGCTAGTTACCTCTAAATGATTTTTGGGGTAAGGCTGGGAGCGAACAGTACTAGTTTTTACTACACTAAAAGAGCAATCAATCAATCTTTGTTTCCGAACGAAACAAGGGTAAAATCTCTTTAAATGATTTTTGAGGGACTGACCCTACCGAATTGACAAAGGAAGGGAAAGTTTATCTCCGCCCCCATCTTCAGTCGTAAAGCTGTCAACTGATTTCGAGTTGGATTTCTCCCTTGAAGTTCAAAAAAGTTCACTGAAAAAGCACTTTATGCATCAAAGTGCCGACACGAAAGATCAAAGATAGCGCAAGAAGTTCGTGCTATGTGCGTGGACCTTAAGAATCGTATCGAATTGACAAAAGAAAGGAAAGTTTATCTCCCCCATCTTCAGTCGTAAAGCTGTCAACTGATTTCGAGTTCGATTTCTCTCTTGAAGTTCAGATTCAGTGCACTGAAAGAGCAATTTATACATCAAAGCGCCGACACGAAAGATCAAAAATAGCGAAGCCTGACCACAAGAAGTCAGTGCTATGTGCCCGGTCCTTTACGTTGTCATTTTAGGGTTAGGAGTATTGCGAACGACCCCTCCCCCCCCCCCCCGGATAATAAAAGGTTTGCAAAATGACATTATGCATCCTCACGCGTAAGTTGTATTAACCTTTTCGAGTCCGAATTTGTTTTTAATTTTCAGAAAAAATCACTTTTACGTTAATAACATTAACACTAGCTATCCAAATACATAATATTTTAACGAATATTTCATTATCTGTGTTGTTTTGCATACTATTCAATTCATATTCATATGACAATAAGCTAAGAAAGAGTTTTTTTTAAAATGTTTAAAAATGCACAAGATTTAACTGATATTACAACAAGTTTTATTACACATGATTCTTTCATGAAAGTAACCTTTAATTTAAATTAAAAAAATAAAATGTACACACACATAAAAAAAAAAAAAAAAATCGCAAATGGTGCAAAGAGAACTAAGCAATTATTATTATTACTAAATGTCAGGGTTGGGAAAAAATCATGATTTTTTTTAAAAAATCAAAAAAATCGGATTTATTTGATTTTTTTAGAATTCTATTTTTAATTATTGAGTTTTTATGTTTTTACAATACATTGAGCAGTTTTTTATAAAACTAACTAAAAAAAGAATAAATAATATTTATAATTTATAAAAATAATATAAGAAATAATTATATAGTTCATTAAATACTATATTCTAGTTACTGATTTGTACTAAAAATTAAACATCTAGGCTTTAATCTAAAGCCATTTTATTATTTTGTAATTGATTTCTGCACACTAAATAAGAAAAACTTAAATAGGTTGTAAATGAATAGAAAATGGTAAAATTTAAAGAACAAATTAAATATTCATTTATTGCAAGCTATTTATTAAGGGATAAAAATCACAATTAATTCAATAGTTTTTAAGCAAATAGAAATAAATCTGGGATTTAATTGTTTGAACAAAAACACTAATTTTGAAGCTTTGTCCACTCATAATTTATTATGAAGGTTTAATCCAAAAGAAGAAAATTGTCTTTCTACTCCAGCAGATGAAGCCACGTCTGTTGTTATTTGGTAAATAAATTCAATTTTGCTGATTATCTTTTTACCTTCCATTATATAAAACGACTTCCACCAATCATAATCTGTCATAATATCTAAAACTTTTCTTTCAAGCAATGGTAATTTTTGGAATGGGCCATTTTTTGCTTCAAAATGTGCTACAAAGGTGAGAAAATTTGGATAATTTTCTTTAATGAATGCCAAATCTTCATTATTTTCCTCTACACTAAGTGAAATTTCATTTCAATTTAAAACAGAGGGACTTAATAAAACTCCAGCAAAATGAAAGCCATTAATAGCTTGTTCATATTTTGCTTTAAATTTTTTAATTCTATCTCGGACTTGACAAGTTCTGAAAGTTAAAAATCAGGAGATTTTATTTCAGAAATCAGGAGATATTTTTGTCAATGAAAACTTATTAATTTGTCGATGTAAACATCTTTAGTAAAAGTTTGTTTCAATATTGCTTGGTAGACAGAATCTTGGTTACAGAAGATTAAAAAGAAATGTATCACTCTTACTCAAATAAGGAAAGTATGTATTCTTTACAAGTAGAACACATTTAAGAATATAATATTTAGGATAATTTAACATATTTTTAGTTTGACTAAATATTATAAAAAGAGGCATGTTTTTTTACTCATTAACTTATATAAAACTATAGTATAGATCATAAATAAGTCTTAATAGAGGCTAATTATTATTAATTCAATACACTACCATAGTAACAATAACAAACCTTAAAGATTCATAGTTTATAATGAATCAGGGTGTAATTCATCACATAAAACACTAATGGTCAAACATACTAAAGAACAATTACACCTCTACAGCTTTTCTCACTGAATCACAACACATTTGTTTGTTAAATAACAGAATATTTAAAAAGCGTGAAAAATTAGGAGAAATATGTCAAAAATAAGGAGTATGAAGAAACATCTGAAAATCAGGAGACTTGGCAACTCTGCTATTTTTATCTAATACATTTTCTAACGTTTTACCCAAAAATTTTAAAAATTCGTAAGTTTTGATTGAAAGTTGACAGTGCAATATGGCAAGTTTTAAAACTTGTTCCTTGCTTGCAGTATCCGATTTTTTGGTGAATATTAATGAATTTGTTTAATTATTAACTTGTGAAACAAAAAAAGATTCAAATAATTTAGTTGCCAAGATTGGCAAACGAAAAATGATTTATAAAGTGTGTTTGTGTTTCGCTTCATCGTCTAAAGTTTATTACAAAAGAACAATTAAAGGATTAGGAGGGGGACACCTGGACTTAAGGCCCCTGTCCTCGCTCGAGGAAACGTTCGCGAGCTAATGCTATTCCTATGGGGAAGCATTTTTCTAATAGCTCTTTCGCATTTTGACATTTTTGAATAATTTTGTTTTAATTGGATAGCTGAGGTACATGCTGACAGCGCATCTTTTTTTTACTTTTTTGATTTTGGTTGCAGATATTTTTTACAAAGTTAGTTTCACTTTCAAAAACGGTTTCGAAACTGAAAGTGCTTTTTAAAAAATATATCTGCAACCAAAATCGAAAAAGTAAAAAAGGTGCGCTGTCAGCATGCACCTCAGCTATCCAATGAAAAAAAAAAAAAAAATTATTCAAAAATGTCAAAATACGAAAGAGTTATTAGAAAAATGCTTCCCCATAGGAATAACATTAGCTAGCGAGTGTTTCCTCGAGCGAGGACAGGCCTGTACCTGCCACATTCTTTCTGATAGCAATCCTGAAAATACCAGAAAAACACCTGTTACTTATTTACACCTATTTCTTACTTCTCTGCTGACTAATTTCAAATATGAAAAAAAAAAATGATTTAAATCAAATGATTTTTTTTGAAAAAAATCAGTTGATTTAAATCTAGATTTAAATCTTGATTTAAATCAGTTAATTTAAATCATGCCAACCCTGCTAAATGTATAAACTTTAATGAAATCATACAGTAAATGCATAGACATATACTAACATTACTAGATGTAAAACGTAACAAAAGTATTTGTTAAAAGAAAATAACAATTAAAAAGCATGTACTATTAATAGTACACGGAAGAGTAGAGGGGAATAGTAGACCCGGAAGGGTTAACGAAGTTTACAATATTCACGATATAATTATCGTATGGGTAAAAATGAGGTGTCAAAATTTTCACAATTAAACAAGTTTTCATTGAAAACAAAATCATCGATTTTTTTAAATCAATTTTGAGGTAAATTGTGCCCTTAATGAAAGGAAATAAAAATAAATAAAACAAAATAAAAGCAATATTTCGGTCTACTTAAGTGTACTTGTGTTCTTAAATAAAAAATTTGTTGACAGATTCACTTTTCATTCTTAAATGGATGAAAATTGCTGGTATTCCTATTCAAATACTAAGAAATCGAATAGCGTTTTCCCTTTTCCTGTAAAGTCAAAGCATCTTTTAAAAAATGATTTTTGTCTTTCGAAAATTGTTTAATTGAATTTAGCGACATAACAATCCTGAGAGGGTTATCATCGAATAGTAATCGCTATCGATTATCAGGGATATGTTTAGGGAAATTTTAGGTCATTTAAAAGACTTTTCACAGAACAAATTATCTTAAAACAGGACCTTCGCATTTTTTTTTTTTTTTTTTTTTTTTTTTTTTAACAGGACCTTTCACAAAATTATTTGTCTCTTAAATAGACCAATTCACAGAATTTTTTTACTTTCACAGAATTTTTTCACTTTCAAATTGAACTTTTCACAAATTTAATCATTTAATAGTAAAATTTGGCTTGTAAATAAGCAGTTAAACTCATGAAAGCGCATATTACATAGCTTTTTAGATGTGAAAAATAGAATCTGAATCCATCGATAATTTAAAATTCACAAAATTCTGACTAGAATTTTCACAAATATAAGAAAAAAATTCACAATTTCACAAAAACAGGACCCTATGACAAAAGTATGGACAGATCCCTGATTATAATCAAAAATATAAAATTTCATTAAAAAAAAAAAAAAAGAAAGAAAGAAAGAAAGAAAGAAAAGAAAAGAAAAGTGTCATTTGATAAGACATTTTAAGTACAGTGAAACTTGCCTGTGCGACCAATTCTCTGAACAATCATTTTTTCACGGAACCAATTTTTTTCCAACAGCTTCTATACTAATTTTACTTCTATTCAGAGACCATCCCAGCTGATTTCCCTCTATGATCGATCAACTTCTTTGGAAGAAAATGAAACAAATTTCGTTTTTTTCACGGTCGCTTGAAGGTGGTTTTATAAGAAAAATAATTTTGGAGAGCGCATTATTCAGCAAATTAAATTAAATTAAGATTTTTTTTTTTTGTTGTTGTTCCGATAATTTTTTAGCTCACAGGCTATCATAGCCTGAGAGCTTATGTGCCCGTCCGTTCTGTATGTACGTGCGTAACGCGATAACTCATGATAAAAATATCCGATCCACATAAAATTTGTATATGTTACAGGCCAAACCCGATTTTAGGCCAAACCGGTCTATCCTAACGCCCATCGGATAAACTAGTTTTTCCTAGGCCAAACCAGTCTATCCTAACACCCATCGGATAAACTAGTTTTTCCTAGGCCAAACCGGTCTATCCTAACGCCCATCGGATAAACTAGTTTTTCCTAGGCGAAACTAGTCTATCCTAAGGCCCATTAGGACAAACTAGATGTTCCTAGGCCAAACTAGTTTGGCCTAACTCTTATAGGATAAACTAGTTTAGACTGCTGTTTATTGGTCTGAACTAGTTTATCCTAGGCCAATTCAATTTGGCGTAATTTTATTGAATTCAATGACCGCCTCAATGCCAACATTCTTGTTTGTCCTAGGCTGATCTTGTTTATCCTAGGCCAATGTAGTTTTGCGTGTTTTTAGCTCATGGGCATCAAAGCCAGAAAAATAATGGGGTCACAGGTTCTGTATGCATGTACGTACGCATGTATGTACATATGTGCGTACGTATGTACGTAACGCGATAACTCTTGATAGAGATATCCGATTTGGTTCAAATTTTGGATGTATGTTCATTTTGATAAGGTACTTTTCTGATTAATTTTGGGAATTCATTGGGTAGGAATAAATGGGGGCGAACGGGAGGCTAATCCCCCACCTTTAATTTAAAGAAATGGATTTATCATGCAGAATTATCAGTTTTCATTTTAAATATAGGAATGTGACAAGGCGCCTCCGTGATTAGTTGTGGATGTTTATTGTTTAAGTCTAAATTTTAAACTTAAACAATAAAAATCCTCAACTCTAAAAGGAAGGGCAATGTAGGTAACACGACATAATTTAGAGGCCTGGAAATTCCGGCCCGTGCAAACCTCTGACAGTATTCTACAATCTTCGAATAAAATACATTATATAAGGGTGATAACAAAACCACTTTGCACAAGGTTAGCTATGGAGCAGTAATCTGGATCAATATTAAAAAGAATATTGCCCAATTAAAGTGATGGCTTTGTATTCACAGGCTGTTTACACGTATTGTGTATTACAGCCTTATTTTTTTAAAGAATAACACCCTCGAAAAATAAAATAAGTTGGATTACTTTTTCCTATTTCCCCCAACGAAACCATTGAACCCCCAAAACTAATCACAGATACGGTTTATAAAATTAAACAATTATCCAAAATTTTAAGCAAATCGGATAATTCTGCTCAAAAAACAATTCATCTGATTTAAGGAGGGTAATCTTCCATTCCTCCCTTTATACTTAATCATTAAATCCTCAAAACAATTCAGGGATTCGCCTTAAAAAACTGTATTCAAAATTTACGGCAAATCGGATAAATTTGCATAAAAACCTATTTATCTAATTTAAGGAATGCGATAAAACGTCCCCTATCCCATTATACTGAAACAAAAGAAAAACTCAAATTAATTAGAGAAGCGCCTGATCAAATGAATTAATGTCCAAAACTTTAAGCAAATTGGATAATTCTGTATTATAACCAATTTATCTAATTTATGGAAGGAAATAAATTGTAAGTTTCCCCCTTATATTTAACCGAAGAACCATGAAAATTAGTCAGTGAAGCGCTTCATTAGAATGAACAAATCCAAGATTTGCAGCAAATCGGTTAATTCTGCATGAAAAACACATTTGACAAAATTAGGCGGGACGCCCCCCCCCCCCCCCCCGTTATTCTCGTTGTTTTTATTCAATTAATACCCAAAAATAATTAGGGAAGCCCTTTACCAAAATGAATTTATTTCTAAAATTTCAAGCAAATCAGTAAATTCTGCGTGAATTCTGCCCCATTTACATAAATTATGGGGCGTTACTCCTATCCCCCCCTCCCTCTATACTTAAACAATGAACACTCGCAATTAATCATGGAGGCCCCTCAAGAGAATGCTCCTATATCTAAAATTTGAATAAAATATATTAATAATGCATGAAAACCCATTTATTTAAATTAAGGGAAGGGGCGAATCAGCCTCTCGGTCTCTTCCCCCCCCCCCCCCACTTATTCTTCTCCAATGACCTCCAAAAGTAATCAAAAAAGCTCCTTATAAGAATAAGCCTATATAGAAAGTTTGATGCAAATAGATTATTTCTAACAAGAATAATTGCGTTACGTACTTACATAGATACAGAATCTACGGGCACATCAGTTCTCAGGATTTAGTAGCCTTATTAGTTAAAAACATGTTAAATTACATTATTTCTATCGAGAGTTATCGCGTTACGCACATACGTACATACATATTTATTCCTATACATATTTATTCCTATTACTCTTTATTCCTATCCAATGAATTCTCAAAATTAATCAGAAAAGAACCTTATCAGAATGAACCTACATCCAAAATTTGAACCAAATCGGATACCTCTATCAAGAGTTATCGCGTTACGTACATGCGTACATACATACATACAGAACCTGTGAGCCCATTATTTCTCTGGCTTTGACGCCCGTGAGCTAAAAACACGTAAAACTACATTGGCCTAGGATAAACTAGATCAGCCTAGGACAAACAAGAATGTTGGCGTTGAGGCGGTCATTGAATTCAATAAAATCACGCCAAATTGAATTGGCCTAGGATAAACTAGTTCAGACCAATAAACAGCAGTCTAAACTAGTTTATCCTATAAGAGTTAGGCCAAACTAGTTTGGCCTAGGAAAATCTAGTTTGTCCAATGGGCCTTATGATAGACTAGTTTGGCCTAGGAAAAACTAGTTTATCCGATGGGCGTTAGGATAAACCGGTTTGGCCTAGGAAAAACTAATTTATCCGATGGGCCTTAGGATAGACCGGTTTGGCCAAGGAAAAACTAGTTTATCCGATGGGCGTTAGGATAGACCGGTTTAACCTAGGCCAATCTAGTTTGGCCTAAAATCGGGTTTGGCCTGTAACATATATAAGTATATCCCGATAAGGCGCTTCCCCGATTAGTTTTTGGAGTTCATTCGATATGTATAACATGGAGGACGGGGGGTCTTGCCCCTCCCTTTAATTGATATAAATGGGTTTTTCATGCAGAATTATCAATTTTAGATATAGGATCATTCTGGTTGGGCGCCTCCGTGATTGGTATTAGGTTTTCATTGAATAAGTATATACAGGGGGAACGGGGGTTCTAATGCCCCTCCCTTTAATTTATATAAATGGGTTTTTCATGCAGAATTATCAGATTTCGTTCAAATCTCTAAATAGTTTTGGAAGTTTAACGGTTGAGTATAAAAAAGGGGGAATAACTCCTCTTAAATTATATAAATGGGTTTTTATTAAGAATTTTCTAATTTTCTCTTAATTTTGGAAATAGATTTTTTATATGATAAAGTATGTCCCTGATTAGTTTAATGGGTTCCAAAATTAAGTATAAAAGGGGAAAGGGAAGTTATTTCCCCTCCTTTAATTTTTTTTCCGAACGGAATTAACCCTTGAAAATACAAGGCTGTAATGTACAATTAGTATGCGTAGCCTGTGAGCTCAATGCCATCAGTTTAACTGGGCAGTATTCTTTTTATTAGTTTTTAAACCCTTTTGTGCTTTTTTAAACAATGAATTTAACTCTGATGACAAATTAAGAATGACGGCCAATAAACTTCCCTGCTCCATTCTTCAGAAAACTTTCAAAGAAATAGATTAATTAATGAAATCGTCATTGTTTGTTCTCTCCCCCTTCCCCCCCAAAAAAAAGCATTTATTTACGAAATTTTGAAAGGATTTGGAAATAAAAATTATAAAAGATAAAACCATAAAATCAGAACAAACGTCAATGTATTCATTTTTTAAACACTGCATAAATTAATATAGGAAATAAACATGTGTAATTAACCCTTTGTATCTCGTGTTGCATATCTGCAACATACCCAAAAGTCGATAGTACTTACACAGTAAGCTTTAAAACACGATTTTATTTGTTGTTTCTATCTCCCAACACACCAATTAATGCAAATTGATCATTGGAATCCTCAACAGACAATGACATTGAGTTTATTTCTCATACCAAAGTTTTGTTTATCATTTGAGAAGCTTCAGGTCGGTATTGCAAAAATTAACGTAGTAAATTTTGTCAGATTAAAAAAACTGAAGAAGTCGGATAAGTAGAATTTTTTTTAAAGGTAATTTTGCAAACTTTAAAATTTTGTATAAGAAAATGGACAATATTTATGAGAAATATGTCAATTTCTGTTTATTGTAGATGTGAAAAAAGTAGTCCATAATAAAAATAGTCCATAGAAATCTTTTAGTCCATAATTATTTTAGTTTTACGTTCTAAATTTGTAAATTATTTTTTCTGCATGCCTTAAATGATGTATTCTAAGAACTGAGTCAATATTTTTCAAATCGGAGTTGTTGAGCCATAAAGGGTTAACTTTTGCTTTAATACTTAAATTTTAATAACATTAATTGTTACTGCTTTTCAACAATTAAAATCTAGATTTAAACATAGCCTTCATTACGAGACCACCTCTCGAAATGACCAAATTTTACTGGAACGAAACGTGATCGCTTTAGGGAGTTTTTATTGTACTCATGTATACGATTTCCTTATTTCATAAGTTAAAGTTACAGCACTAGTGCGCCAAACTTTCACATTGTTGAGCGGGCAAAAATTTTTTTTTCAGAAAAATAAGAAAACAAACCTTTAAAAACAAGGTTGCTTTGAAATGAAATGTAACAACCTTATTTTTTTTTCCACGTATCTTATTATTTACTTTTTGCATCTTTTCTTCTATCATTCTTTTCTAACACTTGGCAAAGTGTTTTGTCACTGTGAAGCTTTCATTTATAAACCTCATGTAATACTTTTGTGGCGCCCACAGACGAAGACAGATAATAAATGAATAAGCAAAAATTTGTTCTTTTTCTCCTTTTACCAGTGTCATCGAATTTCTTTTATAAAAGGCAGTGACTTCGCATTTAAACGTATACTAATACGCACTTAAACTTAATACTAAAATAAAAATACAAATACTTATCCATCGGTTTTTTCCAACCAAAATGGCATTGTAAATTACATTATATAATATATATATATATATATTATTTTCTTCTATTTTAATAAGAAAATAATTTAAAATAATAGTAATAATAATATACATAATTTTTATATAGATCAAAACATAGCTTATGAAATAACAGAGTCATAATATTCAATATGCCATGGATTAAACATTAATAATCCCAGATGAATCATAAACACATTTTAAATAAAATTTCAGTTTTATAATTTTCGGTACTGTAAACTTCTAAACATCGCATATTATTTCCAATACACCACATGGCGGACAAATATCTTCCCTTTACTATTAAAAGATGACAGAACTGAACAAGATATTTTCATAAAAAAGAACTGGGAGCGGAACATGTCTGAGAAAAAAGAGCTTATCTAAAGCTCAAAGAGATCCAGATGGTTGCTAAAAAAACAGCCATATTTTTATCTGATATATTTACTACACATTTGAGCATGAAAACAAGCCCTAGAAAAACGAGTTATGAAAATTGGTAACATTCTAAACTTTAAGCCCTAACAAAAAAAAAATAAAAATAAAAATAAAAAAATAAAAAAAATATATCGTTTGCTGGAATATCTCAAAATATGAAGTAAATATCTTGCGGAAATATATTTTTAAATTTCAAACTGTTTTGCATTGTTATTGTTTGATCGTTTCAACTGTGACGTAATTTCTCACATTTACTGAATATTAATGAGTTTGTTATTTTGCCAACTGTTAATTATTTGGCCATTTTAATATGAGTAATTTCCTCCATTTACGACTTTTAATGCATAATTATGGATTTATTATTTTGAAATTTTCTTTTACTTTTAAAATTCATGTGTAAATATACTTTTTATGACATAATTTTCGATATTTTCCTGCTTTTAACACAATCATTTAATTTTAATTTGAAAAGTTTTTTTCTGTCTATAATAACTACGTGTCATTACATTTTTAATTTGAAGGAAATATTCTTAACGCTATTTTTAAAATTGGCAAGAATTTAAAATACCTTTTTCTAAAATATTCTGCACACCAGGAACTTTTAAAATAAAAAATGATCTAAAAATGATTAAATTCCTAAGCATAGTTTTCGGTTCTATAACTTTTTTCAATGGAACCATTTTGACCAACTGTAACAATAACTAGTAAATCTGCAGATCAGGAGCCTCAACGTCAGCTTTGCACATATTTTTAACACACTTTGGGTAATATTCAACTTCCTGGAAACTGTAATTTAAAATTTTCAAATTACGTAATTATTTATAAGAATAAAATAAGAATTAGAAGTTTTCAGCCATCAAAAGCGGTAAATTAAAAATTTAGTTATGTTAGGATATTCTGAAACTTTCACGATCTATTATTATTATTATTATTATTATTACAGATTTCTCCAGGGGGGCTCCGCCCCCCGTACCCTCACTTAATTTAAATTTGTCACTTTCTAATAATTGTGCTAATGGTTATTGTATATCTTGCATTTCTTTATACATTTTGATTTATAAGGATAAGTAACAGTTTGGACAAATATTTTTCATTATCCTCATACTTCTACATACCTGCCAACCACAAACACCTAAATCTCATGTATCAGGAACTTTTGTAAGCGTAAACTCAGTAATCTAAAGTTTTACAATTTTGTTTCAAAAAAAAAAAAAAAAAAAAAAAAAAAAAAAAGCGGCAGTTATAGCGGGACAGACATACAGAAGAACAGACTGACAGATGAAAAACAATAAATTTCGTGTCTCCAAAATAAGCCTTCACTGAAGTTTCGGCAATGACGTCATTATTCATGAGTTATTGATATCCATGTTTCTTGTATTTTTAACGACTACTATAAAATACCTGTTTTTGTTCAATTATGACGTCATATTTTACTAAGTGAAATATTTATTAAAAATATAATTCTTTTTTATTTATTTTACTTCTAATTATGTCCCCACTTTTGTCAGAAAAATTCTTATTAACGAAACAAATATCCGTGTTTGATATTTAACAAAAAGTACTATATCTATTTTTATTTTAATTCTGACGTCATATTTATATTTTTTTTTCTTAGTTTAATTTTTCGAATGGAAATTGCTCAATTGAAACTTATTGCTGTTGAAAAATTATTATTCCAAATTTTGATTTTTTTTTTGGCAACGATAAAGGAAATGGTTAAATTTTATTTTAAAAATCCCTATTGATTCTGTATGAAAAAGAATGAAATTTTGAATTATTAAGGAAAATATTTGAATAAAATTAATAAAACATAGCCTGTTTTTTTCTGGGCTATGTTATATTTATACGCAAAGATACAAAGACATTAATTAATTCATCAGTTTTGATGTTGACTTCATTTAAATTTTCGTACACGCTTTCAAATTTATAACATTATAAAGATAAGGACTAAGATGAATGGTTGCTTAGCAACCATTAAGAGAAAATAGGGAAAATGAAATAAATACATTTGAAATAAGTAAATCTCTAAAACAAATTAGTTTATATTATTGGAACACATTTATAAAAAAAATCCCCAAAATTTACAGTAATAATTTTTAAAATCTGACAAATGCGCAGACAAAATTTCAAAACAATACGAATAAAATAACCGGTAAACTTCAGTATTCATTTATCATTGAATTCCATTAATCAAATGTGTCATTTTCTCTCAGGGGGAAAAAATTGAAAATCATTGGATTTGCCATAGAAAAGCATTATTGCGCAAAGTAAAATATTCTATATTTTCCGAACGAATGAATCAAATCTAACAAAAAACTATATAGCTTAATCCCAGTGTCTCACTAACATACCCACTTAATTTCAAGCCAATCGAAAGCTTTTTGCGTAAGTTATTGCGGAACAGACAGACAGAATCCAAAAAATTTCGTGTCTCCAAAGTAAGCCTTCACTGAATTTTCGGCAAATATCTCTTAAAATAATTATTCTATTTGAAAACTGTCTGCATCAGCGTGTTTATCAAACCTTGCTTTATAATAATAATTATATATACTTCCATCAATCTTCATATTTTTGTATGCAACAGCTCTCTTAAAAGGGGTCTGGGATACATTTTAAATTATTATTGAAATTATTATTATTGAATTATTATTGAAAACATATTAAAATTATTTATTGAGTTAAAATTTTGAAATTTTTTTGTGGTGGTTAGCCATATTATTTGTAAACAAAATCACATGATAAAACTTCTTAAATTTTTTTTAATAAAAATTAAATTTCATTAAACAAATAGGGTAGTTTAAAATTGTTGTAACTTAAAATATTATTTTAGAATTTAATTTTTTTTTCTTTTAAATAAACAGAAATATCTACATTTCAGCATTTTTTAAAATGTTATTTTTTTAATTAAAAATATTTAAAGCAAAGATTTGGGAAAAAAATAATATAACTTTTATTTAAAAAATCATATTTTCAAAAGATTTTTTTTTCAAATTTGCTGAATTAAAATTAAAGTAAAACGATAAAAAAGGATAGGTTCCAAATTTGAAGCATTTATCTTTAACGGTTTTTGAGTTATAACAATTTAAATCCAAGAAATTTTGAAGAAAAAAACCCCCATCATGAAGAAAAATGTTTTTTCGCAAGAAGTCATTTTTATGACAACTATTGCTTGAAAGTTAGATTTTGAAAACAAATTAAAACGAAAAAATTTATATTTCTTCTTCTGATTAAGACAGAAACACAATTTAAACACCATTTTAAGCATAAAAAAAAGGAATTTTTAATGCAATAATTTAAATAAAATTTTAAGATTTTTGTGTTCCGGATACCCTTAATAAAGAAACACCTCCAGTTGCAAAAACTTCATTGTCAGCAACGGTAACAATATTAGTTAACTTTTTTTTTTTTTTTTTTTTTTTAGAATAGAGAAATACAATGAAATTTTAACGTTTTATTTGGAAGCAAGTTGGTTGATATGCAACGTTGTCAGGAACACTTTTTTTTTTTTTTTTAACAAATTTTTACAGTCAATGAACAATAAGGGAAACAAAATCAGAGATAGTTTTAAAATAAAATACAGCCGAACCTCGTTAACATGAACACGCTTAACGTGAATTACTTTTAACATGAACTGTTTTCACAGTCCCTTATAAAAACAAATACCAACATTTGATACTGATAACATGAATTACTGTTAATATGAACAAAATTTTGATTCCTCTTGAGCTTCATGTTAACGAGGTTCGACTGTATTATCAATGAGCATCTGCACTTATGCTATCTAACATATTAAAATAAAGCTTTGCTAAATGGCAACAAAAGCTTTATTTTAATATCAAATATTTATTTTAACTTTTTAATTTCATGTTGTATATTATCCTGGAATTGTGCGATATTAACACAAAATGTTTATATGCCTTATATATATATATATATATATAAAAATTACAAATACCTTATTAACTCTTTCTTGCGCAGTGTTGCCGGGCCGGTAACACCTAATTTTAATTCCAATCTTGCAAACGGCACCAGTAATATTTTAATATAATTTTGCTTTTACAATGAAAGCTTAAATTAAGGAATTCGTAATATCTAAACAAGTCCTTTATAAATTCCGGTGTCAATCGACAATTTCCTCATTTTACTAATAGAATTTGCTTGCGCCGGAAAGGGTTAAAAAGTACAAATTTCTACAACAAAAGAAAGAAAATTTTAAAAACCTGTACTTGCTACGATAACCACTTTGAACCGGCAACAGATAGTAGTCCATTTCGAAAACCTTTAGAATTTCCACCTTGAATTGAGATTTTTTTTCTTTTTTTAGCGCGATGTAGAAACAAAAGTTTTCAAGTTACGCTGAAAAAAGTTTAATACGACACATGAGAGTAAAATGAATAACTAACAAATCGCTCCGATTTCTTGACTTATACCATGAGGCTTTCAAGTTCGTCTGCAAATGCAACACTTTTGATATAATATAAAACTGTCCACCATCATTCCTTTTCATCGTTCCTTTTTTTCTTTTCTTTCTTTTTTTTTTCTTTTTTTTTCAATTTTTACAAAGTCAACGAACAGATAAGCAAAATAACACAAGAGTATTTACTTAGAATAAAATACTATGAAAGATCGTCTGCGCTTATTCCATTAAAATATGTATCAAAAGAAAACTTTCAGAAATAGCAACAAAGGGCTTTGCTTTTTTGATTACTGGTTAAACATCTCTTGAATAAAAAGGAGAATATTAAGATTAATTCCAGATGTTTGCAAAGAAGAGAATAGATACAATTTGACAAAATTCCATGCACAGTCAGCCATCCATTTTTTTTTTTTTAAAGGTGCTTAGAGCATCAACATTACGAGATGAAAACCACATTAGTATGACAAACTGCATTATTACAGTGATTTTCCAGAGAAAAAAATGTAAAGTATTTTAAGGCCTTATGCTTTAAAATATTATGCTTTTAGAGAAAATTTAAATGTGTATGAGTAAAAAAGGTCGGTGAACTAATGAAAAAAGGAGGAGGAAACGAAATATCGTATAATCAGCAAAACGTTGAAGCGAGAGTTCTTTTTTGCAGGCACATCTCCAAAATATTGTAGCAAAAGGTTTTATACTTTCAAATATTGTAAGTTAGGGAGAAAAATTCTGATAAAATGATTTTAAAATCGCATGAGCATTTTGAAATGTGAAAACTATTATCGAGAAAATACCACACTTAATTAATTTTAAATAATTAATTTAACTAACTTTTAGGGGGGGGGGGGGGTGTAAATATTTTTTCTGAGATATGAAGTGCTAGCATTCCATACATTAGCAGAGATTAAATTTGAATGATGTTATATCACATAATGATATTATATCATCTTTTTGCTTCATTTTGAGAATAACGGATTTTGAACTTATTCTATTGATGATGATTTTGAGAATTTTCAAGCTTTGTTTTTGAGAATTTCACAAAAGTTGCTCTATACATTTAGCTAACACAATATGCTAACGATATTTTGATTGCTTTCACCAGGGATGAAAGTGCATGAAAGTCATTTTGGAACAGCAATAATCTGATTTTGAAACAGTATATCCATTTTTTGGAGCAACAAATATCGGATTTTGTAACTGTAAAATCCGATTTTTTGCGATCTAGGAAAAAAATTAGCTTGTTTTTCGCGATTATTCAACAAAATTCGCGCATTTTTTGTAATCATTCGACGAAATTTGCGTTCTTCGTTGTCTCCTGGCAAAATTTACACTTTTTTTGCGATTTTTTGACAAAATTTACAGAATTTTGCGATATTTTGATCACATTTTGCTCGGTTTTTCACGAAACTAGCAATCTTTTGACTAATTTCCCTTTTTTGTTGTCGCAATCTTTCGACGAATTCGCGTGTTTTTGCAATCTTTTGACGGAAATTTCCGTTTTCCGTGTTTCTTTAAAGAAGTTTGGAATTCGCGATTTTTTGGCAAATTTCGCTTCTTTTCGTAATCACTTGATCAAGTTTTGTTCGTTTTTGATCAAATTAGCAATTTTTTGACAAAATTCCCGTTCTTTTTGCAATCCTTAGACGAACACGGCGTGCTTTTTGCGATCCTAAGGCAAACATAGTGTGTTTTTTGCGATCCTTTGACGTACATGGCGTATTTTTCGCGTTGTTTTGATAAAATTCGAATGTTCTTCGCAATTTCGACAAAATCATGAGTTTTTTGGATGAAATGCATATGTTTTTCGCAATATTATGACGAAATCTGCGCGTTTTTCGCGTTCTTTATACGAAATCCGCGTGTTTTTCGTGGTCTTTTGACGAAAAATGAGTGTTTTTCGCAATCTTCTGACCACATTTTTTTATTATTTTTTTTTTCTGAAATTAGCAATCAGGAAAAGGTTAAAAATGGAATTTTTGTTCGTTTTCTTTTTTGGATGGTACAAATCGTGCTAAATTTCATTTTGGTACTAAATACGGCTTGCCGCAAATTTAAGAAAAAATGCTATTTCAGCGCAGACAGGTGCAAAACAGGGCTGTAGCTAGAAGTGAGCGATAGGGGGGGGGGGGGGGGGCTCAAGAGAATTTAGGGGGGGTCATATATTTTTTTCTCTCTCTATGGCAGAAAGATAAATTTTTGCATATTCACATTATAGGTACTATGTTTCTTATTAAACTGTTGTAATAACTTCATCTTATGCAAAGAAAAATACATGATGATGAAATTTTTGAGTGTATAACTGGTGTAAAATTAAACATCACGTTAGCTTCATATGTACAAATAAGATGAGGGAGAGTTGAAACACTTATTTTAGATACAATTTAGTAACTCTGCAAAATTGTGAAAAGATCTCGAAACTAAATTAGATTTTTGAACAGCATTTCATTTGAATTTTCAGAACAAAAATTCCTTTAGTGACCGAGGAATCTTTTCCAGGGGGAGCTGAGCCGCCCATAGCGCCCCCTTAGCTACGGCCCTGGTGCAAAATACGCAGCGCTTGAAACCATGTTTCACGCATGCGCAGTGAAGCATTATTTAGTAAACCTGCTCTTTTTCATACAGTTTTTAATTCTGATTACAAGGTACTGTGTACAATGTTGTTTGTCATACTTTCCGAAAAGAGTTTTTTTATATTAAGAACTCTGCAATTTATAAGTAAAGAACTTGGCAAAATTCGGGACTGTTTTTATAAAAACTTTAAATTCTCTACAAGTTTACATGCTATCCTCATAAAAATGAACACAGTTTATTATAATAAGCCATCATAATCTGCAGTTTGAACGCTTTTCCTACAATAGTTTTGACAGGGTTATCCTATATAGGTTTATTGTTTTATTGATAAAATCCATTGGTGAATCTTGTCTACTTTTAATGGTATTATATATATACACTATATTGCCATTGATTATGGGACACTTGCGATTTTAGACATTTTACTAAATATCTAGAAAAATACATGAGGAATCATCTCGAAACTCTTAGTGTATAAATATAATAGTATACATCATACATATCCGTGAAAATTTTTTACCGAAACTCCATAGGGGACCGTCAACAAATTAAAAAAGAATGAATATCTTTTGAATAACCCTGTGAAAACTAATGTAGCAAAAGCGCTCAAACTCTAGATTATGATTGAATGTCTTATTGTAATACACTGTGTTCATTTTTATGCAAATAGCATGCATACTCGCAGAGTAATTAAGGTTTTTATAAAAATGGCCCAAAATTTTTCTAAGTTTTTCCCTTTTAATTTTCAGAGTTCTTAATATAAAATAATATTTTTTTCAGAAAATATGACAAACAACATTGCACATAGTGCCATGTAATCAGAATTAAAAGATAATAAAAATTGTATGAAAAATGAGTAGGTTTACTAAATAATTTTTTATTGCGCATGCGTCAAAAATATCAAAATTTCATTTGCATATTATGTTAGCTAAATGTATAGAGCAACTTTGGTAAAAGTTTCAAAATCATAGCTTGAAAATTCTCAAAGTAATCGTCTATAGAAAAAGGACAAAACCCGTTGTTTCCAAAATGAAGCAAAAAAATGAGGGATTTTATCCAAAAGTAGTCGTAACATCCCGTATTGTGTATTCTATATTGACGCTAATCAATGAATATATGGATATAACCCCTCTTGTTTTTGCTTCATTTTGAGAATAAAGGATTTTCAACTTTTTCAATTGACGATTATTTTCAGAATTTTCAAGTTATGATTTTGTGACTTTCACAAAAGTTGCTCTATACATTTAGCTAACATAAAATGCAAATGAAATTTTGATATCGTTGACGCATGCGCAGTAAAAAATTATTTAGTAAACTAACTCATTTTGTATACAATTTTCATTATTTTTTAATTCTGATTACAGGGTGCTGTGTGCAATGTTGTTTGTCATATTTTCTGAAAAAAATATTATTTTATATTAAGAACTCTGAAAATTATAAGGGAAAAACTTAGAAAAATTTGGGGCCATTTTTATAAAAACCTTAATTTCTCTGCGAGTATGCATGCTATTTGCATAAAAATGAACACAGTGTATTACAATAAGGCATTCAATCATAATCTAGAGTTTGAGCGCTTTTGCTACATTAGTTTTGACAGGGTTATTCAAAAGATATTCATTCTTTTTTAATTTGTTGACGGTCCCCTATGGAGTTTCGGTAAAAAATCTTCACGGATATGTATGATTTATACTATTATATTTATACACTAAGAGTTTCAAGATGATTCCTCATGTATTTTTGTAGATATTTAGTAAAATGTCTAAAATCGCAAGTGTCCCATAATCAATGGCAATATAGTGTATATATATATATCAGGGTTGGGTTTCTGACGTCAGAAAGTGGTTTTTGACATGACAAGTGTCAAAAACTGGTTTAAACCGTCAAAAACTGGCTTAAACCGTAAAAAACGTGTAATGCGCTTTAAACATTTTAAGAACAAGAGAGAAACATTGAGTAATTTTTTATTTAAAATTAATTATACTGTAATTTAATAATTACAAAAAAATTAAATTACTTTAATTGCAATAAAACATTGTTTTTTAGAATGTTCAAACAGAAGAAAATGATTTTGTACAGTAAATAATCTGGATCAATTTTACCCCGCAGCATCCTATAGTACTTAACCAATTTAGCACATTTATTTACACCCAAATGGTTTATGAGTTTAGAGTGTATGAAGCCAAAGTTACAAAATACTCTCTCAATTGGTGCTAAGCTAGCAGGGCTTGATAGCAGAAGCATTGCTAGTTGAGCAAGTTTGGAAGGCAGGCCAAATTTTCAGATTTATGACAATTTTTTTTCTTCTTCCGGAAATGATAATATACAATACAGTAAAAGTGAATTTTTAATATTACATCTAATATTGTATATTTGTGACAGATTTTTAATGTGAAGTTTTACAGATCAGTGTAGTACTTGAGGTTTCTGACGAGGTTTTTGACAAGAGGTTTTAGCCATGACGGTTTAAACCACGGTTTTAACCGGATAAAACCGTACACTGTCAAAAACTTGCCAACCCTGATATATATATATATATATATATATATATATATATATATATATATATTCAATTTGTTGACTTGTCTTCTATACAACAGATCTCAGGTTCAAGTCCAGCCAGTAGAAATTCCTCTGATATCTACATTGTACTATTTATTTATTTATTGTAATCATTGCTAATGCGGCATTTAATTTTGGTGACAACCTTGACTTGAGAAAAACTTTTCATTTCATTTATAAAAAAAGAAAAATGCTAATTAAAATTTTTAATAAATTGCAATTATTAATAAAAACATGTTTTAACGAAATGTGAATAATATACTGTGTTAGAAATCGTTTCAAATACTTTTTGAATGGTACCCCTTTTACTGTTCTATATTCTGTAAATACATAGGGGGGAAAAAAAGGGATATTGACAGGAGAAATATAAATAATATTATCTCATTATCTGATTGCCACTTTTTTTTCTTTTAAAAATTGAAGTAGTTATACACAGATATTAATTTTAAATGAAGAAGTAAAACAATACTAATAATAAAACCCGCAAGAGCCTGGTATCAGAATCAAAATATGGAATCCCAATTTTATCAATATGTAATGTCACAAGCAGTGAAATAAGGGGATGGCCAGAGGGAGGAATTGCCCTCAAGGGAAGACAAAATTTCAAGTTTTTTAAATGTTTAAAAAAAAAAAAAAAAAAAAAAAAAAAAAAAAAAAAACTATTGTGCATTTAAGTTTAAAAATGTAAAAAATTATTAAAGGATTACTTAAACACTTCATTATTTATATATCTTATATGGTACATACAGGATGGCGAGTGGTCAGGGAAAACCAGGAAAAACATAGTTAAGAAAAGAGAAAACTACCAGTAATTTCTTACAGGAAATACTTCAAATAATATAAAGAGATTATACAAACTGAATTTATCTTTAACAAAATACTGGTATTTATCATCTATATTGACTGTGCTTTTATCTAACCACTCGCCACCCTGTACAGATGTCTCAAACGCATTGAGTTATCTAATTTCTTTCTTTCTTTTTTTCCCCCTTAATTTCAAAATAGCAATTTTATGCCTGGACAACCTGGGGATTTTAGCGAAATTTTAATTTTTATGGAAACCCACAAAATGCATTATGTTTCATATTAAATTAAATATTGTGTGTTTTATAATAAAATAATTTGTGTGCATTTATAACTTGCTAAAGTACCCGGTATTTTCTGGAATTTTAGCTATATTTTGATTGCTTTCACACATGCACAGTGAAGCATTATTTAGTAAACCAGCTCATTTTTCATATAATTTTTATTATTTTTTAATTCTGATTACAATCAATGTATTATGTACAATGTTGTTTGTTGTATTTTCAGAAACGATCGTTTTTTAATATTAAGAATTCTGCAAATTATAAGCAAAAAACTTGGCAAAATTTGGTACTGTTTTTATGAAAACTGACAATTTTGCAAAAAGCAAATATGTAATGCTGTTTTCCCTGCATTTTGTTTTAAATGCTAATAAAACACTATTCTTTCAACATTGTATAAAAATACTTGATTGCAAATATGAATGTGCAGCTTAAAAGTATAAATAATTGTGCAATTCATTAAAAATCCATTAAATCGTTAGATTTATATATCATTTTAAATTATACTCATATTACAGGGAAACCTGGAGCTTAGTGAACATATTAACATGGACTTGTCAATGAAAGGGTTAAGAATGTTTGTTTTGGAAAATAATTTTCAATATTAAATATACAATATAAAACAACCAAACAAAAGCAGCTGAAGTGTTATACACATGAATCAATGAAAACCTAGTATAAAAAAGCACATATTTATAAAATACAACTATAAAAGAGATTATTTTCATTTATCATTGGAGAAACATAAGGATTATAGACGAAAACCAGGGGTGATTCTGGATGAATTTTTTTTTTCGGAACTTCGCATCGCATTTTCGGAAATCGGCGGGGGGGGGGGGGGGGGGGATCGCGAGTCCCCCCCAGAGATCTTCCGACAAAATCGACGTTTTCCTACTATCTTCAGAAGAAATCGGCAATATTTTGCCAAAATCGGCGATTTTTCCGCGATCTTTTGACGAAATCGGCGTTTTCCCATGTTTTTTTAAGTGAAATCGGCGTTTTTTCGACGATCTTTAGACAAAATTTGCTTTTTTACGTGATTTTTTCTCGAAAACGACGTTTTATTTCCGCGATTTTTTGACGAAATCGGCGTTTTTTCCGTGATTTTTGATGAAATCGATGTATTTTTTCAAATATTCTTTTGACAAAATATTTTTAAGCGATCTTTTATCGAAAACGGCGTTTTTCTCCGCGATCTTTTAACGAAATCGGCGTTATATCAGCAATCTTTAGACGAAATCGGCGTTTTCCCGCCGCTTTTAGAAGAAATCAGCGTTTTATCTGCGATATTTGGTGAAATTGCCGTTGTTTCCGCGATCCGCAGAGAAAATTCGCATTTTTCATCGATCTTTCGACAAAGTTCGTTTACAAAAATATTGACGAAATCGTCGTTTTTCCACGAAATATTGACGAAATGTTTGCTATTTCGGCGATCTTATCACGAAATTTGTATTTCTACGCAATTGTTTTTTCCACGCGCAAAACCGTACAAGTTGGCAACTATGCGGAACTGATAACCCAATTTCAAATTTTCGGAAGAGGATGCCTTAAATTTTCGGAAATTTCGGACGAGAATCAACCCCTGACGAAAACAAATTCAGAGAACTTTTAAATGTTAAAATATGTCAATATTTCCATAATCGAGTTTTTATCATTGTATCAATATGTTTTTTCAGGCTCATATGATGTTATATATTCACCTACTAACGCCCATTATATTTAAAAATAACATAATATTCCCTTTTTTTAAAAATTCTTCAATCTATTTATTTCATTTCCCTTTTTTGTGTGAAAATCTTGTAATAGAAAAGCTATGACAAAATATTCAATCTTTTTTTATTTAAAAAAATCGTCAAACTATTTATTTCATTTTTTAGATGGAAATCTTGCAATAGAAAAATTATGACATAATGACTTTTTTTTTTTTTTTAATTCTTCTAACTATTTCACTTTTCTTTTTCGCATGGAAATTTTGCAATAGAAAATCCTTGTTATGATAAAAATTTTACGGTGGAATTTTAAATGTTGGCAACTGCTATGACAAAAAAATGTTTAAATTTGATAGGAAAATATTGTTAAATTGATGGCTTTTTAGCTTTGAAAAATGTTTGCAGAATATAGATAAAGGGATATACAGGGCCACGCAAAGAATTCGGTATATGGACGCCTATGAATGATGATTTATGAGAATGTGATTTCAGTTGTTTTAAAAGTGTTTTAGTTTACAATAAATTTTAGCCTAATGCTGACTTGTAATAAAGGTACAATGTAAACTACAGGGCTGAACAAAAGTATTCAAGTATGTTTCCATCTAATAGTATGAATTGCTGAAAAAGAAATTTCAAGCTACTGGGTATTTTCTTGCTAAGCTAAATTTTCCCATTATATGAACTGACATATGAAATACAGGGCTGTTCTAATGTACTGGAATACATATTTGGGTATATTTGGCTATACACTATTATTTCCCTAAATAACAAAGTTTTGTTAAAGATTTCATTAAGTGTTGGAAAGTGCTTCATAATCTATGCTTAACGCATGATTTTTCTTACTTGTTATTAATTAAAAATTAACTATATAAAATATAAATTATTTTGATTCTGAATTACTTTAGTTGCCTTGGCCATGTTTTGATACAGATGTATGTAACATTTCACAATTGTGGCTTCCAAACTGAGGATTTGTATAGAATTACAGAGTGTCACAGATAAAGTTTCATTTAAATTTATTAGATGAAATTGTGTGTAATTTTTTATAAAATAAACTTTCTCATGATAAAATAAAAGTAACATGTTGTTTTCATAAGCTAAGCCTAAGTAGACAAAAACTGGGTTTTCTTGCCACAATGGAAAAAAAAAAGGTGCCAATCTTGACGTGTCTTAGACCAGGCCACATACTTGTATAATTTCTGCTGTCAACATTCTTTTTTCTATACACATACAAAACACACAGTCATGAAAGAAGTGTCATTCAAAAGGTTTTTGAACTGGTTTCTAACACTGGATTCACATTTTGTTAAAACACATTGTTTGATTAAAATTTGCAAATAATTAAAAATTAACTGTACTGTTTTTTATTCAACTTTTATCTTTCGTTTGTCAGTTGCAACTATTTATAAAAATGTGCATAAAATAAAAAAAGAAAACACCTTGAAAATCAAAAAAATTTTCTGTACGTTATAATATTTAAAATACAACAAATAAAGTTAAACTTCTTTTTAACGAAGTGCCATTGTTCCATTTAAACACATCATTGTGAAGAAAATTTGTTAAATAGAAATCAATTCAAATTCATGAAATTTTTATAATAAAATACAAATGCACAAAAATGAAAAATTTACCTAAAATGGAAATTCTGGAAAATTGTATTTTAATTCAAGTAGTAATTTTTGTTTGGTGTAATGTAGACAAATAAGGGAAATTTAATTAGAATGATATCAAAAAAGAAAAAAAAAAACCCCTAAAGCAAGGTAATTAAAAACTAAAGCATTGCACATTTTTTCTCCATATTCCAAATCACTAACTTTTAAAAAAGTCTGTAATTACTTACCCATCATACGTAGTATAGGGTAAGTCTTGCAATCGTTTTGAAAATCGAAAAATTTTTTTTGACGGATTTACACGTTTTAGATAGTGGAGATTCCGAAAAACATATTTTTAGAAAAAAAATTTTGCCGTCCGTCTGTCTGTCTGTAAACGCTCTATCTCCCGAACAAATTGAGATAGAGACTTGAAATTTTGTATGTAGTTAGTATGTAAGAATGGGACGAACCCTATTTAATATCAGCAACCTCGATTATCCGGAACTATTTTTTTCGGACTCTCGAAAAATTCGTTCTGATGAAAGGTATATAAAAATTTTCGGATTATTTTGTTCTAAGGAATGGACATAAAAGGCAATAAAATAACACACATTTTACATATAGAACGAAGCCAATCGGATTATTAGTTCCCGAGATATTTGTAATCTTGTTTCCCACATTCTTCGATGTTTCATGACCCTGTATTTCATTCAAATTTCAATTCAGAAGTATATTTTAATTGTAAATGAGACGCTTAATCCGACGCAGTTAATTGTTAGTTAATAGAATTATTATTTTTGGAGTTATAAGGATGTTTCTTTTACGCAGTTCGGTACTACTTAAGTAGTTCGGCGTTTTACATAATTTGTCGAAATTGGTACATCAGCAGTTCTTTAATATAGCATTACTATGTATATTAACAATGTTTAAATTTTGTTTATGAATTGCAATGCATTGTATAAATAGTTTTCACATGTTTTATTTTCATATACATATCCATGATGGGTAAGTATTACGGTGGCCCCCAACGACTAGTTTTAAAGGAAAATGATGAAATAAATAATTTCACACATCCATCACATCATCAGCTTCTTCGTTCGAATGTTATACATGCATAAGTGGAATAAACTTTGTCATACAGAATATATTTTTCATAGGCTCCCTCAAGAATTTCATTACAGTAGACTCCCTCAAATTCGCACAGCTTGGGACCAGAGCTTTAGCAGATTTCATGTCATTGCTTTGTTAACATCTTTTAAACAGTAATTTGAATGTAATTAACAGTGAAATTGAAACTATTATGAAGGCTTAGAATATAATAAAACATTAAAATAAGTCAAACTAAAATAATAAAAATTTAGATAATTTTTAAAATGACTAAAGTATTAAAAGCAAAGCTCAAATTAATAATCAATAATGTGTGATTAAATATTCATTATAAACAAGAAATGTAATTTTTCCTAAATTATTCAATGAAACTTGCCTCACAAAGGTACGTTACTAATTCACATCAAAATCATAAAGTAAGGAAGAATTATTTCAGATCTAGCCACATTAATAACCAAAAAAGATGGATTAGTACATAAATATATTTGGTAAGAAGATTGTGACTACCACTTACATCAGCAACTCATCTTTATTTTTTTCAGAAATAAATTTAGTTTTCTTTCATGAAAAAACAAGAATTCAGTAATAATTCAAAAGTTACAAATTAAAATATATATGGAATTGATATAAAACCAAAAAAGTGAAATTTTCTGTTTATATCTGAACTGAATTTTCCGTTGTTTACATCTGTAATTTGTGTGTAGACTTTAGAGAGTTGCGGGTTTTAGGATTGTGCATTTGAGGGAGTCTACTGTATAGAGATTAATTTACATGATAATGGGTATTCAAAGTTAAAGTTCAATGGAAAATTTCGTTAAGTAGAAAAATTCTTTTAATAAGGATTTTGTTAAAGGGAAGTTCCATTGTAAAATATCAGTAACATAAACACTCTTACTGTTAATTTCACTACTTTTCTAATTTGTGTGAAAAGTTGCTGTATTATTAATGGTCAAATCATACATAAATAATGATTAGAAATTTAATGTGCTAGAAAATAATAATTAGAAAAGTATATTGTTGTACCTCATTTAAATAAATAGTGTTGCTATGAGCAATCTAATATTTACAAAGAAAAAAATGTGTTGACAAACTTGTTACAGAAATTACAGAACATGAATATTTTTTGAATGACATTTCAAAATATAAATTTACAACATCTTACATATTAGTTCTGATTTCATACCCATACAAAACACACAACACTGAACAATCAATGTAGTGTACAATAGGTTTTTAAACTCCCTTTCATTAAAATACATTGTTTGATAGAAAATTGCTGTGATAACTAAAAATGAATTTATCAGCAAATAATCACAAATATGAAAGGACTGACTCTGAAAGGAATATGACTCTTGTCCCAATTTAATAAAATCCAGCTTTAATTTTTAACTAGAAACAGTAGTCTGTAGAAATGCTGAAACATGGCAGTAATGTACTTACTGCGTATGAGACTGCTACATTACTTGGTCTGACATTATCAAGACTTATTTTTTTGCCATCACATTAAAATTTTGGTTCTGTTAGTGAATCAATAATAAAAAATGAATATTCACATTTAGTTTATGGTAAGTTATTAGCAGGTTTACCTTATTTCTCTATTTATAGCAATTTCAGAACTCAGCATTCTCACAAACTGAACATTATAGTCTGGGAGCTAGTGACAGTGAAAGCTCCATGGTCACATAATTTTTTTTGAAAAAAAAACCCGCCCAACTTTTTATGTAAATCAACAGCGAAAGGTCATAGGAATAAAATGAGCTAGGTATGACGAGGTTTGGCAATAAATGTGAAATTTTATCACCAGCTGCCCCCTTAAAATAGGCATAACAGATTTTTATGCCAGAATAATGTTTATCATGCCAAGTTTTTCTGAAAAAGAACAAAGTTTTCAATAAAATTCTCGATTATCCATAATAATTCTACAACATTACAGCTAATATAGTAATAATAATTAATTTAACTAAACATATTTTGGGTGTTGGTCAGAGTTGGCGAGTTTCTTCTGCAGTGGAAAAAATGGTAGAAACTGTTATTTTTTATAAATTTACCATATAACTTAAAACTTTGTAAGATATAATGTCTTTTTGTTTTAACCTTAAGTAAATTAATTCCATCAGATCTATACAAATTTAATTACTTATATGCTAAATTAATAATTATATCAGTTTTTAAGCTAAGATCACATAATGATAAGGGAGGAATAGGAACGCTTAGCTATTGTGAATCAAGCCTTTATTTTACATACAAGTAAATATATGATTTTTTAAAAATTAGAAAACAACTTTGAAATCAAGAGAAATTAAAATTTATTTTAAGAAATTATATACGAATTGCAGAAGTAGAATTTAATACAAATTCAACCCTGTTCTATGTTATCCTTTACTAGTAGTCATTGGGTAAGTGAAAATATTGAATAGCCCCAATCACTGCATGTATTAATACGATCTACTAATACGCCCTCATTCCCAGCCCTTAGTACTGTTTGCATTCCTCTCTTTTTTAATTGTTTTTTTCATTTTGAGATGTTTGTGCAATGTTGTGGATGACAGAGAATAATTTTGTGAAGTTTTTCTAACTAATTTGCTATTTTTAATTCTTTTATTGTGTGTTCCATGTCTGTTGGATTAGGCGTTGACTTTTTTATTTAACCAAGCAATTTCTTGGCACCTTTAAACTCTTCAAGTACTTAGAACGAACAAAATATTGTTACAATACATATTCACACACATGTTTTCATATATTACATGAAACTATTACTGTATAGAAAAATAAACCATGAGAGAATGTGTGTTCCGATTCACCCCATAAATCTTAAATCTCTGATGTTACAAGCTATTTTTCATTTTTTCATTATGTAATTTAGAAATAAGTAGAATTTAATACAGCATATCATTTACAGGACTATCAGTTATTAAAAATCCCCTCTCTTAGGTTTAGAATACGAAAAATACTGTAGTTACAGACAAAGTTTTGAAGACGTTGACAAAATGAGTGTTTTGAGGATCCTCTTGAAGTTTTTTTTATATACCCCGGTAGTAGTGCCAACATGTTGAAACTGAATTTCCCAACTCTTAATGTTATTACCTTCTTATAAAAAAATTGGCTACTAAAAATATCATCACATATATTTGTAATGAATTTATTTGTATGATCGGGAAGTTTCATTCCTATTCACCCCATTTTACGGTAGTACTGCATTAAATACATTCATTAAATCCTCACTTTCCTTATTGCAGCAATGTATTAATATATATATATATAAAAAAAAAAAAATCAGCAGTAGAATGCTGTGATTAGTTTTTCAACTTAGAATGGATGAATGCAAAAGATGAAATAACAGAAATTTTCAAATCCTACACAAAACTTGGAGAGTTTAAAAGCATTTCGACATACTCATAGACATGGGTGTAAAAATCTAGGCAGTGGGCAGTCTTTTATCACTCAATTTTATTTGTTCTCTTCACTTAAATTTTATTAGAATTTTTGCAAAAAATTCATGTGAAAAATAAGGAATAAAAGTTACTGGTGGAAAGCTGCCCACTGGCGCTTAGATTTTTATATTCCTGCCCATAGACATAGTCTTTTTAAATCAGCATTCAGATATGCACGTTAGATGCGAACATAAATAATTGCAAATTTGTATATTTACTGTGTTGCCCAATTTTCAATAATGCATTTTTATATGAAAATAATATATTTTTATATGAAAAATAAATATTTTGCAGGTAATGTTTTTTTCTCTATTTTTTTTTTATATAAATGGTGTATTAATAAATTTAAAATATCCTTCTATATCTAAATTTATAAAATCCATCACCCATAAACGTCTGCTGAGCCTGAAGTTTGTCATTAAAAAGATAATTTATTTTTTCAAAAATATTTTTTAACATTAATTAAACTTTCCTATTTAGATTTCATATAATTATATCTTTATTTTAATTATTTTACATAGTTAATATATTTTAAATTTGAGCGTGTTTTGTTTCTAATGGTTTCTTCTGGAAGAAACCCACTCTGGTGTTGGTGTTATTTATGATAGTGATTATCTGCACGAGGGATATAGGCCTTAGGGAGTCTTTCTAAGGGAACCTGACCCATATTTATGGAAAGTTAGAAGAAAACCATGAAAAGTTAGGCTGATGGATGCGATTGGGTTCAAACTCAGCACCTCCCGTCTACCAGTTTCAAGAGCAGAACCTTTCAGCTACAGGAGGGACTCTTTTTTTTTTTTTTTTTTTTTTTTTTTCTGCCTTGTTAAACCTAGTCACACCTAGCTCATTTTGTCCATAGGACATTTTACTATCAATTTATATATATATATATATATAAATAATTCTGCAATCCTTTTGATGCTACAGCATTCCAGTACTTATTACTGTTTGTATACAATATTTCACATTTTCTGGTTAAGAGTTTTTCATTCCATTCTTAGAATAAATATTTATATATAATTCCCAACATTATCAATAATAGGTACTCACTGTTCAATGTAGAACTCACAAAGAGATTCGCCACCTTCTAATGGGGGTGAATTAGAACGGAAGTAGCCTTTTTCATTTCCCTGCTCTTTCGAGCAGTCATCTGGATCGTCATTGGATAACCACATTATAGAAGGTGGACATCCAAACCTGAAATATTAGGATTACATTTTAATAATTCACTTGTGATAATTTAAAAAATATATATATCAAATAGTTATTCATGTGTAACTTATAACATTAAAACCTAGTCTATCTGTGAAGAGTCAATTTGAAAAATGATAGGAATATGATTATACACAATGTTCCCTTTAGCTCAATTTTTAAGAATGCAACACTCTACAGTTTTTAGATGCATTCATAATTATGAAAATATGTAACACCTATAGTCGTCATTCAGTCTGTCCGTCCAGACAAAACAGAGCAAAAACTACCCAACTGAATCATTTGAAATTAAAAATATATAACTGTTGCATAATCAAGTCATTTCAAATTTTATGAAAAACAGATGCATAATTTAATTACAGGGACAATCAAAAGCATTCAGTTATTATGTTAAGCCCAATGCAAAAAAAAAATAGTTTGAAGTGCATTTTAAAGATGTTATACTCTTTTGAACATAATAAAATTGATAATGGATCTATAAAGTATATATTAAAATTTACATTCTGTACAATCTGTGGTGCAAAGAACATTTGTTATTAACAGGGTCACATAAAAGTATTCCATTACATATTTAGAATAGGGGAAACATTGTTTGGGACCTGTTTTAATTTTATGAAACTATTTCAGATTTTATGAAATTGATATATATTACTCAGGTTTACTACAAGTTATTTTCTGTATAATAGAAAGCAGACAGTATTTACAGGGAGATACAAGAGACTTTGGCCACTATACTGTATCTGAAGCACCGTATACAATCACACCAAGAATTAATACTATTACACAAGAAGCAGGGTTGGCAAGTTTTTGACGGATGACGGTTTTTACCGAATTTTATCATGGTTTTTACCGTCATGTCAAAAACCACTTTGTCAAAAATGTCGAAAACTGTCAAAAACCCATTTTTTTAAATTTATTTTTACATTATAATTATTATTAATTTTCATTTTATCTTTAGTATTAAATTGTTTTACATGGAATATAATATCAAAAAGACTCTAAAGTATATTTATCCATCCAAGAAAAATAAATAATTTGCATTAGAATACAGTAGACTCCCCGAAATCCGTAAAGCTTGGGACCAGAGGTTGTGCGGATTTTAGAATTTTGTGGATTTCTGGTCATTGCTTTGTTTACATTTTTTAAACAGTAATTTGAATGTAATTAATAATGAAATCAAAACTATAATGAATGCATACAATATGATAAAATATTAAAAGCAAAGGTCAAGTTAATAATTAATACTGTATGATTAAATATTCATAATAAAGTTGAAATGTATTTAAATTAGTCAATGAATCTTGCTTTGTAAAATTACTAATTTACATCAAAATCATAAAATAAGGAAGTTTTATTTCAGGTTTAGAATAACCTAACATAATAACAAAAAACTTGATTAATACATAAATATTTTGTAAGAACATTGTGATTACCAATGATAATCAGTAATATATAGATTTTTTTCAGAAATAAATTTATTGTTCTTTTGGGGAAAAACATGAATTCAGTAATATTTACAAATTAAAAAATATGTGTGGAAGTGATATGAAACTAAAAAAATCAAATTTGTCCCTATATCTGAACTGAATATTTCATTGTTTACATCCATAAATTATGTATGGATTTTAGGGTTGCGGATTTGAAGGAGTCTACTGTACTAATATGCATATATCTATGTCAGAAGATCTATACAATAATCTTAAGCCATTTGACATAGTCTAAAAAAATATCTCTCTGATAGAAGATCTGTTATATATTTCTGTTAGAAGATCTATACAATAATCTTAAGCTATTTGGCATAATCTTAAAAAAACTTTTTGAAGAAGTTTTATAACTCATAAATTTCTTTCAATTCACTTTAAATAATACCTAAATAATTTTAAATAAAATGTATACAGGATACAATTTGACTTTATGATAGCTTTAATAAATTTTAATTAAAAAAATATTTCATGATTATTTGGAGAAAAAAATTACATCTAAAAATATAAGTGATGGAATGGTCTACAAGTTACAGTTAACAAATAAAAACTACAGTGCATAAATTATTACATTCTGATTTTTCTTTTTTAAATATTATTTTGTTATGTGTCTAAGAGCTTTCACCTGATATCAGGTCTTACAGTTAATTTTATTAATTTAAAAATTTTAAGCTTATGCTTATTAAAGTGAAAATGAAAACAACCATTTAATTGCATTTATGAAATGCATAAGATATGCATTTTAAAATATATCTAAGAGTATTCAAATTTATTCAATAATCAGTCCATGCTTGACACCTATTGTCATACAGTATAACAACATTCTTGCATCTCTAAAATGATTTTCAAGTATTTTATTAAAAATATAAATTGAATTTTATTTAATAATTATAATAACTTTTTATTATCATTTAATGTTAATGTCCATTTCAGTTAGTAGAATCTAAGGTACTACTGTTATCCCGTCGACCAATTTCGCCAAATTATACAAATCGCCAAACTAATAGCCAAATTATACATATTGATATAATTTTTATTTTAAATAACGAAAAAACAAATAATTAGTAGAATATTAATAAAAATTTGAATAAAAAACGAAATAAAAATCACTTAATAACATTTTAAACATGTCAATCGTATTTAATGTCATTGAATGTGACATTCATGATCATCCATTATTGGCATTTATTCTTATAGTTTGGTGATAATTTTTTGGTCGACGGGATAACCTAGTAGTACCGAATCTAAATTAAAGAAGATTATTAGAGATATTGTTTTGTCTTTTTACTCAGTATTTTAAAATTTTTCTTATTTAAAAAGTGCTCTTCTTTTAAATAAATTTAACAAATACAATTGTGAATAATTATAATAACAAGAACAACAAGGAAAAATTAATTTAGAAATACATCGTATGCTACACTTACACTATAAGTTGGAGGAAAATTGAAAATGATAGGTTTTTGACGGAATAAACTGGTAAAAACATGGTTTTTACCACTGTCATGTCAAAAACCAGTTTTTGACATCAAAAACCCAATCCTGACAAGAAGATTTTTAAAACTTCGATATAGTATGAAGACACCTCATTTGCTACGCATGACGTGCAATTTTGAACTTGTTAAAATTAACAAAATGCACACTGCTTCTTTTAATTTCTTTGGGGTGACAGTCTTTTACAGAATTTTTAATCTTTTACAACTGGTTTTTATAAATTGGTTGAAAATTTAAGTAACTGTATCAAGAAAATGATCTGATTAATTAAAGCAAAGATTTACAGTAAAAAATAACTGGCAGGCATAATTAAATATTCTGAACACTTTATATGTTTTGTATATGTGTCGCTCATCCCAAAGGTACTAAAATAGTGAAATTCAGTTTACCTAGAGTTACCTAGAGTACATTACAAAAAATGTTATACAATACTCTCTCTCAAATCTGCTACCACAAATTCCACATAAGCCCTAAAATTCATACATTACCACATATGTAAACACTGAAATTTTCAGTTAAGATGTAGGAACAATATTACATATTTTTTTAGTTTTATGTCATTCCATATGTAATGATATACATAATTCTAAACATTTAATACGTAATTCTAAACAGTATGAGTGAACTCATGGTTTTTCATGAAGGAAGTATGAATTTATGTTAGAAAAAAAATGAGATATTGCTGATATCACTTCACTGGTAATCACAATCAGTTCAACAAATTATATATTTATGTATTAAGCAAATTTTTTGAATATTAAGACTGGTTAAACTTGAAATAAAACTTCTTTACTTTATGATTTTTATGCAAATTAATAGAGTATCTTTATGAGGAAAATTTCATTGAATAATTTTAAAAATTGTATCTTATTTTTATTATGCATTATTAATTATTTACATGACCTTTATTTTTAATATTTTAATTATTTTTGATATTAACTTACGTTTTATTATTTTAATTTAGTATTTTACTGAGCTATTTTAATATTATATTGCAAGCATTTACCATAATTTTGTTTGCAGTATTATGTTCAGTTTACCATTTAAAAAATCTAAACAAAGGAATGACCAGAAATCTGCAAAATTCTACAATCAGAAAAATCTCTGGTCTCAAGCTGTGTGGATTTCAAGGTGTCTACTGTATTATAAAAAATCTTCCCTATACCACAGCATTCCTAACTCCACAGAATTTTTAAAAATTATAAAACTTCATTTCTTTAGAAAAAAACATAGGAGATTATTTAATCATATTAGCAGTTAACTTCTTAATACAGTAGACTCCCTAAAATCTGCAACTCTCTAAAATCTGCACATAATTTACAGATGTAAACAATGAAGCATTCAGTTCAGACATAGGGACAAAATTTGATTTTTTTTTTAGTTTTATATCAATTCCATAGATATTTTAATTAGTAATTTTTGTTAATATTACTGAATTCATGTTTCTTCATGAAGGAAAAATAAATTTATGTCTGAAAAAATTCAAGATATTGCTGATATCATTGGTAATCACAATCTTACCAAATATATTTACATTTTAATCAAGCTATTTTGGTTATTAAGTTTGGCTAAACTTGAAATATAACTTTTTTATTTTATGATTTTGATGTTAATTAGTAATGTACTTTTATGAGGCAAGTTTCATTAAATATTTTAGGAAAAATATATTTCATCTTTATAATGACAATTTAATCATACATTATTGATTATTAACTTGACTTTTACTTTTAATATTTTAATTATTTTAAAAAATATCTATTTTTTTTTATTTTTTTAGTTTGTCACTTATTTTATTATGTTGTAAGCATGCATTGTAGTTTCAATTGCATTATTAATAACATTCAAATTATTGTTTAAAAAATGCAAACAAAGCAATGATCAGAAATCTGCAAAATTCTAAAATCTGCAAAACCTCTAGTCCCAAAAATTGCAGACTTGAGGGTATTGTATTCATAAAACTGCTGTAACTACTAAAACTACTGTATTCATAAAACTGCTGAAAAATAATTTAACTTTACTTCTCATAATTAAAAATTACATAGTTTTCCTTTACTACAATAGAAGATCTATATAACGCAAACCTAAAAACACAAGGTTGTGCGTTATATAGAATTTTGCGTTATATGGATCACATATTATGCGTCATCAAATTTATCTCATAAATATAGACAAATATGTCTGAAACACATCAAAATACATTAAAATTACCTTTATACTGCATTCCTTATCCAGATTATAAATTTTTCTATTATTGCAATCATTCAACATTTTGTTAAATATATGTTTTAAAAATGGTCCAGATACACCTGGACCCAATTTATTCATTATATTGCTCATTTTCAAAAACATTTATTGTAATAATAATTTTTTTCCTTTAAAAGTTCTAAATTAAGGAGGTAAAATTGTACTAATGCATTAAATTTAGTTTTCAGACAGTAGCAGTTTTTTACAGTCTTAAAATTCAGGTGCTCCTTCATGGCAAAATTCATTGTTTACATCTGAAAGGTTGTGCATTATATGGAGAATTGCGTTATAAAGATCTTCTACTGTATCATCACTAAACATATTACTGATATCATTCCATCTTGAAACAATGCCCATCAGTACTGTACTAGTGCCCTGCTCATTTTCTTTTTAAATGAATACTAATTACACAAATTAATTATATTAATGGAAGCAGGAAAATTTATGCCTTACTTATATTCAACTTGGCAAAAGTTTAATAGACATTAAAAAGCCTGATACACAATCTACTAATATGGGGAAAGCTTCTACCAATATATAAAATGATGCCAATCGAAAAGAAAAAAGTATTTTAAAATCATATGTTTTAAAAATGATTGCATGCAAATGATAACCAAATCACGGAATGGTTCAAGTGATCCAGATAACAATATTCTCAAAACAGACAATTTTCGGCCATGAAAAAATAATACAGTCAACTCTGTCAAATCTGCACACTTAGGAACTGATGGTTTTGCAGATTATATATTTTGATATACAGTCAAAGTTCTATAATCCGCACACCCATAATTCACAATTTTCTATAATTCGCCTTTCTTTATGAATGTAAACAATGAAATAAACAGTTAAGAAAATTTACAAATTAGTGATCCAAAAATGATTTTCTTAAAATAAATAATAATAAAAAAAATCATAATAAAGCATTTTTTTAAAAGTATAACTCTTTTATTTTATTAACAGTAAAAAACAAACTGTATTGTAGAACCTAATTACTTTTATTTAAATGCACATAATTTTTTTAATAAAATAACTTAAAAAACACATATTTTGAGATAGCCTATTAAATTAGTTTTTATATTTCATATTTATTTTTTCATATTATACTGATTATAGAATTAAAACACTGTCTAGGAATAATAAAATGACATGTAATCCATAATGCTCTATAATCTGCAATATTCCATAATCCAAACAACCTTTGGCCCCAACTTTTGCGGATTATAGAACTTGGACTGTATTTTTTTTTTTTTTTTTTTAATCTGATTATAAAATAGGAACAACTATACAAAAATTACAATGGGAAAGAAAAACATAATGCAACACTGGTCTGATATATTTAGCAACTAAGATTAAAGAAATTTTAAATTACACATAATACACATTTTACTGATAGTTCATTATTTTAAACATTGACACAATGGTAGTTTTAGTTTTGGTTTGTTGCAATTTTTTTTTCTCCTGTAAAGTATAAACACTTATTAGTTCTTGCTCTGAGATAAAATTTTGTTACTCAAGGAAATTTAAATATTTATGTCGGACATAAAAATTTATTCACTGAAAAATTGATAACAGAGAAAAGAAAAAAAAAAAAAAACCTTTGTGCTCAACTGTTAATGACAATTTTCATTGTTTACATTCCAACGTGTAGTGTGGATAATACAGAATTGTAGTGTATTTCACAGAGTTGACTGTATTTAATAATTGCTTATTCTCTACAATGAAATACTGTTTTATTACTTAACTGTAAAATAAAGTAAACAAAGAAAAATGTCAATTTTCTCAACATAGTAAGAAATATTTTGTTTTGTATTTACTGCTTTAAAAACAAAAAAAAAAGTATGCTATTGACTGTAGATTGTTATTATTAAAACAACTTCTAGCAGGTTCATAATTTTATTACTCCTTTCATATGTAACAGAAAACAAATTTGGAATTAAAAGTGTACGATTATTTATCTGCTGTTTCGTAAAATCACCTTCAGATCAACAAAAAAAAAAAAAAAAAAAAAAATTACAGGAAAATTCTAGGTTTATAAGTATTTTGGTGTTTCATTATCAATTTTTCGTGAAAATGAGTTAATTTTACATAATAACTTCACCTTCTTTGCAATTATTTCTGCATCTTAATCTGTCATTATTTAAAAAAATAATAAGTTTTTCGATAATTTTTCTTTTTTGTTTTGTTCGAAAATGTTATTCATAAATTTGCTTTATTATGTTATTTTGGAGGTAAATGGAAATAAAAAGGATTTAAATTAATAAAAATAAATTTTATTGTATTTCGAATAATACTTAACAGTGGACCATTGTGTCCCCGCTTCAGGGGCACACTGGTCCACTTTATGAATGCACAGAAATAATTTTTATTTAAAAAATATATTAGAAACTATGTTCTAAAAAAATTCTGAGCATATAAAAAATGCTTAATGAATGTTAAAGCTTATTTTCAAATAGAATTTGACTTTCCATTAAAGAGGAAAAAAAGTAAACTGCAAAAGTGGACCACTGTGTACCAGTTTCCCCTATATTAATATCATATAATACTTTTCATTGATAATCAGAGGTAATATTTTGAATGTGTAAACAGTATTTCAAAAAAGTGCACTTTTTAATGAATATTAAAGTATTATCATGGAATGGCACAATATTTATATTATACAATATTGGTATTACAACGATTTAGATTTTGTGAATGCAATACATATATATTGCAGAATTATCAATCTCTCCCGACTCCCGTTTCTAAAATGCACCAATCATTTTAAAAAATTGCAAAAACTAATAATTTTAGAAAAATATACATGTTTTAGCAGCTAGTTTGCCCAAAATATAGGGGGAAAGATTACAATATTTAGAATCAACAACAAATTCCTAGAATATACATCGATTAATTTCATTCAAAAAATTCAACTTTCTCCGAAAAATCAGTAAACATAAGAAATAATACTTACTAATTTTACTAGTCCACACTCTCAAAACAGCAGAAGACAAAGTTATATAAATTGTCCAAATGCTTAGTTTTACAATAAAGGAATGTCATGACTGAAAAAACGACTTAACAAAGTGAAAATTCTATTTAAAAAATGAAATAATGGATAAGAAAAACAACATATAAAAAATTATTCAAAAAAGTTGAAAAACGTAAACATGCTCCAGGAAAACGATAACACGAACAGATGAAATTGTGTCGCTACAGTAGGGAAAGTTTTTTAAAAAATCCCTTTTAACTAGAATCTTTTCCCTAGAACAACCCAGCAGCCAGGTCAGGGTGTAGTGATTTGTTATTTTAATTATGATTATAAAATTAATTAATAAATAATGAAATTTACTGCGATAAAAGGTCATGGATTTTCATTGTAATAATTTAATACTGTGAAAGAAGAAATTTACATTATAGTGCTTGAACAGTGAAGAGAGGCATTAGTTTCCATGACAACAGTACGAAACAGTGATGCTTTCTAGATTCTGACTTAAAACCCTGATTTGGCTGCAAACGCTAGTGAAAGTTGTTTTAGGGATTAAAAAGAATTTGGATTTTTTTCCCGAATAGGGAAAATGAAATGCACCATCCCTTCACTAATCCAAAGTTAATGATGACGGCATTTTTCCATTAAAGTGCCGCTCTCCATCTGGTTACTAATGACGGCTGTAAATTGCCGCGGGGTGTGAAGGAGGAAAAATGGCATTTGATGCAAACCGGACGAGAGGGAGTAGAGAGGCAATTCCCTTGCGTGACTCAGAAGTTTTTTCATCTGTAGCGTGCAAGGGAATGTCTATACTCAAAATAAATATAATTCAAAAGTAATGATAACTTTTAAATATGAATAGATTTCAAGTGATTCTTCAAATCTCAATTTAGTTTGAACTTTTCCTGCACCCTTTTTTTTCTCTCCTTTTTCGAGGGTGATAAAAGCTATTGAAAAAGTACTTTATTTTTATCTATTTATTTATCTATTTTTTTTTTTTTATGGATTTAATTAAAAGACATATATATATAAACCGATTTTTCTTTGCAGCTAAATTAATTTTATCATTTGACTTTTCAAGTTTTATATTGTTTAATTAAATGCAATTTAAAATATTTTAGTTGGTAAGTTTTGAAAAAAATTAACTATATAAACAATTAACAATTTAGCAATATAAAACTTTAAAAGTCAAATAATAAAATTACTTTCTCTGCAAAGAAAAATCGGTCGATAAATGTATCTTTTAATTATTTTTTCAATAAAGAAAAAAAAAAAAAAAAGTACTTTTTTGATGGCCTTTCTGACCCTTCAGAAAGAAAGAAAAGTAAAGAAACGCAAGCTTTTATAATATGACGTGAAGAATATTTGTAAAAGGAGTAAAATTATAAAATTATTTTCGGTTTTCCTTAAGTAAATTAAAGATTAAAAATAAAATTATTTTGTTGTTGATGTTTTCTAACTACTCCATTATAATATTTATTTATTTATTTCAGCAAAAAAAATTTTTTTGTTTATTTTAAAATTTCAAAAGTTAAAAAAAGTGTGTAATTAAAATAATGTACTTCAGTAGCAAATAACATTCAAATAAGTAAATTTCAAGTAATTCTACAAATTTCAGTTTAATTAAAACTTTTATTCGATATTTATTTTTAAAAAATCTATTTATTTATGAAGTGAATTAATAATTGAAATACATTTTATATGTTTAACGATTTCTCTCTTAATCAAAATAAATTAATAAACAAAGTAAAATGAGATAATATGATTTTACATTTCACTTTTCAAATTTTATACAATGTAATTATGCTTTCGGAAATTTTATTTAAAGCAATTTAATTTTTTGGCACGTTTTAAATTAATTTAGAAGGATAAATATTTTTAAACTAATGTTATTAAAAAATATGCATAAATGGTAAAAGTAAAATATTTTAAGCTTTTCAAAAAAATATATAAAATTTTAAGGAATTATTTTATTTTTTATATTTTTCAGCTATTCCATTAATTACTGTTTGGTTTCATTAAATTCAATTATTTCATTAAATTCAATAATTATTTAATTTAATTAATTTATTTTTCTATAAATTTTGACCCCCCCCCCCCTCCTTTGAAAAAAAAAAAAAAAATGCATCTTCTAAAGTAGTATAAGGTAAATCGATGTTGACATTTAAGTTTTAAGTTATTTTTTAAACATTTAAAACCATAAATTTAATTATCTAAAACAAATGTTTCATTAAATACTTTATTTGATTATTTTATTTATTTTTGTATACTTATTGAATAATAAAATAATGAATTTTCAAAAGTAGTATAACATAAAAGCAATGTTGACATTTAAATTTCAAGTTATTTTTTAAATCATCAATTTAACTAACAAAAATAAAGGTTTCATTAAAATATATTATTTGGTTATTTTATTTATTTTTGTATGATTTTTTTAATAATAAAAAATGCTTCTCCAAAAGAGATATATAACGTAAAAACAATGTTGACGTTTAAGAATCAAGTTATTTTTAAAATCATCAATTTAATTAACTAAAGCAAAGAAAATGTATAAATGGTAAAGTTAAATAAATTATAATTTTCAAAATAAATTATAAAATTTTAAAAAGTTATTTTATTGTTTTTATTTTTTAGCTATTCTATTAATTATTGTTGGATTTCATTGAAATACTTTATTTTATTTATTAATTTTTGTATAAATTTGCAATAATTAAAATGTGTGTCTCTAAAATTAGTGTAACATAAAAACAATGTTGACATTCAAGTTTACAAAAAAATTTAAATCATTAATTAGAATGTTAATTACAGAAAGAAAATGCATACATGGTAAAGATAAAATAAATTCTGTTTTTTTTTTTTTTTTTTTCAGCTATTCTATTAATTATTGTTTAATTTCATTGAAATACTTTATTTATTTTATTTATTAACTTTTTTATAAATTTGTAATAATAAAGATATGTCTCCAAAATTAGTATAGCATAAAAACAATGCTGACATTTAAGTTAATTTTTTTAAATCATTAATTTAACTACCAATTAAAAGAAAGAAAATGTATACATGGTAAATATGAAATAAATTCTGTTTTTATTTTTCAGCTATTCTATTAATTATTGTTTAATTTCATTGAAATACTTTATTTATTTTATTTATTAATTTTTTTTACAAATTTGGAATAATTAAAATATGTGTCTCAAAAATTAGTATAACATAAAAACAATGTTGGCATTCAAGTTTCAAAATCATTAATTTAATTACTAATTAAAAGAAAGAAAATGAATACATGGTACAGATAAAATAAATTCTGTCTTTATTTTTTAGTTTTTCTATTAATTATTGTTTAATTTCATTGAAATACTTTATTTATAAATTTTTGTATAAATTTGGAATGATAAAAATATGTTTCCAAAATTAGTATAACATAAAAACAGTGTTGAGACTTAAGTTTCAAATTATTTTTTAAATCATTAGTTTAACTATTAATTAAAACAAAGAAAATGCATAAATGGCAGCAATAAAAAAAATTCTGCTTTTCAAAATAAATTATTAAAATTAAAAAAATATATGTTAGTGATTTTAT
The DNA here is from genome assembly GCA_964019185.1 of Maratus speculifer. Lineage (NCBI taxonomy): Eukaryota > Metazoa > Arthropoda > Arachnida > Araneae > Salticidae > Maratus > Maratus speculifer. Next base: position 93,182,781 of record OZ025302.1, read on the forward strand.
TTTCCGCTATTCTTTTAATTATTGTTTGATTTTATTAAAATAGTTTATTTGATTACTTTATTGATTTATTTTTGTATAATTTTTGAATATTAATAATTATTTTTAAAAATGCATTTTCAAAAGTAGTATAATGTAAAAGCAATGTTTACATTTAAAATTTAAGTTATTTTTAAAATCATCCTTTTAATTAGCTAAAAAAAAAAAAAAAAAAAAAAAAAAAAAAAAAACCGAAAGTGTATAAATTGTAAGGATAAAATAATTCCTGTTTATCAAAATAAATTATTAAGTTTCAAAAACTTATTTTACTGTTTTTATTTTTCAGCTACTCTGTTAATTAGTTTGGTTTCATTGAAATATTTTTGTTAATTATTTTATTACATTTATTTATTTTTGTATAAATTTTGAATAATAATAATAATAATAAAGCGTCTTGTAATGTATTATAATGTAAAAACAATGTTGCATTTAAATTTCAAGTTATTGTTAAAATCATCAATTTAATTAACAAAAACAATGATTTTATTAAAGTATATTATTTGGTTATTTCATTTGCTTTTATAGGATTTTTAAATAATAAAAAAAGGCATTTTCAAAAGTAGTATAATATAAAAGCAATGTTGACATTTAAATTTCAAGTTACCTTTAAAATCATCAATTTAATTAACAAAAACAAAGTTTTCATTAAAGTACAGGTATTTGGTTATTTTATTTATTTTTGTATGATTTTTTAACAATAAAAAATATATCTTGAAAAGGGGTATACGTTAACACAATGTGTACGTTTAAGTTTCAAGTTATAATTTAAATAATTAATTTAATTAATTAAAATAGAGAAAATATATAAATTGTAAGTTAAAATAATCTTTGCTTTTCAGAATAAATTATAAAATTTTAAAGAGTTATTTTATTGTTTTTATTTTTCAATTATTAATTATTTTTTGATTTAATTGAAATACTTTATTTATTTTATTTATTAATTTTTGTATAAATTTGGAATAATTAAAATATGTGTCTCCAAAATTAGTGTAACATAAAAACAATGTTGACATTTAAATTTCAAATTATTTTTTAAATCATTAATTTAACTAGCTAAAACTAAGAAAAATCATAAATAGTAAGGATAAATTATTAAAATAAATTATTAAAAAAAAAATATTTTAATGATTTTATTTTCAGCTATTCTATTGTTTGATTTCATAAATAGTTTATTTGATTATTTTATTTATTTATTTTTGTATTATAATAAGAATTATATATATATATAAAAAAATACTTTTTCAAAAGTAGTATGATGTAAAAATACTGTTTAAACTTCAAGTTATTTTTTTAAATCCTCCATTTAATTAACTAAAACAAAAAAATGATAGGAATAAAATAATTTCTATTTTACAAAATAAATTATTAAGTTTGAAAAGTTATTTTGCTGGTTTTATTCTTCAGCTACTCTATTAATTGCTGCTTGATTTCATTGAAATATTTTATTCAATTAATTTATTTTATATTTATTTATTTTGGTATATAAAAAAAATAATAATACATCTTGAAAAGTATTGCAATGTAAAAACAATGATGACACTTAAATTTCAAATTATTAAACTAAAACAAAGATCTTATTAAAGTACTTGATTATTTTATTATTATTATTATTATTATTTTATTATTATTATTGGTATTTGATTATTTTATTTGTTTTTATACGATTTTTGAATGCTAAAGAAATACACCTTCGGAAGTATTATAAAAGCAATACTGACATCTTATTAATGTACTTTATTTGATTATTTTATTATTCATCTTTGTATAATTTTTGCATAATAATAATAATAATAATAATAAATGCACCTTCAAAAATAGTATAATATAAAAGCAATGTTGATGTTTAAATTTCAAGTTATTATTTTTTTTTAAATCAGCAATTTATTTCCACTTGACTGTTTTGTATGTTTAACGAATAATGTTCTGACAGAGTTGGGCCGACAATTATTATTTAAACTACACAGATTCATGAAATAATCTGTATGTCTCTGAAATTTTGTGGGCGCTGTAAATCAGTAACTAATTTAGAAATGTAACTGTATCTTTAACTGTGCATTGGCATAGCTTGGTGTTGACTATATTTTGCTGTAGGGGGAACTGGGGTACATTGATACAACTTTTTTCTAAAAAATTTTTTGGTGTCTAGAAAGCAGAAATTTAAAGTTATTTTTCGATGTGATGTCAGCAAAACCTGTGTAGTTTGTTATAAAAATGTTCGATCGTTGTTTTATATATTATTTTTGCATGTAATGTTAAAAAAATCAAAAAAAGTAATTTGTATCAATGTGCCCCATCCCCGGGGCAGATTGATACACTTTGATAGGTCTCGGAAAAATGGAGACAAAATAACACCGATGCATATTTTTCATAGAAAAATAGTTAGCAAACCGTTTTATACTATTTATAAAAATTCAAATCACCCACACTTTATTTGTAAGCAATATTAAAGCAATCAAAATGAAATGTATAATGACCTCATGTTCTGGCTTCCTTGTCTGATTGTTGGCTGTGGTAACTTTGTCGTATCTGGTACTTCAACCCCAGCATTATCTTCTTTCTTAGGAAAGATGAAAAATTACCAAGTTTTCTGTTTATAAATCGGTTTATAAACAAAAAATAAAGGATAATTATATTTAAAATTCTGTTTTTAATATAATTATCCTGTGCTGTTCTGCAGCTTGTTTCTCTTACGTAACACTTTTCATGTAGAAAATACTTTTTTCTCTGGAGAACTGATATAAATTTGAGATTTTCCAGGCTGCCGTCCATTTCTTTAATTAGTTCTACTAGCACTATATGTTGGGTAATTTCGTACGTCCTCTCTTTGCAAAAATACTATAAAATGTTCTAATATAAAGAAATTAAAGCTATTTCACTTCAATAAAAACTAATATTAGAAATTTTTAGCGAAAAATGATTGGATTAAGGAGTGCATTGTAAAAAAAAAAATAATAACAGGTAATGAAAAAATGAACTAGAAAAGGATTTAGGTTGTATCAATGTGCCCCGACAAAGACTGTATCAATGTGCCCCATACAGCCATTTTGAATAAAATGAGTCTCAAATCCAATAACTCATAATTTATCTAACTAAAAAGAATGAGAAACTGATAAAGAGTAGTTTTACTTGCCAGAGAGAGTATTCTTTTCGGTTGAAAATACTGGAACAGTTTTATAATACCATTACAATTCTACAACTCAAATTTACTTTTGACCTACAAAAACAAATTATCACCCGTCCCATTTCAACAAACTACTGAATCATTCCAAAACTTTCTGTATATAGTTGAGTGCACTAGTATCACCTTTTGGAGCTGTTGTGAAACTTCCTGTAATGACCCTGTGTGCTGTACAGGGGGTGTATCAATGTGCCCCATGTATCAATGTCCCCCAGTTCCCCCTATATCACTTAACAAGTTATTCTACTATGCATTGATAGCTTATGGCATTTATTAATTATATATTTTATGAAATAATAAATAAGAATTATATATTTTATGAAATAATCAAACAGTTTGAGCAAGAAATTTTCGTTTGTTCAGATACTCAAAGAAACGCTATAAGGAAAGGGCATGTTTACAAACAAACACTTCCGTCAACCAATCTACCTTCTATCACTGTATTTTTTGTCATAGCGATCATTGCAGAAATCGTCTTGGCGACGTTGGCCAATCATATCATATATCTGTTAAACAAAAAACAATCAAATTTCTCGTCTTGCCCACCCACAGTGACGTCAGCTGCCCTTTCATACAAAATTTTTAACGCTAATTAGAATCTTATATTTAGAAACAAATAAATAAATAAAAATAAAATTCAGAGATTATTTTAAAATGGAATAATAAAAAAATCTTTCGACAGAAAGCAAAACAAATCTAAAATCTCGTCATTAACAATACTTGCACGAAATCATGCTACAAAAAAACTTCTTTTGATATTGGAAGAAATTAAAATTTTATTGGTAAGTATGCCATTTAATACTGTATTTGTTTTTTGCATATATTTCTAGGTCGATGTATATGTATAATAACAGAAAGCTTTCATGTCGAGCACACAAATCAGATGTATGTTGTTCAATAAATAAAAAAAAGTATAATAACTACTGGATATTACTTGATTTCTTGAGGCATAAGTTATCATGGGTGTCCAGTCCATATTCAACCAATGGCTATTCCTAAACCATTAGTCATAGATATATAGTTCTAATTACAAAAATGTTTTAAATAGAGTAAAGAAAAATTTTAAAAGTGATTTGGGTTAATATTAAATCCCCCCCCCCCAAAAAAAAATAAATAAATAAATAAATAAATAAATACACGACTTATACCACTATCTTGCAAAGAAAACAAATGAGCTCGACCATGATTTGAGAGACCATACATATACCAAGTGCTTACAATCCGAGAACTTAATGTGTTAGAGTAGATAATGCATCCATTTTGGATTATAAAACGCAAAACAACTATGCTTGTTTTTTTTTTTTTTGTTTTTTTTTCCATGCAGTTTTTATTGCTTAAACCAAAAATTAGTTAACTTTTTAACCATCAAGTCATGATTGATTTTTCGTAAATCAAAAATTGTCATAACTGTAAAATAGAGGAGATGCCTGTGTTTTTTAACTTTTGATATTTGATTTTTGTGTTAGCTCTGCATATGAAAATAACCTTCATTTTTAGGTCATCACGTCAGAATTATTTTGTAAATCGTAAATGTCAAAGTTAAAATGTAGCAAAAATTTAATGTCATATAAAAAACATTTAATTTTTTCATTAAATTAAATTTTATTTAATTCCAAAATTTATTTATATTTTATACAGTTAAATTTTTTTTTGGGGGGGGGGGGGAGGTGGCTTATAGTGAGATTTTTAGAACTTAAGGGAACAGTGGACCTTTATTTGAGCAAAATCGACGCAAAAAGGTCTATTTCTGTAGTATAATAGCACTAAAACAGTTTTTTCTTATCAAAATATCATTTATGAAGGTTTTAAGAAGTAAATAATAAAGGCAAGTGTATTTATATACTTTAAATCTGTTTTTCTCAAAACTAATTTTTCAGCGTTGAAATGCTTCTTGCAAAGTAATTTTTACCAATATTTATGAAATTGATAAGGAAGTATCCTGATATTGTTTCGAAAGAAATAGTGGATGCTTTTTAAAATTCATCTTCATTAAGATTGTCAAATTTGATTTTCTACTTAATAAAAGGCAAAATTTTGATGAAAATCGATATAGAATTTTGAAAAAATCCGTAAAATATTAACTATTCAAGAGATAAAAAAAAAAAATCTTACACAAATTTGTTTATAATAGAGTTTTAAGTGCTAAAAATGCTAAAACAAGAAAATATCTCAAAAATTAAAACAAGAGGAGCATTTTAAAATTTCGTTTAAAAATTTAATTTTTTTTAATTAAAATTTTTAATAAGATTAGAATTTTTTTGAAGGTGTTCTATATGCTTTTGGTGAAATATATATATGCAGAAAATTTCACAGTGCTATGATGAAAATTAATTTCTTTTTCTTTCTTTTTCTTTTCTTTTCTTTTTTCTTTCTTTTTTTTTTTTTATCGTCCACCGTTCCCTTAACAGCTGAGGGGTCCGATGAGATGGAAAAGCAGTTCAATTTCAACTTTGAAATTTAGAATTCTGTGAAAAATCTTGACACAATAGTTAAAAGAGATGGTCATTTCCTGTTCCAGTGTTAAAAAATGCATAAAAAATAATTACCAAAAGTTAAAATAATACCTATTTTATAATATGAAATTTTCGCTATTTTTTCTTTCTTTAACTTTTAAATTTATGATTTGCTGAAAATCTTTACGTGATGGTAAAAAAATGAAGGTCAATTTCGGATTCAGCGGTACAGAATACATAATATTCAATTATCAAAAGCTAAACAACATGACGTATCCAAATTTTTACAGGATAGTGTTATCTAATAACATTTTAAAATAGGTATCATTTTTCAGACGGTTAATTTTCATCCTTTTATCTAACAAAAATTCTGCTTCTTTTTTTTACTTATATGTTCATTACAAATTGTATATTTTGCATGCATATGTCAGAATGAACAAATACAGTCGGTTCTCGTTAATTCGAACTCTTCGAGACCCCAAGAAATGTTCGAATTATCCAAAGTTCGAATTATGGAAAGTATGAGAAGAGAACATTTTTATAGAGGTAATATTACAAATAAATTAATGTTATAGTATTTTTTTTAAATATATTTCGTCTATTGTCATTAGAATATGACTTAATATTGAATTAGAAGATACAAACACATAAACTAATTGCGAGATTAGGAACAGGCACAAACGAAGATGGGGTGGAGGTGTTATTGATGGACAGATGGGGCACTAAAAAAGCGGATATCAAATGCATGGAAATATGTGTATACTTGTTCAGAACAATTCTGACAAAAAAGAAAGAAAGAAAGTTATTTCAAAGATTTAAAGTCCGGAAGAAAATAAGGAAAAATGAAAAATTGGAATCTTAGTATTTCGAATTAAACGAAGTCAAGAGAAAATGTGTTCGAATAAAGGAAAAATTTTAACAATATTCAGCCATTGAAAATTTCGGACTTCATGTTTAGTTCGAATTAAGCGAAGATTCGATTTATCCAATTTCGAATTAACGAGAGCCGACAGTATCTCAAATTTGTATTGCAATGTTAATTTTACTCTCAACCATTTTTTAAATATACCTGGCGAAATTATATTTCTATTAAATTTGTGAATGATCCTTAATTAGCAGTAAAAAATTTGCTCCAACTTTAAGCAGCTATTACTCGACCAATTTTAGTGTTATATTAACGGGACTTTTTTTTTTTGTCTTACTTGTTAGTGTAATAGGAAAAAATTACCAAATATAACTTATAAGACCGGAAAACCGTATAAAAATGTAAATTTCGTATTTTTTTTTTTTTTTTTTTTTTTGTTTGTTTAAGAAATGTTTTTATTGCTACAAATCGACTGTAAAATATTTCTTTACCTCATTTAAAACATTTTTGTAACTGGAACTGTATGTCTATGGCAAACGGTTTAGTAATTAGCCTTTGGCCACCGATGAGAGTGGACACCCTGTATTTACTAATAACATCAGAACGATCAATATTTTTATTCCAGCTTAACTTTTGGCAGCATTTTAGAATAAATGTAGACATAAATAAAACTGCATTGACTGATATTAAAATGTTTACATTTCTCAGTGAGTTGTGCATGTTCAGTTTAACATTTTTATAAATTTCATGAATATAAAACATTTATTAAGATTCTTGCACGAAATCATGATCAAAAATAACTTTTAACATTGGTTTAAATTTTACTCTGGTAAGTGAAATTTAATACTGTATTTGTTATTTGCATGTTTTTTCCTGAATATAAATATATATACGTATGTAATGACCACCTGATATTTATTGATGTTTTGAACCATGCATTTATAATTACTGAAAACATCAGAAATATCAATATTTTTATTTAGTTTATTTATTCTCAGATTTTAGAATAAATATCGACAAAAATAAAATTATTTTTCCGATATTGAAATATTTAAATTCCTCACTCACTTATGTTTATCATAGTTAACAGTTTCATAAATTTTATAAACATAAAGCATTTATTTTGACTGGATTATTGATGTTTAACGAAGAAATGAAAAAAAAAAATATTTAAATTAAGTTTTTAAACCAGCTTTTGTGATATTTTACTCCCCTTTCCTTTTTTTAAAAACGAATTGCTTTTTTAAAAAGCATATTTCTAGAGTATTTAGACTCTATTTTAATCAGAGTTAACATATGTTGGTTACATAACCAGATGATTGAAATTTCATTTCATGACAAACAGCTATTTTTAAAGATTTATTTTATTAATTCGCCTTAAGGGTGTTCTGAGCTGCTCCGCTCAACAAGCGCAAAACGTTTTGACACGTTTACAAATTCATTTTTTAACAGAAATATACAAAATTGGAATGCCTGACTATGGAAGATATTTCGAATAGAACTTAGTTTTCCATTTTATTATAATAAAATTACCTATCCAGTTCTAAGCTATTTCGATCACGTGATCACCCGTTTTTCTCCTGCTTTTCGACCGGTTTTTCTGCTTTCGTCGGGAAATGCGCTCAAAAATGTCAACTTTGAAGGCTTGTTATAAAAGATCAATTGTGTTTAAAAAACAAACAGAAAATTGAGTGCAACTAGACAGTTTCTGAATAACACACATGCTATTTTCATGCATTTCCGAACAAAAACAAATTAAAGCATGTGTCACAAAGTTGCCCTTTTTGATTTAAGAACACCCTTAAGAATATTATTGTGTGTCCCGGCAAAGCCGGGCAATTCAGCAAGTTGAAAATATTTTTTTAAAAGGGACACAATGTATAAAAATTTATTTTCCTAGTCATCTAATTTCATACCCTTAACGTATTTATGCAGAAGAATATTACGGTGGAATTTTTCTTTAACAAAGACTTTATTTAACGAAGTTTCCTACATAACGAAATTTTCTGCTGAACCTTGCCTTAGAACATCATTGATCATCATTGTAAATTAATCTTCTTACTACGAAAAAAATATTCTATATAACGAGCTTTATTCCATTTTCATCTGTGTACAACATTCGCACGGATAAGTTGCTGTTGCGATGGATATGTTAATTTAATTGAGAGGATTGTATTAAAAAGAGAATATCTATTTATTTAATCATTTGCAATCCAAAGAAGAAATACTAAAAATCTTCAGTATAATAATAAGGGGATTTTTCTGTTTTGCGAAAATGTTACAGATGTATTATTCGAATATTTAGAAAAGTGCAAAAAAAATTATGAATAGTGTATTTTTTTTTATAAGAAACTTATACAAAGTATATTATAGACTTTTTTAAATTTAAGGATTTTAAGTGTTAAGAAAAAATAAGTGGGTAAGTATGATCGCTAATCGTACAGAGGGTTTCGTTTAATATCTACTTCAAAACACTTTAACACGAATAAATCACGTGAAAAACAAATAAGCGCGTTTTTCAAATGATTTGTTTAATCCATTAATTTATGTTACATACATAATAATTTTTATATTTATTTAAATTTGGGTGAAACAATTAGAAGAAAAAACCACAACAAAAAAATGAACTGACAATATTAAAAAAAAATAATTAAATAATAGTCTTTTTCAAAATTTTATGATTTGCTGAGTGACAAGAGGTCTTCAGCTGTAAGTACATAAAATTTGAACTCTCTGACTTATATAATTCATGTGTACGGACTCTGTGACAGACAGAGGATAAAGACGAATAGGGTTTCGTCAAATGAAAACACTAAAAAGAAAAGGTACGCTTCGCTTCCGTTTTTATTTGTCTTTCCTTATGTGTTTTTTTTAAGATACATTATTCTAAATAATTTTTTTTCTCCTTTGTCTAAATTACAATTACAGCTACTGCACGAATTAAAAAATATTTTTCCAAAATTTCCATGTTATGTATATTTTTTATTTAATGTGCATGTGCATTTTATTGTACAAATTTCATGATTTTGAATTGTTTTCTAGTTGATGAATTTTCTACATAGCGAAGTAGTTGCGTGTAAACGATGAGACTTCGTTATATGAAAGTTTCACTGTATATTCAACGTGTTCTCAATCCCATTTCTTATTTCAACTTACATCAAATGACCGTAATTGAGATAAGATACGCTACTGAAATTATCTGAATTAAAAAGCCAAAGTGCTCTAAGTTCTAAGTAACGAAATCTTCGGCTATTAACCTCTGATAAACGGATAATACGAAAGAAAGAATCGAGTTTATCAAATTTTAAAAGCTTATTTGAATATGTGACTGATATTTTTCACATAAAGAAAACTTTTGGTGTTTTTAGTGTGTAATCTAAATATACTGGGTTAGCGAAATTAAACTTCCGTTTCTCAAAGGGCCCTGTAGGCCGTTTTACTATAGTCCGAAGTGAAAAATATTTGGAAAACAGACACGTTGGTCGAGATTACCGACACATGTGTCGAGATTTTCGAAAATAAATAAATATACAGATAAAAATTGCAATTTAACAAATTGAACATTTAGAAAATCATATTTTCAAAGACTAAAATTTCAGACTTATAAATAAATTCTACATTTGAAAAAATAATAAGAAACATTTTTATGATGATCAAATGTGGTTTGCGTAATAACAGAGTCCTATATTACGTATTCCATGAATTAAAAATTAATATTCCTGTACCAATGATATACAGATTTTAAATGAAATTTTATTTTTACAATTTTCGGTATTGCAAATTTTTAATCGCCTAAACATCACACATTTTCAATTTTTACACCGTCGTATTATAAAGAAAAAAAAATGTACTTTTAAATGTAATTTGCAAAAGCTATATTTCAATTTGTTTTTAAGGTATTCATAACATTTTTTGTAGTTTTTTAATACTTTTTTTATCATCGTGGCAACAGAAGTATTTCATTTCTGGATATTAAACGTAAACCAATCAGAAAACGAATAAGTTGCAGAATTCAACCAATAAAAAGATTCAGATATACTTCAGATTTCCCAATTCTCTACTGAGGATAACAACTATTTTCCAAATAGTTAAAAAATAAAAATAAAAATAAATACCACTACCAGATGGCGCAGTGGGCAGCGCATTGCAGCTACATACGCAAATGTCAAGCACAATAAAAGGAATTCCTATTGTTGGTGTCGCAATCAGATGAGCCTTTCAGGATAGCGACATTCTCGGAGAGAACGCTGCTAGTGAAACTGCATATTTATTTTAACTAAAACTATCCAGTGAACAACTAAACAAAATTATTCCGTGATTTACTTGAAAAGATGAATACGAATAAAAAACCAAATATTATTTCTGTAGCATTACAAACTGCCCCTCCGTTGGACATATACTCCATACAAAATGGTGACAAAATCGTTTATGCTTATGACGCTAACCTGGTACGTCTTTTATCTCAAATCTTTCGTGTACCATATAAAATATCCATTCCTTCTGGTGATAAAATAGGTGTCAAGTTACCTAATGGAAGCTGGAACGGAATGATGGGGATGCTGATGCGTTCAGAAGTCGATATTGCAGTGGGTGTACCACTACGGAAAGATACTTATGATGCCGTCAATTTTACTTATCCTTATCTCTTCACTGAAACTACATTTATGACGGATAAGACTAAACCAGTTTCCAACAGTATGGCCATACTTCGTCCGTTTTCATTTCAATTATGGATTTTACTCGCAGCAATTGTTCTATTTTTTGCATTGATCTTATTTCATCAAACAAAGAGAAAACAAACATATCAGTCTATCTTATACATACTATTTGGCTATTTTTTGGGACAATCTGCCCACATTAAATTACGAAAACAAATTTACAGGGTGATTTTAAGCATGTGGTTGATATTTACCTTCGTCATTACCAATAGTTACAAGGCTCTTTTACTGTCGTTTCTCACACTTCCTACATTTGCTGGAATTCGAAAAATTTCGGATTTAAGCAAAGCAGCAGAAGGTAATTCAATAACTTGCTACACCTACAAAGGTATTCCCCTACCACAAATTTTAATAAAATCAGATTTTGACTCCTGGAAATCCATTGGTAAATGCCTTCAACGAAATGATATAACTTCAGAAGTTGCCTTTCTTAACGCGCCATCCGGAAAAGCGTTCATTGGCGGGAGAATTTATATGGAACCTTATAAGAAAGAATATTTAATTTCAGAAGAATCTTTCTTTAATATTATGTTTGCTTTTTCAATTTCGAGAAATTTCTGTTGCAAGAGCTACTTGAATAAAAGGATCCACCGCCTATTTGCAGCAGGTGTGTTCCAGAAGATTGTGAGAGATGAACAGAAGCAGAATGAATTAAAGTTGAGATCTTCTCAGGTAAATGCATCACGTAATCATAAGATATTAACAATTCACGATCTCAAAGGAGCTTTTATCATACTGATTTCTGGATATATTTTATCATTCATCACGCTTTTAATTGAAGTAACCATAAATCGTTATTGCCACTGATGAAATATTGCACTTTTTAAATAGTGAATGACCCTTTTCTTTTCACGCTGCTTTCAATATAACAAGTTGGAAGCTGCACATCAAATATTAGTAAATTAGTTGCTTTCGTACTGTAATGGCGTTTTAAAAATATTCAGATCATGCTTATGGCGCTAACCCGGTACGTCTTTTATCTCAAATTTATCGTGTACCATATGAAATGTCCATCCCTTCTGATGATGAAATTGGTGTCAAGTGTCAAGTTATCGAATGGAAGCTGGAATGGAATGGTGGGGATGCTGATACGTTCAGAAGTCGATGTAGCAGTGGTAAGGACTACGGAAAGATACTTATGACGCCGTCAATTTTAGTTCTCCTTATTTCTTCACTGAAACTACATTTATGGCGGATAAGACTAAACCAGTCTCCAACAGTATGGCCATATTTCGCCCGTTTTCATTTCAATTATGGATTTCACTCGCAGCAGGTTTTTTTTCCATTGTTTTTATTTTATCAAACAAAGAGAAACCAAACATATCAGTCTATCTTATGAATACTATTTGGCTATTTTTTGGGATTATCTGCCTACATTAAATTACGAAAAAATATTTACAGGGTGATTTTAAGCATATGCTTGATATTCACCTTACCAATAGTTACAAGGCTCTTTTACTGTCGTTTCTCAAACTACCTACATTTACTAGAATTCGAAAAATTTCGGATTTAAGCAAAGCAGCAGAAGGTAATTCAGTAACTTGCTACACCTACAAAGGTATTCCCCTACCACAAATTTTAACGAAATCAGATTTTGACTCCTGGAAATCTATTGGTAAATGCCTTCAATGGAATGATATAACTTCAGAAGCTGCCTTTCTTAACGCCCCACCCGGAAAAGCGTTCATTGGTGGAAGAATTTATATGGAACCTTACAAGAAAGAATATTTAATTTCAGAAGAATCTTTCTTTAATATTATGTTTGCTTTTTCAATTTCAAGAAATTTCTGTTGCAAGAGCTACTTGAATAAAAGGATCCACCGCCTATTTGCAGCAGGTGTGTTCCAGAAGATTGTGAGAGATGAACAGAAGCAGAATGAATTAAAGTTGAGATCTTCTCAGGTAAATGCATCACGTAATCATAAGATATTAACAATTCACGATCTCAAAGGAGCTTTTATCATACTGATTTCTGGATATATTTTATCATTCATCACGCTTTTAATTGAAGTAACCATAAATCGTTATTTCCACTGATGAAATATTGCACTTTTTAAATAGTGAATGACCCTTTTCTTTTCACGCTGCTTTCAATATAACAAGTTGGAAATTGCACGTCAAATGTTAGTAAATTAGTTGCTTTCGTACTGTAATGGCGTTTTAAAAATATTCAGATCATGCTTACCCTCATAGCATGCATGTTCACAGTGACGTCACAATGACGTCACTGTGAGTCACTTTGGTCACATCACATCTGTGACGAAAATGCCACCACTCAGTGACGTCACATTGTGACTAAGATGTGACTTTCTAAAAAAAATTTCACAGTTCGTCACAATGTTAATATCAAAGTAGTCACAAATGACACACTTTTCACAAATTGGTCACATTGTGACGTCACAAAGTGGTCACAATGTGACGTCACAAAAAAGCTCTAAAACGGCCATAACGACTTCACATTTTAGTCACTGTGACTTCACATCGACGTCACGTGACGTCACATCGATAATTATTGGTCACAAAGTCACAATGTGACTTCACAACGACGTTGCAGTGACGTCACCATGTCTTACGGGTATGGCGCTAACCCGGTACGTCTTTTATCTCAAATTTTTCGTGTACCATATAAAATGTCCATCCCTTCTGATGATGAAAGTGGTGTCAAGTGTCAAGTTATCGAATGGAAGCTGGGATGGAATGGTGGAGATGCTGATACGTTCAGAAGTCGATGTAGCAGTGGTAAAGACTACGGAAAGATACTTATGATGCCGTCAGTTTTAGTTATCCTTATATCTTCACTGAAACTACATTTATGGCGGATAAGCCTAAACCAGTCTTCAACAGTATGGCCATATTTCGTCCGTTTTCATTTCAATTATGGATTTCACTCGCAGCAGTTGTTTTTGTTTTCATTGTTCTTATTTCATCAAACAAAGAGAAAGCAAACATATCAGTCTATCTTATGCATACTATTTGGCTATTTTTCGGCACTATCTGCCCATATTAAATTACGAAAAAATATTTACAGGGTGATTTTAAGCATATGGTTGATATTCACCTTCGTCATTACCAATAGTTACAAGGCTCTTTTACTGTCGTTTCTCACACTACCTACATTTACTAGATTTCGGAAAATTTCGGATTTAAGCAAAGCAGCAGAAGGTAATTCAATAACTTGCTACACCTACAAAGGTATTCCCCTACCACAAATTTTAATAAAATCAGATTTTGACTCCTGGAAATCCATTGGTAAATGCCTTTAACGGAATGATATAACTTCAGAAGCTGCCTTTCTTAACGTCCCACCCGGAAAAGCGTTTGTTGGTGGAAGAATTTATATGGAACCTTACAAGAAAGAATATTTAATTTCAGAAGAATCTTTCTTTAATATTATGTTTGTTTTTTCAATTTCAAGAAATTTCTGTTGCAAGAGCTACTTGAATAAAAGGATCCACTGCCTATTTGCAGCAGGTGTGTTCCAGAAGATTGTGAGAGATGAACAGAAGCAGAATGATTTAAAATTGAGATCGTCTTAGGTAAATGCATCTGATGATCATAAGATATTATAAATTCACGATCTCAAAGGAGCTTTCATCATACTGATTTCTGGATATATTTTATCATTCATCACGCTTTTAATTGAAGTAACCATAAGTCGTTATTTCCAAAAATGAAACATTGCACTTTTAACCCTTTCGGGTCCGATTTTTTTTATTTCAGTTTTTAGAAAAAATTACTTTTACGTTAATAACATCAACACTAGATATCCAAATAGATCAATTTGTGATTGACGAATATTTCATTGCATGAAAGATACGAATGTTGTTGTTTTGAGTACTGTTCAATTAATATTTATATGGCAATAGGTAAGGAAGAATTTTTGTAGATATTTAGAAAATATTGTGTCACGAAAATATTTAACTTATATTATTACTTTCTAATACTTTTTGCACTTTATTACATGATTCTTTCAGGAAAGTGACTTTTATTTTAAATTTAAAGAGTGACATTATGTCACTCTGACATATATGTTTAAAATAAATGAATCGCAAACGGCGGAAAGACAATTAAGCAAATAATATTAGTTATTATTATTACTAAATGTTTAACATAAATGAAGCCATATAGAAAATGCATGGACATCTAACAACATTACTGCATGTACATAGTAGCAAAAGTATTTCTTAAAACAAAATAATACTCCATCGAAAAACATGTACTATAAATAGTACACCAGACCCGAAAGGGTTAAAATAATAAATGACCCTTTTCTTTTCACGTTACTAATTACATAACAAGTTTGAAATTGCACGTCAAATGTAGCAAACGATTTGCTTTCGTACTATAATGAAGTTTTAAAAATATTCAGATCTTGGTGTAAAAGCTCTTGCACTTTTATTCAAAAATGGATGAATACAAAGATTATTACGGTTTTATGTATTAAATTCAGTCATAGAGAAATAATATTACTTCCTCTTAAATGGAGCGTAATCACCATGGCAGCCTGTAATCATTACCTATCATGGAATATTATTGAATTATTTACTTATGAAAAAAATTGCTAGAATGAAGAAAAATTTTATTAAAATTTGACTTGATTTTCATAAAATTTGAAAGGACTTGACAACATTCTGCAACGATTCTATATATTTAATTCCAAACCATTTGGCTTCATAGTTTTTGCACTGTTATACGCGGACAGATGGACAAAATGGATGGATCACATGAAGTTTACAGGATTTGCGTATTTGTATAATTATGACATTTTTGTCCATAGACCATAATTCAATGGAATACTTTTGAATGTCTCTATAAATAAACTCTAAACTTTACATGGTTTATTTTCAATATCGAACATGGCTTAGAAAATCTCAATAACACGCATCAATTACAGATCAATCCAGCTATATTAACGTAAGTTCGAGTGCGGACAATAACCATAGAAATACGTCCAGATGGACAGACAAACCGAATTCAGTAACTAATTTAACTTTCAGAAATTCATACCAACAAACAGAAGCATACTTTAATATTTTAGTACAATTCTGTCTTTTACCTGCTATTTTTATAAACACGGCACAAATTAGCTAAAATTTAATTAAGGCTTAAACACACTTAAGACTTCAGAAAATACATTTTTAGAGATATCATCCGTAGACGGCTCTGTATCCAATTCTTTGGGTGATTTTGTATATCATTTTGTCTATATTCTACAAAGATACCTTAGTATACAAGATGTAGTTCAGCGTAAAAATGCATAATTTATTTAAAAATAATATATGCTTATATACGTTTAAACATGCACGTAGATAAGCCTTTTTTCCACATTTCACTTATTCAAAATCGTTACGGATTACAATGCGTTCTAAACGTATCAAATTTACATTCATGAGTACTATTTTAAAACCACTTTTAAACTATTTTCGTTCATACTCACAAGGAAGGTCTCCATACTGGGCATATTCAGAATTTTTTGAAAAAAAAAAAATACTAATTAAACTACTTATGTATGTAATAAACGATCAGTCAAATTTATCGGCGGAATTACAGAAGATAGTCTTCGAATACTTGGCGTGAAAAGACGAAAACTTCATTCGATTAGGCGAGCAGCACATTTCCTCGCCAAAAGCAAACGATACAAATGAAAAATCGTTATCAATAGATTTTAAAATGAGTGTAAATGGTATTTATGCATTTAAATTTAAACAAATAAGGAGTTTAATACAGATATTTTCTTTTTGTATTACATATTTATGTTGTTTGTTGCTGCAGTTATTTAATCACTGTATAAATAATTTCATATATAAAAGATGTTTTCATATATTTAAACGTACTCAAAAATAAAGACCAGATGAAGAATAACACTAAATAAGTCTTAATTACGTCCACTAATAACTAAATCGTAATACTAATAATATATATTCTACATAAAAATATAAGAATTTATATTATAAAAAACATTTTGCTTCTAAGACGTTGTATATACAACGTCTATAATATACAACGTCTTAGAAGCAAAATGTTTTTTATAATATAAATTCTTATATTTTTATGTAGAATATATTATTAGTATTACGATTCAGATGAAGAATGTTGCAAACATACATTTCAATATCCTGGAAGTTTTTGTTTCCATAGCAACAAAGTTGAACTGACAGAGTAGTTCATTTGGACTTGATTTTGAGATTGAAATGATTTTAGTTATTTTTTTCAATTCATTATATTTCATGGTTAACTTTCAGTATATATATATATGATAAAACTACAGTTAAAACAAACTAAAACTGACAAAACTAAAGTTATTTAAACAATTTTTTTAAATACAAGCTCAACATGAAAATTTTTTACCTTAAAAAGTATTTGACATAAAAAAGTATTTTTTGAAATTTTATTTCATCGCCAACTGGTGATAAACCCCCAAAAAAACGAAATGTTCATTATTTTTTTACGAACGTTTTAAAGGGATTCCGCCAAAAAAATTTTATAAACATATATCCACACGAAAAGAACACTCTGTAATTTTTTCAAAATTTTCTGAGTCTGCCGTATGGAGATCATCCTTGTGAGGAGGATAAAATGTTAGAGTAAAATTAATAAAAGTGGGCGTGGTATCCCAATCTTGTCTTGCTTTGAATTTTTAGAATTATTTCTAATAATAATTATAAAAAAAACACACTGGGCGTACCTATGGCTTCAGGAAAATCCAAAGAATTTTTTACGCCAATAACAAAGAAAAAAGTTTTTTTTTCAAAATCTTTCCTTTAAAAAAGAAATAAAAGAAGCGAATAACACCGCCCAGAAGGTGGAATCGAACCACTCTGTCTCTCGACAGCTACGGGTTTGAAGCCCGCACACCGGATCGCCGATGCTCATCTGGGCACTAGCAATAACAAAATCGACATTTATATAGGTGTCATAGATAATCTATTAAATGTTTATGGTGTGAGTTGAATAAATAATTTTTCTCGTTATGAGTTCCGATTAAATAATAATATTAGCATGGTATGTATTATATCTACATTTTAACTTCATTTTATTCTAAATGTGACAGCTTGTTTAGTGAAAATAAGTTTAAATATTCATAAACCCATATGAAAGCTATGAATGGTTTTTAAATATTAAAATTATAGTTTAACTTCAAATGAAGCAGAATAAGATATTTTAATAGTTTTAAAGAGCTTCCACAGAACAAGTGCAATTGACATTTTTTATTACATTATTCCGTTTCGTTAACATAATTTTATTTTAAATTAATTTCTAGTGATGGTCTAATTTTTTTTTCTAACAAGAAAATTCCAAATTATTCAATATAAACAAACAAAAAATTAAAAGAAAAGTGTTATATTTATTTGTTTTTAAATCTTCTGAATAGAAAATACTGTCATTATCCATATTTCCTATTTCCTACATAATAAAATAACCAGCATTCAACCAGTAATGTAAATTACAAGATGCCATCTTGTAGGCGGGACTACATATGAAATCCTGTGAAGTGTAGAAGTATCATGAACAACGAAGTAGAAAAAAAAGGGGGGAAAGAAAAAAAGAAGCTAAAAATAACAAAAATAATTAATCACAAAAACACCAACACGTCGATCTAATGTAAACAACTCCAGCATTTTACATTATTTCGCGTTATCTTAAAGAAAACATATAATTTACCAAAAACGTTTTACTAAATTATGTATGTCACATATCTGCTTGTGCATGTCAATTTGTGCATGCTTGTGCATGTCAAGTGTTAACAGATGTTGACATCTTTTAATACTTTGAGCAGATGATTCCTCTCGCGCCACCATCAAGCCTAAGGAAACATTTGTTTCAAGGACATAAATAGAGGGAGAATAACAAGCTTTTCCTTCGTAAAAATCGCTTGAGCTTCCAAATGAAAGGTGTATTCCAGGCCCCGCCCTAATCTTTTTGAAAATAATCGGACCTATATGAGTGTTTTGTTTAGTTTCACATCTTCACTTCAGCCTTTCGCATCTTCTGAAGTAGCGGTTCCCAGCCTGTCAGCGTTGAATTCAGGGGGTGGCCCGTGGGGGGATATTTCCCCTCAGAGCAATGAAATGTCCCCACAGAAAAGTTTGAGATTTTATATTTTCAATGGTCAAAAAGGGCAATTTCCCTCCGAAACTCTAATGTCCCCCCCCCCCCCCAAGAGCCCAAGGAATCTCACCCGGAAAAAAGGGTCTGAATTCAACACTGTAACCTGGGGTAGGCGTCCCTGTGCCCTGTGTCCCATAGCCCTGTGGAATACAACAGGTGAAGCCGCGTTTGTAACAAAATGCTCGCCCTCTAGTGATCTAAAGAGGAATTACAACACCACTGCTTCTTTCATCGCGTTAGCATTGATTACTGTGTGTAAGATATCATTTGGGATACTTAATTCTTAATAAACATAAATAAACCTACGAAAAAGATAATGTATCTTGCTGTGTGCTACAATGCAACTCTAAAAAAAAAAAAAAAAAAAAATCTTAATTTTTTTTATAATTTCTCTTTGTACGCTATAAGGCTGCCATTATTGACAATCTGGATTAAACCAATCAGGAAGAATTTTTTTTTTCTTATAGTAATATAAAACTTTAAATTTTATTTTAACTGCCATTTACAAAATTGTGTTTATTTTAAAGATTTTAAGGTCAATATCCATTTATGAAATGCTCAATTACTCTTCTTTTATGAACTACTATCAACTTTCTTTCAAAAAATTAAAAATCATACTCAATTATGAGGAATTCGAAATTGAAAAAATAAAAATGTAATCATTTTCATTATTGAATTTGTGGTATTCTTGCGATTCTGTATTATTATGTACTTCATACTATGAGTGCTTAAAAGTTACAAAGTTAAAAGTAGTGCGTTGAAGTATACCTCATATATGTGTAAGTTTGACATGTTTAAAATAATGTAATATCATTAAAAATAAAATATGCTGCAAACTATTTTTTCGGAATTCTTTTTAGTGTCCCTGTAAACGAACTTTAAATGCTACATATTTATTTTCAATAACAAGTAAGTTAAACGAGCAGTTTAAATTTTCCAGCGTCATCCTAGCATTTTAACGGTAATCTTATTGTAACAGCATCAGTATTCGACTAGTATAATCAATAAAACAAATTGTGTAGACTGAATTATCTGTAAGAGAATAAAAGATATCTTTAAATTCTGTAAGCGTATCTAAAATATTCATAAAAAGTGGATATAAATATTTGCAATGCAAATTTCAAACTAAGATACTAGCAGCATTCAAGTATGCACGTCGAAGTTCACTTTTTCGCCAAAGCGCTTGGCTAGAGGGGTTGGCGTCAAGCGCGCTGGGACGTTGAGTGTTTGCGAATTTGCCCCCGGGCGCGGATATTTATACTTCCAACCTCATTTTTGGCTTGTCACAAGAAAAAGCTAGAGGGGGGGGGGCGCCAAATTGAAACGTTACCCAGTGCGCGGAAATTTAGGGGGCGTCAAATTTATACTATCAACGTTATTTTTCGCTTGTCACAAGAAAAAGTTGGGGGGGGGGGGGGGGTGCTCCAAATTGAAACTTTGCTTCGGGCGCAGGCCCTCTTCACACGCCCCAGACTGTTAGTGACGAAAACAAATTATCATTTAATCCTCTCTTACTCTTTCCCTCACAATCGACTTCTTTTTCTTTTTTTTTTTTTACATTCTTTTAACAAAGATTATTTAAATATCACTTTTTATTAATAAGCTCGTTAGAAATTATTTTTATTTATTTATTTATATATTTAGCCTGTTAGACATTTAGAGGAAGTAAAAAAAATTAAACTTTGTTGTCTATTCCACTTGCAAAACACTGCAAAGAAAGGTTTTAACAATACCATTATTTTGAATTTTTCTTTTTAAAAGGATCCGAGGCACAAAAACTTTCGCATTTTCTTAAAAAAAAAAAAAAAAAAAAAAAAAAAAAAAAAAAAAAAAATTGCATTAAATTTTTTTTCCTTTCTTTTTTCTTTTTTTTTCTTTTTCTTTTTCTTTTTTTTTTTTTTTACTTTTTTATTTTTACTTAAAATGACGTTTAAATTATATTTGTATCTTCATTGGAACATGAAATATTCATTTCTTTCGTTTTGGTTAGTATTCAAAATCTAACTTTTAAGCAATGGTAGTCATGGAAATAACTTCATATGAAAATGCGTTTTTCTTCATGATGGATTTCCTCCCCATATCTCGCATTTAAATTGTCATAACTACAGAGCCATTAAGATAAAAGGTTCAAACTTGGAACATGTCTTTTTTAATTGTTTAAGTTTAAATTTGTTTCAGCAAATTTGAAAAAATTTTTTTTTTGAAAACATGACTTTTTTTAAAAAGTTACACCACTTTTTTTTTGAAAAAGATTTTTACTTTAAATGTTTTAAAATTTTATTTAAATTAACAGTTTTAAAAATGTTGAATCAAAATTAAAACTTATATATTTCTGTTTATTTAAGTGAAAAGCAATTGAAATTCTACAAATAATAGTTCGAGTTATAACGTTTTTAAACTATCCCACTTTCTTAAAAAATTTTAATTTTTAAATTAAAAAAATAAATATCTGAGAAGTTTTATCACGTGATTTTGTTTATAAATCACATGGTAAACCACCACAAAAGAAATTCAAAATTTCAACTCATTAAACAAAAATTATTTTAAAAATGTGTCCTGGACGCATTTTAACTTCCTTTACTTGATTAGAGACCACAGATAGTTTTTTGGCTTCCTGATTGGTTAGCTTCTCTTCAGTATTTTCTGCTGTTTAAGGTCTTTGAAATTTTGAATTTCTATGACGCCAATATAATATACCATTATATATATATATATATATATATATATATATATATATATATATATATATATATATATATATATATATATATATATATATATATATATATATATATATATATATATATTATATAGAAGTGAATCAGCACTTATTTAACATTTATATTCATTCAACATTTTAATCTAACTCAGCTGTTAACAAATGACTAATTAATTTAGAATTCCAGAAATTTATTATTACATTAGAAAGCACTAATTAAATGGAACACGATAGAAAATATGTGTAATGGTGCCATCTGGTTTTCTTATACGAAGCTTCAACTTAATTGTTTCGTCAGCTTTTGTCTTTTGCAACATTTTTTTTCTTTTGGGGATTTCATTAGGTTTTATTTTAGTTATCAGCTTCTAAAATGTTTTAAACGTGTATATATTTTAAGAAATACATACATTCATACATATAAAAAGTTTTTTAATCTAATATTTTATATAAAAAAACGGATTTTTTATATATAATATAGATATGAATGAAACAAGCTGGACAATTTCATCATGAGAAAGGTATCACTGAAATTTTTATTGTGATAATAAAATAAATAACAAGGTTTTTAAATGGTGAATACATAATAAAGTTTAAAACTAAAAGAAAAATTAAATTTAAACATTAATAATCGACATTTGTTGACGTTTGTTTAGTTTTAACTTTACAACATTCTATATACATCACTTACAAGGAAGGTCTCCATTGGGGGCATACTCAGAATTTTTTGAAAAAAATACGAATTAAACTACTCATGTAGGTAATAAAGGATCAGTGAAAATTAGCGGCGGAATTACATTATTAGATATGTAAAAAAATAAAATAGTTTGGAATAATTGGCGTGAAAAGCTGAAAGTTTGGCGAGCAGTGCATTTCCTCGCCAAAAGCAGACGATTTTAACGAATCTGAAAATTGATTTTAATTGACTTCACTGTTAAAAATCTGCAGCATTTACTGCAACGTCACTCCACTACTTTTATAGAATATCTCTCTTCTGACCAATGAGAATGCTCCATAGCGCGGTGAATTGACCGTGTCATACACTGTTAAAAATCTGCTGCATTTTGTTGCAACGCACTCCACCGCTTGCTACTCCAACCAATGAGAAAGCTCCATTTCACGGCCAAGTTACCATTTTCTATACAAGCAAGGGAGTGCGTTGCAACAAAATGCAGCAGATTTTTAACAGTGTATTTTTCAATTTGGAACAATTTTAATCAATTTAAATTGTGTTTTAAATGATAAAATATATTAATTTCATTTTAAGTACATATAAACGTATATGACAAAATTACACTTAAAGTAAAGTAAAAATGCAAAACTAAAATTACTTAAACTAAACTTATTTAAATAAATTGAACATAGAAAGTTTTTTCTTTAAAAAGTATTCGAAGCGTAAAAGCGTATTTTTCAAAATTTCGTTTTTTCGCCAACCGGAGATAAATCGCCAAATAAACGAATTTATTATTATTTTTTTACGGACGTTATAAGGAGGTTCCGCCGAAATTTTTTTTATAAACATATATAACTATATGAGAAGAACATTCTGTAATTTTTTTCAGATTTTTCTGAGTATGTCCGTATGGAGACCTTCCTTGTTAGTAACTTTTCGATTTATTTTATTTTCACGATTGTTATAAATAAGAGCTTTTTAGCTTTTATCGTTTTGACAGTGGCGCTAAAGAAAATAGGTAAATGAAACCAACCAATCAGGAGGCTGGAAACATGTCTATGGTCTCTAATCGAGTAAAGGAAGGTTAAATGCGTCCCGGACCTTTTAAGAAAAAAAAAATCTTCATACTAGTGTAGATGCTTGTAGTAGGATGGTGGGTAAAAATTATGCTTTTCACATAAATTTGAAAAAAACTGATAAAAATAACTGACAATATAACTGAAGCGCTTAGATGAGCTAAATTCAGCTAGTTTATGTCCTAATGAACACACTATTAGCATTTACAATATTTGTAGGTAAACTAGACTTTACTGCTGATACAGCATAACAAAATTAAGATTGATTAATAAAACAAAATTTTAACTAGTATGCTATAAAACTGCGTGATTAAAGTATGTTGCAATAATTGAAATAATACTAATGACTAATAATAATAATTATTTCTTATATAACTTTGAAATTGTATTTTTTTTCATTACCCCCTTCCCCCCGAAAAAAAAAGAAAGTTTGACAGTTTCCCATTTTATTGGCAAATTTCTGTTTCTGCTGCCAAGCTTAGGATGCCCACAGACGACATACCGGTCTGCATATTTCAGATGTGTATATTGCTGGGACGATTACTGTTTCTAAACCAATAGGAGAGCGTCATTATCACGGTACAGTACACGCCCACACAGTTTAATTGACAGGAACTCGTGGACAATTGACGGTGCTAATTATAACGATAATCTGTTGCGGATGAAAGTGAGCTGACTGACTGAATGGTTAGAGCGTCGAGCTTGAAACCGGAGGATATGGGTTCGAGTCCATCGCGGGCCGAGAGTCCGTTGGTGATTTTTTTTTTTTTTAATTATTGGAGGCTGTCTTTTATTAATAAATAAGACATTTAAAAAATATATTTCAAACCCTTTTAATATTCTAAATATCGTTCCAAAATGATTTATATATATATTAAACAAATGGGAAAAAAAGTATTCTGCGAAAATATCCGTATAAGCAAAATTCTTACTTTAATTTTTATTTATTTATTTATTTATTTATTTCAGGATCAGAGGAAGTATAATTTCTAATTGTAGTAAATAAAATTCAGTCATTTTGAAAAAAAAAAAAAAATTCTTTCGTACCTTTAATTTTTAATTACCGACTACAAATTCAAACAATCCGAGTACAAAAAAATAATAAACACACACGATCAATTGTCCACGAGTTCCTGTCAATCAAACTGTGTGGGCGTGTACTTGACCGTGATAATGATGGTCACCTATTGGTTTAGAAACAGTAATCGTCCCAGCAATATACACATCTGAAATATGCTACCGGTCTCGATGGGAACGTCAATTGACCACTAGCACGGGGCGGAGTTTGCAATGTTTACCACAAGCGATGCGGTGTTTAATTGGCTTTTGTTGAACGCTTGTGGGATAAAGCGAGAAGCTGATTAGCTTTAATCCATCGTGTCGTTCTTTGACGTCAGATATGCTTGTGGTCTATTAGTATGAGTGACAGTTTATGGAGGGAAAACTGGTTTGGAGTGCTATGCGTTACACTGTGTTTTACTATTTAAAGATACACTGTGAATGGTCGGCTAACGGACTGTTCAGTATAGAATTATTGCTATATTGTTATGAATATGTTGTTTATGTTGTGAATATGTAAATTGTATATGTACTGTTTCAGATTTGCCGAGTTATGTTTAGTTGCGTCTATAGTCGATTTAGAGAACATTTTAAGAGTTGTATACGGCCTAATTAATTCATGGGTTACCAGTATTATAACTTAAAAATAAAGGATGTTATACTTTAAAAAGTTTATGTTTTTTAGACATTATTTCTCTCTTCTTGTTAATCTTTGAGGGGACAATTAATAAAAATTTGCATCAGAAAATTATTATTATTTTTTTTCTTTTTTAGATTTGGCAGAAAAAAATGGGGGAGAGGAAGCATGAAATTAATCTTATTTATTTTAATATAATTTTTTCCCCAAATTTCCGGTGGCATTTCAGAATTGTTCTGCTTGTTCCTCAAAGGTGAATTCCCTGTGCAAATCAATACAAAAATCTATGTTTGGTTAACGAATAATCGGTTTAGCGATAACTGTTTTGTAATGGATTAAGTTCGTTAACCGATCCACTGCGTTTTATTATTATTATTCAGATTAATAACGTCTAATTAAAAATCAATGACATATTAGTGAAACTAAACTTGAATACTTCCAATAATAAAAATAAAATACTTATAAAAGAAAAAAATTCGAAATCATTAAAAAGATAAACTAACATCAATGGAAAAATTTCGCAAGATATATAAATTTTTTTTCGTTTAACACTAGAACCGCGGGACTTTCGGTATACCTAGAACCGCGGAGCGGGTCAATTTGACCCGAGTTGGAAAAGGATATATAAATATGTCCAAATACTTAATTTGGTTAAGTAATAGTTTATATTGTCTAATAATAAACAATATTTCTTAGTATTTACATTATATTTTAAGCAAAAAGTCAGCAGAAATTGCCTACATTTCAGAAAATGCTATTATTCAAAATTACATTTCATTAAGTCTGATAAAAATATATTGAACAAATATTGGATATATATTTTAAACATAAATAAACTTGTACTTAATAAACATTAATTTAAAAAATAGATTATCCCTTTCAAATAAGTTTAGATATAAAATCTAAAAATAATTTTAAATATATATATAAAAAAATGCAAGTTATTTACTAGTTTTACTGATTTATCTAATCCAATTTATTGTATGCATTGCTTGAAAAACATGGTTAAAGATTTTGCAAATGAAACGTGTGGCTAAAATTATATTTTGAACAATTATTTTTAGTTTTATTTTCATTTTTTTTTAAATTTTGATAATAAATCCTTTTTTTCCTTATCTTGTGTTTTTCATTGTTTTTAGTGTTTCTTCTTGTCCAAACGACAAGTTTTTTTTTTTTCTTTTCCCCGAGAAGTAAGAAACTATTCTTGTATGTCTTGAACTAAGTCTTGGATAAATTAACATATACCAATATATTTCTCACTTACAGATTTCATAATACCTAGCATTGCTAGTAGCAAAATACAGAATATTATAGATCTTATCCACCGACCTCCTACAAGAAGTAGCTATAACATATGCAAACTTCTTGTCATCTGGGTAATCACGCACATACTTTCATTTTACTTGCATTATAGTAAACAAGTGCATTTAGTATTTTTTAGAATGGTCTGAAATTTCAACAGTTAGATGTACACTGTTAAACAGCAAAACATTTTTCTCCTTTTCTCCTTGGTAAACAGTTATGTCGATGTCTGAATGTGTTAGAAGAATAGCCGCATGCAGTTTTGACATTTTTACAAAGGCTTGTATTTCACGCCACGGGCATTTTATAGTCTACATAATGCTCGTTTGTTATTAACATCTGCAAATAACTACAACATGATACGATACAGAATTTATCTGGTTTCGTTAGGCATATACTGAGTAAACCTACTCACAGATTTTGAACGATATAAGTGCTTATTTACGCTTACGTTAGGCACTTTTATATAGTTAGTCTTTCAGTTTTCTTGTTATGTTCTTTATATCCCGGTCTGAATGTGCCAGTTATTGCTTATTTATTTTTTCAAATTTTCATGAGTATAAAGTTCAAATTTTGTCACTTTTTGTTCAAATTCTTAATTATATCCAATTTTTTATCTGATAAATATCACAAATTTTTGTTCAAACTTTTCGTTCATCTATATTCCAATAATAAAAGTCCAACAATGTTAAACGTGTCGTTGACAGACGGAACGATGTCTAGAGTCGTCGTCACTTTCATTTTCATCATTAGCAT
This sequence comes from Maratus speculifer, assembly GCA_964019185.1. Lineage (NCBI taxonomy): Eukaryota > Metazoa > Arthropoda > Arachnida > Araneae > Salticidae > Maratus > Maratus speculifer. The sequence goes on from OZ025302.1 coordinate 93,210,359, forward strand.
TTAATTTTCTTCATTTACAGGCAGATATTCATGCTGAAGCATTTGCATTCTCAATCATTTGGAGATAATAGTTACTAACATACCGATGCTTCTTTGACGGTAATATTAAGACATCGGAAATCGTATCTATACTTTCAATAAATGCAGAATAAAAGCAACTTCAATGCTATTTCGAAATATTTGTTGTAATTTTACACTGCAATCATCCATTCTTCACATCAAGAATATAAGATCTTGATTAAAATTTTTCACTATACCCCTTTCCAATTCTGCCTATTATAGGAATAAAGAGTGAGGCAGATGTACTTTCTCATTACTTCTGAAAAATGCATCTCTATTTCGTCATGCATGCTTAAAAAATTATTACGGGTTAAATTGACCCGTTTCGCAGTTCTAGGTATAAGTAGTTATAACTGAAAAAATATTTATGTTATTCGCTAATAAATACGAAAATTTGTTGTTTACCTTAAAATATTAAAAGTCAGAAAAGGAAAAGTTTTTTCAATGAATACTTTTTGCGCGGCGCGAAATTAAACATCGATTTGGGTCAAATTGACCCGCTCCGCGGTTTTAGTGTTAAAAACATCTTTAGTCTTTTATAAAAGTAATAAGGTCTATATTTTAATATCGTTGCAGGCTCTCTATCCTTTTTATTAAAATACAAATTGCTCTAAATTGCAGATTTTTTTTTTTTTTTTTTTTTTTTTTTTATAACATTACTATTTTGTGGGTTATCAGTGGATTTTATCATGAAATGCTTCTTAATAATTTTTCGATTGAAATAAATAATTTTCCACATAAACTGCTCTATCTTTTTTTCTACCAATGTTTATAAATTTCTACACACATTGTTTAAAATGTTTTTATTTTTATTTTTATTTTTTTTAATTTTTGGTATGAATTTTAGATTTCTATAGAAAATTTGTATATAATGCAACCGACTTCTCGATCAAATGTTGTTCGGCGAGATCTGTATAAATGGGGGAGCCTTCAGAATTTACCTTTCATTTTGGTTAAGATACTTCGTAGACATGCTGAATGTCAACAAACATCTTGAAGTTTTCAATAAATTATAATGTTTTAAAAAAAACCGTCAATAGATATCCCTGAATGTTATAATATCAATATTTTTACAATCAAAATTTTACAACATTGTGCAATATAAACCAAATTTTAAATATAAGGCATTAAAATAATTTTTTTTATTAACGGCAAATTTATTAAATTATGCTGTTTCGAATACAAATTATGTAATATAATGTTGTATGTAATGCAAAAAAACTGTAAGAATGCATTGAATGCATTCTTACATAGAGAGAGAGGGAAAAAAAGAAGTTATCTGTGTGATTATAAAATCAGCGGTTGTGTAAATTTTTATACTTTAAAAAATTAGTGTTACATTATATATGTAAATACAATATTAGCAAATATTTCAAATTCGAAGTAAGATATTCAACGACTTCGAATATATATTGGCCAATATGATATTATCCAATATTGCGTATTACATTGGTCGATATCTTTGTGCTACTTGGGTCTCATCTTAGCATAAAAAGAAAAACACAAGTACTTCATTTGAAGGGAAAATATCTTCTAAATCTATATATTCTCAGAAAGAAAAAAACTTTCTGCATCGAAAAATCTTTCCCCCATTCCATGTTATAAAAATCGCAACCTTGATCAAAGTATTAGCAATGGCGTCCTCTAAAACCCACCGTCTGTCTCTTCTACATTTTAGACTAAGGCACTGTATTTCGAAGGACAAAAAAAAAAAAAAAAAAAAAAAATTATTGCGCAAAGAAAATGCAAAGAAAGGACAACGTCTAACGCAAAATAATCCCTGCATTGTATCATCATGATATTCGTTTATCAATAGGTTATCAACTGCCCCTGGAAGGAGCAGCTTTTCAGGACTATAATATTAATGTAAATATAGAACCTTTTAAATTTTATTTCTTTCTTTACTTAAGATTTTCTTTTCGTATTTTATGGTGTGAATGTTTAAATAAAGATTCTGTATTTTATTTATTCCTGATTTGTGTATTCAAGCTTCAAACCATAAAACACAACAGTGCTCTTTAACAATCAGTATTCTTTAGAATAAACAGAGGGATAGTTTAAAAAAATATTCCTAAACGATAGATTTTCAATGTGAGCACAATTTAGCACTTTTTTTTGTATGTTGTTTTTGAATGATCAGCAAAAACAGTGCTATAACTTATCCGAATCATAGTCTTTATTTTTGTCCTCTAGATTTTACTTTAACAAGTTAAATTGATGGTCGTGTTGCTATAAAGATTTAAAAACCTTGGAATTCTATCGTTAAAGTATTTGAATTTATCAAGTAGTACAAGACATTTTAAAATTACGTGTTTTTTTATTTCTTAGACTTCATTCATTAAGAAATTGGAAAGTCTTTGTGCCATACTGAAAAATTTCAGTCAATTTGTCGAGTAGTATTGAGCATACATAAAAAAAAGAAAAGAAAAGAAAAGAAAAGAAAAGAAAAGAAAAAAAGTCACGTGCTAGCATTTCAAAACCAGAGTCGATGACAAAAGGCGTGTCCTAAATTCTGAGTTCTGCCTAATTATTTTGGTTGAATTGGAGCTTTATTTATTTATTTATTTTGAAAAGGGTATTGCTATCAAATGTTTTTTAAATATATATCTTGCAGAAGTTCAATATTTAGTGATCCTATATTCCATTTTTAAACTTTATGTTTTATTAATTAATTAGCTACTCATGAATATTAATCAAAAGATTAAATGTAAAGACTTGGATTTTGAATGCTTTAAAGCCTCAAAAATTTTTCATTAAAGATTTAAACAAGAAAGAAACAATTATGCGTCAAGCATAGATTATGAAGCACTTTCAAACACATTCAGAATAATTTAAGAAAACTGCACCGTTTAAAAAATAAAATATTATGTCTCATTTCACCATATGAAAAAGTATGACGCATTTCGAAACCGAATTTCAGCTATTCCCATCTACAATCGAATAATTATCCGAATGTTTTAGCAGCCCTGTATTAGATTTACATATTTGTATCTGTTAACAATATGCTTTCCAAAATGTAGTTCATTTAAGAGATGCACATCTCTCTCTCTGCTCATTTCCTCTAATAAGGAAAATGGTATCGAATACTCTTGTACAGTCCTGTATATGAGGTACAGAATTTATTCTTAAAGAGTAATGTGCAAAAACCTAATTAAATTTTAGAGCTCATACTGAATTTTAAAACATATTCTCCAGCAACTTCTATTCAAAGACTGAACTGTAACCCATTTTTTTTATGTGTCCCTGTAAATTAATAAAAAAAATTATATGAATGCTCTGTTTTAACATGATCGTAGTGAAATTCAGTGATTTATATCGGTTTCAATGCATTTGAAATATTACATAATATCTTTAAAATACAATTCAAAAGTTTTTTCCTTATATACTACAGTGTAATCAAATATTTTTGAGGGTCTCTGTAAATGAACTATAGGTCATACATCTTCAAAAGCTATACATAGCATCCTTTGATGAAAATAAATAAGCTTTATCAATTACATGAAAACCGATGTTTATTTACGCGAGTTAGAGCGTGGATAGACAAACTGAATGCATAAACCCTTTTCAATTTCGTTGAAAAATGTTAATTTTTCTTCGTCCAAGATGAAAGTTCTCAGCAGATTACTAGTTTAATAATGTATTTAAGATAAAGGAGAAAACAAACTTGAAATTAATTTTTAAGTGATTCACCCGATTTGTTAGCCGCTCTCTTATACGGCCATCAGATAATAGACCGCCCACCAATTAAACTAATGGACGATTTTCTAATTTAAAACATTTTTTAGATCCCACAAAAGACTATTTTTTATTTTCAAAGTAAATTATCCAGAGGGATTCGAGGTTGGTTTGGAAAAAAGGAGAAAGCGTAAAGAGTTATCAAGTATGTTACTGTAAAAATATTCCTTGCATTTTTTTTTTTTTTTTTTTTTTTTTTAAATACTATTTTCTGAGTTTGTAAGCATAGAAAATGGACTGCCCGAAATGATAAAATCAATTTTTTTTGGTCAAATTTAATCTATTTCAAATTAAAAATAACGTTCAAAAATTTCCTCATTTAAAAGTACAGTGTAATGGATTAAATCTATCTACAAATAACTTTAACCCTTTTTGGCACCGGCAAAATCTGTTAGTAAAATGAGACATTATCTACTGACACCGGAATTCACAAACGAATTTTTTAGATATTTTGAAACTCCTAATTTAAGCTTTTATTGAAGAAATTTTTTTCTAAAGTATTATTGGTGCCGGTTGTAAGTTTGAAATTAAAAGTAGGACCGGGCCAGACCGGGCGCAGTGTGCCGGCAAGGGTTTAAAGATTATGTTTATATTTAGTGTATATTAGTTGCTTTGTTTTATTTGAAAGAAATGTCAGATAGTTGCTCATAGTATTTGTTGTTTACGCATAGCGGCATTAAAAAATAATCGGTTACAGTATTGACTTTAAGTATTGTATTTTTAATTTCGGTATGCGCTTTTAAACTGAATTAATTTTTAGCTTTAGAGCTTATGTGCCCGCCAGTGATGTATGTGCGTAACGCGATAACTCATGATAAGAAGGTCCGATTTACATGAAATTTTGGAATTAGGTTTATTTTGATAAGGCGCTTCTCTGATTAAATTTGGGAGTTCTTTCGATAGGTATAAGAAAGGAAAGGCAGCTAATGCTCCTCCCCTTAATTTATATAAATGGGTTTTTCGTTCAGAATTATGACAGTTCATTCAATTAGGTCCAGGATCATTTTGATGAGACGTTTTCATGATGAGTTTTGGAAGTTCATTGGATGAGTATAAGGAGGAAAAAGGGGTTTCTCCCCCCCCTCTTAAATTAGATACATGGGTTTCTCATGCAGAATTTTCAGATTTCATTCAAATTTTAGACATAGGATCATTCCGATGACGGTCACCTCCGTAAATAATTTTTGGAGCTCATTGGATAAGTAAGTATAGCAGGGGGGCGGGTGACTAACTTCCCCATAATTTAGATAATTGGTTTTTTCATTCAGAATTATAAGATTTCATTCAAATTTTAGACACAGGATCATTCTGATAAGGTGCCTCGGTTATAGGTATTGGTTGTTCGTTGGCTAAGTTTAAAGGGGGAATGGGGGTAACGCCTTCACCTCTTAACTTAGGTTAAAATGTTTTTCACGCAAAATTTACCACTTTGCTACAAATTTTGGATATAGGTTCATTCTGATAAGACGCTTCCCTGTTTGTTTTTGGAATTCATTGGCTAAGTATAAAGGGGTGATAAGTATAAGGGGGATAAGTATAAATGGGGGGGACTACCCCTCTTAATTTACGTAAATCGTTTTTCATGCAGACTTAACCAATTTATTTCAATTTTTGGAAACAGGTTCATAGTGATAAGACTGATAAGTTGAATGTATGAATAGTTTTGGAGGTTTAATAGATAAGTATAAAGGAATTGATAGGGTATAACAATTTTAAATTACATAATTTTTTTCAATAACTGTTTATTTGGGTTAGTAAATTCATTTGCTATGGCTTAATTGACTGATGAATTTTTTTTTTACTTTGTAATTTGTTGCTTGTGCATATTTCTAATGTTTTGAATAGTTTAGAAATTGTAAATAGTGGATTTACTCCTAATCAAGGTTTGTACTGCCCGGGTCATTCCTTGGTGCATTCCTTGAGAAGGAAGAAATGTTACGAATTATGTATATTTGAACATCCATTGCAGGACCTCGGATGCTATGCGGGAAAACAACCTTAGAGGTTCACGTGTTTAACATTATGCCAATGGGAATATCGCCAATGAATGTGTTTATCGTCAAGTTAGCGATGGTTTTTAGACTTATTTTCGTCGCCAAATTGGCGACATTTTGGACACTTTGGAGGTTATTCCCCCCCATACCTGTAAGGTGAACTATCCCGTGAAGCTACGAGAAGCATCGAAAACCTTCTTTCCGAAACCAACAAGGATGGTATTTTTGGATATCTATCTAGGGGGGCTATCTTTGGATTCATGGGTTCAGCTATCTTCCAGCCATCCTGCAGTGAAGATCATGGAAGTCTTTGTGTGTTCAGACTTGGGTTTCTGTTATTAGACATCGTATACGCTGTATTGAACTTAATAGTTCTTAGAGGAAATTTGCTAAGCTTTGATTTCATTGGAAGAATATCTTATTTTATTTGATAAATTGCTGAATATTTCTGTCATACTGAAGATACCTGCGTTTCGTTTCCACTTGAAGCTATTGTTGCCGAATTCCTTTAGTTATTTTGAAGAACTTGTGTTTTTAGTTATTTTGAAGATACCTGTGTTTTTGTCGAGCCGTTTATTGTAAATAAACGCTTTTTTTTTTTTTTTTTTTACACTGTGGCATCAATCTTAAATGAATCCCGAACACACAGCAAAACTAATAGATGGAAACATACTTGAATACTTTTGTTCAGTCCTGTAGTTTACCTAGTACTTTTATTACACGAAAGTATTTTGCTAAAATTTATTTCAAACACAAAATACACTTTAAACTACTTAAATCACATTTACAGAAATTATTATCCATAGGCCCCCTCGTTTGCAGTTCTTTGCCTGATCCTGTATATCATTTTATCTATATTCTACAAATATTTCTTAGTAAACTGAATGCAGTTCAACGTGAAATTGCATAACTTATTAAAAAACCTCCTTTCAGTAAGTTACGCTCATATTCATTAATTTTCGAACTCTTTTGTGTAATCCTGTTTATCTATGTTGTATATCTATTAGCATTTATACACACCACTTAATGTGCATACATTTAGTGAAATTTAAAAGCGTATATCATAATTAAAAATGTATTTCATTCATCAAACAGCCATCATCCATAATACACAGTACTTCGGATAGAATATACTATTTCAAATATTTTTTGTGTCCCTGTATATCCAATGCATTTCGTATTATACGTGAACTAACTTATATCAAGAGTGGAGAATTTTCAGAAAATTCAACTTCCAAAGATTTCTTTGTATCAAGTCCGAAACTAGGGAGTACAAAGGGCCATGTGCCCCGGGGACCAGAACAAAAGCCGAAAGGGGGACGCTCCAAATGAAGATTTTGTTTGTGATTTCATGCAAAAATGCATGGACCGTAAAATGCCGAAAGTAAGCATTCCCGAAATATAAGCCCCCCCCCCCCCTTCATACATTTTGCAAATTATATAAACCCTAGGAAATGTATAAATTTCTAATATATCCCCTTCACACTCTCTCAATTTTATTGTCTATTTCACAAAAGTTATAATTAAATATCTCCCTTAAAATTTTTAGAATTTCCTGTCTGCTAAAGGGGGGTCTTACTTTCGATACTTTACGGTATATATGAAATACAAAGAATCTCGCAAATTAATGTAAAACCTATGGAAGCGTTTTTTTCAAATTTCTGAAAATAAAAAAATTGTATTAAAAAAAAAAAAAAAAAAAAAAAAAAAGAATCAGAATTGAAAAAGTAAGCACTAATCCAGTTATAATTTAAGCTTAATTATTCTGAGCAAGAATAAAAATTATTTAAAATTTTAAATATGCAAGTCAGAAATTTTAAAAAGAACTAAATTTAACGCTGCTACGTTAAACGTAGGTTTAACATTAGCGATCCAATTTGTTCGCGTGACTCGTGTAAGCTCTTAAAGCTCAAGCTAATGTTAACCTTATACGAGCATTGTTTGCTAGCATTTCAATTATTATAAAATGATTTTTATTTTTTAAGGATTTTTTTCTTTTTTTAATATTTTTTTGTATAGTGTGCATGCGGACGATAACTATTAATCTGTCCAGAAAGTGGGGGCGACGGTGGGGAGAGCTTAAATCCATGTTTGCCACAGTGAAAAAAAGGCTAGTTGCGGCCCTGCTTTGTATTGGTTGGCAGTATTTATAACACCGGTCTCTCCCTACGGTCTGTTCTGTCTAATATTTAAGGATTCACTAAAAAAACAGAAGTACTGGAGCTACACTCCTGTGATATTCGGTGCTATTACTGTTATTTCAAAGTTTCATTTATCATTCAGTGTTGGCAGGGATGTAGTAAAAGATATACGTTCTCGATTTTACAAGGCTACCTTCTGGATCTTTTCACACCGTATACCCTCTGTTTCCCAAGAAAGCTATAGTATGTACACTAGGGTATCCCTCTGCTTAAAGCGTATGCCATCTGTTTTTTCGAGACTACACCACTGAATGTTGTGCTGAAATTCTTATGCTGTAACTTGATCAATTATATATCTATGCATTTTTGACAAATTTTACGACGGAAAATTATATTCATGCGTGTTTATTTTCGCTTTAATCTCATTTGTTTTGATACATTAACTCCGTCCATTGTAAGTGTAACATGTATTCAAATGTAATATTATATGAGGAGCCCAGAAGCCAAGGGGTACAAGTGACAAAATTTAGATTTCGAGTAAATTGAGTTCAAAGTTACACATCGACTGTAATTGAATGAATTGAGATATGAAAATTTTGCTTATTTCTTAATGATCCTTGAGCCCTTGTTTCAATAACTGTTTAAAAAAAAGGTGGAATAGGATATTTTTAAAATTTATAACTAAGCAATATTTATCATCATTCGGCACTTATACCCCTTGGCTTCCAAGCAGTAATGAAAACTACTTGAAAACTAAAGGGTACAAGTGCCGAATGAACACAAGAAATGAAAAATTTTTAAATAAAAAATTGTATTTATGAAAAAATTAAAATTAATGTTGATAAGATACAAATAAGTAACATACAAATAAATCAAAGGGCAAAATTTTGTTCTAATATAAATTCTAAAAAAAGGAAAAAATATGAAATAAAAAAATGAATTTACGAAAAATTTATGAACAATGTTGATATAATGAATGAAATGAAAAACTTTTGTTCTAATATAAGTTTTAAATTTTTATTATAAGTTTAGAAACATTGGAATTTCATATTTTTTAACACTTACCAACAAAGTTGAAAAGTGAATATGATTTTGGTTTGTCCGTCCGTCTGTCCTAACTCTCGTAAATATATTCGGATTGCCCTGAAATTTTTGGGAATTATTCATGTTTGCTTCAACACGAACTTATTGCAAATGACTTTTGCAATGACTCTGTGCAACTTATTGCACATATTTCTAACATGATTAGTTTATTTACAGGGACAATCAAAAATTTTCCGTTACATTACGGGTTATGGGAAAAATCGTTTTAAATGAATTTGAAATATGTTACACCTTGTCACATGTTAAAATTTATATGCATTTATGAATTGCACTAAAATAGACATTCTATAAAATCTGAGGTGAAAAGAATAGTTATTAATTATTTACAGGACCATACAAAGATTTACATTACCTAATAATAAAGAGGGAATTGTTTGCGACTTGTTTTAATTATATTACAATTTTCATATATAATAAAATTAATGTATATCGCTGAGGCTTAATATAAATTATTTCGCACATAATACAAAGTACACAGTATTTACAGGGACACAAAAAAGATTTCAAATAGGACCGAATTTCTATAATTACGAATATAAAATACTACCGAATTACTGTATAATTTTCGATGATGATTGATGGATGAACAAAATGCTATTTTAATTATGATTTGCGCTTTTAAGTTTCACTAAATGTATACACGTTATATGATATGTATAAATGCTATAGTTCATATACAGGGCTACACAAAAATATTCGTAAAGGTTACAGACTATGAGCGTACTTTACTTAAAGATTTCTTTTAAATAAGTCTTGTATTTCTATGCTGAATTGCATTCAGTTTACTAAGAAATGCTTGTAAAATATAGGTAAAATGATATACAGGATCACACACAAATTTTTATGCATGGTCATCGATGAATGATAATTTCTGGAAATGTGATTTCAGTAGTCTTAAGTGTGTTCAATTTGAAGTAAATTTCAGCTAAATACTGGTGTATAATAAAGGTTCAAGATAAACTACAGGATGAACAAAAGTATACAAGTGTGCTTCCATCTATTAATATAAACTGCTGAAAGAGAAATTTCAAACTGTTATGCGTTTTCTTGCTAAACTAATTTTTCCCATTATACAGTATATATCAACCGACAAATAAAACATAGGGCTGTTAAAAAGTATCAGAATACATATTTGGCAATGGACTGTAACACTTTATTACCCTCAATAGCAAAAATTTTTAAAGATTTCAGGGAGTGTTCGAAAGTGCTTCATAATCCATGCTTAACGCATGATTTTTCTTACTTGATAACAGTTAAAATGCATATATTTAATGCATAAAAAAAGCAAATGGCTTTGTATGTATGTCGTTGGTCGTGCTTCTGCTATATAGACGTTAACGGACACAACTGCACTTATACCCCTTGGCCTCCAATCGTTTCACAGTTTTGGGAAAGAGGTTAAGTGACTGACCCCTATAACTCAGTACATAATGAAAAAATCACTCTTAACTCTTTACCTACAAATAAATAGACATATTTCCAGATAGCCTGTGCACTTAACTCATTTTTTTCAATTTTGTCACTTATACCCCTTGGCTTCTGAGCTCCTCATATATATTAAGATATTCTTCGAAAACCCCTAAAATTTTTTTTAAATTTTAAAATAAATTCTCCGTTTGATAAAATGTTAGAAATACGTTGTCACTGTACCGAATATACGCTAGATACCGGGTGTCCCAAAAATGACTGATGGATTTTAAAATTCAATAGCTTGCAAACGGTGACAGCTATTTAAAAATTTTTTGCAGGAGAGTTATGTTTAATGTCAAGAGTTTTTTTACCGTAATTTTTTATTTTAGTTCACATATAAAACAATAGGTGGCGCTGACGGCGATTGAAAGCCAGGTGACCAGTGCTGAGTGAAACGTCGACCTGGCCTTCAATCGCCGTCAGCGCCACCTATTGTTTGAGATGCGAACTAAAATAAAAAATTACGGTAAAAAAATTCCTGACATTATACATAACCCTCCTGCAAAAAAATTTTAAATAGCTGTCACCGTTTGCAAGTTATTGAATTTTAAATTCCATCAGTCATTTTTGGGACACCCGGTATATACAGAAAATTCCCTTCTATCATTTGGATTTTCCTAGATCTAGTAAATCTTATTTCATATTAATCTGAAAATTTTTTTTATTTTTTTAGATTAACAAGTAACAAAAGAAGGACGAAGCAATCAGTTCACTCGAACTTGTCTAATTCACGCAATCGACATTCTTTTTTTTTTCTTTTTTTTAAGATAGACAGAGAAATCTGTCTCTATCTAGAAAATGAAAACTAAGTACAAAATCTAAATTGTGTTACAGAAATAGCATCTGTTATTAAATAAGTAAATTCTTTTAATTATTGTGGTGTAAAATTTATAAATAAATGAACATTGTTTTTAATATTTTTGTCGTAATATTTTGTTTGAAGCGATAACGGATCAAGATATCACTACATCCTACTTTTTGGATATTTTAAGAATTATATTTTAACCACTTGATTACGGAGCCAGTAGCAGCAGTCAAGAATAGAGTGGTAGAAAATGAAAGAAAAAGGCCAAATTCGGAATTAAACAAAGGAAAGTTAAAAATTGCTTTAATGCCTTCGATGTAGGTCAGAAATAAATGTACTAAGCTATGCCCCCCTTCATGTTAGATAAGTTTTTGCCACTACGAACGAATTTATAACTTGAAAAGTTAATTTTTTCATGAATTCTAACATATTTGAAAAATGATTCATATATGATGGAAAATATTGTTCATTATTTTCGATATACCATTTAAATGTGGGTACCATTTAATATAACGTATATAGAGTTAATAACAAGGCGTATGAATAACAATTAATCAGGTCAAAAGCCATATCTCTAGATGAATTATTAGACAACCAATAGCATGATTTTAAACTTCAGTATTTTAAATGAAAAGGACTATGATGGTTTTGATAAAAATGATTTTCGAATAGTATACGAATTTCGGAAGTTAAATTCCTAAAAGTTTAAAACCTTCGGAATATTGAGAAAAGTATCATAATTCTTACGTAAAAGAATAAATAAATAAACAAATAATTCTTTTAAAACAATGTTTTCAGGTTGGTGGTGTCGGTATTGAAATGACATGTAAAACAGCTGTCATTCATATATCCTTTTCTTGACAACTACTTAAGTGATTTTAGTTTAACTTTCGACAAAAAAAGAGGTTTCTATTTTTCAACAAAATTTTTTACTTATCGGGTTTTTTTTTTCTTTACAGAAATGATGACTTTATAATTTAATCACTAGGAATATAAAATCATAAAATTTATTTTTATGTGATTACATTTGGAAGACTTATGGAGATTTTGAATCAAGATGTCTTATCCAATAAAATAGCATATGCGCTTTTGAAACAGCTTCCTATAAAACGGTCAGATGACTGGACAGTTTCCTGTAAACGTTTAACAGAATGAATAAAATAATACTCTTAATTTCAAATTTTTGAATTGGAAGAAGTTTTGTAAAATAATATGTCTGCGATCTCAATTAATAATGCCATTTTAAACCGAAATGCAGTATTCTGGAAAAATATTTCTTATCATTTAATTTAAAGCGAAAATAAGGTACTTTAATTAATTCTTTAAAAAAACACATAAATCATCTAATTGATAAAAGAGAAACAGATATTTGTAGTTATTCCAATATCGTAGAAATATTTGGTTACTTTTCTCTTCCCTTCTTCCTAAACACCTAGTTCCGACCTTAATGCAGAAAAATATATATTAATGTGATAATTTATTTTATTCAGAATTTATAAGCCATACAAAATTTGTATGGACAATGTTTTGACAGAGCATCTGTTTTGCGACACTACTAAGGCTGTTTTGAACGGCTGTTTTGAACAGCTCTGCTCAACAAACATAAAACGTTTTGATACATTTACAAATTCAGTTTTTAAAGGAAAGATACAAAATTGAAAGGCTTGACTATGGGAACGATTTGGAATCAAACTGTCCTTTAGATTATTATTATTATTATTATTATTATTAGTAGTAGTAGTAGTAGCAGTTGTAGTAAAATACCTATTCAGTTATAATCAATATTGATCACGCGACAAACACTTTTTTCACCCTTGTTTGACTGGTTAAACAGTTAAGAAACAAATAAAACAGGGTTAAAACTGGTTAAAAACAGGGGAGTCAAGGAAATGACACACAGGATTTTCTTTTCTTTTGTTACAATGTTTACGGTATCATATATTATTATATATTATTTCGTCACAAAGTAATAGCATTTTTGGTAAATACATATGCAATTATATGCTTTAAATATGAATAAATGAAGATAAAGTAATATGGCACCTGCAAAGAAATCGAAATCCTCCAGCATCCCTTATCATAAGCCATTTCAGTCTTTTTTATGATCAGGCTCGAACAGGGTTCTCGCTGACTTTTGACCAACATTAGCGATTTGCGAATAGGAAATATAAAACAGTAGCCAAACAAAAAGAAATGTTATCAAAAGAAATTAGGATTGAAACACTGAAAAAAATATATAGCAGGGTCAATAGTAAATAGCTATCTTTGATCTAAACTCCCAACACTGTACCCTAAACTCCCAACACTGTACGCGAAATCTCGCTACATTGCAGGATTGCAATCTCTGATGTGAAGATAGCTGCTTTCATTAACTTACCATATAAAAGACATAGATTTCGTGATAAAATTATGAGGACACAGGAATAATAAGCAGAAAAAAAGGAATATTTATTTACTAGCAATAAAATAACTTCAGATAAAAACACTATAGAAATAGTTTTTTTTTTTTTTTTTTTTTTTTTTTTTTTTTTTTTTTAACCACCAGATTGTCTTTTACCACCAATTAATAATTGAAAGTAATGAAATCAGCGTAAAAAGACGCTTGCTTTAGCAGAAGGATGTTTAGTTATGTTAACTACAATCTGGGTATATTTTCCACATGCCAAATACTCCAGGGACAAAACATGATCTGCTGGTAAATTTTTTTTACAATTAAAGCGTTAACACTAGAACCACCTTAGTAATCATTTTGACCGCTTCCAAGTAAATGTATTTCGAATTTCGATTTTAACTAGTTTTGTCTTTCTGAAGTAGTTAAACAAATAGGCTAAATGGTGTAAATAAAAGTCTGGTGTGGAATATTTTTAAAATACTTGTGTAAAATTTTCAGCTGTTTTATTTTTAATTAAACAAACAATCACTTTCCTGTAGCGGTTTTAGGCATTTATTTAATTTTTATTAATAATGATCTTAACTTTTTCTATTTAAGTAATAAAGAGTTTAACATAGTATGAAGCAAAATAAAGGTTCGATGAAAAAGAATCTGAACAAAAAAGAAAGAAAGAAAGAAAATCTTCGATGCCCCTCTCCCATCTCGAACTTTCTGATATCGGGGCTACAATCTGTTATTGATCACTAGATGATGATAGTTACTAATTAATTGCTCTGGTAACTAGGATCGTATGTTTTAACTCCCTTTTTGGGGGGAAAGGGAGATATACTTCTATATTTAAATATTTATACTTTTTGTTGGTATTTTTTAGTCATGTGCTAATAAATGCACATTATGAAAGAACACATGGCTGAATTGCCAAATCTATTATTTTTTTGTATATCAGTATTTTATTCGAGTAAATGTTGTAAATTGACAACATTTTCTCGAATAAAATACTAGAACGTTCCAATTAAATAAAACAACATTTTTTGTACTGAAATACTGTTAACCAAAAATACGGATACTTTTTAACTCTGACATAATAATTATTCATTACTGCATCTTCTGCGAAAAGAAGTAGAAAAAACTGGCTTTACATTAATCCATATTACTATAATTAAATGATTAGCAAAATAAAAGCTTGTGGTACAGAAACGCACCATATATCTGTACAAGCTTGCAGTACACATCAAACAGCAAAAAATAATAGCATGTGCCAACAAAAAATAAATACTAATATTGTGCCTTGTCGGTTGAATGCAGAATTAAGCACAAAATACAGTCCTTGACAGAAAAAAAAGGAAAAGAGAGAAGGAAAAAAGAAACTGCCTGTTTTTGAATCGAAGATCGTTTATAGCACATTATGAAATAATTAATTTTTATTTAATATAAAGAACGTAGTAGTACAATGTTTAATGAATTTCGGAACATAGTGATATATCTAACTGTATTTGTATCGGTTAAAAAAAAAGAAAGACGAATGTAATTGCCGCTTTTTGAACTGAAGATCGTTTGTAAAAAAGACTTTCGTAAAAAGATCTTTTTAGTGCTCAAATAAAACCCTAAGACAAATTATTCTTGTGTAAACCGTCGAAAGCACAGCGTGAAATAAGGAATTTTTACTTAATATAAAGAACGTAGTAGTACAATGTTCAATGAATTTCAGCACATAGTGATAATTCATATCTAACTGCATTTGTATCTGTTAAAAAAAAAAAGAAAGAAAAAAAAGAAAGAAAGAAAAGAAAAAAATTGAAGAAAGAAGAAAGTAACTGCCTCTTTTTGAACTGAAGATCGTTAGTAAAAAAGACTTTCGTAAAAAGATCTTAGCGTCCAAATAAAATCCTAAGACAAATTTTTCTTGTTTAAACCGTCAAAAGCACAGTTGAAATAATTATTTTTTACTTAATGTAAAGAATGCAATAGTACAATGCCTAATGAATTTCGCCACATAGTGGAAATTCATATCTAACTGCATTTGTACTTGTTAAAAAAAATAAAAGGAAAAAAGAAAGGAAAAAAGGAAAAGATTAACTGCCTCTATTTGAATTTAAGAAAGAAAAGTTTTTAAATATATATATATACATATATTTATATATATATATATATATTTATTTATTTAAAGTTTCACACCACAATAATTACAAAATAGCATTTTAATACGATTTAAAGCAATTTTCCTTTTCGGTTTATGAATACAGCGTGATGAAGACATTTTAGAAAAAGTTATCGAAGTAGACGACTTAGTTTACAAACAAAAGGAAAATGCACGTAACATAACCTATTGTTATCGGCAATAGCAGGTTTTCATTTCTTTTTCTTTCTTTTTTTGCGCGCATTTCGAATAGTATTTTTTGTGAAAGCTATTCTCCTCCGTAACATTAACACTAGAACACAGAGGGGGTCCATTCGACTCAACCATGTGATTAAATTTAATTTCGAACAATAAAATTTTCTTGAAATAATTTAAAATTCATTGACGCAGATTTACGTTAAATATACCAATTAAATAATTTTGAATAAAAATTTTGGTGAAAAATATTATTATGAAACTTGAGTAAAATTTCCAGGCGTTCTAATGTTAAGTCTATGATGAACGTTTGATAAATTTTAAATCCTTCCTCTCTGGTTTTCAAAAAAAAAGTGTCAATTTGATTCGAGAAAATGCTGAGGTTAAAACAGACAAAATTTACAATACAAATTAACTGTTGAGAATAATGAAGGATTTTGAGCACCTTATGCACGTATACTGGTCTCTCGTCACCAAATGGTTTAAGGATGGCTTTTAATTCTCAAAATATTTCTAAAATCTATGCTTAGTTTAATATTTTACGTGTTGAAAGCTGATGAACTGTGAGTAAAATCTGAACACGTCATATAAAATTAAGTCTATACTTTAGAAAATTTTTGAAAACAAAGAAAAACTGAGACATCTTTTAGGAAGTATATACAAAAAATATAAATTAAAAATATCAATTTCCACAAGAGATATTTTAAATATACGAACGCATGAAATACCCATAGACTTAGATTAGTCAGGCGAATTCGTAAGCTGAGTGATCAGCTCCGTTAATTTTGATGATAGCTATTTCGTTACTACATACGCTAAAATTTATGTTGAATTTAAAGAAGAAACATTAATGAGTGAATAAATTGTTAATGTGTTTATGAAAAATTTTGACAACATGCGGTTATAATTAGGAAGCGATCCCATAAAAATTATTAACGTTTTGGTATTGAAAACACGTTAAGTTGACCGCTTCCCGGTTTTGCCCGTACATCGTAGGGGCAATGTGTTTTTGCCAATCATGATTTGCCCGTACCATGTACAGGCATCCATACGCCAACCATAATTTATTATTATTACCAGTAACTTTTTATTGTAAATTTTGTATTATTTAATCCGAGCATTTTTCTGATTCGGTAAGACATCATTCGGTAAGTAATCATAAAATATTCGTCATTAAATAACGCAAAATTATCAGTCGGCGTTTCTGAATAAAACAAGGTGGCCAAATTGGGAACAAAACGTTTTACATGCCGATTCTTAAGTTTTTCAAAAAATTCTCAAAAAGGATTAATCACTTATTTTATTTAATATGTATACACTGTATTTAACCGCTTACCTGATTCTACGTGCGTCATACTGTATATATCGAGTGTAATATAATGTATTACACTCGCCAGTAAATTTTTATTGTAAATTTTTCATTATTTAATCAGAGCATGTTTTTATTTATTTATTCAGCTATGCTACAATTTCAGTTTTGAAAAACCGGTGAGAAAATGTTAAAAATACTGTAAAAACATGAGAAGATGGACATTATTTGACAGTTTTTTTTTTTCAAAAATATTAATCAGTTAAGCGGTTAAAGGGATATATAGCGATTTTCTTTTGTAAAAATTCAGATGCTAAAAATACTTCAATCAACTATATGAAAGCTAGAAATTGTAACCCACAGTTTTCCAGAGTAACTAATTTAAAGTGTTTTTTCTTCAAAGAACTTACCATAATTTTTAAACAGGTTACTTTTTAAAAAAATCCCTACTGTTAATATATTATCTAAAAAAATATCGCAAAATTGACAAATCTACTTATTTTTTGAGGCTGTTGCAAAAATATATTAAAATATAACGCTGATTTTTTTTCAGATTTATTTAACAAATCATTTTTTTTAAATTTTCATTTCCTTTTTAAAGCATTTCATTGCTTGAAAAATTGGATGTCTCATTTGTTCAAATTCCAAAATTCAACATTCTTCGCTTTTTATTAAAAAATCTAATGATTACCATAATGGAATAACAAACGCAACACGGTAGCTCTGCTTGTCCGCTTTTCCCGACACCTCAAAACATTGCTGATAGTATCCCGTCCGTTCCCTCCCCAAACGATCATAAAATGTTCCATTATTGTATAGGACATATTTAGATTAGATCAGTGTTGGGCACGTTCACAAAATAAACGAACTAACTCAAACTCACGTTCAATTTCTGAAAAGTGATTTAAGTTCACGTTCAAACTCAAAAAATTTTAAGCGAACGCGTTCAAATCACGCTCATTTGTAAAAGTGAACGAAATTCACTAAAAAGTTCACTTTTTTTTTATGTTTGGATATTATTGTCCAAATTTACAAAATTTTGTGAGCTAATCATTTGATTATTCGATATGTAAGATAGAGGTATGCACGGACGGAAATTTCCAGGCCCTATCCATAGAAAAAAAAATGTCCGGCCCGATATTAAAATAAAAATTTCAGCCCGAGCCCAGTCCGGCTCGTAGAGAAAATTTAGCGGCCCGATATAATAGCTAAAAACAAGGGCCGACCCGGCCCGACATAATAGCTAAAACAAGACCCGAGCTTGGCCCGGCCCGGAAAAAAAGTTGAAATTTCGCACCGAACCCGCCCCAACCCCGAGTACATTTCTACCGGACATTGATATTTACCCTTACGGAAAAGTTCTGGCCAAAAAAACTTACCTTAGTCTGGTTATAATCTCTATTTACGCAGAAGTGCCTAGGCTGCGATGTTTATGCTTTTAATGAACCTTTGTTAGTTGTATGTAAATGTTTCAGCTATCATTAATATTATTAATCTATCTTCCATGTTATGGAGACATAAAAATCTAAAAAATGATATATGGTAAAAGTAAAATCTAAGATGAAACCGCATTGGAAAGAAAGAAAAGTTTCTTTTTTAGCAAGTGTAAATGTTTAATATATTTTTTCTACCGTATTATTGTATTCATTTTGCATGGATGAACAGTTTAAAAGAACTTTAAAAGAAGTTTTCAGTTTTCAGTTTAAAAGAAAATTCCGTCATAGGCAGTTTATTCCATATGTCCTCTATTGAAAAAAGCCTGGAATCTACGATTCTTAAAAAAGAATAAAAATCCAGTCTTTAATTGTATAAAAACGGCAACTTAAAAGTATGTGCTTTTTAGCAAAATCAAGCCAAATTTTACTGTTTTTTGAACAGACTTGGCCCTGTCGAGAAAAGGATTTTCATATGGGATGATAAATAAGTATAGTACAATATTGGAAGGAATATATCTCCTAGCTATAGCTTGAAATAAAATTTTATTCGTCTTTAATTTGTTAAAAAAGGGTAAAATTTATACATCCTAAGTAATTTAACATAATTAAATGCACAGAGTAAAAATAACAACAGTTCTTTTGTCAGGCATCTCTCTCTCCTACCCTTAATCCCCCGAAAGGATAATTTTATTTATTTATTTATTTATTTTTACAGTCAAGCTTTCAAAATGTATGTTATACAGTGAGACGAATTTTAATAAATGAACTAATTTCATTTTGCGATTTTGAAATGTACTAGTCGAAATTTTCTTTTCAATATTCAATATTTCTTAAATGTTAAAACATCTGTAAATGCTCTACTGAATTTATGTGTTTAAAACCAAATTGCCTTGTATGAGGAGATCTAAAAAAATTCCTAGTTTAGTTTATTTCATGTTTATGTTCTCCGTTAAAGAAAAAAAAATAGCCTGGACTACGGATGTTAGCAAAGACATTTATTCCAAAATTCTGGTTAACCCTTCCACTGCATTTTGTTTGTAGGATTGCTGATAAAAAATTAAATGTTTGGCATAAGGAAATCCCTTTTCTTTTTGCATATGAATCGATAAAATTTGCATATGTAATTTCTTAAAGCTGTTCTTAACTTCTGCAAAATGTTTTGACATATTTACAAATTCATTTTTAACGAAGAGATATAAAATTGGAAGGCGAGACTA
This sequence comes from Maratus speculifer, assembly GCA_964019185.1. Classification (NCBI taxonomy): domain Eukaryota; kingdom Metazoa; phylum Arthropoda; class Arachnida; order Araneae; family Salticidae; genus Maratus; species Maratus speculifer. Next base: position 93,230,354 of record OZ025302.1, read on the forward strand.
TTGAAGCGCTTTTGAATTGAATTCAATATTCCATTTTCTGATAATAAAATTACCTAACGAGTTATAAACTACTTTCATCATATGATTTTCTTCCTTTCTTCGACTGCTTTTTTCTACTTTCGTCGGAAAATGCGGTTCAAAATGTTAACTCTGATGGCTTGTTCTGAAATATTTATAGCGTTTTGTTAAAATTTTTTTAAAGTGAGTGGGATTTGATAGTTTCTGAATAACAACAACTGCTAATTTTATGCATTTCGGAACAAAAATAAATTACAATTTATACCACAAAGTTTTTTAAGAACACCCTTGATAATCAAATAGGGATTTTCATTTGCCTATAAAGTTGACGCATATTTAATTATTTCAATTTATTGTTCCATGACAATGGCCTTTCACACAGACTGCTGAGACTGAAAAACAGACTTTAAACAGCTAATAGGACATCGTTTTCTGAACGATATTTTGCATTTATAGATAAATGAAAAAAAATTAATTTACAGCAGTTTGAATCAGAACTATGAAATTTTTTGAATACAGGAATGAAAATAAATTAAAGATAGATTGAAAATTCATTTATTATTTTAGAAGTAAAATTCTTCTTAAAATCAGTAATCTTTTTATAAAAAAAAAAAAAAAAAAAAAAAAAAAAAAAAAAAAAAAAATTCAACATCTCACTGAATAAAGAATTGTGAAAACTGTGACAATTTGTGAAGGCCCCGCGGCCGCATCAACTCTTACCCTCACATAAATCTGGATCTGTACATCATTTCTTTAAAGCCAATCTTCTTTTTTTAAATCTAAAAATTTAAACATTTTGTACGGCTTAAAATTCGGATACGAATACATAATAATTATTAAGATGCTACTAGATGCAGTATAATATAAATATTTAAATGAACGCATATTTTATACCACTCTTTTTCTATTCTAAATTCTTTCTATCGATAGTACACATTATCGATTGTAATATGTAGAAAGTTTTGCAATAGATTTAAAACATCCCTTTTACAAACACCAAATTTTAAGCCTCATCCCTCCATCCCCCCCCCCCCCCAAAATAATAAATCCATAGTTGCGTTAAAAAAGTGGAAAAAAAATAGTTAATTCATTTAAAATTGTTATAACATGCCTTAAAAATCTACCGCCTCTATTAAGGATGTATTTCGATTCAAACTGCTTATTTTCCGATTTATTTTTAAATTCATTTTTGCTCTCAAATGCATCAAAATGGCACATTCTCTTATTTAGAAATTACTCAAGGTGCCGTGATTATTAATTCGTTGATAAATGCAGAAAATATTGCAAAAAATGCAATCAAAAACGGCACTTTGAACTGATTTTTAAGAAGCGGGAGACTTGGGAATGAAAAAAAAGGGTCATACTGAGAAGATAATTTCTTATAAATCAAATTCTAATGAATTGAGCGTAAAAAGACATCATACGACACCTTATATTTCTCTTCAAAAATCCCCTCAGCAAGTTTCATATTTCTACTTTTAAAAATGTTTCCGAAATTATATCAGAAAATTTTGAGCTGTTGAAGGTGGAAAAGCGTTTTTTCGAATACATCCTTAAGGAAGGAAATGCGGCATGATAATTTTTCTGGGGATAATGCACCGGGCAAAAAATTTCATCACAATCATTGAAGAAAATTGTAACTGACGATAGAAACTGTAAAAAAAAGCTTAAAAATAGCATAAGAAAAATTCTGTAAATATTTTAATATAAAGTATTTTGTAATATAATTAATAATAATAATAGATTAAAAAAAATGATAAAACCATGTCCAAAACCTAAAACTGTGATATGTACGTATGCATGATTTCTTTTGATGAAAAAAATTTTCTGTTTATCAGCAGAAATAATTACAATTTGCGGATTAGAAAATTAGATATGTTAATTTTGGACGATGCATAAAATATTTTAACATAAAATATTTTAATTTATTTAATATTTATTTATACTTAAAAAAAAAAAAAAAAAAAAAAAAAAAAAATAGAAAAATAAAAGGGGGGCGGGGAGAAAGAAAAGGAATGGAAAAAGAAATGAAATCGTTTACATTACTTTGTATGTTTAGAAAATATTTGCAAATAGGTTGCAGTTTAAAAATCAATTTTATCAATATTAATGTATCCATTTTAAAGATATGGATAATAAACATAATAGAAATTATCGTTCTCGAGACGAAGAGTTTATTCGTCGTCAAATTTAATAAACTGCAAAACATAATTTTTCACTTTCAAAAAATAAGATTATCTGTGTATATACAAGAGCGAATCCAGCCCTCCATTTAGAGGAGGGTCATAACAATGAGAGAAATGCCACCATAAGAGAGCATTGACTGTCGCATTCTGAAATTCAATTTAAATCCCCAAATTTTAGTAAGATTTCCTAAAGAATTCTTCACATTTAACGAAATATGGAAAACGCTATTTCAATCGCTTAACAACTGAATAAGTGCACTTGCAAGTATCTTGCATGTAAGATTAAAAATGACTTCATAAATTACCAAAATTTATGTAATTTGGATTTGAGTACAGCTTTAAAAAAATAATGTTTTGCATCCCAAAGCAAAGGAGAAGTTAGAAAGAACTTAATATACATTTCATTTGAGTATATCTTTAAAACTTTAGATGGTTCCACATCCCAAAGCAAAGGAGAAATTAGAAAGAACTTAATATACATTTCTTTTTTTAAATGTTCCTTAAAATTTTTCTTTGTTCAAAGTGGAGAGTGGGAGGGAACTCATGATTCCCGTAACCCCTCACATTATCAGATTAAAATAAAGAAATTAATGTTTATCTTGTTCGAATTCTATACTTGAGAAAGTGGCTTTCATCTTCCGTTGCAAAATGCTATTTTTCATAACAATGTAATGCATTTCACAAAAATAACTTCGACTTTTCAAAAAATATTAGCTGTCCTGTGTCCCCTCCCCCTCCACCAAAAAACCTTCACCGAATACATCTTTTAAAAGCAATTCAAAGTTTATTAAACTATAATATATAATTTCCCATTTGTTTGAAAACTATCTTTACAGTTATGTGCATGATTTTGTTTAAATGCCCGTGTGTCAATTTTAAAAGTGAAAAGTATTTTTTAATGGAAATAAAAAGAAAGAAAGAAAACAGTTTGCACGTATAAAGAATCTTCACAAATTAAAATCTTACATTAATCATTTGTCATCACGTTATTTATGCATGTATATATATATATATATATATACACTGGTGTCCAAAAGTTAAGCATAATTGGTAATTAAGTAAGTAATGAAAGAAATATAAATCGAAATGTGGTGAAACTCCAGGTATGTAAACAAAATAGTACGCGTCATATATTTTCGCGAAGAGTTTTCCCCGAAATCGAACAGGGGCCGTCAACAAATTGAAAAAGAACGAAGATCTTTTGGATAACCCTGTCAAAACTAATGTAGCAAAAGCGTTCAAACTGCACATTATGATTAAGTGGCTTATTGTAATGTACTGTGTTTATTTTTATAAGGATAGCATGTATACTCGTAGAGAAATTAAGGTTTTTATAAAAACAGTCCTAAGTTTTTTGCTTATAATTTGCAGAGTTCTTAATATAAAATAATGGAATCACGGAAAAAAGCGTCCCCGGAAAAAAGCGTCCCGGAAAAAAGCGTCCCGGAAAAAAGCGTCCCCGGAAAAAGCGTCCCCGGAAAAAAGCGCACCGGAAAAAAGCGTCCCTTTTTACAAATCACATATTTAAATAAGTCTGATAATAGTACACATGGTTAATCTTAGAATATAAACACTAGAATGAGACGGTTTTATGAAATTAAAGTCTTTAATCTATCGGGACTCAGATGGGCGAAGGTGTGGGGGGGGGGGGGCTTTAAAAGTTATCTCAAAACCTGTTATTGCCTCAATGAAAAAAAAAAATTGTAGGATACGAAAAATAAGATAATAAACACTAGGTACTTAAATGATTTTTTTAAATTCAGTCTCCCTTGTTCTCCTGTGGAGTGGGGCGGGGGGAGGGGAGAGGGTATCTACAAACTTTGAAATATATCTCTTATATTTATTTTTTTAATATTATTTATAATTTGATTATTTTTATTATAAAATTACATATTAATATTTTATTATATTTTATATTACATTTATATATTTATATAATATATAACATAAAATATAATAATAAATATATAAATATAATATAATAATAATACATAAATATAAATTAAATATAAAATTAAAAATAAATGTAATTAAATATTAAAAATTATACTTATTAACAAAAGTTTATTTAAAAATGATAATATTTTATTAACTCATAATAAATCAATAAAAATAAATGTATTAATAAATAAAATTAAATATTAAAAATCTAGTTTCATCAACAAGAATTAATTTTAAAAATGATAATATTTTATTAACTTATAGGACATAATAAAAATAAGTGTATAAATATGTAAAATTAAATATTAAAAAATCTACACATTAACAAGAAATTATTTAAAAAATGATATTTTATCACCCGCCATTACTGATACTATCGTCATATACCTCCAGCAATCTCGCTACGTATCCCCAAGGGTACGCATATTAAAGGTTGGGAACCGCTGTCCTACGAGAATGATATAAATGAGACATTTGTTGCCACTTTAGTTTTTATCATTTATTTATCCACAAGTTCAATATTTATCAATTCCTTGTCACTTTTTTCTGATCACTTTTTGCGCTCTTGTTTTCCAGTCACTTTTTTCCCTAAATTCTAAAAAACATTTCGAAAAAATGTTACCGTCTAAAGCAGTGATAGATTTGGAGTTTGTAGGCTCACCCCCCCCCCCCCCCCGCCACCACAGAAGAACAAGGGTGGCTGAATGAAAAATATATATATGAGTTGATATTACTATGAGTTAATAAAATATTATCATTTTTAAATAAATTTTTGTTAATGAGTATAATATTTAATATTTAATAATATTTATTTGTACATTTTTTTATTTTTTTTTATTTAATTTTATATTTAATTTATAATTATGTATTATTTATTTATTATAAATTATTTATTATAAATTATTATTATTATTATTATTATTATTAATCAATTAATTATATTATTAATTATTTACAATTAATATATTGTATTAATATATTAATAATTAATATGTATTATATAAGTATAAATATATAATATAAAATGTAATAAAATATTAATATGTAATTTGATAATAATAATAAAAATAATAATCATATAATATATAAATTAATTATGTATAATTTAAATTATAAATAATCAAATTATAAATAATATAAAAAAATAATGTAAGAGTTTGAGTAAATTCAGAGTTTGTAGACAATCGCCCTCTCCCCCCCCCCCCCCCCCCAACTACCACCACAGAAGAACAAGGGAAACTGAATTTAAAAAAATCATTTAAGTACCTAGTGTTTATTATCTTATTTTTCGTATCCTACAATTTTTTTTTTCATTGAGGCAATAACAGGTTTTGAGATAACTTTTAAAGCCCCCCCTCCCCCCCACCTTCGCCCATCTCAGTCCCGAGAGAGCAAGGATGCTCAAATTTCATAAAACCGTCTCACTCTAGTGTTTATATTCTAAGATTAACCATAACCATGCGTACTATTATCAGACTTATTTAAATATGTGATTTGTAAAAAAGGACGCTTTTTTCCGGTGCGCTTTTTTCCAGGGACGCTTTTTTCCGGGGACGCTTTTTTCCGGGGCGCTTTTTTCCGTGCGCTTTTTTCCGGTGCGCTTTTTTCCGCCTACCAAAATGATGTTCTTTTCTGAAAATATGACAAACATCATTGTACACAATACCCTGTCATCAGAATTTAAAAATAATAAAAATTGTATGAAAAATGAGTAGGTTTAGTAAATAATTTTTCATTGCGCATGCTTCAACGATATCAAAATTTCATTTGCATATTATGTTAGTTAAATGTTTAGAACAACGTTTTTGAAAGTCTCAAAAACATAGCTTAAAAATTCTGAAAATTATCGTTGATAGAATGAGATCAAAATCCTTTGTTCCCTAAATGAAGCAAAAAGATGAGGGGTTGTATCCATATTCCATTGTTTAGTGCCTACACAATATAGCATGTACAACTATATTTGGATAAAACCCCTGACTTTTTTGCTTCCTTTTAGGAATACGGATTTTGAATTGATTCTATAGACGATCATTCTCAGAATTTTCAAACTATGTTTTTGAAACTTTTACAGAAGTTGCTCTATACATTTAGCTAACACATTATGTAAATGAAATTTTGATATCGTTGGCGCATGCGCAATGAAAAATTATTTACTAAACCTACTCATTTTTCATACAATTTTTATTATTTTTAAATTCTGATGACAGGGTATTGTGTACAATGATGTTTGTCATATTTTCAGAAAAGAACATTATTTTATATTAAGAACTCTGCAAATTATAAGCAAAAAAACTTAGGACTGTTTTTATAAAAACCTTAATTTCTCTACGAGTATACATGCTATCCTTATAAAAATAAACACAGTACATTACAATAAGCCACTTAATCATAATGTGCAGTTTGAACGCTTTTGCTACATTAGTTTTGACAGGGTTATCCAAAAGATCCTCGTTCTTTTTCAATTTGTTGAAGGTCCTCTGTTCGATTTCGGGGAAAACTCTTCGCGAAAATATATGACGCGTACTATTTTGTTTACACACCTGGAGTTTCACCACATTTCAATTTATATTTCGTTAATTACTTACTTAATTACCAATTATGCTTAACTTTTGGACACCATATTATAGATATTCTAATAAATATATAAAACGATTTTAGAAAGGGCAAACAATCAAGAAATCATTGTATATATAACGATTTGCGATACTGAAATTTAAAATTAATGTATATATATATATTTTACCAGAAATTTTTTTTTGTAATTTAGGCGAAATTTGCGTGAATAAAGAGATTGTTTCTCGTTAAAGATAGAGCAGTAACTGCCATCATGACAATTACCAAATTGATTGTAAGCGTTCCTAGACCACCCATAGACTTATATAAGAGACCACCTTAGTTGAAAAAAAAATTGAAGAGAATGCCAGAACGGTGATTGCAATACGATTAGATAACTAAACACCCAAGGGAAAGCGGTATTTATGGTCGACTCAGCCTGTTCAACAAAGCACAAAACAAATCTCTAGCCGATGACGCCTCCACTTGTAAATCGTATGTACATTGACAAGTCACACGAGTTTCTATCCTTCTTTCTCGTCACTGGGATGGGCGACAACAAAGATGTTATCTCTTCCGTTCCGCAAATTCTCCTATTCAAAAAAGAGTCCCTCTAAAATGGGACTTTAATAACCGATAAAAAATACTACTTTATTTTCCCACGCGGATGCTTGCTTGTAACATAGAACAAACGGTTGGACTGGGGAAATTTTCAGGATTCTATTTCACTACATTAAAACTTAAAAAGAGAAAGGGAATGTCTCCTGAAATATTATGTCATTTTTTTCATTCATACAAAATTTTAGTTTGCTGTGACAATTTGATCCCGAATTATCAAAGTTTGAAATTAATGTATTTTCATACAAGAAACAAAAAAAAAAAATGACTGCAATGAAACAAAATTTAAAAATATATACATTTTTGAAACATTTATGAAAACTAAAATTTTGTATTCAAAATTGCCTCATGCTTTTTACGCATTTTTTAGAAGAAAAAAGAAAGAAATCCGACAGCTAAGATCTGTTCTACAGTTTATCATTGCCAGTCGGGTTTGGGTTAAGTTTATTTCTACTTTTTTGCAACAGGTCCGGTTGATTATCTTTTTTTTGTGGTTGTTGCTTCGGATCGGATTTTAACTCTTGTGATTCGGGTTAGGGTTGACCAGATTTTTAAAAGGAATATCCAAAATAATTTTCCGCATTAAAAAAGCTACATACAATAATATTTTTATAATGGATACTCCCAAATGTACACATCTAGTCAGCGAACACTGTTGAAAAGTCTTAATACTTATATATTTATATGCTTATATCGCTGAATATGGCATGTTCATCTTGCACTCTGCCCACATGTAGCATCTGTATGCATACATAAGCTATCAAAAGTATCATACATGTGCTTATGTGTGTATAAAAAATATTGGCAATATTTTTTCATATCCCGAGAAAAGAAAAAATGTTCTTATGGTCACATTTTTTGTAATTTATTTTTCATGCAGTAGTTTGAATATATACTCATGCATACTAAAATACATATGTATATTTTCACCTGAAACATAATTGGCTGTTTGTGTTTAGACGGTCAATTTTTAACACAACAGATATAGACCATAAAGGGGTTCTCCTTGGAGGGGGGGGGGTCTTTCTTAGGGTACCAAGCCCATACTTATTTCATGGAAAATCAAAGTTTGAATAAAACCCGAAAAACCCCGAACGATTAGGCCGACGGACGCGATTGCATTGGAACCCAGCACCCCCCGTCTACCAGCCACCAGCCTGAAACATAGTTGTGCTCAAACATTTTGTGAAAACGCAAACAACCCGACTTTCAAAAGATCTAATTATGATTCATAAAAATTATTCTAGGCAATCCAACCCGCAAAACGAATATAATAATTAAAACCTGAAATTAGAAATTTATGTGCAACGTGACCGGATGCAAGATTCTATTCAATGATCTCGATGTCTGTACTATTCAGAGGTTATACAATATTTGAATTTTTAAAAATGAATTTTATAAATATCTAAACACTTTTTTTTCTATAAAAACATAACTTAGTAGTAGAGATATAAATGTAGGTTACTTTTTTTTTACAATTGCATCAAAACCTAATTTACTTTCCTTCGGGTCGGGTTGCTGGTTGCACAAAATTATTTTAGTGCTTTCGAGGTTCAAGTCGGGTTGTGGATCAAACTTATTCTATTTGTGAGCTTCGGATCGGATTGAGGGTTGATTGTTAAGCATGCTTCGAAAGGAAGACGCAAAGTTTCAATGTCACGTTTTCTAAAAGATTTTAAACTAACTTTTAAAGACACAGGATGCGCAGTGAAAGATCCATTCAGTGCAAAGTAGTTGCGAATACTTTAGTATTTATGTGATATTTCTAATTAAATCAATATGTTTTTCAAAATTTGATATTTATTGCGTTTATACTGATATTGGGCTGCATTGCAGAAATATACTGTTAAAAATTGTTATCTAAGATGTCTAAATCGTCCGTGTTGTTAATGGTCAATAAATTCGGCTAATCATCGTTTTTTTTTTTTAAATCTCTATCAACAATCAACAATGTTTTTATGCTTCTTCTACAATGGGTACTTCCAACACTGCTCATCACTTTCGCTGAATGTCCGCAAGTCAAAATTTGTATGCAATAGAAAAATGCGCTTTTCTCAAAAACTGTGTGACGTAGGGTTAATCGCTATAGTTTTCCAGCAAATTTTAAGTTAACGTCTACTATCTTTATTTATTTTTTTTTTTCACAATTTTAGTTTAAGTAGATTCGGAAATAGATGGGGGAGGGGAATGTTTTTGCACTACATTTTTAGCATAGCTCTGAAAATCTAACACTTAAAAATTTTAAAACAATGTGGGTTTTTTTAGGTCAGCGCTACGACACTCTTCATCGCACACGATGTACAAAGAAATTTTTTTTTCCTGAATAATTTAATTAATCCCTCTACATTTTTCCTAAATTTATTTGTGAATGTTTAATAATCTGTAAATAAATAGGTCAATAATCTTTATGAGTTCTCCCAATTTGAACTTTCCACATCCCATAGTTTACGAGTAAAATGGTTGCGACAGACAAAAAACTAACACAAGAGGGAGATCTTATAATGATTCCGTTTAATTTTTTAAGTACAAAACTCTAAAAAATACTTATTACAGTTTCTCTTTCATGGTTATGTTTTTCACTTAAAAAAACAGTCATGGGCTGCGTAATTGGCACGTTTATTCCAAAGTTTTGGTCTTTCCATACTTCTTTCTGTATATCCCATTGTAAACTAAATTGTCTTTAAAATGAATCCTTAACTGTATCTAAATATCTGAAATATTATTAACAACATTTATGTATTTCCACGGACTGGAGGATTAAAAATATGAAAAATTCTACACAGATGAACCTTTTAAGAAAAATCTCTGAAAAAAATTCATTGTAGACATATTCTTTATTAAGAAATTCGCCGTCTCTTACAAATGTGTTATAATTTTTTCCCATGGATTATTCTGTCCATTTGGCACCGATCTAGAAATTGTTTCGTTTAAGATAGGATTTCGTCATATACAGATTTTTGTAACACCTTTTATAATACTTAATTCCCCTCCCCTAGCATTGTATATATACTATTCTTTAAAGAGAATTTTAAATGTTGAATTACGGTAATTTAAAACTACAATAAACTCTGGCTAAGGCGGAATCGATCGGGATCGAGAAAATTTTCCATTATAGACAATATCCCGTCTTAGACAAATTCTACTCTATGTCTGCGGATTCGTAGGGACTAGAAAATCTTTCAAAGTTAGATATATTTCTGCCTAACACACATTCCACCTTATACAGAGAGTTTACTGTATATAAGTATTTTCGGCGAAAATTGCATATAATCCAGGTCCGGTTAGGCGCGGCCCGAGCCTGCAGAAGAAGTAAGACTAGGGTACCAACCAGAGAAGTGATACCCAGACTAAAAGCTTCCTGACGCACATGTAGGTCCAGGGCCGTAGCTGAGGGGGCGCTATAGGCGGCTCAGCCCCCCCCCCCTGAAAAAAATTTCACGGTCACTAAAAGAATTTCTGCTCTGAAAATTCAAATGAAATTCTGTTCAAAAATCTAATTTAGATTTGAGATCTTTTTACAATTTTGCAGAGTTACTAAATTGTATTTAAAATAAGTGTTTCAACTCTAACTCATCTTATTCGTACATATGAAGCTAACATGATGTTTAGTTTTACACCACTTATACACCCAAAAATTTCATCATCATGTATTTTTCTTAGCATAAAATGAAGTTATTACAACAGTTTAATAAGAAACATAGTACCTACAATGTGAATATGCATAAATTTATCTTTCTGCCACAGAGAGAGAGAGAGAAAAAAGAAATATGAGCCCCCCCCCCCCCCCCAATCGTTCACTTGTAGCTACGGCCCTGTGTACTACACAGTGTGTAGGTCTCAAAATGGCATTTGAAAGGGGGAAAAAGAGTACTAAGGTCTGGAAAAATTTTAAATAAATTATGAAAAAAATGAACGTAAATCTGAACGAAAATTTCGTTCAAACTCGTCGATTTTTTGAGTTTCCGCTCAGTTCAAACTCGTCGATTTTTTGAGTTTCCGCTCAGTTCAAACTCGTTTATAAAATAGTGAGCGAAGTTCAGTTCAAAGTTCACAAATAGTGAGCGAAACTCGTGATTTTTCGTTCATTGAACGCGTTCATACCCAACACTGGATTAGATTTATATCAGCTGCCCTTTGAAGAAGCAGCTGTTCTGGACTACGAAATTACACAACGCACACATAAACAAGTTAATCAGTTACATGGACTTCCTAGTTGCTGAGCAACTTCACATCCAGGATATCGTGATGCAGTGTTTTTCAATGCAATGAGAGCCATAAAGGTGTTTAAACGTGGCTGGTTGCCACAGAAAAAAGAGTATAAGAAAAAAAAAAGATACATAAAAAATTACAGTTTAACCTAGTACATAAAAAAAGAAAAAGAAAAAGAAAAAATGTTCATTTGATCACAAACTGAGCTAGCCTGTCCATAAAGGCGAAGAAAGCTACCGCAGGGAAAAACTGCCCCAATGTAAAAAAAAAGACCCTTTACAGAGACCATACATTAAGTTTAACTTAAAAAATTAATTCAAAAAACAGTAATATATACAAAAACACGAAAAAAAAGAAAGTTTAACATTAAGATTAAACAAAAAGAATATCATGAATAAAATATATTTACAATATTTACAACGAGGCGAGTTCAATATAACTAAAAGGCTATTTCCATGAGTACTTGTAGTGTAAGTCACAGGCTACGATTTTTGGCTACCAGTATTTTAGTACGAAAAAATGTGATTTATTTTATCGACACATTCTCATTAAGGCCCCTGTCCTTGCTTGAGGAAACGCTCGCGAGCTAATGCTATTCCTACGGGGAAGCATTTTTCTAATAACTCTTTCGCATTTTGACATTTTTGAATAATTTTTTTTGCATTGGATAGTTGAGGTGCATGCCGACAGCGCACATTTTTTACTTTTTCGATTTTGGTTGCAGATATATATTTTAAAAAGCACTTTCAGTTTCGAAACCGGTTTTAAAAGTGAAACTAACTTTGTAAAAAATATCTGCAAGCAAAATCGAAAAAGTAAAAAAGATGCGCTGTCGGCATGCACCTCAGCTATCCAATGCCCCCCCCCCCCCAAAAAAAATGTCAAAATGCGAAAGAGTTATTAGAAAAATGCTTGTCCTTAGGAATAGCATTAGCTCGTGAGCGTTTCCTCGAGCGATGACAGGGGCCTTAATTGAATAAGGCCACGCAGACTTTTCGAAAACAGCGGTAGCAAACAAGCATAGCAATTATAAGGTAATGCGACTTACACTACAAAACCCATGGAACTAGCCAAAATGAACATTTGTCTAATTCTTTATTAATTTAAGATTTTCTTTTCATATTTTATGGTGTAAGTGTTAAAATGAAGATTCCCAGTTTCATTTATTTCTGAGTATATTCAAGCATCAAACCATGAAACACAATAGTTCTCTTTAACAATCAACATTCTAAATAAACAGAGGGATACCTTTTAAAAATATTCCTAAACGATAAACTTTCAACGTGAGCACGGTTTAGTACTTTTATATTGTATATTATTTTTGAATGATCTGCAAAAACAGTGCTATAACTTATCAGAATCATAGTATTTATTTTTGTCGTCTATATTTTATTTTAACAAATTAAATTGATGATCGTATTAATATAAAGATTTAGAAACCTAGGAATTCTGTCTTTTCAGAATTAAAAAAATAAATTATAATTTTTAATTAATAATTTTTAATAAAACAGATAAAAATATTTTCATAAATTCATTGTAAAAGATAAATTGAGGTATGTATGCCTTAAATATTTTTCAATTATATGACATTCGTATAATTAGTAAACTATTCTGTGTTGTTGATGATATATTTTATTTAGTATGAAACTGAAAATGTTTCGTCAGAGGCATAGATAGCATATTTGAGTCCCGGGGGCATTTTCAGAAAGAATTACGTTTTGAGCACCTTATCGCCAGAACGACGATTTGCGCGGAGATGAAGTCAATGCTATGCACCCTTTCTTGTTTGTGACGTCAAACGCCTAGCGAATAGCAACCCTTCCTTCTGCAAAGAGATCGCGCTTATTGTTCATTTGTTTTTCCGTAAATGTTATCAAGCAAAGACTATAATATGAGGAAATGTTATACACCGTTGTTTACGATTAAAACATAGTTTAAAGCAAAGAGCTTTTTCAGATTAAAATGCTTTAAATTTCACAAAACATCTAAACATAGTTTTTTTTTTTTTTCTCAATTCTAAAATATTATTTCCTTAACTCGCTATGTTCGAAGAAATTGAGAAGTTAATTAAAATCAGTAGGTAAAGATTCGCTTGTAATAAATATAATTCTACTAATCATATGTTTTATGACACATTTGAACTTAGTTTTATTTTGTGTTTGGCGTTGCAGCTAGCTGAACGTTTTCGCTTTCACCAACTCGCCAAGGCTGGTACTCAAAACGTGATTTTTTCTGAAAACGCGTCCCGGAGAAAAAATTTCCAAACAGGAATACACTTTCAAAAAAAAATTTTTTTTTTTTTTTTTTTTTTTTTTTTTGGAAACCAGGGGAGGAAAGACTTAATGTTTATTTTGATCCTGCTGTTTTCATCTGAGGAAAAGTGGTACTTTTTACTACAGATATATTTTTTAAGGGTTTCGGAAAGAAAAATCTTCAAGTTTTCGAAAAAAAAAAAAAAATTGAAGATTTTTCTTCCCGAACCCCTTCGACATGGAAGCCTGTTTAAAAGTCATCGTCAATATGCAGGGACGAGATAGCACAAGGAAATTTTACTGCACGAGAGAAGTACAACCGGAAGCTCAACACAAAATGTGTGTGCAATGGAGCCAATGGGATTTGAACCCACAACCCCCTACGCTCGCAAGCGATTAGCGGCATGGTTTCTTAACCACTCGGCCACGGAGGCCCCTTTTAATGTATTAGAATAATAAAAAAAGTCATTGCATGTCATTGCATTGCCATATAAAATGCATGATATGAAAAATAAACCATGGAGTCGAACGAAAAATAAATAATGTGTTCACAATTTTATTCAAAGAATTAAAAACTATAATAATTAAATATATTAAAGGTACTTTCTCGAGTGGAACAAAAAATTGTAGAAATTGAATAACAATTAACATAAGAATATTCCCGAAGGAATAAGAACTAAACACAAAAGCATTTCTAAGCAAAAACGAATTTACGCAACTTGCATCCAATGGGATGTAAGTACACTATGTATAGCATTAAAAATTTCTCTGTTTTTTTTTTAATGCTTAAAATGATTTTTGAATCATGTTTCTATCTTAATTAGAAGAGGAAACATAAATTTCTTCGTTTATTTTTGTTTTCAAAATCTAATGTTCAAGCAATGGTTGTCATGGAAGTGATTTTCTGTGAAATCCGTGTTTTTCTTCATAATAGTTTTTTCATAATTTCTTGGATTTAAGTTGTTATAACTTAAGAACCGTTAAAGATAAATGCTCAAACTTGGAACATGACTTTTTAAATTAGTTTACTATAATTTTGGTTCAGCAAATTTGAATAAAGTTTTTACTTATTAAATATAATAATAATAATAATAATAATATTTACGACTGTTTATCAAATTTTAATTTAAACATTTTAAATTTTTTAAATTAATATTTTTAAAAATGCTGAATCAAAATTAATATATAAATATTTCTATTTGTTGAAATGTAAGGAAAAAAAAAAGAAATTCTACAGGTAATATTTTGAATTATAACGATTTTAAATTACGTAACTTTTTTAATAGATTTTTCATTAAATTTTTATAAAAATATGAGAATTTTTATCATGCAATTTTGTTTATAAATGATATGGTTAACCTTCACATTTTTTTTTCAAAGTTTTAAATCAATAAATAAAAATTATTTTAAAAATGTGTTCCGGACCCCTTAAAATTATCTAAGTACTCAATATTGTTAACCCTTTGAGGGGCAAAGCACTTGTATTCTTAAAATCATAAAATAACTGATTTACACCAGAATTTTAAAGCAAATTTATTTCAAAAGAGAAAAAAAGGCTTTTATTCATAAACTTGATCTTATTAAAATCTTCATTTTAAAGTTCTGGTGTCAATGAGAAATTTTGCAATTAAAATTAAGTGGTATATAATTTATACCACCGCCCTTCAAGGGATAAATAAGTCACCCTTTGAGAATGTTGAAATGGTAAATAAAGTTAATAATTAATAATTTCTAGATTTAAAGAGTTGTCGTAATAATATTTCATTTTAAATAAATTTAGCGAATTATTCTCTCTTTTCTGCATCTTTTTAATTTGAAATGTAATCTCTAAAATATTCCTATCACATTCTTTGAAACAAGACTCTAGCGGGAGTCCTAACTACCAGTGCAGGCTACTCTCGTAACCAGAGATTAAACAGCTCCGGTTAAGAAAAATAAAACCATGTGAGAAATGACGTAACAGGAATGTCACATGCGGGAAATAATTCTTTTATTTATTTTTATTTTTCGTTTGTTTATTTATCTGTTTATTTTGTTAAATACTATTTTAACATGTAATTTTGATACTTTATTATTTTTTAACACCTTTTAAGAAATTTTACCGAAATAAACAACCTACACTTCTGTTTACTATCACAACAACAGCTGACTAGCGCAAGGCACACTGGGAAAATAAAATATCGCTGATGTTGGCAAACCCTGGTAACGAGAGTGCTTTGCACAATAGTTAGGACTCTCGCTAGAGTTTATATTTTTTGAAAGGACAACTGCACTTCCCTGGCATTGCCAAACGACACTCATGTTTGTAAGAAGCCCCTCATATATATTCTTATAGAGGGGAGTTAATCTCTTGAAAGTATTAAAATTAGTAATATTGATTAAATTCAGCATTTTCAAATTACATTATTTTTTAATCATTTTATATTTTTAAGACAAATATTTATTTTTCATTTTTTTTCTCCATTTTTTAACTAAATTTTTAATTAAATCATGAGAAATGCCTCTAACAATTTTCTGAACAAACCTAAATTACAAGTAAAAGCATAAAAATGAATTCTCTAAGGGGAAATATAAAAAATATATTTCATAAACAGACTCAGGCAGCTTTTGAATATAATTATAAATAAATATGATGTATAGCGAAATAGACATACTATCCATAAAAATATTGCAAAATTGCCTTATTTTTTAAAGTTGTTACAGAAATATATTAAAATATTACACTACATTTTTTTTTCAGATTTATTTACCAAATGATTTTTAGATAAATAATAATCATTACTATATTTATTTTAATGTTTCAGCATTTTATTTTTCTTTTGAAAGCATTTCATTTCTTGCAAATTCGATGTTTTATTTGTTCAAATTTTAAAATTCAACATTCTCCGTTTCCGGTTTTCTCGACAGTTAAAGAGAATGCCAATAGTCGGCCTTTGATATGATAAATGTAAATGCGTCACCCTGTAACATCTTCATAATGCTATGCAACGCTGCCTTATGTAACAACAGCATATACTTGATCATTGAATGAAAGTACTTTGGTCGTAACAAGTTATTGTAAAATATTTATTAACGTTTACTTTTAAGTATTTCTGAAACAAAAGTTATTTTTAAGTCGTTAAAATAATGTGGGATTTAAAGACATAACCTGTTCAGAACCCAGGGTTTATTTATGTATAAATTTAAATTTCAGTCATGCATTTAAATTAACACACTGATAACTAACAAAAATTAAACAGAAACTCTACAAATGTTTTTTTTTTTTTTTTAAACACACAGTAAAATTATTTACGTTTTTATTTTTATAGTTTTCGTACATTTCTGCTGCAAGCAAATTTTACATAATACGTAGCTGTCTAAAAAGGATCTTTGAGAAACAGATTGCTATTTTGTTTAGTTCTGCTATCAGTTAGGCTCACATCACAAAATTTACCCTTTTTAACACTTCCCAACAAAGTTGAAAAGTGTTTATGCATTCGGTTTGTCTGTTCCGTCTGTCCGTCTGTCCGCGCTCTAATTCACGTAAATATACTCGGATTGCCATGAAATTTTAGGACGTTATTGACATTTATCCTAGCACGAACCCTATTGAAAATGAAGTTTCTACCATGATTAGTTTATCTACAGGGCGAACCAAAAGTTTCCCATTACATTACGGCCTATGGGGAAAAATCGTTTATGTACTCGGATTGCCATGAAATTTTAGGACGTTATTAACACTTTTTTACTCCTTTTTTAGCTCTTTCCAACAAAGTTGAAAAGTGCTTATGCATTCGGTTTGTCTGTCCGTCTGTCCGCGCTATAACTCACGTAAATATACTCGGATTGCCATGAAATTTTAGCATGTCATTCACGTTTACCCTAGCACAAACCCTTCTGAAAATGAAGTTTCTACCATGATTAGTTTATCTACAGGAAGAATCAAAAGTTTTCCATTAGATCACGGCCTATGGGGAAAAATCGTTAATATACTCGGATTGCCATGAAATTTTACCCTGTCAAACATATTAAAATTTATATGCTTTTACGAAGTGCATCAAAATATGCATTCTATAAAATATGAGGCGAAAATGTAGCTATTATTCATTTACAGGGCCACACAAAGAATTCCATTAGATAATGGTAAAAGCGGTAATTGTGTGTGACATATTTTAAATATATTAAATTGTTTCATGTATAATAAAATTGATGTATGTCAATGAGGCTTAGTATAAATTATATGATATTGTCTTCCCTAATATAAAGTACATAGTATTTACAGAGACACACAAAAGATTTAAAATAGTACATTCTTTCCGAAATACTGTATATGTATCTGATGATAGCTGATGGATGGATGAAATGCATTATATGCGAGTATAAGTTACACTAAATTTATGCATATTATATGGTGTTTATAGTTAATATACAGGGCTACCCAAAAGAGCTCGCTAAAGTTAATGAATATGAGCATAAGTTACCAAATGGTGATTCTACGCTGAACTGCATTAAATTTACTAAGAAATGTTTGCAGAATATAGATAAAATGATATACAGTGTCACGCAAAGAATTGGGTACATGGAGCCTATGAATGATAATTTATAAGAAAGTGATTTCAGTTGTTTTAAGAGTGTTTTAGTTTAAAATAAATTTTAGCTTAATAGCTGTTGTGTAATAAAGGTACCAGCCAGGTAAACTACAAGGCTGAACAAAGTATTCAGGTATGGTTCCATCTATTAATATAAATTGCTGAAAGAGAAATTTCAAGCTACTAGGCATTTGCTTGCTAAACTAAACTTTCCCATTATATAGTATGTATATTAGCTGACAGATCAAATACAAGGCTGTTCAATAGTACTGGAATACATGTTTGGTTATATTTGGCTTTATTTCCTTATTTACCTAAATAATGAATGTTTACTACGGGAAGTTATAACGGGAAGTTTTGTTAAAGATTTTATGAAGCGTTGGAAAGTGTTTCATAATCTATGCTTAACGCATGATTTTTCTTACTTGTTTTAATATTATTGATGTTCGAAAAAAAAAATATAAAAATATGTATCCATGGGAAATAAATACATCAATTGGAGAGCTTAATAAGTTTCTTTTTTAAATTCTTGCGTCCGAAAAGTTCAAATTCCATATGAAATAAAATTCGCGATGATTAATGCATCATATATTCGTGATCTGTACTTTTAGTCTAATTAATAGAAAATCCCATTGACGGACTTGCATGTTAAACATTGTTAATTAACACAAAGGTCTTCCGTATTATGTTTAAATTAGTAATATATATATACAATAATTTTATTGACTTGTTATTTTGACTTCGATATAAAATATTTTCGAAATATTGTTTATTGGCCTCAAATGCCATCGTGAGAAAAAATATAAGCTGCAATTTACGTGGAATATTAAAAGCAAGTCAAATCGGAATGGAGAAAATAACAAATACTTAAAAGTTGTCGATTCACGTCAGTGGTTACAAAAATGGGTACTACTAAGTTATCCCGTCGACCAAAAAATTATCGCCAAATTATAAGGGATGATCGTGAATGTCGCATTCAATGGCATTAAATACGATACATGTGTTTAAAACGTCATTAAGTGATTTTTATTTCGACTTTTTATTAAAATTTTTATTAATATTCTACTAATTTTTTGTTTTTTCGTTATTTAAAATGAAAATTACGCCAATATGTATAATTTGGCTATTAGTCTGGCGATTTGTATAATTTGGCGAAATTGGTCGACGGGATAACAGAGTAGTACCCAAAAATGTTATTTTTTAAGATTTTTAATATAATATAATATCATGACCAAATAATTCTAAAACACGAGAAAAAGGACTTTAACTATTCAAGCTTATCGACCAGCATCAGCCTCCTGACAGATGCAAAGGCTGAATGACTCCGCCCCAATTTAAAAGTAACATTTCCAATTGATTTCGAAAGGCATGCCACACTTACATTAAACATTAAAAATAAATTTCATTTTGATAAAAAATTAAAAGCTTCCAAACTAAAAAATTCAGTAAACTAATAACGGAATAAAATCGTCACAATACTTAAGTACACCTAAAATAATTCGATAAAACATCCATTTAAAATTCATTA
The DNA here is from genome assembly GCA_964019185.1 of Maratus speculifer. Classification (NCBI taxonomy): domain Eukaryota; kingdom Metazoa; phylum Arthropoda; class Arachnida; order Araneae; family Salticidae; genus Maratus; species Maratus speculifer. The sequence continues at coordinate 93,250,227 of OZ025302.1, forward strand.
TAATCGTAAATAATAAAACCGCGATCGTAAATAATAAAACCGCGAAACTCTCCTGCTAACTTATATTTTCTGTCTATTCCTACAGCAATCTCTATATGCTTAGAAATCATACTTAAAACTTATAGTCCAGTCAAAATAGACATTTAACCTAGGAAAAATTAGCGAAGAGCTGAAAATTTGAAAAAACGTTTAGAATATCATTCTAAATGAAATCCTAAAAATCTTAATCAATCTGGCTGGAGCAAAAAATTATATTCAAGGTCAAAGGTACAAAAAATTCGTTTTTACTTACCCATCATACGTAGTATAGGTTAAGTCTTGCAATCGTTTTGAAAATCGAAATTTTTTTGACGCATTAACATGTTTCAGATACCGGAGATTCCGAAAAACATGTTTTTAGAAAAAAAAAAAATTGCCGTCCGTCCGTCCGTCCGTCTGTGTATCTGTCTGTCTGTCCGTCGTCTGTCTGTCTGCGCTCTATCTGCCGAACAAATTGAGATAGAGACTTGGAATTTTGTATGTATTTAGTATGTAAGAATCGGACGAAACCTATTTAATATCAGTTATCTCGGTTATTCGGAACTATTTTTTTCGGACTCTTGAAAAATTAGTTCTGATGAAAGGTACATAAAAATCTTCGAAATTTTGTACTTTAAGGAGTGGACTTAAAATGCGATAAAATAACACAAATTTTGCATAAAGAACAAAGTCGATCGGATTATTAGTAGCCGAGATATTTGCAATCCTGTTTTCCACATTCTTCGATTTTTCGTGACCCTGTATTTCATTCAAATTTCAATTCAAAGATATATTTTAATTGGAAATAAGACGCTTCATCCGAGGCAGTAAATTGTTAGTTAATATGATTATTAAGTTTGGAGTTATAAGGATGTTTCTTTTACACAATCCGGTATTACTTGAGTATTGTGGCGTTTTATAGAATTTGTCGAAATTGGTTCACCAGCAATTCATTAATAAAGTATTACTATGTATATTAAAACTATTTAAATGTGCATTTAAATTTTATTTTGGAATTGCGATGTATTTTATAAATAGTTTACGCATGTTTTATTTTCATATTTTATATTATGCATATTCATGATAGGTAAGTATTACGGTGGACCCCAACGACTAGTTTTAAATATCTGTTAAACAGTAAATTTATCGTAAACATAGTTGTTATAAAAATTGAAGGTTAATATAAAAATTGAAATTTTTTACTAAAAAGTCTTTACACTTTTAATAAATTTATCTTACTTGTTGATTATTCATCTGCGAATTATGTTTCTTAAATTGCATTTCCTTCTTCTTCTACCTCTGGATGTTGAACTCCTGTCCATTGCTCTGAGAAATCAGATAGATTTGGTAAATTTTCACTGTTGTGGAAAGCATCATCATATGTTGTGTTTGTGACAACATTTGAGCAAGATTGGCCGTGACAGTTACTACATATTGCTGATCAAATCAAACCAACTTTTCTGCAACCACAGTTGAAATTGCAACCCTTTGTGCAGTTACAAAAAATGGTATGCAGCAATATTTCTGGTGTAGGCGAGAGAAGATTTTTAATGGGCTCTAAGTCGTTATTGCAAAAAACGGTAATTTTGTCAAAAGCGAAGAAACGTAGTGAAAAGATCGCAAAAAAACGGTAATTTCGTCAAAATATCACAAAAAATGAATATTTTTTCAAAATGCCACAAAAAAAGCAAATTTCGTCGAAAGGTCGCAAAAAACACGGGAAATTCACCCACCTATGGCAAAAAACATGTGATTTTCATCAAAAGATTACAAAAAAATGTGCCAACTTTATCATAAAATCGCGGAAAACATCCGAATTTTATCGAAAAAATTGCGGAAAACACGCTACGTCCGTCAAAAGAATGCGGGAAAAAAAACGCGAATTTTGTCAAAAGCTTACAAAACGTAGTTAAACGATAGCAAAAAACGGCAATTCCGTCAAAAGATCGGAAAAAATGAATATTTTTTCAAAATACCAGAAACAAAAGTAAATTTCGTAGAAAGATCGCAAAAGAACGCGCGAATTCTGTCGAAGGATTGTGAAAAAAATAGGTGAATTTTGTCAAATGAGTATTAGCATTGTGAAAAAAAGCACAAAACGTGGCCAAAATATCACAATAAAACCTCTTAATTTTATCGAAAAGGCGCAATTTTTGTCAGAAGACCGCGTAAAAACATAAATTTTGTCAAAAGATCGAATTTTACTGGTACAAAATCGGTTTTTTACTGCTAAAAATGGATTTTACTGCTCCAAAAAAAAAAAAAAAAAAAAAAAAAAAACAGTGTTTTGCTGCTCCAAAATGTCTTTAGTATTCTTTCATCCCTGAATATTGTAATTTTAGTTTATTACTAATAAAACTTAACAATGCAAGTGTTCAGATTTTTTTACGGAGAACGTAGGGTCCCCAACGAACTAATTTGTGACGCTGTTGTAGAAAACTTCTTACATTTTTTTTTGGAAATTCATACTTACAAAAATTAGTTTATGGATACACAGAAAGATGAAAGAATATCACCTTTCAATTACATTGGAAAGAGCTATAAACTGAATACGTAATACATATTTTTAAGAGATCATAAAAGACTATAAAAAAAGTGCCCAGTTAAATTGATGACATTGAGCTTATAGGCATACTTACGTTAATTCCATATAATACTCATATTTATGTCTATTATAATTAAAACAAAACTCGCTCTTTTTATAGCAAAATGGTAAATAATCAGGAAGGCACCTTATCCGAATAAACCATTTACTAATTTTGAATCGAATCGGATATTCCGCATGAAAAATCCATTTATCTAAATTAAATGGGATTAGCCCCCATCCCCTCTTTCCCTTAATACTTAATCAATGAACCTCCAATCGAATAAAGAAAGTGCCTTATAAATAACCGGTATATCAAATTGAAGCAAATCGGATAATTCTGTATGAAAAACCCATTTATATAACTTAAGGGGAGAGGATTAAACCCCATTTCTTCCTTTATATTTAATAAATAAACCTTCAAATCTAATCAGGGATGCACCTTATCATAATAAATCAAAATACCAAATTAATAAAAAATCGGATAATTTTGCATAATAAACCCATTTATCTAAATTCAGGAGGATTATACCTCGCATCCCACTTTATACTTAACCAATGAATCTCCAAAACTAAACAATTATGCACTTTATCAGAATGAACATATTTACCAAATTTGAAGCAAATCGGATATTTCTACCAAAAGGTATTGCGATTCTTACATACTTAAGTTCTTAAAGAACCTGTTGGTATATTAGCTTTTCGGCTTTGAGATAAAAAGAAATGAAGAAGTAATTTTGCCCTTCTTGAAAAAACATTAGCCCGACCTAGGAGCATCGTCTACCTACGGACCTGCGGCACCTGCTTCTATTGCGCCACAGGAGGGGGTAGAAGGAAACTGACCACAACTTACCTCGAGTGTGTGGGATGAAGTATGCCCGTATCTCCCATTATTATATTTAATTTTATTATATCTACTTATATGTATTTCATTCAACAGCTAATAACATAAATTGCATTCAGAAAAATGTAACTATTATCCAAAATACGAATTTGGAATATCTTACGAAAGAGGGGGCGGGGAGTGATTAAAGACATTTTTTGTAGAAAATCCAAAGATATCTCATTTTTAAGACAACTATTTTTAGGATAAAACTTACCGTTTACCAGATATCTGCAAAAAACTACTTATTTCATTTTTGACCTTCGACCTTAAATAAAAATTTTTGCTCCAGTCAGATCGACTAAGATTTTTGGCATTTCATTCGAAATGACGTTCTAAAGGTCTACACAAATTTCCAGCTCTTCGCTAATTTTTCCTAGGTTTCCACTTTTTTTTGCTTATTTTGACTGGACTATTAAGTGAAGAAAAATTCTCTCAGAAATACATTATTGAAGAGGTTATGCTGCGAATCCATATCGCTGCGATTGTTTTTTAAATATTTTTAAATAGCTTTTTAAATTGTATCTACGTAAGCGGTTACTATAAAGATATGTAAATTTAAAAGTGAATGAGGCGTATTTCTTGTCAAAAAGGTGATAGTATTTCTTTTATCAAATAAATCTAATTAAATATTTCTATTGAAATTATAAGAATAAGTTTCCGAAAATGCTGCATTATTATGACTATTGTTTGAAAATTGTCCTGAAAATTGTAATAAAGTTTCAGAAATTTATCGATGTTCCAAAAAAGAAAAAACATGTATTGTAATATATCTTACATTTATATTTATAATAAAATAGTAAAAAGATTTGCCGCTGTACTTGAAGAATAATCGAGAAAAAAAATAATAATGATTGCCGCTGTACTTGAACAACAATCGACAAATAATAATAATAATAATAATAATTACAAATAATGATGCCCGACGCCCGAGTGAAAAAAAAACTTCTATCTGATATTAGAAAAAAACATTCCTAAGCACACAAAAACTTATCAAATTTCTCCAGCGAGTATTATTTTACAGAGAAACAGGGCCGTAGCTAAAGGGGCGCTATGGGCGGCTCAGCCCCCCCTAAAATATTTTGAACCCCCCCTGGAAAAAGTTCCAAGGTCACTAAATGTTCCGAAAATTCAAATGAAATTCTGTTTAAAAATCTAATTTAGTTTTGAGACCCTTTCACAGTTTTGCAGAGTTACTAAATTGTATCTAAAATACGTGTTTCAACACTCCCTCATCCTATTGGTACCATATGAAGCTAACATGATGTTTAATTTTGCACCAGTTATACCTACAATGTGAATATGCACTAATTTATCTTTCTGCATTAGAGAGAGAACAAAAAAATATGAGCCCCCCCCCCCTACATTCCCTTGAGCCCCCCTTATATTGCCCTGAGCCCCCCTACCGTACACTTCTAGCTATGGCCCTGCAGAGAAATCATTATACAAATAATGGATAATCAGATCAATTTAAAATGCTATATAAACTTATAAATATAAAAAAAGTATTTTTTTTTTTTAATCCTAGATAAGAAATTGATAAAGTAAAGTCTATCATGAAAATCTATTTTGTTGTTAACTGTCTCTAGCATCATTTTTAAAAACCCATTTCATGTTTAGCAGATAGCACTAACGTTTCTTCATTCCTTTTCTACTGTAGTTCGGTTTATGTTTCACATACATTTATGTATAATTTATTTACTTAGAACTAGAAAATTTTTTAATGCTCGCATAGTTTCTTTTTATTTCTTGCGTTTTTGTTAAACATAAAATACTTAATTTATAAGAGCAAGCACTCCCACCAAAATATTTGAACGCCACACATTCATTCCATTACACCATTTGGATTTAGTTGCATAACATTAGTAAGAATCAACCATAATATTTACAGGGAAGATTTTGGTGACTACCAGTCTAATTGTGTTGTTAATATCATAAAAAGTTTATTAAATCGATCAGATTTTTAAATCACAAGATTTAAAGAACTTAACCTTTTATATAAACACTTGAACAACCAATTTTATATTACTTGAGAGAGGTTTTACGAAAAATTAAAAACAAATAACACCGACATGTTTCGGTCCTAATTTGATAAGAACCACAATCACAATAAAAATAAAACAAGTTGGAAATTGCACGTGAAGCGTAGCAAATGAGGTGCGTTCGTACGATAACGTAGTTTTAAAAATATCACTCTCATATATCAATCTCATAAAACTGTAAATAATTACAATTAAAATGCACACCAAACAATGTTCTCCCTATACCATTATGCAATGGAATACTTTTGTGTGGCCTTGTAAATCAATAACAAATATTCTTTGCACCACAGATTATGCAAAATGTATATTATAATATCTACTTTATAGATGTATATCAATTGTATTACGTTCGAATAAGCGTAACATCATTAAAATGCATTTGAAATATTTTCCCCCATTAATTGTAATGTAACGGAATACTTTTGATGGTCCCTGTAATTGATCTATGCATCCGATTTTCTTAAAACTTGAAATAACTCGACAAAATTATGTAATAATTATGTATTAAAAATTTCAAACGATTAAAATGCATTTGGAATTTTTTCCCCATTGACCGTAATGTAACGAAATCCTTTTGATTGTCCCTGTAATTGATCTATGCGTACGATTTTCTTAAAATTTGAAATGACTCGACAAAATTATGTAATAATAATATATTTAAAATTTCAAACGATTCGGTTGGGTAGTTTTTGCGTTGTTATATGCGGACGGACGGACAGAACGACAACAATAGGTGCTACGTATTTACATAATTACGAACGCACCTAAAAACAAATCGTTTCACGGTCAAGACAAATGGCACGCGACAATGAGAAGTAAACAAAATCCTCGCGTTCTTTTGTAAAAGAAAATGGATTAAAAATGGACCACAATCTAAAATTATTTTCCAACTGGGGTTCATCATATTCAAGTTTTCACGAGAAATAATTTTAGATCATGGTCTACTTTTAATTTAATTTTTTTGTTTCCATCTCTTTGTCGAAGGCCTTTTGTATTGACAGTGAAACGTATTTCTATTTTTATTTCAATTATGATTATTGTTCTTATGTGATAAGGACCGAAACATGTAACCGGTATTTGTTTTTAATTTTTGTAATATATCTGTCAAATAATATAAAATTGTTTATTCAAATGTATTGTTAAAAATTTGCAGCAAGCTATTCAGTATTACGACCGTTTCTTATTGAAAATTGAACAAATTCAATAAAAATAGTCATTGGTACAGCATAGCTACACATTTATACGGATTTTTCCTACCACTAAAATTTAAAAGAAATTTTTGTGATGTTCCATCGTTAAGTATCGTTGTATTTTGGCGTTTATTTTAACAAAAAATTTTCTGTTAAATTTTAGTGGTCGGAAAAATCCGTACAAATTGATAGTTCTGATATGTGTCAAATACACTTAACACATTCACTGCCGCTCACGGGAAAGCGCATGATATGCCGACAACGTTAAGGGGCCACTCATGCGCCAGCGCGAGATGTGGGGTGATGTCCAGTAGCCAGTCATGCGCTGGCGCGGGAAAATCTTTCACTGTTCTTTGTTATAAAAAGTAAATAGGCTTCTGGGGAAAACCCACTTCTACAGTGCGGCATTATCTATCATCACATCTTCACGTAAGTGGCAGCGAACGTGTTAATAATATGCTCAAGAAATCGTTATTTTAAGAAACGGTCTAACGAATGATCACTATGCTGCAGACTTTTAATAGCATACAGCATTTTCAAATTCCATACAAGTTTAAAGACAATATAATTCAAGGGGACTTAATTATACTAAATGATATAAAGGAATACAAAAAGAAAAAAATCTGCATTAATTTCTAATTCATTTTTGATAACATAAATTATTAAAAGGGATTTAATTATACTAAGATATAAAGCAATAAAAAAGTCCGTATTTATTAATTTGTAATTAATTTTTGAGAAAATAAATAATCAAAGAGATAAAATAACAATATATGCAACAATATACAATATTCAAAACATACTAAAGCTAATTCATTATCATATTGACAAACAAGGGCGAAAAATCACATTCCAGCATATTTTATGAACCCCTTTCCAACGCATTCCAATTACTGTCACAAAGCTTCACATTTTTTAATAAATTAAAAAAAAAGAATTTTTATAATAAATGTAGCTTTGTAATTTTATTAATTCTTATAGTATAGAATCTTTTCAAAAATTTAAATGTTATGATAAAGAAAGAAATTATAAATGGATACATTTTTTTGCAAAGCTTACGAAACACGAGAAAAAAAATATGAATACAATTTAATCTCATTAAATAACTTTACAAGCTTAGATTTAAATTTTGAATGAAATAAAAAATATCTGAATCGTTGGGAGTAATTAAAAAGCGCAAAACTGAACTGGGTTCAAGGGGGGGGGGGGAAATTTCTATTCCTGAACACAGTTCAATTTGCGCTTCTTAACCCCTCCCAACGATTCAGAATTTCAGCTCAAAATTCAAGTCTAAGCTTTTGCAAGCATTTAATTAGATACAAAAAGCTAGTCTTTGGGGGCCACCGTAATACTTACCCATCATGAATATGCATAATATATGAAAATAAATCATCTGAAAGCTATTTATACAATGCATTGCAATTCCAAAACAAAATTCAAACGTACATTACTGTTAATACACATAGTAATGCTCTAATAATGATTTGCTGGTGAACCAATTTCGACAAATTATATAAAATGCCAAACTACTCAAGTAGTACGGAACTGCGTAAAAGAAACATCTTTATAACTCCAAAAATAATAATCCTATTAACTAACAATTTACTGCGTCAGATGAAGCGTCACATTTCGAATTAAGGGGGCTTAGGGGTTGAAAACTTTTCCTAAAAAATCGATTTTTTTTAGATCTAGTTTGATTATTCAATTAATTCTTAACTCAATGCAAAAAACCGCATAAAAATATTAGCATTTTTAACGGAATTGTAAGCATTTATGTATCAATACTTACATAGCTGCATCCATATAATTTCAACTTTAAGTCGTGTTTTCTCAAAACTTGATTTTTGACGACTAACACCAAGATTAAAAAAAAAAAAAAAAAAAAAAAAAAAAAACTATTTGATGGAATGGCTTAAATTTTTTTTTTGCATGCATATAACATCATTATCTAGATTATGAATATAACTAAGGATATAACTATCACTTAATAAAAACATTATTAAAAAATTTCTCAAAGTTCAAAATTTAAAAAACCCCTAAAAAATACAACTTTTTTTCCATTAAAAATACTCAAAATATTACACTATCTAAAATATATTAATTCATAACCTAGATAATGATGTTATATGCATGCAAAAAAAAAAAAAAAAAAAAAAAAAAAAAACGTGTGGCACTCGGGGACTGCCGCGGTAAAGCTATTGCATAGCATTTTTTATCAACTTATGCAATTGTAATTATTTATTTATTTTTTATTTATGCAGTTTATTTTTCTTTTTGATATTAATTCAATTTACACTTTTTGAGCGTGATGACCGATAACAATTTTTTTTCTTTTATTGAACTAATGAGAATTAATTCAATAAAAGAAAAATCGTTTAAAATATTTTTATTATATTACAATACATGTAGGTTAATCAGGAATTTTTATCATTGTAACTATACGTTTATGGTAGCTGAAATAAAAAACATAGGTTTGAGACTTGATATTCTCAAAATATCTGAAAAATAGCTGCCGAAGTCTACCGAAGGATACCGTGCCGAAGTCTGCCAAACAGAAGCGACGTTAGCGGGAGTGTTAGGTTTTTTTTCTCCTTACGGAATTTCTAGATTATTTCGCCGCGCTCAAGGCCCGCGATAAAAGCTATGCAATACCTTAATAAATTACCAAACAAAATTTGGCCGCGCTACGAAAATTAGATCGCTAGTTATAAGCATTTTAAATTTTCCGAACCTCACCGTGGGGGTCTTTTGTCACCAAAAATTAACACTGTCTCATAATAAATTACCAAACAAAATTTGGCCGCACTACGAAAAATAGATCGCGAGTTATAAGCATTTTAACTTTTTCTACCGTCACCGTGGGATGGGGGGGTCTCCTGTCACCAAAAATTAACACTGTTTCATAATAAATCACCAAACAAAATTTGGCCGCGCTAAGAAAATTAGATCGCGAGTTATAAGCATTTTAAATTTTTCGACCCTCAACGTGGGGGGTCACCTGTGACTAAAAGTAACACTGTCGCATAATAAATTACCAAACAAAATTTGGCCGGGCTACAAAAATTAGATCGAGAGTTATAAACCTTTTAAATTTTTCGACCCTCACCGTGGGGGGGGGGGTCTCCTGTCACCAAAAGTAACACTGTCTCATAATAAATTTCCAAACAAAATTTGGCCGCGCTACGAAAATTAGATCGCGAATTATAAGCATTTCAATTTTTTCGACCCTCAACGTGGGGGGTCTCCTGTCACCAAAAGTAACACTGTCTCATAGTAAATTACCAAAAAAAATTTGGCCGCACTACGAAAATTAGATCGCGAGTTATAAGCCTTTTAAATTTTTCGACCCTCACCGTGGGGCGTCTCCTGTCACCAAAAATTAACACTGTCTCATAATAAATCATCAAACAAAATTTGGCCGCGCTACGAAAATTAGATCGCGACTTATAAGCATTTTAAATTTTTCGATCCTCAACGTGGGGGGTCACCTGTCACCAAAAGTAACACTGTCTCATAATAAATTTCAAAACAAAATTTGGCCGCGCTACAAAAATTAGATCGCGAGTTATAAGCCTTTTAAATTTTTCGACCCTCACCGTGGGGGATCTCCTGTCACCAAAAGTAACACTATCTCATAGTAAATTACCAAACAAAATTTGGCCGCACTACGAAAAGTAGATCGCGAGTTATAAGCATTTTAAATTTTTCGACCCTCACCGTGGGGGGTCTCCTGTCACCAAAAGTAACACTGTCTCATAATAAATTTCAAAACAAAATTTGGCCGCGCTACAAAAATTAGATCGCGAGTTATAAGCCTTTTAAATTTTTCGACCCTCACCGTGGGGGGTCTTCTGTCACCAAAAGTAACACTATCTCATAGTAAATTACCAAACAAAATTTGGCCGCACTACGAAAAGTAGATCGCGAGTTATAAGCATTTTAAATTTTTCGACCCTCACCGTGGGGGGTCTCCTGTCACCAAAAATTAACACTGTCTCATAATAAATCACCAAACAAAATTTGGCCGCGCGACGAAAATTAGATAGCGAGTTATAAGCACTTTAAATTTTTCGACCCTCACCATGGGGGATTTCCTGTCACCAAAAATTATCACTGTCTCATAATAAATTACCAAACAAAATTTGGCCGCGCTACGAAAATTAGATCGCGAGTTATAAAAGCATTTTAAATTTTTCGACCCTCACCATGGGGGGGGGGGGTCTCCTGTCACCAAAAACTAACACTGTCTCATAATAAATTATCAAACAAAATTTGGCCGCGCTACGAAAATTAGATCGCGAGTTATAAGCCTTTTAAATTTTTCGACCCTCACCGTGGGGGGTCTCCTGTCACCAAAAGTAACACTGTCTCATAGTAAATTATCAAACAATATTTGGCCGCACTACGAAAATTAGATCGCCAGTTATAAGCACTTTAAATTTTTCGACCCTCACCATGGGGGATTTCCTGTCACCAAAAATTATCACTGTCTCATAATAAATTACCAAACAAAATTTGGCCGCGCTACGAAAATTAGATCGCGAGTTATAAAAGCATTATTAATTTTTCGACCCTCACCGTGGGGGGTCTCCTGTCACCAAAAATTAACACTGTCTCATAGTAAATTACCAAACAATATTTGGCCGCACTACGAAAATTAGGCAGCGAGTTATAAGCCTTTTAAATTTTTCGACCCTCACCGTGGGGGGTCTCCAATCACCAAAAAGCTACATTATTCTACCTTGTTTTATCTTAAGACGATTCTTTTCTATACACATTCTATCAGGAATTTTTATTATTGAAACTATAGATTTATAGTAACTGAAATAAGAAATATAAGTTTGAGACTTGATATCCTCTAAATATCTGAAAAATACCGCGTCAATGTCTGCCGAAGTCTACCGAATGATACCATGCCGAAGTCTGCCGAGCTGAAACGACGTTAGCCGAGTGTTAGGTTTTTTCGTTACGGATGTGTTAGGATATTTTTCGTTACGGAATTTTTGGATTCGGTCGCCGCGCTCAAAGCCCGCGATAAAAGCTACGCAATAGCTAAAAAAAAAAAAAAAAAAAAAAAAAAAAAAAAATACGTGTTGCACTCGAGGACTGCCGCGGTAAAGCTATTGCATAGCATTTTTTATCAACTTATGCAATTGTAATTATTTATTTATTTTTTATTTATGCAGTTTATTTTTCTTTTTGATATTAATTCAATTTACACTTTTTGAGCGTGATGACCGATAACAATTTTTTTTCTTTTATTGAACTAATGAGAACTAATTCAATAAAAGAAAAATCGTTTAAAATATTTTTATTATATTACAATACATGTAGGTTAATCAGGAATTTTTATCATTGAAACTATACGTTTATGGTAGCTGAAATAAAAAACATAGGATTGTGACTTGATATTCTCAAAATATCTGAAAAATAGCTGCCGAAGTCTACCGAAGGATACCGTGCCGAAGTCTGTCAAACAGAAGCGACGTTAGCGGGAGTGTTAGGTTTTTTTTTCTCCTTACGGAATTTCTAGATTATTTCGCCGCGCTCAAGGCCCGCGATAAAAGCTATGCAATACCTTAATAAATTACCAAACAAAATTTGGCCGCGCTACGAAAATTAGATCGCTAGTTATAAGCATTTTAAATTTTCCGAACCTCACCGTGGGGGTCTTTTGTCACCAAAAATTAACACTGTCTCATAATAAATTACCAAACAAAATTTGGCCGCACTACGAAAAATAGATCGCGAGTTATAAGCATTTTAACTTTTTCTACCGTCACCGTGGGATGGGGGGGTCTCCTGTCACCAAAAACTAACACTGTTTCATAATAAATCACCAAACAAAATTTGGACGCGCTACGAAAATTAGATAGCGAGTTATAAGCATTTTAAATTTTTCGACCCTCAACGTGGGGGGTCACCTGTCACCAAAAGTAACACTGTCGCATAATAAATTACCAAACAAAATTTGGCCGGGCTACAAAAATTAGATCGAGAGTTATAAACCTTTTAAATTTTTCGACCCTCACCGTGGGGGGGGGGTCTCCTGTCACCAAAAGTAACACTGTCTCATAGTAAATTACCAAACAAAATTTGGCCGCACTACGAAAATTAGATCGCGAGTTATAAGCCTTTTAAATTTTTCGACCCTCACCGTGGGGCGTCTCCTGTCACCAAAAATTAACACTGTCTCATAATAAATCATCAAACAAAATTTGGCCGCGCTACGAAAATTAGATCGCGAGTTATAAGCATTTTAAATTTTTCGATCCTCAACGTGGGGGGTCACCTGTCACCAAAAGTAACACTGTCTCATAATAAATTACCAAACAAAATTTGGCCGCGCTACGAAAATTAGATCGCGAGTTATAAGCCTTTTAAATTTTTCGACCCTCACCGAGGGGGGGTCTCCTGTCACCAAAAGTAACACTGTCTCATAATAAATTTCAAAACAAAATTTGGCCGCGCTACAAAAATTAGATCGCGAGTTATAAGCCTTTTAAATTTTTCGACCCTCACCGTGGGGGGGTCTCCTGTCATCAAAAGTAACACTATCTCATAGTAAATTACCAAACAAAATTTGGCCGCACTACGAAAAGTAGATCGCGAGTTATAAGCATTTTAAATTTTTCGACCCTCACCGTGGGGGGTCTCCTGTCACCAAAAATTAACACTGTCTCATAATAAATCACCAAACAAAATTTGGCCGCGCGACGAAAATTAGATAGCGAGTTATAAGCACTTTAAATTTTTCGACCCTCACCATGGGGGATTTCCTGTCACCAAAAATTATCACTGTCTCATAATAAATTACCAAACAAAATTTGGCCGCGCTACGAAAAATAGATCGCGAGTTATAAGCCTTTTAAATTTTTCGACCCTCACCGTGGGGGGTCTCCTGTCACCAAAAGTAACACTGTCTCATAATAAATTTCAAAACAAAATTTGGCCGCGCTACAAAAATTAGATCGCGAGTTATAAGCCTTTTAAATTTTTCGACCCTCACCGTGGGGGGGGGGTCTCCTGTCATCAAAAGTAACACTATCTCATAGTAAATTACCAAACAAAATTTGGCCGCACTACGAAAAGTAGATCGCGAGTTATAAGCATTTTAAATTTTTCGACCCTCACCGTGGGGGGTCTCCTGTCACCAAAAATTAACACTGTCTCATAATAAATCACCAAACAAAATTTGGCCGCGCGACGAAAATTAGATAGCGAGTTATAAGCACTTTAAATTTTTCGACCCTCACCATGGGGGATTTCCTGTCACCAAAAATTATCACTGTCTCATAATAAATTACCAAACAAAATTTGGCCGCGCTACGAAAATTAGATCGCGAGTTATAAAAGCATTTTAAATTTTTCGACCCTCACCATGGGGGGGGGGTCTCCTGTCACCAAAAATTAACACTGTCTCATAATAAATTACCAAACAATATTTGGCCGCACTACGAAAATTAGGCCGCGAGTTATAAGCATTTTAAATTTTTCGACCCTCACCGTGGGGGGTCTCCTGTCACCAAAAATTAACACTGTCTCATAATAAATTATCAAACAAAAGTTGGCCGCGCTACGAAAATTAGATCGCGAGTTATAAGCATTTTAAAATTTTCGACCTTCAACGTGGGGGGGGTCACCTGTCACCAAAAGTAACACTGTTTCATAATAAATTACCAAACAAAATTTGGCCGCGCTACGAAAATTAGATCGCGAGTTATAAGCCTTTTAAATTTTTCGACCCTCACCGTGGGGGGTCTCCTGTCACCAAAAGTAACACTGTCTCATAGTAAATTATCAAACAATATTTGGCCGCTCTACGAAAATTAGGCCGCGAGTTATAAGCATTTTAAATTTTTCGATCCTCACCGTGGGGGGTCTCCTGTCACCAAAAGTAACACTGTCTCATAGTAAATTACCAAACAAAATTTGGCCGAACTACGAAAATTAGGCCGCGAGTTATAAGCATTTTAAATTTTTCGACCCTCACTGTGTGGGGTCTCCTGTCACCAAAAGTAACACTGTCTCATAGTAAATTACCAAACAAAATTTGGCCGCACTACGAAAAGTAGATCGCCAGTTATAAGCAATTTAAAATTTTTCGACCCTCACCATGGGGGATTTCCTGTCACCAAAAATTATCACTGTCTCATAATAAATTACCAAACAAAATTTGGCCGCGCTACGAAAATTAGATCGCGAGTTATAAAAGCATTATTAATTTTTCGACCCTCACCATGGGGGGGGGGTCTCCTGTCACCAAAAATTAACACTGTCTCATAGTAAATTACCAAACAATATTTGGCCGCACTACGAAAATTAGGCCGCGAGTTATAAGCCTTTTAAATTTTTCGACCCTCACCGTGGGGGATCTCCTGTCACCAAAAGTAACACTGTCTCATAGTAAATTACCAAACAATATTTGGCCGCACTACGAAAATTAGGCCGCGAGTTATAAGCATTTTAAATTTTTCGACCCTCACCGTGGGGGGTCTCCTGTCACCAAAAGTAACACTGTCTCATAGTAAATTACCAAACAAAATTTGGCCGCACTATGAAAATTAGGCCGCGAGTTATAAGCATTTTAAATTTTTCGACCCTCACTGTGCGGGGTCTCCTGTCACCAAAAGTAACACTATCTCATAGTAAATTACCAAACAAAATTTGGCTGCACTACGAAAAGTAGATCGCCAGTTATAAGCACTTTAAATTTTTCGACCCTCACCATGGGGGATTTCCTGTCACCAAAAATTATCACTGTCTCATAATAAATTACCAAACAAAATTTGGCCGCGCTACGAAAATTAGATCACGAGTTATAAAAGCATTATTAATTTTTCGACCCTCACCATGGGGGGGGGGTCTTCTGTCACCAAAAATTAACACTGCCTCATAATAAATTACCAAACAAAATTTGACAGCGCTACGAAAATTAGACCGCGAGTTATAAGCATTTTAACTTTTTCGACCCTCACCGTGGGGGGTCTCCTGTCACCAAAAATTAACACTGTCTCATAATAAATTATCAAACAAAATTTGGCCGCGCTACGAAAATTAGATCGCGAGTTATAAGCATTTTAAATTTTTCGATCCTCACCATTGGGCGGGTCTCCAATCACCAAAAAGCTACATTATTCTACCTTGTTTTATCTTAAGACGATTCTTTTCTATACACATTTTATCAGGAATTTTTATTATTGAAACTATAGATTTATAGTAACTGAAATAAGAAATATAAGTTTGAGACTTGATATCCTCTAAATATCTGAAAAATACCGCGTCAATGTCTGCCGAAGTCTACCGAATGATACCATGCCGAAGTCTGCCGAGCTGAAACGACGTTAGCCGAGTGTTAGGTTTTTTCGTTACGGATGTGTTAGGATATTTTTCGTTACGGAATTTTTGGATTCGGTCGCCGCGCTCAAAGCCCGCGATAAAAGCTTAGTAATTATTTATTTATTTTTTATTTATGCAGTTTATTTTTCTTTTTGATATTAATTCAATTTACACTTTTTGAGCGTGATGACCGATAACAATTTTTTTAAAAAAATACGTGTGGCACTCGAGGACTGCCGCGGTAAAGCTATTGCATAGCATTTTTTATCAACTTATGCAATTGTAATTATTTATTTATTTTTTATTTATGCAGTTTATTTTTCTTTTTGATATTAATTCAATTTACACTTTTTGAGCGTGATGACCGATAACAATTTTTTTTCTTTTATTGAACTAATGAGAACTAATTCAGTAAAAGAAAAATCGTTTAAAATATTTTTATTATATTACAATACATGTAGGTTAATCAGGAATTTTTATCATTGAAACTATACGTTTATGGTAGCTGAAATAAAAAACATAGGATTGTGACTTGATATTCTCAAAATATCTGAAAAATAGCTGCCGAAGTCTACCGAAGGATACCGTGCCGAAGTCTGCCAAACAGAAGCGACGTTAGCGGGAGTGTTAGGTTTTTTTTTCTCCTTACGGAATTTCTAGATTATTTCGCCGCTCTCAAGGCCCGCGATAAAAGCTATGCAATACCTTAATAAATTACCAAACAAAATTTGGCCGCGCTACGAAAATTAGATCGCTAGTTATAAGCATTTTAAATTTTCCGAACCTCACCGTGGGGGTCTTTTGTCACCAAAAATTAACACTGTCTCATAATAAATTACCAAACAAAATTTGGCCGCACTACGAAAAATAGATCGCGAGTTATAAGCATTTTAACTTTTTCTACCGTCACCGTGGGATGGGGGGTCTCCTGTCACCAAAAGTAACACTGTCTCATAATAAATTTCCAAACAAAATTTGGCCGAGCTACGAAAATTAGATCGCGAATTATAAGCATTTCAATTTTTTCGACCCTCAACGTGGGGGGTCTCCTGTCACCAAAAGTAACACTGTCTCATAGTAAATTACCAAACAAAATTTGGCCGCACTACGAAAATTAGATCGCGAGTTATAAGCCTTTTAAATTTTTCGACCCTCACCGTGGGGCGTCTCCTGTCACCAAAAATTAACACTGTCTCATAATAAATCATCAAACAAAATTAGGCCGCGCTACGAAAATTAGATCGCGAGTTATAAGCATTTTAAATTTTTCGATCCTCAACGTGGGGGGTCACCTGTCACCAAAAGTAACACTGTCTCATAATAAATTACCAAACAAAATTTGGCCGCGCTACGAAAATTAGATCGCGAGTTATAAGCCTTTAAAATTTTTCGACCCTCACCGTGGGGGGTCTCCTGTCACCAAAAATAACACTGTCTCATAATAAATTTCAAAACAAAATTTGGCCGCGCTACAAAAATTAGATCGCGAGTTATAAGCCTTTTAAATTTTTCGACCCTCACCGTGGGGGGGTCTCCTGTCACCAAAAGTAACACTATCTCATAGTAAATTACCAAACAAAATTTGGCCGCACTACGAAAAGTAGATCGCGAGTTATAAGCATTTTAAAATTTTCGACGCTCACCGTGGGGGGTCTCCTGTCACCAAAAATTAACACTGTCTCATAATAAATCACCAAACAAAATTTGGCCGCGCGACGAAAATTAGATAGCGAGTTATAAGCACTTTAAATTTTTCGACCCTCACCATGGGGGATTTCCTACCACCAAAAATTATCACTGTCTCATAATAAATTACCAAACAAAATTTGGCCGCGCTACGAAAATTAGATCGCGAGTTATAAAAGCATTTTAAATTTTTCGACCCTCACCATGGGGGGGGGGTCTCCTGTCACCAAAAATTAAGACTGTCTCATAATAAATTACTAAACAAAATTTGGCCGCGCTACGAAAATTAGATCGCGAGTTATAAGCATTTTAAATTTTTCGACCCTCACCGTGGGGGGTCTCCTGTCACCAAAAGTAACACTGTCTGATAGTAAATTACCAAACAATATTTGGCCGCACTACGAAAATTAGGCCGCGAGTTATAAGCATTTTAAATTTTTCGACCCTCACCGTGGGGGGTCTCCTGTCACCAAAAATTAACACTGTCTCATAATAAATTATCAAACAAAATTTGGCCGCGCTACGAAAATTAGATCGCGAGTTATAAGCATTTTAAATTTTTCGACCTTCAACGTGGGAGGGGGGGGGTCACCTGTCACCAAAAGTAACACTGTTTCATAATAAATTACCAAACAAAATTTGGCCGCGCTACGAAAATTAGATCGCGAGTTATAAGCCTTTTAAATTTTTCGACCCTCACCGTGGGGGGTCTCCTGTCACCAAAAGTAACACTGTCTCATAGTAAATTATCAAACAATATTTGGCCGCTCTACGAAAATTAGGCCGCGAGTTATAAGCATTTTAAATTTTTCGACCCTCACCGTGGGGGGTCTCCTGTCACCAAAAGTAACACTGTCTCATAGTAAATTACCAAACAAAATTTGGCCGAACTACGAAAATTAGGCCGCGAGTTATAAGCATTTTAAATTTTTCGACCCTCACTGTGCGGGGTCTCCTGTCACCAAAAGTAACACTGTCTCATAGTAAATTACCAAACAAAATTTGGCCGCACTACGAAAAGTAGATCGCCAGTTATAAGCACTTTAAATTTTTCGACCCTCACCATGGGGGATTTCCTGTCACCAAAAATTATCAATGTCTCATAATAAATTACCAAACAAAATTTGGCCGCGCTACGAAAATTAGATCGCGAGTTATAAAAGCATTATTAATTTTTCGACCCTCACCATGGGGGGGGTCTCCTGGCACCAAAAATTAACACTGTCTCATAGTAAATTACCAAACAATATTTGGCCGCACTACGAAAATTAGGCCGCGAGTTATAAGCATTTTAAATTTTTCGACCCTCACCGTGGGGGGTCTCCTGTCACCAAAAGTAAGACTGTCTCATAGTAAATTACCAAACAATATTTGGCCGCACTACGAAAATTAGGCCGCGAGTTATAAGCATTTTAAATTTTTCGACCCTCACCGTGGGGGGTCTCCTGTCACCAAAAGTAACACTGTCTCATAGTAAATTACCAAACAAAATTTGGCCGCACTACGAAAATTAGGCCGCGAGTTATAAGCATTTTAAAATTTTCGACCCTCACTGTGCGGGGTCTCCTGTCACCAAAAGTAACACTATCTCATAGTAAATTACCAAACAAAATTTGGCCGCACTACGAAAAGTAGATCGCCAGTTATAAGCACTTTAAATTTTTCGACCCTCACCATGGGGGATTTCCTGTCACCAAAAATTATCACTGTCTCATAATAAATTACCAAACAAAATTTGGCCGCGCTATGAAAATTAGATCGCGAGTTATAAAAGCATTATTAATTTTTCGACCCTCACCATGGGGGGGGGTCTCCTGTCACCAAAAATTAACACTGTCTCATAATAAATTATCAAACAAAATTTGGCCGCGCTACGAAAATTAGATCGCGAGTTATAAGCATTTTAAATTTTTCGATCCTCACCATTGGGCGGGTCTCCAATCACCAAAAAGCTACATTATTCTACCTTGTTTTATCTTAAGACGATTCTTTTCTATACACATTCTATCAGGAATTTTTATTATTGAAACTATAGATTTATAGTAACTGAAATAAGAAATATAAGTTTGAGACTTGATATCCTCTAAATATCTGAAAAATACCGCGTCAATGTCTGCCGAAGTCTACCGAATGATACCATGCCGAAGTCTGCCGAGCTGAAACGACGTTAGCCGAGTGTTAGGTTTTTTCGTTACGGATGTGTTAGGATATTTTTCGTTACGGAATTTTTGGATTCGGTCGCCGCGCTCAAAGCCCGCGATAAAAGCTATGCAATAGCTTAAAAAAGCCTTTCCATCAAATAGTTTTTTTTAAATTGTTTTTGGTGTTAGTCATCAAAAATCAAGTTTTGAGAAAACGCGACTTAAAGTTGAAATTATATGGATGCGGCTAGAAAAGTGTTGATACATAAATGTTTATAACTCCGTTAAAAGTGCAAATATTTTTATGCGGTTTTTTGCATTGAGTTAAGAATTAATTGAATAATCAAACTAGATCATTAAAAAAAAATCGATTTTTTGAAAAGTTTCAACCCCTGAGCCTCCTTAAAATATATCTCTGAATTGAAATTTGAATGAAATACCGGGTCATGAAAAATCGAAGAATGTGGAAAACAGAATTACAAATACAGTCGAGTCTCTCTATAACGAAACTCCATACATCGAATTTCTCTATATAACGAATCTTTAGTAGGAACGCTCCTCTTATCGCATGATTACATTAAAAACACTCTCTATATAGGCTGACGCTTCACTGAGCACTGATCACCTGGCCTTCAATCGCCGTCAGCGCCACCTATTGTTTGAAATTCAACCTAAAATAAAAAATTACGGTAAAAAAAAACTCCTGACATTATACATAACCCTCCTGCAAAAATTTTTTAAATAGCTGTCACCGTTTGCAGGTTATTGAATTTTAAAATCCATCAGTCATTTTTGGGACACCCGGTAAGTAAAATATTATATTTTAATGCTTTTTTAAATTAATTGATGTCCAATTAATATTTTAACGTTTGTATTTACTAATCGATATGTCATAATTTACATTACTGTCATTTGAATAACTAATGTCATCAGAAGCGTCCCATATTAGTAGATTATGACAAGACAGTTGGACATCCTTGGTAGAGGTCTGCACGGGCCGAAATTTCCAGTCCCGAGCCCCGCTCTGCCCGAACGAAAGAAATATTGGCCCGGTACGGTTCGGCCCGAAAGTTAAAATTTCGGCCCGAGCTCGGCCCGGCCAAAAAAACTTATCTTAGTCATTTTTTTTTTCATGTTTATAATCTCTATTTATGCAGAAGTACCATAGCTGCGATATTTACGCTTTTAATGACCCTTTGTTTGTTGTATGTAAATGTTTTAGTTATCATTAGTATTATTAATACATAAAAAAAATCTAAAAAATGGTATATGGTAAAAGTAAAATCTTTTAAGACATTGGAAAGAAAAAATACATTTCCTTCTTAGCAGATGTAAATGTTTAATATATTTTTTTTCTCGCGTATTGTTGTATTCATTTTGTATGAATGAACAGTTTAAAAGAAATTTGCAGATTTCAGTTTAAACAAAAATTCCGTTATAATCATGTTTTATTTTATGTGTTTAATTCTATTTTAAGACGCCTAGTGATCTACGATTCTTTAAAAAGAATAAATTCAAATGTTTAATTGCAGAATAACGGCGACTTAACAGTATATGCCTATTTTGCAAAAATTTTTGGACCAAGCCAAACTTCACTGATTTATGAACAGACTTTTCCAAGTCGAGAAAAGGATTTTCATATGGGAAGATTCAAGAGGAACTGATTATTTTGGTCTGTGAAGGCTAGGAAGAACGAAATCAGTCTCGGCTTCGTACGGGAAAAAAAAAGAATTAGGCTCGGAACGGCCCGAAAAGATTAGTAACTAGGCCCGCCCGGCCCGAACGCCGTTAATGAAAATCGGTCCGAGGGCCAGGTCGGGCTCGGGATTTTCCGCAAGACTACACCTTTATGATACAACGCTGTCTTGAAAGAACAGCATTTACTTGATTATATGAGTTAGTCATTTCTTGCGCCTAAGAACTAATGAAAAATTTTAATAAAAATTTATTTTGAAATATTTCTGAAACAAGAGGTATTTTTAAGTCGTAAAATTAATGAAAAATAATAATGTGGAATTTAAAGACAACCTGTTTAGAATCCAGGTTTTTTTAAATGTATATTTTAAATTTTAGTTATGCATTTATATAAACAAACTGATAACTAACAAAGATTGAACAGATAAATAATTATACATAAAATTTGATGGGTCATGAGGACGTAAAAAATACATTTCTTGACAACATCTTAGGATTTGTTTTATTTAATTTTACACATTTGCATTGAAAATAGAAATAAAATAAATGCATATTTAATATTTTTTTTATTACCAATAGACTCTACAAATGTTATTTTAATACATTATGTTTTCATTTTTATAATTTTCGTACATTTCCGCTGCAAACAATTTTTATATAATACATAGCTATTTAAAAGGGATCCATGAGAAACAGTTTCTGTTGTTTCATTCTGTAATCAGTCAGGCTCGATTCACATCAGTTGAAATTTTTTAAATGTTATTTACATGCGCAAAAAAAAGTAAAGATATGTTTTTCAGACTTGATATCTTTATTACCTATAGGTAATAAAGATATCAAGTCTGAAAAACTTATAACTATTTTTTTTAATTCTTTCGTTCCAAAATTCAAAGTGCGTATAAAATAATATTTACGACGATTAATAATGCGTTATATAACCTTTATCTTTTTTTTTTTTTTTTTTTTTTTTTTTGTCTAATTAATAGAAAATCCCACCTACGGACACTACTCTTGCATGTTAAACATTGTTAATTAACAAAAAAAATCTTCCATGTTGTGTTTAAATAACCAATATATATATGTGTGATTACAAAATACTGTAGAACCCCGCAAATTCGGACTCCGCTAATCCGGATCTCCGCATAATCCGGATCAGTTTGGTCATTTTTTTTCAAGTTTGAGAAGCGACTGGCTAATTTCTATAGCATTAACTTGTTTTATCGTCGTATTCTGAATAAGAAAAAACTTATACCGAAATCTTTTCGGAAGAATTAAACAAAGTAAACGGTTTCAAAGTCTGTAAATATTGAATAATTTTAATATAAAGGTGATTTTCTGTAAGTATGTTTCATTTTATTTCATTTTTTCTAATTCTCCGGATAATCCGGATTTTCGATAATCCGGATTGGGTCTGGTCCCAATTAATCCGAATTATCGGGGTTTTACTATAATAATATTGATCTATTGTCTGTTATTTCGATCGTTCTCGAACATTTTCGAGGTATAATGTGATTATTGGCCTCAAACCCCGTCGTAAGAAAAATATAAGCTGCAATTTATGCGGAATATAAAAAGCATGGCAAATGGGGATGGAGAAAATAACAAGTGCTATAAAGTTGTCAATTCATGACAGTGGTCACCAGTGTTCTCGCTGTCGCTCGCCAATGCGCCAAATTGCGACTAAATTCTTCATTTGGCGAGTAAA
Source organism: Maratus speculifer (assembly GCA_964019185.1). Classification (NCBI taxonomy): domain Eukaryota; kingdom Metazoa; phylum Arthropoda; class Arachnida; order Araneae; family Salticidae; genus Maratus; species Maratus speculifer. The sequence goes on from OZ025302.1 coordinate 93,273,510, forward strand.
CAAGCGATTAGATTCGCCAAATTGCTAGTGCTCAATTTTTTCTTTTTCTTCTTTTTCGTTTTTCATACATATGCATATATACATTATGGTACTACTAGGTTATCCTGTTGACCAAAAAATTATCGCCAAACTATAAGATTAAATGCCAATAATGGATGATCGTGAATGTCATATTCAATGATATTAAATACGATTCACGTGTTTAAAATATCTTTAAGGGATTGGATTCTTATTTCGACTTTTTATTAATATTCTACTAATTATTATTATTATTATTATTATTATTATTATTATTATTATTATTATTATTATTATTATTGTTATTGCTATTTAAAATAAAAATTATGTCAATGTGTATAATTTGGCTATTAGTTTTGCGATTTGCATATATTGGCGAAATTGGTCGACGGGGTAACAGACTAGTACCTACATTATATATAATATATACATTTTTTTTTTTTTTTTGGTAGCGGATAGTTGAAATTAGATTAATAACAATCGCTGTCACAGTTATAAAAACTTTATTTTAGAACATATTGAAAAAAAATGGGTACATTAAATGTTTAAAGATAATTTTTTTGTGCTACACGGCGAATCGATTTTGCTAATACTTTTTTCATTTGGCGAATGATTTTTATTTTTAATTAGCCAAAATACTAACGTTGGTCAAATGTCAGTGAGAACACTGGTGGTCACAAATATTTTATTTTTAAATATTTTTAATGTAATATAAAATCATGACCCAATAATTCTAAAGCATGAGATAACGAAATTATTAATAACTATTCAAGCTTATCGACCATCATCAGCTTCTAGACAGAAGCAATGGCTGAATAACTCCACCCCAATTTAAAAGTAACATTTCTATTTGATTTCGAAAGGCGTGCCACACTTACATTAAACATTAAAAATAAATTTCATTGATAAATAATTAAAAGCTTCCAAACTGAAAAAGTCAGAAAAATAGTAATGGAATAAAATCGTCACAATATTTAAGTACACCTAAAATAATTCGATAAAACATCCAAGATATTTTCATTTCATAATAATAGTAAATAATAAATTACAAAACGCGAAGCGCTCCACCTAACTTGTATCATCTGTCTATTCCGACAGCAATCTCTATATGCTTAGAAATCACATTTAATAAAGGAAAATCATTTCAGAAATACATTAGTGAAGAGGTTATGCTGCGAATCCATATCGCCACGATTGCTTTTTAACTATTTTCAAATAGCATTTTAAATCGTATCTACCGGGTGTCCAGTAAATAACTGACCCATTTTGAACTTAAATAACAAATAAACGATTTGAGATAATAATGCGCGGTTTGCGGTATTGTTATTAGAAAATCAATAAATTTTTAAACATGTACTTTGTTAATATAGTTCAAATTTCGGAAAAAAAAATATCGCTCTGGCGGTAACAGGCTGTTTGAATAGAGACATGACTCTAATTTTCATAAATATGAGATTTTCGGCTGAATCTGAATCTATATGTTGTCGAATCTGAATCTATATGTTGAATCGACTCTCGAATCAGCTTCAGAAATAGGGTACGTTGGTTGGAAAGTGATTTAAAATAATATTTGTGATTGAACCATCTGTATTATATTTCCCCTCCCCAGTCTTGAGACTGAGATATTATTTTAAATAGTATTACATTACATTAACAAAGTGCATATTTTAAAATTTATTTATATTCTAATAACAATACAGCAAGCCGCGCATTTTTATCTCAAACAGCTTTTTTGTTATTTACATTCAAAATGGGTCAGTCATTTACTGGACACCCGGTACATAAGCGGTTATTATAAAGATATGTAAATTTAAAAGTGAATGAGGCGTATTTCTTGTCAAAAAGGTGATATTTATTTTATCAAATAAATCTAAATAAATATTACTATTGAAATTATAAGAAGAAGTATCTAAAAATGCTGCATAATTAAGACTATATCTTGCTTTATTTAACTGAAAACAATATAGATATATTTTTACCACAATCATGATTTTTACTACAATCTAGCAGCCTTCGCCCGCTACGCTGGTCAGTTCCTTTAAAAGAATCTTGCATCAAACAAAATGCATCTAGTAACGGTTAAAAATTTAACATCTAATCAAATAGTCATAATCGTTGTCTTATTCGTATAATATGTCATTATCTGGTTCAAAATAAATATTGACGGCATAATAGACAAATTAGCTCTAAAATCACAATGTTTAACTATTTTTTAGTAGATTTGCTACCTTGAATTTCGCGCTCCTACCGATAAATGCAGCAGAGATGTATCGAAATGTCCTAAAAGTATGAACACACGATTAAGGCACATGTCCTCGCTCGAGGGAACGCTCGCGAGTTAACCCTTTAACGATCATAGCATTTTCATTGCTAAGATGTCGAAATAAATGAATGACACCGGTAATAAAGAACAGATATATTTCTAAATAACAAAACGTGATTTTTCACACACAAAATAAAAGGGATATTTTTAGATAAAAATACCGGTGTCAGTGTTGCGTATCGGAATTAAAATTTTGTGGTTTCGTGGCGAAACCAATGAACGTTAAAGGGTTAATGCTATTCCTATGGGGAAGCATTTTTCTAATAACTCTTTCGCATTTTGACATTTTTGAATAATTCTTTTTGCATTGGATAGCTGAGGTGCATTCCGACAGCGCACCTTTTTTACTTTTTCGATTTTGGTAGCAGATATATGTTTAAAAAAGCACTTTCAGTTTCGAAATCGGTTTTGAAAATGAAACGAACTTTGTAAAAAATATCTGCAACCAAAATCGAAAAAGTAAAAAAGGTGCGCTGTCGGAATGCACCTCAGCTATCCAATGCAAAAAAATTATTCAAAAATGTCAAAATGCGAAAGAGTTATTAGAAAAATGCTTCCCCATAGGAATAGCATTAGCTCGCGAGCGTTTCCTCGAGCGAGGACAGGGGCCTTAACTCTCTTAGGTGGGAGTTTCTAAAAAAATATAAAATGCAAGTTGATTTTAGTAAATACGTGGAAACTAAAAACAGAGCGAATTAAAAAACAACAAAAAAAGGGGGGGGGGCTAAAAGGAAGATATATTAGAGGGAAAAAAAACATGTGATGGTGTTCTCTGTTTGAAAAAGTGGAAAAGGCGCGAGTAAGTGTAAAAAGATGAAGGAGTTTAAGTATCAAATATTAGAATTCTTTAGCAATTACTAGGAGAATAGCCAAAGAAATAACAATTAAAAACTCCCCTTGTGGCGAGAAAAGATCAAAAAGATTTTGAATGGGATCAATATTTTTTAATGATTTCTTTTCCCCATTATTTAACTTCAGTTCCATAAGTTTACTATTATTAGAAGACATTTTGCTTAAATACGTTACACGTACCCCCCAGCCTCCCCCCCCCCCGGTCAGGAGAAATTGTAAGTATTTCACGAATTACTGGATTTAAAAGAATTTGCTTAGTATCATTCGATTCAGCATGAAAAAATATTCTAAAACATGTTATCAGTTGAAAAATAACTATAAAATCCAATTTTTCATGATTTTTTTAAAAGTTCGTTCTCTTTTTTAACCCCTTTATGGGTGGAATTTTCAAAAATTCTTTCTTAGCGGCACTCGATAAAGTATTTTTACGGCAATTTACAAGATTTTAGGTTCGGTAGATTTTTTTGTGGGATGATTAATACGAAATCCAGACTTTCTTTTACATACATGGATTGAAAATTTCAGATTTTTGCGCCGTAGACATCGCCAAATTAGAAAATGCGAAACATCTCACGAACTGTTGGATTTAAAAGAATTTCCTTAGTACCATTCGATTCAGCATGAAAAAATAAACTAAGATATGTTATCAGTTGAAAAATAACTAAAAAATCCGATTTTTCAAGATTTTTTTAAAAGTTCGTTCTCCTTTTTACCCGCTTTAAGGGTGGAATTTTCAAAAATCCTTTCTTAGCGCCACTCGATATTATATGACTTGCCATATCCCGACTTGCCAGATTTTAGGATCGGTAGATTTTTTTGTGGGATGATTAATAGGAAATCCAGACTTTCTTTTACATATATAGATAAGACGAAAGATTTTCTGGAATGTTTTAGATGCTTTTTTATATTTTTCAACCTATCAGAAGTCCATGTGGGATCGGCAAACATGCTGGCGTGACATGACACATTCGACTCGACATTCTGCTGTCTGCTCTAGAGCTGCTTTTGCACGTGAAGCGTATGGAGTATATCGAGGGACACGCAAAAACATTTACTGTAGCACTTTGATTTTTTTTTAATTGCTAAATTTTAGTAGGTGATGGGCATATTATAGGAAGTTGGACTAAAAACTAAAATCAATAATTTTTTTAACCATCAGTTTGGGGCCCCTCAGGCATGGAGGCCCCGGCGGTAGTTACGGCCCTGTATAAGGGGTGTTGGGCAAACACTGCCATGTACTTGGAAGCACCTGTAAATTAAAACTTGTATTTCTTTGCTTTTGCTTTTACCATCCAATTTTTTATTTAGTGAAGATAGATATGAGTGAAATTTCGATTAAAAATGAGAATATACTAAATTGTCGCCTTCATATTATATCTTTATCTCCTTCCTCTGTGGCTATTTTCTCTTATGACATAAATGACAGAGTTTTCAAATTGCCACCATTAGAAAAATAAATTAATATAATAATAATAATACTAATAATAACAATATCTCAACAATCTCAATTTGTTTTATTTCCAATTATAGAAGTAGGGGGCTGTTCAAAAATAACGTTATCAACTTTTTGGTAATTTTCGACCCCTCCCCCCTTTTTGTATTATACGTTATCATCTCTTAAATCCCCCTTCCCCCAGTAATGATACTGTTATCACTGTCGAAAAATGTTTTGATATTAGAATTTAGTTCTTTTGTTTGGAATGATAAACAAAACTGTATTTTTTTCTTTTTTTGGGCCATACTTTAGATAAATGGGTGGGCGGTATATTATGCGCTAGGTGTACAAGGGAGGTGAAAACAAATCGAAGAAATTACTTAAAAATAAGTTTCAAATTTGTTTCTGCCATTATTTTTAAACAATACCCTGTTAAGAACTTTTACCTTCAACGAAATATAGATTCACTAAATTTTGAACTTCTACAAATTTAATATTTGAAAGCATTTCGTAGCAATAATTTTTTAAATTTTTTTTTTTAAATTATCATTTTTTAAATACACCTCGTATGCAAAAAAAAAAAAAAAAAAAAAAAAAAAATCAGGCAAAATTTAGGGCACGTCTTTAGTCATCGACTCTGGATTTGAAATGTTAGAAAACAACGTTAATATATTTTTTTTTTTTTTTTACGTATGTCTGCTCAATACTACTCGATAAATTACTAACTAGCTGAAATTCTTAAACTAAAAAAATAGTTCAGCATGGCACAAAAACTTTCCAAATTGTCAATGAATGAATTCAAAGAAATGAAAAACGACTTCATTTTAATTACGTCTTATTCTACTTGCGAAATTCAAATTTATTAAGTTTAAAATTCCAAGGTTTATAAGTCTTAATATTAATATGATATTTTAATGAAATTTGTCAAAATAAAACCTTGATACTAATAATAATATTATACTATGTTTTTGGTTAAATTATAACATTACTTTTGCACATTATTTCAAAATAATAAACAAAATAAAAGTACTAAAATATGCTCACATCTAAAAATTTATCGTTAAAAAGTATTTTTTACCACGCTTTTATTAATTTCACCTGTATTTTGTTTGTGAGTTTGTGAATTTGTAACTCTCCTTATTTTATGTATGTTTACCGATTACTCCGAAACCATGCAACCAATTAACTTGGTTTTGGTGTTAAATGAAAGACGATGCTCTCGAATTGGTACCACTTCAGTTTCATAGAAATTGGTTCAGTACTTTTTTAGTAATTATGCAAAAACTAATAAAATTAGTGATTTTTCGCTAATTAAAAGTGTTGAATACGTTCACTGAATGGAGTGTAGATAGCATGGCCGAGCGGTTTAAGGCGCCGGATTGAAGCTCTGATTTTCGAAAGAGATTGTGGGTTCGAACCCCACTCCTGACGTTATTTACATCTATGTAAAATTTAAAAAAAAATTTCCGTATTACAATTTTTATTTTTAACCGGCTTCAGAAAAGAAAGAGGAAGTTATCAATTCGACGCGTATGTATTTTTTTTTCTATTTATGTTCACCAATTACTCTGAAACTATCCAACCGATTAATTTGGTTTTTGTATTAAATATAGTTTAAAAAAACTAAAAACCACGCTTTTAAAGTAATCAAACTAAAAAGTGAAAAATAAATAAAGTTAAAAAAAAAAAAAAACTAAAAAACACGCTTTTTAATATATCAAACTAAAAAGTGAAAAATAATTCGTACTATAAGCTGAAAACGAAAATATATGAAAAATACTATATTACTATAAAATCATTGTTATTATAGAAATCAATTAATAAGCAATGAATAAAATTATCGTGGAAAAACAGCATGGGGTGCTTTTTAAGAACTGATAGATGGAGCATGGTAGATGGAGCACCCCACGCTTTTTTTCCACGATAATTTTATTTATTGCTTATTAATTGATTTCTATAATAACAATGATTTTATAGTAATATAGTATTTTTCATCTATTTTCGTTTTCAGCTTATAGTACGAATTATTTTTCACTTTTTAGTTTGATATACTTAAAAAGCGTGTTTTTTTAGCTTTTTTAAACTATATTTATTAAATTATTTTCTCTAATTATTCTAGAAGATATTAACAACAAAGGGAAATGAAACCTATCAAAATTTTATGTAGATATACTCAGAAATAAACGAAAATACTAAATGTTTATTTAAACACTCACACCATAAAATAGAAAAAGTAAATGATAACAATTCAAAAGGTGAATTTTCAATTCTACCTACCGGTAATTATGTTTTTCTTCAAGCTCGGCTGTTTCTCAGAAATGGCTGACAAATATCTCAATGCTCAATCGTTGACTCTGTAGTAACTAGGGTTGGACACTTCGATTCATTTTGAGGAGTTGACTCAGGCTCGACTCACTTGGTTAATGAGTCGACTCTCGACTCACTTACGACTGCGCAAAAATGGCGCAATTTTATATCTTGTATCACGTATATTGCACAAAAGAGAATTTTTGAGTGTATGCTCGAATTATTTTGCTTTAGTTTCTACATAAAAGATATATTTTTGTGGTGTATTTGTTGAATGGAACTGGGGACAGCCAAACTAGTTGTGGGCCCTCGAAGAAATTTTAAGGCCAGTACCGGCCCAAACTTTACAAAAAATAATGACCTGACCCGGCAAAAAACTTAAATGATCGGCCAACTTTCTCCGTACAGAACAGTTATTAGCCCAACAAGAAAGTTAAAATCTTCGTCTTACCTGACGCGGCATGGTTGAATTTGTAGAAAACATGGATTTTTACGTCGATAGCATTAAGATTTTTTCCGTTCGAGAAATTATGACCAAAAATAAATATTTTAGCTTTTTTTCATGCTTATAATCTTTATTTTCAAGGAAATGCCCTATGCGATGATATTTATTTTTTTAAATGAATGTCAGTTTGTATGTAAATGCTTCAGTTGATATTAATATTGTTAATCCACATACTATGTACTATTCTACGTATTAAAGGCTTAAATATCAGAAAAATGCTATAAAGTAAAATCTTCTAAGACAAAATAACATTAAAAAAAAATTCGCTATAGACGAATTCCCTTCCCGGAATTCCAGTCCGGGATCGCTACGGGGGAAAAAAAGTTAGACCCGATCCAATCTTTTAGAAAAAAAGTATGGCTCGAGTTCGGCTCGGGAGAAAGCAATGACAAAGTCCAGTCCAAGCCTTGTAAAATAAAGTAAGATCGACCCGATTGCCCTAAAAAAAGAAGGCCCGAGCTTCGAGCCAGGGTCCGGCCTGTACATTCCAATATGCCAAATTTCAAAATATAGGAGTATTTTGTTTGACTCCTTGCGCATCATTTCTTAAAATTTCTTTTCTTTTTAAACGGGAGTAAGTTTTTGAGGTATTAGTTTACATTACAGTGCCTAGAACATATTCTGCGCTCTGTAGTTTACATATCAGGTTTAAAGGTTTAAATTTTCTGTGCTGAAAACTACAAGGAAGTCAAACTTTTGACTTTTATTTATTTTGATGGCGGAGGAAATTAACTGTTAATTTATTGTTAATAAGGTTGTAATCCTCCAAAATATCCGGAATTTTAATTTCTGTAATTACCGCTTCAGATAGAAATGTCATTTAAAATTCCTTCCCGAAAATTTCCTTTCCTCTTTTTTTGTAAGATCCCCGTCCCGCCAATAACAACGTTTAAAATTTTTAGACTTCTTTTTTATTTTTCTTTTCCTTTTTATTTATTTATTTATTTATTTTTGTTGTTGTTGTTTGTTTGGGAGGGGATGGGGACTTACTTCGGGGGAAATTCATCATATTCATATATTTATAAATTATTAGTTATTCACTAATATTTTCCGGAAAAAAAATTAGGAGAAATTAAATTAATTGATTTTTTTTCTTTGTGTAATATGTGAGCGTTTACACATGTGTCGTGTTGGTTGTTTGGAAAGATATCATAACATCGAATAAAAAAATAATTATTTTATTGTAAAAAATGTAATGCAAAAATATGTCCACCTTCGTCTAGTCTATTTATGAATTTATTGAGATTAAAATTATGAAAAAAAAAGAGGACAACAGTAGTTTATTCAAATTTTGCTGTAAAATAATAGTGATTACCCTGGGCCTCATTGTTTTGTAGAAAATCGCATTTTTCGTTTCACATAAACTTTACATTGCAGGGCTCAATGTCAGCATGTATTAATGTACAATTATAAAATTGATATGTCTGACTATTGAGGTGATTTCGAATCAAATAACGTTTGCCATTTGTTTAATAAATGAACTGATTATCAAACTAAATACGAAAAAGAAAAAATGGAGCTGTTGTAGTGTGTTTGAAGAGGTGAAGAGATATTAGAAAATTTAGAATTAAATTCTACAAAAAAAAAAAAAAAACCTCAGCATTGACATAATTTCTGGCACATTTTAAAAAAGAATTTTAAAAATTGATGGGCAGCTTTCGAGGAGATGAAAAATCAAACAGTTGTTCCATTTTTTTAATAACTACATTACATATTACGAAAAAAGTTATTATTGTCATGTAACGACAGGTTTTTCTCCTTTCCCTTGCAACCCCGTACTGAAATTCAATATAAACTTGAATTTTAACATTAATTTTCAAATTTACTTTGCCAAAAATTGGAAAATGCCAATCGATCACATAGTTTTTGAATAAGAAAACTTTTAAATTTTACGAGTTTGTTTCCAAATAAAAATGAATTCAGAAATGTGTAATAAAGTAGCTTTTTCGTATTTAAGAACAGATTTAATAAATTTAGAGAAAGGTTTTCAGAAACCTACTTTATATTATATAGCTTTAAAAGCTCTGATACTTTTAACCCTCTTTTTTCTTTCTTGTATTCTAAATTACATTAATTTTTTAACGAATGTTGAAGAGTCTAAAAATCTAAGTAAACGATAACATTGCTGTTGCTATTGTGTATTTTCTGTCTTGCGAATACATACTAAACTAAAATATTGCTCATGAATGTGCATAAAATATTCTTAAGAAAGTTAATGTATGTTAAGAAAAGTCGGATTATTTTGTAGAAATTGAGCCGAGCCGGGTAAGTTTATTTATTTTTGCGGGTCGGGAACGGATAGAACTTTTTATTTTACATCAGCCTGTTGTAGCTTTCGCTCGTACCGGGCCGAGTTGGACCTGTGAGTTCCTCTAAATGAATTATGAATATTTTCAAGTTTTCTGTAATTTTAATAAATGTAATTTTATAAATCTATCAAAAATTTTCAGCGTCTGGGACATAATTTACTCCTTATGCGATCATAAAAAAAGCAGTGGGGAGACTAATTTTTTATTTTTTTTTCCTGACATTTATAGTTTTTAGCTCACAGGCTATCATAGCCTGAGAGCTTATGTGCCCGTCCGTTCTGTATGTATGTTCGTATGTACGTAACGCGATAACTCATGATAAAAATATCCGATCCACTTGAAATTTTGTATGTAGGTATATCCTGACAAGGCGCTTCCCTGATTAGTTTTTGGAGTTCATTCGATATGTATAAGAGGGGGAACGGGGGGCTCATGCCCCCCGTTAGTTGATATAGATGGGATTTTCATGCAGAATTAAGTTTTCAAAATTTAGATTAGGATCATTCTGATGAGGCGATTCCGTGACTGTTATTAGGTGTTCATTGATTAAGTATAAATAGGGGGAACAGGGGTTCTAATGCCCCCCCCCCGTTAGTTGATATAAATGGGATTTTAATGCAGAATTAAGTTTTCGTTCAAAATTTAGATTAGGATCATTCTGATGAGGCGATTCCGTGACTGTTATTAGGTGTTCATTGAATAAGTATAAATAGAGGGAACAGGGGTTCTAATGCCCCCCCCCCGTTAGTTGATATAAATGGGATTTTCATGCAGAATTAAGTTTTCGTTCAAAATTTAGATTAGGATCATTCTGATGAGGCGATTCCGTGACTGTTATTAGGTGTTCATTGAATAAGTAGAAATAGGGGGAACAGGGGCTCTAATGCCCCCCCCCCCGTTAGTTGATATAAATGGGATTTTCATGCAGAATTAAGTTTTCGTTCAAAATTTAGATTAGGATCATTCTGATGAGGCGATTCCGTGACTGCTATTAGGTGTTCATTGAATAAGTATAAATAGGGGCAACAGGGGTTCTAATGCCTCCCCCCCTCTTAATTTATATAAATAGGTTTTTCAAGCAGAATTTTCAGATTTCGTTCAAATCTCTGAATAGTTTTGGAAGTTTAATGGTTAAGTATAAAAGAAGGGGATAACTGCTTTTAAATTATATAAATGCTAAATGGGTTTTTATTAAGAATTATCTAATTTCTCTGAATTTTGGATATAGATTTTTTATATGATAAAGCATGTCTTTGATAGTATAGGAGGTTCAATGATTAAGTATAAAAAAAGAGAAAAGGGGAGAGCTGTTTCCCCTTCTTAATTTTTTTTTTCGAACGGAATTAACCCTTGAAAATATAAAGCTTTAATGTGCAATTAGTATTTGTAGCCTGTGAGCTCAATGCCATCAGTTTAACTGGGCAGTATTCTTTATTATAATTTACTTCCTTTTGAAATTCAATTTATAAAATCATGATAATATACTGAATAATTGTTAGGTTTTATGTCTTTTCCAACCTCTATTTTTTAACAAAAAAAATTGTATTTTAAAACCATCGGAAACATAGGAAAACAAGCAAATTCCCTTCATAAAAAATAATTGTAAAAAATAAGCGTAAAATTTGGCAGCGATGACATTGTGATCCCCTGTCCTACCGATTGACACACAGAACTTACCTGCGCTATATAAATAATAATAATAATAATAATAATAATAATAATAAATAAATAAATAAAAATAAAAATAAAAATAAAAATAAAAATAAAAATAAAATAACTGGAAAGATCCTCCGAATCTAGTTTGAAAGAAGGAATATTAAAAAAAAATCGACTATCTAAACTTTAAAAAGTATTTGTAAATTATACCCATTTTTACATTACCTGCAAACATTTATAATTTATAAAAAATATTAAAAGAATATATATTGTCAATCAAATAAAGGACAACACTTTATCTAAAATACATGAATCATGAAATAAACTCATAGCATTTTTTAGCAGTGGTGAATTCGGAAAGTGGCCCGGGAGTCAGGCATTCTCGTGGAACAATGAGATCCCCCCCCCCTGAAATATTAAGCATTTTGTGTTTTAAAAGGTAAAAGAATGCAGTCTCTAGCCCCACCCAGAATTCTTTATAACATCCATCCGCACCCACAGAAATCTCCTCTCGAAAAAATGTGTCTTAATTCAAGACTGTTTTTTAAACAACTTGCTATTAAAGTAGAATTTTATTTATCTCTCATCAACTTTTTTCCTTTATTGCATCAAAGCCTGTTGTAAATACTTCCCTAACCAGTCCTACTTTCTTTTAGAAAAAAAAAAAATACTAACATAATATCTACTTTGTTTCATCGTTCTTTCTCCTATACGGAAATCAGCCCAAGCTTATCATAAATTCAATTAATCTTCCCAGAAATATCCTGTTGAACGCCCCTTTTTCCATAAATTCAATTAATCTTTCCAGAAATAACCAGCTGAACGTCCCTTTTTCTCTGTCCCTCCCACTCTTTTCATTCATTAGGTATCTTCCTAATTATACGTGAAATGCATATCTACACTGCCTCCGCTTTTCCCAAAATCCCCAACCCCAATATAATGTCAAACCAAGACATTCGTTTTGTGCTAAAAAGCCCAGCGCGGATTCGAAGAATCGAAATCTGATACCGAATCGAAAGAGTGGTTTTCAAGGAGTCGAAGAATCGAAGAGTCGACAACCCAATCTTCAACTCTCGACTCCCCAAGTCCAAAACTCTGTTAAACTAGTCCAACCACTCTTTGAGTGAGTGAGTTGACTTTTCGACTCTTCGACTCCGAATCCCAAATTGAGTTGAAATGAAAGTTCGACTCTTTTGAGTCGACTCCGTTAACCAGATAGGAGTCGATAGTTCGATTCACTTGGGAGGAGTCGAGATTTAGAGTCGACTCTTCGAATCCTCGGCCAACTCTAGTAGTAACCACTGTGTTAGTAATTTCGTGACACTCCTTTCTCTGTGATTAAAGCCAAGTACCACTTCACTTTACAAATTAGTCGCTTCTCTTCTCTGGTAATGGTTGGCCACACGTCCCTTCACCGCAAAAATCTTAATTATTAAGAACATTGTACAAATAAGAAAGATGTTGCATAACATCTTTTTCCAATAGGGCGCTTTGATTTTTGGTGAAATCGATCTTATGTGATTCTATTATGTGTGATTGCATGCATTTAAGGTCGTAGAATCTTTTATTTATTGCGGGGTAGCTAAATTATATTTTCTTGATACTGCTTTCAAATATGCCTGACTGTTTTTTTTTTCTATAAGGCATTTTTTAATTCCGCAAATTGCTAAAAATATAATTAAATTTATTATGTCATTGAACAGCTGTATTGCAGATTTTTATACACTTTAAAGTAAGTAGTATGTTATTTAAAATCGTATTTTTTTTTCAGCAATTTTTGTTATATAACTCAGGACTGACATTATGTCCAACTTAAATTAAAATAAACGTTTTCATTATCTATATTATACTGACCAAATGTATCTGTAGGTAATGCATACGTCATTTTGCGAATGGCAACACTTTGAAATTTGAAATGAAATTTCGGTTTACATTTTTCGCTACTGCAAATTTTGAAATTTCTAAGTATCGCACATTTTCAGTTTTTTCACCGCCGTATAGGGGAAAAAATGTACTTTTAACCCTTTGAGGGTGGAAGCACTTCTATTTATAAAATGTTAAAATGATTGATTGATACCAGAATTTAAAAAGAAATTGATTTCAAAATAGATAAAAACTTTTATTCGCATTTTTGGAATTACCAGACTACGAGGTATCCGACCCTATTAATAGAAAACGCCCTAAATTTACGCTTTTGCTAAACGATGAAAGTTGAGTTTTTCTCACTTCACTACTAAACTTAACGTCTTTGTTTTTGTCTTGTTCTGTAATGTAATAATAATAATAATAATAATAAAATCATTAGTTAATCTGCTATTATTAGCATTTCTTTTATGTTATACTAAAAAATGTATGGTCTCTGAAAGGAGTCTTTTTTTTCGATTGGGGATTTCCTCGGTAGCTTTTTCGCCAGGCCATGATGGCCTTTTGGATCTAATGGAATTTTCTTTTTCATATTATTTTTGTTTTCCTTTTTAACTTGCTAAACTACATGTTTTATTCATTTATGCAATTATTTTTTTACTTCTTTTTCTTTATTTAATTACTAATAGATATATTTTAATTTTGTGGCCACCTGCCGCATTTAAACATCTTTTCTTTAACGGCTCCCTAACGCCTCAGCAACACAGCTTACCTCTAAACTGGATGTTAATTTGCCACGCAACTAGGTAATCCAAGAAGATGATCACACTGTTCCATTGTTCACATTTTTGATAAAATTACAGTTTGCATTTCAAAATTCTGGTATCAATGTGGCGTTTCATAACTAAAATTAAGTGGGATACATTTTATCCTGCGGCCCATTAAAGGGTTAATGCAATTTATTTGAAAACTCTATCTGAATTTATTTTTGAGACATATTTTTTTTTGTATTTTTTATACCAATTTTATAATTGTGGCAACAGAAGTACTTTATTTGATTTTAAAAAAGAGGGAGGGGAGAGGGCATCTTTTTCTTGTCATTTCTTCATAAAAACTAAAACTAAAACTAAAAAAAAAAAAAAAAAAATTTTTTTTTTTTTTTTTTTTTTTTTTTTTTTTACAAAAAAGTATTTTATAAGATTAATTGTATTTTCTCCTCTTTTACTTAATACGCATCAAATAATTGAAAGAATGCAAATTTATTATTCCATATATGAAATCATTATCCGGTAATTTGGACAATTGTGTTTTATAGAAAGGGTATAGCCGGGTTTCTTAGTAAAATATGCCCTTGAGTCAACCACATCGAGTCCTACATGGATCGATAGCCCATAAAAAGAAATTCATTTCTCCACAGTTTTAAGTTTGTATCTCAAGACCATGGGGGGTAATGGCCCTAGATGCCTGCTTTGGAAAAGAGAGCATTGTGACGAAACTACCAAGCAGATTTCAACGAAAAAATAAGGGATATAAAAAACTACCATACGAATGTTTGACAATTTTTTCGGGTTTTTTTAAACAAAGGAACAAGATTTCTAACATTTTTCCTGTTTTTAAATGTACATTTTAATTAAAAATAAACTGAAATTTCTGAGTGACCATCTTAATTTTTTTGCATGAAATACTATGAGACATGATGCATATTCACTATCAATTTCAACTTTCTACGTATGGTGCATCATATTAAAAAAAGGGCAAAATCATATTCCGGCGGGAATGTGGGGCGTGTCTCGGACAAATTTCACGCCGTCTTTTAAAAATACGGTCTGAATTAATATGTGAGATTTGAAAAGAAGGCGTGAAACTTGTCCGAGACACGCCCCACATTACCGCTGGAATATGATTTTGCCTTTTTTTTAATATGATGCACCATATGTAGAAAAATGAAATTGATAGTGAATATGCATCATGTGTATTTCATGCAAAAAAATTAAGGTGGTCACTCAGAAATTTTAGTTCATTTTTAATTAAAATGTTCATTTAAAATCAGGAAAAATGTTAGAAAACTTGTACTTTTGTTTAAGAAATCTGAAAAAGTTGTCAAACATTCGTATGGTGGTTTTTTATATTCCTTATTTTTTTCGTTGAAATCTGCTTAGTAGTTTCGTCACAATGCGCTCTTTTCAAAACAGGCATTTAGGGCCCTTACCCCCATGGTCTTGAGATATAAACTCAAAACTGGGGAGAAATGAATTTCTTTTTATGGGCTATCGATCCATGTAGGACTCGATGCGGTTAACTCAAGGGCATATTTTTCTATGAAACCCGGCTAGACCCTTTTAGCTGAAAAATTGAAATTTTTTTAACTATCATTATTATTATTATTATTATTATTATTACTAGACCGATTATAGTTTTTAAATAATTTTTTTTCATAAAAATAGAAAAAGATCGTGCAGTGAAGGGTTAAGTCTTCCAAAGATTTTATTGAAGAACTTGTTAACGTTTTCGTATAAAGTAAAATTTCATTTACACATTAAAAATTAGTTGGATGTGTCAATCCCAAAACTTTCTTCTATCTCATAAGTACATTTTAATATTTAAAAAAAAAAAAAAAAAAAAAAAAAAAAAACGTGGTGACCCCAAAGTTACCCACTATCGAATTTCCTCGAACATTTGACCTAGCCTAATGAGATTCTGGTATCCGAAAAGCCTAAAACGCAAAATTTAATTAATATTCTGAGAAAATGAGCTTAGTAGTGCCTCATGTTGAGTAATTTATATTAAAACATAATAAGCATTTGTTTATGTCAAGACCTAACAGAATCTGAAATTTGATGGAATTTCGCCCATTAGTTCTTGAGATATAGTTATAATAAAAAATTTTCAAAACGTAGCACAGCAACACCATATCTTGGACAATTTATACCAAAACGTAAAAAAGCGTCTAATTATGTTATGGTGTAAAATAATCTGAAGTTTGATGAAATTCTGTGCATTAGTTCTTGAGATATAGCTAGTTTAAAAAAAAAGTGTAAAATATAGCACAGCAGCACCATCAGTTGAAGGATTTATAACAAAACCTGATCATCGTGTAATTATGTTATATGTCATTTTGCAACAAAATCTGAAGTTTGATGAAATTCTGTGCGTTGGTTGTTGAGATATAGCTATCGGAAAAATCATGCAAAATGCAGCATAGCTGCACCACCTGTTGCAAGGTTAATACCAAAATGTAATCAGCGTCTAATTATGTTATATATTCTAGTGTAACAGAATCTAAAATTTGATGAAGTTCTCTGCATTAGTTCTTGAGATATAGCTATCGCAAAAATCGTGCAAAATGTAGCATAGCGGCGCCACCTATAGGGCAGTTCACACCAAAACCTTATCAGTGGCTATGTATCTCAAGGTATCGCGGAATCTGAAGTTTGGTGAAATTATGTGCATCAGTTCTTGAGATATAGCTATCGTGAAAATCATGAAAAACGTGGCCCAGCAGCGCCACCTGCTGGCCAATTTACACCAAAACTTAATCAGCGTCTATGTATATCAAGGGGTTACAGAATTTGAAGTTTGGTGAAATTCTGTGCATTAGTTCTTGAGATATAGCAATCTTAAAAATCATGAAAAACGTAGTACAGCAACGCCACCAGCAGCCCAATTTACACCAAAAATCAATAGGCACTAATTCAGATCAAGGTCTAACTGAATATAAAATTTTATGAAATTTCGAGCCTTAGTTCTTGAGATAGAGCGCCCACAAATTTCTTGTCACATGCAGACAGACAGACACACAGACAGACAGACAGACAGACGGATAGACTCACAGACAGACATTTTCTAAAAATAGTCAAAACGTGTTCAGGACCTTCTAAAACGTATAAATCCGTCGAAAACCGGAAGTCGAAAACTTTCATGAATCCAATACTTTCTTCTTGTAAAGATAGAAGAAAGTAATAAGACGAGTTTAAAAAGAAAATCAGTCAGAAATTATATCTTGATTATTTTAAATGGTTGTTATAATAGCAAATTTCCCCATCCCCATTTTACTGGGGAGGATTGACAATTTTGTAATGGGGATTTCATACACTACAATGCAAATTTGGATAAAAACACAATTCAATTCGGTTGCTTGAACACTTCAATAACCGACTTATTACTTTCTTCTATCTTTACAAGAAGAAAGTATTGGATTCATGAAAATTTTCGACTTCCGGTTTTCGACGGATTTATACGTTTTAGAAGGTCCTGAACACGTTTTGACTATTTTTAGAAAATGTCTGTCTGTGAGTCTGTCCGTCTGTCTGTCTGTCTGTCTGTCTGTGTGTCTGTCTGTCTGTATGTGACAAAAAATTTGTGGGCGCTCTATCTCAAGAACTAATGCTCGAAATTTAATAAAATTTTATATTCAGTTTGACCTAGATATGAATTAGTGCCTATTGGTTTTTGGTGAAAATTGGCCTGCAGGTGGCGCTGCTATACTACGTTTTTCATGATTTTCAGGATTGCTATATCTCAAGAACTAATGCACAGAATTTCACCAAACTTCAGATTCTGTGACCCTTTGATATACATAGACGCTGATTAAGTTTTGGTGTAAATTGGCCAGTAGGTGGCGCTGCTATGCCACGTTTTTTAAAATTTTCATGATAGCTATATCTCAAGAACTAATGCACAGAATTTCACCAAACTTCAGATTCCGCGATACCTTGTGATACATAGTCGTTGATAAGATTTTGGTGTGAACTGCCCTATAGGTGGCGCTGCTATGCTACATTTTGCACGATTTTTGCGATAGCTATATCTCAAGAACTAATGCAGAGAACTTCATCAAATTTTAGATTCTGTTACACTAGAATATATAACATAATTAGAAGCTGATTACATTTTGGTATTAACCTTGCAACAGGTGGTGCAGCTATGCTGCACTTTGCACGATTTTTCCGATAGCTATATCTCAACAACCAACGCACAGAATTTCATCAATCTTCAGATTTTGTTACAAAATCACATATAACATAATTACACGATGGTTACGTTTTGTTATAAATCCTTCAACCAATGGTGCTGCTGTGCTATATTTTACACGTTTTTTTTTAAACTAGTTATATCTCAAGAACTAATGCACAGAATTTCATCAAACTTCAGATTGTTTTACACCGTAACATAATTAGACGCTTTTTTACGTTTTGGCATAAATTGTCTAAGATATGGTGTTGCTGTGCTACGTTTTGCAATTTTTTTTGTTATAACTATATCTCAAGAACTAATGGACGAAATTCCATCAAATTTCAGATTATGTTAGGTCTTGATGTAAATAGATGCTTATTAAGTTTTAGTATAAATTACCCAACATGAGGTACTACTAAGCTCATTTTCTCAGAATATTAATTAAATTTTGCGTTTTAGGCTTTTCGGATACCAGAATCTCATTAGGCTAGGTCTAATGTTCGAGGAAATTCGATAGTGGGTAACTTTAGGTTCACCACGTTTTTTTTTTTCTTTTTTTAATATATATATATTAAAATGTACTGATGAGATAGAAGAAAGTTTTGGGATTGACACATCCAACTAGTTTTTAATCTATTAACAGTCCTCACCTAAGAACAAGCGAACAAGCTAGTAGTGTCATGGACTTCCTAGTTGCTGAGCAACTTAACATCCAGAATATCCAGATACAGTGATTTTCAATGCAATGCGAGCCATAAAAATGTTTAAACGCGGCGGTTGCCACAGAAAAAAAGAGTATGGGAAAAACGATACATAAAGAATTTACAATATAACTTAGTATAAAAAAAAAGAAAAAGGAAAAAGAAAAGAAAATCAAATGTTCAATTGTTCACAGACTGAGCTAGCCAGTCCACAAAGTCGAAGAAAGCTACCGTAGGGAAAAACCGCCCCAATGTAAAAAAAAACCCTTTACAGAGACCATACATTAAGTTTAACAGAAAAAAATATGCAAAAACAGTAATATATGCAAAAAACGCAAGAAGAAGATAGTTTAACATTAACATTAAACAAAAAGAATAATCAAGAGAATAAAGGATATATACAACATTTACAACGAGGAGAGTTCAATATAACTAAAATAAAACGCAAGGATAATGGGGAAACAAAAATTAGAAGAGCTCGCCGACCGCGTGGTCTGGTAACTCGAGAGTATAAAAGCAAATGTAAAGAAGAAGTAATAAAGACAAGTATAATAAAAATAGAAAAATGTAATAATAAAAAAAAGTAGAAAGTTTTTTTTTTTTTTTAAGACCTAAAACACGGACGGACAAACAGAAAACATAGAGAAACAAGAAGTTTATCTTAACGAAGACATTAATCTACGTTAATGTTGAGTTCGTTAGCAAGTATATCAAATTCAGTTATAATTACAAGCAGTTTTTGTATAGGATCCTTATATTGTTTAGTTTTAGCGGAAATGTTTTTGATGCATTTTATAAATTTAGTGACTTGTATAATTTCTTTAAAATCCTTAAGCGTTTTGAAAATATCTTGTATATCATTATTGTAATTAGCTTGAATATTGCTAAAATCTAAAGAGTTTGACATATCTGATCTGTCGGTTTATCCGGAGTTGACGAATTAGGCGTATTAACAGGTTGATCAGTTGAATTTAGAGTTTCTGAGCTATTGTTATGAGCCGCAGAGTTAGTTTTCTTAGTATAATTATAATTTTTGAAGATATCAGCCAATAATTGGGATTCCGTGGTATCTCGGTTACTGACATTATTGTTAGGTTTTTTATTTGATTTATTTTCAAGTCTATATGGGTTTTTAGGACATCCTCGGTAGGATGCAGTACCTAATTGCCAAACCGCAATTAGCGCATTTGGGCGTAATACGCCCTTTATAAGTCCATTGAGTACTTAGGTGTAGTTTTCCACATTTAACGCATTTAGCGTCAAACCCGCATACCTCCGAGGCGTGCCAGTAACCCTGGAAACGGTAGAATTGTTTTACACGCTGTTTGCTGGTAAAAGCTTCAGTTTTAACTGATAAATAATGAATAGTCTTAATTTGATAAATTTCTTCAAGATTTTTGCAAGATATGATATTTGTCATATAAATTGGCATGGGATTTCCGGTTTTACTGTTTTTAAGCATTGCTACTCTAGTAGCCGTGAAGCAAGCTATCAATACTTAAATTGGTATCTGTATAACATGGGAGATCTCTAATGCAAATTTTTTTGGGCCTAAGTTCCCGAGGATCAAGAGTAGTATATTTTCTGGCATTTTGGTCAAGCCAACGCTGAGTTTTTCTGAAATCATCTGAAGTTTTACAATGAACAACAGTACGATCGCCTTTTAAGGCAATTTTAGGTTTTTCAGTATTTATCTGGGTAATTTGTTTGGCTACAGTCGTCCAATTTTCAACAATCTCCAAATAAAAGGGATTGACACTAGTTTTTGAGCTACCAGAACCGCTATCACTATTATCGGAAGAAGAATGTTCCATTTCGGAATTAGCAGTAAGAGTATTATCATTAAGATTATTTTCAAGTAGTGTTATATCATCAGACAAGTTTTTAAATTTATTGTTAAGGAGGATTGATGAAATCTCCTCAGTATTTTTACGTTTTATGCCCTTTTTAACGGCAGTGAATAATTCACCTTTTATCGATGTATTAGTAAGAATAGCATGACTAGTTTTTTTTTGTAAGTAACAGAACAAAAAAAGCCAAAAAGTCCAGAATCAAGTAAGTTATCAAAGGTTGGCTCCCTAAGCAAAGAAAGTATTTCAAAACAGGCTCCTCTTACCTCAGCAACATCATCCGGAGAGCTTGCATAAATAGGTTTAACTTTCACATCTTCAGTATATCGTCTGAGATTCATGTTGTTGTTTTTCATTTACATTTGTTTTACATAAAACATCTGGTGTGAGTTTTAATTTATAATTCACGTTAATTATTTTCATATTGCTTTTGTGCAAAAAGTATTATTGTGTATACATTCAGCATTAAAAATAAAACTTCGTTGATAAATAAGTAAAAGAGTATGTACGTGAGGCATGTCTGTGATGTACATATAGAGCAGGCATGTCAAACACGTGGCCCGCGGGCCACAATTGGCCCGCCAGGAACTTTTCTGTGGCCCGCGAAGCCGTATTTTCGTATGTTTGATTCAGTTCTTAGTTGCTGCAGAAAATACACTTTGCATTGCAAATATTGCAGCGCTTCAAAATTGGAGAATGATTTTATTCAAAATATCTACCATTATTTCAGAATATTCTCATTACATGTAATGGCAGATATTAACATACATTAAATTTAATGATCCGCTATTGAATAAAGACAAGTTTAAATTTTTAAATTAATGGTTGTTATTTTGGATGAAAAATTTTCACAGTTTGACGCAGGAGATGCAAACAACACCGATTCAACAACACTGTGGCATAAAAAATGCAAACATACTGCCATAAATATGATCAAATCTAATTTATTTTAAAATTTCGTTTCCAGGAGATAGGGTATGCAAAGGTTATGAAAAAAATTAAGAAGGACATATCTTAATCTAAAAATTTGAAAATTTATAAAAGTTTTTTTTTTTCAAATAGTTTATTATGTATTCTGTGTTAAAACGAATACATTATTTTACCGCTCTCTTTGATTCATTATGGCATTACAAAGTAACGCGTGTTATTTATTGGGTATTAAAAATTTATCGAAAATCAATTAAAGTACGACGCTAATTTCTAATTAAAAGTTTCTAAAAAATTCAAGAGAAATAAATAACTTTAAAAGAGAAAGTGACACGATTTCTGTAAAATAATAATAATAATAATAATAATGTTACCCTGTTTTTATATTTTGGCTGCATGCATAGTCAAAAATGAGCATTTTGGACATAAGCTCATTAATTAATTTCATTCTTAAAGGTTAGTAAACGTATCATTGTAAATTATTCCTGTGTGATTGTTATCTTTCTTGATGATGAAGATATAGCACCACCGATTCATAAAAATCAATTTGAAATATTTTTTTATATTCAAACAAAGATTGAAAAAATGTGTTTAATATGTAGAAACTTCGTTGAAGTTTGCTAAAAATTTACTCACAAATATTTTGAAAACCCCACAAATTAGAAATAATTTCGAAAAATAAATAGATTTTGAACTTAAACTTCGTTGAAAAAAATGTGTTTGTGAAACATATTAAAAGTAATCCATCTGCCTTTAAAAACAATGATTGGATGCAAATGCTCACAACTCGAAATTATTCAAGGTAAAATAAGAGATGTCCAGAATAGTTAAATAAATTTAAAAATATGCAGGGGCATTTTTTATAAATATTAATCATGTAACCAGAAATTTCAGTAATCGCATGAAATCTATAATTTCAATATGTGTTGCTATAACTGAAAATTTTTATTAAATTAAAAAATTTTCATTAGTAGACAATGGCCATAAGTAACCACCGACAAATATTTTTTAATAGCTACTTTTTCTCATTTAGTGGTTTCATGGCCGGTGGCTAGCTTTAATTTTTCCCTTTAGCTTTAAAATTCTTGAAAATATAGGTTCAAGAAATTTTACTTTGTAAGCAGGTTTTTTTTTTTTTTTTTTTTTTTCGCAGACACGATATGTGCTAAAAATAAGAGAGGAGAATCAGGAAATTATTCCTATGCCGGATCAATAACCATAGCTAATATATTTTAATAAATTATGAATATTTTTTTTATTTCATAATATTATATTGTAAATAATTGCGTTCTATCAATGATTGGTTTTGTAAAAAATAGTTATTACAACATAAAAGAAAATACAAATGTTAGGATTACAAAATTAATAACACATTTTTATATAATTTTGATTGCGATTTAAATTTTAAAATGTTCAAAATCTGTTTAAACATGTTTGCATTTTTATCATTACATTTGACCGTGCACTCCAATAACATGCTTTTGATGCAGATTTGTTTTTACATAATAAATATTTTTAAACATTTTCTGGTGCTTGTTTTTAATTTTTTCCATAAATATTTTTAAAAATTTCGTAGGCATTT
This sequence comes from Maratus speculifer, assembly GCA_964019185.1. Classification (NCBI taxonomy): domain Eukaryota; kingdom Metazoa; phylum Arthropoda; class Arachnida; order Araneae; family Salticidae; genus Maratus; species Maratus speculifer. Next base: position 93,296,791 of record OZ025302.1, read on the forward strand.
TTGTTTGCTTGTTTGTTTTTTAAATTAATGCTATATTTATAATGTATAGTTTTCTTTTTGTGCGATAGTCATCAAATTAATCTGCTTCTTTATTTTCGATAATGCGGCCCGCGGCTTTGTGTACAGTGATAAATCTGGCCCGCGGTGGTAGACGAGTTTGACATGCCTGATATAGAGCATACTTAACTACTTTCGCTTCAAAACCATTCGAATCCCCTTATCCGCGCATTTTCTCATGTATTGATTGTTGACATTTTCGTGATATACCAGAGAATTTATTGAAAAATAATGCAACTGGTGAATAAGATAGCACGTTGATTAAAATTCAACCTTGTAATTATAAGGTTTTAAGTTGTGAATCTGTTCGTGTTTTAGCAATATTTTAACTTTGTTTCGATCTTTAATGATCAATCGATCTTTATTATTATTTGGAATGTAAATTTATATCGCCAATTTGAAAGTTAGGTTAAAATTTAATTATAATTAAGTCGCACAAATTTAAATTACAATTATAATTAAGTTAAAAAAATATTTAGTTAAAATTTTTATTACATAAAATTTCAATTAAACAAAATTACAAAAAAAAAAAAAAAAAAAAAAAGTTAGTTTAGGTTAAAAAAAAAATCTAAATTTGTCTACAGATAATTTTATCAATAATATTTCTTCATAAGACACTGATACTAAAAAAAATTTATATAAATGAATATGTAATTTAACGTTACAAGTAATGCAAAAAAAAAAAAAAAAAAAAAAAAAAAAAAAAAAAAACTCATTTGAATGCATTCTTACGTAGAGAGTGAGAGAGAGAAAAAAGAAGTTATCTGTGTGAATATAAAATCAGCGGTTGTGTAAATTTGTATTCTTTTAAAAATTAATGTTATGTTATATATGTATATGTAATATTGGCAGACGTTTCAAATCTGACGTAGGACATTCAACGACTTTAAAGTATTGGCCAATAATGAGTAGGACATTGGCCTATATTTTTGTGCTACTTGGATTTTATCTTTGCATAAAAACGAAAAATAAACAGAACTACTTCATTCGAAGGAAAAAATATCTTCTAAATCTATTTATTCTTAGAAAAAATATATTCTGCATTGAAAAATGTTCTCTCTTAAACAAAAACAGCAGCAACAATATTCTGTAGAAACTATTTGAAAATGTAAAAATAGGTTTTTGTTTTGATGTCTTCTGTAAATATTAATTATTGCTGTCAGAAATCTTTTTAGCCCATGTAGTCATGCCGTAACAATTGCATCTGTTGATACTCTAAGTATAGACAATGACATTCTCTGAATCCCGCCTTCTGTTCAGTGGCGAAGCGAGAATTCGGTTCTATGGGGGGGGGGGGGGGTTGATTTTCTTATAAAGGTGTTTGCCGGTTATTTGAATCGCCGGTTAATACATTCATTACTAATTAGAATATTCACTGTATAATACTTAAACTCAAAGAGCATCTATGTGGCAGGATATCATTCTTTCAGTATAATACGTCTCAGAAGAGAGATTTAGTTCAAATCTTTATTACTTACTTTCCTAATTCATGGATTAATTACATGGATTACTTAACTAATCCATGTAATATGCACTTTCACAGTTTTAAATACAATTTTTGACATTTAATTGAAACACTTTATTAAATGATATCTGATTCAATAAAAGCGTCGGATTCCGAAATACGCCAAAACATTTAAATATTAAGTTTTGTTTTGATTCATATAAGCGACAATTATAGAGATCTTCCTTTGCTCTGGGAGGGGTTTTAACCCCAAAACCATCCCCTTGGCTGCGCCATTGCTTCTGTTCAACATGGCTAAGTCACTATTTAGAAAAAAAATGCCCCAGCGACATTGCAAAGAATTTGTAACATCAGATAATTGATGTGCCCTGTCGTTAAACTTTACTTATTCATGAATCAGTTGCTTGAAAATGTTCAACAACCGATTTATTTTAAGCTACATATGCTATCTGCTGTCAGCTCTGTTGATACATTTTCGTTCTTTTAAGATTTATATTTATTTTATGTAAAAGTCTGGTGTGAGTTTTAACTTAAAATGTTCGTTAATTAATTTCATATTAGTTTTGTGCAATGCATACATTCATTATTAAAAATAAAACCTAATAATTGATAAATAATTATTATAAATAATTAAATGAGTATGCATGTGAGGCTTGTCTATGTTGTCTGTGATGTAGATGTAGAGCATACTTAATTAATTTTGGTTCAAAACCTATCGAATCCCGTTAAACCAATCTGCGCATTTTCTCGCGTATTGTTGACACGTTCATGATATACCAAAGAATTTATTGAAAGATAAATGCAACTGGTGAACGAGGTAGCACGGTGAGTAAAATTCAATCTTGTAATTATGAGATTTTAATTGTGCCCCTATACATGAATCAGTTGCTTGAAAATGTTCAACAACCCATTTAGTTTAAGCTACACATGCTATCTACCGTCAGCTCTGTTGATACATTTTTGTTCCTTTAAGATTTAAATTTATTTTATGTAAAAGTCTGGTGTGAGTTTTAACTTAAAATGTTCGTTAATTAATTTCATATTAGTTTTGTGCAATGCATACATTCATTATTAAAAATAAAACCTAATAATTGATAAATAATTATTATAAATAATTAAATGAGTATGCATGTGAGGCTTGTCTATGTTGTCTGTGATGTAGATGTAGAGCATACTTAATTAATTTTGGTTCAAAACCTATCGAATCCCGTTAAAACAGATCTGCGCATTTTCTCGCGTATTGTTGACACGTTCATGATATACCAAAGAATTTATTGAAAGATAAATGCAACTGGTGAACGAGGTAGCACGGTGATTAAAACTCAATCTTGTAATTATGAGATTTTAAGTTGTGCCCCTATACATGAATCAGTTGCTTGAAAATGTTCAACAACCGGTTTATTTTAAATTACATGCTATCTACCGTCAGCTCTGTTGATACATTTTTGTTCCTTTAAGATTTAAATTTATTTTATGTAAAAGTCTGGTGTGAGTTTTAACTTAAAATGTTCGTTAATTAATTTCATATTAGTTTTGTGCATTCCATGTCAATTCAACCAGACCTTGTAACCCGACCCACAGGGATTTTGATGAAACTTTGTGTACACACTAATTCTATCATGAAATGATTCCATCAGAAATTTTTCCTTCCTAGACCTCATACTTTGTGAGACATGGGGGGTCCAATTCTTGGGGGTTTCTCAAATCGCACATTTCTGAGTCAGTATTTTGAGATTGCTGTTCCATCTTCAAAAAATTGTTTCTCTGGATCTAAAACGTGAATCATCTTAAAAATATCACTGTAAGAATATAAAAAGATGCAGATTTTAATAATAAATTTTTAAAAAATTTACTTGTAATATTTAGGATAAAAAAAATTAGCCAAAGTTGAGAGTTATGGTTATTTTTCCAAATTTTTGTGACTTCACCAAAAAGGCTGTACACAAAAAGGCAAATTAAATTTCCAATTTCTTTTTGTTTTAAATAAAAGTTTATACTTTGGGCTTTCAATCTATGAAATAAAAATGATGTGTTTCGCATGGCTTATGCAAAAATTTTGTGTACTTTCCTATTAGCCGGATGCATGTTTTATTTTTACATATTACATATGCAAACAAAAAGGCAAATGAAATTTCCAATTTCTTTTCATTTTAAATAAAAGTTTACACTTTGGGCTTTCTATTTGTGAAATAAAAATGGTGTCTTTCGCATGGCTTATGCAAAAATTTTGGGTACTTTCCACTTAGCCGGATGCATGTTTTATTTTTATATATTACATATGCACACAAAAAGGCAAATGAAATTTCCAATTTCTTTTTGTTTTAAATAAAAGTTTACACTTTGGGCTTTCTATCTGTGAAATAAAAATGATGTCTTTCGCATGGCTTATGTAAAAATTTTGGGTACTTTCCAATTAGCCGGATGCGTGTTTTATTTTTACATATGTACATATGTATAGATCTATATAAATGCAGATGTATTATACATGTACATATGTATGTATATATATAGTATATTGATATATATATGTATAACACTGGTGCTCGTCTAACCGAAAAGTACCAAATTTTGCCTTGTTTTGAGAATCTGCACCAATTAAGAGGTAAAAAATCTGACTAAGTTTAGCTGTGGTACTTAAATAATTACTGGAATTTCTATGAGTTATTGAATTTAATGCTAATTAAAATCAAAACAGATTTTTTTTTTTGTACAGTATAAAATAGATAATTTTTTCTCCTAACATTTCCATTCTTTCTTTCGAATGCTTATATATTAATTATTTGTGTTTAAAAAATGTTCAAAACCTTGTATTTCCTGTCCTTGGTTAATTTTAATCAGTTTAAATATTTATATTGGCAAGTTTAAATACACAAATGTTTAATAGAACTTAAATTTGTTTCTATAGTCTGAAAGATTTAATTGCACCTGCCTTGTATAAACACCTTCTGATAAAGGCAGGGTAATGTTCGTTAATATGAAAGCAGATGTTTTGAAATCAATTTAATAAAATTATTGTCATTCTGTTGTTTCTTATCAAAGAAGAATGATCTAACTTTTACTGTGCTACTAAAAATATAATCTGTTTGTTACATACTTTATAGTTTATGATATGTATAAATATTTTTTTCTTTATTGTTTTAATATGGAGCCTGATATTAAACCTTCTGCTAGTCTTCAAGCTTGCAGTATTGTAATATTAACTGGTTTAGAATGTCACAAAACTAGCTATAGAAATAACAGAGAAATAGACTACATTGATAATCTCTGTGATTCAGAAAAATAACTTTTATTAGTTAGGACTATTGCATTTATAAAACAAAAATTAAGTGAAAACCGTTTGATTAATATATGTGAGCATCACAGAAATATGAATTATATAAATGTGGAGATCCATTTAAGCGGCATAAAAAGCAAGTGAAAAAAGCAATTAGGGCAGTTAATAGAGATTTATATACGGCCGAAAAAGTAAACCAAAGCTGAAAGTTATGATTGTTTTTCCGAAATTTTGTGACTTTATGAAAAAGTCTCTACACAAAAAGGCAAATGAAATTTCCAATTTGTTTTTGTATTAAATAACATTAAATTCAGTAACTCATAGAAACTCCAGTAATTATTTAAGTACCACAGCTAAACTTAGTCAGATTTTTTTCCCCCTTAATTAGTGCAGATTTTCAAAACAAGGTAAAATTTGGTACTTTTCGGTTAGACGGGCACCAGTGTTATACATATATATATATATATCAATATACTGTATATATACATACATATGTACATGTATAATACATCTGTATTTATATAGATCTATATATATATGTACATATGTAAAAATAAAACGCGCATCCGGCTAATTGGAAAGTACCCAAAATTTTTGTATAAGCCATGTGAAAGACATCATTTTTATTTCACAGATAGAAAGCCCAAAGTGTAAACTTTTATTTAAAACAAAAAGAAATTGGAAATTTCATTTGCCTTTTTGTTTGCATATGTAATATGTAAAAATAAAACATGCATCCGGCTAGTACCCAAAATTTTTGCATAAGCCATGCGAAACACATCATTTTTATTTCATAGATAGAAAGCCCAAAGTATAAACTTTTATTTAAAACAAAAAGAAATTAGAAATTTAATTTGCCTTTTTGTGTACAGCCTTTTTCGTGAAGTCACAAAAATTTGGAAAAATAACCATAACTCTCAACTTTGGCTGACTTTTTTTATCCTAAATATTACAAGTAAATTTTTTAAATATTTTTTATTAAAATCAGCATCTTTTTATCGTCTTACAGTGATATTTTTAGGATGATTCACGTTTTAGATCCAGAGAAACAATTTTTTGAAGATGGAACTGCAATCTCAGAATACAGACTAAGAAATGGGGGATTTGAGAAACCACCAAGAATTGGACCCCCCATATCTCACAAACCATGAGTTCTAGGAAGGAAAAATTTCTGATGGAATCATTTCATGATAGAATTAGCCTGTACACAAAGTTTCATCCAAATCCCTGTTGGTCGGGTTACAAATGGGGGAAAAATTGGTTGAATTGACATGGAATGACCCACATTCATTATTAAAAATAAAACCTAATAATTGATAAATAATTATTATAAATAATTAAATGAGTATGCATGTGAGGCTTGTCTATGTTGTCTGTGATGTAGATGTAGAGCATACTTAATTAATTTTGGTTCAAAACCTATCGAATCCCGTTAAAACAAATCTGCGCATTTTCTCGCGTATTGTTGACACGTTCATGGTATACCAAAGAATTTATTGAAAGATAAATGCAATTGGTGAACGAGGTAGCACGGTGATTAAAATTCAATCTTGTAATTATGAGATTTTTAAGTTGTGCCTCTATTTGTGTTTTAGCAATATTATAACTTTGTTTAGATTTTTATCGAATTAATAATTAAAGATTACTTATAAATTTATAAAGACCAGTCGATCTTTGTAATTTTATATTGCGAGTTAGAAAATGAAATTAAATTTTTATAATAATTAAGCTGCCCAAATTTAAATTACAGTTATAATTAAGTTTAAAAATATCCAATTAAATTTTTTATTATATGAAGTTTAAGTTAAACAAAATTCAAAACAAATAATAATTAAAAAAAAGGATTTTAGTTTAGATAAAATTCTAAAATTGTCTACAGATAATTTTATTAGTAATATTTTTTCATAAGACACTAATACTAAAAAAATATATAAATGAATATTTTAAAGAATTTTCGTTATTAAATGCTATGAAGAAATTGAATGTATCTTTTTTTGTGAATTTCATAAATAAAATTGTTTAAAATAACGAAGCATACTTGAATACTTTGAATAAAAGCACTTATAACAATTATATATTAAAACAGTCCTTATATTTTCAATGTAATGAAAACTTGCAGCATTTGTAGACTTTTAAAAGAACTTTAACAAATAAAAAAGCCGCACAAACTGAAAAAAAAAAAGAATCTAGGAAACATTTGAAGAAGAGATGTTTATTATTTATTATCCTAAGAAGTACAATGATAATTTTTCGAACAGGTGTTTTAATTAGAGATGACATCGTTATAATTTAGCAATGTTCATGTTTAATCAGTTGCTATTGTTAATTAAAATAGTACTTAATTGTCATTATTATTAGTTATGAATAGTAATTGATGATTAGTTTTGACAACTAGCGAGTAATATATTAATTTACTACGATTAATTCACCATTGATCGATATTATTTAATTCATGTCATCTTTAAAATAAAAGTTATTATTTTTAACGAATTTTGCCATCAGATACTCAGTTTTGATAAAAATATATTTGTCAAATATTCTCTATCTATCTATATATAAAAACGGAAATGAACATTTTGCGATCAAATATCCAATTTTGTTTAAAATATACTTCCTCTGTCCCAAATTAGTTGCTACATTTAGGTTGAAAATTTTGTCCCAAATTAGTTGCTACATTTCAAGTAGGTGGAGTCATAGATAACTTCTGATCCAATTTAGTAAATCGACACCAGTAAAATTATACTAGAATGAATATAATTTTGCATACCAGGTATCAGAAGCAGTGAAACTCGAATGTGAAGTAATAGAAATAATAAACAAAATTCTGAAGAAGGAAATGAATAGTTAGAAGCGCAATTCTGTACTGGAATGTTCGCAGTGATGATTGAAAAATTGTAAGCTAATCCTTAATGCCATAAATGCTGCAGCTATTAAATTTAATGTTCATCAATTCATGCCGTTTGCAAAAACAGACAAAAACGTCAAAAAAAAAAAAAAAAAAAAAAAAAGATTTTTCTTAGTTAATTAGCAAAATTAAAGGTGTACCAATAAAACGAAAATAATCTCTTCGAAGATTATCACAGGGTATTATAATTCATAAATCAATAGTACACAGGATTCTCAAAGCGGAAAAAGTTTTGGAACGTATTTCATCCACTATTAAGTATAATAGAAAAAAAAATAAGTTCGACAGAATACAATTTTGTTTACACCGCGTTCAAGCTAAAGGATACTTTTCAGAAATGTTGGAAGGAAATGCTTGGAAATGAATTCACGTTTGATTAGCTTGAAGATAGTTTCAAATGATTACTGTTAAAAGAATCTTTGCTATGGGGTGTGGCTTAACCCTTTGCGGCGCAGGGCAAATTCATTGCTTAAGTGTTGAAAATAATGACTGACACCGGAATTTGAAAACAACTTTATTCGTAAATAAGAAAACGCTATATTTCACCCATTCAATAAACAGTAATTTTTTTAAACAAAATTCCGGTGCCAATGTGGCCTTTGGGAATTAAAATTAAGTGGTATACCTATGAAACCACTGCGCCGCAAGGGGTTAATAGCGTGTGAACAGGGATTTTTTTAACTAATCCAATACTGATTTATGGAATGACGGAGGGAATGTTAGGTAGATAAATTTTGTTGATTGATTGCAAAGCTCTTTGAAAAATGCTAAAACAGAATCATGAAACCATAAATATCAATAATCAGTACAAACGTATTCAAATGTCGCAAATAATTTGGGACAGAGGGAGTATATTTTAAATATTCTAATATCTATACCTATATATATATATATGTATATAAACAAAAATGAAAAAAAGAATAATCATTTTGATTCTTTGTGAACAACATATAAATAAATAAATGAAATAAATGAAAATAAATAAATAAAATATTTAAAATAATTTGAGAATACAATTCTTTCATTTCTACATTTTTTAAAATAACCAAAGTTTCTTTTTCTAATTTTGCCGTCAAATACTCAATTTAACTAAATTAAATAAATTAAATAAATAAATAAAATAAATAAATAAAATATTTGAAATAATTTTAGAATACAATTGTTTCATTTCTGCGTTTTTAAAATCACTAAAGTTCCCTTTTCTAATTGTTGATTTTCTTAATTTTACAGTATTCTTATGGTAAGTATTATTTTGCATTTGTATGCATTCCTAACAAAACTATATTATCCCTCTTTTTGATTATTTTTCTTAACAAAATTCTAAAAATTAATAAATGCAAAAAATTGAACCAATCATAAAAAAAGACAGTTTTTTTCCCATTTCAGAGTGGAAATGCGTACATATTAATGAGAAAAACTAGTGTCTAGCGATAGCATTTTTTCAATTGCTTCTCTGATCTTGTACGATCAGCGCTTGCGCATAACGTTTCGTGCATGATGCATTGTGAATGTAGTTATGAGTGAAAAGGTGGAGACATATAATCTATTGTGTAGCAGTTGCGAGTGAAGTAACTGAAGAAGTTGTGACAAGATAGCAATTGTTTACTTTAACCCCCTTCGTGACGAGAGCCTTTTGCGAAATTTTTAATGTTTTGTCACCTGTTTTTAAAAAAAGGAATTTGTGCCTTAAACACTAGAACGCCGGCAGGTGCCAAATCGACGGCGATCATTGGACTAATTGTCGATTCGAACCAGGAAAATCTCCAAGAAATAATATATAAATGTGTAGCAATAAAATGAGTTAAACAAATAAACTAAATAGTTTAAAATAACTTTTCTAGTTTTAAATATATTTTCTTATGAAACTTGCTTAAATTTTCCAGGTGTTCTAGTGTTAAAGCTTACTCAAGATGTGTTAGACTATTACTCATAGACAGGGCGTGCAGTTGCTTCGCAACTGGGTAGCCCCTGTAATGTCTCCACATCTTCATGTTCATGTTTATTAAATTGAGAAAAATACTCCGATTATATAAAACAAATTTTACAGCAAAATTTTACTCTTAAGCCTTTTTGCGGCACGGCACGTATACGTGTCGCTCGTCCCCAAGGGGTTAATCCCATCAACAGTTTCTGAAAATTTCCAACAGTAAACTTGAATAGAAACTTTCGTCTAATTAAAGCGCCTCACTAAAACTTATATATATATATATATATATATATATATATATATATATATACACATATTGTGTCTCGCAAATATAGTAAAGAAATTCTAGTTTATTTTACTAGTGTAAGTTATCCCAAACCTTTATTCTGAACCCCTTTACTCTGACACATACAGTGGATTGTCTTGGTTGTCACATTGTGGTGGAACTACTATCTTCGAAGTAAACTTTCTCCAATAAAATTTAACACTTTTTAGGTGCGTTCGTAAATATGTAAATACGTAGCACCTATTGTTGTCGCTCAGTCCGTCCGTCTGTCTGTCTGCCCGCCCGCATATAACAACGCAAAAACTACCCAACCGAATCGTTTGAAATTTAAAATACATAATTATAACATAATTTTGTCGAGTCATTTCAAATTTTATGAAAATCGGATGGATAGATCAATTACAGGGACAATCAAAAGGATTCCGTTACATTACGGTCAATGGGGAAAAAAATTTCAAATGCATTTTAATCGTTTGAAATTTAAAACATATAATTATTACGTAACTTTATCGAGTCATTTCAAATGTTATGAAAGTTGGTTGCATAGATCATTTACAGGGACAATCAAAGGTATTCCATTACATTACGGTCAATGGGAAAAAAGATTCAAATGCATTTTTATGATGCTACACTCATTCGAACATAATGGAATTGGCATGAATCTATCAAATATACAGTCACCGCAAAAAAAATCTTGACATTTGAGATTTTAGACGTTATGTTGAATATCTAGAAATATACATGAGGAATTATTCTGAAACTTCAGGTGTGTAAACAATATAGCACAGGTCATATATTTTTGTGAAATTTTTTTGCCGAAGTCCCATAGGGGACCGTCAAAAAATTGAAAAAGAATGAATATCTTTTGGATGACCCTGTCAAAACTAATGTAGCAAAAGCATTCCAACTGCAGATTATCATTAAGTGACTTATTGTAATTATGTGTGTTCATTTTTATGCGGATAGCATGTATACTCGTAGAGAAATTAAGGTTTTTATAAAAACAGTCCCAATTTTTTTCAAGATTTTTGCTTATTATTTGCAGAGTTCTTAATATAAAATAAAGTTTTTTCCTGAACATATGACAAACAATATTATAAATAATACCCTGCAACCAGAATTTAAAAATAATAATAATTGTATGAATAATGAACAGGTTTACTAAATAAATTTTCATTGCGCATGCGTAAAAGTTATGCAAATTTTGATTGCATATTGTGTTAGCTAAAGGTATGGAGCAACTTTTGTAAAAGTCTCAGAATCGCAGCTTAAAAATGCTGAAAATTATCGCGGATGGAATCTGATGAAAATCCGTTATTTCCAAAAAGACGCAAAAAGATAAGGGGTTGTATCCAAATATAGTAGTGCGCGCAATATTATGTAGTACATACTATTGCACTCACTACTGTATTTGGATACAACCCCTTATCTTTTTGCGTCTTTTTGGAAATAACGGATTTTCATCCGATTCCATCCGCGATAATTTTCAGCATTTTTAAGCTGCGATTCTGAGACTTTTACAAAAGTTGCTCCATACCTTTAGCTAACACAATATGCAATCAAAATTTGCATAACTTTTACGCATGCGCAATGAAAATTTATTTAGTAAACCTGTTCATTATTCATACAATTATTATTATTTTTAAATTCTGGTTGCAGGGTATTATTTATAATATTGTTTGTCATATGTTCAGGAAAAAACTTTATTTTATATTAAGAACTCTGCAAATAATAAGCAAAAATCTTGAAAAAAATTGGGACTGTTTTTATAAAAACCTTAATTTCTCTACGAGTATACATGCTATCCGCATAAAAATGAACACACATAATTACAATAAGTCACTTAATGATAATCTGCAGTTGGAATGCTTTTGCTACATTAGTTTTGACAGGGTCATCCAAAAGATATTCATTCTTTTTCAATTTTTTGACGGTCCCCTATGGGACTTCGGCAAAAAAATTTCACGAAAATATATGACCTGTGCTATATTGTTTACACACCTGAAGTTTCAGAATAATTCCTCATGTATATTTCTAGATATTCAACAAAACGTCTAAAATCTCAAATGTCAAGATTTTTTTTGCGGTGACTGTATACTAAAATCTACATTCTGTACAATCTGGGATGCAGAGAATATTTATTATTAAAGTAGTGGGCCACACAAAAGTATTCCACTAGATAATGCTATACGGGAAACATTGTTTGGGGCGTGTTTTAATTATATTCAACTACAGTAAAACCTCCATAACGGACACTCCCGAATAACGGACACCTCTATTTAGCGGACAGTTTTCTAATCCCCACTCCCAAAACCTAATTTTTTATATGTTTAACCTCTGAATAACGGACATTCCGAATAGCGGACAGTAATTTTGGCGATAAAGGATGAAAAATTATTTTTAACGAGAAAAGAAAATGAAAAAAAAAAAATGTAAAAATCCTCTAAATTTATTAGAGTAATGTGTCACAAATTTTTGATCTCAGATAAAAGTAGGGGGTGGACTGAGAATGCAAGTTCTCATCCGAAGCCTTTGAAATTCGACAATGTTAATGTTGTGTTTTTTCCTTCAAACATAACTTCAGTATGCCAGCTACTTGATCAAGGTGTAATATACAATTTTAAATCCTGGTATATAAAACTTTTATTACGCTCAATTCTTTTAAAATTAGATTCTATAAATACACTTGTGAACTGCTTAAAATTAGTTAATGCAGTCAAAGTTATAATTTTGATTTCCTCAGTGGAAAGCGTACGACTATAGTCCAGAAAAGCAGACTGTATATTAAAAGAAAATGAAACACATTTCCGACACAACTGAAGAATTAAGTGAATAAGTAAATGAATGAAATACAGGGTGAGCAAAAAGTCCGTAAAAACTTTAAAAATTCATAAAAACCGAAAAAATAACCGAAATGAGAAACGGTTTGCAGGGTTAGTATCTACAGGTCACGGGGATTTTTTTAAGACATGAAAAAAAAATAATTCAAAAAGCAGCCAATAGGTGGCGCTGACGTACCCAAATCAAAGAAAAGATACCCAAATAAAGAACAGAATGTTTCCTCAAACCGCCGAACAAGCTTTATGAGGCCTGCCGCTGTTAAAGGCCCCTTTCCCGTCCTCAAATCCTTTTGAAATCGGAATTTACGCAAAGTAATAGTCGCTGATTCCTTGTTCATGTAAAATAACTTCACCAACAAAGCTTTGTCCTTCGCAGTGAGCATCCTTGATCAAGTTCACGGCTCACAACGGTAAACTAGTTGCGGATTAGGAGCGCATGCGCAAGCTCTTATAACCGGTTCATTTGCATATTTCCGCGGAAATCGCAAGTACCAGCGCCATCTGTCGGCTGTTTTTTGAATTATTTTTTATTTCTGTCTTAAAAAATCCCCGTGACCTATGGATGCTAACCCTGCAAACCGTTTTTCATTTCGGTTATTTTTTCGGTTTTTATGAATTTTTAAAGTTTTTACGGACTTTTTGCTCACCCTGTATATCAGGAGTGAAGAATCTGCCAATTTTTTCATTAATTTTGATGATGAAATGCTTACTGAAGAAGAATCAATTATTGTATGCTTCTATACTACTTCAGAATTTTTGACAAAAGCTGACTTTTAGTGATGATAAAAGAGATACTGAAACTGAAGAAGTTTCCTGCAATATCGATAATTTCGAAGAAGAGACTTAAAAACAGTGAACTGTCACACAGTTATTTTGTATTAAAAAATAGTTTAAAAGGATTACAATTACTGACAGAGTTAAATCGCAAGCGAAAGCAAACTTTTGTAACAGGTTTTTTCCAAAGCATGTAGTAAATTGTGGATAAAGGTATGCACAGTTTTATTTCAGTTTTATTACTCAAAAACTAATTTTAATTTCTGATTAATCATATGATAGAGATTTTAGCGCATATAAAAGTCAATTAATGAAACATTAAACATTTCTTACCAAGTTTTTAACCTCTGAGTTTTTCCCAATAGCGGACACCTCCGAATAGCGGACAATTTCCGCGCTCCCGAGGTGTCCGTTATTTAGAGGTTTTACTGTATTTCACATTTTATGAATAAGATATACGTTTCTGAGGTGTAATAAAAATTACTCTCTGCATATTTACAGAAACACAAAGGTTTCGACCACTATACTGTATCCGAAGTACGCTCTACTGTATCAGCAAGATCTGAATATTTTTAAAACTTCGTTATCGTACGAACGCACCTCATTTGCTACGTTCACGTGCAATTTCCAACTTTTTGCTATTAACTTTGATTAAGATTTTCGAATAATGAGGCGTTTGAATAAATAAAAAATTCTCCACTTAAATTTACTTGTGGAAGCTTTTTGCGGTGATAATCAATCCTTAATAAAATGGTTACAGTTGAAGGTTCATAATTTTAAGGATGTGTCAGTTCCTCTTTCTTAATAGTTCCATTACAGTGCCTAAAAGTATATGGATGATTCTCAGATAAAAGAAAATTTTGTCTTTGAAAAAAAAAAAAAATTGTTTTTAATTTTCTATTTTTTTTGTAATAATGGAATGTTTGCATGTCTGACATTATGAGAAAAATATCAGCAGAAATCGTTAGCCTTATTTATGGCCTTAATTTATAGAAACCCAAAATAATAATTGGAAAATCAAACTAATTACTTTATAATTCAATTTTATAAAATATAAGTACATTAAAAAATAAGAAATTTATATTTAATCATCGACCCACTTGTTATTATCATTCATGAAATAAATATAAACATTAATAATGTAAAAGAAAAATCATTTTTATTCACAAAGATAAATAAAAATGATTGTTTTGTAAAATCGGATTGAATTAATTTTTAAACAATAAGTCATTAAGTTTAAATCTTTATAGTAACTCAAGTTTATGTTATTGATGATAATTTATGTGAAATAATATTAGAAAATACAAAAAGTCTTGAAATTTATTATTTTCATGGCCTGTTGGCCATTACCATGTTTAAGAAAAGACATGGACTACCATGGTAACGACATTTGTAATGTTTAACCTCATTTTAGGCTAAATTTTAACAATTAAAGGCTTACAGTACATTTACTTTCAAAATAGTCTTAGAGATCTATATAATTCAATTAATACAGTTTATTATTTGTATTATTATATTTTAGTAAAATGAAACATGGTAATGACACATGAAAAACACACTGTTCTCAGTTTTTCAATAAAAGTATCAAAACGAAACAGTATATAGGGGAAAGTTGGATAAAACCGGGTGTCGATAAAACAGGGAACCAGGCTTTATGGTTTTATTTGTGGAGGTTTCTAACAGAAACTTCTAAAATAACTTCTAGGCAAGCGGCATGCCAGCTCCCAGTAAGCAGAAGTTGTCTAAAGTCATTTTCAGTCAAATTCGCATTTATTTCGCAGTGATGATTTTTTTTTTTAGTTTCGCGTGAAAAAGTAAAAATTTTACGTCTTCAATGTCACGTAGGCAATTCTAAATACCTAAAGATTTAATTTAGTTGAGTATAATGTATGATAGCCTATTAATTACTTGTTATTTTAACGTTTTGTATTAGTGTCTATGAATTGCCTGAAAAATGCTAGAGTCACATTTCATCAAAATGGCGTGGTCAGACAAAACCGGGATGCAGGTGGTCGGACATAACAGGGAAGTTCCCGGTTTCGGACAGCTCATTTATTTGCGTGATTGAAATATAATTAACTTGTTTAAAATACAAAAATTATTATCTAAATTAAGTTGTTATATGGAAAACTGTTTTTAGTCTTTTATATTCCAAATTAAGTTGAAAATAAACATAGAAAATCATTGATTTTCATCAACTGAGAGGCCCATGGAAAGGGAAAATAATCCTTTGGCTGAATCTCAAAAATTGTTTGACCAAAAACAAGATCCTGATATAGACCTGCCCGAAGAAAACTATTAGCCTCAGACTGAGAAACACAATGGGTCTATAGGAAAGAAGACAACGCCGACTTCGAAGGCTCCAGCTCCTGTAGAAGGCGAAGATGTGGACTTTCTGGTTGCTGTGCAGCCATCTATGTCTTCTAAAGGGCTGAGCAAAAATATCAGGCGTCCTTTTGCTGTCTCACCACAGGATATAAAGCCCATTCTAGTACAAACGGACCCTAAGACCATCGGGATTACCGACAAGTAGCGAGGGAAAACAGCTGTTTTTACTTCAATCACCTACAAATTAGAACTCGAACGAGAAGAAAAAAAAAGGATGAAATAGAAAGACAAAAAGAACTTAGGTCATGAAGAAAAACTTTTCAAGATGACAGAAAAAATTGTAAAAAACTGAATTGAAAAAAAAAAAAAAAAAAAAAAAAAACTTGACATCAAACAAGGTGAAGGATGAAAGTGAAATATACATCTTTTGCAACGGCTTACATGAACAAGCTAAATCTAAGGAGAGTTGAATACCATGATTCACTGCAAAGAGTGGTTACATGAAGCGTATGCAGATGAACAAGATCGAATTTTCATTTGTGACTTTTGTGTCTAACATTTTTAACGCTCAAAGCATAACGTAGATTTAATATAGATTCACATTCTATAAAGTATAATATGACAATTTCTGCAAATTTTTCTTTAATAAATGGTATTATTGCAAAGTTACAATGTGCTTTTACTTATTTTTTCCAAGTTCCCGGTTTTGTCCGACTAGGTCGGACAAAACCGGGACGTTGCACACTTTAAAAAAAAGTGTTGTTATGATCTCAATTGCTATTATTCGTGACTGAATGAATGCTTTCCTTCTTCGTAAGGAATCAATTTATCGTTTTAATACAAATTTTGACTGTTTTGTTTACATAGTGCATAATAATAAAAGGAAAAACACTAGGGTTCCGGTTTTATCCGATTTTCCCCTGCCTATTTCAAAAAAGTTAGATGCCACTGCTAGTAAGAACATGAGCTACCCTACACTACAGTGCCTAAAAGTATATTCTAGCGCCCTCTAGTGATGAGCTATGAACGAAAAGATTTTGCACCATGGTAATGAACATTAAGGGTGTTCTCAACTGCTCCGCTCAGCAAGCGCAAAACGTTTTGACACATTTACAAATTCATTTATTAGCAGAAAGTTATAAAATTGGAATGCCTGACTATAGAAGCGATCTGGAATCGAACTAAATTTTCCATTTTATGATAATTAAATTATTTATCCAGTTCTATGCTATTTCGATCACGTGATCATCTGTTTTTCTCCTGCTTTTCGACCGGTTTTTCTGATTTCGTCGGGAAATGTGTTCAAAAACGTCAACTTTCAAGGCTTGTTATGAAAGATCTATTGTATTTAAAAAAAAATTGAGTGCAATTAGACAGTTTCTGAATAACAACACCTGCTATTTTCATGCATTTCCAAACAAAAATAAATTAAAGCATCTGTCACAAAGTTGCCCTTTTTGATTTAAGAACACCCTTAACTCCGGGGACAAAGTTTAATTAACTAAAATTAAGAGGAAAAATGTTTTGAAGCTGAAATATAAATTTTATTATATGTAGAGAGATAAAAATTTATTTACTGTTGTTGTTTGCTCAAAGGCTTTCCAACACTTCTAAATATAATTTAGAATTATTAAATTTGGAGTTAGGAACATGCCACGGTAATGACATATGTAACTTTTTAAATTTTTTAATATTCAAATTATTATTTCCCCCATGTTTAAACTGTTGCACAATGTAGTTCTTTATCTATTTTAAAAAATAAAATTTAAACATTCATGTTAATCTCATTAAATTTTCCCCCCTTTTTTTAGTCAAGGACATAAATTTCCCTTTATCTGAGAATGACCTATAGTGTGGAATACAACAGTTGAAGCCGTTACCAAAAAAATACATTTCCACCAGAGGGTGTGCTATGATCGAGTTTATTGTGCCGAATGAATAGAAATCTTGTGTGTTTTTAGATATCTATGATGCAATTTAAACTACGAGAAACTGATTTTTGAAAGATAAATTTTACGAAACACAGAAGTAATAAGATTTATGTTGTATGTATTCGATATATTAGGGGTGAAAGAAAATTATTCTAAATCCATTGTAGTCATTCCCACATATACCGGGTTGCAAAATGATAGGCACAATCATGTAATTGCCTAAATAAAAAATATCCTTATAATAATCTACATATAAACCATACATATTTATTGTACCATACTAAATACATACTCAAGATAAACACAAAGCAAACATTATAAAACGATTGTTACAAATGTAATATAATGTATTGCATTTTTACTCGATATGCACTGGGAGCAAAATGATAAGAACGAAATAAATTTTTCTAAATTACAAAAAATATTACATGTCAATTGCGCTTCTTTTGTGCTTAATAATTTCAATGCAACTTTGTATCATCGACTTTAGATAGCTTTGAATTTGTTGAGGTGACAAAACACATCATATGTTCCAACTGTCATATTCTAATTCTGCTTTTGTGTTATACTGCACAATTTGACCATCTTTCATTATATATTATGCCCTATAATATCACAAACACTGTTCATGGGATTTAGGTTTGGACCATTGGCAGGCCAATGTAGTTTGAGAATTTTGTTTATCCTCAAACGAGTTTATGTGTCTCTTTCTGATTGAATTTAGGTATTGTCTTGTTGAAAATCTCGTAAAAATTGGTAATACTTTCCCACAGGTTTAACAAATGTATTCTCACATGCGAACAAAGATATGTATGTTTGTTTATTCACCTGGGAAAGCAATTATAAGTTTACCTACCGAGGAAAAGGTAGCCTAAACCATTAAGGAGCTTCCTCTTAGTTGACACGTGGAAAATACGACGCTTTTATTTTGGCAACCGTGCAAATAGGGATGAATACCATCTGGACTATCGAAATTACACTTCTTTTCATTACTGAAGATAATTTTAGATCATTTTGTTTGCTACTTCAGGTGTTCGATTGTGTTCCTATCATTTTGCTCCTGCGTAAATTTAGCAAAATACACATATTGAAATTTTTTTTAATGTATATATAATTTTTGTTAACGATTATTTTAATATTAACTGCAGTACCATGTATTAGATTTTAACACGAAGTTTTATGCATTTACATAGCAAACATGAATCTATTTTTTTGTTTTTTTATCGTTCCTATCATTTTGCACCCCACTATATTTTTAAATGTTGCAATTAACGCTTATTTTTTACACTTCCAAAAATGGATTCGATGGCAGCGCCACATTTACAAATATACGCCATTTCCACGCTATATGCTTCTAGAGACTGTAGTTCCATGGTATTTTGTGTCCTGTCCATTCATGATGTATTTTTTGTTTAGATTTAGATTTGGTTGAATTTTCCGCGCTTACCGTTATGGTAAACAAAATTTTAAAAGCCAATACCAATTTTCAAGACCTATATTTTTTCAGAATGACCAAACTGTGTCTTCGGAATTTTTTTTGCGATGTGAATGTCAAAAAACATTCTAAATAAGCGTAATTTAAACAAACATGCCAAATTATTCTACTTTTCAGAGGTATTCAAAATCAGCCTCCAAAAGTATGGAATTTCAGTGCATGGATTGCAACAAACAATTCAACCATGAGAATAATCTTGTTGCATTTCTAGGTCATCAATACTGGATGACAACATCTCCTTATCCGACTTCTTCACCAGAAATTTTATTTAATCAAAATTTTCAAAATGAAACCAAAAACTCTACCTTATTGAAAAAAATCACATTTCTTTATGTATATTTTCCGGTTTGAAACATGTTAGTCTTGGATCAGACCTCAAAATAATTAGCATTTTGCGGTTCCAAGCCCGAGTGTGATTCGGAATAATTTTTCTTTGCAAAATTGGCTTTTGGCACCAATAATAAAGGAAAAAAGTTACTTATTTATTAAAGCACTTTGGAAATGAGTAATTGAGTGACTTCATTTGTGCTGCTCGTTTGCCCGTAGTGAGAGTTCTCATTTAGTGGTATTCTTACTATGTGTCGGGGATGTGGGGCTGAGGTCCCAGGCTCCTCGAAAAAAATGTTCCGAACTGAGTAATTGAGTGTAACTTCTTTAAAAAAAGTGTTGCCAACCGAATAAAATTTGTGTAAGCGTCCCTACACTCAAAGTGTTAACAGATGTTGGCATCTATTCATTAATTAACGAAAACTTCCTGGGAGATGATCTGACTCCATCCCCTGAATCCAACATAGCTTTGATTCACTAGTGGAATGAGATTCCACTACAATTCCTAAGGAAACAGCCCCACCAGTGGCTGCTTGGTTCTGACCTCTCAACTGGTAGACGGCAGGTGCTGGGTTCGAGTCCAATTGTGGCCGTCGGCCTAACCGTTCGGAGTTTTCGTGGTTTTCTTCGACCCTTGCATAAATACGGGTTATGTTCCCTTAGATAGGCCCCCACGAAGGGCACTCCCTCCCCCTGGGCCTATATCCCTCCAGTAGATAATCGGCCGACACAAAATAAACCAAAGTAATCCTAAGGAAATATCTGTTTCAAGGGCATAAATGAAGTGAGGGGTTGAAGTAGTGATGGACGATTCTCGAAAATTTACTAATCGATGAAAATTGTAATCTTAAAAAACACAATAGATAAAGTTCAAGATTAATATTCAAAGTGTTCAAATGATTACAGTCTCTTAAAAAAATAAGTAATTTATAAACAATTCTTTGCGGAAGCAGGACGTTTTGGTTCCGCCATTTCGGTCCTGCCATTTCGGTCCCGCCGTTTCGGTCAAAGACATTTCGGTCCCAAGACATTTCGGTCCAGAGCCATTTCGGTCCCAAGACATTTCGGTCCCTTCTCCTGCACACTGAAATTTTATGAAATAAGACATAATTTTAAAAGGAACATTGCAGAGTTTTTAAATTGAAGGCCATAGAATTTTAGTATAATGCGATTATAAGTGCCGAAAACCGCAAACACGTATAACTCTTATCCAAAATATTATAATTCACACAAATTTTGTATGGTAATCCTAATAATAATTGGTAATCCTAATGATAATTGGTAATCCTAATTCTCAAAACAGTTTGTAATTTTAATATAAAAATTAAATTAATATTTTATTAAATATATTTATTAATTAATAACATTATTAATTTACATAATGATTTTTACTTTAAAATAAACTCAAAACATAATTAATTTTATATTCAATACATCATTATATTTCCTAGTAGTTCTAAACTGAAATTTATCTTTTACTTGCTTATTTATTGTATATTTAAAACTACAGAAATTTAAAACAATTAATAGGGGGAACTGGGGGACATTGATACAGCTTTTTTCAAAAAAAAATTTTGATGTCTAGAAAGCAGAAATTTCAAGTTATTTTTCTATGGGATGTCAGCAAAACCTGCGTAGTGTGTTACAAAAATGTACAATCGTTGTTTTATATATTATTTTTGCATGTAATTTTAAAAAAATCAAAAAAAGTAATTTGTATCAAAGTGCCCCATCCCCGGGGCAGATTGATACACTTTGAAACGTCTGGGAAAAATGGAGACAAAATAACACCAATGCATATTTTTCACAGAAAAATAGTTAGAAAACCATTTTATATATATTTATAGACATTAAAATCGCACATAATTTATTTGTAAGTTATATTAAAGCAATCAAAATGAAATGTATAAAGACCTGATGTTCTGTCTGTTCCTTGTCTGTTTGTTGGCTGTGGTAACTTTGTCATATCTGGCACTTTAACCCCAGAATTCTATTCTTTCTTAGGAAAGGTGAAAGAATTACCAGGTTTTCTGTTTATAAATCGGTTTACAAACAGAAAATAAAGAATAATTACATTAAAAAATATATTTATAATATAATTATCATGTACTGTTCTGCAGCTTGTTTCTCTTACTTAACATTTCTCATGTCGATAATACTTTTTTCTCTGGAGAATCGATATAAATTTGAGATTTGCCTGGCTGCCGTCCATTTCTTTTGTTAATTCTACTAGCACTAGATACTGTGTAAATTTGTACGTCTTCTGTTTGCAAAAATACTATAAAATGTTCTAATATAAAGAAATTAGAGCTATTTCACTTCAATAAAAACTAATAGTAGAAATTTTTGACGAAAAATGGTTGAATTAAGGAGTGTATGGTAAAAATAAAAATAAAGGGTAATGAAAAAATGAATTAGAAAAGGATTTAGGTTGTATCAATGTGCCCCGACAAAGACTGTATCATTGTGCCCCATGCAGCCATTTTAAATAAAATGAGTCGCAAATCCAACACATCATAATTTATCTAACAATAAAGAATGAGGAACTGATAAAGATTAGCGTTACTTGCCAGGGAGGGTGTTCTTTTCGGTTGAAAATGCTGGAACAGTTGTATAATACCATTTCAATTGTACAACTCAAATTTACTTTTGACCAACAAAAACAATTAATCACTCATCCCATTTCATCAAACTATTGAATCATTCCAAAACTTTCTGTATGTTGTTAATTTCACTAGTATCACCTTTTGGAGCTGTTTTGAAACTTCCTGTAATGACTCCGTGTGCTGTACAGGGGGTGTATCAATGTGCCCCAAGTATCAATGTACCCCAGTTCCCCCTATAGTTAAAAATAAAACTAAAATAAGTATTATTAATTTTTTTTCTGGGAAAGTAGGAGCGAAAAGGTGATACAAATAAATAAAAAAATAAAAACTTAGTTTTGACACTTAAAAATTGAAAATAAAATTATTTAAAATAACAATATATTACATTTTAATATATTTTATTAAATTATACACTATATTTTATATATAATATTTATATTATTATATTTTAAAATATTATTATATTTTATGTAAAAAAAAAAAAAAAAATCAATAAAATTAACTCAGAAAAATTGTCTTCATGGCGTGAGAAGACTGTTAAACAATGCAATCATTAAATACTATTATTATTAGGAAAAAAAAGTGGCGGAGGCAAATTTCTAAAAACAAATTTTTTTCATAGCATACCCAGTTACTAGATCACTATTGCTTTCGCAATGTTAATAATGGAAAGTAACTTATGAAAGCAAATTTATAAGAAGCAACATTCTATTATAAAAAAAAAAAAAAAAAAAAAAAAAAAAAAAAAAAAAAATAAAAAATTTGTTCTTCAATAAATATATCTCATTTTTGAATTATCAAAGGAGCGGGTGTAGATGGGTGATTTGAGGAAATACGTATATATTATAACTTATAACTGTCTAATTCAATTATTAAAGACATTTATTATTAAACTAATAGGAAGAAAAAAATAAGAACTGTTTTTTTTTTATTAATGCTAATTTAAAGGTTCTAAAAAATATACGTAAACAGCCAAAAAAATATTTATGGCAGTTTATATAAAATACGTTTTAGTTTATAGTAGTTTATGGAAGTTTATATAAAATACGGATACTAATAATTAATAATAAAATTTAAAATAATTATTCTGATTAATAATAATACTACTAAAAGCAAAAGACAATATCCTTTAAATTTATATCACATTGTTTAATCAAAGAAAATTTTCAGCTCGCGTTAAATTTATCGGAATCTTATGTTCAACTTTTTATAAAACTTGGGGGGAGGGAGAGAATTAAAAAAATTAAAAAAGGCCCGAATAATGTTGAACTTATACCATTTTGCAGGCCTACAACAATTAGAATCTGACTTATCAGGTAGGGAGCAAAGAAACAACAAGGGACCAAAGTTGCTGGGGACCGAAATGTCTCGGGACCGAAATGTCTTGAGACCGAAATGGCCAGGGACCGAAATGTCTCGGGGCCGAAACGGCGGGACCGAAATGGCGGGACCGAAGTGGTGGGACCGAAATGTCGTGTACCCATTCTTTGCAGTGACAGAGTCTTTATAACTCACAAATAACACCAGATCTCAGAAAAAAGTCTAATAACCGAACAAATCAAGAGTTCGAGTACAGCTATATCCATCGACTCGGATAATCTTTATTAGATTTTATTTCATTGATAGCATTTTTTTCTTTCCTGAACGTTCACTACCTCCGAAAGTCTAACTTGTATATTCTTTTGTATTTATATGTATATATACCGGGTGTCCCAAAAATGACTGATGGATTTTAAAATTCAATAACTTGCAAACGATGACAGCTATTTAAAAAATTTTTGCAGGAGAGTTATGTATAATGTCAGGAGTTTTTTTTACCATAATTATTTATTTTAGTTCGCATATCAAACAATAGGTGGCGTTGACGGCGATTGAAGGCCAGACGATCAGTGCTGAGTGAAGTGTCAACCTGGCCTTCAATCGCCGTCAGCGCCACCTATTGTTTGATATGCGAATTAAAATAAAAATTACGGTAAAAAAACTCCTGACATTGTACATAACCCTGCTGCAAAATTTTTTTAAATAGCTGTTACCGTTTGCAAGTTATTGAATTTTAAAATCCATCAGTCATTTTTGGGACACCCGGTATATATATATATATATATATATATATATATATATATATATATATATATATATATATATATATATATATATATATATATTTATATATATATATATATATTTATTTATTTATTTACTAGCGGCCTTCGCCCGCTACGCTGGTCGGTTTATCTAAAGAAATCTTGAAGAAGTAGTTAGATAAGGTTCAGACATACATTAAAAAAAAAAAAAAAGCAAGTCGATCATTCAAAAAACGTTGGGAAATATCAAATATTTACTGTAATTTTTTAAGAAAAACAAAGTTTCGAAAAAAAAAAATTAAATCGAAAAAAAAATTACACTGACATATTAATGCAAGGAAATTTTCCCAGAGAGAAAATTCGCCTTGAATACAATATTTCAAATTCTTTTAATTGCTTATAGGCGTTAATGCCAACATAGTGAAAAAAAATTCCATGCTGGGAATCGAACCCGGGCCATCAGTATGGCGCACTGACGTTCTACCGACTAAACCACATGGAACGACAGCCAGCTTGAAACTTTCTCATACTTAAGTAGACTGGCGAAAACATAACGATAGCGCGTTTTAAAATCGCACAGTGACATCTATTGGATTTTATATGTACTAAAAAACGTTATGTACTAAAAAACGTGAGCAGCGCACCTAATAGTTTCTTTTGTTTCTTTTTGTTACTTTTTTGTCTGTTGTCCGATTTTGATGAAACAAAGCCTATACACTGCCCGGGAGTGTGCATTCTTCATTAGTGAAAACCGCATAAAAATCCATTCAGTAGTTACGAAGATAACCTCGAACAAACAGACAGACAGACAGACAGACAAAAAATTCAAAAATTTTTTTTTTGTGTTTCATTGGTTTTCTTTTATCGCCCTGACTCCATTTTTGTCAATTATCTTCAATGTACAGACACACCGGGTCCTACTGTTTTATTATATGTATAGATTTATTTATTTATTTATTTATTTTTGTATATCATTTATTTCATTTATCCGTTTAACTATTTTATTTATTATTGTGTAGTGCCTTTAAAGGACTTTTGGTTTTTTGGGACCTAACAACTCCCCCCTCCTCCCCCGTGTTTCTGACGTTCTGTTCGTCAGGCTTTGGCTATGATTTGAATTGCTCTACTAGAGGTAAAGAGTTGATCCCTCCAGGTACTCTGTTAAGTATTTCTTACAAGTCTTCCTATACCTCACAGAGATTCTTCACACAATGTCTCAACACAGCAAATGTAAAACACTGTGAATAAGTCACTAACAAGGAAAGTCTCCATTGGGGGCATACTCAGAATTTTTGGAAAAAAATACGAATTAAACTACTCATGTAGGTAATAAAGGATCAGTGAAAATTAGCGGCGGAATTACATTATTAGATATGTAAAAAAAATAAAATAGTTTGGAATAATTGGCGTGAAAAGCTGAAAGCCACGCGGGATTTGGCGAGCAGTGCATTTCCTCGCCAAAAGCAGACGATTTTAACGAATCTGAAAATTGATTTTAATTGACTTCACTGTTAAAAATCTGCAGCATTTACTGCAACATCACTCCACTACTTTTATAGAATATCTCTCTTCTGACCAATGAGAATGCTCCATAGCACGGTGAATTGACCGTGTCATACACTGTTAAAAATCTGCTGCATTTTGTTGCAACGCGCTCCACCGCTTGTATATAATATCTCTATTCCAACCAATGAGAAAGCTCCATTTCACGGCCAAGTAACCGTTTTCTATACAAGCAAGGGAGTGCGTTGCAACAAAATGCAGCAGATTTTTAACAGTGTATTTTTCAATTTGGAACAATTTTAATCAATTTAAATTGTGTTTTAAATGATAAAATATATTAATTTCATTTTGTTATAAGTACATGTAAACGTATATGACAAAATTACACTTAAAGTAAAGTAAAAATGCAAAACTAAAATTACTTAAACTAAACTTATTTAAATATATTGAACATAGAAAGTTTTTTCTTTAAAAAGTATTCGAAGAGTAAAAGTGTATTTTTCAAAATTTCGTTTTTTCGCCAACCGGAGATAAATCGCCAAAGAAACGAAATTTTTATTATTTTTTTACGGACGTTATAAGGAGGTTCCGCTGAATTTTTTTTTATAAACATATATAACTATATGAGAAGAACATTCTGTAATTTTTTCAGATTTTTCTGAGTATGCCAGTATGGAGACCTTCCTTGTAAGGCAAGCAAACGTATCGTGTTCAGAAAAGCATCTAACTAGCTCATTGACTGACTGACTGCTGCTCGCAAATTCACAATACCTACTCGGTTCAGATTCCGAGCCATTCTGATTGGGTCACAAGATTAAGACCATATTGAGTTTTAATGTCTTGGAAATGGCAATCGATTGCATCATACAACGTGTAAATTTTTGATGTCAGCAATTTAATTAATATAATTTAATGATGTTTTTGAATAATAAAAAAAATAATACTTTTTGAATGTCTATAAACGCAATAATGAAAATTTTGCCATTTTAATAGTTATACTAGCGAGCTACGCCCGCTAGCTGGGCCACTTTTTCCAAACGAACCTCGATATTAAGCAGTATATAACAAGCAAAAATATTCATTTAATAAGCAAGTCTTGGTATTCGAATCCTCAAGCACAAAAAAAGTAAATTAAAGAGCTATGGTTGTTATGCGCCCATTATCCCGTTAAAAATATGTGATTTCGCACAGTGGGCGCTACGTGCCATGGTCGCCATCGTCCCGTTAAAAATATTTGGTTTTGCACGGTTTGCGCTGCCCGCCCATAAGACATTTTCTCGTATTTTTTGTTTCATCAGAAGCAGACTTTTACGCAGATTCTGAATATGTAATCAGTTTTTTTCTACTTTAAAAACTATCTGCATGATGGTTTAAGAAAAAACGCGCAAAAAAAAGTTTCGGTATTAAAAACTGCAAAAGACTGCTATTAAAAAGAAATAATTAATTTCATTAATATCACAAACAACATAACTAACAAATAATTTTGGCAGCTCGTTTTCATTTTGCACTAACAAAAATTAGTATTAATCGCGTAAATCTTAGCTTACACAATATTCGTGTATGCTACCAAAAAGAAAAGGTATGAAAATGAGCTACAACAATTAATACTCACATACAGAATAAATATATGAATCGCCAGTTACATCTCAGATCCTCAAAATATTAATTAGCAACACTATTACCTCTTAGTGAACATATCTTGGTGTGCTTAAATAGTTGTACTTATTATATTAATTAAACCGTGTTTAACATTTTTTACCAATTAGTTCTTTTTCTCTTATACATTCTTTGACAAAAAGACGGGAGAAAAAGAGATTTTCGACTGCTTCTTCTTTTAGCCAAAGGGGAAAAGTTCTTGTCGTTCACCGCAAGGTGGCGCAGTGTTCTGCCTGAGAGCTCCGTTTGAGCTCCGTTTGGGAAATTAGACGTTTTCCGTTCCGATTCCCGACCGGTTTTTAATTCATAACTTTTTTAATTTTGATCCCACGGTCTCGAAAATGCCCGAAATGACTTTCCCGGAATTTTTCAAATCGAAAGGACACCTCTCGCGACTTCCAACTCGCCCGCGTTGCGAACTGTAATCGGCTTCAAGCAGACAGACAGAGGCGCACGGATTTTATTAGTATAGACTAGCGAGCTACGCCAGCTAGCTGGGCCACTTTTTCCAAACGAACCTCGGTATTAAGCAGTATATAATAAGCAAAAAAATTCATTTAATAAGTTTAATTAACTACTAATTTCCCAAATATATATATTATATACTAATAAAATCCGTGCGCCTCTGTCTGCTTGAAGCCGATTACAGTTCGCAACGCGGGCGAGTTGGAAGTCGCGAGAGGTGTCTTTCGATTGGAAAAATTCCGGGGAAGTCATTTCGGGCATTTTCGAGACCGTGGGACCAAAATTAAAAAAGTTATGAATTAAAAACCCCTTGGGAATTGGAACGAAAAATGTCTCAAATCCCAAACGGCGCTCAAACGGAGCTCTGAGGCAGAACACTGAGACACCTTGCGGTGAAGAACCTGAACTTTTCCCCTTTGGCTAAAAGAAGAAGCCGTCGAAAACCTCTTTTTCTCCCTTTTTTGCGCGTTTTTTCTTAAACCATCATGCAGACAGTTTTTAAAGTAGAAAAAAACTGATTACATATTCAGAATCTGCGTAAAAGTCTGCTTCTGATGAACCAAAAAATATGAGAAAATATCTTATGGGCGCGCAGAGCCAACCGTACAAAACCAAATATTTTTAATGGGACGATGGCGACCATGGAGCGTAGAGCCCACTGTGCGAAATCACATATTTTTAACGGGATAATGGGCGCATAACAACCATAGCTCTTTAATTTACTTTTTTTGTGCTTGAGGATTCGAACACCAAGACTTGCTTATTAAATGATTTTTTTTGTTTATTATATATTGCTTAATATCGAGGTTCGTTTGGAAAAACTGGCCCAGCTAGCAGGCGTAGCTCGCTAGTATACTAATAAAATCCGTGCGCCTCTGTCTGTCTGTCTGCTTGAAGCCGATTACAGTTCGCAACGCGGGCGAGTTGGAAGTCGCGAGAGGTGCCTTTCGATTGGAAAAATTCCGGGGAAGTCATTTCGGGCATTTTCGAGACCGTGGGACCAAAATTAAAAAAGTTATGAATTAAAAACCCCTTGGGAATCGGAACGAAAAATGTCTCAAATCCCAAACGGCGCTCAAACGGAGCTCTGAGGCAGAACACTGCGCCACCTTGCGGTGAAGGAAAAGAACTTTTCCCCTTTGGCTGAAAGAAGAAGCAGTCGAAAACCTCTTTTTCTCCCTTTTTTGCGCGTTTTTTCTTAAACCATCATGCAGACAGTTTTTAAAGTAGAAAAAAACTGATTACATATTCAGAATCTGCGTAAAAGTCTGCTTCTGATGAACCAAAAAATACGAGAAAATGTCTTATGGGCGCGCAGAGAAAGAACTCAGACTTCCCCGGAATTTTTCCAATCGAAAGACATCTCTCGCGACTTCCAACTCGCCCGCGTTGCGAACTGTAATCGGCTTCAAGCAGACAGAGGCGCACGGATTTTATTAGTATAGACTAGCGAGCTACGCCCGCTAGCTGGGCCAGTTTTTCCAAACGAACCTCGATATTAAGCAATATATAATAAACAAAAAAATTCATTTAATAAGCAAGTCTTGGTGTTCGAATCCCCAAGCACAAAAAAGTAAATTAAAGAGCTATGGTTGTCATGCACCCATTATCCCGTTAAAAATATGTGATTTCGCACAGTGGGTTCTACGCTCCATGGTCGCCATCGTCCCATTAAAAATATTTGGTTTTGTACGGTTGGCTCTGCGCGCCCATAAGACATTTTCTCGTATTTTTTGGTTCATCAGAAGCAGACTTTTACGCAGATTCTGAATATGTAATCAGTTTTTTTCTACTTTAAAAACTGTCTGCATGATGGTTTAAGAAAAAACGCGCAAAAAAGGGAGAAAAAGAGGTTTTCGACTGCTTCTTCTTTCAGCCAAAGGGGAAAAGTTCTTTTCCTTCACCGCAAGGTGGCGCAGTGTTCTGCCTCAGAGCTCCGTTTGAGCGCCGTTTGGGATTTGAGACATTTTTCGTTCCGATTCCCAAGGGGTTTTTAATTCATAACTTTTTTAATTTTGGTCCCACGGTCTCGAAAATGCCCGAAATGACTTCCCCGGAATTTTTCCAATCGAAAGACACCTCTCGCGACTTCCAACTCGCTCGCGTTGCGAACTGTAATCGGCTTCAAGCAGACAGACAGACAGAGGCGCACGGATTTTATTAGTATACTAGCGAGCTACGCCTGCTAGCTGGGCCAGTTTTTTCAAACGAACCTCGATATTAAGCAATATATAATAAACAAAAAAAAAATCATTTAATAAGCAAGTCTTGGTGTTCGAATCCTCAAGCACAAAAAAAGTAAATTAAAGAGCTATGGTTGTTATGCGCCCATTATCCCGTTAAAAATATGTGATTTCGCACAGTGGGCTCTACGCTCCATGGTCGCCATCGTCCCATTAAAAATATTTGGTTTTGTACGGTTGGCTCTGCGCGCCCATAAGATATTTTCTCGTATTTTTTGGTTCATCAGAAGCAGACTTTTACGCAGATTCTGAATATGTTATCAGTTTTTTTCTACTTTAAAAACTGTCTGCATGATGGTTTAAGAAAAAACGCGCAAAAAAGGGAGAAAAAGAGGTTTTCGACGGCTTCTTCTTTTAGCCAAAGGGGAAAAGTTCAGGTTCTTCACCGCAAGGTGGCGCAGTGTTCTGCCTCAGAGCTCCGTTTGAGCGCCGTTTGGGATTTGAGACATTTTTCGTTCCAATTCCCAAGGGGTTTTTAATTCATAACTTTTTTAATTTTGGTCCCACGGTCTCGAAAATGCCCGAAATGACTTCCCCGGAATTTTTCCAATCGAAAGACACCTCTCGCGACTTCCAATTCGCCCGCGTTGCGAACTGTAATCGGCTTCAAGCAGACAGAGGCGCACGGATTTTATTAGTATAGATAGATTGTTTGTACGGAAAATAAAAACTTCGCTTTTTTTCTAATATATGCCGGCAAATGAATTTTTTGTGACAGGAGATCCTTATTCATTAATATTACGAAAACTATTGTATACAAAAATACGAAAAATTAGTGAAAGGGTTGATAAACATGCTCATGCAGACAGTTTTGAAATCGAATAATTATTTTAAGAGCTATTTAATATTCAAGTTGGTCAAAATCGTTTCATTCAAAAAGTTTTATAGGAGCAAAAAATTTACATATAAATTTAACCCCCCTTTTTTTTAAAAAAAGGATATATACATTAGAAGTGTGCAGATTGTAAATTATTTTCTTTTATTTGACTCATTTTTTGAAAGCATATTTCAATTTTAAATCCAAATTTTCGGCATTTCGAGATTTTTTTAAAACATATTTTAGAAAATTATCTATTTTAAATTTTTATCAATTGTAATTAGTCGGATATACAATCTCAAAACTTTCTTCTTTCTGATACATGTTAATAATTCAAAATTCGCTATCACAGTGGATAAATTAAATGTCAATCTATGCCCATGGCGAGGATTGTAAAGACATAACGAGATCTTTACGAGGATGTACAGGTTCGTTGAATTGGATTCATTTAATAAAGAGAAGTATCACAGTGGTTGAAAAAAATCATTGAAAATCGGAAACCAATCTTTTAGAAGACAGCAAACTAAATTTCCAACCCAGACAAAATAAAATCGGCATGTGTTGTTCTATATTGTTATCCAAGTCTAATAAGGATCTGTTACGTGAAAATGTAATAGAATATTAAGTATGATTCAAGTTTAATTTAAGTTTGTTTCCGTGGATCAGTTTTGAGATACATCTTTTGCGAAAATCGTGAAAAATTCAGCATAACAGCTACTATTCGTTCACTCTGAAATAGCTCAGATGTTAGAAAAAAATTTTAATTCGCCAATCGCTGCTTCTAATTCCACTACATTCAAAATCAGAGTATGATCTGGATCTCTGAATGTCAATCTGGCCTGCGAATCACAAGCGTTCGGAATCTGAACCGAGTAGGTATTGTGAACATGCCTGTTGCTCTGCTCCGTTCCCATATATATAGGAGCGAGAGCATGCACCAGAACTTAAAAAAAATATATAATGCCATAACTTTCAAGATGCATCTAAATACCTATAAGAAGGGGGGCGCCCTGCCGCCAAATGTCACCAAGTTTGTCGCCAAATTTGGCGACAAAAAGGGACAACTTGACATTATCTCTAAAATTTCGCCAAGTTCCCATAGACATCCAGTGAAAACCAATAGGTTTAATTGCTTGCAGAAAAGCGACAAATTGAGCCAATTTAATGAATAGAGCTTAATAGGATTATTTACATTATTTTTGAGTACAAATACTAACTATTTACAAAATGCGTAAAGTATTATGGAGAAGGTGATAAATATTTCGTGATGAAATAAACATAACCGACAAGAAGCACAGTTCCGTAAAGAATATAACGTAACCAAAATATTTCTAATAGCATCACAAGACGAAATGTAATATTTCACTTTGATTCAAAAATAAAATATATGTTACATAAACTTTTAAAAAATTCACTGTTTTACTTAAAAAGTGACTAAAAAAAAGGAGATGGTGCAAGTTAAAAATACGACTTAAATGCAACTACAAATTTAAAACTTATAGTACTTTCAAGCTTTTTGAAACTTTTCATCAGAGAATATTTTAATAACTAAAGTAGAAACACATTTGTATAAATAAACAGCAGTTAGTTATTAAAATAATCTCTGATGAAGACTTTGGAAAAGTCTGAAAGTATTCAGAAATTTTAAATAAAATGTATACATTTTTAAAGTGTAACATTTCTTTTTTTATTATTTTAATCACTTTTTAAGCAAAACAGAGAACTTTCTAAAAGTTCATATAATATATTTTATATCAAAACATATCTTTTAACTAATCAAAAGTAATGCATAAAATCTATAATTTAAGAAAGCTTTTGATTGGTTCGGATCTCGAAGATCTGAAAATTTCCCTAGATGCTAGTAAAAATTTGTAATCTGTTATAGCGAACATGTATGACTAGGAAATGAAATTGAAACTAGAAAGTCACTTGAGAAAGATAGACGAAGCAAACAGTAAGAAAATTTGTTGAAAGCTAGCTTAGTGCAAGTCTTGATGCGATTTTTATTGCTATACAAATGTTTTTTGTCTACATGAAATACACAATTTAACCGCTTTGTTATGGGTTTTCTTAAATTTAAGATTGAATTTGCTTCGATTTTCGTACTGAAATTTTTTTCTTCTTGAATATTTGAACATAACGCATAACTTAAAATTAATAGAATATTTCCTTTTATACAATGCGAGTTCGAAAACAAGAAAAAACATCGATGTATCAGAGAGAATTAAAAATTTAAGAAATGTGATCTATAAAGAAAATGTTTTGCAATAATCACCAAAACGTGAGTTTATACTTAAAATATATTTTTTGTAATAAAATGTAATGATACAGAATTACATTCATTGAATTGATGTATGTGTAATATTATATGAGTGCGGTCAGAACAAAATATAGCAAGCGGTAACATTTTAGATAAAATAATTGTAATTTGTAAATTTGGCTATTTTTTTCTTTTTTTAATGGAGAATACAAATATAAAATAAGCTATTTCAAAATTGGTAATTGGAAGAATAGTTCCTTTTTTTCATCATGGAGCTCTGCAACCCTCCACTTCCCGGACTCTCTGTGTAAGATGAAATTTGAATACAGTAGACTCCCTCAAATCCGCACAGCTTGGGACAAGAGGTTTTCGGGATTTTAGAATTTTGCAGATTTCTGGTCATTGCTTTGTTTACATTTTTTAAAACAGTAATTTGAATGTAATTAACAATGCAATCAAAAGTATAATGAATGCTTACAATATGCTAAAATATTAAAATAAGTAGTTAACTAAAATAATAAAAATTTAGATATTTTTTTGAATGATTAAAATACTAAAAGTCAAATTAATAATCAATAATGTACAGTTAAATATTCATTATAAAAATGAAGTAGGTTTTTCCTGAATTATTCAATGAAACTTGCCTCATAAAGATACATTACTAATTCGCATCAAGATCATAAAATAACAAAGCTTTATTTCAGGTTTAGCCAGACTTAATAACTAAAAAAGCTTGATTAGTACATAAATATATTTGATAAAACTGTGATTACCAATGATATCAGCAATATTTTGAAATTTTTCAGAAATAAATTTATTCTTTTTTCATGAAAAAACGTAAATTCTGTAATTTTAACAAAAATTACAAACTAAAAAATATATGGAATTGATATAAAACTAAAAATGTCAAATTTTGCACCTACTTCTGAACTGAATGTTTCATTGTTTACATCCGTAAATGATGTGCGGAATTTAGAGAGTTGCGGATTTTAGGAGTGTGGATTTAAGGGAGTCTACTGTATATGAATGCGTAAGACGAAACGCAAAACTAAAAATAACTTTAACGGAAGGCGAAAGGGGTTTCAGGGGTATTCTTCTTTTGAAAACTGCTCAGTAAGATAGATATATGTGAGATATTCGTATAAATTGCATCTCAGAAACGCATAATGGCATTTAAAAAATTTTTTGTCTCCTGCTCTCTATTTTTTGTCTTGCAAATACATAATAATTATCTTGTAAAATTTTCCCATAACATGTAAGCAGTATTTAAAAAAAGAATATTAATGGTATCTTAAGAAATTATAAATATTGAGCTCATCCGAACCAATTAGCTGATATACAGGGTGGTCATAAAAAAACTTTGCCGGTAAATGGAGCTCTAGCTGCCAGTCCGTTCAACCGATCTAGGTGAAATTTCAGATATAGCTATTCAGAGGTATGAGCTCGAGATTCTCTGAAAGGAAACAAAATGGCGCACACGGTTACAGTTGTAGTTACAGAAACTCGAAATTTTCCAATGACAACACCCATTTTTTTTATCTCAAAATGCTCAGCGCATGCGAAAACCCTAAAAAGCGTTGGAACCGTGCATGTATAGCAAGAAACGGACAAGTTATGCATGCACAAAAAATTGTTCTGCGAATCCCCCCCTTCCCCATAAAAAAACACGATTGGGGCACAAGTAGTAAATTTTTATATGACACAGAGTCAGTACACTAATCTCTGATTACAGCACAGATCGGAGAAAAGAAATCTTTTATTTTGATTACACATTTTCCACATAGGTGCCATCACAGGCAATTACACATTGCATGTGGGCGACTGTGGACATTACAGCCGAATGTTACTACATCGCATGAGGGATGTTTGCAATCTTACGTTTGATAAAATCTTTTAAATCTGGAAAAGTTTGGGGATTGCACATATTATCTCTAGATTTTAGATATCTCCGGAACCTGAAATCCATAGGAGTGAGGTCGGGGGATCTCGGAGGCCATTGACGTTAACAGTTCATAATATGCGAAGAGACCGATCGTTATCTCCATCATATTGGATAAGAAATTCATTAACAAAGTCTGCATGTTGTTGATGGTCTCTCACTTCCAACATCTGGGCTCGCTGGTACCGGTAAGGAAACATGCGGATTACAGAGCGCAGTAACTTTAAGACCATTGATTTTGGTATATCAAATACACGAGATGCACCTTTTGTAGTTTGCATGCGTCCTCTGGTCACTATGTGATGCACTTCCATAACAATATCCTCAGGAACAGTTGGTCATCCGGATCGCGGACTATCACAGGTGCAGCCAATTTCTTTGAATTTCATTACTAAATCACGAAGAGCTTGTGAAATGCATAGGCCATGTATTTGGCGATGGTTTCGACGGTAAACGCCAGGTTTTCGCAGCATTCATCACATTTTGATAATAGTTTTACCAACTCACCACGAACGAAGTCATTTTGTTGGCATCTGCGAGCTCCGACTGAAGAATTAACATTCCCACTTTACTTTTTATCCGTTTTCTAAGCTGACTATCTGGCAAACGACGTTCCGTGATTGGTATTTTGTCTCTGTCATATTCAAATTTTCTTCGTGCGCCTTGGTCGTGTTTTTTTGTAGCCGTTCGTAGAGCTGATTTTGTGCGAGCATAATGCGTCTATTTATTGCAATAACCATACCGTTCCAACGCTCTTTAGGGTTTTCGCATGCGCTGAGCATTTTGCGATGTAAAAAAATGGGTGTTGCCATTGGAAAATTTTGAATTTCTGTAACTATAACCCTAACCGTGAGCGCCATTTTTTTGACGTTCGCAGAATCTCGAGCTCATACCTCTGAATAGCTATATCTAAAATCTCACTTCGATCGGTTGAACGAAGTGGCCGCTAGAGCTCCATATATCGGCAAAGTTTTTTTTATGACCACCCTGTATTTAATTAGTTTTTCATGGTCTGGGCCAGGTTTATTTTTGCTGGTTTTTTTTACGGGTTGGACACAGGCCTGGAAATTCTGGCCCGTGCAGACTTCCAGCATCAACGCTTTTAATTCATCTTTATAGCGGAATTTAATATGGAATGATAGAATGATATGCAATATTGTACTAAAACGCTTAATTCTATAACAAAATAACGTAAAAAAATAAAAATATATATTACCTTTTTTTCTGTATCTGTCTTGTAAAAGAAAGCATTTAGTTAGTTTTAGGGTGCTGAATTTTGTGGAATAATTAATTTTGTTTCTGTAATGTTATATTTATTAGATACAGGACGTTTATATAAAAACAAAAGCGAAATATTTGACAAAAATTGACCGTTTGAAATACAAACAAAACATAATATTTATCAATGAAAAAGTTTTATATATTACTTAACATAAACTACGAACTAATAAGAATACATTAACTGTTGCACAGAGGCCCATAATGTTAGAAGAATATTATTGTTTAAAACGGGTTGGTTTCTTTTTTGATAATACTGCTGAATGTTTTGATAGTTGAATGCATTCAAATTGTCGGGATCTACGGCCAACTTCATTAGAGATCTAGAAAATTCTTGATTGTTAGGACGGAGCTCATGACATCGTATCACGTGATTTAACGCTGACCCAATCGGCAGAGACAGTTCTTTTTTGTAAGGCACTTTGCTAGGATTGCTTTCTCGCGAGATTGGATCGGCGGAGAATACATGATCTGACGTCATGAACTCCGTCCTAAGCTCCGCCTTAGCTAGCAAAAGTCTCTAATGAATCAAGTAGCCTCTAATGAATTGGCTGAGGATAATCCCACCACATACTTATGTTAGGTATTAAAGAAAAGAAAGAAAAACAGAAGCAGTTATGGAAATTGGACTACCATGACATTTTTGAAGGCATGCATACATTATGTGAGGTCCCTTAAGGAAAGTTCGTTTAAGCCATAGGTTCCCAACCTTTTCTGGTCCACCGCCCCCTTTACAAGAGAAAAAAATTCCAATGCCCCCCCCCTTCTATAATAGTTAATTATACAAAATGTTAAAATATTATTGCATATTATCTATATTTTATCTGTCTGTCAATGTATTAATCAAAATAGAAGTTAATTAAAACGAATATCAAATGTACCGTAATTTCTGGCGTATAACCCGTTGATCAAGCAATCATTTTTTGTCCCAGAAAATTTTCGAAATAAAATGTAACTTTTTAGATCGCGGTAAATATTTGTCTTCAATTACTAAATAAAACTTCTGGATTGATTAAAGAAAAAAATTGATTGATCCACGGATTATACGCCAGTAATTACTGTAGTAAAAAAATGTTTTATAAAAATTGAAAAATAAACACAAAAACAATAAGAATCTTTAAATAATAATGAAATAGTCGAGGCTATTTGAGTTTTAACAATTTCTTCAACATCAGTCACAGTTGTCATGTTCAAAGATGCATGTTCCTTTTCTTAGACAATAAATTTGCTGCTACACGGAACCCACTTTCTGCCAAATCTGAAAGGAAAGCAACTAAAATTTATGTACTCTCCCTTACAATCCAGGTTAGAGAGCTGTAGGTTTTTGAAGTTGGAAGTCTTGGTATCCATTTCTGAATTTTACTTATAGTTCTCGTTTGCTGCGAGTTACACGATTTCCTTCTCCAAATATGATAATACTGCTGTAGCTGCATTTGCGAAAGGATCTAAAAAGCAACTCGGTAAAATCATGTATAAATATCTTGGAATCACTCTGAGAAAACTTCATGAAGAGCGTCCAAGCGTTGACAGTAAGTAAGTAAATATTCTTGTTTCCACAGACTGCGAGTAATGTGGCAATTTGGCTGTATTCTCTTCTACTTAGATTTCTTTTGAGCAAAAGAAGTTCACCCACAGAAGCAGATATGAGGTTTTTTGTTTTAATTAAATTCAACTCATCATCTTGCAATCATCGTATGCCTGATTATAAATATTTAGAATATTTAAATTTATTTAATTAAAGATTTTAAAGAGGTCTGTCACATAATCGATGTCATTTTTCAATGCGATCAGGTTTTAGCGTATCTTTACATCACTGTTTTTAGTTAAGTGTAATATTAAATTAAACATATAAAAAAACGATTCAGACAAATACTTTTCAGAGACAACGAAGTTTTGTGTGCAGCAGCAATCGATTGAACTCAATTGCAAGTCTGATACAAAGTGATAGTGACAACTGCACTACAAAGTAAAACAATTGTTTCATTTTGTTGTGAAATGATTTTCACTATGAAGTTAGCAAAATATCCTGTCATTTAATGAATTGCTTCTATTCCATTGGACTGCTCTAATAATGTAATGAAGTGACATATACAGGTGTTCATTCCAATTAATTTAAACCTATTGCTGATGATGTGTAATGGAATGTACAGAGTACACTTGGTACTGTTTGTTTAAAATGTGTTAATGAAACCCTCCTGATGTCCCATCGTTGGTCGAGCAACATCAGTAGCAAATGCCAAACTATTATGATAAAAAATTTATTTCTCTTGGACTAACTTTGTGAAATTAAATATCGATTCTCTCTTTGTTTCAGTTTCCAAATTTTTAGCAAATAAAAACTCTTTGAGTTTTTTTCTTCTATGAGCTTTTGTTGTTTGGAAACGGTGATCCATGGAGCTGAATGGAAAATTTGCAGGCCTTTAAGTAACAACATAATGATATTTCAATGCCATCTATTGCTCTTTGAATCAAATTATTACTCAGGATTTTTTCTGTTGATATCAGATGGTTTCTTACGATGAAAAACAGTTTTTATTATCTCTCTGATTACAAGCAAGATTAATTTTTCGCCGACTGTGATTTTAATACTATTGTTATTAAAATTATAATGATATAAGAGGCTTGTAATCCGTCCTCTTCTTGTTTAGAAGATGACTTAAAAAGGTTTAATATAGTCGACTATTTTAATTTTTTTTTTCAGTCTTTGAACTGGTCACATGTGACAATTCCAAAGCTTTTTTCTATCCTATGCATGATAATACTTCAAAATTCGCTATCACAGTATCGAAATTAAATGGCAGTCTATATTCGTTGTAAGGATTCTAATGGTATGAAATTCCATATATTAGTTCTTGAAATAGGACTACTGCGACTATCGAGAAAAATGCAAAATAAAAGCGCCACGTATCATGCGATTTGCACCAAAACATAAGCAGCAATAATATTTATCAAGGTAAAACTGAATACGAAATTTGATGAAAATTCGTGCATTAATTCTTGAGATACAGCTGTTCCAGAAATGTGAAAAAGACAGCAGGACAGCACCACCTGTAGCGAGATTTTCAATGAAATGTAAACATCATCTATTCATGCTAAGAAGTAATCAAATCAGAAGTTTGATGAAAATCTGTGCAGTAATTCTTGAGACAAAGCCTGGAAATTGTGGAAATCGTGAAAAAAAGCAGCATAGCAGCGCCACCTGTTGAGTGATTTACAACAAAAACTAATCAGCATCAATTTTAACAGAGAATACCTAAATATAGCTTTTTTATAAATTACGTGCATTGGTTGTTGAGATAGAGCGCCTATAAAATAAATAAATAAGTTAACAGACAGACATTTTGTAAAAACATGTTTTTGGAATCTCTGACCCCTAAAACCTGTAAATCAGTCAAAATCCGGAACTCGAAAATTTTCACGAATCTAATACTT
Source organism: Maratus speculifer (assembly GCA_964019185.1). NCBI lineage: Eukaryota > Metazoa > Arthropoda > Arachnida > Araneae > Salticidae > Maratus > Maratus speculifer. The sequence continues at coordinate 93,336,683 of OZ025302.1, forward strand.
TCTTCTTGTAAAGATAGAAGAAAGTAAAAATAGGATCTTTTTTTTGTCTTTTCTATATCATTTACTCAAATACTCTTGTAGTCTAAAAGGTTTCATGGCTTCATTTGAAAAAAAACAAATTAAGGCACATAGGTAATGATTGGTTTGTAGGAGAGTGCCTAGATCCATATTTCAAATACTCAATATTGTACTGCTGACATTTCTTTTTCGATTAAGATATTTTGAATTACCATAATTTCAGGCATATAATCCGCAGATAAAACAATTCCTTTTCGACCAGAAATTTTATTTACTAATTTAAGCCAAATATTTACCGCAATCAACGAAATCACATTTTAGTTTAAAATTTTTCTGGGTAGAAAAATAATTGTTTGATCCGCGGATTATGCGCCGGAAATTATTGTATAAAAATTTTCCCTATATAAGTTAAAAAAAATTTACTTATGAACAAATTTATAGATATAACGATTTTTATCACTTTCACCAAGACTATACATTCCTATATATAACTGTATACAAATTCTTTGAACTGATTCAAATCACGGGTTTGTTTAAAAATCTTTATCCAGGCATGTGTTGTCATACTCCAGAATTTTTCGAAATACAGGTTAATAAAAAAATAATATTGTTTAAAACTTATAGCCAGCCAATTATCGCGATTTTTTTCTCCACAATTTTTTAATTCATAATGATTAATTCGACTCATAGCCCTTCTTCGAGTTCTATGGCTATTTTCTGACATTAGTAAAATTAATTCAATTCCCCCCCCCCCCCCCTCAGATTTAGGTTCGTCTGTATCGATTTCCATTCAAAGGTACAATGAAGATTTTTTTCTCAGACTGGGCAATGTAGAGGAGATCAACTATTTTCATTATATTAGTTACTAAATAAGTAGATATGCCCAGGGCCTGATTAGCAACTAGGCATATTCCCATCAGGAAAAAGAAATAGAAATTTTTTTTTTTACTCATGACAGTAATTTTGAATGAAAAGTGAGTTTAAACAAGCCAAATATTTCTATAACATTTTACTGATGTGAGAGTGCCCCGTTAGTAATCATGCCCTGGGTATGCCATGACCGCCCCCCTCGACTGTCCTAACGTCCCCCCATTTTTCTCTACACCCGCTACCGCCCCCCTGGAAGTCTCCAGCGCCCACTGGGGGGCGGTACCGCCCCCGTTGGGAACCTATGGTTTAAGCAATAAATGTCTATGCGTTAAGCCAGCAAATATAGAATTTCCAAATAACAGGGAAAGGAATTTTTGCGAGCTTTCTTCGTATGGGATACGGATAGCAATAAATATGTCTTCTGTGAGATTTGAACGTCTGGATTTATCATTGAAATTAACAAATTAGCTGCAGAATGTCGTAGTTTGGTAATAGGAGTTTTAGCTTACGTGATAAAAAAAGATTAAGATATTAGGGAGTAAATTTTAGACCACCAAAGTGAATCCTTAATAAAAAAAATGGTGGTGTTATGTAAGCGTTACCGGATTCAGGAACAATTAGTCAGCAAATTACAGGAAGAAGTCGCCGATTGAAAATTTTTATAGGAGTAGATGATTTTTAGGCGGGATATAAGCAGAGACACATTTATTGCTTAAACGAAATTTCCTTATGCGATTTCACATGATGCATGAATGGCTGTTTTTCTTTCTTTTCTTTATCTAACACGGGTATGTGGGGGGGGGGATTATTCTGGTAAAAGTCATTCATTTCCGCATTATTTGACCACAAAATGTAAATTATAATTTACATTTCACCAAGTATTTTGCCATCTATGTAAAAATTAATTTCTAAAATTTTGTAAAACCTTTATACAATAGAAAATTTTTGAGAACAGATTCGTATTTTACATGCAACAAAACATTAAAAAAAATGTTTGTTACATATCAAATCAAAAATGGCTTTTGACTAGTGTTATCTAACGATAAAAGTTCCTTCAAAATATATTTAACAGAACTTAAGTGATAAGCAGACAGAATGAAATTCGCATTTGCATTATTTATACATAGTAGAGTAGAAGTAGATTATGTTTCTAATATTTACGCTAAAAACTTTAATAGTAGGGTTTAACTGGCTGTTTTGTTATCATCTAAGTCTGGTTATCTTGGGGCATAGTACGGTTTGTGTAATTTCAACTGAATCAGGCACATAGCCAAAATTTTCTTTCAAAGGGGGCTTATTCCTCCAACTTTTCCCAATGCAAGGCAGCAATTAGTAAGCAAAAAAGTCTAAAACAGGTTAACGCCAGACGTATTTAAAAGCAGTGTAATGTAAGTCACATTATCTTAAATTCTGAAAACAAGGATTTATCCGATGTCTTAAGGCCCCACACTAATCACTGAAAAAGACCCGGATGATAATGTTAAGTTTATGGGGGCGTTACTTTCAAATATCTCGCTCAAATTTCGATATTTTTACACGATTTTTTTTGCATAGGATAGCTGAGGAGGATCTACAACAGGGATAATTTTTACCTTTACGATTTTTGTCATAATTTTTATATTATGACAGTTTCATTTTTAGAACTGGTTCCAGCAGGTTCCGAAACTTAAAATATTTTTTAAAGAAAAATTTGAAACCAAAAGCAAAAACTAGCCCGGTTGTAGATCGTCCTCAGCTATTCTATGCAAAAAAAATCATTTAAAAATATTAAAATTTGCGTGAGATATTTGAAAATAGCATTTCCCATAGACTTAACATTATCATCTGGGTCTCTTTGAGCAACTAGTGTGGGCTCTTAACTCATAGATGTCAACTTATGTTAATTATTTCACAATCTGATCTAAGATAAATATCTTTTTAATAGGAAAATATATATAAAGATATGTGTTCTGTTTTACTAAGGCATATTTTAGATTTAATTTTGAAATTTTTGTTTAAATAAAATTTTTGGTTCAAAACATGCTCGTTTTGGGTTAAACTCCGGAATAATTAACAGATGTTGGCACCTATGCTTAACTCCTTGAAGGGCGATGATTTATTTGTGGGTCACTTAATTTAAATCTATAAATGCCGCAATTTCACCAAAATGTTGTATTAAAAATTGTCTTTTTAATAAATACTTGAAGAAGAACTTATTTTCGAATAAATTTGTTTGTAAATTTTGGTGCTGTTAAATTATTTTAACATTTTCAAAATACTTAATCCCTGAAAGGGTTTAATGATTTCCTAAGGAATAAAATATCTCCGGGAGCAATTTACTACAGAATTTTGTGGAGCTACTACTTCTACTATTATTCGTATGTATACATTGATGTGTCTAAATATTGTTTTGGTCCTTTATGGTGTTACATACATATCCCTGCAATTATTTTTTTGAAAAACAAATCTTAGCTTTACACATTGTATTGGAACAGAACTGTCCAAACTTTTAATTAGCAGGAGCTGCTTTTTCAAAAATCATGCTGGAACACTAATGATATTAAAGAAGTGTAATTTTAAATTGACTTTCAGTTAAAAAAAACTTCTAGTAATCGGAGGTGAAAGTCTTCAAAGAGTGCCGTGTCGAACAAAAATGGATCAGCATATTTTCAAGAGAAATCTACTTAAGGTTACCTAGGACAACTGGACTCACGAGGTAACTAGGCTATAGGATGTTTTATAAAAAACAGTTGCTGCCTTTTAAGTTTTAGCCTTTGTGAACAATGCTCCCTAATCTCTACTTCTTAAAACAACTTGAGTCAAATCAGTTATAACTCTGTCATTGCAGTTGATAAGTTATAGAAAATTTCGGTATCTTTTTTGAAAAACAATGCCAGTTTCGTTGAACTTCATCAGCCTTTTAGTAAAATAATTAATCTAATTACGTTTATTAAGCAATCATTTTTTAAACTTTAGATATATAACTGCATATCTGGTACTTATATATATTTATTGCACGTTTCAAATGTAAGGCCGGTGTCATGGTTACCCCATCAATTTTTCGCAAATGGGGTAACTGGGACATGTTTCAGAGATAACTAGACCATACTGGGTCTAATTATTAATAGTTATAAATAATTTTTCTGAGTTTCTCTTACTACGGGAAATTAATTTCTCCATTGTTTTTTTTCTTACAATAAAGAAAATTATATAATATCTTATTAAATTTACATAATAAAATTTTAAAAAAGCATCTTGTGGTTATCAAACAGAACTTCTTAAGTGAGATAGTCAAACTTTGAAATTTTTACAATACAAAGGAAGAGATGTACATAAGACAAAGTAATATTACAAATATATATATATATATATATATATATATATACAGGGTGATTCCAAATTTTTTTTACAATAAAAGAGGGGTGATAGTACACATCAAGACAAACAATGTTAAATAGGAGACCAAGGGTCCAAAACGTTTTCCAAAGGAGATAGCCTCCATTAAAGTTTAGGGACCAAAATTTCAAATAAGCATAAAAAACGGAAAAAACGGTCGATTGATTTGCGGTTTTCACTAAAATTAACCTTTATGTCGGCATTTTCTTGAAATTAAATTATAAAGATAAATTTCAAAAAATGTCGATAGAGGGCGCTTTAGACTTTGGCGTAACGAACAACTGATTTTGGCCGGTATTTTATGCATCTCATTAAATGTTTTCGTAAGCTTAGACTCAAACTTAAATTTTGAGCTCAAAATCTGAAAGTGGGAGTGGTTAAGTAGCACAAACTGAACTGTGTTCAGAGAGTTCAAATTTCAAATGATTATAAAAAACGGAAAAATTGGTTCATTGATTTGCGGTTTTTACTAAAACTATTCTTTATGTCGGTATTTTCTTAAAAATAAATTATAAAGATAAATTTCAAAAAATGTCGATAGAGGGCGCTTTAGACTTTGGAGCAACGAACAACTAGTTTTTGCCGTTATTATTTGCATCTCATTAAATGTTTTCGGAAGCTTAGACTTAAACTTAAATTTTGAGCTCAAAATCTGAATAGTAGGAAGTAGTTAAGAAGCACAAACTGAACTGTGTTTAAGGGGGGGGGGGGAGTTCAAATTAAAAATTGTTATACAAAATAGAAAAATTTGTCGATTCGTTTGCGGTTTAAAATAAAACTATTCTTTAAGTCAGTATCTTCTTGAAAATAAATTTTAAAGATAAATTTAAAAAAAATCCGTTAGAGAGCGCCTTAAACTTCAGAGTAACCAACAATTAATTTTAACCATTATTTTTTGGTTCTAATTAAATGCTTGCAAAAGCTTATTAAATGTTTTCGGAAGCTTAGATTTAAACTTGAATTTTGAACTCAAATTCTGAATCGTTGGAAGTGGTTAAGAAGCATAAACTGAAGTGTGTTCAGGAGTTGAAATTTAACCCTCCCCCCTCCTCGAACACAATTCAATTTTTCGCTACTTAAACACTCCCAACGATTCAGAATTTGAGCCTAAAATTTAAGTTTATGCATTTGAAAGCATTTGATGAGATTAAAAAATAACAGTTAAAAATAGTTGTACGCTATTCCAAAGTCTAAGGCGCCCTCTATCGGCATTTTGTGAAATTTATCTTTAAAATTATTTTTCAAGAAAATGCTCATTTAAAAATTAGTTTTAACGAAAACCGCAAACGAATCGACCAATTTTTCCGTTTTTTATAATCATTTGAAATTTGAACCCTCTGAACACAGTTCAGTTTGTCTACTTAACCACTCCCAACTATTCAGATTTTGAGCTCAAAATTTAAGTTTAAGTCTAAGCTTACGAAATCATTTAATAAGATGCAAAAAATAACGCCAAAAAGAGTTGTTCGTTGCTCCAAAGTCTAAAGCGCCCTCTATCGGCATTTTTTGAAAAATATCTTTATAATTTATTTTTTTGAAAATACCGACATAAAGAATAGTTTTAGTGAAAACTGCAAATCAATGAACCGATTTTTCCGTTTTTTATAATCATTTGAAATTTGAATCCTCTGAACACAGTTCAGTTTGTGCTACTTAACCACTCCCACTTTCAGATTTTGAGCTCAAAATTTAAGTTTGAGTCTAAGCTTGCGAAAACATTTAATGAGATGCAAAAAATACCGGCAAAAAATAGTTGTTTCTTACTCCAAAGTCTAAAGCGCCCTCTATCGGCATTTTTTGAAATTTATCTTTATTATTTAATTTCTAGAACATGCCGACATAAAAGTTAATTTTAGTGAAAACCGCAGATCAATCGACTGATTTTTCCGTTTTTTATGTTTATTTGAAATTTTGGTCCCTAAACTTTAATGGCGGCTATCTCCTTTGGAAAACGTTTTGGACCCTTGGTCTCCTATTTATTATTGTTTGTCTTTATGTGTACTATCACCCCTCTTTTATTGTAAAAAAAATTTAGAATCACCCTGTATATATCGAAACCAATAAAAAATAGTTCTGTTCGATATAAAAACATAGTTACATTCTCCACAGGTTTCTTGGACATACCGCTATTCATTTGGGGTGAATAAAAAAGAGAATGAAGTATTTGCGTACTTACGTAGCCGGTTGTTCATAGATTTATCTTGCTATTTTTCCTTCTAAAATATCTATGTAACTTTAGTACTTATTATCAAGACTAAAGTACACAAGTACTTACTTAATTCCTATGCTTTTGGGATAAATAAATCTAATAATTGCATTTTGAGAGCATTTTTTAGACAGCTTTTCCTTACAACGCTCTTTACTTAATGTATAATTTACATGATCTGCCTGATTTAAATTTTTTAAATTGTTTATACTTTTTTAAACAGAACCTGATACATCATATTATTTAAAAAAAAATAAATTAGAAAAATTGTAACTTAACAAATTACAATGACTATTTAAAAAATGATATTTTCAAAGAAATTCTATATATAAATTAATAATAATAATAAACATCATTTTTAGGATGATTATAACGTGTCATATATTATATACGCCGTGCATTAAACATCAATATTCCTAGACCAATGATAAAAAAAACAATAGATTAAAGATAGATAACTTTAACTGTTTAAATTGTGCATTTTTATTGGATGGAATTAATCAGACTGACTTCTGAACGCCTCCTATTACGTACGACATGGATTAAACGTTAATATTATTGGACCCATCACAAACAAATTTTAAATCAAATTTCAGTTTTAAAATTTTCGAAACTGCAAATTTTTAAACTTCTTAACGTCGCACATTTTAAATTTTTACACCGTTGCGTAGAGAAAAAAATTTTCTTTTTAATGAAATTTGTTTGAAATCTCTATCACAATTTGTTTTTAAATTATTAATTTTATTAAAAGCTTTTATTACTCTTTTTGTCATCGTGGCATCAGAAGTATTCCGTTTTTGGACATTAAACTTGGACCAATCAGAAAACGAATAAAATAATAAACAGAAGCATTCCATTTTTTGGACTTTAAACTTGGACCAATCAGGAAACGAATAAAATGAAATAAGTTGCGGTATTCAACCAATAAAAAGATTCAGATATACTTTAGATTTCTCAATTCTCTACCGAGAACAACTGCTATTTTTTCCAAATAATGTAAAAAAAAAAAAAAAAAAAAAAGCGTGTGTATCACAGATTTTCCTTGCGCCACTTGCCCCATTTTTATAGGGAAATTGACCCCCTAAGAAAGAAAAGTTAAACAGATATATTTTTTACTTTTATACATTAAAATTTAATTTTAGAATTTCTGTCTGATAAAGTGAACCTACCTGAATAAATTTACAGAGGTTTAAATTTTAATTAAAATGAACATCAGTTTTTGGAAACAGGATTACCAGAATCTCCTCCGTATACGCATCGTAAAATCATGGCCCAGTTACCCGACGAAATCCTACCACAAAGATTTTTTAAAAATTGTGATACGCATGAATATAAAATTATTATTTCCTTTAGAAAATTAATATTTTAAACTTCTTTTTTTCTGCACTGAAAAAAAAAAACTGTAATGTTACTAAAATTTTTCTAGAAAAGTGGGATTCCTAGAACTTTTTTTGTAACAGCAGCAAAAATTCATGCATCAGATACAGATTTGGACTGAAAATAAAAAAAAATCTGTAAGGTTACTAAGAATCTTTTAGGAAACTGGGATTCCCAGAAATTTTTATGTAACTGCAACCCAGGTTACAGATAAAATTTTTGTAAGATAACTGTAATTTTAGTGGATTCATTTGTAAAGTTACAGATTTCTGTAACTTCACAAAAATTAGTTTTGTTGATTTACATCTTTTCTTGTACAGTATACAAGTAAAATGTTTCTAAGCATACAGATTTCGGAAACTTTACATCTGTAAGATTACAGATTTTTTTTTTTTTTTTTTTTTTTTACACTGCGTGTATTTTTTAAAGAGAAGTCTCTTTCTTTTTTAATTGAGAAAATATTTCAAAATATAAACCTATTTATATATTTTATGTCTTAAAATTATAGCGAACCTGACGAGCTGTGAATAACATTTTAACTATACACTGTAAAAAATTTCTGTAAACCTACAGATGTAAAGTTGCCGAAATCTGTAGGCTTAACTAACATTTTATTTGTACACGGTACAAGAAAAAATGTAAATCTACAAAACTAATTTTTGTAAAGCTACAGAAATCAGTAACTTTACAAACGAATGTACTAAAATAACAGTTATCTTACTAAAATTTTATCTGTAACCTGGGTTGCAGTTGCATAAAAAAATTCTTGGAAACCCAGTTTCCTAAAACATTCTTAGCAACTTTACAGATTTTTTGATTTTCAGACTATCTGTATCTGTTATATGAATTTTTGCTGTTGCCGTTACATACGAGGGGTGATCCAAAAAAAAGTTTACAAGGCAAAGGAAAAAGTATTCATTAACAATAGAAACAAGATACAAATGTCAATAAAAATACACATCTGGCCTTTACTTTTCCACATAGTCGCCAAACCTATTTAGGCATTTGTCAGAACGTTCGACCAACTTATTTATCCCGTCTTGGTAGGAATCAGGGCCTGCTCATTGAGTCATTTCTCGACAGCTGTTTTCAATGCATCGTCTGAGGTGAACCGTGTTCCGGATAAGTTTCGCTTCAACGCCGGAAAAAGGAAATAGTCACTTGGAGCCTAATCGGGGCAGTAAGGAGGGTGATTCCAGACCTCCCACTTGAACCTTTGCAGCAATTCCTGAGTCTGGCGAACTGTATGGGGCCTGGCATTGTCATGCAGAAGAATGTCTGTGAATTTGTCTGTGAATTTCGGATGCGGCCACATTCTTGGCCCATAAGAATCGAATTACGGCTCGCACCTCTATGCGAGACCACTTTTCTAGACGTCGTGCCATTACTGTCGCTCTTAAGTGTCTACGTACTGACGCTACTTACTCGTAGAACGGCTGTAAGACAACTAGCGCCATCTGTCAACTACCCTGGGTGGAAATATTCGCTCCACAATTATTACGTTTCAAATGCTTCTGCTTGTAAACTTTTTTTTTGGATCAACCTACGTAAAAAGTTCTAGGAATTCCAGTTTCCTAGAAAATTTATAGTAACTTTACCGATTTTTTTTTACAGTGTATAGGTAAAATATATGTTGGAATCACAGATTTGAAATATATAGCTAATTTTTTGTTTTATTAACAAAAACAGAAAGAGCTGTTTTCAACCCCTTGGGGACGAGCGACCGGTATATGTGCTGCATAAGGTGCTCAGAATTCTCGATTATTCCCACCAGAAAATTTTTATTGTAAATTTTGCCTTATTTTATTCGAGTATTATCGCGAATTCAATTTGACAGAAATTTCTGTTTTAAAAAACTGATGATAAAAGACTAAAAAAAAAAACCGTAAAAGTATCTCGTCCCGAAGGGTTAAAAAAAAAAAAATCAAAATATTATTTTTTTGATGGGATACTTAAAAAATAAGAAATCATTTAACGCTTATGTGTTTAACATTAGCCACATAATTTGAGACCTATATAATCAACATCGTTAAATAACTATTTTTAAACTAGCTACTTACACCACTCTATTAATGATAACTTCAACTATAGTTTGATGCGTTTCGTCTGAAGAAATCTTGTAGCCAAGAAAATAGACTTTGCAAAATATTGTAGTATAAAAGTGTAATTAGTAGTTCTACTTGTTTCACTGATATCATTATAATAGGATCATTAGCGAAAAAAGGTTTCTAAAAGAGCTTCAAAATACAGAATTATTAAGCAAGAATTGCCCTATCATGTTTGAGGTTTAGTATGAAAATCTCAGGTAGTAAGCCGATTGTTTTACAGAAAGCTAATTTCAAACGGCAGAGTAAGAAATCAGAAACTATGGTTGGGGTTAATGTTAAATTTATTTTCAAATAAATTCAACATGCGGGATTATCAATATCGTATTTGCTCCAGTCTAAAATGCGATTTCTTTCTCCATCAAAAAATAATCAAATTTTTAACTAACAAGGAAGGTCTCCATACGGGAATGCTTCGAAAAATCTGGAAAAATTACAGAATGTTCTTCTTTTGAGGATATATACGTTCATAAAAAAATTTCGGCGGAACCTCCATACAGCGCCCATAAAAAATAATGAAAATTTCATTAACTGGCGATTTATCATCGGTTGGCGGTGGAATGCAATTTCAAAAAATACTTTTATATGTCAAATACACTTTAACCACTTAATCGTCGCGCCAGAGACATTCACGGGCTGTAAGCTTCATGGCTTTTATTCAGAATTGTTTGATTTCCACCAGTTTTATAAAACAGTGTAATTGGTTTTATTCTGGTATCATTTTACTTGTCCATTAAATAAGATGAATATTTTTTTTTCAAAAAAAAAAAAAAAAAAAAAAAAAAAAAGAAAGTGGTGGGATTAATGATGTTGAATTTTTAAACCATAATTTAATGCTACTATTAAGGGGTTAAGGGAAAAAAGTTTTTATTTTGAACTAATTTAGATAAATTTAATTTAAATAACTTTAGTTTTGTCAGCTTTAATTTGTTTTAAGTATAATTTTGTTATATCGATAGTTATATGTATTTATATTCAAATTTAACCATGAAAATTTGCAATTTAAAACGAAATTCATAACTTAAATCAATTAAAATTGTTTCAAAGCTCAAAGTCAAATTGAGCATTGTCGAATCGATTTTGTTGCTCTGGAAACATCTGGCTTTAATTTTTTAATACGCTTATGCATGAAAATAATTTTTCTCAATGTAATTTTTTTATGTTTGAAAATATTACTTACCCATCATACGTAGTATAGGGTAAGTCTTGCAATCGTTTTGAAAATCGAAAAATTTTTTTTGACGGATTTACACGTTTTAGATAGTGGAGATTCCGAAAAACATGTTTTTAGAAAAAAAATTTTGCCGTCCGTCTGTCTGTCTGTCTGTCTGTAAACGCTCTATCTCCCGAACAAATTGAGATAGAGACTTGAAATTTTGTATGTAGTTAGTATGTAAGAATGGGACGAACCCTATTTAATATCAGCAACCTCGATTATCCGGAACTATTTTTTTCGGACTCTCGAAAAATTCGTTCTGATGAAAGGTACATAAAAATTTTCGAATTTTTTTGTTCTAAGGAATTGACGTAAAAGGCAATAAAATAACACACATTTTGCATATAAAACGAAGTCAATCGGATTATTAGTTGCCGAGATATTTGTAATCTTGTTTTCCACATTCTTCGATTTTTCATGACCCTGTGTTTTATTCAAATTTCAATTCAGAAGTATATTTTAATTGGAAATGAGACGCTTAATCCGACGCAGTTAATTGTTAGTTAATAGAATTATTATTTTTGGAGTTATAAGGATGTTTCTTTTACGCAGTTCGGTACTATTTGAGTAGTTTGGCGTTTTATGTAATTTGTCGAAATTGGTACATCAGCGGTTCTTTAATATAGCATTACTATGTATATTAACAATATTTAAATTTTGTTTATGAATTGGAATGCATTGTATAAATAGTTTCACATGTTTTATTTTCATATATATATCCATGATGGGTAAGTATTACGGTGGCCCCCAACGACTAGTTTTTCTCTAGTGATAAATTGAACTATAGCAGCAAGCAATATATACATGCCCAGCAGCAGAATTTTTTTCTGTAGTCTGCAACACTAGTAAAAACTTAAAAAACAGTCTGCAGACCAATCCCTTGCATTACATTATTACATTACATGCACTCAAACCTCCTAAGTATTTGTGAGACATAAAAGAAAAGTATACTTTTAAAAAGAAGTTGCCTTTGTTCTCAGAATTTTTAACACCTCACACATTGTCCAGAAGAGGGGGGAGGACTCTCCTTTGACAAAATTTGCATGTTTGTCACGAAATTTTGACTAGATGTCATTTTTCGTGATCTTTTGCCAAATTTGCATTTTTTTCGCGCTTTTTCGACAAGATTTGACGTTTTTTCTGATCTTTTAACGAAAACTGTCTTTTTTCGCGATTTTTTGAATTAATTTGCCGTTTTTTCGCGATTTTTTGGAGAAATTTGCAGATTTATCGTAATCTTTTGACGAAAGCTGCCGTTTTTCCACGATCTTTTGACGAAAACTGCCGTTTTATTGCGATCTCTTGAAGAAATTTGCCGTTTTCTCGCGACCTTTTGAAAAAAAAATTGCCGTTTTTCGTGATTTTTTAACGAAAACTGCCCTTTTTTTCGAGATCTTTTGAAGAAATTTGCCGTTTTTTCACAATCTTTTAAAAAATATCCCGTGTTTTAGTGATTTTTTTTGATAAAATTTGCGGTTTCACACGATTTTTTGAAGAAATCGCCGTTGTTTCGTGATCCTTTTAAGAAAACTGCAGTTTTCTCGCGATCTTTTGAAGAAATTTGCCGTTTTTTCGTGATTTTTTAACGAGATTTGCAGTTTTTCGCACTTCATTGAGAAAATTTGCTGTTTTATTGTCACTTTTTGACGAAAACGGCGTTTTTTTCGTGATCTTTGAAAAGATTTGCCTTTTTCGCGACGTTTTAAAGAAGCTTGCCTTTTTTTCGCGATTTTTTGAAGAAATTTGTCATTTTTTCGTGAGTTTTGGACGAAATTCGTGTGTTTTTCGCGATCTATGACGAAATCGATTTCTTTTCGAAGACTATTTGTCGAAAATCGCAATACATTTTATGTCCGAATTTTTGGATTTAGGCCCGAATTTTTTTAATTTTTGCTAAATTTTTAACAGATGAAAAATAGTCTGCAGACCTTCTCAATAGTCTGCGACGTGTGTCGCAATGTTGCGCCGATTCTGCTCCCGGGGTACATGTATATGTATATAATATATTAAACTTTCTCATTGTTTATGTTTAAATTCAATAAATAGCATTTACACACATTTTAAAAATTTAACACTTTTCTGTTGACTGATGCCTACTAAAGTATCAAATTCCTTGAGGGGGGCAACCGCCCTCTTTTTCTAGCTTCTTTAAAACCGCGGCCCTGGTCACATAAAAAGGTCAACGCGTAGGAATTTATCGTTCGCAGCGTGGGCGAGAGAAGTACTTTGAAAAGCAAATTGATTTAAATTTTAATATTAGTAAGTCTAATTGATATTTCATTCTAAATATTATTTTATTATAAATATTATAGTATTTTTAGTTTTATATACAGTCGAGCCTCTATATAACGAAATCCATCGTTCCAGTAAAAAAATTCGTTATATAGAGAAATTCGATGTATAGAGTATGATGTTAAAAATAGTATTTAATGTGTAAATTTTGAACAAATATTATTTTTGATCTTTTTAATTAAGAATTTGAAATGTTTAAAAGTATATATTAACCTAACATTTTATTTCTTACTTATTTAAGCAGTTTCAAAAAAGAGAAAAGACATTTATTTGAAAGCTTAATGAAAATCAAATAAGGAAGACTTACATAAATTTCAGAGTTCAAATCTGTAATTTTTTGTTGTTTTGATTTTAAAATTACAATTGTTACGCTCTCAAAAAAAATTCTCAAATTTTAGCAAGGAATGAAAAATTGTAGTTGATATTTTCCTCCATTTGAAGGTCTCTCTTATGTGCTCTCATTGATTCCTCTCTTATATGTGTAACAATTCAATTGACTGTGTTTTGAGAAGGATGTTGAAAGGTGTGTGGGAGGTGGGATGAACTTGTTAGATTTAAAGAATAAGGAGAGAAGTAATATTTATAAAAAAAAAAACCTCTCCACTGAACGATAAATCAAAAATAAGTGATGGAAAATTGATTCCATATGATTTCGAAGCTTTTTTAAAACTGAATAAATTAAGATCAATTTATGAAAAAATTCGTTATATGGAGATAGATATTTCGCTATATAGAGTCTGTTTTTAATGTAATCATGCGAAAAGGGGACCGTTCTTACTAAAAATTCGTTATATGGAGGAATTCGATGTATGGAGTTTCGTTATATAGAGGTTCGACTGTATACAGTTGGCTCTCGTTAATTCGGACTCGTCGGACCACAAGAAATGTTCGAATTATAGAAAGTATGAGAGGATAACATGTTTAAAAGGGTACTATTATAATGAAATTAATGTCACAGTACTTTTTTAAATATATTTCGGCTGTTATCATTATATTATCATTTAATATTAAATTAAATGATATAAATACATAAACTAATTAAGGGATTAGGAACAAATACAAACGAAGATGGGGTGGAGGTATCATTGATGGACAGATGAGGTACTAAAAAAGATATCAAATCGATGGTACTATATGTATACTTCTTCAGAACATTTCTGACAAAAATGAAAGAAAATTATTTGAAGGATATGAAGTCCAGGAGAAAGTAACGAAAAATGAAAAAAATGGAATTCATGTTACTTCGAATTAAACGAAGTGAAAATGAGTTCGAATAAATGAAATTTTGTAATGTTATTCTGCTATTTAAAATTTCGGGACTTCATGCTTAAGTTCGAATTAAGCGAAGATTCGATTTATCCAATTTCGGATTAACGAGAGTCGACTGTATTTTCAAATCTGGTAAATTATTTCTGTTATTTCATTTTGAGTAGTACTGAACTGTATTAACTAATGCGTTTTTAAATTTCAAATTCTTTGAGGAGGAGGAAGGGGGAAGAGAAACTATCTCCTCTAATAGCGCACATAGGATATAGGAACGCATCTTTGTAACATTGGTGGTGTTATTTATGAAGGCTGATTATCTACACGAGAGACATAGGCTTTAGGGTAGTGCCCTCTTTCTAAGGGAATCTAACACGTATTTACGAAAGGTTACTCAAGGTTGGAAGAAAACTACGGAAAACTCCGAACGTTTAGGTCAACGGGCGCGATTGGGTCAAACCGAGCACCTCCCATCTACCAGCTACTAGAGAACAACCTCTCATCCCCTAATGGGGAGTTTGTAATATTAGCAAAATAAATAACTTGAGATTTTTTTAAAAATTTTAATATTAGAAATTCTCAATGGTATTTAATTTTAAATAGCATTTTATTTAAAGAGCTATAGTATTTTTATTTATATATGTACATATTTTTTCAAATATGATAAGTTAATTCAGTTTTTTTTTTTACTATTTGGAAAATAGTTTTGTCTTCTGTGGAGAATTGGGAAATCTGAATGTTTTCATTGGTTGAATTCCGCAACTTATTTCATTTTATTTCGTTTTATTCGTTTTCTGATTGGTCTACGTTTAATTTCCAAAAATGGAATACTTCTGTTTTTTATTTTATTCGTTTTCTGATTGGTCCACGCTTAATGTCTGGAAATGAAATACTTCTGTTGCCACGATGACAAAATGTATTAAAACAACTACAAAAAAATAATAATAATAATAACTTAAAAACAAATTGAGATACAAGTTTCAAACAAGCTGCACTTAAAAGTAAATTTTTTTTCTGTATATGACGGGTGTAAAAATTAAAAATGTGCGATGTTTAGAAATTTAAAAATTTACATTACCGAAAATTGTTAAACTGAAATTTCATTTAATATTTGTTTATAACTGGCCCAGAAATATTAACGTGACTCTAAATGTCCAGGCATATTAATAGGACTCTGTTATTACGTAAGCTATGTTGTGATCATCATAAAAATGATGTTATTGTTTTCTTAAATATAGAAATCATTTATAAGTCTAAAATAAAGTCTTTGAAAATATTGTTTTCCAAATAGTCGCTGTAATTTGTTAAATTAAAAATTTTTTGAATGGGGGGGGGGGAGGGACTTTTTCACTTATATTTTCTTTTTTTTTTAGTCTGAATTTTAATAACTAGTGCATTAACTAGTGCAATAACTAGTGCAAATTCCTTGAGGAGGAGGGAGGGGGAGAGAAGCTGTCTCTACCCACACATTAGTGTCAAATAAATTGGGCGAATTCAGGCCCCGATTACGAGTAATTGGGGCTCTGGGCAAAACTAAATTACGGGGCCCTTTTCCAGGGATGAGATTTCCGCTTTTTTGGACACCAGAAAAATCTTAGAGAAAATGTTGTTAATTTAAATCACAAAAATGTTCCGATTTAATAATATAACATTTTCTCTAAGATATTACTGGTGTGCAAAAAAGCGGAAATCTCATCCCTGCTTTTCGAATCAATATGTTATTCAAATAGAACTGGTGGTCAGTTATACGTGTATGTGTAATGCATAAACATATTTTTGCACCTTAGATATAGATAGAAGAAAATTTTTTAGCTCCGGCCAATTCTAAATTAAATATCTTAGTTAATAAAAGTACACCTTTTTCTTCCCTTAGTACAGAACAAAACTCTTTTATATAACTTTAGTAATTTGTTGTATTACTTTAAGATGAATTTAATCATTTCAACATATGGAAGCGTTGGAATCGGAAATATAAAGTTACCTTATTTACTTGTGTATAAGGCGCACTTTTTTTCCAAAAAATTAGGGCAAAACTCCAGGTGCGCCTTATACACGGAATATTTTTTTATTGTAGGATGCAGTCGAACGATATACATATGAAACAAGAAATTATTCAAAGAAGATATTAAAACTCGGAAAATGTTACTTAATTGAAGCATTACTGCATATTTATTTCATTCCTTGCAGTTTTTTATACAACAGAGCTAATGACATTATCTAAACGCTAATTAGCAATTCTCTTTACCGTCACTCATTCCTATTTCCCGTCATTCTCTTACAACCCGAAGTCTAAAAATGCATTTTCGTCTTGTTTTCTGGTCTGGTGTAATGTTTGTTTCGACCTTTTTTTTTTTTTTTTTATTTTATTTTATTTTTTTTATTGAAATTCATTTGGTCATTCTTCATTAGTGTATCAAATTTATGGTGCGCGTTATATACGAGATTTTAAGAAATCGCCATTTTTACTTGCAAAGTAGGGATGCGTTTTATACACGCGTGCGCCCTATACACGAGTAAATACGGTAATATTTTGTAATTTAATGTATGGATTTGGGGGCCGCTTAAGATGCTACTTCAGTCAAATGAAAAGACCCGTTCGCCAATGCTAATCCTGTGGAAGAAATTTATAAAGATATCTCGGTTGCATTTCAATATTTTTTTAATAATTTCTTTTTCTTTGGATAGCTGAGATTGATCTGAATGCAGGCCGTTTTTTGCTTTTTCGATTATGGTTGCAGATATTTTTTTCTGAGAATACTTTTGTTTTCCAAACCGGTTCTGAAAATGAAAGCACCCTCGTAAAAAATATCTGTAAACAAAATCAAAAAAGTAAAAAACGGCCTGCATTCAGATCGCATTCTCAGCTATCCAATGCAAAACGAATCATTTAAAAATATTAAAATGCAACCGAGATATTTTTATAAATTTCTTCCATAGGATTAGCATTAGCGAACGGGTCTTTTCTATTGACTGAAGTAGCCTCTTAAGGTCTGGCGCCCGTGGGAAAAGTCCCGATTTGTCCATGCGGTTATAAAGCCTGGGTGGATTGAATAATCCCAAAAACTTGAAGTTTCTTGGAAGTAAGTGAAGAAAAAAGGGTTTTGTACGAATTAAAGAATTTAGTAACATTAGTTTAAATATAAAAATTTTTTCAGACTGCTTATTTTAACCCTTTCGGATCTGGTATACTATTAATAGTACATGTCTTTTAAATGAATATTATTTTGTTTTAAGAAATACTTCCGTTACTATTTACCGGGTGTCCCAAAAATGACTGATGGATTTTAAAATTCAATAACTTGCAAACGGTGACAGCTAATTAAAAAATCTTTGCAGGAGGGTTATGTATAATTTCAGGAGTTTTTTTATCGTAATTTTTTATTTTAGTTCGAATTTCAAACAATAGGTGGCGCTGAGGGTCGACGCTTCACTCAGCACTGATCACATGGCCTTCAATCGCCGTCAGCGCCACCTATTTTTTGAAATTCGAACTAAAATAAAAAATTAAGGTTAAAAAAAACTCCTGACATTATACACAACCCTCCTGCAATTTTTTTTTAAATAGCTGTCACCGTTTGCAAGTTATTCAATTTTAAAATCCATCAGTTATTTTTGGGACACCCATTACATGTAGTAATGTTAGTATATGTCTATGCATTTACTATATGACTTCATTTGAGTTTAGATATTTAGTAATAATAATAATAATAATAATAATAATTATTATTATTATTTCCTTAATTCTCTTTGCACCTTTTGCGATTATTTTATTTTAAACATATATTTCACCCTTTAAATTTGAAATAAAGATTACTATCCTGAAAGAATCATGTATAATAAAGCATAATAGTATTAGAAAATTGTAAAATCTGTAAAATCTTGTTGTAATACACTATTTTCTAAACATCTCCCAAAAACTCTTCCTTAGCCTATTGTTATATGAATATCAATTGAATAGTACGCCAAACAACATTTATTTTGTTTCAGAGAGTGAAATATTCGTT
Organism: Maratus speculifer; assembly: GCA_964019185.1. NCBI lineage: Eukaryota > Metazoa > Arthropoda > Arachnida > Araneae > Salticidae > Maratus > Maratus speculifer. Next base: position 93,355,409 of record OZ025302.1, read on the forward strand.
AAATTCTAATTAATCTATTTGGATAGCAAGTGTTAATGTTATTGACGTAAAAGTAATTTTTTCAAAAAGAAAAAAAGACAGACCCAAACGGGTTAGTAAAAACTTTATTTTGAAAAAACTTCTTTTATTTTCAGATAAAAATCTTTCACCTGTATATAAATCTACTTTATCTTAATCTAAAAGAAGTTTAAAGTAAATTAAACACAGACCTCACTATTGGAAGAAAAAAAATATACAAAACAATTTAAAAGACATTTTACAACAGCAAATACATTTTTTCGCATTTGATTTTCTTTGTTACATATTTTTCTTGTTTTTGAATAAGGTGGGAAAAAAATCGATATAAGCTCTTTTGGAATAAAAATGAATTTTTCGTAACTTGAAACTGCAGAAAATAGAATTCATTATCAATAAGTTAAAAAAAAATTGTTCTATTTTTTAAATCTTGAAATCTTCCCCCCCCCTCTTTTTTTAAATCTCCAAGATGGTTTTGTAATTAATTTTAAATATCAAATGAATAATTTTCATTCTGAGATCTAATACGTCCCATTCGACGCATACTGCTGCCCTCTGTCGTCGGTCTTCGCAACTAGAACCACCTGTTATTAATGGCATGCTTTCTGCTGCCTGTTGCTCTGACATCACGCGGCAAGGCCAACGCTTTTTCCCCGTTGAAAGTCCCGCTTGCAGCCGGCGTTCCCCAAAACCACCTAAAGAAATATCTGGAATTATTTTTCCGGTAAAAAAGAAAGCTACTTTAATTTTACAGGTATGAATTTATTTTTGTAAATATATTATATTTAAAGAGAAAAAAGTTTTGACTTACTTCTTGATTTATCTGAATTTTTTTTGGCATATCAATTTTTGTTATAATTATAGTACTGTATTTACTGCATGATTTCATTTGAGTTTAGACATTTAGTAATAATTAATAATAATAATTATTAATAATATAATAATAATAATTATTATTATTATATTATAAGCAAATAATAATAATTTTTATTATATAATAATAATAATTAATATTATTTGCTTAATTCTCTTTGCTTCGCTTTTTCAATTCTTTTATTTTAAACATATATTTCAGTCTTTAAATTTAAAATAAAAGTTACTTCCCTGAAAGAATCGTGTATAATAAAGCGCAAAAAGTATTAGAAAGTTGTAATATCAGTTAAATCCTTGTTGTAATACAATATTTTCTAAATATCTCCCAAAATTCTTCCTTAGCCTATTGTCATATGAATATGAATTGAAGAGTACGCAAAACAACAACATTTGTTATTCTTCAGATAATGAAATATTTGTTAAACACATATTAATCTTTTAGGATAGTTAGTGTTAAAGTTATTAAAGTAAAAATAATTTTTTTCTAAAAAAAAAAAAAAAAAAAAAAAAAAAAACTGGACAAGAAAGGGTTATACAGTGATTATAATATAGCATAGATTAATATTACAATAAAGATTGAACAAGGATGAAATTAATGATTTTAGAATCATGAAAATGTGTAAATAGCTTTCAGCAATATCAAATTATTAAATATTTTTCTTATTTAATAATGAGCGAAAAGACAATAATTTTGCTTTTTTATTTTGTTCAACACTGGGACCAAACTGTAATTTAGTTTTTCATGAATTGACAATACCAGTAGAGTTTTCATTTTACAGCCCTGTTAATTTTTTAATGTTATAGAAAAAAGAAATGATAAAACAACAACAACAACAAAGATGCGAAATTTATTTTTTATAAGTTGCTGTTTTAATATAATTCTCGAATCTGTGTTTCTGAATTTTAATTATTTTCAAGCATTGTCAAATAACTAGATATATTTTTTTGTTTTTCATCTTCAAAATCTGACATTAATTGCATTTCCAATATATTGCAGCAGTGCAAAGAAAATAACTCGAATTCTATTTTGAAAAAAAAATCAACTATTTTCAGCTTTGCATTCTAGAATTTTTCTAGGTTTTCTAACACTTAAAAACTGAACAGACAAAAGTGGTAGATTCCTTTAACATTTTCTACAGAAGTCTAAAATAAAGATTATAATTTTAAAATAGTGGTATAATTTTTTTCGTACTTATTTTTGATACCTCATATTAAAAAAGAAGAGCATTTTGATTATTTTGTAGATTTTATGAGACATATTCTGATAAAACCTTTTGCATAATAAGTGTTGGACGAGTCTATTTCTTGCGTATCCATTTTGTTGCAAAATGTATGACTATTTTTTCACTGACAAATTATTTATCAATTTTACATATGACATAGAACGGAAATAACTTATTTTTTATTTTTTATAACCAGTAGTTTCAATGATAAATATTGTAAAATTACAAAGTAAGGCTAGAAAATCTGTAGTTAACGTATTTAACATCAATATTATACTCTAAATCTTAAACATAAAATTTTATTTTATTAGTCATTTTTAAAAAATATCTACATAAAGAAAATTTTGATTTTCCTATTTTTAATTTTGCGATGTTGCTGTTGCTAAGCAATTTTTACAATGTAAGCACTGAACTATGAATCTATGAATATACGAAACATATGAATATTTTTTCTTTGTGAAATCAACAATTAACTTTGCATATATGTTTTTTGTGTATTTGATTTTTAACATTAATTAATTGATTGATAGTCGTTGATTATGATCTATATCGGAATAAATTTAACAGTAAAATAACACAAATAAAAATTAAAGACACCGAAAAGCGGATTCTTTAATTTGATTGTGAACATTCGATACACGTTTCGATAAATTTTGATTGAAAAATTCGATTTTTTTTTATAACTATTACCTATTCGGATAATCGCTGAAAAATTTTATAATTTACGCTTTTAGGTATCACTAAGATGTGAAAATATTTCTAAACAATGCCCAATTATTAAATAGATTTGCTAATTAGAAGTAAAAGAACAAATACATATGTATCAACAAAATTTTGTAACATTTGGTAAGCTACTGCCGTTATACAAATCTGACAAATGTGTAGTTTACATTTTTGAACATTTATACAGTCGATTCTCGTTAATTCGAAATCGGATAATTCGAATCTTCGCTTAATTCGAACTAAACATGAAGTCCCGAAACTTTCAATGGCAGAATAACGTTAACATTTTTCATTAATTCGAACTCATTTTCTGTTGACTTCGTTTAATTCGAACCAACGAGAATTCCGATTTTTCATTTTTCTTTTCTTTATCACGGATTTCAGATGATTTGAATAACTTTCTTTCTTTGATTTTTGTGAAAATTATTCTGACCGAGTATACATATAATACAATGCATTGGATATCCACTTTCTTAGAGCCCCATGTGTCCATCAGTGACGCTTTAATTTTTTCTTCCATCGTGCTTGTTTTGTGCTTGTTCTTCTATCGTGCTTGTTCATTTAATTACTTTGTGTATTTATACATTCTATTTTAATGTTAAATCGTATTCTAATGATAACAAACGAAATAAGTTTAAAACAAGATGAATGTAGATTCTACCATTGCAGAATTCAGTTTCGCCTCCGATTAGAAAAAAAAAAAAAAATCGATAGAAGTTTTTTAGAAGGGCGACCCCGTTTAGATTGCAATGAACTAACTTCATTTTTCTTGTGTTTATCAATATAATAGCAAACAGAACGGCGTGAAATACCCAATTGAAAAGCAATTTCTCTCTGAGATATTGGAATTGCTGAATAATAAAGAGATACAATTTGACGTGCTACTTCTTCATTGACTACATTCATCAAAAACGGATTTTTTCTTTAGTTTAAACGCTTTTTTATAGACTCTGAGTAAAAGGAAATGCAATTTAACAATAAAACGAGTGGAATCCTGTCGAATTCGATGAATGAAATTTTTAAAAGACCCGATCTTTTTGGTTTAAAAAAAAAGTAATTACATTATTGAATCAATATATAATAAATATATTTACAAAGTAAATGTCAAATTTGCCAGTTACAATTTTGCATGCAAATATTCGCACATCTACAGTTGAAATTGTAATATGAGTGCCGGCGAAATCCAGAAAATTTTATTTTATATGCACTCACAGAAAAATAACTTTATTTAAAAAAAAAAAAAAAAAAAAAAAAAAAAAAGTAATATCGGGCACTACTAGGTTATCCCATCGACCAAAACATTATCGCCAAACTATAAGATTAAATACCAATAATGGATGATCGTGAATGTCACATTCAATGACATTAAATACGATTCATGTGTTTAAAATGTCATTAAGTGATTTTTATTTCGACTTTTTATTATTATTTTTATTAATATTCTACTAATTATTTATTTTTTCGTTATTTAAAATAAAAATTATGTCAATATGTATAATTTGGCTATTAATTTGGCGATTTGTATAATTTGGTGAAATTGGTCGACGGGATAACAGAGTAGTTATGAGTAAAAATACGATGTTTTAAATAGTGACGTCATTTTCTCTTCAAAGGTTCTTTAAAAGTTACTGTTTATGAAAAAGGCATCCATAATAATATTGTAATTCCCATTTATCTGGTTGCTGAATGACATAATTTTCCTCATTTGAAATTTCTCTTATTTTGATTTAGACATTAATTTTTATCATAAATTATTTTCTGTCATTTTATTTACATTATTAATATTATTTCTCAGTAAATATATATTTTTTAACTCAATTAATGCATAATTATACGCAATCATTTTAGAAAATAAATTTTTATTATTGAGAGAAAAGCTAAACTGTGTTGCCACCATTTTGAAGAAATGTCATGAAAAAGCTTTTAAAATTAAAAATAAAATATAAAAATGGAAATAAATTAAAAAATAATTAAAATGGGCACAACTACAAATAAATAGCTTTCATTTAAAAAAATAATTATCAAAATCGGTTGACTAGAAAATTCAGGGCTGATGACACGACATTTTTAGCCTGTCTGAAAGAAATAGCATCGGATGCTAAAAAACCGCTATAACATTAATTCCTTTGTAATAGTACCATATTAAGCATGTTTTCCATAATTCGAACTTCGGATAATTCGAACATTTCTTGTGGTCCCGACGAGTTCGAATTAACGAGAGTCGACTGTATAACAATCTTGATTTTATACAGGCGATTTCTTTTAATAAGACAATATTTTAACTTAAAATATACAAATAAATACTTAAAAAGGTGTTGCAAAATTAAATATTATTTATTTATTGTTTACCTTAGATCTTTCGGATGCCCTCAAATCCATTGTCAAAGGAATATACAGGGTGTCCCCTCTCAACGGTGGCCAATGGCTAATTTCTAAACCGTTGGTCATAGACATATAGTTCCAATTGCAAAAATGCTTTAAAAAAGGCAAAGAATTGTTTTTTAAGCGATTTTGGTCAAAAAAAAGTTTTACTAGAAAATTACGAAAATTAAATTTTTATACGGTCCCCTGGTCCTATAAGTTATATTTAGTAAAATTTTTTCAACACTCTAGCAAGTAATACAGAAAAGGTCCCATTCATGTAACATTAAAATTGACCGAGTTATGAAACTTTAAATTTCATGACTTAAACCACTTTTCTATAGCTGAAAACGGATGAGTTCGACGGAGCTTTAAGGGAACGTACACTAAGTGCTTAAAGTATTATAAAGGGAGTTGATTTCCAACGCTGTTCAAAGGCTACTTCCTAAACTATTTGTCACAGACATATAGTTCCAATTACAAAATGTTTTAAATGAGCGATTTAACTGAAGGCGCTGTCACTGTATCAGTTTTACGGTAGTGTTAATTATAATTAATTAACTTCTAGATTGGTTATTAAAATAACTGAAGACATGAATTTCAAAATTCTCTTTATCGAAAAAATCAAATTTTGGGAAATAGCGAAAAAACTTTAAATGCATCTATTGGTTTTCATTATAAATTTTTAGATTGCATTGTCACAATAGTGGAGGTTTGTATAGACTGATAGAGAAATCAAAAAGCGAGAAGTCGAATTTTGAAATTCATATCCTCAATTGTAATTTTACGTATTTTTTATTTTGTAAGCAAATAAAGTTGATTCTTTTCGTGATTTTATTTTAAAAAGGTATGTTATTTTGATAAGCTTTTATTTTATTCATAGTTTTCGTATGTAAATTTTCCTAGTTCAAAACTTATATTCAAATTTTAACTCACTTCCAAATATCTGATTGAGGTTCAATTCCCATACTTATTTAAACCCGATGACAATATAATATTAATACGATTTTAGGTGCGTTCCATTTATTTATTTTATAGGACTACATTAAATTCTATTAGGTTGAGTAATCTAATAGAGCTTCAAATATGTATCATTTTGTAACGATTTGTGACTGTTGCTTTTCATAGTTTAATTTAACAAAATTTCTGTTATTTTTTTACTTATATTTTTAGCACAAATTGCATATTTTACTTTAACATGTAAATGTCAACAAAAATTCCGAAACAACATTGTAAAATAAAAATTTACTTTCAATGTTTAAAGTTAAATTTTCTATCTGATGTTTATTTTTATTTCCAGTAAATTTGTGACTGACCCCTATTTTGCAGCAAAAAATATGCTTCAACTTTGAACAGCTATAACTCGGTCAATTTTGATCGCAGAGGAATGGGACTTTTTTTGTCTGACTTGTTAGAGTAGTGGTAAAAATTTTCTAAATATCACTTATAGGACCGGGGGACCGTATAAAAATTTAATTTTCGTAATTTTTTAGTAAAACATATTTTTGACCTAAATCGCTTAAAAAATAATTCTTTACCTTTTTTAAAGCATTTTTGCAATTGGAACTATATGTCTATGACCAACGGTTTAGAAATTAGCCATTGGCCACCGTTGAGAGGGGACACCCTGTATAAAAAGATAATTGATTAGAAATAGAAAACGTTAAAAACAAAACAAAAACAGTAACACAATAACAATATTTAAAAATATTTATTTATATTATATTATTTATTTTATATAAAAAAACAATATTTTTAAATATACAAGTGGAAAAAATATTTTTTGAGATTCTGTTTGATAAACATTGTTTTACAGTATAATATTGTTGGGCAATTCTACGGTTTATAATTCGATGAGTTTACAAAATATGTGAATATAATTTTCAACGTCAAATAAACAATTACTTTTACGCTCGATCTAGAATAGTAGTTTGATACATTAGGAAAAAATTGTTTTAATTTTGATAACCAGTAGTTTCAATGACAAGCACTGGGAAATTACAAAATTTGTGCTTTTAGACATCAGTTAAATGTGTAAATACTAGTTTTTTAGCAATACCAAATTACTAAACATTTTTTGTTTTTTAAAAGTGGAGTAAATTTTCGTAAATTTTTTAATACTTATTAGGTGCGTTCGTAATTATATTAACACGTAGCATCTATAGTAATCATCTGTTCAGTCTGTCTATCTGTCTGCATATAACAGGCGAAAAAAACTATCCAACCGACTGGTTTGAAATTTAATATATACTAGCAAAAGCCGTGCTTTGTTTGGATTCGCGAAGCATTTTTTCATAAGATAAATATTTGAAAGTAACATTACTTTTTGATATTATTTTTGCATCTTTATTAAACAAAAACCTTATTTTATGTTTTGGCGCATTTTAATTCTACAAATGTAAGTTCAGCCAAATAACTATCAATTTCCTAGGAATTTTTTATTTATGATGTAAGACTGAAATAAAGAAATATATTTTTGAAGCAAACTTTTACAAAATATTTTTAAATTTTCAACTAAAAATTCTTTTAAAGATGTTTTTACAATTTCTAGTAGCCACTGGTGTTTTTTGAAGTTGTTTGAAATATGCATGTTTCCAATCTTTGTAATTAGCATCAAATAATCTTTGACAGCTATTTTAGAATAATATATTTGAAGAGAGCTTGAAGAAAGTTACTTCTTCAAAATCCTATTTTCTGGAAAAGCATTTGAAATCTGTTTTCGTCGATACCATGAATTTTTAACTGTAAAACTTTTTATTCTAATTTCTTCGTTTTTATACATGTTAGCGCATGAGAATTTTGATATTGTAGAATTTTTCGTAAGGAAAATTTCTATTGAATGCTTAATTTTGAAGGATTTTCACTCTTGACAACGTTACGTTCGTTTTTAATCCAACTGGTGCCTATATATCCTCAATATCTACAACTGCTTCATCTAATGTTAAACCTTGGGATTTATGAATTGTAACAGCAAAAGCTAACTGCAGAAGAAATTCTCTCCTTGAGCAATTTATGCTTCCTTTTTTCCAGAATTCAATTATTGGGGGAATTGGTACGCACCAATTCTTATAAGTTAAATTACTGTAGTATTCAAATTTATCCATGATTATTCGCGATATCTGGTCTGGTGGTTTGTGATTTTCTGTAATACGTGCAACAAAGTCTAAAGTTCCATTCACTAAACCTTTTTCGGCCCACAAATAAGAACGTAACATTACTTTCGATACAAATGATAAAGTAAGAAATGGTTGAAGTCCATTTGTCATTTCTGAATCGGCCAACTTTGCTTTAGTACATTTATAAAGAGCTTGAATCGAGGCAACAAGTTAACGCAATTCTTTTAATTTTTCATTTATATAACAAATTTAACAATTAATTTTATTTGTTTACAATTCTTTTGTTGCCACTTTACAAAAAAAAAAAAAAAAAATCCATAATACAATTTTTTTTAAATGTTTAAGTGTCATCTGTGCAAACGATTTTGCTGAATAATGAAAACATATTTTATTTATTAAATTGATCATGATTCTATCTATAATTACTACTTACTCCATGATTTATATTTTTTTTTTTCTGAAAATATACGCGTTTCATTTTTTATTCATTTGCTAAAATGCGTCCGTATTGGAAATGCATGTAAAATAAATTAATTAAAATAATATTTTTTTAACGTTTTACTGTAAAAAAAATTATATTCTGCAAATCTACAGATCATATTTTATTTTTGTGTTTAATTTGAAGTCAAAATATTGAATAGTTTTTTTGTAAAGTGTACGACAAAGTGTAATTTGAGTGGCCTAGTAGAGGATTCGATTCGCTCATCCTAATTACGTTGTAGAATTTCGTCGAGTTAATTAAAATTTTAAGAATTTCGAATCAAAACTTAAAAAAATATCAATAAGAGTTTTCTCCATTCTATTAAATTCTGCCATACGTAATTAATTCAATGATGTCCTATGATAGATAATAATTCTAGGCTTCCATGGTGATGAAATCCTATTTAAGATGGAATCCTATTATTTCCGTATTATTGGATTTAATATATAGATAATGTTAATAAATTTTGTATTCAGACATTTTTGCATAAGCGTGGTAGAGCTGTTGCAGCAAGATCTGAATACTTATAAAACTAGTTACAGTACGAACGCACCTCATTTGATATGCTTGGTGTACAATTTCCAACATGTTTTTGATCAGATGTTGTTATAACATAAGACCTACAAATCTGTAATTTGCGCTTTTAAGCGTCAATGTTATAATTTCTATTTTAAACACATGAATTTATTTGTTAGTAATTTTTTTTAAATCCAAATGACGACAATTTTCTTTTACTTAGTACATTTTGTCAGCTTATTTTTTATAAACAATTTTTAGAATAAAACACCAAACATTTGTACAGTTTACTTTTTAAATCATTTATAAAATGAATATTTTTATGAATATTTTTTCGTTGTCAAATGAACAACAATTTCTGCTAGATGATGCAGCGTAAGACTGAAATTTCGCTTCATTTAATAACCTTTTGTGAATTAATTAATAATAAACAACTATTCTAACACAAAAACGACTTTTCTCATATTAACAGCTCTTACAAAAAAAGAAAAAACCCTGTTGTTTTTATGTATTAACAATATATTTCGGGGAGAGGGGGCTCGTTTGAACTGGGGCCACCTTTGAACATTCTAAATATTTCCCTTCAAATAAATTATTTAAAAAAATGTCTATGGCAATACATTAGTACTGCTTGAGTGCAATAAGTATACAAAGCTGCACCATTTTGTACTCACAGTACTGTCTAAGAAATATATGTATTTTTCACCCTCTTGAATCTAAACTCAAGAAAATAAAGCTGTAAGATTTTTTTTGACAATTTTGTATCTCAAAAATTTTGATTTATTGTTCAACATTTAAATAAACATCTAATCTTTAGTTTATAAGCTTTGTTTTATCCAGATTCTTCAGCCGAATTGAGTAAACAGCTGTAATGTTAAACTCCATGAGATGGTTCAGCATTGAACAAAAAAAAAAAGATGGGGTACCTTTGAACATCCTAAACAATGAAGGAAAGAGTTGTCGATGTACCTAAATATTATTATTTTGGGAATTTTTTCTATGTGAAAAGAGGTTAATTAAGAATATCAAAGAACATGGACTTATACTGTTAACAATCCCTCCTTACTGCAGATATGTATTAAAATCTCTATCAGCGATCTCTCTATCTCTATCGATATATCAGCGATGGGAAGTTTCAAATTTAAATTGATAATGGCATTCATTTATTTGATAATTGAAAATCACGGATACACAATAATGATTCATTATTTAGCAGGTTTGTCTAACAAAGCCTATACTCTTTCCCAAACATTATTCTTGTTTTTCGTATTAGATGAAACGGAATTTAAGTCAGGTTTTTTTTTTTTCATAAAAAGTCCTTCCGGCAATGCCGGGAGGAAGAGGTAGCTTTCATATACTTATTTATTTATTTTAAATTCAGTTATATAAATCAAATATACGAAGCTCAAAGTAGGGGAACACGATTATGTAAGATTGAATGCTAGTTTTTGTCAATACTGAATATTAATAAGAATTTTTAGAAATTAGTCATCTTTTATTCAACCTGGTTTTATTTTAAGCGATTTATAGGGTCGCCAAATTCCACGATATCCATTTTAAAGCAGCATGATGGATAAAAAAAAAACCCAATGAGCTTGATCGAAATCTTAATTCATGTGAACATGCACACTCACATCGAAATAGATGAATATATACGAGTGCTGTCGGGGGCAAATTGACTTTAAAAAAATGTCACCCACATTAGAAATTCAAACTGCTATATTCCAAGCGTTTTTCAAGGTAAAGACAAAGCAAAAAATACTCCGGAATTCATTATTAAGATAAATAGTTTAGAAAGAACCTTTTTTAAATTTCTAATTTTTTGTTTATACATCATTATACATTTAAAAGATTTTTGATAAATTTAAAAGGCCGCCATTTTGAAACAAGATGACGGATAAAGTTGGCCCGTGAACTCGGTCAAGACATTGGTATGTACCATGAACACACGGAGTTATATTGAAATCAGTATATAAATCTTATACTATAATGCGAGCAAAAATTGTGTGTGTGTGTGTGTGTGGCTGTGTGTGTAAATTTTATCTCAAAAACGGATCTAACGATTTTCGCAAAAATTTGGATTTTACCATTTTTAGGCACGAGATGACCATTGGGCTAGGTCACATGTTCGAGAAAATTCGATTACTGGGTCATTTTGGGTCATAATGGGTCAGGATCAAGCTATTTATATCTAGAGAACGGCTGGATCGATTTTAAGGAAATTTTCTATCCAATCGTTTTTTGGCACAACAAAACTATTGGGCTGGGTCACATGTTCGAAAAATTTCGATTAGTGGGTCATTTTTGGTTCATTATGGGTCAAGCCATTTTTATTTAAAAAACGGCTCTAACGATTTTGACCAAATTTTATATTGTATCGTTTTGGATTACAAGAAGACTATTGGGTTAGGTAACATGTTCGAGAAAATCCGGTTAGTGGGTCATTTTTGGGGTCATTGTGAATCATGCTATTTTTATCTAGATATTTTCTCATGCAATTTTGACTAAAAATTGCATTCTACGGTTTTCGGGCACGAGAAAAACATTGGGCTAAGTTACATGTTCGAGAAAAAATTTTAATGGGTCATATTGGGTCATTAAGAGTCTGGGTCAAGCTATTTTTATTTAAAGAACGGCGTGATGGATTATAACGAAATTTTGTATGTAACAGTTTTTTGACACGAGAAAGCTAATGGGCTAAGTCACACGATCGAGAGATTTCGATTATAAGAGTCATTTGTGGGTCATGATGGGTCATAATGGGTCATGGTCAAGCTATAGCTAAAGAACAGGTGGAACGATTTTAACGAAATTTTGTATGGAACATTTTTTTGGCACGAGAAAACTATTGGGCTAGGTCTCAGTTCGAGAAGTTTCGATTACTGGGTCATTTTGGGTCATAAAAGGTCTGGGTCAAGCTATTTATATATAAAGTACGACAGTATCAAATTTAATGAAATTTTGCATGTAAGTTTTTTGACACGAGAAAATTAATGGGCTATCTCACATGTTTGAGAGATTTCGATTATAAGAGGTTATGGGTCATTATATTATGGGTCATGATGGCTCATAACGGGTCATGTCAAGCTATATCTAAAGAACATGTGGATCAGTTTTAACGAAATTTTGTATACAACATTTTTTGGCACGAGAAAATCATTGGGCTAGGTCACTTGATCGAGAAATTTCGATTAATAAGTCATTTTGAGTCATAAAGGGTATGGGTCAAGTTATTTATATTTAAAGAACGGCAGGATCGAGTTTAACGAAATTTTGAGTGTAACAATATTTATACAGGAGAAAACTAATGGGCTAAGTCACATGTTCGAGAGATTTCGATTATAAGGGTCATTTGTGGATCATGATGGGTCATGGTCAAGCTATATCTAAAGAACGGGTGAATCGATTTTAACGAAATTTTGTATACAGCATATTTTTGGCACGAGAAAATCATTGGGCTATGTCACATGTTCGAGAAATTTCGATCAGTGGGTCACTTTTGGTTATTCTAATTTTATCTAGACAATGTCTCGCGCAAATTTGACTAAATTTTATATTCTATCGTTTTCGGACACAAGAAAATCATTGAGTTAGATCAGATGTTTGAGAAAACCCGATTAACCACTTAACCGGCGATGGGTATGGGGAAACAGTGCTTTAACCCCCGATTTATCTCGGGGAAGCCGGTGAAGTGGTTTTAATGAGTCATTTTGGGTCATAATGGGTCAAGGTCAAACTATTTATACCTAAAAATTGGCTCAATCGATTTTATCTAAATTTTGTATTTAACGTTTTTCGGCACGCAAAAATTAATGAACTAAGTCACATTTTCGAGAGATTTCGATATAAGGGTCATTTGTGAGTCATGCTAATTTTATCTACAAAATTGTTCTTACCATTTTGAGCATATTTTCTATTATATCGTTTTCGGGCAAAAGAAAACCATTAAGATAGGACACATGCTCGTAACAATTCAATTAGCGGGTCGTTTTAGGTCTTAATGGGTTCGGGTTATTCTAATTATATATAACAACGACTCAGTCAATTTTACCTAAATTTTGCAACGGAACGTCTTTTGTCACGAGAAGACTATTGAGCTGAGTTGCATATTAAACAAAATTATATTAGTGGTTCATATCGCTTCATTGCTGAATGCTGTCAAGCTAATTTTACTTAAGAAATGGCTTAAACGATTTTGATTCATTTTATACTCTACTGTTTTTGATTACCTGAAGACCATTGAGCTAAGTCACATGTTTGATCACATGTGATTAGTGGATCATTTGGGTAATAAGGGTCAGGATCACGAGACTATGGCAAATGCCAATAAGTTGGCGATATTTGACAAAATACTGGCGAAATTTGGCCGAAAAATCGACTATTAAGGTTACGAAACCAAAATACATATTTGACGCCAAATGAAAGAATGTGTCCAAATTTGATTATATCTGGCAAAAAATATTGTCTTTCAGAATGTGAAGAAATTTCTTATACATTCTTAATAGTCTTCGAGATGCATAGTTAAACTATCAGAGTCGAGCTAAAAAGTGATTTGGATTGATGTCCTTTCGTTGTAAATTTTAAAATAAAGTAAAATTTATGAACATGTGCATACAAACATAGTTTTCTTATTGATTGTTTTTGCAAATAATACTATTATTAATAACATGTTTTACAGTAATAATACTATATCGAGTTGAACACAAAGTTAATTTTGACCGAGCTGAGCTCGGTCATCCCTGCTAGTATGGGTATTAACGCGTGACAAATTTCAGAATGTCATTCTCACTGGAAATTGAAAGTGCTAAAACTCAGCCATTTTCCAAGATATAGATGAAACAAAAAATGCTCTGGAATCTTTGTATCAAGGTCAAAACACAAAAGAAAAATCTTTTTCCATTTCTTACTTTTTTGCACCTAATTTTAAAATTTAAATAAATAAAAAATAATAATATTCCGCCATTTTGAAACAAGACGGCGGTTGGAACTGGCCAACAAATTCGGTCCAGGCACCAGTATGTCCTATCTACGCACCAAGTTTCATCCAAATCAGTGTATAAATACGCGTGTTATCACGTTACGAAAACCAGATCATTTCAAAATGTGAGCAACACTAGAAATTAAAAGTACTATAACTCAGACATTTTTAAGATACAGACGTAACAAAAAATGCTTTGGAATCTTTGTATCAAGGTCAAATGCATAAAAGAAAAATCTCTTTCAATTTCTCACTTTTTTGTACCTAATTTCAAATTTTAAATTTTTTTTTATTTAAATGGCCGCAATTTTTAAACAAGATGACGAATGAAACTGGTTAACGAACTCGGTCCAGGCCGTATTAAGTACTATGTACACACCAAATTACATTCAAATAGATTTATAAATAAGAGTGTTATCACGTCACAAAATCAGATCGTTTCAAAATGTCAGCCAGAAGAAAAATTTAAAGTGGTATAACTCAATCATTTTTTAAGAATAGACAAAGTAAAAAAGTTCTAGAATCGGTGTTTTAGGATCTAACCCATAAAATAAAAATATTTTTCAACTTTTAATTTTTTCGCATTAATTTTTAAATTTTAAATTTTTTTAAATGGCTGCCTTTTTTAAACAAGATGGCGGATGATGCTGGCCAACGAACTCGGTCGAGATATTTGTATGTACTTTGTACATACTAAGTTTCATTCAAATCGGTTCATAAATACGTTAGTTATAGCATGACGAAAATCAGATCGTTTCAAAATGCCAGCCATAAGAAAAATTCAAAGTGCTATAACTCAATCATTTTTTAAGATATAGACAAAGTAAAAAGTGTTCTGGATATGATGTTTTAAGATCTAACACATAAAATAAAAATATTTTTCAACTTTTAACTTTTTCGCATTTAATTTTAAATTTTAAATTAAAAAAAATTAAATGGCGGCCATTTGGAAACAAGATAGCGGATGATCCTGGACAACGAACTCGGTCGAGATAGTTATATGTACTATGTACATACCAAGTTTCATTCAAATCGGTTCATAAATTCGTTAGTTATAGCATGATAAAAATCAGATCGTTTCAAAATGTCAGCCATAAGAAAAATTCAAAGTGCTATAACTCAGTCATTTTTTAAGATATAGACAAAATAAAAAAATGTTCTGGAATTGGTGTTTTAAGATCTAACACATAAAATAGAAATATATTTCAAATTTTATTTTTTTCGTATTTAATTTTAGATTTTAAATTTTTAAATTTTTTTAAATGGCCGCCATTTTGAAACAAGATGGCAGATGATGCTGGCCAACGAACTCGGTCGAGATATTTGTATGTACTATGTACACACCAAGTTTCATTCAAATCGGTTCATAAATACGTTGGTGATCGCATGACAAAAATCAGATATATATATATATATATATATCTTTATATATAAAAATCTTCTGTGCGTGTGTATGTAATTGAACTCCTCCTAAACGACTGGACCGATTTTGATGAAATTTTGTGTGTGCGTTCCAGTTGATTCGAGAATGGTTTAGATTCATATTTCGTCGAATTTGATTCAGTACTTTTTTGTAATTAGGCAAAAACTAATAGTTAGTGATTTTTTGCTAATTAAAAGTGTTAAATAAGTTCGATGAATGGAGTGCGGACGGAATGTCGGACCAATGTAAGGCGCCAGATTTAAGCTCAGCTTCTTGAGGAAAGAGATCACGTGTTCGAACAGCACCGCTGACAAACGTGTATGCTTTGCAATAATATTTCCTGTATTATAATTTTGATTAACCGACTTCAGACAATCGTTAACTTTTAACTAAAAAGAGAAAAATAAACTTTTCTATCAAAAATTGAACCGACTTCAAAGACTAATGAAGAGTAAAAAATAATTTCCTTACATAAATGTAATAAGAAATTAAATTAAGAGCGTAGTGTTTATTCTGCGTATTACCATATTTACGTACATTTATTTGATTTTCTGGAGTTGGTGCAAAGAAGGACAACGTCGGTCGGTGACAGGACAACGTCTGTCGGGTCCGCTAGTATATATATATATATATATATGGTTATATATATATATATATATATATATATATATATATATATATACATATATATATATATATATATATATATATGTCAACATTTGAACGGAGGGTGGTTTTGGGGTCTGGGGGTCATGATCGGTGAAAATATATCAAAATTTTTTGGAAGTGCTTTCCTCCGGACGGCTGCAATAGGTAGCTTTTTATTTTTTGTAATGAAAGCTACCTAAAAGAGTGAATGAAAATTTTTAATTTCCTAGAAGCATCAGATATCATATTAATATATTTCAAGCTTATTGGCAAAAAGTTTTCACAACCAAACATAATTGGAGGGACACTCTGTGTTGTTTCAATAATGATTTTTAACATCAACTTTGAAGGATTTAAGTTTGATTAAATAATAGAAAAATATTAGTTTCAATAACATATAGTTATTTAATTTTATTCATATTACTTTATATTTCTGAAACATATGCAGCTTTTTATGAAAATTCTCAATATTTTCATATTTTATTCATTTGTTCAAAGGTGCCCCTTACTTGTTTAAGGCCCCTGTCCTCGCTCGAGGAAACGCTCGCGAGCTAATGCTATTCCTATGGGGAAACATTTTTCTAATAACTCTTTCGCATTTTGACATTTTTGAATATTTTTTTTTTGCATTGGATAGCTGAGGTGCATGTCGACAGCGCACATTTTTTTGCTTTTTCGATTTTGGCTGCATACATATTTTTTAAAAAGCACTTTCAGTTTCGAAACCTGTTTTGAAAGTGAAACTAACTTTGTAAACCAAATCGTTGCAACCCAAATCGAAAAAGTAAAAAAGGTCACTGTCGGCATGCACCTCAGCTATCCAATGCAAAAAAAATTATTCAAAAATGTCAAAATGCGAAAGAGTTATTAGAAAAATGCTTCCCCTTAGGAATAGCATTAGCTCGCGAGCGTTTCCTAAAGCGAGAACAGGCGCCTTAAATGCAACCCTTCATGGGGCAGGTTTGAACAGAAATCTTTCATCTTTTTAAATCCTCACAACTTTTTTAATTTACATGGAAAACTTTTAATTTCTGGTTCATATGATGAAGAAATGCATTGTTTTTATTATGTGATATTTAAAACGCAAAAAATTATAAATCAAATAAGAAATCAATTAATTAAAAAAAATTCCAAACGTGCCCCCTCTCTCCCCTATACATAGATGTATTTACTAAGCGACGAAATGTTTAAAATTTCTCAAATTATAAATTAAATATTAAATATTTCGATTTTGCTTTGTACTAGACGCTTCCAGAATAATGTTAATTATCCTCCTTGAAGATAAGAAGAAAATAATTTGCTTTTTAAGGGGTGACAGGGAGGGGGGGGGTGATGGGGGGGCGAGAAAAAGAGAACAATTTTAATTTTAATTTTACATTTAAAAATTTATTTTCTTAATCATTTTTATCATTTGTTATTCAAATTATCTTCATATTTGTATGTTTTGTAATTAGCTACTATTAATCTGTAATTATTCTTTTATAAATACTTATTCCGTAAGTAATTTAATTTTTTAAATCAGTTTATAAACCGGAAGGCGGTAGAAGAGACAAACGATTTATCGCGTTCGTTTTTAAAATTTTAGAATTAATTAAAACTCAATTCACATATTAAAACGCAATCGGCCTGCCAAGTCATATCTTGGGAGAAAATACTTGAAAATACGATTTCAGCGGTTGACTCGTAGGTTTCTTATTGTATTTTAATGCTATCAGTTTTTCTTGTTTTTATAACTTTAGGTGCAGGGAAACGCAATGTTAAATCTACGAGTCAACCGCTAGAATCGGGTATTCAGTTTTTTTTTTCAGCATTTTAGGTTACTGCATTTCTATTTTAAAAAAAAGGATACTGCACTTTTTTTTAACCAAGAGTATCGTGTTATAAAATCCGGTAAATTTTGTTTTATTTAGTTTTTATTCCATAATTAAATGTTTTTAGTTTATTGCAAAATTACTTTATAAAAAGAACAACACTTTCTTTTTACAAAAAAGTATTTTAAATAATATTTGTGTGAATTTCCTTCACATTTACTTAATTCGTATCAGAAAGTTGAAAGAAGGCTGTTTTATTTATCCGTGTTTAATAATATTTTCCGAATTTTGAAGAAAAGATACGATAATAATAACGATTTCTGATAAAACATGGAGCTATTAAAATAAATAAATAAAGGCCTATGTATAAAGGCCTAATTAAACACAATTTTCTACAGTTTTTTTTTTAAATGACGATATTGCTTATAACTGGGTTTGTTAGCTATTAATTTGATTCTTGCCTTCGATGCTGAAGTATTCTGCATTATCAGCTTCATCTGGAAGTCAGTTGTAAAAGATTTCCTTCCATTTTAAAAGTTTTTAGTTTTTGGCTTCTTTTTCTACCTACTTAGGAAGATAAACATTTTCAAGTCTTGTTTCAGTTATTTCGAAATATACCTATCTTTATTTTTTAAAAAGAGGATTTTATTAAATTACAGCGCTATTTAACGTGAATATAAAATTAAATCCTTTTACTTACCGTCGATGTCCGATCACCCTACATTTTTTTGCTGCGCCTGGGATAATGTTCTTAAGATTTCCTTCCATTTCGTCACTTTTAAAATTTTTCAGTTCTTGATTCCTTCTTCTCCACTGAGGAGGGATAGATATTTTTAAGACATCCTCCAGTCATTTATTAAAATATCTACACCTGAAATAGATAAAACTTCATTAAACTATAAAATTATTTAAAGTGTAAGTAAAATAAAGTTTCTTAGATTTTTTTTTATTGCCTCCGATATTGGATTATCCTGGAATTTTTGCTTCTGTAACTATGCTTATAGGATTTTCTTCAATTTAAAAGTTTTTCAGTTCTTGGTTTCTTCTTCTCCACTTAGGAGGGATAGATATTTTTAAGACATCCTCTAGTAATTTAAAAAAATATCTACACCTGAAAAAGATAATGCTTCATTAAGCTATAAAATTATTTAAATTGAAAGTAAATAAGAATAGAAAATAAAGTTTCTTAGTTTTTTCTTTTTTTTCAATTACCTCCGATGTTGGATTATCCATTAATTTCAGCTTCGTCTGGGATTATGCTCGTAAGATTTTCTTCAATTTTAAAATTCTTCAGTTCTTGGTTTCTTCTTTTCCACTTAGACATTATCCAGTCATTTTTTGAAATATTTACACCTGAAATAGATAAAACTTCATTAAACAATAAATATACTTAATGTGTAAGTAAAACGAAATTTTTAAGTTCTCTATTTTTTTTTCTTTCTTACTTCCGATGTTGGAATATCCATGAATTTTTGCTTCGTCTGGGATTATGCTCGTAAGATTTTCTTCATTTTTAAAATTCTTCAGTTCTGGTTTCTTGTTCTCCACTTAGGAGGGATAGATATTTTTAAGATATCCTCCAGTCACTTTTTAAAAATATCTACACCTGAAATAGATAATGCTTCATTAAGCTATAAAATTATTTAAATTGTATGTAAAATAAAGTTTCTTAGTTTATTCTTTTTTTCCTTTAACATCGATGTTGGATTATACATTAATTTCTGCTTCGTCTGGGATTATGTTCGTAAGATTTTCTTCAATTTTAAAATTCTTCAGTTCTGGGTTTCTTCTTCTCCACTTAGGAGGGATGGATATTTTTAAGACATTCTCCAGTCACTTTTTAAAAATATCTGCACCTGAAATCGATAAAACTTCATTAAACAATAAATCTATTTAAAATGTAAGTAAAATGAATTTCTTTCTTTCTTTGTTTTGCTTACCTCCGATGTTGGATTATCCATGAATTTTTGCTTCGTCTGGGATTATGCTCGTAAGATTTTCTTCATTTTTAAAATTCTTCAGTTCTGGTTTCTTGTTCTCCACTTAGGAGGGATAGATATTTTTAAGATATCCTCCAGTCATTTTTAAAAATATCTACACCTGAAATAGATAAAACTTCATTAAGCTATAAAATTATTTAAAGTGTAAGTAAAACGAAAATTTTAAGTTTTTTCTTTTTTTTTCTTCTTGCTTACCTCAGAGGTTGGATTATCCATGAATTTCTGCTTCGTCTGGGATTATGTTCGTAAGATTTTCTACAATTTTAAAATTCTTCAGTTCTGGGTTTCTTCTTCTCCACTTAGGAGGGATAGATATTTTTAAGACATCCTCCAGTCACTTTTTAAAAATATCTACACTTTAAATAGATAATGCTTCATTAAGCTATAAAATTATTTAAATTGTAAGTAAAATAAAGTTTCTTGTTTTCTTCTTTTTTTCCCTTACCTCCGATGTTGGATTATCCATTAATCTCTGCTTCGTCTGGGATTATGTTCGTGAGATTTTCTTCAATTTTAGAATTCTTCAGTTCTTGGTTCCATCTTCTCCACATAGGATAGATAGATATTTTTAACTCATCTGCCAGTCATTTTTAAAAATATCTACACCTGGAATAGATAAAACTTCGCTAAACAATAAATCTACTTAAAGTGTAAGTAAAACGAAATTTTTAAGTTTTTCTTTTTTTTCTTGCTTACCTTCGATGTTGGATTATCCGTGAATTTTTGCTTCGTCTGGTATTATGCTCCTAAGATATTTTTCAATTTTAAAATTCTCCAGTTATTGGTTTCTTCTCCTATACTTAGGAGGGATAGATATTTTTAAGACATTCTCCAGTCATTTTTTAAAATATCTATACCTGAAATAGATAAAACTTCATTAAACAATAAAGCTATTTAAAATGTAAGTAAAATGAAATTTCTTAGTTTTTACTTTTTTTTGTTTACCTCCGATGTTGGATTATTCATTAATTTCTGCTTCTCTGGATTTATGCTCCTAAGATTTTCTTCTATTTAAAAATTCTTCTGTTCTTGGTTCCTTCTTCTCCACTTAGGAGAGTTAGATATTTTTAAGTCATCCTAAAGTCATTTTTAAAAATATCTGCACCTGAAATCGATAAAACTTCATTAAACAATAAATCTATTTAAAATGTAAGTAAAATGAATTTCTTACTTTCTTTTTCTTGCTTACCTCCGATGTTGGATTATCCATGAATTTTTGCTTCGTCTGGGATTATGCTCCTAAGATATTCTTCAATTTTAAAATTCTTCAGTTCTCGGTTTTTTCTCCTCTACTTAGGAGGGATAGATATTTTTAAGACATTCTCCAGTCATTTTTAAAAATATCTATACCTGAAATAGATAAAACTTCATTAAACAATAAAGCTATTTAAAGTGTAAGTAAAATGAAATTTCTTAGTTTTTACTTTTTTTTGTTTACCTCCGATGTTGGATTATTCATTAATTTCTGCTTCGTCTGGGTTCATGCTCCTAAGATTTTCTTCTATATAAAAATTCTTCTGTTCTTGATTCCTTCTTCTCCACTTTGGAGAGTTAGATATTTTTAAGTCATCCTCCAGTCATTTTTTTAAAATATCTACACCTGAAATAGGTAAAACTTCATTAAGCTATAAAATTATTTAGAGTGTAAGTGAAACAAAAATTTTATGTTTTTTTTTTCTTCTTGCTTACCTCAGAGGTTGGTTTATCCATGAATTTCTGCTTCGTTTGGGATTATGTTCGTAAGATTTTCTTCAATTTTAAAATTCTTCAGTTCTGGGTTTCTTCTTCTCCACTTAGGAGGGATAGATATTTTTAAGACATCCTCCAGTCACTTTTTAAAAATATCTACACTTTAAATAGATAATGCTTCATTAAGCTATAAAATTATTTAAATTGTAAGTAAAATAAAGTTTCTTGTTTTCTTCTTTTTTTCCCCTTATCTCCGATGTTGGATTATCCATTAATCTCTGCTTCGTCTGGGATTATGTTCGTAAGATTTTCTTCAATTTTAAAATTCTTCAGTTCTTGGTTCCATCTTCTCCACATCGGATAGATAGATATTTTTAACTCATCTGCCAGTCATTTTTAAAAATATCTACACCTGGAATAGATAAAACTTCGCTAAAGAATAAATCTACTTAAAGTGTATGTAAAACGAAATTTTTAAGTTTTTCTTTTTTTTCCTGCTTACCTCCGATGTTGGATTATCCATGAATTTTTGTTTCGTCTAGGATTATGCTCCTAAGATATTCTTCAATTTTAAAATTCTTCAGTTCTCGGTTTCTTCTCCTCTACTTAGGAGGGATAGATATTTTTAAGGCATTCTGCAGTCATTTTAAAAAATATCTATACCTGAAATAGATAAAACTTCATTAAACAATAAATCTATTTAAAGTGTAAGTAAAATGAAATTTCTTAGTTTTTACTTTTTTTTGTTTACCTCCGATGTTGTATTATTCATTAATTTCTGCTTCGTCTGGGTTCATGCTCCGAAGATTTTCTTCTATTTAAAAATTCTTCTGTTCTTGATTCCTTCTCCTCCACTTAGGAGAGTTAGATATTTTTAAGTCATCCTAAAGTCATTTTTAAAAATATCTGCACCTGAAATCGATAAAACTTCATTAAACAAAAAATCTATTTAAAATGTAAGTAAAATGAATTTCTTACTTTCTTTTTTTTGCTTACCTCCGATGTTGGATTATCCATTAATTTCTGCTTCGTCTGGGTTCATGCTCCTAAGATTTTCTTCTATTTAAATATTCTTCTGTTCTTGATTCCTTCTTCTCTACTTAGGAGAGTCAAATATTTTTAAGTCATCCTAAAGTCATTTTTTAAAATATCTGCACCTGAAATCGATAAAACTTCATTAAACAATAAATCTATTTAAAATGTAAGTAAAATGAATTTCTTAGGTTTTTTTTTCTTACCTCCGATGTTGGATTATCCATGAATTTTTGCTTCGTTTGTGATTATGCTTATAGGATTTTCTTCAATTTTAAAATTCTTCATTCTTGGTTCCTTCTTCTCCACTTAGGAGGGACAGATATTTGTAAGACATCCTCCAGTCATTTTTTAAAATATCTACACCTGAAATAGATAATGCTTCATCAAGCTATAAAATTATTTAAATTGTAAGTAAAATAAAGCTTCTTAATTTTTTCTTTTTTTCCATTACCTCCGATGTTGGAATTAATGCTTCGTCTGGGTTTATGCTCCTAAGATTTTCTTCTATTTAAAAATTCTTCTGATCTTGGTTCCTTCTTCTCTACTTAGGAGAGTTAGATATTTTTAAGTCATCCTAAAGTCATTTTTTAAAATATCTGCACCTGAAATCGATAAAACTTCATTAAACAATAAATCTATTTAAAATGTAAGTAAAATGAATTTTTTACTGTCTTTTTTTTTGCTTACCTCCCATGTTGGATTATTCATTAATTTCTGCTCCGTCTGGATTTATGCTCCTAAGATTTTCTTCTATTTAAAAATTCTTCTGTTCTTGGTTCCTTCTTCTCCACTTATCAGAGTCAAATATTTTTAAGTCATCTTAAAGTCATTTTTTAAAATATCTGCACCTGAAATCGATAAAACTTCATTAAACAATAAATCTATTTAAAATGTAAGTAAAATGAATTTCTTAGTTTTTCTTTTTTTCCCTTACCTCCGATGTTGGAATTAATGCTTTGTCTAAGATCATGCTCATAACATTTTCTTCAATTTTAAAATTCTTCAGTTCTTGGTTTCGTCTTCTGCACTTAGGAGGGATAAATATTTTTAATTCATCCTCCAGTCATTTTTAAAAATATCTACACCTGAAATAGATAAAACTTCATTAAACACTAAAACTATTTAAAGTGTAAATAAAATAAAGTTAATTAGATTTTTTTTTTATTGCCTCCGATATTGGATTATCCTGAAATTTTTGCTTCTTCTGTAACTATGCTTATAGGATTTTCCTCAATTTTAAAGTTCTTCAGTTCTTGGTTTCTTCTTCTCCACTTAGGAAGGATAGATATTTTTAAGTCATTCTCCAGTCATTCAAAAAAATATCTACACTTGAAATAGATAAAAATTCATTAAACTGCAAAAACTGTTTCAAGTGTAAATGAAATAAAGTTTCTTTTTTCCCCCTCCAATGTTGGATTATCCATTAATCTCTGCTTCGTCTGGGATTATGTTCGTAAGATTTTCTTCAATTTTAATATTCTTCAGTTCTTGGTTCCATCTTCTCCACATAGGACAGATAGATATTTTTAAGTCATCTTCTAGTCATTTTTTAAAATATCTAAGCCTGGAACAGATAAAACTTCGCTAAACAATAAATCTACTTAAAGTGTAAGTAAAACGAAATTTTTAAGTTTTTTCTTTTTTTTCTTACTTACCTACGATGTTGGATTATCCATGAATTTTTGCTTCTTCTGGGATTATGCTCCTAAGATATTCTTCAATTTTAAAATTCTTCAGTTCTTGGTTTCTTCTCCTCTACTTAGTAGGGATAGATATTTTTAAGACATTCTCCAGTCATTTTTTAAAATATCTATACCTGAAATAGATAAAACTTCATTAAACAATAAATCTATTTAAAGTGTAAGTAAAATGAAATTTCTTAGTTTTTACTTTTTTGTTTACTTCCGATGTTGGATTATCCATTAATTTCTGCTTCGTCTGGGTTTATGCTCCTAAGATTTTCTTCTATTTAAAAATTCTTCTGATCTTGGTTCCTTCTTCTCCACTTAGGAGAGTTAGATATTTTTAAGTCATCCTAAAGTCATTTTTTAAAATATCTGCACCTGAAATCGATAAAACTTCATTAAACAATAAATCTATTTAAAATGTAAGTAAAATGAATTTCTTACTTTCTTTTTTCTTGCTTACCTCCCATGTTGGATTATTCATTAATTTCTGCTCCGTCTGGATTTATGCTCCTAAGATTTTCTTCTATTTAAAAATTCTTCTGATCTTGGTTCCTTCTTCTCCACTTAGGAGAGTCAAATATTTTTAAGTCATCCTAAAGTCATTTTTTAGAATATCTGCACCTGAAATCGATAAAACTTCATTAAACAATAAATTTATTTAAAATGTAAGTAAAATGAATTTCTTACTTTCTTTTTTTTTTGCTTACCTCCCATGTTGGATTATTCATTAATTTCTGCTCCGTCTGGATTTATGCTCCTAAGATTTTCTTCTATTTAAAAATTCTTCTGTTCTTGGTTCCTTCTTCCCAACTTAGGAGAGTCAAATATTTTTAAGTCATCCTAAAGTCACTTTTTAAATTATCTGCACCTGAAATCGATAAAACTTCATTAAACAATAAATCTATTTAAAATGTAAGTAAAATGAATTTCTTAGTTTTTCTTTTTTTCCCTTACCTCCGATGTTGGAATTAATGCTTTGTCTAAGATCATGCTCATAACATTTTCTCCAATTTTAAAATTCTTCAGTTCTTGGTTTCGTCTTCTGCACTTAGGAGGGATAAATATTTTTAATTCATCCTCCAGTCATTTTTAAAAATATCTACACCTGAAATAGATAAAACTTCATAAACACTAAAACTATTTATTATTTTTTTTTATTGCCTCCGATATTGGATTATCCTGGAATTTTTGCTTTTTCTGTAACTATGCATATAGGATTTTCTTCAGTTTTAAAGTTCTTCATTTCTTGGTTTCTTCTTCTCCACTTAGGAAGGATAGATATTTTTAAGTCATTCTCCAGTCATTCAAAAAAATATCTACACTTGAAATAGATAAAAATTCATTAAACTGCAAAAACTGTTTCAAGTGTAAATGAAATAAAGTTTCTTTTTTCCCCCTTACCTTTGATGTTGGATTATCCATTAATTTCTGCTTCGTCTGGGATTATGCTCGTAAGATTTTCTTCAATTTTAAAATTCTTCAGTTCTTGGTTTCGTCTTCCGCACTAAGGAAGGATAGATATTTTTAAGTCACCCTCCAGTCATTTCTAAAAATATCTCCACCTGAAATAGGTAAAACTTCATTGAACAATAAAACTATTTAACTTGTAAGTAAAATAAAGTTTCTTATATTATTTTTTATTGGCTCCGATATTGGATTATCCTGGAATTTTCGGTTCTTCTGTAACTATGCTTATAGGCTTTTCTTCAATTTTAAAGTTCTTCAGTTTTTAGTTCCTTCTTCTCCACTTAGGAGGGATAGATATTTTTAAGTCATTCTCCAGTCATTTTTTAGAATATTTATACCTGAAATAGATAACACTTCATTAAACAATAAATCTCTGATAATTCAGTAAAATGGAATTTCTTAGTTTTTACTTTTTTTTTTTGCTTACCTCCGATGTTGGATTATTCATTAATTTCTGCTTCGTCTGGGTTTATGCTCCTAAGATTTTCTTCTATTTAAAAATTCTTCTGTCCTTGGTTCCTTCTTCTCCACTTAGAAGAGTTAGATATTTTTAAGTCATCCTAAAATCAGTTTTTTAAAATATCTGCACCTGAAATAGATAAAACTTCATTAAACAATAAATCTATTTAAAATGTAAGTAAAATGAATTTCTTATTATTATTATTATTATTATTATTATTATTTTGCTTACCTCCGATGTTGGATTTTCCATGAATTTTCGCTTCGTCTTTGATTATGCTTGTAGGATTTTCTTCAATTTTAAAATTCTTTATTCTTGGTTCCTTCTTCTCTACTTAGAAGGGATAGATATTTTTAAGACATACTCCAGTCATTTGTTAATATAGCTGCACCTGAAATAGATAAATCTTCATTAAACTATAAAATTATTTAAAGTGTAAGTGAAACGAAATTTTTAGCCGTCATCAAGTCATTTTTTAAAATATCTACACCTGAAATAGACAAAAATTCATTAAGCTATAAAATTATTTAAAGTGTAAGTAAAACGATAATTTTAAGTTTTTTTTCTTCTTGCTTACCTCAGAGGTTGGATTATCCATTAATTTCTGCTTCGTCTAAATTTATGCTCGTATGATTCTCTTCAACTTTAAAATTCTTCAGTTCTTGGATACTTCTTCTCCAATAGGATAGATAGATATTTTTAAGTCATCCTCCAGTCATTTTTTTTAAATATCTACACCTGAAATAGATAAATTTTCGCTAAACAATAAATCTACTTAAAGTGAAAGTAAAACGAAATTTTTAAGTTTTTCTTTTTTTTTTTCTTGCTTCCCTCCGATGTTGGATTATCCATGAATTTTTGCTTCGTCTGGGATTTCGCTCGTAAGATTTTCTTCAATTTTAAAATTCTTCAGTTTTTGGTTTCTTCTAAACTATTAAACTACTTCGTCTAAAACTATTTAAAGTGTAAGTAAAATAAGTTTTTTTGATTTTTTTTAAATGCCTCCGATATTGGATTATACTGGAATTTTTGTTTCTTCTATGCTTATATACTATGCTTATAGGATTTTCTTGAAATTTAAAGTTCTTCAGTTCTTGGTTTCTTCTTCTCCACTTAGGAAGGATAGATATTTTTAAGTCTTTCTCCAGTCATTTAAAAAAAAATATCTACACTTGAAATAGATAAAACTTCATTAAAATACAAAAACTGTTTCAAGTGTAAATGAAATAAAGTTTCTTTTTTTCCTTTTACCTCTGATGTTGGATTATCCATGAAATTCTGCTTCGCCTGGGATTATGCTCGTAAGATTTTCTTTCATTTTAAAATTTTTCAGTTCTTGGTTCCTTCTTCTCCACTTAGGAGGGTCCTCCTCACTTTTCCTCATCCTCCAGTCACTTTTTAAAATATCTGCACCAGAAATACAGGGTTGTTATAAAATAAGTATCCCTACTTGGAGCTGTCTCTTGCTTGAAGGAGTAACCCGAATGAAATCAAAATTGGTACACATACTATTCAAGATGGGGGAAGAAAAATGGAACAATAAAAAAAGATTGTTACAATAATCAGCAAATACGGGTCCTGTCGGTGCAAACGTTGTTGTAATCATTAGTAAAATCAAAACGTGGTCATTTCTGCCATTAAAGTTGTACGACATGGCTCTCAGTTTACCAGATTGCGCTTTCATTTTAAAACTATTCTACGTTATCAGTTCAAACAGTCCATCTGCTTTACGTGAATTTAGGAGTGTGAAAAGAATGCGTAAAGGAAAAGGTCCTGAAGGTGAGGTGACCGGGCAAGGATCGAACCGGAGAACCCACGGTCAGAAAGCGAGATCTTGTGCGCCGAGCAAAAGGCTAGTTCAATCGCTTCCTGCGATAAATGCGTTTTACTGACCGCGCAAGATTTCGTCGCCACAGAGAGAAAAAAGGTAAAAAAAATTAGAGGAGACTGGATCGTTTGCTGTAAAATGTGGAAGAGGGAAGAAACCATTATCTATTCTCACTCAAGAAATTATTGTATTGCATATTACATTTCAAACACAAAAGCGCCATCTGTCGGCAATTATTGCAATTATTTTTTTATTGTTCCAGTCTTCTTCCCCCATCTCAAATAGTATGTGTACAAATTTTGGCTTCATTCGGGTTATTCCTTCAAGCTACAGACAGCTCCGAATAGGGATACTTATTTTATAACCACCCGGTAGATAAAATTTCATTAAACTATAAAATTATTTAAAGTATAAATAAAATGAAGTATCCTTTTCTTCTTCTTCTTCTTCTTTCTTTTTCCGATGTTGGATTATTTATGCATTTCTTCTTCGTCTGGGATTATGCTCGTAAGATTTTCTTCAATTTTAAAATTTTTCAGTTCTTGGTTTCTTCATCTCCACTTAGGAGGGATAGGTTTTTTATTAAGTCATCCTCCAGTCATTTTTAAAAATATTTATACATGAAGTAAAATAAGAAAAACTTTGTTAAACTATAAACTTATTTAAAGTTTCAGTAAATTTAAATATTCCACTTTTTTTGTGTTATTATCTCCGATAATGGATTATCCTGGAATTCCTGCTTCTTCTTGAATTATGCTCATAGGATTTTCTTTAGTTTTAAAAGTCTTCAATTCTTGGTTCTTTTTTCTCCACTTAGGAGAAATGGATATTTTTGAGTCATTCTTAAGGCATGTTTAAAAATATCTATATCTGAAATAAAACAAGAAATAAAATTTAAACTCTAAAATTATTTAAAATTTAAGTAAATTTAACTTTCTCACGCATTTTGTGTTAGTGGTTACTTCAGATATTGGATTATCGTGGAATTTCTGCCTCGTCTGAGATTATGTTCGTAGGATTTTTTTTTTCAATTTTATGTCTTTAATTCTTGGTTACTTTTTCTCTACTTAGGAGGGATGTATATTTTTAAATTATTATTCAATCATTTTAAAAAATATCTTTACCTGAAAAAAAAACTTTGTTAAATTATAAAACTATTTAAAGTTTAAGCAAAATGAAGCTTCTTAGGTATTTTTACTGTGCTTACCTCAGATGTTGGAATATCGAAGAAATTCTGCTTCGTCTGGGATTGGACTCATAAGCTTTTCTTCAATTTTAAAAGTCACCAGTTCTTATATGGTTCTTTTCCACCTAGGAGGATAAATATTTTAAAGTTATTCTTCAGTCTTTTATAAAAATATCGGGGCTTGGAATAATAATAAAAAAACTTCGTTAATTCATAAAACTATTTAAAGTTTAAGTAAAATTAACTTTCCTAGGTATTTTACTATGCTTACCTCTAATGTTGAAATATTCTGGAATTTCTGCATCCTCTGGGATTATGCATAAGATTTTCTTCAATTGAAAAATTCTTTAGTTCTTGTTTCCTTCTTGCCCACTTACACTGTAAAAAAAATCTGTGAAGGTACTAAATATTTTCTATGAAACTGGGATTCCAAGAACTTTTCATGTAACGCTAACAGGAAAAATTCATGTAATCGATTCTGAAACTTGTTACCGTTACAGGAAAAGTTCTTGGAATCCCAGTTTCCTAGAAAAGGTTTAGTACCTTTGCAGATTTTTTTTTTTTTTTTTTTTTTTTTTTTTTTTTTTTTTTTTTTACAGTGTAAGAATGACAGATAATTTTAAACAATCCTTCAGTCATTTTTAAAAATATCCTTGCCTAATATATATATATATATATATATATGGAGATTCTTCTTATAAAAGTTCTTTCGAACACATAAGTAAATAAACTCGGAGGTAAATTAAATTCTGACACCGTTTTTAAACTTTTAAATGACTTATATTAAACGTTAATATTTACAAAAAAGTTATTTACATATTAATATTTACAATTCGAACATTCAAAAGGAAACTTTAATTAAAACATCTTAATCGCGTCATCTTAATCAACATTCTTCTAAAGTCAACACCAACTCTCCCAACATTCCATCCAACCATCTCTTCCGTTCCTTTCTTTTTTCTTCGGCTTTTCGTCTGAATGGAGTTTTTTCAGAAAATCGTCTGCTTTCTAAAGACCTTTTCTATCAGAGTTGCGATATGAAGAACCTTACAAGACATGATACTTGGCTGTTGGAGAAAGAATCGCTCCCACAACGGCCGTCCTGACTAGGCTTTCGTCCTCGAATGCTCGTCCCTTTGGAGGCAGCAGCAGTTGGATCATCTGGAAAGATAAAGAAAAAAAAAACACAGCAGCATCCAAAGTCTTAATTGAAAAAAAGAAGTCATTATTCAAATTGTTTGTCAAAGCTTAGATTATTTCTTGAAAAAATTCATATATATTTTTTTCGCGTCTTTTCGTCTTCTCTTTCTTACGTCCTTTCATCTTCTTTTATCTTACGTCCTTTCGTCTTCTTCTTTCATACGTCTTTTCATCTTCTATTACCTTACGTCTTTTCGTCTTTTCTTTCTTACGTCTTCCGTCTTCTTTTATCTTACGTCTTTTCGTCTTCTTTCATACGTCTTTTCATCTTCTTTTACCTTACGTCTTTTCGTCTTTTCGAGAATAAAGTTAAAATTCTATTAGTTGTCAGTCCAGAGGTTTGTCATAGTTGGTATAGTGTCACAATCGGTGAAATTCTTTTTTTTTTTTTCAAGCTTCGTCCGTCCACGGCTTCATGTACTCTGCACATGTACTGGTGACCATGGGTCCTTCGTTGAATCCAAGTTTCTTTACATCGTAGGTGTCATTATTTTTTACTTTTATGACTTTGTACGGACCTAAATATTTTGGTTTTAACTTCAAACCTGGACCTTGTTGTGTGCGTTTTATAGCAACCACATCATTAATCTTAAATTTGTTAGCTTTCTTTCGTCTGAGGTTGTAAGTTTTACGGTTCTCTTCTTGGACTTTTAAAATCTGTTTTTTAGCATTTTTTCTCATATCTACGCGATTATTTGTAAAATCAGATTGTATTTCAGCATTCAGAAGACTAGTAATTTCAATGTTATTTTTTAGTTTCATTTTAGTACCAAACATCAATTCAAAAGGAGTTGTGCTTATACTTCTCTGAAAAGTCGAATTTATCACCTGTTGGACGTTGCTTACATGTGTATACCATTTTTTAGGATTATCGACAGACAATTTAGACAGAACAGATATTATGACAGAATTTAGACGCTCAACTTGGCCGTTAGACCTGGGTAATCCAGTGGTAATCGGGATATGTTTAATATTTTCATTGATGCAATAATCTTCAAAAGCTTTAGAGGTAAATGCAGGACCTTTATCTGATATAATTCGAACTGGATTTCCAAAGATAGATTTTTGGATTTCTAATTTAGAAATTACTTCGGCAGCATCGGTAGATTTTGTGGGATACAACCAAACAAATTTTGTGAATGCGTCAATGACCGAAAGGATATGTTTGTAATTTTTATTAGTGCTTTCTAATGGACCTAAGTGATCAACATGATACGTATGTAATGGAGTTTCTTCTTTTTCTATTGGGTGAAGTAAGCCTTCTTGTTTACCACATTTTCTATTAACTAAAATACAGGGAACACAATTTGCTATCCATTTCTCAATTTTTTGTTTAACTTTAGGGATGTAAAAATCATTTTCTAAACTTTTCTCTGTTCTTGCAACTGCGTAATGACCTTTTTCGTGAGCGGCCTTGATTATATTCATTTGCATGTCTTCCGGTACAACTAATAAATCATTACCATTAACACATTTATAAAGAACATCATTTTTAACTAGATAATCATCATAAGATTTCACCTTTAGGATTTCTTTTATTGTTTTAATATGGTCATCGGTTTCTTGAGCTTGGATAATTTTTAAAGTTAAGCTATCTTGGATTACCATACAAATAGGATACCTACTTAATGCATCGACATGTCTCATACTGCTACCCTGTCTATGTTCAATAACATAATCAAAATCGGATAACATTATTGCCCATCTAGCTATTTTTGTACTCATTTCTTTTTTATCCATAGTCATTTTAAATGCATTACAATCGGTTACAATTTTAAATGGGATACCTAGCACATATACTCTAAACTTTTTCAGGGCTTCAATTACAGCTAAAACTTCTAATTCGTAACTAGTGTACTTCCGTTCAGCTTCGGTGGTTTTTTTACTTGCGAAATAAACTGGATGAAATTGATTATCTACTGGAGATTGTTGCATTAAAACAGCTCCATAGCCATCAATACTGGCATCACAATGGATTTCGGTCGCACTTTTAGGATTGTAAATTAAAAGTACTGGTTCTGACGACAAAATACGTTTGAGTTCATTAAAAGCTCTTTGTTCTTCTATATCGAATTTAAATTTTGAATCTTTTCTTAGCAGGTCACTTAACGGTTTAGCTATAACCGAATAATTTCTTAT
The DNA here is from genome assembly GCA_964019185.1 of Maratus speculifer. Classification (NCBI taxonomy): domain Eukaryota; kingdom Metazoa; phylum Arthropoda; class Arachnida; order Araneae; family Salticidae; genus Maratus; species Maratus speculifer. Next base: position 93,388,269 of record OZ025302.1, read on the forward strand.
AAATTTTCGAAAGTATCCTGTCAATCCTAAATAACTTTGAACATCTTTGGTACACTTTGGTTCGGGAAAATTTATTACTGCTTTAGTCTTCAGTGGAGAGGGATACAATTTACCATTTATGATTCTATACCCCAAGAAATCAATTTCACGCTTCAAAAAATTGCATTTTTTAAGATTTAATTCCAATCCATATTCCGATGCAGTTTCGAGTACAAGTTTTAATTTTTCTAGACCTTCAGCTTCGTTTTTAGCAGGTATTATTAAATCATCCATATAAATGACAACAATGTGATCTTTTAATAGGTTTCGAAATACATTATAAATATACTTTTGAAAAACACTAGGGCTATTGGTCAACCCGAATGGACATTTCAAAAATTCGTATTGTCCTTCATGAGTAACAAACGAGGTGTATTTCAGCGAGTCTTCTTAAACATCTACATGAAAGAAACCGTTTTTCAAATCTATGGTGGTAAATACTTCGGCAGAATGTAATTGGTCTATTACATCATCAATAACTGGCAAGGGGAAATGCTCACGTACTGTCTTTTTGTTAAGACATCTGTAATCAACACAAAGTCTCATTGTGTTATCTTTTTTCTTGACTAACACAACCGGCGAAGAAAAATTAGAAGAACTTTCTCGAATTATTCCCTGAGCTAGCCACTCCTCAATTTGGTTTTCGACTATTTTTTTCTCGCATGGCGGTAATCTTCGAGGAGAAGAACAAACTGGGATTTCGTCAGTTAAATTAATTTTCATTTTAACATCTACTGTTTTAGTTTTAATTGGTACATAATTTTCAATTAAAGAGTATAACTCTGAACGTAATTTTTTGTCAGCAATGTGAGTTAAATCAATTTTAGGCTCATCCAAAACATTTACAATATTAACTAAAAAGTCATTAGACTGAACTTCAGCTTTAAACAGTTTCACTTTATTCTCAGAAATAGTTAATGTACCTTGATGAATAACATCAGTGCCAATAATTAAATCGAAATTAATGCAACTGTCCTTAACGACAAAAATAGTAACTTTAAATTTTGAACCATCTACTTCGATTTCTGAATTGAAACAACCTTCGGGTTTAATTGAGGCTTTTCCTAGACCGGTCAAAGAGATACTCGTAGGTTTTAATTCTACAAAGTTCTTCAAATTATCATAAATACTTTTCTTTAACAAAGTCTTTTGGCTACCAGTATCTATTAAAGAGATTAAACGCAAAGAATAAAGCTTTATCTCTTTCAGAATTAAATCTTGGGATGTAATAATGTTTACTTGTGACTCAGCATTTTTAACACTTGTATCTTTAGATTTATTACATTGAAATGATTTATGACCATAAGCGTTACAAGCAAAACAAAGCGGCCCTTTATCTTTATTTACACAGTTAATACTCTTATGATTATTCCCGCCACAATTAAAACAACGCATATTTGGCTTTACAGGCTTAAATTTGTTCTTAACTTCAACTTCGGATTTAATTTTAGGCTTAGCTCCTTCATATTTATGAAATTTTGCATTTTCATACTCCGATCTTATTTTTTCATAAATCTTTAATTTTTGTTTAAATTCAGCAATATTGGGACAACCATACAAAAAAGATTTTTTAGAAATGGGGTCATTAATTCCATTTATTACATACTGAATAAGGGCAGAATCTTCAATATTGCCTTTTGAGCATAATTGTTTCATATTTAAAAAATATTCATCTAACGATTCATGTGGTCTAATTTTTCTTTTGGACAGCAATTCGTGTAATTCAGCTGAATTGCACGTTTGACCAAATTCAGATATGAGTAGGGCTTTTAATTTAGACCACGAATTAATATTTGTTTCACTTTCAAGAAATAATTTTGCTTTGCCTGTCATACGGCGTTTAGCCAAAATCAATTTGTGCAAATCACTAACGTTAAATAATAAAACAATATCTTCAAAATCGGCAATCCATTTATTAATATTTTGTACTTGAGTACCTTCAAACATTGTAATCATACTTTCAATATCATTAATAGAAATGCTTGGTTTAATAACATAATCAGGAATTAAAATTTTCTGATTTTCAATACTTTCACAATTAGAACTACCAGAATCATTTCTCATATTATTCTCAAAAACAGTTGAAATATTTTTAGTTTTATCTTGTAAATCATCATTAAATTCATCAACACTTTCGTCATCACTAAGAGTACCTACATCGGCTATCATATTAATTTTTAAAATATTAAAATCACATAAACTAGAAATTATTCTGGCAGCAATTTCATCAAAAGTTACCGAATTATTTATACACAAAACATTGCAAATGGTAATTAAGTCGTTAACGGAAAAATTATCTTTAATTTCTTTGAATTTAGTTTGATATTCATCGGAATCTACTTCAAACGTAAACCCAGTAAAATTCCGAATTCTACGTCGATTATTTCTGTCACCGATTTCTCCAAAAATTAATTTGTGCAATATCTTAATACTAGCTGATTTTTCAGTTTTCAAAGAAAACTCTAATTCCTTTAAATCAACTAATTTTTCCATTATTGAAAAGAAAAATGAAATAATAAACTCACTTCATAATCAGATGCTCAGCTTCACACATTTAAACAGCATTGTTGTCGCAGTATCCAACAGCTTCATATCATTAAACATATATTCAAAAAAGATTTCCTCATAATAATTTCCAGCAAGGATTCCATCACAATTGTAAATAATAACGGCTTCCAGATTATTTAAAGTATATATATATTTCTTCTCTGTGGGCGTTCGTTTGTCTCGGTTCTGACACCAAAATTTATGGAGATTCTTCTTATAAAAGTTCTTTCGAACACATAAGTAAATAAACTCGGAGGTAAATTAAATTCTGACACCGTTTTTAAACTTTTAAATGACTTATATTAAACGTTAATATTTACGAAAAAGATATTTACATATTAATATTTACAATTCGAACATTCAAAAGGAAACTTTAATTAAAACATCTTAATCGCGTCATCTTAATCAACATTCTTCTAAAGTCAACACCAACTCTCCCAACATTCCATCCAACCATCTCTTCCGTTCCTTTCTTTTTTCTTCGGCTTTTCGTCTGAATGGAGTTTTTTCAGAAAATCGTCTGCTTTCTAAAGACCTTTTCTATCAGAGTTGCGATATGAAGAACCTTACAAGACATGATACTTGGCTGTTGGAGAAAGAATCGCTCCCACACACACACATATATATATATATATATATATATATCAAAAACTATATTTTTGACATCCTTGAAAGAGTCAAACAGTTAAAATGGAAATGGGCTGGGCACATTGCAAGAAGACAAGACAATAGATGAAGCACAAATATACTACAGTGGTATCTCAGAGATGTAAAACGACCAAGAAGACGACCGCAAGTAAGATGGAGTGACGAAATTAGAAAAGTGGCTGGTGTGAATTGGATGACGAAAGCACTTGACAGAAAACATTGGAAAAATCTGGGGGAGACCTACATCCAGCAGTGGATCGAAAATGGTTGATGATGATGATGATGATGATGATGATGATGATGATATATCTATATAATAAATATATATATATATATATATATTCGTTAAACTATAAAACTATTTAAAAGTTTTAATTTTCCTAGATATTTTTCTTTCTTTTGTACTTACCTTTAAATGTTGGATTATCCTGGAATTTATGCTTTGTCTGCACTGCAAAAAAATTCTGTAAAGTTGCTAAAAGTTTTCTAGGAAACTGGGTTTCCTGGAACTTTTTATGTAATGGCAACGGCTAAAATTCATCTAATAGATACAGATTTATACTTAAAATAAAAAAAATTAAGGTTACTAAGAATTTTTAAGAAACTGGGATTCCAAGAATTTTTTATGTAACTGCAACCCAGGTTACAGATAAAATTTTAGCAAGGTAACTGTAATTTTAGTAAATTCGTTTGTAAAGTTACAGATTTCTGTAGCTTTACAAAAAATTATAGTTTTGTAGATTTACATTTTTCTTGTACAGAGTACAAATAAAATGTTAGTTAGCCTGCAGATTTTCGCAACTTTACATCTGTAGGTTTACAAAAATATTTTTTACAGTGTGGGATCATTTTCATACCATTTTCTTTAATTTTAAAAGCTTTCAGTTCTTGGTACCTTCTTTTCCCTTTACGACGGTGGATATTTTAAAGTTATTTTTCGGTCATTTTTAAGAATATCTATGCCTGAAATAAATTTAAAAAAACCTTCATTAAACTATAAAACTATTTAAAGTTTAAGTAAAATTAAGTTTCCTAGGTATTTTACTGTCGCTTACCTCCAATGTTGGAATATTCTGGAATATCTACTTCGTCTGGTTTCATCTTCATAAAATTTTCTTCAATTTAAAAAGTCTACAGTTCTTGGTTCCTTCTTTTCCACAGAAAGGAGGAGGAATAGATATTTTTGTGTTATTCTTCAGTCATTTATAAAAATATCTACATCTGAAATAAATAAATAAATAAAAACTTCGTTAAACTATAAAACTACTTAATTTAAGCAAAATGAAACTTCTTAGGTATTTCTTCCGTGCTTACCTCCGATGTTGGAATATCCTGGAATTTTTTCTTTGTCTGGGATTATGTTCATAAGATTTTCTTCAATTTAAAAAATCATTACTCTGGATCCCTTCTTCTCCACTTAGGTGGAATAGATATTTTAAAGATCCCTAATAGCATGGATGGTCACGGTGACGTCACAGTGACGTCAGTGTGAGTCACTTTGGTCACATCACATCTGTGACCAAAATGCCACCTCTCAGTGATGTCACATTGTGACTGATATGTGACTTTCTTAAAAATCTTTAGAAATTTATAAATATTCTTCAAAACATGTTATTTACTTTAAAAAACATGTTTCTGGTAATTTAAATATCGTCGCTTTTGTCACAGTTTCGTCACAATGTTAATGTCAAATTAATCACAAATGACAAATTTTTCACAAATTTGTCACATTGTGACCACTTTGTGAAACGTCACAAAAGAGCTCTAAAACGGCCATAACGACTTCACATTTTAGTCACTGTGACTTCACATCGACGTCACGTGACGTCACATCGACAATCGATGGTCACAAAGTCACAATGTGACTTCACAACGACGTTGCAGTGACGTCACCATGCTTTACGGGATAGTCTTCAGTCATTTTTAAAAACATCTTTACCTGAAAAAAAAAATCGTTAAATTATAAATCTGTAAGAAGTCGTCTTACAAATGTACAGGAGAAGAAAGAAAGAAGTGATAACTTATCTTAATAAATATCTCGGGGCTTGCATTATTCTTTATAAACTTTTTATTACTTGAAAAAGACGTCTCTCACATATAGTAGACTAACACAAATAACATACAAATAAAACTTTTTATATAATTCTGGCGCACGCCATCATCACATGATATGAACCACAGTTCACAACCAACATTCCAATATCACTAAGAAAAGAACATTTTTTTAATAGAACTAGTGTTGCCAGATTTCTTTTAAACGAGAAATATTACAAGTACATTTATTTTTAATTTAGCAAAACTCAGGTCACGTGACGCGTGAGTCTATTTTTTTCTTTTATTCCTTTGGAAAGCGCGTGTTACATCCTCCCCCTCTGTTTCCGATCTACGTCTCGGAGAGGAAACAGGATGCTTTTTTGGTCTTCCTCTTTTTCTCAAGGGTGTAACTGGAATAGTTTCAGATTCTTGGAAACTTTTTTGAAAAAATTCTCCATTTATTAAAAAAGTAAACATTTTATCTCAACAGAATTTTCCATGGATTTTCAAAGCTAAAAACAACAACAACAAAAAAAAGTTATAAAATCGTTTTTATTCTTGTTGAATAAAAACTGTACTCTATACTATTAAATGAAATGCATTTCTTTGTTTGTGTCCGCGATGATAGAAAAGTTTGAATCACTGAAAATTCAGATGGGGGATAGCCCAAGGCACATTATGATGAATTTGTAGTACATGTAAACGGTGAGCATGACCACAAGAACACATGATTTATATCTATTATTTCTGTATTTTATTTTCGTTTTCCAAACCAAAATCGAATTCTAGGCAGATCCGGTGTTGGCAAATGTCTGAAAGTAAAGATGAAATTGCGTTATCAATTCTCCAAGTTTTTCCCCAAATATGTTCATAGTCCCCAAGATTTATTTGTCCCCCGAAAAATTCCCTTCGACGTTCAAAATTCAACAAAATAAGGGAGAAACGTGGTAAGATCCAATTCGTTCAGTAGGATTTTCTAGACTAGCAATGTCATATGTCACTAGTGACTTTTGAGTCAAAATTATGTATGGGCCATCTCTCTTAGGCATTAATTTTGATGTTTTATTTCTACTTGCATTGCTAACTGGGTGTAGGTTAATCCATATCTTTTCTCCAGGCTAAAAATGTACTCGTCTATGATTTTTATCATATCTCTTTCGCTGATCTCGTTTCATTTGAATACGTTCTTTCTCACTTTCTGAAATATTTACAGGACGTTTAAGATATGGGGTCTTCGCTCCCCCTGGTTGAAAACATTTTCCATACCTTTTTGGATGATCATTAAATTTATTCCTCTCATCGGAATTTAAATTTTTGCCTACACCTTTACGTAAGGCATACGGGCAGACTTCGACCGCTTCGGTACACGTACTATTTTGTACTTCATGTTCTTCTACAAAATAAAACTTTTTAAGAGGTTTGTCTCTAAAATGCCATCTTTTGTTAGCTATGTCTAACAGGAAGTCCATTCCTAAAAGAGTTCTATTACCTTTGGCATTTGGGAATACAATAAATTCTGTTTTGAAAACTCGGCCTCCAATCTTTACGGGCACAGTGGCAGAAAGAGTTTTTCTAACCATCGTAGTTCCATCAGGTAATGTTACTTCATGAGTATGAGGTTTCATTGCAACACCAGCTTTCAAAAATAATTTATACATTCGTTCTCTTGCAATAGAACGATTGGCTCCTGTATCTGCACAGACTAACACCTTCTTATTGCAGATCGTAATAGGCACATTTGGAGCTGAAACTGCTGATGTATTTAAACTATATAGCTGAAGACGATGAGCTTGCACTGTTTGTTTTTTAACCATAGGGGAAAAATTTGGGCATTTCTTCTTTATAAATCCCACTTTGCCACAACCATAGCAGAATATATCGGATTCTGAGCGAAGATTATCAAACGTGAGGGAAGATCTGTCTTCTTTTGGAAGCTTTCTCTGCTTCCATGTATTTTCTCGACGAGAATAATCTTTTTTCTCCTGGGGTACAACCGAATCTTTTTTAGAAAACGTAGACCTGATAGTATCATACGCATCTAATTTTCCGGCAAGGTCGACTGGTGAATTTAAATGTTCCCAATCATCTAACATATGTTGTTTGCATTCGACAGGCACGCGCCTTTTCATCTGGTCCGCTATGATCAGATCCTGAAGAGCTTCAAAAGACGTTACATTTAACTCTTTAAGCCAGTTTTCAAAGTAAGCACGTAACTCGAAGTAATAATCTCTCCAAGTAATTTCTTTATCTTTGCAATGCGTGAAAAACAGCTGCCTAAACCTTTCAGCGCTAATTTTAAACCTTTTTAGAAGTAGACCTTTAACATGTGAAAAATCTGAAGCGTTTTCTTCTTTTTCACGAGCAATAAGCGTAGATATAGAAGAGGGTACAACACTTAGTAAATAAGAAACCCATAGGTGTTCTGGTACCTTCGAAAGCTTTAACTGTCGTTCCAGGAGCACCAGAAACAATGTTACATCATCTGTCTCTGGCTTAAATGTAGGCAACAGCTTCTGGATATCTATTTTACTCTCTGGATGAGACATTATCCCTGCCGCATTACCACCTACCGCTCCACTGGAAACACTTTGGCTCTGAGCCTGTAACTTAAGCTTCTCAAGCTCAAAATTCATCTCAAACTTTTTTAATTCCAGTTCTTCCGAACGATGTTTTTCTTCTACTTCTAATTTACGCTGTTCTATTTCAGCTGCTTTTTGCTTTTCCTCGCGAGTCGCAATTTGGTTTCTGATTAACGAATTTACGAAATCAACTTCATACGAGGGAGAGGATTTAATCTTATCACGCAATTTGACAACAGTCATAGAGGGTTGTACATCTAAATTCATTTCTAAAGCGACCTGAAATAGGTCTTCTTTTCGTGCTTTGTTGAGGTCGGACATTCTTACCTTTAGCAAAACAACAAAATATATACCCCACAAATGCTAAAAATTCGATTTAAATAAATTGTTCCCCGGACGTGAGCTTTGCTTTACAACTCATATAAACAAGACATTAATAAAACAAAACAGTGAACTTTAACGTTAGCAAAATATACTTTTAAAATAATTAAACTTCATAAAACTTCATAAAAGTATCTTTAAAATTTAAACTCTATTTTTTTTTAAAGAAAATATACTTTAAATTATTGCTGATATAAACTAGTTTGTCATTACGTGTCATTTAATCAAAACATTATTTTAACTGATATAAAACTATAGTACTGAATTGTTGGCAACATTCATAAACAATGTTCTAAATAAGTCAAAACATATCTGAATAATTAAAATGTCAATCAATATTATTATCATATTATCATGTCAAGACTACGTAATATAGTTTTTTTCAACATAACTTTAAAAGAAAAGAAAGTCTTATTTCATAAAAATAAATAAATAAATAAATGCAAAAACTTACTCAATCTGTTTTAAAAATCGTATTCAATGCTATTTCAAAATATATCAAGAACTCTAAATTAAATGCTTAAAACAACTAGCAATAGAACACTCAAATAAAATTTCTAATTAAATTCTGTTACCTTGCGAAACCAACAACAAAACAAACAAACAAAAAAAATAATTAATAAACACATACCGTATGACACTTGTATTGATGGTATCAATGTATTTTAATATATTTTTTCACTATTAATTTAATTCCCTGTTTGTAAAAAAAAAGAAAAATAATATCAACGTAAATAAATGCTTATTTCATTATTTATCAACCCTTTTTTTTAATTGTTTTTCTTTTTTTTTATTCGAAGTAAGAAAAGTTGTTATTTAATCAAGATAAAAATTAAACATGCATGCAGAGAATGAAAATAAACAAAAGAATAAAAAATATAAGCATGGGGAGGGAAGGGGAATTACACAATATATAAATGAACTGTAAAATAAATCAATAAATTAAAACTAAAAATATGAAAAATTTTACAAATAGAAAACGAAATATAGACACTTGTGGAAAGAATGCATTCTTTTGATAAAATTATGGATCCATTTTAAGAAAGTAACTTGAAGATTAAATAAATATTGTTGAGTTACACCTGCAGGCACACGAACTGAAAGTTTTTATAAGAACAGAAAAACGTAAAATTCGCCATAATTCACAAACAAATATAAATGGCGTTAACGAAGCAAGATTAAATTCGAGAACATATATCGCAAACAAATGAGAATGGTGCTTGGCATAAGATTATTCCGTGGAAATTTTTTTTTTTACAGCATTGAAGAACACATTTCACAAACAAACGAGCAACGACTGCTCGTGCCATTTTCTTTTTCCTCTTTCTTACTTGTAGATAACATATCGAAATTATAAGCATCAAACATTTGTAGAATTAAGAAGATGTCAGAACAAATCAAACTATTTCCAGGTAAGGGCTCCAGGTTGGGCAGCCATTTTGTAAGAAGTCGTCTTACAAATGTACAAGAGAAGAAAGAAAGAAGTGATAACTTATCTTAATAAATATCTCGGGGCTTGCATTATTCTTTATAAACTTTTTATTACTTGAAAAAGACGTCACTCACATATAGTAGACTAACACAAATAGCATACAAATAAAACTTTTTAGATAATTCTGGCGCACGCCATCATCACATGATATGAACCACAGTTCACAACCAACATTCCAATATCACTAAGAAAAGAACATTTTTTTAATAGAACTAGTGTTGCCAGATTTCTTTTAAACGAGAAATATTACAACTACATTTATTTTTAATTTAGCAAAACTCAGGTCACGTGACGCGTGTGTCTATTTTTTTTTCTTTTATTCCTTTGGAAAGCGCGTGTTACAAATCTATTTAAAGTTTAAATAAAATTAAGTTTCCTAGGTATTTTTTGTGGTTTCCTTCAATGTGGGATTATCCTGTAATTGCTACATAATCTGGGATCATGCTTTTAAGGTTTTCTCAAATTTTAAAAAACTCCAGTTTTTGTTTGCTTCTTCTCCATGTTGGAGAGATAGACATTTTTAATTCATCCATCAGTCATTTTTAACCGACTTTAAGAAATGAGGAGGTTATCAATTCGAAGCGTATGTATTTTTTTAATGTATGTTCACCTATTACTCGGAAAATATCCAACCTATTAATTCGATTTTTGTGTTAAATGAAAAAGATTACTCTCAAATTGGTATCACTTCCATTTTATCAAAATTGGTTCAGTACTTTCTTAATAATTAGGCAAAAACTAATAAAATTAGTGATTTCCCGCATAATAACTTTCATTGTTGTTACCGTTTTCCCAATCATAAGCATAAAACTATATTTTCATCGGTGTAAGCGCCAAGTTGTCGCCAAGCTTGGCACCATTAAGTTAAATAGCGCTAAATTTGGCGACCAAAATGAGTCGCTATAAATGAATTCAATTTAAATTTAGCTGACTTAGTTGGCGACTTTCCCATTCAAATTCAGTAATGGATTTTTTCCAATCTGTTTCTTCGGATTTGTTAATCGCCAGTCATATTTACAATTATCAAAGGCCAATCGCATTTAGAATGTTAATTTAATGTACATTTATTAAATATGAAATGTTATTTAAAATGTTAAATAGTACAGAAGCAAAACTAAATTAATACAAAACAATAATTTACATACGTTTTATTGATCACATAACATCAGACTGGGGCACAAACTATTTACATATATATGTATATTATATGCATCTTATACCTATATTATATTATATTAAACAGCTATATATATGAGTGCTTGGAGATTTCTTTTAATTATTCCACGATAATAATAACAGTAATTTTCCAGTATAGGAGTTCTGGCTAGAGAATGAAATTTTTAAGCATATCTTATGACAATATATTTACTTTCTCAAATTTCAACATAGAAAAAAGAAATGTGTTACAGCAATTAGTATTACCGACATTGTTGGTGCGATGTATTTACATGCCAAGGACCTTAAATAGCAATAGGCAAATCTCAGTGAGTTTGCAATTTTGATGCCTTCTGCTGAATATTATTCAGAAATGGGAGCAAAAAGATGAAAGATCAGTACTTAAATGAAAATCTTGAATTTTAATCATATTATCCGACAAAAATAAAAAGTGGGTGATACTAACAGCTAATACGGTTTTAAGGAAATGAAAATATCAAAATTTGCTTACAAAACTTCTATGTTTTGCTGTACTATGCTTACTAAAATTCGTCAATTAGTAACATGTAGAGCGATCATGACGCATCAACCAAAACTATTAGATGTGAATGAAGACGGATTTTCTAATCTTCTGTAATCAAAGTCCACAGAAAAGTCTAGCGTGAAACAAAAATGTACCAGCAGCAACATATTGTAACGTAAAATGTTGATGTCATAAAAAGATTTATTTCATAAAAATACTTCTATACACAAAGTAGCTTTAACTAAGATATACTAATTGGCAGTGGAACCGAAAACGGAAGTATACTTAATAGTTTTTAAATCTCCACATTACCTAACATATTGCAAAAGATAATGCAATAAGAAGCATATGAAAAGAAGCATAAATGCCTAAGTGAGTTAAGCTGTTTTTGTGTTAAGAAAGACGAAATACATAACAATCAAAATGCAGCCATGATCACAATAAATTCCCTGTTGTATCAGAATTTTTGGATTTGGCGAAGAATTAACCAAATAAATTAAAATAAAAATAACATGCTGAAGTGATTAGCAAACATTTAACCATATTTGTCATTACATATACATTATACTTTATATATTAGCATTTAGATAATATCTCCGAATAAGAGTGTATTAATGCCACCATAAAATAAATTGCTGTTTTTAAATTATTGAAGCCTCAAATAAAAATGTACATAAACATATAATTTAGCACTAAGGAAATTTCATTAATGACAAGACATTTGATGAATCCTTTTTCGCATATTTTACACTCCAGTCTTTCTCCGGTCATCTTTTGATAAGTTATTGGGCCTCCCTACTCTATTTCGTAAAACCATTTTCGTAAGACGAAACTCTTTTTATTGTCAATTTCTAAAGACTAGTATTTTTTCATGAGAAAAAAATCAGAAATTTTCATTAAAAAAAGGAGCAAAAATTGTTAATTTTCAACTAAAAAGAGAAAAATAAACTTTTCTACCAAAAATAAAACCGACTTCAAAAACTACTGCAAAGTGAAAAATAATTTTTTTACATAATAGTAATAAGAAATTAAATTAAGAGTATAGTATTTACCATGCGTATTATTATATTTATGTACATTAGTTTGATTTTTTGGAGTCGGTGCCAGCCAGACTAGTTCAAAATTAAAATTAATTATCCAATGCAAATCATAACAAGGTTCAGCAAAAATGGTTGCCAAAAAAAGTCGCATCCTCAATCTGTCAACTTGGACAGCATCCTGCATTTTAAAATCTGTGATTAGCTGCAATTGTTTTACATAATATCTTGTATAAACGCATTAGTTTCACATTAATCCTTAATTTAGAACTCATAATTGTAGTTGCTAATCTCAATTGAAAATACACATTTATAACATTAGGAGAAAGGTTTAAAAAATAATAAAGTTAAATTTTAAAACTAAATATTAAATTATAAAAAAACTCGTAAATACTTGAGTATGTGTCTATTGGAAAATTACATGCCCCTTGGCTTGACTGGTACTGGTTCTAAAAAAATCGAATTAATGTACTTAAATATAATACGAGTAATACGCATGGTAAATGCTATGCTGTTAATTTAATTTCTTATTTCTGTTATATAAAAAAAATATTTTTTCCCCTTTGCAGTAACTTTTGAAGTCTGTTTTATTTTTGGTAGAAAAGTTTATTAGCCATCGCGTCATGATTTTTCGCAAATTGTAAATTTCAAAATTTAAAATTTAACTTCCACGTCATAGAATCCATCAACTGTTTAGCTGTACGAATTGCAGTATAAGTAAAAAAAATCGAATAAATTATTGAATTAAATAAAATTTAATTTAATAAAAAAAGTTTTATATCTGTTTTATAATATTAAATTTTTGCTATATTTTAACACTGACATTTACAATTTAATCAAGAAAAAAAAAATCTGACGTGATGGTTAATTAGGAAGGTCATTTTCAGATTCAATGCCAAACAAGTAAGAAAAATCATGCGTTAATCATAGATTATGAAGCATTTTCCAACACTTCTTGAAATAGTTAACAAAACTTCGTTATGGAGGGAAATAACGTATTATTGTTCATATCCAAAAATGTATTCCAATACTTTTGAAAAGCCCTGTATTTGATCTGTCGGTTAATATACAGATTATATAATGGTAAAATTTAGTTTAACAAGAAAACGCCTAACTGGTTGAAATTTTCCTTTCAGCAATTTATACTAACAGATGGAAACATACTTGAATACCTTTGTTTAGCCCTGTAAAATACAGAGTACCTTTAATACACAAAAATATTTTGCTAAAGTTTAGTTTAAAAATAAATTCTCTTTAAATTACTTAAATCAAATTTCTAGAAATTATCATCCAAAGGCGACCATGTATCCAGTTCTTTGCGTGACCCTGTATATCATTTCATCTATATTCTACAAACATTTCTTATTAAACTAAATGTAGTTCATCGTAAAAAGGCACAACATATTTAAAAACCACCTTTTAGTAAATTACTCTCATATTCAGTAACCTTTCCGAGATCTTTTGTGTAACCCTGTTATATCTAAATTGTGTAACAATTAGCATTTATATAAACCACATAATATGCATACATCTAGTGAAACTTAAAAGCGTGTATCATAATTAAAAATGCATTTCATCCATCTAACAGCCATCTTCCATAATATACAGGACTTCGGATAGAATATACTATTTGAAATCTTTTATATGCCCCTGTAAATGCTATGCACTAGTATTATGCATGAAATAACTCATATTAATCCTCAGCAACGTATATCAATTTGATTATATATGAAATCGTTTACCATAATTAAAATATGTTGCAAACAATTCCCCCCCCCCCTTTATTATTATGTATTGGAATTCTTTTGTATGACACTGTAAATGATTAATAACTATTCTTTCCACTGCATACTTTATAAAATGCATATTCTAGTGCACTTTGTAGATGCATATAAATTTGAAGATGTTTAACAGGGTGTAACATTTTTAAAATCCATTTGAAAGATTTTTCCAAATAAGCCGTAATGTAATGGAAAACTTTTCATTGTCCCTGTAAATAAACTAATCCTGACAGAACTTTCATTTTCAATAGGGCTCATGCTCAGGTAAACTTCATTAACGTCCAAAAATTTCACGGCAATCCGAATATATTTACGAGAGTTAGAGCGCGGCCGGATGGTCAGACAAACCGAATTCATAAACACTTTTCAACTTTATTGGAAAATGTTAAAAATGAAGGCCATTTTCATATTCAACCCTAAAAAATAGTAATAAAAAATCAAAAGTTAAAAACACAACCTATTTAACAGTATCTGATTTTTGTTATTTTTTAAATCTGACAATTTATGATTTACGAAAAATCCTGATATGATGGTTAGAAATTGAGGTAATTTTCGGATTCAACGATAAAAAAAAAAAAATACATAAAAGTTAAAAAATACAAATCATCGTCTTGTACTAACTAATCTAAAACTTTTTCTTAAACATCTTGGCGATAATCTATCGGAAATATTTGTGTTGTCCTGCAAAAATAATTATAAATGCTAACCCCCGAAATTCATAATAATATTAGATAGTCATCGGATTTACAAGGGTATGTAAAACTTAATCTCGATCGAATATTTAAAAGTGAGTTAAAGTTCAAGTATAAATTTTGAACTAAACTTCCTAATCTAATCACTGAAGTACCTTATCAGACAGTGTTGAATTCAGAGACTTTTCTCCGTTAGGGACTTGCCCCACCAGTGGCCGAGAGGTTCTGACCTCTTAACTGGTAGACGGCAGGTGCTGGGTTCAAACCCAATCGCGGCCTTCGGCCTAACCGTTCGGAGTTTTCTGTGACTTTCTTCGAACCTTGGATTTATTTGCGTAAATATGGGTTAGGTTCCCTTTGAAAGACCCCCACGAAGGGCATCCCACCGAATTCGGACCTATATCCCATGTGTAGATAATCGGCCGAAATAAAATAAACCAAACCGGGAGGAACTTTTGTAGCTTCGGGGGGGGGGGGGGGGGGCATTATAGAGTTCCGCGGGGGGGGGGAATTGCAATTTTTGATCATTAAAAACACAAAATCTCAAAATTTCCGGGGGGGGGGACATTTTATTGCTCCGGGAGGGAATGTCCCCTCCTGGCCACCCCCTGAATTCAACACTGTTATCAGAATAAACCGGGATACCAAATTAGAAGGAAATCTGAACATTCTGGATTAAAAACTCATTTATCTAAATTAAGGGGTTTATTAACAGCCCCTTTTTCGCATTTATACTTAACCAATGAACACCCAAAACTAATCAGGGAAGCACCCTATCGGAATAAACCTAAATACAAAATATGAAGCAAATCGGTTATCATTTATCAAGAGTTATCGCGTTAAATACATACGTACACACAGAGTCTGCGGGCACATTAGCTATCCAGCTTTGATAGCCTTTGAGGTAAAAATGGAATTCTCACAAGGAAGGTCTCCATACAGGCATACCCAGAAAGTTCTAAAAAGATTACAGAATGTTTTTCTCATATGGATAGATATGTTTATGAAAAAAATTTCGGCGGAACCCTGGCAGAATGTTCATAAAAAAATAATAAACATTTCGTTTATTTGGCGAATTATCATCGGTTGGCGGAAAAATAAAATTTCAAATGATACTTTTTTTTAATGTAAAACACTTTTTAAATTACTTCATGTTGAAATTGTTTAAAGAAATTAATTTTAATTACTTTAGTTTTGTCTATTTTAGATTGTTTTAACAAGAATTTCTTCATAATGTACTTATAATGAAAATTAACTATGAAATTTTATGAATTAAAATAAAATTTAAATTAATCAAAATTGCTTCAATCAAAAATTAAGTCCAATCCAATTGAGCACTGTCCATTCAATTTTGTTGCTATGGAAACAAAAACTTCTCTGATATTCAAATGCATTATTGCTACTGCAGCATTCTTCATCTGGCCTTTATTTTGTCATACGCTTAAATATATGAAAATGTATTTTTCAAATATTTATATTATTATATACATGTTTTACATACATGAAATTATTTTAAAAATGATAAAATTAAATAACTGCAGCAAAAGCAACATAAATATGTAGTACAATATCTACATGTATCAAGCTTTTTCATTGTTCAAATTTAAATTAGTTAAATATTACTTACATGCATTCTAAAAATTAATTGACAAGTAATTTTCAGGTGCACTGAAATTGTTTGCTTTTGGCGAGGAAAAGTGCTGCTTGCCAAATCGCGTGATGCTTTCGTCTTTTCGCGCCAAATACTTAAAATTATTTTATTTTTTTACAGGCTTTTTAGTGTGATTCCGCCGCTAAATTTAACTGATCCCTTATTACATACATGAATAGTTCAATTAGTATTTTTTTTCAAAATATTCTGAGTAAGCCCAGTATGAAGACCTTCCTTGTCAGATAAACACTTATGCAGAAACTTGCGCAAAAAATAACATCCATGATTTTCTTCATCGAACAGTAACATGGTTATAAAAATCTTTGTATTCCTGTGAATTTAAAAATGAAATGCATAATGTCCCTCCACTGGAGTAACAGGAGTGCAAAGGGTTAACTTATTTGGATAAGTTTAAAAAAAATACTTAATAAGAAATTCTTGCTTCAATTCTTAGAAAGAAAGTCTTTTATGAATCTCAGCAAGCATAGATTTATTTTTATATTGTGTTTATGCTTATTTTGAAAAAATACAGACATAAAGCAATAAATGTGACTATCTTTTTTATTAAAAACAATATTTGGTACTACTTGGTTATCACGTCGACCAAAAAACAATCGCAAGATCAAAGGCCAATAATGGATGATCGTAAATGTCATTCACTTGACATTAAATGTGATACACGAATTTATTACGTCATCAAATGATTTTTAATTTGATTTTTAATTTGTATTTTTATTATTTTTTCACTAATTTATTTGTTCTTTGTTTATTTAAATAAAAAATTATGTCAGTTTGTGTAATTTGGCTATTAGTTTGGCGATTTGAATAATTTGGCGAAATTGGTCGGCGGGATAACCAAGTAGTACCCATTATTTTTTCCTATAAAAGTTATTTATTGCTTAATTAATTCATTTAAATTAAGTTCATGCAAAAAGCTAACTTTGTCCAATGGGATTCGTCGAATGTCTCACTCTGCGGTAGTTTAATTAGATGGTTAATATTAACATAAATCGCATTTAAACAAAATATTGTCTTAAAATGCGTATTATTCAAATACGTTTTTCTTACTTAATCCAGTAGCTGATCAGAAGACGAAATTATACTTATTTCTATCTACAACATGACGAAATGTAAAACAGTTTTACATTTTTAAGACAAAAAAAGTCTATTGACAAAAATAACTTTCCAAGCATTTATTTTCGTACTGAAAGCATTGTTGGTCATTTCTTTATGGAAAAAAGCATTGTTATTAGAATTTCAAATACATGGTATTGTTGATTCTCAACAATAGACCTGATTTTCGATTTCTTCGAAAGGATTTCTATGTTGCATAAAATACGACCATTGCCATTCAAGCATGTATATAAAAATAGCCTTTTTTTTTACCTACTTCCAAAGAAAGAGATTATGTAATTCTTTTGTATGTTTTGTTTAATCCTTTATCTACCGTATAATGAATTCATGAAAATTTTACATCCTAAAGCATTTTACGCGAATTATTTAAACTGAATTAAAAGATTTACATAATCATTTAATAAACATTTGAAGGATTTTAGAAGGATTGAAGGATTTAGAAGGATTAATTAAATTTGAATTTACAGTGATTTTGTGCAATATTTATAGCCCCACTCAAATCTTTTATTTTAAATTGTTTTTTTTAGTATCTTGTAGAATTATAAAATGTACAAATAGTATGTTCTTACAATATAAATATAGAAATATTTCCGCATTGATAAATCTCCATCTCCCCCCTCCTCCCCCTAAGCGCCAAGAAAGCTGAAAAGATGCAAAGGCAAAGTAAATCCTCCCTTTAAAAATATTTTTGTTTTGTGTAACCAATAATGCTTTTGGAACAAGATAATGTAATGTATCTGTAACTCATTCTAAACAGTGTTAAAACTAACTGACGTATTAAACGAATTTTATAATAAAGTTATTTTAATGGTACTTATAAGTACCGTCGATAGATAAAGAGTTAATTTATAGTCCACAAACAACTTTTAAACAAACAATTCGATTTCGATTATTGTTAATTTTTTTGAGAAGGATCTCGCTTTGGTGATGTAGTTTATAGATACAAATTTATATGTCATATACAGGGTTGCTCAAAGAATTCTGATGATTTTCCGATTGTAAATGGGAATTACTGAACTTTGCTTTTCAGATGTGCTAATGCGTTTCCAAATGATTCATTTGACATAACACAATTTAGCTTACTAAATGGATTGGCACATTATTCAGAATGTGTTGCAAAGTGTTTCATTATTTATGCTTGATGTATAATGTTTTATTTCTTGTTTTAATTGTAAGCTTAATCTATGTTTGTTTCTTGCAACATTAAAATATCATCGAGACTTTAAAGTTTAATGTTATTTTATTCAAATGCAATACTTTATGATGCTATGTCAACGTAAAAGAAATGAAAGTTTTGGTCGTTTTTTTTAAAAACAAAGTTCCTGCTAATTAAATATATATTTATAGATAGTAGTAATAGAATGGCACAGATGTCATATATGCACCACATTGGCGCACTTTGTTTTTGACGCCAGTTTGGCGAAAACTGCTTTTTCGAATATCATTTACATATACAGGGTGTTTCAAAATAACGTGGACAAATTGATATGACAAATCAAGCATACGACAAGGTTAAAAAATCACATAGGAACATAGGGCCGCAAACCACTTATTTACCCACAAATACAGGGTGTTTCATCCTAACTCAATTTGGGTTGACGGTAATAAGTTTCAGAAAACTGAAGTATAAATGATAAAACATTTAACAGACATTCTCACCTTTGTTTTAAGTGTGATAACACCAAACAAAAGTGATAGATGTTTGCATTATGCGCACCAGCAATATGCACTTGACACCTCACATTTTGAACTGTCATAATCAGTTTATATGGTATCATCGATTGCTTGAGCAATACGTTTTTCGAGATTTTTTCGTAATGTTATCCCATTTCACACAAAATAAGGTACATATCGTTGCATTTTCCTTACAATATTTTTATTTTCTTTGAAATTATTACTTTCAAACCGGGTGTAGCTGCAATGAAACACCCTGTATTTGTGACTCAAGAAATAGTTTGCGACCCTATGTTCCTAGGTGATTTTTGATCCTTGTTGTATGCTTGATTTGTCATATCATTTTGTCCACGTTATTTTGAAACACCCTGTATACTGTGCTAATTATTTTCTATTATTTTGAAAAGAAAATAATAATAAATAAAAAAAAATTAATTGTTAAGTATAAAACAAAACAATTTATAAAAATTAAAAAAGAAAATAAGCAATTTATTAATTAATAAACAAAAATAGCTGGGTTAACATGTGAGGTATAAAATAGCCATTTTGTTCCAATCGCGCCAATGTAATGCACATATGACATCTGTGCCAATAAAGTTTATTCCTTGACATTATATGGAAAAATCTACCAAAAATCTATAATGTCAGCGAATGATGATAGGACTAAAGAAAATATTCTCTTAAAATGTTTTTAAAGTAATTGTATTTTTCTTACCTCATAAGAAAAGGTTTCGCCAGAAAGAAAAATCAACCGTCTGTTCATCATGCATACGACGAAATATAAAAATATTTTGAAGATGAGAAATATTCTCCGGAGCCATAATAGATTTTACAGAAATGTGTCTCCAACAATGTTCATTGTTCTGAAGGCATTGTTGATAATTTTTTTTTCGTAAAAGCATTCTTATAACACCTTCAACAAAATGTTATTCAGGATACAACAATGGACGCGACTCTAGAGAAGATTTTAGCACGTATTTCGATTTTGAAAAAAATATGACCGATTTTTAAAACTATTGTCCATATTAACGGGTTTTGAAAAGTTGTTTCTTGAATTTTCATCTTATTGGTAATATTAATCAGACATCGGATCGTTGTTAAATCTCAAAAAATAAAAAACGAGGGCAACCAAAATACATAACAACTATCACCATAATTTGTATATAACCATGACAAGAGAAACTGCTATCAAGAGTGATAAAGTGAAAGAAAAACTTTAATAAGAAAAACTAAAAAATTGACCAAAAATCAAATGGCAATGTTGAACTGTGCCCTAACATCAAATGTCGGCAACAAGACAAATCGGAATATATGGCTAGCGGTGATCCAGATGGCAAAGCGTCAAGTTCGTAGTCGAGAAAAATCATGGGTTGAGACTCACCGATAGCCCAAAAACCGCCATGTGCTCTAATGGCCCCTGGTGCATGTAAAATCCGTCGTAGGTGCAAAATCCTCAAAGCTCCCCGTGAATTATAACTCTGATGGAGGTGCCTAGTCAAGTGAAGATCTCGCACCTGATCATAGTTCTAAATTACGAGATCAAAATCGATAGTCGCCATAATATGAGTTCTGCAGGACAGTTAGCAATCTCCCCCTCCCCCCAGACATTACTTTTTAATTCCTTTCGCTTTCAACAACGTGCACTCTTAAAACGAAAGAGTAGATTTGGCATCTCAGGAAAAAGCTTTAAATGATTGGATCGTGAATGAGTTGTTTTTTAAACGTTTCACTCATCTTGATTTAAATTGTTTACTTAAATTACTCACCTTGATTTAAATTGCTTAAAATCAACTCGTTCACTCGAGTTGTTTCAACTTTTCATGAGAAGCTGACTTTCAAATCGTGAGCTGAGTGGATTTCAACTCGAGTTATTTTGTGGCTGAGGTTTTAAAAGAGTAAGAACAAATCGGATCAGCAAAATTCAAAGTAATCTAGAACAGGTCAAAGCAGTAACAAATATGATTAAAAACAAATAAAGGTACTACTGATACTGAGCTTTGTAATGTCCTCACTTGGCAGAATGTCAAGCCGATTCCATTCAGACTTAAGGGAATAGCATATGAGGCCAAGATTGCTTCTACGTATTCATGTAAATGATATTAAATATTGTTTTCTATTTTTTGTTCCGAATAAAATTTTATTTTAAATTAATTAGATTGTACACCTTCTATCAGTTCTCGGAATAACTTTTCCAAAATATATATTTTCTCCTACATTTTTGTCAGTTTTAATAAAAGCATGTCTTTTTTTTTACATTTATATTTATGGCTAAAACACAGTTTTAACGATTGCTTGTCATCTGACTTGGAGGCTATGCGAGAAATTCGCCAATTGTGACAACCTAAATATTCAGGGCACATGTATGTCATACACTCACTAGGATTAACTTGACGTCAAAATGGCGTTATTTTGCCTAATGTGGTAACCCTGATATTGTTGTTTATTTTTTGATAAACTGTTTATTTACCTTAATTTTTCTTTTATTGAAATTATATAAAATGTTTTTTGTTCTATAGTTATTAGTTTTTAAAATTTAATATATTTAAAAATTGTTTTATTTATTGTTATTTTTTTAAATAATAGAAAATAATTTAAAGATGTATATTTAACCAGTATTCGAAAATGAGGTTTTCGCCAAATTGACGTTGGAAAAAAATTGTTCGAAACCTTATAAGTATATGACATCTGCGCCATATTCATATCTAATGCATGCAAATAATATAAATAAACTAGCAAAACCCGCGGCTTTGCTCGCGTAATATAGTTGAAATACGCCAAGTGATACTTATATATCTGATTTTCATCAGAAGTAATAATGTATTAAGGAATCATTCAAAAACTTCCATTTAAGCCATTTATTACGCGCATTATTCCGAAATTAAGACATAAAAATAATACGAAGAACTAAAGATACTTCTAAATAAACGATAATTTAGAAAATATATTGAAACTTTTATGCTCAATTCATACATTCCATTCAGTATTCATCTGATGTATTTATTCTTTTTTAGAAACAATATTCCTACTTCATTTTTTAATTAATCATCATGTCACAATCTAAGTTTGTTTTTTAAGGGTCTACCATCTCTATAGGGGTAGTGATATTACCATAAAATGCTTATGTTAGAAAACGGACGGTCGTTAATTTACAAATTTTGATTTTGAAATCGGTTTGATATTTTCTACCAAAGAAACGTAATTTGGAAAGTTTTTAAAGGCTTTTATAAAATATTTATTGCTTCTGCTTACCCCATGTGGTAGCGGTTCTGGCATAGAACATAGAGGATCATTAGAATGTAGAATCATGAGACTGATCTATGTAGGAACGGAGAGTGTCACCGTTGATACAAAACCATCACTTTTATAATCGGTTTATTAATTCCTGAGCCTGCACAGAAATTGTAATTTACGAATTTTTTAGAACGCTTTTCTCACCGCTCCTTCACTTCACAACTTTTAATTTCACATTTACTACCGGCATTTCTTAGAAGACATCTATATTTTGTAAGTAACTACCGTGCCGAATTTAAAGTTTCTAGACTCCTTAGTACAATAGAATTCTTCATTTTGAATGCTTTTGGATCCTGCACCCTCTGTTGATAGTGTCACTGAAGTAAAATGTAGCTTACGTTTGTTATGTTTTAGCAGATTCTATCACCACCAATTTTCTTTTGAAATCAGTTTGATACGTCTCAGATTGCTTACAGATTGCCATTCAGAAAGTTTTTACTTTATTACCATTTATAAGTGTGCAGCATTTGCTGCATCGAAACTCTACCTCTTTTACGGACTATCGTTTTTCTGACCAATGAGAATGCCTTACTATTTAGTCAAGAAACAGATTTTTGTCAAAGCGGTGGAATGATGATGAAGCAAATCCTGCTGATTTTTAACAGTGCAGGGCGATTTTTCGTGTGCCCCCTCCCCCTTTTAAAATTTGAATTTTTAAAGAAATGCTAGCGATAATTTTTATCTTATAAGTAATTACCATGCTAAATTTCATGCTTGTAGTCCCTTCAGTAACACAAAAAATGCATTTTTAGAAAGTTTTTTATTCCTACACCTCTTTTGGATTTGTAGAATCGACATAAGATGTAGCCTATATGTTTCATTCCGGGCGAACACAATCATTTTGGTACCATTACTTTTGAAATCTGTTCGGTAGTTACGGAGATTAGCCCCTACAAACAAACAAACTTTTCCCCTTTATAATATAGGCATAGACGATATAAGATATGACCTATGTTTGATTCCACGCGAACACCATCATTTTGATATCACTACTTTTGAAATCGGTTCAATAGTTCTGGAAATTACTCTCTAGAAACAAACAAAATTTTCCTATTTATAATATAGGTATAGACAACATCAGATATAGCCTGAGTTGGATTCTGGGTGAAAAACATAATTTTGGCACCATTAGTTTTGAAATCGGTTTGGTAGTTCCGGAGATTAGGCCCTACAAACAAACGAACTTTTCCTCTTTATAATATATGTATAGACGACATAAGATATAGCCTATGTTTGATTCCGAGCGAGCACCATCTATTTGGTAAAATTACTTTTGAAATCGGTTCCGGAGATTAGCTCCTACAAACAAACAAACTTTTCCTCTTTATAATATATGTATAGATATAGGCGACATAATATATAGCCTATGTTTGATTCCAGATTTTCATCATGATTGTATAGTTACTTTTGAAATCGGTCCAGTAATTCCGAAGTTGTGGCATAGACATAAGATATAGCCTATATTTGATTCCGGTGATCAACATCATTTTGGCACCATTAGTTTTGAAATCGGTTCGGTAGGTCCGGAGATTAGCCCTTACAAACAAACAAACAAACTTTGCCTTTTTATAATAAAGGTATAGATAATGACATAAATTATTTTGTTTTACACAGTTATTGTATATAATATCGTTTATTTATTATTTCCTCTTTTAAATAATAGAAAATAATTTTAAAATGTGTGTGTGACTGATATTCAAAAATTAAGTTATCGCAAAATTGTTATAAAAAACATCGCGCCAAACACAGTGCTGTATGACATCTGTGCCAAATATTTTATTTAAACATCAAATGCTATTTTTTTAATTTACATTCTAATAAACATATATTTTACGATAATTCAATTGAAATTAAGTTGTCAATTTACTATCCGACTTCATAAAGAAAAAAAATGCAAGAGATTCATTCGCATGAATGGTAAAAAATATTAAACCACGAAGATAATAATTCTCAAAGCAGTCCAACAATGAATGGAAATGGACAATAATTCTCATGACGTCATAGTATGTAAATTGGAGACGCCATCGGTTAAGTTGTTTCGGAGAAATTTTTTGGGTTGGGTCACCTTTATCATTTAGGGTTATTAAAAATAGATAACAACCTATTCTCAGACCTAGTGAGTATACATATAAAATTTCATCAAAATCGGTTAAGCCGTTTCGGAGGAGTATGGCAACTAACACTGTGACACGAGAATTTTATATATTAGATAATGTACACAATAATGTAAAGAAACATATTTAAAAAATTTCTAATCTGGTATGTTTTAAAATCACGCCATGTTGCGAGTGAAAAATTATTAAGCTAAATTTAACAATCATACCTTTAACCTCTTCAGTCCCTGAGTACCCAAATGGGTACATCAGTTTTGTCCCATTTTATTAATGATACTCAAATATAAATGAAATTTCGATATAAGAATAATATGTTTCGAATTCTAAGATTCGAGCTAATGAAAATAAAACAAAAATCTAGCTCAGAAGTCAAACGAGAGAAGAAATAATTCAGTAATAATTAAAAATACTGTAATAATCGCCAGTAGCGAAGAGGTTAAATCGTCTTTTTTATTATTCTTGTCTTTTTATAACTTATTTCGTGTAACAGAATTACAATGTAATTTTAAAAACAGACAATTCAATTACAGAAACAAAAAGGTATTCCCTCCCCCCCCCCCCAAAAAAAAAAAAAACTCGACACATCTAGGGTTGTTTAATAAACAAACTCACCTCGAGATGGTACTAACTTCCCCATTTTTGACATGGACTCGCTCTTTTCGCCCATGCACAGTTCTGTCCAGGCTCCTTTCAAACGTGGTTCATCAGTACTTGGTTATCCCGTCGACCAATTTCGCCAAATTATACCTATTGACATAATTTTCATTTTAATTAACGAAAAAACAAATAATTAGTAGAAAATTAATAAAAATATAAATAAAAAATCGAAATAAAAACCACTTAATGACGTTTTAAACAGGTGTATCGTTTTTAATGTCACTGAATGTGTCACGATCATCCATTATTGGCGTTTAATCTTATAGTTTGGCGATAGTTTTCTGGACGACGGGATAACCAAGTAGTACCAAAATAAATAAATAACGATGTAGCTACAACGAGGTAAATCTCCGCGGCCATGTACAAAAACTAGGCACATTGCCAGGAAAATAGAGGCCTGGTTTGCGATATAATCTGTATTATAAAGGCCAAACGTATCTGTGCGTAACGCATACGTCATTTTGCGAATGGCAAACATTTTCCCCTGCAATTTCGGTTTTGCAATTTTCGCTACTGCAAATTTTACACTTCTGAACATTGCACATTCTCAATTTTTACATCGGCGTATACAGAAAAAAATGTACTTTTAAATGCAATTTGTTTGAAAGCTGCACTACAATTTATTTTTGAGATATTAATTTTTTTATAGTTTTTGTGCGAATTTTGTAATCGTGGCAACTGAAATGCGCCACTTTCTCTTAAAATTGAAGGAAAAAAAAGGAAATTAAAATTTCGTACGTAAATTTTAAGAAGATGAAAATGATGACGGATTTAGATTTCACGTGAAATTTTATGATAGTGTCATTTTTTTTTTCATTTTTACCAATCGTAAATTGATAACGTCATCATAATAACTTATCTTTATCATGTTTTACTTATTACCTATGCGATTAAAGTTTAATTTTAATAACTTGGACAACTGACTTTTATAGAAATGGTATTTTGTTAATTTTAGCTTAAAATAATATTTCTTTTAGGGTTAAACTGACCAATATAAGATGCATTTTTCACTGTAGCTAATTTTGTCCGTTGATGAAATGAAATCAATGAAATAGTTCCTTCTAAAACATTTTCTTTCGTCGAAGTTTGACGGGTTCCCTCTCGTATTAATAATAATAATAAATGCAATAAAACTAATAGAATATTTAATTTAAAAAAGTGTTTTCATCTATATTCTGTAATCTTAAATGCCCGGGTTAGTTTTGTTTGTTTATATAAAATCATTTTCAATATCCATTATGTATTTCCTTCGATTATTATTAGTAAATATTTATTCAGTGATATAAAACAAATTTTTTTTACATACATATACGGAGATTCAAGTCTGCGGCTTTTTGCACACCACTATTACCTTAGAGAAAATGTTGTTCTTTTAAATCGCTCAAACATGTAGAACATTTTCGATTATTTAATCTGTGAATTATCACTTGCTTGCTAAGCGTAGAACCAACATGGTGAAAAATGTCCAAACCTGGGATAGAACTCGGAACTTTTGGAATAGCGCTTCAAGTGCTCTATCATTTAAGTTACGAGGGTGATGCCCACCTCAGCATTCTCCTCTCTTATATGTTGGTAAGACTGCAACTGCAGCACAAGATGGAAGTCTTCATGAGCACACGATCTTGAGGTTAACATGATACACAAACAAACCCAGCACCGGTGAACACATATTAAAAAACTCAAGATCGTTTGTTCATGAAGACTTTTATCTTGTGCTGCAGAGCAGCCTTACCAACATATAGGAGTGGAAAATGCTAAGCTGGGCATCGTCCTAGTTGCTTAAATGGTAGAGCACTTGGAGCGCTATATTAAATAATCAATAATTTCAAGTAATTCTACAGTTGGAAATTTAAATATAGAACATTTTCTTTATTAAAATACTGGCACCCAAAAAGCCGGAAACTTGGTAGCTCTGCATGTATATCCACAGAGACCACTGCTATATTATTATCTATCTCAGCCTTTTGGGATCAACGGAATAAAAAAAATGAGGTATCATAAAAATATGAGAATAACATTGAATGTTACACGTGTTATTAATATCTTATATGATTGACAATTTATTTTCCTATACATACCATATATGAAGCATTTTGAGAAATACTTATGAAAGATATAAATATAAAAGTCCAAGAATCTACGAAAAAAAAAAAAGACTGGAAAATAATAAAGAATGACTGAAAAATATTCTATATTTTGAAACCTTTTATGTAAATGCTGCCTGATACATTCTTACGTGTTATATTTTTCCTATATAAAATTCTTTAGTCAACTGAAAAAAGGAACAATTATTTTTTCCTATTTTGGCGGTTTGAAGAAAGGAGATAATACAATAAAATATTAGATTACTCTACAGCGATATCACAAAAAGCATGCTTGTGCACAATATCGTTCAATTGGTGACGTTGTCATATTACAATATTCACGATTATCGTGATAGCTCTATTTCAAGATTTAATGCACAATTTTTCATCAAACTTCCCATTCAGTTAGTCCCTGGTATAGTATAGTGTTATTTAGTTTTTGGTATAAATCGCTCTGCAGGTGGCACTGCTATGCTGCATTTTTCACGATTTCGCAACTGTTGTATCTGAAGAACGAATGCATGGATTTTCATTAAACTTCAAATTCAATTAGAATCTGAAAAAAAATTATCCTCGTTAGTTTTTTAGCTCACAGGCTATCATAGCCTGAGAGCTTATGTGCTCGCCCGTTCTGTATATACGTGCATAACGCGATAACTCATGATAAAAATATCGGATCTACTTGAAATTTTGTTTATAGGTATATCCTGATAAGGCGCTTCCCTGATTAGTTTTTGGAGTTCATTCGATATGTATAATAGTGGGAACGGGGGGGCTCATGCCCCTCCCCTTAATTGATATAAACGGTATTTTCATGCAGAATTACAGTTTTCGTTCAAAATTTAGATATAGGATCATTCTGATGAGGAGATTCCGCGACTGTTATTAGGTGTTCATTGAATAAGTATAAACAGGGGGAACGGGGGTTCTAATGCCCCTCCCCTTAATTTATATAAATGGTTTTTCAAGCAGAATTGTCAGATTTCGTTCAAATCTCTGAATAGTTTTGGAAGTTTAATGGTTAAGTATAAAAGAGGGGGATAACTCCTCTTAAATTATATAAATGCTAAATGGTTGTTTATTAAGAATTATCCGATTTGCTCTGAATTTTGAATATAAACTTTTTATATGATAAAGCATGTGCTTGATAATTTAGAAGGTTCAATGATTAAGTATAAAAAAGGGGAAAGGGGAGAGCTGTTTTTCCTTCTTATTTTTTTTCGAACGGAATTAACGTAACCCTTGAAAATACAAGTGTGTAATGTACAATTAGTATGCATAGCCTGTGAGCTCAATGCCATCAGTTTAACTGGGCAATATTCTTTTTATTTGGTGTGCATCACCCGACAAGTGGCACTATTATGAAGAATTTTTTAAAGATTTTGCAATAGCTCTACCTCAGAAACTCATTCTCGAATTTTCATCAAATTTTAGATTCAGTTAGAAGTTGATATAAGTTGTTGCTGACTAGATTTTTGGGCAAATCACCTAAGCGGTGGCGCTGCTATTCTGCATGCTTCAGGAAGTTTTAACATGTATAAGGTAGAAGAAAGTTTTAGGATTGCCACATTTGACTAGTTTTTAAATGTTTTAAAGCAAATTCATACAAATTGCTATATCACCAATGAGCTCCATGATTTATATTTTAATTGGAAGCATTCGTAATTAAACATTGTTTTTGAAATTGTGAAATGATTGCAAAAATCAGTAAAATACTTTTAGTTTTGGCTGTTTTATAGTTGTCATTGAGCAAAATTATTGCAATCATGTACCGTATTGTAATGTATCTCAAAGGAATGAACCGAATATTGTTTACCATCGCTGATGGCTTTGTGATATGATTTTCAACGCAAAGAACACGCAAAAAAAAAAAAAAAATACAACGTTTATTTGGAAAACAATATTTTCAAAGACTATAATTTTAGACTTATAAATGATTTCTATATTTAAAAAAAGATAATAAGACCATTTTAATGATGATCAAAAAGTAGTTTATGCTATAACAGAGTCATATTAATATGCCTGCACTTTTAGAGTCACTTTAATATTCCTGGGACAATCATAAACAAATATGAAATGAAATTTCACTTTAACAATTTTCAGTGCTGTAAATTTTTAAATTTCTAAACATCGCACATTTTTAATTTTTACACCGTCGTATAAAGAAAAAAAATTACTTTTAAGTGCAACTTGTTTGAAACCTGTATCTAAATTTGTTATTGAGTTATTAGTATTTTTGCAGTTTTTAATACTTTTTTTTTGTCATCGTGACAACAGAAGTATTCCATTTCTGGGCGTTAAGCATGAACCAATCAGAAAACGAATGAAATGAAAAAATAGGAGCATTCCATTTTTGGACATCAAAAATGTCAATCAGAAAACGAAAAAATGAAATAAGTTGCGGAATTCAACCAATAAAAACAGCCAGATATACTTCAGATTTCCCAATTCTCTACCAAGAACAACAACTATTTTTCCAAATAGTTAAAAAAAAAAGTTATTTTTGTTTTTCACAATGTTTCTAAAAAGGTTAATCTCACTTAGCTTTTGTTGAAAAAATTAAATTCTGAACATTAAAATAAAATGGCTGATGTTCACGATTGATTATCAAAATTCGGATGAGCTTACTTCGGAACACTTAGCGCCATTATATAAACTGTATTTACTCGTGTATAACGCGCACCTTTTTTTCAAAAAATTAAGCCAAAACTCATAGGTGCGCGTTATACATGGAATAATTTTTTTGTGCTTGAAGTAATCGCACAATATGCATATGAATTAAGAAATGTATTCAAAGAAGGCATTGAAACTAGGAAAATCTTACTTCATAGAAGCATTGCTGCTTCTTTATATCACTACTTGCACTTTCTTATACGAAAACGTTAGCGACGTTATTTAAATGCTAATTAGCAATTTTCATTACCGTCTCTTACTCCTAACTGAAAACCAAGTTCTTCCGAAGCTCCTGTCATGCATGATATTTTTCAATTGCTTAAAATGATTTAAACAACGTTAAAGAGCACAAGTATTATAAAATAAAAGGTGTTAAAAGCATACAACTGTTTCGGGACTTCTAAAGTCCCATCATCAGTGCTAAAAAAGTGTAAAACGTAAAAGAAAGTCGCATCGTTAAATAAAATAAAACCGTGCATCT
Source organism: Maratus speculifer (assembly GCA_964019185.1). Classification (NCBI taxonomy): domain Eukaryota; kingdom Metazoa; phylum Arthropoda; class Arachnida; order Araneae; family Salticidae; genus Maratus; species Maratus speculifer. The sequence continues at coordinate 93,418,936 of OZ025302.1, forward strand.
GAGCGCCGCTAAGGCGAACTGACCAAATAAAATAAAACCGTACATCTGAGCTCGCCGCTAAGGCGAACTGACCAGAGGGTCAGTTCGCCTTAGCGGCGAGCTCAGATGCACGGTTTTATTTTATTTAACGACGTGACTTTCTTTTACGTTTTACATTTTTTTAGCACTGATGATGGGACTTTAGAAGTCCTGAAACAGCTGTATGCTTTTAACACCTTTTATTTTATAATACTTGTGCTCTTTAACGTTGTTTCTTTATTTAGTTATATATAAGCACAAAGTACAATCCTCCTCCCCCTTCTTAAAATGATTTGTTATGTTACTTGTTATTCAATAGAGCGACTTGGCAAGTTTTCAACCACCAACTTTAATCTTTGAGTCGGAGTACAATTTAATGTAGAACCTGATTGGCAAAGATCTAGTCAATCGAATGTTCGAATAATTATATCGAAGTTAACGTATTGATAAGTTAAGGAAGTGATCCACTTTAAGTTCTGATCAACTAAATAGAGAAATTTGAATAAGAGAAAACTAGCTAAGTCGCTGTATTGAATAACAAGTGACATAACAAATCATTTTAAGCAATTGAAGAAATTTGCATGGCAGAAGCTATGATTTAAGAAGCTTCGAAAGAACTTGGTTTGCTGTTAGATCTCACTTCTTTTACTAGCGAAACCTTTAACGAACTTGACATTCTTTCACATTCATGTTTTTGATAGGAATATAATAAATGTCTCATTAATGAATTATTTGGTTCAATTAGTTTTATTTAGATTATTAAAAAAAACTGTTATATTTCATTATAAAGATACCGTGCAGTTTAATCTCGTTACAATGTATGTCACTATAGCGAATTTTCTAGTTTAACGAATATTATTTGGATTATTCAAAAAATTCTATTATTCTATTTCATCATAAAAGCATTCACTTTACCGAATTTTTCAGTATAGCAAATTTAATCATCGCTCCCCTGCCATTCGTTGTAACGAGATTTTACTATACAGTAGAATCTCGTTACAAAAAGGTGTCACTTTAACGAACATTATTTAGATTGAAAAAATTCATTATGATTTTTCATTATAAAGATATTCACTTAAACGAATTTTTCAGCACTGCGAAAAAAATCAGTGCTCCCTAGTAATTCGTTGAAACGAAAATTTTCTGTAGCATTATATTTTCGTAAATTAACAAACAATCGTTTTTCTTTTACAGTGTATACATGAGCAAAATATCTTTTTTTGAACTGAGTTGACTTTATAATAAATATGCATTTCCTAAATAAGGAAAATTTAGCACTGCATATAATAATCTTAAAATGCAGAATGAAAACATTTTATACCAAAATTTAATACATTTTAAAGCATTTTTCAGAAGTCATTTTTCTTAAATTTAACCTTACAGCTTTTCTGTTTCACTTATCTAATAGTTTTGGTATATTTTGAATCTTAACATGATGCCGAAATTCAAGAAGCGTTCTTTTAAACATGAAATGATTCAATATTAGCTTGGAATTTTCATAAAATCAAGAAATGTTATCTTTTTTTATTGTATTTATCACGGCAAATAAGCTTTTGTTTACAAACTGAAATATTTTACATACTTAAACTGGATATATTATATTTCTTATGCTAAAAACATATCTAGGAAAAAACGTTAACCTAAAATATTTAATAGTCGTACTTTTATGTTATAATGTAGGGGAGAGGGGAGCACCTTTGTACATTTTTTCAGAAAATCAATATATTTACTACTCGAATTATATTTTTTGAGTTTTAAATATTACATAATAAAAACAATGCATTTCTTTATCATATGAACCATAAATTAAACATTTTCTAAAGAAATTAAATAAGTTGTGAGGATTTAAAAAGTTGAAATTTTTTTATTCAAACCTGCCCCATGTAGGGGTACCTTTAAACAAGCAAGGGAACAAATGAATAAAATATGAAAATATTGAGAGTTTTTATAAGATGTTGCATATGTTACAGAAATATAAAGTAATAGGAATAAAATTAAACAACTACATTTTGTTGAAATTGCTAACTTTTTGTTATTTAACCAAACTTAAGTCCATCAAAGTTGAAGTCAAAACTCATTGTTCATAAAACACAAAGTGTCCCTCCAAGTTGTGTTTGGTTGTGAAAACTTTTTTACAATATCCTTGAAATACACCAATGTGATATCTGACGCTTCTGGAAAATTAAAATTTTTCATTCGCTATTTTTTTAAGAGACCTGATATAAATTCCGTTTTATACGTAATGGAAACCAGAAATAATGTTTGGAAACCTGTTATATCATGAATCATTATTTTGAATCCAGGATTTGGAATTATCCAATAAATGATGTTAGATTTGAAACTTCCCATCACTGATAGATACAAAGTTTGGAACCTATGTGTGCAGTAAGGGGAGTTGTTAGCAATATAAATCCAGGTTCTTTGACATTCTTAATTAACCTTTTTTCATATAAAAAAAATCAGAAATAATAATATTTAGATATATTTAAAACTCTTTACTTCACAGTTTTAAGTGTTCTCTTTAAATTATTTCAATTATTATTTATCGCCAGTTTATTCGGTATTTTTCCGCTGTTCAATGGTGCCCCATCACATGGAATTCAACTTTACAACAGTTTGCTCAATTCGGCTGAAGAATTTGAATAAAACAAAGCTTATAAACTAAAGCTAACATCTTTGTTTAAGCATTGAACAATAAATTAAAATTTTAGAGAAAGAAGTTTGTAAACAAAAATCTTACAACAATATTTTCTTAAGTTTAGATTCAAAAGGGCGAAAAATACGTATCTTGTTTAGACAGTACTGTTCATGCAAAATGGTACAGCTTTGTATAATTATTCCCCTGTAACAACAGTAATGTTTTTCCATAAACATTTTCTTAAAATAATTTATCTGAAGGAAAATATTTAGAGTGTTCAAAGGTGCCCCCCTCTCTCCTATATCAAAATTTAAATTAAAAAAAAAAAAAAAAAAAAAAAAAAATTGAAAATATTTTCTTAAGGTAAAGTGAGAATTGATTGTTAAAAGTAAATAAACATTGCAGGTTTTTTTTTTAGCCTCCGATGCTATTTCTTTCAGACAAGCTAAAAAATGTCGTGTCATCAGCCCTGAATTTTCTACTGAACCGATTTTGATAATTATTATTATTTTTTTTTTATGAAAGCTATTTATTTGTAGTTGTGCCCATTTTAGTTATTTTTTAATTTATTTCCATTTTTATATTTTATTTTTAATTTTAAATTCTTTTTACGATATTTGTTCAAAATGGTGGCAACTCAGTTTAGCTTTTCTCTCGATAATAAAAATTTATTTTCCAAAATGATTGCGTATAATTATGCACTAATTGAGGTAAAAAAATATATATATATATTTACAGAGAAATAATATTAATAATGTAAATAAAATAACAGAAAATAATTTATGATAAAAATTAATGTCTAAAGCAAAATAAGAAAAATTTCAAATGAGGAAAATTATGTCATTTAGAAACCAGATAAAAGGGAATTACAATATTATTACGGATACCTTTTTCATATTACTAATAACAGTAACTTTTAAAAAACATTTGAAGAGAAGATGACGTCACTATTTAAAACATCGCATTTTTACTCATAACGATATTAGGTACTACTCTGTTATCCCGTCAACCAATTTCGCGAAATTATACAAATCACCAAATGAATAGCCAAATTATACATATTGACATAATTTTTATTTTAAATAACAAAAAAACAAATAATTAGTAGAATATTAATAAAAATATTAATAAAAAGTCGAAATAAAAATCACTTAATGACATTTTAAACACATGAATCGTATTTAATGTCATTGAATGTGACATTCACGATCATCCATTATTGGCATTTAATCTTATAGTTTGGCGATAATTTTTTGGTCGACGGGATAACCTAGTAGTACCTGATATCACATTTCAATATTTCTTTTCATTATGGACACTGAGATTGAAATTTTACTTTCAGATGACTTCAGTTAGTGAAAAGAATGTCACAGTAAAAATATTTTTTTTTCTATTAAAACTATTTTTCTGGGAGTGCATGTAAAATAAAATTTATTGATTTTGCCGGCACTCAGATTAGAATTTTAACTGAAGATGTGCGAGTATTTCCATGCAAAATTGTAACTGGCAAATTTGACATTTAGATTGTAAATATATTTATTATATATTCAATAATGTAATTACTTTTGCTTTTTTTTAAACCAAATCGATCGGATCTTTTAAATATTTCACTCGTCGAATTCGACAGGATTCCACTCCTTTTATTGTTAAATTGCATTTCCTTTTACTCAGAGTCTATAAAAAGAGCGTTTAAACTAAAGAAAAAATCCGTTTTTGATGAATCTAGTCAATGAAGAATTAGCACGTCAAATTGTATCACTTTATTATTCCGCAATTCCAATGTCTCAGAGAGAAATTGCTATTCAATTGGCAATTTCACGCCGTTCTGTTTGCTATTATATTGATAAGCACAAGAAAAATGAAGTTAGTTCATTGCAATCTAAACGAGGTCGCCCTTCTAAAAAATCTCTATCGATTTTTTAATTTTTTTTTTCTAATCGGAGGTGAAACTTAATTCTGCAATGGCAGAATCTACATTCAACTTTTTTTTTTTTTTTTTTTTTTTTTTTTTGTAAAGGAAAGGCATTTTTTTACTCATAGGGTAATCGAATAAAAGAAAAATGGCTTGACAGATAAAGTACATAGCTACATATGTTTGTATATCGACAAGTTATACCTAACAAGAAAGTAGCGCTATACACATACATATACATATATACATTATATGGTCAAAGGTGACTGGGCTCTTGCGATTTTGGATATTTTGTTAAATATCGAGAAAAATACATGAGGAATTATCTTGGGTAAACGTAACAGTACAGGACTTGCATTTCCTTGAAGATTTTTTCCCAAAACTCCATAGAGAGCTGTCAAGAAATTGAAAAAGGACGAATATCTTTCTGATGACCCTATCAAAACTAATGTAGCAAAAGCGTTCAAACTGTAGATTATGATTAAGTAACTTATTGTAATAGTGTTCATTTTTATGAGGATAGCATGTATATTCGTAGAGAAATTTGGGCTTTTATAAACACACAGTCCATATTTTTTCCAAGTTTTTTGCTTATAATTTACAGAGTTCTTAATATAAAATAATGTACTTTTCCGAAAATATGACCAACAATATTGTACATCATATCCTGTAATCAGAATTAAAAAATAATAAAAATTGTATGAAAAATGAGCAGGTCTAATAAATATATTTTTACTGCGCATGTGTGAAGGCTATCACAATTTCATTAGCATATTGTGTTAACTAAATGTAGGCTAGAGCAACTTTTGTGAAAGTATCAAAAAGATAGCTTGAAAATTCTGAAAGTGATCGTTGATAGATTAAGTTCAAAATCCGTTATTCCCAAAAGGAAGCATAAAGACGATAGGATATATCCATATATCCATTGGTTAGTGTCAATATAGAATACACAATATGGACGTACATATATATTTAGATACAACCCAATTTGGTTGCTAGGCGTGATTAATACTATTGACCGAACTTCAGCGGTAATTATTAATAACTGGTAAATTCGATTAATATGCAACATTTATCAAATTTACATAAAAATGTGGTTATTTTTTATAATAACCGGTTATTATTAATAATAACCGATTATTATTAATAATTACCGAGTTTATCAAATTAACCATAATATATATATGGCAGTTGCGGATTAAAAAAAAATTAAAAAGAGATGTCCGCTATCCAGGAATGTGACAAGAGAGGAAATAATAAACAAAGCAAAAATCAGTATTTTTAAATAAATTTGATAGTTCGAACACTTATCTTTATCAAGTGTAAAAAAAAACGGTGAATTTTCAAAATTCTGCGCCGATGAAATAATGTTCTGAAAAGAATGATTTTTGGACTAACATGAAATGCAGTCATAAAATTAGATTTGATTTTTAAGATAAACATTTGCTACTTATGAAAAAAGTGTTTTTAACTCTTTTCAACATAGTTAAAAAATATTCATGGTTTCGATTCGCCCGTCTTTCCGTCTGCCGTTTGTCCTTGATTTAACTTGTATAAATGTATTCGGAATATCATACAATTCATACATATTACTGAGGTTTATTATGGCATATTCGGTATTGAAAATGAAGTATGTAACATTTATAATATAAATAATATGAAAGCAAATCAAAATGCTTCACTAAAATACATTACCAAAATAGGTGTGATTATAAATATACTAATGGTTTTCAAAATTAAAAACACTAGATATTAAAAGTATATATAAAAGCAGTATAAATGCCTTTGGCTAATCACAAGCTATTGTCAAGGAAAAAAACTCAGTGTATTTGTATATCAGTCGAGTCTTTCTCCTTGAAAATGGCTCAGGTTAAACCTAAAGCACTTTTGATACCTTTATATATATTTTTTTACATCTAGTGTTTTTAATTTTGAAACCATTTCTATATTTGCCACATCTGTGTTAGTAATTTATTTTACTGAAGCATTTTTGAATGCTTTCATGTATTTTATATTGTAACAAAGGGTAATTTAGCGTTTTAAATGGACTATTTATAAAATCAGTTTATTAACAATAGAATTTATGTTTCGTTTACAGGGACACTCAAAAGAATTCCGCTCCATTTTGGTGTATGGAGAGAAAATCGTTTGTGGAGTATTTTAATGATACTATACTATTTTACATACATTGAAATTGAAGTATGTGAATGAAGTTAATATGAAACCGTTAATAAATAAGAGGTTTAAGAATATGTTACTAAAAGATCCTTACTGTAGAATATGGTGTGCAGAGAATTTATCGTTTCTTTACAGATACATTTAAAAGAAATTTATTACATTACGGTCTACTGACAAACTCTTTTTCAAAGTATTTTAATGATCTTACGCTGTCAGGACTGCACAATAAGATCTCAAGTACATGTTGAAGGAGAATTTTCCAACTGCGATATGCATTTTTTAAATGAACTCAATTTTAGTATACTATGTACTAAAATTTAGTATACATACAAATCTATTCGGCAGAATAACTGTTATTTTTTTTTATTGATGCCGCATATTATGCTTACATATTAATTATACTTTATTTTCGCATTATTTTCATAGTAAAAAACAACTAAACATTTCTTTTTTTTAATTATACATTAAAAAATGATATACTATTTTTCGTTAAAAAACTTTTCATATTATTTTTTTTATAATTAGACATTAAAATAATTCTTTGCAAAATAATTGAATTTACAATATACATATAAACTATTGGATTATATATACAGTCGACTCTCGTTAATTCGAAATCGGATAATTCGAATCTTTGCTTAATTCGAACTAGTCATGATGTCCCGAAATTTTCAATGACAGAATAACGTTAAAAAATTTCATTAATTCGAACTTATTTTCTCTTGACTTCGTTTAATTCGAACTAACGAGAATTCCGATTTTTCATTTTTCTTTTCGTTCTCACGGATTTCGGATCATTTGAATAACTTTCTTTCTTTGATTTTTGTGAAAATTATTCTGACCGAGTATACATATAATCAAATGCATGTGATATCCACTTTTTTAGTGCCCCGTCTGTCCATCAATGACGCTTTAAATTTTTTTCCACTGTGTTTGTATTGAATCTTTCAACTAATTTATGTATTTATACATTCTAATTTAATATTAAGTCATAGTCTAACGATAAAAGACGAAATAAATTTTAATAACCCTATAACATTAATTCCTTTGTAATGGTACCATATTAAGCATATTTTCATTTCATATATCCCATAATTCGAACATTTCTTGTGGTCCCGATGAGTTCGAATTAATGAGAGCCGACTGTATATATTGCGAGAATTGTCAAAATGTTTTGTAAAGAATTATTTTAATGTAAATATTTCGTCCATGGCTGTAAGAATGCCCCCCCCCCCCTGCATACTATGAAGAGAGATACACCGTTAACATTACGAAATGGGCGACCAAGAAAGGCTTCACCTTTCCTGTGCATTACAATGATGTTTGAGTACGTTTATATTTAAGGCATTAAAGTAATTTAAATCTTCTAGTTTGAACGAGGTTTTAAAAATCATACACAGTGATTTCACCAGCACAAATTGTACGCATAAAACTAAGGAAAGAAAAATCTTTAAAATGTCAAAAATTTCCCACAAATATTCTTTATTCCCTCTAATGAGGGAAATTTCCCATGAATTACCATCACTGGCCAAGCATTTCAGGATTATATAAAGAAAAAATTCTTTTTTTTGAAAATTTCTGGTGTGAAAGCGAAATTTTTGAGTTTTAAAGAACTCTATTAATATATTTTTTTCATGTATTTCCTGTATTAGAGAAATTTGCCAGTTTGGCGGTTTTTTTATTCAAAAATTTCAAATTCATATTGGAAACTTTTAAAGAAGAATTTTTCTTTATGTAATCATGAAATGTCTGTCTTAAATAAAGAAATGAATAGTATAGAAATTTTCCGATATGAATAAGAAATTTTGAGATAAATATGGGACCAAACTGTCCCCCCAAATATTTATACTTCAACACGTCATTTGCGCCCTTAAATTCCTATATAAATAATGATTGTTAGAATGTCCTGTACCAATCTCTAAAATTTGAACTATGAATTTAGAACCATCCCCTATACTTTTCACTACCATACATTTCACTACTATACTTTCATCTACTATGCTTTCCTCACTAGTATACTTCTCACATATTTTCCTTCCTATACTTATACTGTGTTGGAAAATGTTTCATAATAAATGCTTCAAACATGATTTTTCGTTCTTTTTTAAATTTGTTCGTAATTATGTGATTACGTAGCATCTAGAGTCGTCATTCAGTCCGTCCGTTCATCTGTCCGTCTGAACGTCCGCATATAACATTCAAAAATTGCCCAACCGAATCGTTTTAAATTTAAAAATTGTTGCATAATTTTTTAGAATCTTTTCAAATTTTATGAAAATCGGATGCATAGTTTAATTACAGGGCAATCAAAAGTATTCCGTCACATTACGGACGATAAGAAAAGATAGTTTCAAGTGCATTTTAATGATGTTACACTCTTTAGAATATAATAAAATTGATACACATCTATGAAGTATGTGCTAAAATGTACATTCCGTACAATTTGTTGTCCAAAGAATATTTGTTATTCATTTACAGGGTCACACAAAAGTATTTTATTACATAATGGTATAGGTGGAAACATTGTTTAAGAGAGTTTTAATCTTATTAAATTATTTCACATTTTATGAAATTGATATGCGTTGCTGAAGTTTACTACAAATTACTTCCTGTATCGTAGAAAGCAAATAGTATTTACAGGGACACACAAAAGATTTCGGCTACAGTATCCGAGTACTGCATATTATTACACCAAGATTTGAATATTTTTAAACTTCGTTATAGTACACTGTAAAAAAAAGGGTCGATCTACTAAAAAAAATTTAGTAATTCTTGTAATTACTAAAAAAATTTTAGTAATCTTACTCGGTTACAAGGAATCTGTAGGAATTACTAGAAAAAAGCTTGCAACGAATAGCGTTAATAGTTTTACATTTTTAATAGCTATTACTAAAACTCACTTGGCGTGGCCCTGATAGCCTAGTGGTCATAGCACCGAACTCCAGGCTTAAAGTACCTGGGTTCGATGCTGGCCGCCGCCAAATATGCATCGAATGTAAATAAAGGGATTATGAAAATCCTGTCGTAGCAGTTACTATGGGTAATTATCTCTGAACTTTCCCTCCTCTTTAGAAATATTTCAAAATAGAGTAGGTAGCAATGTTTGGTGCTGCCATCTATTACGGCTTTACCGAAAATCTTCCGTTTCAGAAGTCTCTCTTTTTACCCACTAGATGCAGCTCGAAGGAAGCTCCTGCCCTTCGGGCACACGTAATGGTTACTAAAAATAATTTTGGAGCTATTACTAAAATTTGATTGGTGGCTCATACTAAAAAGTTTTAAGTTAGTTATAGAAAAAAATTCTTCTGTTCAGTTTACAAAAAAAAAATGTTTGTTTCACTTGCAAAAAAAAGTTTGTAATGGTTACTAAAAAATTCTGTGGAATACAAATTTAATAAGAAATTTTTAGTAACTTCTTGAATTTTTTTTTTACAGTGTACGGAGGCACCTCATTTGCTACGTTTTTCGTGCAATTTCCTACTTGTTTAAATATATTTTTACTTTTACATGTTTTCCTTATTATGCTTTTTGGTAATAACAATTCAATAAATAAAAGCTTAAATTTGATTGTTCCTCTCTTTTGCTAAGCAATATATAGTACCATTAATTTCATATCTTTATCTATGGATAACAGCATCACCATATCAGAGTTTTGTAAATTAGATCTATGCTCTAGAAATTCGTATTTTTCTGAAGAATTATTCGTTTTTTTTTATTATTATTAATGCAGATTTCTGTCTGTGGAGCTAATTAAGAACCGCTAAAGAGGTGAAACCTTTGAAAAAGTTTCTATAAATGGCGCTTAAATCCTCCTTTTATTTTTAGCTTTTTGTCTCCGGTTGAGGAAGCAGCTGTTTCGTACTGCAGCGTGATTATAAATGAGGACGACAAATAACTAACTATCTAGAGGAATATCCCAAATATTACTGTTTAATAACATATTATATTTAATTTTTTATCAATAGTATTCATAATGTTTTATGAACATAATTTGAAATTTTTTGAAATTTTGTTAATCTTATAAAGTGTTTTTAAGGATACATATATGTAATAATAATTAAAATTACAAATAAAAAATCATAATATTTATAATAATAATAATAATAACCAGCAATAAGAATAATTACTATTAATGCAATAATATTGTTATATGATTGGGGGTGATGTTGATTTGAATCTTAAAAAAAAAAAAATCTCAAAAAAAAAATTCTTATGTTACAATTTATATTTATTTCGAATATTAATTTAAAATGATGTGTATTTTTAATTTGTATTTATAGTTTAATACGCTTCATACTGTTTCATTAGATTATATTTATTATATTATATTCATATTATCATATTAATTCTAATATTATATCCATATTTACGATTATATCATATTCGTATTTCACATTCAGAATAATTTATTCGATGATTTATTTTTTTCGAATATTAATTTAAAATAATGTATATTTTTAAATTCGTATTTATAGTTTAATATGGTTCATATTTATTCATTAGATTATATTTATTAATCTAATGAATATAAATTATATAAATTATAATGAATATAAATTATATCTATTAACAAGAACAATATATCCGCGCAGTACTATATTATTTAGCTTGTCCTAGTAGTGCACTTTGATATTCTATAAGAAAAAGTTTAAGGTACTATTGCTTAAATAAGATATTAAGTGCTGAAAATGGATAAAAACGTTATTTTGACTATACTTTGTGGCATCATAATAATGTAAAGTAATAATGCCCAAGGAAACAAATAAATTTTAATAATCAGGTAGTGTTACACTAACAGTTTATGCCAAAAGAATCTTGGGATGTTGTTGCTTACCAGAGATATATTGCCCTCCAAACATAATGGAATTTCATTTTTCATGAAAATGGCATTCACAATCTTGAACTTTGACATTTTCTATAGTGAAGAGGAAATTTTTTCAGGGCTTCAAAATTGGACATTATTCATTAAATATATGTGCTTCAATATATAAAAAAATCAAGCAAATCAAAAAATACAGCTATCACACTTTCTCCGATTTTCAAAATATTAGCTCTTAAAAAATTATATATATTTTCTACATTTTTGTGACTTTTAATGAAAGCATATTTTAATAAAACTTATAATAAGTTTTGTTTCTTAAATAGCAAGTGTTTTTTTTTCTGAATAATTAAAATTTTTACTTTGAGGCCGAACCCGAAGACAGGCCTGCATAGAGCTCTGGTTGAGTCGTCTCACCTTTATCACACACACATGCACGTGATTACAATGTTTACACCATGTGCAATAAACTATGTGAAAATAAAAAAGATTTTTTTCTGGACCCCAAAACTAAATTATATTAAAAAACTAATTAAATTTCTAATTTAAAATACTTGTCGCAAAAAGTTAATTTACTCTTTTAAGAAGATTTTGTAAGTAAAAAAGTAGGCAATGAAGGACAAAATTGTACATTATAAATTAGTTTTAATATTTCCCTTGTTAGATAGCTCGGAGTTTTTTTTTAATGTCATTAATTTATTATAGTGTTAAGCTGTTTCTTATTTGTAAAGTTAATTTGTTTAATTATGCAAGGAATGTTAAATCCCGAGCAACGTGTTTACTGCACTTTTAATTTTGAATGTCTTCAGTTTTAACTTTATAAAAATAATTACTTAAATGTTTAAAAGTGTTTATGTAGCAAAACAGCATTGAAGAAATAATTACAGAAACACTTACTAACAAGGAATTTCATGTAATCAGAAAAAAAAATCAGTTTTTTTTTCCTCAACAAGTACAGTTGTGGAAAAAAACTAGTCGTTGAAGGCCACCGTAATACTTACCCATCATGGATATGCATAATATAATATATGAAAATAAAAAATGTGAAATCTTTTTATACAATGCATTGCAATTCCAAAACAAAATTTAACCGTATATTTAAGTATTGTTAATATACATATAATGCTCTATTAATGAGTTGCTGATGAACCCATTTCGACAAATTATATAAAATGCCAAACTACTCAAGTAGTTCCGAACTGCGTGAAAGAAACATCCTTATAATACCAAAAGTAATAATCATATTAACTAACACTTTATTGCGTCGAATTAAGCGTCTCATTTCCAATTAAAATATACCTCTGAATTGAAATTTGAATGAAATATAGGGTCATGAAAAATCGGAGAATGTGGAAAACATGATTACAAACATCTCGGCAACTAATGATCCGATTGACTTCGTTCTTTATGCAAAATTTGTGTTATTTGACTGCCTTTTTACGTCCACTCCTTAAAATAAAAAAATTCGAAAATTTTTACATACCTTTATTCAGAACGAGTTTTTCGAGAGTCCGAACAAAATAGTTTTGGATAATCCAGGTTACTGATATTAAATAGGCTTCGTCCCATTCTTACATGCTAAAATTATTGTAGAAGAAAATTATTGGTATCAAACGATTGGAAATAAAGTTTACTTTTAAATGATGTGTATAAAGTTTGCTTTGGTGGCCATCTACACGTTAAAACAAACCCAAACTGCATTTCTACAATGGAAATATCCAATTTTAACAAGATATTTCAAATCGTTTTTTCAAACTATGCCTATACACCAAATTTCAAGTCATTTGAATCATAAGTTTTTGAATTATAAACATTCTAAATTTAATATTTTATTAATATCTTCTGAAATTATACTCCTAATGTGCTAATTTTTTATATAGCAATAATATTAAAATACCCAAACATAAATACGTTTAATTTGCAATTTTTATAATTTTATGATATGAATTATGAATTATAAAATTAATATTCGAAAAAATTATGAATTGCAACTACAGATTTTTTTAAGAATTTAGATTTATTAAGTCTTGCTTTATGGAAATCCAAAATTTCAAATTTTTCTTCCAGATAATTTTTAAATTATGCTTAAAAAACGCAAAATTATGGTTTAAGGAGCCATCTACGATAAAAGCGACTAAGGAAAATCGGTTCTTCGAATGGTATCATTTCTTGAGTAAGCAATTTTATTTGCGTAACACAATTTATATATCAAAGATTAACAAAATAATATTAATTTTAATGATAATGTCTATGTTTTTTGTATGTGTGTGCGTGTGCTACTTCGGTTTTTTGAACGCGAGGATATGTACTAGAGAGTTGATAACTTCCAAAAAAAAAAAAAAAAAAAAAAAAAAAAAAAAAAACAATATTCTGGAGATGAAAACTTAACCCTTAATTGCTGTGACAAAAATTGTCTTATAACAACTGTGAACGGTCTGTCAGACCGCTTAATCTAAAGATGAATAAAAAGTAAAATTAACTCTCAGAATACTATTTTTGTATTAAACTTTATATACAGGACTATTATAAATAAAGTTCAGCTGATCAAAAGTCCTAGAGATAGTAATAAGTTTCCAAACGAAACAAAATTGGACCAGTATCTATAGTTAAACTAAAAATTATGAGTTAAACTCCGAAACTTTAAAACCTCAGTGGTCTGAGAGACCGCTAACAATAGTTAAGGGTTAATGCAATGTAAAAGAACAATGTATGGGTGCCTATATGCCGCATAGAAGCAACACGGTTAATGGAGCTAATATTTCTCTATTCTCAGAAAGCAATATTTACAAAAATTGGAATAATTCTATATTGTACTGAAATAAAGTATTGCAAAACTAGGATGAATTCATTAAAAAATAGCTTCAAAACTTTTGTTGAAATTATGAATTTCTAAACAATAATATCCGAAAGATATTTTAACGTGAAGGAAATAAATTCCATTAATTTTATGTGCATTTTTTACCCTATTTTCACGATACGTGCTTTTGTGTTTCATCTTGATTGTATTTTTAGGCAAGCATCATGAAACATGTTCAAGTTTATAACAAAAGGTTTTATCATTTAAAGTGAGAAACATAATCATGTTGTCGCTTGAGTAAATACGAATTTTTAGCGGTCAGTTACAAGCATATATTAAATTGTTGTTTAATGAACATTTAATAATTACCCTTTACTTCTGAAATCATTGCAAGTTAAAATATTAATCTCTTACAACACAGGGCATCAAATACTATTTTTTAGCGATTTCCACCATGATTAAAAATTAATTCAATTAGTTTCCAACATCGTTAAATTCCATAATAAATCACAACCTTTTTTTATAAATTCGATTTGTTTGTCTGAGTGTCTGGCCGTGTACTAATTCTAATAAATATTCTCGGATTACTATGTTAATTTTATGTATTATTAATGTTTACCATAGAATGTTCTGTATTTAAAATAAAATATGTAGCTTTCATAGTTCGTTTACACGGACACGCAAGAGAATTTCTGAAGATCTATGGAGTCAAATCGTTTCCGATACATTTTACTGATTTACTTATAACTTGATAAAAATATGCATCACTGACGTGTATCAAAACATCCTTTCCCAAAACTATGAATAAATAGCATTCCTAGTTCGTTTACAGAGATGTACAAAATAATTCAGTTGCAGGATGAACTTGCATCGATTTCATCGTATTAAAAATGAGATATCATAATATTATTAAGAAAATTCTGTTAATGTTGGAAAGTGTTTCATAATCTATGTCAGATGATTTTTCATCCTTGTTTGTCTTGGGCAACTTTCAATTGTTTTTACTTCGCAGAGACACCCGACCTCCATATATACAGGATGATTCAAAACCTACCTGTCAGAATTAAAAATAATTTATCAACCAAGTGTAATTTTTATTAATACTTGTATGTCATGTTCGTGGCAGAGTCACATCCAATACAGGTGGCTACGGTATCATGGTCTGCGTCTAAACAATGAAACTTTATATAAAATATTTTTTCTTAATATAAATATTTTAAAATATTTATTAATTAAATATTTGTTAATTTTTTATTAATATAAATATTTATATATTAATATAATAAATAATATAATATATTATTTATTATAATTATATGATTATATAATTTATATTTATATTTATTATAATTATATAATTATATAAATATAAAAAATAATATGATTAATATAATATATTTATCTAAAAATACGTACAGCAACAAGATCTCCCTTCCAACAACTATTGTTCATAGAAAGTACTGTAACCGTATTTTTTTTATTTACCCTGTATATCAATGATGAATGCTATGTAGATCATATTCTATAGTAAATATTTTGCAATACATCTAAGAGATAGTGATAAATTCCAATATGTAACACGAAGAAAAATACACCGCAAACGATTTTTCTCTTTACACCACAATGGAATGGAATTCTTTTGAATGTTCTTCTAAATATACCATGAATGTTATCCATATCTTATTCTACAATAAGCATCTTGTAGTGTACTTCCAGAACAATATATAAAGATTTATATTAATAAAAAATTAACAAATAGTTAATTAATAAATATTTAAAAGATATTTATATTAAAAAAATATATTCTATATAAAGTTTCATTGTTTAGACAATGTTTATTCAATGCATTATCCTACGTTGTCGTTTATTTGAAATTATCGTTCCCATAACATGAAATACATATTAAATTCACTTTTAAGTATTTATCTAACAAAAGATATTTTCACGAATGGGTGTTTTCTGAAACCACATATCGCAACGTCAAAAGTTATGGATTATGTAAGAACGGGGTAAGCATACTGTTTTTCAATAAAGCCTCATAATCTAATAAATACTTGACTTTTGTGGAATGGTGAAATGTTATAAATTGTTTATTTAGACAACCTATTTCACCTTATTGAACTGTGAAATTTTATTATAGTATTCTGAATGGGTTGTAAAATGTTCACAATCTATGCTTAATGCATGAGTCTATGTTTTTGCTTATTTGAAATTATCTTTCATATACCATGAAATGCGCATCAAATTCTTTTTCATCTATGTGTCTAACAAAAGATATTTTCACGAGTATGTACATTATCTGAAACCATGAAGTTATCGCAAAGTGAAAAGTTATGGATTATGACAGAATAGGCTAACTATTTTTTTCCCTCTAACCAAGTGCATCATAATCTGATAATTACCCGACTTTTGTGGTACTGTGAAAGGTAAAATCTGATGTCTTTTAATAACTGCATGGTTACCAGAATAAACAGCTGGAATATAAAAAAATCTGATGCATAGTATTTATGCTTCTTGGTATAATCGAAAATATATTTATTTATTAAGTTCAGGAAAAGAACAGTATAATATCCAGACTAAAGGATATAGAGAACACAGTTATCGTAACGTCAAACGTTATGGATTATGTCAGAGCAGACTAAGTATTTTTTTTCAGCCAATTACATCATAATCTGATAATTACCCGACTTTTGTGGTATGTTGAAAGATTACAAATTGTTTATTTAGACAACCTATTTCACCTTATTAAAGTGTGAAATTTTATTATAGTATTCCGGATGTGCCGGAAACATTTTCAGAAAGAATCACGTTTTGAGCACCTTATCGCCAGAACAGCGATTGGCGCGGAGATGAAGTCAATGCTACGCACCCTTTCTTGTTTGTGACGTCAAACGCCTAGCGAATAGCAACCCTTCCTTCTGCAAAGAGATCGCGCTTATTATTAATTTGTTTTTCCGTAAATGTTATCAAGCAAAGACTATAATATGAGGAAATGTTATTCACCGTTGTTTACGATTTAAACATAGTTTAAACAAAGAGCTTTTTCAGATTAAAATGCTTTAAATTTCACAGAACATATAAACATAGTTTCTTTTTTTCCCTCTCATCTCAAAATTTTATTTCCTTAACTCGCTATGTTCGAAGAAATTGAGAAGTTAATTAAAAACAGTAGTAAAGATTCGCCTGTAATAAATATAATTCTATTAATCATATGTTTTATGACACATTTAAACTTAGTTTATTTTGTGTTTGGCGATGCAGCTAGCTGAACGTTCTCACATTCGCCAATTCGCCAAGGCTGGTGCTCAAAACATGATTCTTAATGAAAATGCGTGCCGGAAAGTGTTCACAATCTATGCTTAATGCAAGAGTCTGTTTTCTAGTTTATTCGAAATTATCTTTTAAATAACATGAAATACGCATTAAATTCATTTTATACCTATATATTTTGCAAAAGAGTGAGTTGTCTTTATTAGTGTGTGCATTTTCTGAAACCGTTACAGAAATTACCGTACAGTTATAGCAATATTAAAAGTTATGGATTATGACAGAAAAGGCTTATATATTTTTTTCAGCCAAGAGCATCATAATCTAGTAACCATCCGACTTTTGTGGCATGACAAAACGGTTACAAATTGTTTATTTAGACAACCTATTTCACCTAATTAAACTGGGAATTTTTATTGTAATGTTTTTAATGTGTTGGAAAGTATTCACATTCTATGTTTAATGCATGGGTCTATGTTCTTGTTTATTTTAAATTATCTTTCACATAACATGAAATACGCATTAAATTCAATTTTACGCATGTATTTAGCAAAATATGCTATAATTGTGGAGGTATTCAAATAACAAATTGGTTTTTTTATGACTCATTTTTTATTCAATTTTTTTCTCAAATGCATTCAACTGACAGTTTTTTGTTATTTAGGAACTGTATAATGTACTGTTTTGATCGATTTTTTAATAAATTCAGAATCTATTTCAAAATATGTTGTCAAAATGGGCATTTGAGCTGAATTTTTCTTAAGATGATTCTGATAAAACCAGATTTTGCAGAAAAATGAAATTAAAAATTTTTCATAAACGGCCAAATGAAGTTATTAAACTGGGTTTATCTCTAATCATATATATATATATATATTTGTTGTTGAAATGAGCACTCTTCGAAATCTACTTCCGCCTATAGGCCCAGCCGACAGGGATTTTTTTTTCTTTTGTATGAAATTTTGAATGTGTTAGAAAGTGCCTTATAACCTATGCTTAACGCATGTTTTTTCCTCCTTCCTATATAATGTTATGAAACTATTTTCGGATTATTTTTTTTCTCATAAGAACTTTTAAAGAGCTGATTACTACCGGTTTTATTTTCCAACAAACCTGTTTATATTCAGAGGTTTATTCCCAAAGCACCTACTTTATTCTCAAAAAACCTGATTTTCTAAAAAACCCGGTTTATTCCCAGTTTAAACCATTGTTATTCTAGTGTTTGCGACTCTACCTGTATCTGGGGAAAAGTTATTAATCTCCGCTTTGGAAATTTGACATCTTTAAATGCTTTCATAAATGACGTTTAAATAATATCGTGATTAATTTGAAAATGTAATTTGAACAGCAATCTCTAGTAAAAGTCAAATAATCGGTCTTTCTCATATAATTAATTATCTAAGATGCGTACCACATAAATGACAGAAAAATCAAATGCAAAGTAAATGATTTATTATCACGAGGAAAAATTTCTATAATAAACCTCTAGCATGTAATATTAAAACTATAAATACTATAAGGAATATATATGATCATTTATTCAGTTTATTGAGCGACAGAGTTCTTATAGCTTTCAATCGCACGAAACAAATAGATAATTTTTTATATGAAGAAAGATCCGAACTTTCAGATTCATTATCATACATAAAAAATCTCTTAAATATAAAACTAAAAGGTCGATGAAATATTTTTTTTTCTTGGGAAATTTATTAATATAAACGATATTGTAAAAAAAGACAGCTGTATCTTAATCTAAAAAAAATATAATAAAACCACGAAATCCACTTTTTCGTTATTAAAGGATTAAATAAAATAATATAAGACAGACTTGAATACATTTAAAAAGTTTAAATTTACATGCAAAAGATAAAAGTTATAATAAACATTTAAAAATACAATAAGTAAAAGTTTCGCCAAGGTATTCGCAAGGCATCACCAGTAAAAATTATCCATTGCATAACAACAGTGGAACAAATCAAGAACAGTTACAGTTAGTTATTTTTTAGAAATAGATAATATTCACAAGGGATAGAACGAGTTTCATTCATGGTTGGCGATCGCAAATATGTCAACCAGCTTTCGACGAGTAATCTATCGTGATAACTGTTGGTACCCGATTTTTAAATACAGTGAAACCTCCGAATAAGGGACACCTATGAGAGTGGAATTTTTGTCCCTTAAATAGAGGTGTTCTTTATTTAGAGTTTTTGCTTTTTTTAAATTAATCGTCTAGAAAATACATAAAAAATAACCAAACATTAAAGGTGACGATTAAATGCGAAAGGTTATTAATTACGTTAATCGGACATAAAAGAAAAAGAGAATTAATTAATTTAAATTTTCAAACAATTGTTACATTAAAGGATTTGGAGAGTTATTGATTTATATTTTTTACATAAGTATTTGTGTACATGCAAAAAGTACAATAACATTTAAAAGAATCTTACTTGAAGTACTAACCGATCAAAAGTTATTGTTTTGCAAATTTTAATTTTTCACTACAAACCTCCCAAGTGTTTATTTACCATACTTACAAATTTTAGTCTTTCATTATGAGCAGCATTTACGAAAAAAGTACTCAATTGTTTTATGTATCTTAAAGCATCTGTTAAGTTCTTTATCTCATAAATTTTATTTCTTCTTCTCTTTTAGAGTCATTATGTATCTTAAAGCATCTGTTAAGTTCTTTATCTCATAAATTTTATTTCTTCTTCTCTTTTAGAGTCATTATGTATCTTAAAGCATCTGTTAAGTTCTTTATCTCATAAATTTTATTTCTTCTTCTCTTTTAGAGTCATTATGTATCTTAAAGCATCTGTTAAGTTCTTTATCTCATAAATTTTATTTCTTCTTCTCTTTTAGAGTCATTATGTATCTTAAAGCATCTGTTAAGTTCTTTATCTCATAAATTTTATTTCCTCTTCTCTTTTAGAGTCATTATGTATCTTAAAGCATCTGTTAAGTTCTTTATCTCATAAATTTTATTTCTTCTTCTCTTTTAGAGTCATTATGTATCTTAAAGCATCTGTTAAGTTCTTTATCTCATAAATTTTATTTCTTCTTCTCTTTTAGAGTCATTATGTATCTTAAAGCATCTGTTAAGTTCTTTATCTCATAAATTTTATTTCCTCTTCTCTTTTAGAGTCATTATGTATCTTAAAGCATCTGTTAAGTTCTTTATCTCATAAATTTTATTTCCTCTTCTCTTTTAGAGTCATTATGTATCTTAAAGCATCTGTAAAGTTCTTTATCTCATAAATTTTATTTCCTCTTCTCTTTTAGAGTCATTATGTATCTCAAAGCATCTGTTAAGTTCTTTATCTCATAAATTTTATTTCTTCTTCTCTTTTAGAGTCATTATGTATCTTAAAGCATCTGTTAAGTTCTTTATCTCATAAATTTTATTTCTTCTTCTCTTTTAGAGTAATTTTCACAATTTTCAGCTATAGGGATTAAACGCACTGATATCTTTAGTTGAATTATGGGTGAATAAATGCTCCTCAATTGTGTTGTATGCCTCTGTATCAACATGACTGCCTGTCTCAATTATAATTTCACAAAATTTTTTATTTTAATTTTCATCATAGACTACTTCATTATCTAAAATGCAAAAACCAGCTTCTTTAGTTTCATTTTCAGGGTCCCTTATTTAGGGGTAAATACATTACAGGTCCTATACTAAGGGACTGGAACCAGAACTTTTGTCCCTTAAGTAGAGGTGTCCCTTATTTGGAGGTTTCACTGTACTGGCGTTCGCAAACTGTGGGATGTGTTTTGTTATGCAATGGATATTTGTACTGATGATGCCATGCGAATTGCTTGGCAAAACCTTTGTTTTTTGTATTTTTAAATGTTTATTAGAATTTTTATTTTCGGGGTAGTACTTGGTTATCCCGTCGACCAAAAATTTATCGCCAAACTATAAGATTAAATGCCAGTAATGGATGACCGTAAATGTCACATTCAATGACATTAAATACGATACACAACATGCTTAAAACGTCAATATGTGATTTTTATTTCAACTTTTTATTTGTATTTTTATTAATATTCTACTAATGATTTGTTTTTTTACTATTTAAAATAAAAATTATGTCGATATGTATAATTTGGCGAAATTGGTCGACGGGATAACCAAGAAGTATAATTTTTTGTATATAAATTTAAATTTTTTAAATATATTGAAATCTATAATATATTTTAAATATATTATGTCTTAGTTTATTTTAAACCTTTTAACAGCTTTTTTAAATTCAGACGTTAAATGCATATGTATTGCAAATCTTTTTCGTGTTTTCCATGATTTTAAAAAGCGTTCTTTATCTTTAGAAATATCGGAAACCAATATAGCTTCGAGAATTAAGAAAGCAATTATAAAACCAAAGATTCTTTTGCCGAAAAAGATTTTCGGAAACGTTTCCGAGTAATTGTTATAACGTATTAATTAGTTGTCTCAAACCAGAATATAGAATGTACAGTTGTTATCCATTCTAAAGTAAACATTTTGCATGTTCAACATATATGTTTTACTGATAAACATTATAAATCACCAGCATTGACATTAATATTTATATTAATACTATTTTGTTTATCTTGCATGATAAATTCAGCTGTGCAGCTGCAAATATACAGGGTGATTCAGCTCGTCGGTGACAAACTTTAAGGATCGATAGAGCACACCTAGACGAACATTTTTGAATAGGGAATGTAGGGTCCCTGACGCGATGGTAAGGCGCTAGGCGCTTTCGAAAATTTGGGTGCCGAAATTCGAAACGTCATAAAAACTAGGGAAATGGTTAGATTTTCTTGCTTGTTGCGTCGAAATGATTCTGTTTGTTTAGACTTTCTTCAGTACCAATTTGATAAGCGTATCTCTTAAAACATGGATAGGGGGCGCTGCAGACTTTGGAGAGCTAGACAACAACTTTAAGCCCGTTATTTTGATAATTTAACACATGCTCGCCAAAGTTTATACTCTAACTTAAAGTTTGAACCCAAAAGTAGAGCCCTGCAAAAAGCGTAAGAGCCGGAATAAAATGTCAAAGTACAGGGTGGTCGAAACTCGAAGGCTCCTAAGAGATAAACAAACAGATTTCTTGACTTATGGCATGCATTTTCATGATTCTGTTTGCTGGGGCTCTCTGAAACTCAGTTGAACGGTACAAAAAGAAACATCGATAGGGGGCGCTTTGGGCAAAAAACATAATTCGTTGACATTTCGGACGCTAACTGGAAACGGGGCGCTACGATCAGTTAGTAATAATGAAAACACATTTTCTACCTCTGCTCAACACTTCTGAATAAATTTAGACCAAAAACATCAATGATACTGGAAATTTATTTACAAAAAATAACACTACAGAAGATGCTCGAAATTTCGACCTTGGGCCATGATGCAGGCTTCGCACCTCCGTCTCATTGAGGAGTGTGTGTTTCCAACAATGCCAGGAGTATCTCTGATCTGCCCTGCAGCTGCCACAATGCGCGCCACAAGTTCTTCAGCACTGCTGACAGGTGTATGGTATACCTCGGCCTTCAGGTAACCCCAAAGGAAGAAATCCAAGCAGGTGAGGTCTGGTGATCGGGTAGGCCAGTGAACTGGACCCCCACGCCCGATCCACCGCTGGCCATACCTTGCGTTTAGATCTAGACGCACGTCGTTCGTGTAATGGGCCGGAGCTCCATCGTGCTGGAACCACATCTGGCGACGCGAACCTTCGGGTACGTGCGCCTCCTCCAGAAGCTGCGGCAGCACTTGATCCAGGAAAATCAGGTAATTTCCACCTGTCAGCCGTTCAGGTAACAAATAAGGGCCAATGAGGCAATCCCCCAGAATGCCGGCCCACACATTTACTGAGAAACGCTCCTGGGCTGCTCGGCTTCTGGTTTCATGTGGATTTTCATCACACCACACATGACTGTTGTGGGCGTTCCACATTCCCTCCCGACTGAAGGTGGACTCGTCCGTAAACAAAATGCTGTTTACAAAACGGGGATCCCTGGATCTCATCGCCAAGTACCATCTTGAGAATTCCACTCGAGGGCCAAAATCCTGCTCTCTGAGCAACTGCACCCGCTGGATGTGGTAGGGGTGCAGATTCCGGGAACGTAAGATGCGCCACGCAGTTGCTTGCGAAATGCCAACATGTCTGGCGATATCTCTCGTGCTAAGACCTGGGTTGTCCTCAACCAGGTTAAGCACAGCCTCTTCGTTGTCGGGGGTGCTCACTGATCGCTCCCGTTCAGGCCTGCCTCCGTCGAAAGATCCCGTTGTGGACAACCTCTGGTGTACTCGAGCGAAGAAGGCATGGCAGGGGATTTGCCTGTTGGGGTAACGCTCGGCGTACAACCGCTGAGCGGCTCGTCCATTACAACCAGCAGCGCCATACGCCAAATGCATGTCAGCCAATTCAGAGTTTGTGTACCGTTCCATCCTACTACCGATCTGCAGACAAGTAACCCGAAGCTTAAGTAGGTACCGCACGTTCAATAGACGTGTCTGCGCATACAACTACGTCATCTCGCGTTGTCGTCTACGCATTACGTATCTTTTGCATATCGATATGGTACGATATCTTTTGCATAAATCAGCAAAAAGCACCTTATGTAAATTTTATTGCGCGCATTGTGCATGATTGAAACCAGCTATGTTTGTTAAAAAAAACAAACAAACTGCAGTTTTAATAGCTTCTTATGATAAGTAAATTACTCTCTTGTTTTGTTTCTAACTGATCGTAGCGCCCCGTTTCCAGTTAGCGTCCGAAATGTCAACGAATTATGTTTTTTGCCCAAAGCGCCCCCTATCGATGTTTCTTTTTGTACCGTTCAACTGAGTTTCAGAGAGCCCCAGCAAACAGAATCATGAAAATGCATGCCATAAGTCAAGAAATCTGTTTGTTTATCTCTTAGGAGCCTTCGAGTTTCGACCACCCTGTACTTTGACATTTTATTCCGGCTCTTACGCTTTTTGCAGGGCTCTACTTTTGGGTTCAAACTTTAAGTTAGAGTATAAACTTTGGCGAGCATGTGTTAAATTATCAAAATAACGGGCTTAAAGTTGTTGTCTAGCTCTCCAAAGTCTGCAGCGCCCCCTATCCATGTTTTAAGAGATACGCTTATCAAATTGGTACTGAAGAAAGTCTAAACAAACAGAATCATTTCGACGCAACAAGCAAGAAAATCTAACCATTTCCCTAGTTTTTATGACGTTTCGAATTTCGGCACCCAAATTTTCGAAAGCGCCGAGCGCCTTACCATCGCGTCAGGGACCCTACATTCCCTATTCAAAAATGTTCGTCTAGGTGTGCTCTATCGATCCTTAAAGTTTGTCACCGACGAGCTGAATCACCCTGTATAATTGAGAATTAATATCATCCTAAAACGTTTCCAGTCTTTGGGAAAACTAATGAATACATTATAAAAACTATGTTTCCGTAAAACAATGGCAGCAAAAAAACTCTTTTTTAAAAGTTATTCCTCAAATATCGAAAATTTATTGGTTTCTGGAACTTTAATGAAAAAATTCACTTTTCAAAACCACGGGCAGTTCCTAAGACCATAAGAGGTTATGGTATTAAACTAAAAATATGTACTAAAAGAAATACAGATTACTAAATGGTACACTTATAAAAAGTATATACAGTCGACTCTCGTTAATTCGAAATCGGATAATTCGAATTTTCGCTTAATTCGAACTAAACATGAAATCCCGAAATTTTCAATGGCAGAATAACGTTAACAATTTTCATTAATTCGAACTCATTTTCTCTCGACTTCGTTTAATTCGAACTAATAAGAATTCCAATTTTTCATTCTTCCTTTATTTCTCACGGATTTCAGATCATTTGAATAATTTTCTGTCTTTGATTTTTGTGAAAATAGTCCCGAACGAGTATACATATAATCCCATGCAACTGATATGCACTTTCTTAGTCTATTCTATCTGTCCATCAGTGACGCTTTAAATCTTTCTTCCATAGTGCTTGTTTCTAATCCCTTAATTAGTTTATGTATTTATACATTCTTATTTAATATAAAGTCATATTATAATGAAACCAGACGAAATAAATTAAAAAAAACACTATAAAATTAATTATTTTGTAATAGTACCATATTGAGCATGCTTTCATTTCATATTTTCCATAATTCGAACTTCGGATAATTCGAACATTTCTTGTGGTTCGAATTAACGAGAACCGACTGTATTTAAAAAACACTTAAAAATTTATCAACGTTTCAATCGCTTCTGCGAACTTCATCAGGATACAATATAAAGATGTTAAATGCAATTTAAACTTTCAAAATGTAAACACGTGTCCACGAGCATAGTTGAGTTGAGAGTGCTTAAACTTGCTTAATTAATTGTAGCACATTATGCCAGATTTTTTTTTTTTTTTTGAAACGTTGATGAATTTTTAAGTGTATTTCAAATATATTATTTTTATAATTGTCCCACTTAGTGATCTGTATTTATTTTAGTATAATTTATGGTGCAAATGTCCAATTCATAATTAGGTTATGGCAGGGGTGCAAAAATCTAGGCGCCAGAGGGTAGTCTCTCACCACTAAACTTTTAAAGTTTTTTTCGCTCAAAATTTAATAGCATTCTAGCAGGAATTTTACACGAAATATTAGACAAAGAAAAACGAAATAAATTTTGCGGTGAGAAACTGCCTGCTGGCGCCTAGATCTTTGCACCCCTGGGTTATGGTATATTTTGTTTATGGATAAATATGGTTCAGGAATAGTTCATTAGCCTAATTTAACGTTCTATCTTAAATTAAACATTTTTCGAATTTGCATTTCCTGTATACTTCCAAAAGATAAAAAAAAATCGAAGTATTCTTCAATATTTTTTAACACACTGTACGCATGCGTAGAGAACTTTAACAGAAAGGAACGATGTCATTGCTTCAGTTCTAAACATTCCAGAATAAATCTTTTTGGAACAAAGATAATTATTTTCCCCAATTCTCTTGAAACGATTTTTTTTCCGTTGATCAATCGTATCTCACTTCGAGCGTCATCATTCGATAAAAATTATAACAAACCTTTTAATTTTTAATAATACCCAATTTCGAGGCCATATATAAATTTCCCGGTACGTTTTACCTTAAGATACCAAACGGCAGGTCATTTGGTCAAATACCGTATTTACTCGTGTATAGGGCGCATGCGTGTATAAGGCGCACCCCTACTTTACAAGTAAAAATGGCGATTTCTCAAAATCTCGTATATAAGGCGCACCATAAATTTGATATGCTAATGAAGAATGACCATATAAATTTCAGTAAAAAAAAAAAAAAAAAAAAAAAAAAAAAAAAAAAAAAGGTCGAAACAAACATTACATTAGACCAGAAAACAAGACGAAAATGCATTTTTAGACATCGGGTTGTAAGAGAATGACGGGAAATAGGAATGAGTGACAGTAAAGAGAATTGCTAATTAGCGTTTAGATAATGTCATTTGCTCTGTTGTATAAAAAACTGCAAGGAATGAAATATATATACAGTAATACTTCAATTAAGTAACATTTTCCGAGTTTTAATATCTTCTTTGAATAATTTCTTGTTTCATATGCATATAGTTCGACTGCATCCAGCAGTAAAAAATTATTCCGTGTATAAGGCGCACCTAGGAGTTTTCCCCTAATTTTTTTGAAAAAAAGTGCGCCTTATACACGAGTAAATACGGTAGTTTTGGAATCATGCAAGTTTAAAATTTAGATCTTCTAATAATAAATTCATTTTAAACCCTTTTGACGCAGCTGTCTCTTGCACAAATTTTATTCGGTTTTCACAACTTTTTTTAAAAGAAGTTTCCTTCAGTTACAGAATATGCATAATGCTCTAATTCAGGGGTTCCTAAACTTTTAGATCGACGTACCACTAAATAAAAATTCATACTTTCGCGTACCACCCAAAAAAAATCTCAAAACTAATGCAGAAAAACCAATATAAATTGTATCATTTTTGGGTGACAAATATAGATACTTTTAAATAGATAACACAAATTCTCTTTGTTAAATATGGAAAAAAATATACATTTGAAGTCAACTTCCTCATCAATTTTTTGTTATATAAATACTCAGTTTATATCAATAGTAAAATACATAAGAAAATTTAATAAGTAAATAACCTACATTAGAATTTCCATACATTCTAAAAATAAACTGCTTATTAATGCAAGATCGCGGATTTTGAATGCACACATACAATAAAATATAAAAAGAAAACTTTTTCTTTTTTTCTTTTTTTTTCTTTTTTTTGGGGGGGGGGGAGGATGAAAGGTTTAACTTTCATCCTCCCCCCCCACTCCTACCGAAGCATTAGTTCCATTTGTCTATAAATTTTTATCGCAATTACATTAAAATAAGAGAAAGCAAAAATCTGCCAAAGCAGTAATAACGGAGAGTAGGCAACATTGAACCTGTACACTGAGAAATCAAACTAGTCGTTGGGGGGTCACCGTAATATTTACCCATCATGGATATGCATAATATAATATATGAAAATAAAACATATGTAAACTATTTATAAAATGCAACTCGATTCCAAAACAAAATTTAAACGTACATTTAAATATTTTTAATACACATAGTAATGCCCTGTAAATGAAATGCCGATGAACCCATTTCGACAAATTATATAAATTGCCAAACTACTCAAGCTGTACCGAATTGCGTAAAAGAAACAGCCTTATAACTCCAAAAATAATAATCATATTAAGTAACATTTTACTGCGTCGGATTAAACGCCTCATTTCCAATTAAAATATCTTTGAATTGAAATTTGAATGAAATACAGGGTCATGAAAAATCGAAGAATGTGAAAAACAGGATTACAAATATCTCGGCAACTAATTATCCGATCGACTTCTTTCTTTATACATGATTTGTATTATTTTATTGTCCTTTATTGTGACTCCTTAAAATAAAAAAAATCGAAACTTTTCATATACTTTTTATTAGAACGAAAATTTCGAGAGTCCGGAAAAAAAAAAAAAAAAAAAAAAAAAACAGTTCCGAACAATCAAGGTTACTGGTAATAAATAGCTTCGTCCCATTCTTACATACTAAGTACATACAAAATTTTAAATCTCTATCTAATTTTTTTCGGGAGATAGAACGTTTGCAGACAGACAGACGGACGGCAATTTTTTTTAAAATATGTTTTTCGGAATCTCCAGTGTCTGAAACGTGTAAATCCATTAAAAAAAAAAAAATCCCATTTTCAGAATGTTTGCAAGATTTATTCTATACTACGTATGATGGGTAAGTAAAAAGAAGAGCGAGTTATTGAGCTGTTTTTTTTTTATTTTACATGCTGTAATTTTTTTTTGTATCTAATTAAATGCTTGTAAAAGTTTAGGCTTAAATTTTGTGCTCAAATTCTAAATCGATAGGAGGGGTTAAGAAGCGCAAACTGAACTGTGTTCAGTTTGCGCCCTCGAACGCAGTTAAATTTTTCGTTGCTTAATTACTCACAACGATGCAGATTTTGAGCACAAAATTTAAGTTTGAACTTTTTACAAGCATTTTATTAGATACAAAAAATAACGGTTAAAAATAGTTGTTGGTTACTATAAAGTTTAAGGCGCCCTCTGACGGAATTTTTTGAAAGATATCTGTAAAATTTAT
This sequence comes from Maratus speculifer, assembly GCA_964019185.1. Classification (NCBI taxonomy): domain Eukaryota; kingdom Metazoa; phylum Arthropoda; class Arachnida; order Araneae; family Salticidae; genus Maratus; species Maratus speculifer. The sequence continues at coordinate 93,448,203 of OZ025302.1, forward strand.
TTTCAAGGAAATATTGACATAAAGAATAGTTTTAGCGAAAACCGACCAATTTTTCCGTTTTTTATAATCATTTGAAATTTGAACCTCCCCACCCTCATTGAACGCAGTTCAGTTTGCGCTACTTAACCACTCCCAACGATTCAGATTTTTATGTCAAAATTTAAGTTTATGTCTAAGCTTCTAAAAAAGTTTTATGAGATCCAAAAAATAACGGAAAAAAATAGTTGTACGTTACTCCAAAGTCTAAAGCGCCCTCTATTGGCATTTTTTGAATTTTATCTTTATAAATTATTTTCAAGATAATACTGACATAAAGAATAATTTTAGTGAAAATCGCAAATCAATTGACCGATTTTTCCGTTTTTTTATAATCATTTGAAATTTGAACACCCCCCCCCCCCCCCACACAGTTCAATTTGCGTTACTTAACCACTCCCAACGATTTAGATTTTGAGTTCAAAATTTAAGTTTATGCCTAAGCTTCTAAAAAAATTAATGAGATGCAAAAAATAATTGTAAAAATTAGTTTATCGTTACTCCAAAGTCTAAAGCGCCCTCTATCGGCATTTTTTGCTGTTTATCTTTATAATTTATTTTCAAGAAAATACTGACATAAAGAATAGTTTTAGTCAAGACCGCAAACGAATCGACCAATTTTTCTGTTTTTTTTTATAATCATTTGAATTTTTGGACCCTAAACTTTAATGGCGCCTATCTCCTTTGGAAGACGTTTGGGACCCTTAGATTCCTATTTAATATTGTTTGTCTTGATGTGTACTATCACCCCTTAAAGTTTGTACCATGAGTTTAGAAACACCCTGTATATGTATATTTATTTATTTATATATTTATATACATATATCTAAACTTCCACGGAGGTTAAACTAAATTGATCGATTTTGCTCGATTATCTAAGATTAGTGGATATAAATGGGAAATTTGACAAACTAGCCAGCTATTGCTCAGTTGTCTTCACCCATGGATCATATTTTATTTTGTCAAATTTGATGATGTTTAGCCAATTTATCGAAAATGTGGCGATATGTCGAATGATCAAATATAACAATAAGTAAATTAGCCCCCTCATTACCCCATTAGGGATCGAATAATAATAATAAAAAAAGAAAAAAATTGTAATTTAACAAATTACATCCAGTATTAAGAAAATTTTATTTTCAAAGAATAAAAGTGTAGACATAAATAAATTCTATATTAAAAATAATAACAATAATAATTAACGTATTTTTTATGATGATCAAAACGTGATTTACACAATATCAGAGTCCTGTATTACATACGCCGTGAATTTAAAATTAATATTCCTGTTACCAATCATATACAAATTTTAAATGAAATTTTAGTTTTACAATTTTCGGTACTGTAAATTTTTAAACTTCTAAACATGACACATTTTCAATTATTAAACCGTCGAATAGAGAAAAAAAAAAATGTACTTTTAAATGCAATTTGTTTGAAAGCTGTATCTCAAGTTTTTTTAAGTTATTAATTTTTTTGAAGTTTTTAATACTTTTCTGCTATTTTGGCAATAAAAGTATTTAATTTTTGGACATTAAGCATGGACCAATGAGAAAACGAATAAAATAAAAAACAGAAGTATTCCCTTTTTAGACGTTAAGCATGAACCAATCAGAAAACCAATAAAATAAAAAACAGAAGTATTCCATTTTTGGACATCAAGCTTAGACCAATCAGAAAACGAAAAAAAAAAAAAAAAAAAAAAAAAAAATGAAAAAATAAATTGCAGGATTTAACCAATAAAAAGATTCAGATATGCTTCAGATTTCCCAATTCTCTACCGAGGACAACTACTATTTTTCCAAATAGTTAATAATAATTTTCAGTTCATGTACTGCCTGCGCATAAATACTTATATATTCTAAATTTTAAAGCTCCATGTCAGTAGGAAGTGAGTAAAAAATGAGTCATAACATTTGATTGTCTGGCACAAACAATGCTGAAAATACGCATTCTGCTGGAGAAATAATTTTTTTAATATGTGACATATACAGGAATATTAAAAAACGTGGACAAAATGATATGACAAATCAGGCATACGACAAGGATAAAAAACCACATAGGAACATAAAGCCGCAAACCACTTATTGAGTCATAAATACAGAGTAGTACGAGTGAGCCGCATATTCACAGTATCCGCAAAGAAACTCTTCGAGAGGGTTGAATTCTGATAGGGGATTGGCCGACGCGTTTTCACGTAACTTGGCGATAATTATACTTGGCGAGCGATGGATGCTTCCGTCGAGGAGTTTGATTTCCTTCCGAACCGAGTACAAAGTAACTTTTCTCTTGCAGCATTGCATTGGATTGAACGTGTCTTACTGAAAGCTGTACTCTTTAAAAGTTTTTAAACACATATTTTTACTTTGTGCTCGGCTCCGAAGGAAATCAAACTCGACGGAAGCGTCTATCGCTACGCCAAGTATAATTATCGCCAAGTTACGTGAAAACGCGTCGGCCAATCCCTATCAGAATTCAACCCTCCTGAAGAGTTTCTTTGCGGATACTGTGAATATGCGAGTGAGCCACTAAGGGTCTTCATTTTTGGCTTATGCACCACTCCGCTTCCGGCAGACATCGATGATTGGATTCCCCTATGACTTACTCTTCCATAAGATAAAGGATTTTTTCTTCTGTTCAATGGCTTAGGGTTTTGTGGGGTCGGTTCTTGGACTATGAACAAACATTAGCGGAAAGAGGGCAAGGGTCTGTCTTTTCGAGGACACAATGGAATAAAAGAAGCAATTTTTTGCCCCTTTTAAGGGAAATTATAAACTAGTCGTTAGAGGCCACCATAATACTAACCCATCATTTTTATGCATATGAAAATAAAATATGTGAAAACTATTTATACAATGTATTTCAATTCCAAAACTAAATTTAAATGGTGTTATTACACATAGTAATACTCTATTAATGAACTGCTGATGCACCAATTTCAACAAATTATATAAAACGCCAAACTACTCAAGAAGTACCAAACTACGTAAAAGAAACATCCTTATAACTCCAAAAATAATAATCATATTAACTAACAATTTGCTGCGTCGGATTAAGCGTCTCATTTTTAATTAAAATATACCTCTGAATTGGAATTTGAATGAAGTACAGGATCATGAAAAATCGAAGAATGTGGAAAACAGGATTACAAATATCTCGACAACTAAAAATCCGATCGACTTTATTCTTTATGCAAAATTTGTGTTGTTTTATTGCCTTTTACATGCATTCCTTAAAATAAAAAAATTCGTAAATTTTTATATACCTTTCATCAGAACGAATTCTTCGAGAATCCGGAAAAAATAGTTCCGGATAATCGAGGTTGCTGATATTCAATAGGCTTCGTTCCATTCTGACGTACTAAGTACATACAAAATTTCAAGTCTCTATCTCAATTTGTTCGTGAGATAGAGCGTTTACAGACAGACAGACAGACAGACGGACGGCAAAAAAATTTTTTTTTCTAAAAATATGTTTTTTGAAATCTCTAGTGTCCGAAACGTGTAAATCCGTCAAAATTTTTTTTTCGATTTTCAAAACGGTTGCAAGACTTACCCTATACTACGTATGATGGGTAAGTAAAATAAACGAGGATTTTCCTGTGAGGAAAAAAAAAAAAAAAGAATGTATGCGGGACTCTGCGTGTTATAAATAAAATTTCATACACTGTAAAAAAAAAAAAAAAAAAAAAAAAAAAAAAAAAAAAAAAAATCCGTTAAATTTATAGCAAAAACTGCTGCCAGCAGTTTTTGTCGTATAAATTGCAGTAAATTTAGATGTACATTTTTTAAATTAAATCTAATTTTACTGCAAGTTTTACGGCTAAAACTACTAGCAACATTGCTGCCGGAAATTTTTGCCGTAAATTTAACGGATTTTTTTTTTTTTTTTTTTTTACAGTGTAGGTTTTAAGAACAATTGATTTTATACATTTTTTTCTTTCATTTTCTTGGCGATTTCATTGTTTCAGGAATAGATAAATTGTTATTTAATGGCTAACTTTCGAAACAGCTAGCTGAATTTATTCTACCGCTCCTGAAGAAGTCCGTCTTCAAAAAGTTTGGAGAAGACCGGAAAAAATTTAAGGGCCCCTGATCGATTCGGTTAATTGGGCAATCCGGTTAATCAGCGTCCGGATAATTGGCGCTCTGCTGTAGTTATAAATCCATATTATCTTATTTCATGTTGTATTGCTCTACATTGTAAAAAAAAATCAAGAGGTTACTAAAAATTTCTTAGTAAATTTGTATTCCACAGAATTTTTTAGTAACCATTACAAACTTTTTTTTGCAAGTGAAACAAGCATTTCTTTTGTAAACTGAACAAAAGAATTTTTTGTATAACTAACTTAAAAATTTTTAGTATGAGCCACCAAGCAAATCTTAGTAATAGCTCCAAAATTATTTTTAATAACCATTACTTGCGCTTGAAGGGCAGGAGCTTCCTTCGAGCTGCATCCAGACTTCTGAAGCGGAAGATTTTCGGCAAAACCGCAAAAGATGGCAGCACCAAACATTGCTACCTGGTCCGACAGAGTTTTCATAATCCCTTTATTAACGAGTACTTACATTACATACATTCGGGGCGTATTTGGTGGTGGCCAGTTTCGAACCCCGGACCTTTTAGCCTGGAGTCCGTTACTATAACCACTATGCTATCAAGGCCACACCAACTGAGTTTTAGTAATAGCTATTAAAAATATAAAACTATTAACTCTATTCGTTGCTAACTTTTTTCTAGTAATTCTTACAGATTTTCTTGTAACCGACTAAGATTACTAAAAATTTTTTAGTAATTACAAGGATCACTAAAGTTTTTTTAGTAGATCGACCCTTTTTTTTTACTGTGTATATTAAAACTTTAACTTTCACAAAATTTCTTATTAAGGGGTTTTTTAATTAACTAAATACGCCTTTTCGTTTAAATCCTTGCAAAAATATTTATAGAAAATATCAATTTTCTAATTCAGTGTAAAATTAATTTCTGATTGTCTCTTTACATACACTGTTAAAAAAAATCTGAAATTCACGGATATTTTTTTTCTGAATTTCACAGAAAAAATCCTTTTTCGCACCAAATGGGCTTTTTCCGTTACAAATCTGAAAACTCCACGATATTTCCTGAAACTAACGAAAAGGATGGAAATAAAAACAAAAAACGGAGATAGTCCGTTACCCGGGGATCTCCGTGGCCGAGTGGTTAAGGCACCATGCCATTAAACGTCTGGGAGCATAGATTGTGGGTTCATATCCCACTATCCCCATAAAATAATGAAAACACGAAAAGTCCCTTTTAATTATTTTTTTCTGTTTATTTTTCTCTTATTTCTTATTTAAAAAATCTTTTAACTAATTAGCCTCCCAATAAATAAATAAATTGCGCGCGATAATTTCAAAAAATTATCTAATTTTTGTAAAAAATGAATAAAAAATATTTTTTCATACATTCATAAAAAAAAAAAAAAAATTGTGATTTTAAACAATGATTTTTTATTTTATTTACGCTAGTTAAAAAATTAAAATTTGTTTTAAAAATAATAAGTATTATGCATCATTCTAAAATAAAATAAAATAAACCGCTTACGAATATTCTAACGAATATATTTGAAAGGCAATCTTTGAAAATCACAACATATTTTCCCAGTAACTCATAAAAGACATACTTTGTACAGACAGGCATCAGCAGCTTTGGCTGAATCAGTAAGGACTTGATCCTCTACGCAAACGTCCCTAGTTCGATCCTCAGGATGGCTTGAAATAAATTATGCAAAAAATAATGATTAAAAATGACTTAAATTAAGTATATGGTCACTCGGAAATTTTGAATTCTTTGACGAATGTCCGGTTCACTAATTTTAAAATTTAAATTAAATTATTATCATTACAAAATCAAACTTTGTAACGGAAAGTTACCGCTTTTCCATACGGAAGTTTTCCTTTCTTTTATTTTCCAAACGGAAAATCTACTAACGGAACGGTGAAAGTTCGGCTACATTGCTGCCGGTAGTTTCACCTGGAATTCACAGATTTATTTTTAACAGTGTGTTACTTAATGTAAAGCTATGTTTTATTGACATATCTTCATTTGAATCAAGATGCAAAAAATAACTATAACCAGTTTTGAATATCACTAACAAAAGAAATAAATTTCAAAAATAAAAAATTTTTTACACTTTGGTAACGATATCATTACCGGGAAAGGGGTTTGAGTGATGATAACGTATGATATCTAAAAAGGAGGAGGGGGTCCAAAATTATTAAAAAGTTGATAACATTATATTTGCACAGCCCCTTTGCTTGATTTCTGAATGCTCTATTTTCTGTAAATGAGTTACTGTAATAATCATCCGAATTTGGCAAAAAATGCATTTGCATATTGTACAGTAATGGAAAAAAGTAAACAGTTTCTACTAACTGTGTAATTAACTGTAATAGGAAAAATTTACAGGTTCCAAACGATTGGAAATAAAGTCTACTTTCAAATAATGAATATGAAATTTACATAGGGGCCATCCACAAATCAAAAACCAAACTAAACTTTATTTTTTTAGAGGCAACAGTTAATTTTGATAAATTATTTAAAATCGTCGGTTCAAATTTTCTAGTAGAAATGGAATTTCAAGTTATTTGGATGCTAAGATTTTGAATTATAAACATATAAATCGTAGAGTTTCATGTTAAATTAATTTTTCATATTTTTATAAATATCTCTTGAAATTATATTTTAAATATGATATTTTTTTTGTGATTATAATACTAGAAAATCCAAGCATAAATACATTGAACTGGTAATTAAAAACATTTTACAATATGATTTATGAAATTAATATTCGAAAAAAATGAATTGATATTATATTATTAATTATATTAACCTAAATATTAATAGAATTCGCCCCTTTACCATTATGTAAAAGGATTCTTTTGCGTGACCCTGTAAATGAATAGTAGAATTTTTTTTTCACCGCATATTTTACAGAACGCATATTTTAGTGCACTTCGTAAATGAATATAAATTTTGATATGTTTGACAGGGTGTAACATCACTAAATTTCATTTGATTCATTTATTTAAAATCGTCGGTTCAAATTTTCTAGTAGAAATGGAATTTCAAGTTATTTGGATGCTAAGATTTTGAATTATAAACATATAAATCGTAGAGTTTCATGTTAAATTAATTTTTCATATTTTTATAAATATCTCTTGAAATTATATTTTAAATATGATATTTTTTTTGTGATTATAATACTAGAAAATCCAAGCATAAATACATTGAACTGGTAATTAAAAACATTTTACAATATGATTTATGAAATTAATATTCGAAAAAAATGAATTGATATTATATTATTAATTATATTAACCTAAATATTAATAGAATTCGCCCCTTTACCATTATGTAAAAGGATTCTTTTGCGTGACCCTGTAAATGAATAGTAGAATTTTTTTTTCACCGCATATTTTACAGAACGCATATTTTAGTGCACTTCGTAAATGAATATAAATTTTGATATGTTTGATAGGGTGTAACATCACTAAATTTCATTTGAAACAATTTTTCCCCGTAGGCCGTTATGTAATGGTAAACTTTTGACTGTCCCTGTAAATAAACTAATCATGCTAGAAGCTTCATTTGAAATAGGGTTTGTGCTAGGGTAATCGTCAGTAACTTCCATACATTTAAGGTTAATCCAAGTATATTTACGAGAATGAGAACGCGGCCAGACAAACCGAGATCATAAACACTTTTCAACTTTTTTGGAAAGTGTTAACAAGAAGAATATGCGTATCAGTGTCATATCAAACAAAGTAAGTTTTCGCGCCAAACATTTCTTAAATTAATCATTTAATGAAATGAAAATAACTATTTACAGTCTATACACATATTTACAAACTTTAAATCATTATTGGGAGACACAATGATCCACTTTTATATCGATTTTTGACAATAACAGTCACATTTTTTTCAAGATAATGTGTTTCATTCCAAAGCAACATCTCGTAGCGTTCTGTTTACAAAATCAAGGTGTTCTGAAAGTGGAAGCTGAAGTCATAAAATTACATACCGTCAGCGCCAAACTAACTATAATTTTTTATTTTATTTATTTATTTATTTTTTTTTTTTTACACTACAGTCTGAAAATAATCCGAATTCTTTGTTCAGCTTTGTACACAATGCATATATTTGTATTCTGTAAAGTAAATGCACGCAAAAATTGAGTTCAGTTAGGAAATATATAACAAAGTCAAAAATTACCGTCAACAATATCTGTAAATTAGGAGAATGTTGCGCGAATTTCTTTTGTGCAGACCTATATAAGAGGTATATAATTTATAGAAAACGATTAACATGCAAAAAATAGTTAAATTTAAAAGCTCATACAGAAAATGAAAACGCACTTCTTGCAATTATTGCTCAAAACACTAATTAATTTTTGTGTGTGTGTTCCTGTAAATGAACAATAAATACTATGAATGCCCTACTCTAAACTAATCATCTTTTATTGAAATTTATTGATTTAAATAGTTTTCAATACATGGAGTAATGCCATTATAATACAATGCAAACAATTTTTCTTATCGATCATGTTTTAACGGAATTTTTTGAGTGTCCCTGTAAATGAACCATTAATGCTACACACTTCATTATCAGTTACGAACTTGCCATCGTATACATCATTAACTTACATCAATTGAATGAAAACTGGAGTATATTTTCTTGAATTAGAGCGTGGAGAGATAAACAGACGGACAGACAATTCGAATTGATAAACACTTTTCAAATATGTTGGAAATAGTTAAGTAATTCTTAATAGTAAAATTCTCCCTACCAATACACTGTTTATACAGCTCATATTCAAAATATTAGAATAATTACCTTTTTTTTAGAAATTGAAAATATCGTTTGGTAATTTAATGTCTTTTAATGAAAATATGCAAACGATATTTTTATTAAGAACTTATTGTTGATTAAACTTACTTGTTATCTTAAATTTAATATCATTTTTGAAAAGATTAATTGCAAAAAAATTATTTTGAAAAGTCAAAATATTAGAATATTTATTCAAGTGGTTCAAAATATTAGAATATTTCACATTAATTCTCCTTTAATTATTACCAATTCTTAACTGGTGGCATCATTGATTAAATTCAGACTATTTTATTTAAAATCAGTATTCTTTTTTGCAGTTTGTTTCTTTTTCGTCTTAAAATGGGCCGTGTGAGTGATATTCCTGAATCTACTAAACTTCGTATGGTTGATTTGTATCGGCACGGTAAAAATCAATGTTTTATAGCAAATTATTTACATTGTTCGCAATCGAGCGTTAGTAAAATACTAACACAATATTCAAAAATTGGAAAACTTCAAAATAATCGCCGAAATGGTGGCCGAAAACCAAAAACATCTGCTAGAGATGAAAGGAAACTGAAGCGTATAGTTAAGAAAAACCGTTTTAAAAGTGTGCGATTCTTGCACCGAAAATGGAAAGAAGAAGGAGTTGAAGTTTCTACATCGACAACATTAAGACGTCTCCATAAATTTAAATTTGAATCTCGTGTACCGAAAACAAAATCTCTCATGACTGCAAGACAAAAGGGTATAAGATTTGAATTGGTGTAAATCAAGACGTTTATGGAGCAATGAAGATTGGAAAAATATATTATTTAGTGATGAAAGTATGTTTTGTGTTTCATATGGTAATCAAGGTATTCGAGTTTGGAGAATGAAGCAAGAAGCATTTGATAAAGAATGCCTTAAACGTTCCGTAAAATTTGCTGCTAGTGTCATGGTTTGGGGTTGTATGAGTGCAGAAGGACCAGGAAAGTTATGCATCGTCTACGAAAAGGTTAACTCTCTGATATATCAAGAAATTTTAGAATATTACATGATTCCATCATCAGAAGATTTATTTGAAGATGATTTCATCTTTCAACAAGATTTAGCGTCCCCGCATACCTCGGTGTCAACTAAGAATTGGTTCCGCCAACGCAACATTAAGGTACTTCCTTGGCTACCAAATTCACCAGATCTTAATCCCATCGAAAACTTATGGTGTATAATGAAGAAAAAACTTCAAGAAAATCCTCCTTCAAGTAAAACTGAGTTAGTGGCACGTATAAAGTCTATTTGGGCTAATATTGATAGAAATGTTTGTAAACACCTTGTATATAGTATGCAAGATCGATTGTACGTTGTTATGAAAGCTAAAGGGGATGCTACAAAATATTAACTACCATTTACTTCATATTCATAAGGTAATATTGTTGCGTAAAATAAAATATTCTAATATTTTGAACCAATCTAAATTTTATTCTAATATTCTGGTGTGTTTAAGGAAGCTGTATACCTAATTTATTGTGCTGTATTTTATATTTTATAAATGTTAAAATCTTATCTAAACATTCCAGATTTAATTTATAAGAAATTTAATTGCATTTACTTAGTATAAAAAATAAATAAATGGCAAATAATTTTTTCTTATTACTTTTTCTCAATTATTCTAATATTTTGAATATGAGCTGTAGTGCATTGATTTTCCTTTGAAAAATAGAGAAAAATCAGTAATAATTATCTTTTAAATTTTGTTTCATTATACATAAGACATAAAAGCAGCTTTTGCTGTTAAAAATTAAATTTACCTTTGCTTTTCTCAGCTTTTTCTTGCAAGTAAAGATATTACAAAAATGTGCATGCAAGAAACTGTAGCTAAGCTTTTAATGTTTTTGTATAATTAAACAATGTAGGCTCCTGAGAGAAAAATAGTTTGGTACCAGTAAAAACATAAACTGATTAAAAAAGATTAGCATTTTACGAGACATATATTAAATTCATTTGCAAGCTTAAAACTTTTTCTCTCTCTATAATTAATATATATAATCCTCTTAATAATTAGCAAATGAATTAATCCATTTGACATGCAACTAGAGTTAGCTTTAAAAGGTTAGATACCTTTGAAATCTCAGGAGTTACGAAGTTTTAATGTTTGTGTGTATAAAAAATGTTTGATTAGTTTGTTCAAGATTTTAAAGAAGTATTTAAATAAGCCCATGCTTTAAAATTTTCCTTTTAAGAAGTAGAGTGTATTTACATACAATTTTTAATATTTAATACTAAGTAGATGGGCGTTTTCTCAAAAACTGATGTACTGCGCAAACCGTCAACTACGCTGAATGTGAAATGTATTTTAATCAACGAATATACAGAGCGTCCCAAAAATATTGACATCGACTTTTATTCCATAAATATTGATCATAGGTCTATATTATAATTTACAATGTTACAACGAATATACAGAGCGTCCCAAAAATGTTGACATCGACTTTTATTCCATAAATATTGATCATAGGTCTATATTATAAATTACAATGTTACATAAAAATGCACAGAATTTTATAAAATCGATAAAAGTTTTCTAGGTATTAACTTTGAAGATAAACAAAATTTTAAATTTTATACGGCTCCCGTACAAAAAAAAAATAAATAAATAAATAAATAAAAAAAAAGAAAAGAAAAAAAAAAGAAAAAAAAAAAAAGAAATCCCAATGAGTAAAATGTGCCACATACACTAATAAAATAATATACAGAATTTCAACATTTCATCATAAAACGCTGTAAAGGTTAAACAAATTTGGTGAGGGGTTAATCACAAATTAAAATATAAATATTTACAGTTATTTATGCAATCGTTGTTTTCTTTTGTAATTTGTGCACGACTGCTGGAATGCGATCATCCAACATGATTGTTTCCCTTTGCAAACTCATATACAGGCATAAAAAAGTAAGAAAAATCATGCGTTGAGCATAGATTATGAAACACTTTCCAACATTTGTGAAATCTTTAATAAAACTTCGTTATTTAGGGAAATAAGGTTACTTTCTATTGCGAAACATGTATTCCAATACTTTTGAACAGTCCTGCATTTGATCTGTTGTTTGATATATATATTATAAAGTGGGGAAATTTAGTTTAGCAAGAAAATATCTAGAAAGTTGAAATTTCTCTTTTAGCAATTTATACTAACAGATGGAAACATACTTGAATACTTTTATTCAGTCCTTACACAGTACCTTTATTACACGCCAATATTTAGCTAAAATTTATTTTAAACGAAAACTCTTTTAAAACTACTGAAATCACATTCTCAGAAGTTATCATTTATAGGCGTCGATGCATCCAATTTTTCGAGTGGTACTATATATCATTTTACTTATGTTCTAAAATCATTTCTTAGTAAACTGAATGCAGTTCAGCGTAAAATTGCATAACTTATTTTAAAACCACCTTTAAGTAAATTTCGCTCATATTCAGTAACGTTTGCGAGCTCTTTTGCGTACGCCTGTATATCAATTATAGCATTTATACACATCAAATAATATGCATAGATTTAGTGAAAATTAAAAGCGCATATCATTATTAATAGTCCTTCCGGCAGTGCCGGGAGGAAGAGGTAGCTTTCATATACTTATATATTTATTTATTCAAAAATACTAAGCTCAAATTAGTAGAACCTGATTATGAGCTTGGTCGAAATCTTAATTCAGGTGCACATGCACACTCATATTGAAATCGATTAATATATATATGCGATAACTCAGCCATTTTTTAAGATAAAAACGAAACAAAAAATGCTCTGGAATTTTTGTATCAAGGTCAAATGCATAAAAGAAAAATCTTTTTCAATTTCTCACATTCTTGTACCTAATTTTAAATTTTAAAACTTATAAAATTTTTTAAATGGCCGCCATTTTGAAAGAAGATGGCGGATGGAACTGAGTATCGAACTCGATTCAGGACTCAGTATATACTATGTACACACCAAGTTACATCCAAATCGATTCATAAATACGCGTGTTATCACGTGACAAAAATCAGATCGTTTCAAAATGTCAGGCATAAGAAAAATTCAAAGTGCTATAACTCAATCATTTTTTAAGATATAGACAAAATAAAAAGTGTTCTGGAATCGTTGTTTTAAGTTCTAACACGTAAAAGAAAAATATTTTTCAACTTTTAATTTTTTCATAATTAATTTTAAATTTTAAATTTTTTTAAAATTTTAAAATGGCCGCCATTTTGAAACAAAATGGCGGATGATGCTGGCCAACGAACTCGGTCGAGATATTTGTATGTACTATGTACATACCAAATTTCATTTAAGTCCCTTCATAAATACGCGTGTTATCACGTGACAAAAATCAGATCGTTTCAAAATGTCAGCCATAAGAAAAATTCAAAGTGCTATAACTCAATCATTTTTTAAGATATAGAAAAAATAAAAAGTGTTCTGGAATCGTTGTTTTACGTTCTAACACACAAAAGAAAAATATTTTTCAACTTTTAATTTTTTCGCATTTAATTTTAAATTTTAAATTTTTTTAAAAATTTAAAATGGCCGCCATTTTGAAACAAAATGGCGGATGATGCTGGCCAACGAACTCGGTCGAGACATTTGTATGTACTATGTACATACCAAGTTTCATTCAAATCGGTTCATAAATACGTTAGTTATCGCATGACAAAAATCAGATATATATATATATATATATATATATGGTTATATATATATATATATATATATATATATATATATGTCAACATTTGAACGGAGGGGGGTTTTGGGGTCTGGGGGTCATGATCGGTGAAAATATACCAAAATTTTCCGGAAGTGCTTTCCTCCGGACCGCTGCAATAGGTAGCTTTTTAATTTTTGTAATGAAAGCTACCTAATACTTTTTGTAATGAAAGCTACCTAAAAGGAATTTCACCCATCCATCAGCCATCATCGGATACATGTACAGTAGGGTGGGCCGAAAAAAACTTTTTTTCGATTTTCGTTAATGGCGGGTGCGTAAAAGTGGCCACTAGTGGCACTCAATTCACACAAAAAATTTGAGATCTTTTGGACAATTCCTTACCCTGCCGCAAATGGCTTGAAGTTTTGCCAAAATGCTGATTTTTGAACTTTTTTAGTAAAAACTTTTAAAATATTAAATTAAATTTATTTTGGCTGTATATACTTGGAAAGACATATTTAAAGTATCTAATGTTTAAATAAGTTCTGATAATGCATTATTTAATTGCTATGTGCATTTTAAATTAGCCGATTTTTATAGGCGAGTTAAACTCGGCGTGCAGCTGCATCCACGTGAGGAGTTCTCGGTTGTTTTGCGTTGGTACGGAACGCGAAACAAGTTAAAATCAAGTACATTTTTAAAGAACATAGCACTAAACTAATGCATAATTAGAGGTTATTTAAACATTTGACACATTGAATACATCTTTTCAACTAAATACAACAAAAAAAAACCTAATTTAATATTTAAATTTTTTTGCTAAAAAAATTCAAAAATCAGCATTTTGGCAAAACTTCAAGCCATTTGCGGCAGGGTAAGGAATTGTCCAAAAAATCTCAAATTTTTTGTGTGAACTGAGTGCCACCAGTGGCCACTTTTCCGCACCCGCCATTATCGAAAATCGAAAAAAAGTTTTTTTCGGCCCACCCTAATGTACAGTAGGGTGGTGCGAAAAAACAAAAATTCTTATTTCCGAATCGCTATAGTGCGGAAAAGTTGCGATTGGTAAATACAAGAAAAACTAAAAAAAAATTTTTGAAATCGGACATGATCTTCCGATTGCGCAAACCACCTAAATATTAAAAAAAATTGAAAAATTCCGATTTTTTTCAAAAAATTAAAAAAAATATTACATATACACATATTTTATCACTATAGTGATAAATATTTGCATATTGTACTGTTTAATAATAATAAAAAAATAAATTGCGTTTAGAGAATATCTTCCGATAGCGCAAGCTCATTAAAAATCGGGAAAAATTCAATTTTCAGTGATTTTTGATATATTGAAAAAATAATTAAATAGCTGAGTTTGCAGTCTCATGTTAAAATTTAAATGTAAATTAATACTATTGAGCATGTTATGCTATTTTTGAACAAGCGAGATTTTACCATAACGAGATCGCTGCAAGGTTTAGTAGTTCTTCAAGGTTTAGAGTTTCGCGCGCATCCTGTTAGCCACGTTGCGAAAAATCGTTGAAGTCGCCTTACGTGTCCACATGATTCTGTCCCCATCCTCGTCCACTTGCACATAGCGCCATTTCGTATCAGAGAGCCCGTGAACGAATTTCGTTTGTTAATTGGATGTATTGTGTTATTAAAAATACATTAACATGTGACAGGGACACGGATCTGGATACGTCGTTGACAAAGAAAATTACTAGACAATCTTTTCATTGTCCTATATTCGGTCACCCAAGAGGTTTTCTGCCAAATATTCTTCCAACACACGATGTTATTCAATGCTACCTTGAGGAGAGGTCTCTATTAGCAAGTAAATTCAACATCATTAAAGTGAGTTTCTCATTTGTCAGCAATACAGTGGCACAAAAAATAAAATATATTTATTAGAAGTTGTCAATCCCAAAAGTGTTTGATTGTAGAATCATTTAGCTAATTAATGCCTACTACGATAATATTCTAAACTAACGAAATCTTATATTCGAGACAAGGAATAGCCAAACCTTATAAAAAAGTTTGATGAATTTAAAAACAAGAAACTCAACTGTGTGATATTTCAGCCTGCAAACGTGTAATGAATTTATATTGCTCCTGTAAAAAGTCTCCAGATCTGAAGGAGTGCCTAATTGAGACTAATTGTACGTCTCAAAAACACAACAAAATTCCAGTCATTGAGCATAGATTTATCTACCTCCAGAGAAAGGATGGAACGGGAAAAATTGGTACTAAAGTTTAAAAAAAAAGAAAAAAACTGAGTACATGACTTGGAAGACGAAACTATACATTGAAAAGGCAACCTTCCAAATTTGTTGAAGTGAAAATAAAAAGACCTTGAACATAAATATCATTACCATGACGGATACAGCCTATCAGATTTAAGAAGAAGAAATTACCATGGCAAATGAAAGTGAAATTACAATCTACATCTTTACATTGCGATCGCAATGGTGTATCTGACAGTGCAGGTGCTGCTAAAGCGTTGAGTGTACTAGAAGATATTCCTGTAATAACTAAAACAGATGCTTTTCAAGTTATTGACTTATACAAAATTAGAAGAAAAAAAACAGAAAGAAAAAAATTACGGCAAAGTCAAGTGGAATCAGAAGAACCACATGACATACATTTTGATGGAAAAAAGGGCGAATATTTAGTTATCTTCCTCAGTTCTGAGACAAATATCACGATGGACATCATACACTATTTAAACATGTATCATTCTACATATCAATGCGTGTTATATGGACGCATTTATTGAAAAAGTCGAAGTATTTTTAACGATTTTAGAAGTATTTAAATTCTTTTAAAGGATTTTCTTTAATTTCTCGTACAGGCGCTATATTCGTGAAGAATATTTGACAAAAAATCTCTTGGGGATGACAAAATATAGGACAATGAAAAGATTGTCTAGTAATTTTCTTTGTGAAAGACGTATGCAGATCCGTGTACCTGTCACATATTAAAGTATTTTAATTAACACAATACATCTAATTAACAAACGAAATTCGTTCACGGGCTCACTGATACGAAATGGCGCACTATGCAAGTGGACGAGTTTGGGGAGAGAAAAGGATGTGGACACATAGGGCGACTTCAACGCTGTTTCGCAACGTGGCTAAGAGGAGTTGCGCGAACTACTAAACCTTTTCGCCCTGCAGCGATCTCGTCGTGGTAAGATCTCGGTTGTTCAAAAATAGCATAACATGCACAATAGTATTAATTTACATTTAAATTTTAACATGAGACCGCAAATTGAACTTATTTAATTATTTTCTTAATGCATCAAAAATCACTGAAAATTGAATTTTTCCCGATTTTTAATGAGCTTGCGCGATCGGAAGATATTCTCTAAACGCAATTTATTTTTTTATTATTATTAAATAGTACAATAAGTAAATATTTTTCGCTATAGTGATAAAATATATGTATATGTAATATTTTTTAAAAAATTCTGAAAAAATCGAAATTTTTCTTTTTTTTTTTTTGAATTTTTAGGTGGTTTGCGCGATCGGAAGATAATGTCGGATTTCAAAAAATTTTTTTTAGTTTTTCTTGTATTTACCAATCGCAACTTTTCCGCACTATAGCGATTCGGAAATAAAAACTTTTGTTTTTTCGCACCACCCTAATGTACAGTACTTCGGAAAGAAAATACTATTTGAAATCTTTTGTGTGTCCCTGTAAATGCTAAGCTACTCGTATTATGCATGACTATATCATATAGCTTATATCAAGATTAGCGATGTACATCAATTTTATTATTCATAAAATAGTTTAATATAAATAAAATATGTCGCACACAATTTCCCCCTTTTCTTTATGTAAAGGAAATATTTTGTGTGGCTTTGTAAATGAATAACAGGTTTTTTTTTCACCAAATATTTTACAGAATCCATATTTCAATGCACTTCGTAAATGAATATAAATCTGAATATGTTTGACAGGGTAACATTTTTAAAATTCACTTGAGACGATTTTTTCCCATAGGACGTAATGTAATGGTAAACTTTTGACTGTCCCTGTAAATAAATTAATGATGATAGAAACTTTATTTGAAATAGGGTTTGTGCTAGGGTAAATGTCAATAACATCCATAAATTTCAGGGCAGTCCGAGTATATTTACGGCAGTTAGAGTGCTGACTGACGGCCAGACAAATGAATGCATAAACACTTTTCAACTTTGTTGGAAAGTGTTAAAAAGTGCTTTAATTCCGCATTTCTGCATTTTCACATCTCTGCGACTTATCATCATAAAATGTCGAAATTTTGCACATGACCTTATAAGTGTATGGGGCACATTTTACTTACTGGGAAAGTTTCTGTACTCGGTTTGTATTAAAATTTCAATTTTGCATTTTTTAAAATTTATTCTCGCGAAAATTCTAATCTGTTTCATAAAATTCTGTACTGTTTTTTTACATAACATTGCAATTCATAATATATGTCTATGATACATATTTAAGGAGTAACAGCTGATATGAATCTTTTTGGGGTACCCTTGTATACTATAATATCGAAGAAAATAAATATACAAAAACTTTTCTTTGATCTAATCATCATTACAAAAGGCGTTCTTTATCTTTAGTGACTTAGAAATGAATATGTATTTTTTATTTTTTATTTAAAGAAGTTTATAATAAAACAAAGTTTCTTTTGCTCTCACTGATTTTCGGAAATGTTTCCGACGATTCCTTATATAACTAAGACGAGTATTAACATTCACAGTACTAAGATCAAAATATTTGTTTAAGATTAAGAATTTTAGCCAGAATCTTCATCTAATAACAAAGTACGTGCCTCCTTGATAGATAAACCTCGATGATTTATTTCGTTGAATGGTGAAATTTACACACAACTGTACACAAGAACAAGAAATAACGAAATGAGGGAGACGTCTCCTACACTCACTTGCATGAAAACATTGTATCTATAGCACCATCTAGTCAATTACACTTAGCATGATGCCAAAAAAAAAAAAAATTCTCTTGAAACGTGGTAAATGATAGAAAGCTTTCATTTATTCCTTGCTTGCCTAAGATGGGGGTAAATGTGATCCCAATCACATTTTTTACAAATAAACAACAACAACAACATCATTAACAACAATAAAAATAAGTGCTTGAAAATTAATAAGATGATGAATTTATGAAAAAACTTTTATATCAGAATTCTTAGAAAATAATTCTAGCACACATATTCTTAATAAAAAGTAAAAAAAAAAAAAAAAAAAAAAAAAAAAAAAAAACCTGCAAAAAGTCCAAAAGGGGTCAATCTGACTCCATGTTAGTACTGGGAGTATTAAAGTGTTTTCTTAAGGATATCTTTTATTCCCAAGTAAACATTTTCATGTTCAACATGCATGTTTTACAGGAAAACGGGATGAATTATTGGAATTAACATTAATGTTAAAAATAATATTATTTAGTTGCTTTCGAATGTACGCCGGGGGAGTTTGAAAATAATTTTCCCCTGGCGTCTATGGACAGAGGTGTCTGAAAAAATCAAACTATATAATGAGACATGAATATTACCGACACAACTTTATTTGTCAACTTAAATACCAAGCACTTTGGCATATATTTGTCATATCGCTTGATAAGCTGCAAAAAGCCCTGCAGGAAAACACGAGGGCTTTGCATACGGAAAAGCTGTTAAATGTTTCTTTCCGTATGCAAAACCGTGAGTTTTTTCCTGAAGGACTTTTTGAAGCTGTATAACAAATCGTCACCTAAGACTAATAAGGTTCTATCTGTGTTTTTGAAAAAAATGACTTACTGATATACGTGTCTATGAAGGCAATTCTAGATTCATATTATGATTGTAAGGTCATTTGTAAATTATATGTAACATCATTTTGATGCAAAAAGGCCTTCATAGATACAAATACAGCTTATGTATATCGATAAGTCAATGTTTTTCAAAAACACAGGTAGAACTTCATTATTCTCAGGTAACGAAATGTGCCAATGTACTTAGTAATTATGTCAAAAAATAAAGATATGTATTATCTTTAATGTCTCTTTCTGTTTTTTGACTTTCATACACAACTCTGATCACAGTCGACAAGCATAACTTATTTTCTGACTCCCCATCCTACAAATTTAATCATGAAGCTGAAAATGTTTAATTGAGAATGGGGTAGAATTAAAAATGCATATTCCACTTGAGAAAACTGATTAATACATTATAAATAATGCTCAAAGATGTTTCTGAAAATCACTCACAGCAAAATACAAGGTCTGTATTTTAAATAATGAGAATATTTTTGTCGTGACGCAACAATGCGTGATAGCGCGCTCCCTCTGTTTGGACTTGGTAACGGGCGGGTTAACTTTGAAAACGCCATATGCAGCATTCGCCTGCTAGCTTTCGTTGAGGAAGGATCTCGCCCGGCGAATACGTCTATAAAAAAAGGTGCGCAAGCTGACGATGCAGCAAAGTATTGAACAGCGTTACGCGATCAAATTTTGTGCTCGCCTTGGAAAATGTGGTTCAACGCTGGAAATGATTCGACATAGCAGCGAATGGTACACTCCGCAGTCCCAATGACAGAAATAAGATCGCATGCCCAAATCTAAGATTGGAAACAAAACCATGGAAAAAAAAAACAAAAAAAAAAAACAAAAAAAAAAAAAACAAAAAAAAAACAAGCAAAAAAAAAAAAACAAGCAAAAAAAAAAAAAAAAAAAAAAAAAAAAAAAAAAAAAAAAAAAAACAAACAAAAAAAAAAACCACATGGAAAAACTCTTCGAATGCAACCGTACGTGGAAACTTCGTAGAATGCGAAGTGCCTGTCTAAAAGAGGGGAAATAACTGGCAATGAGTGGGTGTAAAAGATTTTGGTTGTAGCTCGGGAAAAGGTATTGGCTGGAGGATTAAAAACGACGCAAAGAAATTTTTAACTTGCGAACAATTTATGTACTGCCTGTCAATTTATTTATTTATTCATCCACACTTCAAGTGCTCATATCTCGAAAACGGTTGGATTTGGACGAGTAGTTAGTTCCCTTGCACTTTTTAACGTACAGGACGAGATTTTTCTGTTGATACCACACTCGTCCAAATCCACAACTTACACATGGAAACGTTCCCTAGTTAGTTGTTATTTTTCCTTTGATACTTTATAAAAGGTATTGTCTACGTTATGCCTCTATCTAATGATTCGCAAGAATTATAATACTCTAAAATGTAGGTTGCTTTTATATAAAAAAATAGGAGAGACCATTTTCTGCTCCTTCTGAAAACAATTGCTTAGCAACCTTATGAGATTTGCTTGGGTGATACAGTTAGAATCCAAGTTATAAACGCGTCGGCTTTCGCACCCCTACATTCGTGCTATGCTAAAATCATGATTCCGGTTACCAAAGGTTTAATAAAACCCATTTATCATTTTTTATAAGGTATCACTTTTGCGAATAGCTCATCTAATTATATATGATCTTCTTTTTTGTGGAGGTGGTTTCTACGAAAGTTCGATGCGCTTGCACTGCTGTGGGGAATTAATTTTGAGTCTAGCATGACAGAGATCTATGATTCAATGAGAAATAATGAGAAAATCCTATATTTCTACAGTGTATCAAATGATGGTATGAAAAGGCTTCATGTATTATATACCCTTTTAACAATGCAAATTAAACTTTTTAATGCTGAAATTGAAATTCTGAAAGCGGTTTTTTGCAGCTATCCTTATTATTATTTTCTTTTTTTGCGCACTGTATCATTTATGTTTCTTTTAACCTTTTAATAAAACAATTAAAACAATTAAATGTAATAAAAAAAATCAGAAAATGTTGTGTCTAATGTTTAACATGAAACTAACTCGAGTCTCTATATAACGAAATCCAAAGTTCCAGTAAAAAATTCGTTATATAGAGAAATTCGATGTATAGAGAATGATGTTAAAATCGTATTTAATGTGTGAATTTTGAACAGATATTATTTTTGATCTCTGTAATTAAGTATTTGAAATGTTTAAAAGTATAAAGTAACCTAACATTTTATTTCTTACTTATTTAAGCCGTTTCAAAAATGAGAACAGACATTTATTTGAAAGCTTAATAAAAATCATATAAGGAAGACTTGGATTAATTTCAGAGGAAGAAATCTGTAATTTTTTGTTGTTTTCATTTTAAAATTGTTACGCTCTCAAATAAGAAAAAAAATGCTCAAATTTTAGCAAGGGATGAAAAATTGCAATTAACATTTTCCTCCATTTGAAGGCCTCTCTTATGTGCCTCTCATTGATTCCTCTCTTATGTGTGTAACAATCCAAATGACTCTGTTTTGAGAAGGGTGTTGAAAGGTGTGTGGGAGGTCGGATGAACTCGTTGGATTTAAAGAACAAGGAAAGAAGTAATATTTATAAAAAAACTCAGCACTGAATGATAAATCAAAAATAAGTGATGGAAAATTGATTCCATATGATTTCAAAGCTTTTTAAAAACTGAATAAATTAAGACCAATTTATGAAAAAATTCGTTATATGGAGATAGTTATTTCGCTATATAGAGACTGTTTTTAATGTAATCATACGAAAAGGGGATCATTCCTACTAAAAATTCGTTATATGGAGAAATTCGATGTAAGGAGTTTCGTTATAGAGAGACTCGACTGTATTTAATAAGATAACTGACGAAAGTATTGGGTAACAATTAATGAACATTTTCGCATAATAGGTGGTGCGAATGTTTCATTTAACAAATAATAATGTTTATTTTACATAATTTAGTTTTGTGTGGAAACAATGTTCAAAACATTTTATCTTCAAATAATTAGTTCTGTTAATTTTGTATCTTTCCTTTTAAATCCGAAACATTTACGAAAAGCTAATTACATAGACTGATACAATCAAGTTTTTAATCATTCTTGCCTTAATTTAACGAAACAAACTCTCAAATGAGTTACATTTTAATACCTTTAATGTGCTAAGCGGATTAGAAAAACAAGCAGTAACAAATGCGAATAGCGGTATTAAAACACATTTACACAAATTCTCTGTTTTTTTTTTTTTTTTTTTTTTTTTTTTTTTTTTTTTAACCCAGAATTTTATGCATTACTTTTTTGCTAGTAAATTGTCATGTCGTGTTTGATAACAATAATTTTATCAAGTAAAAAAAAAATCATAGAGATTTTTTTAAAGTAAGAATATATGCAACTTTCAATGCCTACTTTAAATATAGCAAATCTTTCTTAAAAAATTACAATAACAGTGCTAATAATTAAAAAAAAAAATCCTCGCCGCGACCGGATATATCCGTTCACTAGGCTGCAGGTTTCACTGCAGATGAAACGTTATTTAAATTAATATAATTCTACAAATATAATCCAGTTTTAAGAAATTAAGCTATAAATTGAAACTTTCTAGGCTAATGAGCATATACGTAACAAAAAAATTATACCATGATAGAAAATTCCTCTTTTACTAACATTTAAAATAAATTGCAGAGAAAAAAACTTTACAATTTTACCCTTTTGCTCGGCGGTCAGGGGGTTAAGTAAGAGTATTAGGATAAAGTAAAAATGTGCACTCTTTACTTTTTACTTAAATTTAATAACATACTCAGGTAAGAATATGAATTAAATAGTACGCAAAACAACAATATTCGTTATCTTTCAGATAATGAAATATTCGTTAAACTATAAATAATCAATTTGAATAGTTAGTATTAATGTTACTAAGGTAATAGTATTTTTTTTTTCTAAAAACAGAAAAAAAATTCGGAACCGAAAGGGTTAAGATAAGAGATTCCAAGTTGTAACAAAATCATCGTTTTTCAATAATCGTTTTTCATGTTTATATGGTTGAAAAATTGGAACCGAAAAGAAGTTAACAAACTGCGTTGTGAACCCGTAAAGCATGGTGACGTCACTGCAACGTCGTTATGAAGTCACATTGTGACTTTGTGACCACCGATTGTCGATGTGACGTCACGTGACGTCGATGTGAAGTCATAGTGACTAAAATGTGAAGTCGTTATGGCCATTTTAGAGCTCTTTTGTGACGTTTCACAAAGTGGTCACAATGTGACAAATTTGTTAAAAATGTGTCATTTGTGACTTATTTGACATTAACATTGCGACGAAACTGTGACAAAAGTGACGATGTTTAAATTGCCAGAAACATGTTTTTTAAAGTAAATAACATGTTTTGAAGGATATTTATAAATTTCTAAAGATTTTTAAGAAAGTCACATCTCAGTCACAATGTGACGTCACTGAGTGGTGACATTTTGGTCACAGATTTGATGTGACCAAAGTGACTCACAGTGACGTCACTGTGACGTATCTGTGACCATGCATGATATTAGGGTAATTTATCTGTTGTTTCGATAACTTTCATTCTCATAAGTTAAATTCTAATTTTAAAGCAATTATTAGAATAGAAATTCTAATTTTATTTTCAATTATACAGATTCACTTTAAAATATCCAAACTGGGCTAATACACTGATTATGAAATTTTATACGAAACCAGTGCATTAATACTCTTAAATCGTATCCGAGAAAAATTACAAAATATGATTGTTCCTAAAACTTTAAATTTTTTGCATCTTCTACACCATAGGTACCCAACCTTTTTTGAACCACCGCCCCCTTTATAGGAGAAAAAAATGCCAACGCCCCCCTCTTCCATAATAATTAATTATACAAAATATTAAAATATTGTATCTTATTATATATATAAAACCCTTCCGTGTATAACAATTCCGGGGTCAACCCATCCACGAGTAAAAGAAACTCATTCACCAATGAAAACGTTTCATAGTCGTAATGGAGCGTTCTCATTGGTTAGATTTACAGTGGGAGCCGTAAATGACGTCACTACATTTTACTTCACTTTGAAATCTTTCCACGATTTCAAAAAGTACACTGTTAAAAATTTGATCCATTTGCTGCAGCGGCACTCCAGAGCTTTTATAGAATATCTCTTTTATGACCAATGAGAATGCTCCATAACACAGTAAAGTAACCGTTTTCTATAAAAGCGGTGGAGTGACGCTGTAGCAAATGAGTCAATTTTTTTTACAGTGTATATTTAATTAAAACTTTTTATTAAAGGAAAGCGAAGGTGCGTTTTAAATGCAATATTGTTAAAATTTTTATATTCGGGTTGCTTTAATTTTTTTTTTCTTTACAGCCGTGAATGACTCTTGCGAATTTCAAATCTATAAAAAACATTGTGAAAAGTTACCTCCGATTTTAAAGGCAATCTATTTTCTGACCAATGAAACCGTTCCATAGTCGTAATGGAGCGTTCTCAATGGTCAGATTTACAGTGGTAGCTGTAAATGACGTCACTACATTTTACTTCGCTTTGAAATCTTTTCACGATTTCAAAAACAATATTTAATTAGAACTTTTTATTTAAGCAAACCGCGGGTGCATTTTAAATTTCATTATAATCCCCACCCCCATCTACCAGATAGTTTTGCTATAGTTTTAAATGCAGATTTCTATTGAAATTTTCTTTTTTTTTTTCTTTTTTTTTTCTTGCCAAGTTTAATTGCTGTATTTATCAAAATTGTTTCAGCCTAAAGTGGCTATTATTGACCACAGTTGTTGTAATTTTTTATCATCCTTTAAAAAATGCAAACACGTCATTTTGACGGGCTATCTTCTAGTTATCTATATTTAGCTGTATAGCTATCTATTAAGAATCACAAAGTTTATGTTAATTAAAACAACCATCAAATGTAATAAAAACTGTTTATTAAAAATTGAAATATTAACAAAAACCGCAATTTTTTTTAAAAAACAACGAAATGGTTGAAACTGGTGGAGTTTTATTAATTTGTTCATGTCGGATTCTAATTTCTTTAAAATCTGTCACAAATTGTTAGATTTTAAGACGTCTGTGCCTTTTTTAGACAGTAGATTAGCTACTGCACGGAACCCACTCTGAGCTACATCTGATGAAGAAAAAGCAATTAAAATTTTATGTACTCTCATTCACAATCCAGGTTAGAGAGCTGTATTGTTTTTTGAGGTTGGAACTCTTGTTATCCATTTCCGAATTTTACTTTTAGTTCTCGTTTGTTGCGACTTCCTCTTCTTAATATGATGATACTGCTGTATCTGTATTTGCGAAATTATCTAAAAAGGGTCTTTGAACAAATCAGATGTGGAAAGATCAAAGCTCTCATATCATACATGTTAATACTTCAAAATCCGCTATCACAGTAACAAAATTAAATGATGTTGCGTATATAGGGTTCTTTCGATCTTATGGTTAGACAACTTCAAACTCTTTTCTCTTAGAAAAGTAGAAAATAATTTATTTACAGATCTTCAGAACAACAGAGTCTTCGAAACTCACAAATATTACTAGATACTCAAAAATAACTGTTCAAATCTATCGAACAAGTACAAATATAGGTCGCAGAGACTCTTTATACAATGTCTCAACACTATATCACATTCAAAACAACGTAGATAAAACTCAATACATCAAGCAAACTTGCTTGGACAATCTCTAGTAGCTCACTCAATGCCTGACTGGTAAATAATAACAACAACAGCTCGCATTGCTCTCCCTATATAGGCTCGTAGCATGCGCCGGAAATTTCTACAACCTTCTAGAAAAATCCAGAAACCAAGGAAAGACATTCAATGTATCAGTAGACCTAAGGGGGGTTACCATAGAGAGGGAAGGGTTACCATCGCCAACAATCGCCAAGTTTGTCGCCAACTTGGCGATATATTGCCAAATTTGGCGACCAAAATTAGTCGCCAAAAGTGACGCCAACTTGGCGATATCTCTAATATTTCGCAAAGCTGCCATAGACATTCACTGAAAATAATAGACAAGTTTGCTTGATAACAGAGACAATGTAACAAAAAACTAATATTAGTAAAGAAATGGAGCTTAATAAGATTATTTACATTATTTTACAGTACAAACACTAACTATTTACAAAATTCGTAACAATAACAATCTGTGCTCATCGTGAGACTTCTAATGGTATGAAATTCCGTGCATTAGTTCTTGAAATAGGGCTATTGCGAATATCGATAAAAATGCAGAATAAATGCGTTGTTGTGCGATTTACGCCAGAACAGCAATAATATTTATCAAGATAAATATGAATTTGAAGTTTGATAACATTCGCGCATTAGCTCTTGAGATACAACTGTTACGAAAAACGGAAAATTTTCAGCATAGCAGAGATAACTATTTCTTGATATAGAGCTGTTGCAGAAATCGTGAAAAAGACAGCATAGCCGCGGCATCTTTTGAGCGATTTTTAACAAAATGTAAACAGCATCTATTGATCTCAAGGAATAATCAAATCTGAAGTTTGGTGAAAATCCGTGCATTAGTTCTTGAGATAGAGCTTTTGCAGAAATCGTGAAAAAGGCAGCCTAGCAGTGCCACATTTTCTGCAATTTTCAACAAAATGTAAGCAGTATACATTCATGTCGAGGACTAACAGAATCTGAAGTTTGATGAAAATTTATGTTACAATTTTTAAGATAAAGCTGTCACGTAATTCCGTCAAACACCATAACTTGAAAACAGTAGCGGCTCGTCAGGGAGTGCTGCATCTGATTTTTCACACCACTAAAATTTAACAGAATCTTTCATATTATTTATTCGACAAGTTTTGTTGATTAAATAAAACAGAAATAACCATACAATTTTAGTGGTGTGAATGAATCGATGCAGCACCCCCTGACCAGCCGCTACTGCTTGAAAATTTTCACGAATCCAAAATACTTTCTTTTGTAAAGACAGAAGAAAGTAAAAATATCACATATCTTTGTCTTTTCTAGTATCAGCACGCATTTATTCAATTGCTCTTCTAGCGTAGAAGGCTTCATGGCTTCATTTGAAAAAACTTTTTGGCAAATTAAGCCCATAGCCCAGGTCGAAATTCATGCTGGTATTTGTTTGCTAGACAAGCACCAAGTGCTATAACACGACACGTAAAATAGCATAAACTAGCATAAACTAGCATTACATATTTGCTAGTTCCAGCAGACTTTCCAGCAATTCATGGTGTGTATTGGCCCACTTTGCTGGAAATAAGCATGAAATGCTTGCATATAGCTTACCATGCTTTTGTTGTACAAGCTAGCGATATAGCATGTGATGCTAGTTAGCATATAATAGCATGAAAATCTAGCAGACATAGCATTACCTAGCAATAACTAGCATATTTTTGTTGCTGGTACAAGCATGAATTTTGACCTGGGAGGTAACGCTTGGTTTGTAGAAGAGTGCCTAGATCCACACTTCAAATGTTTAATACTGTACTGCCGGCATTTCTTCTTTAATTAAGATAGTTTGAAACATAAATTTTTTCCTTATGAAATTAAATAAATTTACTTTTGGACAAATTTATAGATACAACGATTTTTAACACTTTCACTAAGAATAAACTAATTTCTTGAAGTAATTCAAATCACGGATTCCTTTAAAAATACCTTTTCAGGCATACGTGGTCATACCTTTCTGGAAATACAGGTTAATAAAAAAAATTCTGTTTAAAACTTTTAGCTAGCCAGTTATCGCGAATTTTGTACTCCACAATTTTTGAATTCATAATGATATTCAATCCGCGTCATAGCGATTTTTCGTGTTCCACTGGGATATTTTGACATTCATGAAAGAATTGAGCAACAATGTTTTTCGCCAGATAAAATAATTTTCTGTTCTCCCCGATTTTATCCCTTCTTCGTGTTCCGTGTGTTTTTACACTTTAGTAAAATAAATTCAACTAGCTGCATCCGTCGAAATTCGACGGGAAAAAATATACATTAGATAAGCATGTTACATTTAAAGCTTAGAAATAATAAAAATGAATGACATAAAAGAAAAGTGGATTTAGAAGAAAGTATAAATTTTATTCAGTTTTATCTATGATAAATAGGAAATCAGTTTTTATATTGGTTCAATGATAGGTTTTACTTTTCTTTTCGAGTTCCTTATCTACGACATTAGTTGTTGCTTTTTGGCACTGTTTGCACTTTCAAATTTTTAAATGAACGTATTCGAAATATCGCGACATATAAGTGGCCGTGGCTAAATACTCGCTCAAGTAAATAAATACCCACAAAATCCATTGTTTGCCCTTCTGCTTTATTAATTGTTACACAAAACGCAACTCGGGAAATTGGCGTTATTCTAAATGAAAAGGGAAGAGTTGTATCTGATGGCATTAAATCGGTTTTTGGAATCAAAACTCTTTCTCCAACTCTGTCATCAGTAGTAACTGCTAGATTCAAAAAATTATCGTACATGTTTCGTACAATTAACCTGGTCCCATTTATAAGACCTTCATGAGGACTTAAATTTCCTAATAATGTTACAATTGCTCCGATTTTAATTGTGAGAATGTGTGGAGGCAATCCACTAAATTCTAAGCTATTTAAAAATTCCGTTGGAAATTCGAGGATTTCTTTTTCATTTCAGTTATTAAATTATTTATACTCATGCATGTTCTGAATGT
This sequence comes from Maratus speculifer, assembly GCA_964019185.1. Lineage (NCBI taxonomy): Eukaryota > Metazoa > Arthropoda > Arachnida > Araneae > Salticidae > Maratus > Maratus speculifer. The sequence continues at coordinate 93,477,221 of OZ025302.1, forward strand.
GCCAGGTATAAGGTTTATAACTTAATAGTTAATTTCATTGCAATGTTCGTTTTTTGGAGCTAGAATTGAAACTTTAGCAAATATAGTGATACTATCTGAAGATGAAAACCCTTTTCCAAAAATTTGGGATACGATGTCATTTTCAGCTATAGTAGACGGTGATAAACATACTTTATTTGAGTCTCCAGGGAATTCTTCATTCATGCAAGAATTTTCTCCATTACCTATTTTAAGCAAAAATTCCGAAAATTCAGATTCTTCTGGTCTTAATCGCAAATTTTTTAAACAATTTAAATATTTTAAATTCTGACCAAAGAGTCGAAATCTTAATGCATTTTTAAACTCTGTTTTGTTTTGTTATTTGTTTAGTACCAATTTTGTAATTGTGGCGACAGAATTACTCCAATTTCTCTTAAAATTGAAAAAAAAAAAAGAAAGAAAGAAAGAAAGAAATTACAATGCGTATACTATTTCAAAAATATAGTCTGTTAAAAAATCCAGTGAATTTCGGTTTTATTTCGTTTAATAATTTGGATAATTGTATTTTATAGTATTTTGTTAATATTGCCTTAAAATAATATTTGTTTTAGAGTTAGACTGACCAATATAAAATGTACTTTTTACTGTAACTAATTTTGTAGATTTATTATAAGTCAATGAAACTGTTCTTAAAGATTTTCTTTCGTCGATTTTCTTTCGACGGGTTCCACCTCGTAATTATAATATCAACAAAACATTTTAATTATAATAGAAACTGGGAGTTGCTAAATTGCATATCCAACCAACTATACATTTACAGCACTTCCAATAAATTTATTTATTAGTTTGTAGTCTCCATGGACTTGTCAAAATTAGTTTTATTGTCATGACAACGAAAAGAAAAAAAATCTTTGTTATTAAAAAGGATAAAAATTTTGTGTTTGTTATTGAAATGTAGAAAACGTCTTATTTATTTTTATTTTAAATAATAAATTAATAAAACTAAATGATTTAAATTAATTTTTTATATTATGTAAAATTGAAATATCGGCAAATCACAGGTTTTATTCTTTTTATTCTAATATGACGTCAATTACATTCTCCTGATTGGTGGAAAGTAATAAAACAAAATAAATTTTCATTAGAGTGGGAAAAGCTTAACCTGTTGCCACTGTTTTGAAGAAATGTCACAAAAAAGCTTTTAAAATTAAAAATAAAATATAAAAATGGAAATAAATAAAAAATTAGCCAGAATGGACACATCTACACATGAACAGCTTTCATTTAAAAAATAATTATCATAATCGGGCCAGTAGAAAGCTCAGGGTTGATGACTAAAAAAACACCCAGGTGTTTTAAATATATAGATTCCTACGCTACCCCCCTACCCCGCAGATCTAGGTTCGTTTGTATAGATTTCCATTTAAAGGTGCAGTTATCTTTTTGTCACGGATTGGAGACCTCATATAATAGAGACTAAAGCAAATCCATTTTTTTTTCGGATAATTGATACCCAGTTCGGTATGAATCTACTGTGCCGGAGCGTAACCCTCGAATGTTCCCAAGATTACTGCCGGAGTTGGAGTTGCCAAATGGTGGAAATTAGCTTGGTTTTTCGACTGGGTACCAATTCGAGTGCCAAATCCGAGAGTGCAGAGGAGATCAGCTATTTTCAGTACATTAGCTCCTAAACAGGTAGGTATGCCATGACCTCCCCCCTTGACTACCCTAACGCCCCCCATTTTTCTCTAGACTCGCTACCGCCCCCCTGGAAGGCTCCAGCGCCCACTAGGGGGCGGTACCGCCCCCGTTTGGGAACCTATGTTCTACACTTTAGCACTGAATCCAAAAATTATTGTTGGATATATTATGGCACAAAAAAATTATCGGATTTTTCAATAAGTTTTATTTTTATCCACTTCAATTCTAATTTTTATTTTTATTTAATAGGACAAACCTAAAAAATATCTAAAATGTACAAAAATATGAATTATGAAATTGTATGCTAAAAAAAGGACCACAATCACTCTTAAATCGCATCTGATTAAAATTACAAAATTTAATTGTACATAAAATTTTAAATTTTTTGTACATTCCACACTGTAGCATTGAATCGGAAAATCACTCTTGGATATATTACAACACAAAAACATTTATCGGATTTTTCAATAAGTTTTCTTTTTATCCGTATAAATTGTAATTTTCTTTTTTAATTAACCAAACCTAAAAAATGTCTAAAATGTACAAATATATCAATTATGAAATTGTATGCTAAAAAAGACCATAATCACTCTTAAATCGCATCTGAGTAAAATTACAAAATTAGATTGTATCTAAAACTTTAAATTTTTTGTACCTTTCACACTGTAGCATTGAATCGAAAAATCACTCTTGGATATATTTCAACACAAAAACATCTATCGGATTTGTATATGTATAATATTACTAATTAAAGCACACTAAACACACTTTTAAATAATAAAACTTTAGGACTGTATCTTCAAATTTTAATAACACTATAATTAGCGAACACTCTGGTCGCCATTCTATTTCATAAACTATAAGCAGCGAACACTCTGGTCGCCAATCTTTTCACACACTCTAAGCAGCGAACACTCTGGTCGCCATTCTTTTCACACACTCTAAAACAACAATATTTTTTCTTTACTCAGTTCACTTCACATTTCAACCAAAGGGAGCTCACGACGCCCTCTTACGGGATTTATGAAATTTCAACAATAAACATTCTCCCCCGGATTGAAATGCAAATTTCAATATTTTACTATCAAATAAATTTACAAAATACAGTTACAGAAAATTACACAGCAAACAAATATATACAAAATATAACACAAAAATACAAAATTTACAATATTTTAATAACAATTTTTTTTATTTATCAATAGGGAGAACAGCTATTTTTGTAATTGAACGCTTTAATTCGCCAGATTTAGTGCGAACCTTGACTACCCGAACCTTGCCATACGATCCTGTATAAATCTCACTAATGCGGCCTAACGCCCATTTACAGACAAGTAAAAAATCTTCTTTTACCAATACCATTATGCCTACCCTTAAATTTTCTTTTTCCACTACCCATTTAGATCTCTGCTGTAACGTATTTAAATAATCTAACCTCCATTTTGTCCAGACTGTCTGGACAACCCTCGTAGTCTTCTGCCAACGGTTTAATCTATTGATATTAGTATCAATTAACATTGGTTCAGGTACAGCATTTATGGATCTCCCGATCAAAAAATGACCTGGAGTCAAAACTTCAAAATTATCAAAATCGTTAGATAAAGGAATAAGAGATCGGGAATTCAAAATACCCTCTATCTGAATAACTATAGTTTCAAACTCCTCATAATTAAACCTTAAAACATCTATTGCTCGTTTAAGGTGATATTTAACTCATTTCACACCTGCCTCCCAAAGTCCTCTTCAAACTCCTCATAATCAAACCTTAAAACACCTATTGCTCGTTTAAAGTGATATTTAACTGATTTCACACCTGCCTCCCAAAGTCCTCCGAAATGGGGGGATTTAGGATGTATAAATTTCCAGTCAATTTCTTCAGAAATTAAATAATTTTCTAAAATTTCGTCTGGAAAATTTATCATTTTGTAGAACCTTTTCAGTTTGGAATTTGCTCCCACGAAATTTTTAGCATTATCCGTAAAAATCTTAGAACATTTTCCTCGTCTAGCCATGAAACGCTTAAGCGTGGCAATCAAAGCATCTGAGGTTAAATCTGAGAGAAGCTGAAGATGAATGGCTCGAGTTACAAAACAAATACAAACACAAATAAATACTTTGTTCAATGAACCCTTGCGCTGATTTTTATAGGTTACATAAAATGGACCACATAGATCTAAACCAGTACAATTGAATACTGGTGACTCATTAATTCTTTCATAAGGTAACTGGCCCATTAGCTGCGAGCATGGAGTTGCTTTTGCCTTAAAACAAATAACATAAGAATGCACCGTTTTCCTTGCCAAATTTCTACCCACTAAAGGCCAAAATTTTACTCTAACAGAATTCAAGAGTTCTTGGGGAACAACATGAAAAAGACGCTTATGCATAGTACTAAAATAAATCTTACTTAATTTAGAATTTTTTGGCAAAATAGCCGGATGTTTTTACTCATAAGGTATGGAAGCTTTATTAAGCCTTCCGCCCACACGTAAGATTCCCTTATCATCTATAAAACGATTCAAAATATTAAGGTTATTTACCGCAGCACTTTTACTAATTAAACATTTTTGTGATACTCTAGTCAAAATATTTTCAGCTTCCTTGACTTCTTCTAAACTCAGTTTACCTTTTCTTTTATCTGCATTCCTACAATTATATAAAAATCTGAGAACAAAAGAAAAAATATGTAAAAGTTTATAATAATCATTGCTAAGATAAAAAAAAAATTATCAAAAAAAAAAAAAAATTCTCAGTAGCTAGAAAAGTTGTTACACAGTTATTTTCCTTTACAGAATTTTTCATTTCACTTATATAATTTTGACTTTCACTTTCAGTTAGATTGTCAATTCCAGAAGAAAAAGACTGCAAACAACTGGGGGAAAATTCTGGATCCATCAAAAAATTTGGACCTGTAATCCACTTGGAATTGTTCACAAGAGAGTCCGCACTTATTCCTCGTGAAAGAAGGTCTGCTGGATTTTCTTTACCGGAACAGTGAAAAAACGCTTCTGGTTGAGTTAATCTTTGGATTTCATCAACACGATTGGCAACAAAGGACTTCCATTTTTTACTGGATCCCTTTATCCAGAATAAAGTTGCCTTTGAGTCTGTCGAATAAAAAATTCTAGAAGCATTTTTACGATCAATTATCTTTTAATTTCTGATCCCAAGCGAGCTGCGAGTAAAGCCCCAAGCAGTTCTAGATGTGGAAAAGTTATTGTTTTTATTGGTGCATCTCTAGTTTTAGATGCTAAGAAACTGGCAGAAATTTGGTCATAATCTTGCACTCTTAAATAAACAACAGCACCAAGGGCCTTTTGATTTGCATCAGAAAAACAATGAATTTCAACATTGTTTATATCAGGTGACAAGAAAACAAATCTAGAAATTTTAATTTCATTTAATTTTGAGAGTTCTGAACACCATTGTGTCCATTTTTCGCAAATGTCAAAGGGGAGCTCAGTATCCCAAGACAGCTTTCGGATCCATAAATCTTGGAAAAGACATTTAAGTCTCATAGTAAATGGAGATAGGATGCCAGTCGGATCATAAATTCTTCCGGAAGTCTGTAAAACAAACCGCTTAGTATTTTTCTTATTCTTCAGAAATTCTATTAAACTCAAAATGTCTATGCTAATAGTATCTTGTTCAACATCCCACGATATTCCTGATACCTTCAATGAACTTATCATTCCATTATTTTGATCAAATGGATAAATTTCGAATCCTTCTTTTTTCCATCGTTCCAGTAACGATCTGTTAGCCATTTCCTCAAATTAAAATTAGCTTGTTTCATAATAATCTTAGCCTCGTTTGAAATCTTCAAAGCACCTTCAATACTATGGGTATCACTCACTAAATCATCAACATAAAGAGAAGTATTGAGAATCTCAAAGGTTTCTGGATATTGATCTTTAAATTTTCGTATATGCTCCTTTATTGTAGCAGCTAGGAGATATGGACTAGCATTTAATCCGAAAAGTAAACGCTTGAAACGATACACTTGAATTTTCAAATCACCAGGCCTTTTATTTGAAGGATCTTTGGTAACTTCTAAAAAAGAAATCTGACAGCATCTCCGTCCCTTTTTAACCGACTTCAAAAAGGAGAGGAGGTTATCAATTCGACGCGTATGTATTTTTTTATGTATGTTCACCGATTACTCCGAAACTATGCAGCCGATTAATTTGGTTTTGGTGTTAAATTAAAGAGCTTACTCTCGGATTGGTATCACATCCATTTCATAGAAATTGGTTCAGTAGTTTTTTAGTAATTAAGCAAAAACTATTAAAATTAGTGTTTTTTCGCTAATTAAAACTGTTGAATTAGTTCCGACAATTGAGTGAAGTCAGGATGGCCGAGCGGTTTAAAGCGCCTGATTTAAGGTCTGGTTCTCGAAAGGGACAATGGGTTCGAACCCCACTCCTGACATACGTGTGTACAATAATTTTCCGTATTATAATTTTTACATATATATTTTACAAATTAAATACTAATTATGCTATTAAGAATATTTTGTATTTAACCGTTAGCACAGAGTATCAGAGATCTTTTATCAACTCAATACTTTATCAGTGAAAGAGTGCTAAAATAATTGACTCGCAAAAAGTAACATGACATTGAATAAGTTTCCGAACCTATTCCGTATTATAATTTTTACATATATATTTTACAAATTAAATACTAATTATGCTATTAAGAATATTTTTAACCGACTTCAAGAAGGAGAGGAGGTTATCAATTCATCGCATGTGTATTTTTAGGTGCGTTCGTAATTATGTAAATACGTAGCGCCTATTGTTGTCGCTCAGTCCGTCCGTCTGTCTGTCGGTCTGTCTGTCTGTCCGTCTGTCCGTCTGTCTGTCCGCCCGCATATAACAACGCAAAAACTACACAACCGAATCGTTTGAAATTTAAAATACATAATTATACTATAATTTTGTCGATTCATTTCAAATTTTATGAAAATCGGATGGATAGATCAATTACAGGGACAATTAAAATGATTCCATTACATTACGGTCAATGGGGAAAAAGTTTCAAATGCATTTTAATCGTTTGAAATTTAAAATATATAATTATTGCTTAATTTTGTCGAGTCATTTCAAATGTTATGAAAATCAGATGCATAGATCAATTACAGGGACATTCAAAAGGATTCCGTTACATTACGGTCAATGGGGAAAAAAGTTTCAAATGCATTTTAATCGTTTGAAATTTAAAACATATAATTATTACCTAATTTTGTCGAGTCATTTCAAATGTTATGAAAGTCAGATGCATGGATTATTTACAGGGACAATCAAAAGTATTCCATTACATTACGGTCAATGGGAAAAAATTTCAAATGCATTTTAATGATGTTACACCCATTCGAACATAATAGCATTGGCATGAATCTATGAAATATATACTAAAATATGCATTTTGTACAATCTGTGATGCAAAGAATTTTTATTATTAAATTACAGGGCCACACAAAAGTATTCCACTACATAATGCTATACGAGGAAACATTGTTTGAGACGTGTTTTAATTATATTCAGCTATTTCACATTTTATGAATAAGATATACGTTGCGGAGGTGTAATAAAAATTACTTCCTGTATATTTACAGAAACACAAAGATTTCGACTACTATACTGTATCCGAAGTACGCTCTACTATATCAGCAAGATCTGAATATTTTTAAAACTTCGTTATCGTACGAACGCACCTCATTTGCTATGTTCACATGCAATTTTCAACTTGTTTTAATGTATGTTCACCGATCACACCGAAACTATCTAACTGATTAATTTGGTTTTGGTGTTAAATTAAAGAACTTACTCTCGGATTGGTACCACTTCCATTTCATAGAAATTGGTTCAGTAATTTTTTAGTAAACGGGCAAAAACTATTAAAATTAGTGATTTTTCGCTAATTAAAACTGTTGAATGAGTTCCTACCATAGAGTGCAGTCAGGATGGCCGAGCGGTCTAAGGCGAGTGATTTAAGTTCTGGTTCTCGAAAGAGAACGTGGGTTCGGACCCCACCTCCGACATACATGTATACAACAACCTATTCCATATTATAATTTTTACACATATATTTTGCAAATTAAATTCTAATTATGCTATTAAGAATATTTTGTATTTAACCGTTAGCAAAGAGTATCAGAGATATTTTACCAACTCAATACTTTATCAGCGAGAGAATGCTAAAATAATAGACTTGCGAAAAGTAATATGACGTTGAATAAGTTCACGTGTAATACACTGCTCAAAACAATTAAAGGATATTTGAAGTTTCATATAAAATAAAGATATAAACGAAATTTTTTTGCCGAAAATAGAAGAAGAGAATCACAAATGCAAATTTTTCTGGTTTTCAAACTGTGGAGTATGCAAATTTTGAGTTCGACGTCAAAAACGTCGCTTCAGCGGCAGCGAATGAAATTTGACTTTCAACTGGATAAAAAAGAATGAAATCAAGGATGATCCGCATTCAGTGATTGCTTTGTTTCGATGAGTACGATGTCTCAGCGAAGTCATTTGACAGATTCAGAAGCTTGGAGAATTGTTGGTAGGTTAGAAGGGGGCCAAACTCAAGCCGATGTAGCGCAAGCCATTGGAGCGTCACTAAGTGTCATTTCCAGGATCTGGAACCGTTTTTTGGAGAGTGGATGTGCAGGCCGAAGACCAGGGCAAGGTCTTAGACGGGCAACAACGCCCAATGAAGACCGGTATTTAGCGTTAACAGCTCGGAGACACCGAAACATGAACGCTACTCTTCTCCAACAACACCTTCGCTCGGCTACAGGCATCACGATTTCAACTCAGACTGTCCGAAACCGGCTCCATGCTGTAGGTCTGTATGCTCGCCGACCGATGGTATGTGTTAGATTAACATCAAGGCATCGTCGCGACCGCAGGGAGTGGGCAATCGAGCATGTCAACTGGAGGAGAAATGAATGGAGCAATATTCTGTTTTCTGACGAATCCCGTTTTTCTGTGCATCCGGATAATAGGGTATTTTCATCTGGAGGGACCGTGGCAGTAGGAATAATCCTGCGTTCGTGCACAAAAGTGTCAGATTTGGCGGTGGAGGAGTGTTGGTGTATGGTGGCATCTCCATTGACGGGCGCACTGATCTCTACATCATTCGAGATGGAGCTCTGACTGGTCGCCGATATAGGGATGAGATCCTCAGACTTATTGTAGTCCCTTACGCTGCACGATTCGGAGAACTTCATTTTAATGGACGATAACTGCAGGCCACATCGTGCAAACCTGGTGGAGGGTTTCCTTTTCGAGGAAGGAATCGTTCGAATGGAATGGCCAGCGTGTTCTCCAGACATGAATCCAATCGAGCACGTTTGGGACGCTCTAGGAAGACGAGTTTCTGGCCGCCAACAACCCCCACAAACTCTCCAAGAACTGGAAAGAGCTCTTCTGGAAGAGTGGGGCAGAATACCCCAACTCATCATTAATAGCCTCATTGAGTCCATGCCTCAAAGGTGTTCAACGTTGCTGGCCGCCCTTGGAAACCATACCCCCCTACTGAGAATGATTTTCTTTGAAGAAAACACCTTTTCTTATTCTTTTTTTCTCATATGCACAAATTGTGTTTTTTCCTTTTGTACACAAATGCGCAATAAAATGCATTTTTTTCTGCCAAACATGTGTAATTTATTCTCATATAACCTACTATGTCTGTCGACCATGTATCAATCAGCTAAAAAGTTTCCCAGATACAAAATCCATCTAAAACTGCAATATCCTTTAATTGTTTTGAGCAGTGTAGATTGTAGTCAAGATAGCCGAGCGGTCTAAGGCGTCTGATTTAAGCTTTGGTTCTCGAAACAGAGCGGGGGGTCGAGCCCCACTCCTGACATTCATGTATACAATAATCTTTTTCCGCATTATAATTTTCACACATATATTTTACAAATTAAATACTAATTATGTTATTAAGAATATTTTATATTTAACCGTTAGCACAGAGAATCAGAGATCTTTTATCTCCCCAACACTTTATCAGTGAAAGAGTGCTAAATTAATAGACTTGTGAAAAATAACATGACTTTGAATAAGTTCCCTGAGTTCATTGCAATCAGGATAGCTGAGTGGTCTAATGCGCTTGATTTAAGCTCTGGTTCTCGAAAGCGAACGTGGGTTCGAACCCCACTCCTGACATACATATATACAAAAGCCTTTTCGTAATTATTCTTTTTACAAATTAAGTACTAATTATGCTATTAAGAATATTTTGTTTTTAACCGTTAGCACAGAGTATCAGAGATCTTTTACCAACTCAGTATTTTATCAGTAAAAATGTGCTAAAATAATAGACTTGCGAAAAGTAATATGGCGTTGTTCACCGTGTAGATTGCAGTTAGGATAGCCGAGCGGTCTAAAGCGCCCGATTTAAGCTTTGGTTCTCGAAACAGATCGTGGGTTCGAACCCCTTACCTGACATCCATGTATAACATACAGTATTTTTTCCGTATTATAATTTCTTTAACTGGCTTCTTAAACAAATTGGAAATTGCATGTGAAGCGTAGCAAACGAGGTGCGCTCGTACTATAACGAAGTTTTAAAAATATTACTCTCATATATCAATCTCATAAAATTGTAAATAGTGAATTACAATTAAAACGCTCATCAAACAATGTTCTCCCTATACCATTATATAATGGAATACTTTTGTGTGGTCTTGTAAATCAATAACAAATGTTCTTTGCATCACAAATTATGTAAAATGTATATTATAATATGTACTTTATAGTTGCATATAAATTTTATTAAGTTCGAATGAGTGCAACACCATTAAAATGCATTTGAAACATTTTCCCCCATTGACCGTGATGTAACGGAATACTTTTGATTGTCCCTGTAATTGATCTATGCATCCGATTTTCATAAAATTTGAAATAACTCGACAAAATTATGTAATAACTATGTATTTTAAATTTCAAACGTATAAAATACATTTGAAACTTTTTCCCCATTGACTATAATGTAATTGAATACTTTTGATTGCCCCTGTAATTGATCTATGCACCCGATTATCAAAAAATTTGAAATAACTCGACAAAATTATGTAATAACTATGTATTTTAAATTTCAAACGATTAAAATGCATTTGAAACTTTTTTCCCCATTGACCGTAATGTAACGGAATACTTTTGATTGCCCCTGTAATTGATCTATGCATCCGATTTTCATAAAATTTGAAATGACTCGACAAAATTATGTAATAATTATGTATTTTAAATTTCAAATGTTTCGGTTGGGTAGTTTTTGCGTTGTTATATGCGGACGGATGGACAGACAGACAGACAGACGGACAGACGGACGGACTGAGCGACAACAATAGGTGCTACGTATTTACATAATTACGAACGCACCTAAAAAAGAGAGAAGGTTATCATCAATTTAACTGCGTATGTATTTTATATATATATATATATATATATGTTCACCGATTACACCGCAACTATCCAACCGATTAAACTAAGTATTACGGTATAAATAACTAAAAAGTAAGAAATAAAATAAACTTTTTCAAAAAAAAATATAACCGACTTCAATCAACGCTCTAAAAAGAGTTAAATAATTCTTTAAAATACCCTAATGATGAATTGTTATCTAATAACCACACATCAGATATCATGTACCGACAAAAAAATGGTTATAAGTTTAATACATAGAACTTAATATCCAGCAAACATGGTTTTTCGACAGAATATTTTTTACAAGAGATTAATTTACATATTTTTGATTTAATTTATGAATATATACATATAAAAAGTAATGAATTACTTTTTGAAGTTGGTGCCAAACTATTGTAAGTATAGTAAGAATTGTGGTTATATTATGCCTAATACCATAAATAAAATGGTAAAAATCATTATTGATTGTGATTGTTTGGCACCAACTTCAAAAAGTAATTAATTACTTTTTATATGTATATATTCATAAATTAAATCAAAAATATGTAAATTAATCTCTTCTAAAAAATATTCTGTCGAAAAACCATGTTTGCTGGATATTAAGTTCTATGTATTAAACTTATAACCATTTTTTTGTCGGTACATGATATCTGATGTGTGGTTATTAGATAACAATTCATCATTAGGGTATTTTAAAGAATTATTTAACTCTTTTTAGAGCGTTGATTGAAGTCGGTTATATTTTTTTTGAAAAAGTTTATTTTATTGATAATGAAATTTGGAGAAATGCTTTCTCCACATCCGCTAAAAATCCAATCTTGTTCAATCTAAAATTTATGAGCAACTGAAAAATACTAGGATTTAAATTAATACCAGGCCACAAACAATCATTTAAAGAAAGTTGCCCTACATCATGAGAACTAGTATCAAATACAATTCGTGTTTTCGTGGTGACACTATCTTCTTTAAAAACCAGCTCGATGTGGTAAATAAAATATGGGTATATCCGGTCTAGGTGAATCAAACACTTTTTCAATTATATCACATTCAAGATATTCTTTCAAAATCTCTTTATATTGAGAAAATAAATTATCATCGTTTCACATTTTATTTATCAAATATTTAAGCCTTTTCTCAGAGACCTTATAGTTATCACTCAAATTTATCCAACCTTTCTTCTACAGAAGGACAACTTCGTAACGATTATCTTTGTAGGAAACAGTTTCGGTAAAAATTAAACGCATTCAAATATAATAGAATCGAAATGAGCCTATGAAGTATATTTTTACTAAAATATACATTCTGTACAATCTGTCATGAAAAGAATATTTATTATTAAATTACAGGGCCACACAAAAGTATTCCACTACATGATGTTATATGGGAAAACATTGTTTGGGGCGTGTTTAAATTGAATTAAACTATTTTACATTTTATGAATATGATATACGTTGTTGAGGTGTAATAAAAGTTACTTCCTGTATATTGACAGGAACACAAAAAAGATTTCGACCACTAAACTGTATCCGAAGTACTATCTACTATAACAGCAAGATCTGAATATTTTTAAAATTTCGTTATCGTACAGATGCACTTCATTTGCTAGCCTTCACGTGCAGTTTCCAACTTGTTTTCAGGGTAACACGAGTTTTCCCGATCAGGGAGTTTCATTGAAGCAGCCTCAAACATGAAAAATCGATAGGTTACACTTGCTTTTCAAATTGCTGTTTTTAAGTTTAATTTACTTACATTTATTAAAGTTTTAAAATAACGCATACCTAAAAAATAGAACGTCCTTCATCGAATCTCATAATCATATGTGTCCACCTGTTCTTTCTTTTTCATTAATTTATCATGTCGTGTTTCGTGGAACTTTTAGAATAGTAATTAAAATATTTTGATGAAATAATCTCTGAGACAACACATTCCTCCCAATAGTATAATCCCTGGGTAAACTTTAAGCACTGAGAAACATTGTATTTTACGAACAATGTTATTGGGTATAGAAAATTAAGAAAAATTTTGTGTAACTTTGTTCCAATTCGTAATTCTTTTTGATGTTGTACATTATTTATCCACAAATAACTCATTGTTGAGATAAAAAATCTCATTATGATTTTTTCGTTCTCCATTTTATTATATCATCGTTTCTTGGGGTAACAGAAGATTATTTTTTAAAATGATTAGCAAAAAGAAAAAAAAAAAAAAGATTGATTATAACGTACTTGCCACCACTAATGAAATCTTGGTAAGAAATTTCATTTTTTCATCCGTTAAAATTACATATTTGAATAAACATTTTAAATTATAAGTGAAGTGTGAGTTTTACTCGCGCAGAAAGAGTCTTTTTCAACAAAGACCTTGTGCAATATTTAAATATGGCGTTGTGCCAAGTGTACTTCGAAATGTGGTCGCACAGTTGCAAAATGTTTGTATTTAACATGTAATAGGTTAGTATTTAGAAATATGTTTTTTCTTTATTATTAAGTTTGAAACAAGAAAATTTATAGATTGAAATAGCGAAAAGTATTCGTTAAGTAAAAGTATAACAGCATAGATATTCGAACAGTATTCGATAAGTAAGAGTATATTTTTGATACAGTATAATATCCGAAAATCCTGTGTGTTCGTGAAAGTACTTTGCACTTTGTTTGATAAAAGAAGTAACTTGGAGTAAACCTCAGTAATGCATATCAATTTCATTACATTTGAAACAGTTTAACATACTTGAAATACGCCGCAAACAATGTTTTTCCTTATACCATTATGTAAAAGAATTCTTTTATGAGGCTCTGTAAATGAATAATAAATATTCTTTGAATTGCATATTTCACAGAATGTTCATTACAATGCACATGATGAATGATTATAAATTTAATTGTGTTCGAAAAGGTAAACCATCATCAAATTACGCTTGAAACTATTTTTGTCCATTGTCTGTAATGTTACGTAATACTTTTGACTGTCCCTGTAATTCAAATATACATGCGATTTTCATAAATTTTAATATGGCTCGAGAAAATTCAAATTCTGAAACAATTATATACTTAAAATTTTAAACCATACTGTTGAGTAGTTTTTACCTTGCTATATGCGGACATATAAACGAACAGACCAGAAGATGATTATAGATGCTATGTTTTTATATAATTCCCAAGCACTTAAAAACTGCACAAAAACGCTATCACAGCACTTCCTTCCGGATAAATAATCTAAATTTCAGTTGTCACTTGGCAACCATAGATAAAAAAAATATAGACATGAATTTTGATTCAATTATTTGCATAACTTCATACGACTTTTTCTTTTTTGGTAAAAAGAAGACAAACACAGAGACTGACAAACTCATCGAAACCGGAAGTAGAAAAAAATTTCGATTATAATATTTCTTCTAAATTATAGACAAAATAAAGTAATACGATTTTTGTATTTTTATGTTTCATAAAATATTTATTTGAGTTAAAGGACAGAGAATATAATGAAAAATTTCATAGAAAAATTCTCTCCCATTCTTTTCATTACACATTATCTCTTAGCTCTTTTCATTTTTACATTCTTTCGGACTTCATAAAATTTTCAGAAGAAGAATCAACTTATTTTAGGAAGATGGTCATTTCTGATATGACATGTTTTTCGATTTTGCTAGTAATATGTCTTCATATACTTTTATTTCAAATTTCATCTTGAGTGCGAGAAGTACCGTATCTTGCGAGAAAAATATAGCTGGATATATATATTATATATCTATATAACCCCGAAAAAAAAAATACTCTATCTTACTTTTTGGGATAGAATGCATTTTTTAAAATGTAGTTAACATTTATTTTTCGAAAAGATAATAAGTTGGTAGGAAAAATTACGACTTTCTTCCTTTTAGATTTAATCAATATGCACGTAAACATTAATAATAATAATAATAAATTCTTATTGACAGATTTTATTTGCACACTAGATTTAGTTAGATTTATAAATATTTCTAAATTTCTTATTTGGGGGGGGGGGGTCAACTTAATTATTCTCCGGACTCTTAAAATTGAAGGAAAAATACTATTTTTTGACATTTAATATCTTACAATGTATTTCATTTTAAAAGAAAATTTTCACCGGTGTATGAAAGAAATAAGTATGTTCTTTCGTTTCATGTACCAACTTATAAATGTTGATGTAAAAATTGTGATTATAAAAGTTGTCATGTTCAAACTTCAGCATTTTTGATAATGATTTTCGAAAAAAATTCTTTGAAAATTAAGTGAGATATTAACCTTTAAAGATACGGGCAGTTTGGACATAAATAATGACCAGGGCGGCATACTCTGTAAACCATCGACTTTTAAAACCCATACAACTACTTTTAATGACGTATTTGAGTAATGCAATGTTCAGAGTAGTAAAAAAGAAATAAATGTCAAATTGTTAAAAACAGACTAATTTAACTAGAACTAACCCATTACTGTCCAAATTATTTCCTTCGTTAAAATTTAAATCTCAGTTTTCCCACCACTTTTAAAAGAAGAGTATTTTTATCTTATTTTATCAAGAAAATTGTCTTGCGAAATATATATATTTATTTTCATATTTTTTGGTGTGAAAGATGCTCTCTTACTGTCCTTAAGTCTACTGATATAAAAGTATGGCACTGTGTGTTAATAAGTTAATCAGATAAATACTACGGCCCGTAAAGCATAGTGACGTCACTGCGACGTCGTTGTGAAGTCACATTGTGACTTTGTGACCATCGATTGTCGATGTGAAGTTACAGTGACTAAAATGTGAAGTCGTTATGGCCGTTTTAGAGCTCGTTTGTGACTACTTCACAAAGTGGTCACAATGTGATAAATTTGTGAAAAATGTGTCATTTGTGACTACTTTGACATTAACATTGTGACAGAACTGTGACAAAAGCGACGATATTTAAATTGTCAGAAATATGTTTTTTTTTTAAAGTAAATAACACGTTTTGAAATTTTTTATAATTTTCTAAAGATTTTTAAGAAAGTCAAATCTCAGTCACAATGTGACGTCACTGAGTAGTGGCATTTTGGTCACAGATGTGATGTGACCAAACTGACTCACAGTGACGTCATTGTGACGTCACTATGTCTATGCATGCTATGAGGGGGGGGGGGGTTTCACGACTAGTTTGCATTGAGTAGACCTCACAATAAATAAACCTCGCAATAAACCTCTCGTGTTTTTAAGACATTATTACATTATATCTTGGGGTGAGTGTTTTTTACAGACTTTTTAATCTTTTATCACCGGTTTTTTAAAACAGAAATTTTTGTCTAATGGAATCTAGAAAATGATCGGATTAAATAAGGCAAAATTTACAATAAAAAATTATTAGTGAGAATAATCATCATAGGATTCAGAGCATCCTACTCGGAGCATCTTTTGCGACACGTATACTGGTTGCTCGTACCCAAGGAGTTTATTGAGAGTAGAATGGCTGTGAGTGGTTATTTTCACGCCTACCATTTGAATGCATTTCGATTCAAAGCAGAAATTTTATTATAAAATAGTATAAAAAGTACAAAGAGAAAAAAAGTGAAATAAAAAATTTAAATTATTTTAACTTAAAATTCTGGTGTGAAATATTTTTTATAAAACTTGTGTAAAATTTCCTGCCTTTCTAGTGTTAAAACCTATATGGAAAAACGTGACACGGACCATGGCAGTTTTCCGAATTTGCGACATGCTTTCGAAGCGCACAGTCAGGTTTAACCTTTAAACAAGGGTTTTATTTTAACTACATTGTAAAAAACTGTGTGATTATTACTACGTTGAATTTAGTTTTACGAAATTCAAAATGAAGTTTAAATATACATTATTTTTATTGTCAATATCGAGTTAAGTTTGTAAAAAAAAAAAGGTTTAATAAATGGTTTTGAAGTGACATCTAGTATGTACCATGTAAGTACCACAACATAATATAGTTAATAATTCTTTTATGTATTGTACGTAACCCACTGATAGTCCAGTCATTATAGTAAGTTCACCTCGGAATTCGAGATACCAAGCTGTAAGTCTGTAAATACTTGTATATTGACACCCTAAAAGTTGTCTCAAAACCTACATATGGTAGAGTGTACGCAACTATTAAATTCCAAGGTCAAAGGTCACAAAAATCGGTTTTTTGCGCTTTTTTTTGTAAATATCTCATTTCCTATAGGTTTTTTGCTGTTTGTATTTATTATCAATATTGTAGAATACAAAATTCTCTACAAATTTTGTTTAAAAACATTTTTCATACGCCGAACCGTTTTCGAGATAGAGGGCGGAGAGCGCGCGGTCACAGCATCACTTCAGGTCAAACGGTGCCTCCTGTCGAAAACGCGCCATATATCATTTTTTTCCTAACCTATCCACTTTTTATTCCGTATTAATTTATTTAACAACACTTACCTGTCCATGTAATTGCAGAATTGTTAATGAAAATATAGAAATTATATTTGAATTTTAACCTAATTAATATAATAGTAATAACTTCTTACATGATGAAAAAAACAAACAAATAAATTATGAATTAATCATTTTATTAAAAAATACTATTCAATACATTTATTTTTATTAAAAGTAAAAAAATGGAATAAAGGGTACAAAAACTATAATTTATGTTTTTAATCATCTTCTTCCTCTTCAGCGTCATCTTTCGGATGCTGGTAAATTTCAAACTGGTCTTCATTATCGTCTTCAACGACATTTGTCTCAAGTTGTTCCATGATTTCGGGGTCAAAGGTTTCATCTTCGTTAATGTCGCTCTGATATGGTTCTGCATTGAGACAAGCTTGCCCATTACATTGGCCACAAGCTAAAGAGCATTGCAAGCCCACTTTCCTGCATCCGCATCGCAAGACACAGCCACTCTTGCAGTTGCAGAAAATTGTATTTAGCAAATCTTCTGGAGCAGGTGGTAAAATTGTCATGATAGGCTCCAGAAAATCGTTTTGCATTGCCCAACCCCATACCTGGGGTTCCAAATTATGCCCTAACCAAGTTTGAACTTGATAATATACACGTTTGAAATGATGAGAAGCTGCACTTGTTGGAAGAATTGAAAGCTGCACAGGTTTATTAAGTTTTGTAGACTTGACGTAATGCATATAACGAAGATGATCGAGACTTTTCACAGATTTCGGAGCATTATAGACTGCCAATAAGATTTGAGTTCCACTCTCTAATAATCTCTGGGCCGAACTATTTTCTTCCTCAAATGCTGCAGCTAGTTCATCCAAATTCGTCAGTTTCTCAAAAACTTTTAAAAATGATTTTCTTCCCTTTTTAAAAAGCGCAGAAGTTGTGTCACAGCCAGTTAATTGCAGAAATAAAATATGTGTTTTGGAATGAGGATAATTATCAAAACTTTTAGTCGAGTATATCTCCGTTTTTACATTTCCTTTCCCAACTTTTTTAAAGGAAATTTCTTGTTCGTAAGACAGTGTACGCCCAATTAAAATGACAAGTAAATCAATATCTTGTCCTATTATAACAGCAGTTTTTTCAGACTTTGATTCTTCAATTGCAGTTTCAACAATAAGAACATCTTCATCATCTCTGGCTTGTTTAGTAGTAATATTTGCAGCTTGTAATTTTTCAGTTAAGGTATTAATGAGAATATCTTTGTTATTTCGATTTGATAAGAATTTTTCTTGAGTAACTGGTACAACCATTGTTTCATCTAAACAGACTTTATACGTTTTTGAAAGTTCAGCAGTTCTTCTCTGCTGCTCCATAGCTTTTACGTTCTTACTGTAGTCTGAATATCCGTCAAATACAACAATTATTTTGGAACTGTAATGCCTTTTTAAATAATTAATGTATTTATCAAAAATAATAGATAAAGTATCTTCTCTGCTCCATACAACATGATGAAGAAGAAATCCGCCATCAATAATGAACGTCACATTATTTTCATTGAGAAAAAAATCAATTGGGCTCATGTTGTCATACAATGACGATTTTGTTGTTTTTCTCATGCCATCATTATCAAATAGAGCTGTTGGAGCTGCTGCAGCCTCATCAGCAACTTCGCCACAAAATAAACATTGATTCTTAAAATCAAACACTGCACCTCGTTTTTACGGAGTACTAATGAAGAAGTTATAGTTTCTCCTTCTTCTTGTTTCCGTTTTGCTGCTTGGATGCAGTTTTTACTAATGTAAACACTTCGGCACTTTTCATGCACTTTAACAGAGGTTACTGATTTTAAATAATCAACTTTTCCGTCGTTTCGTTCGACACTTGCAGTTCGTAGAGTTTTCATACCGCGCACTACTTCAATAAGCGATTCACCTCCCGAATCTGACTTATTACATAGAAAACACAAATCAGCCATATTTCTTGAAATTGTACGTCCGTAGTTACCAAGAACAGTTACCCGAAATAAAGAGAAGACGGTCGTAACTATACTATAGAATGCATAAAGAAAAAGATAAAATCTAATATAATAGTTGATAAATATTTATAATCATTGATTTATCGATAGTTCATCAACTATATATGGCGCGTTTTCGACTTGAGGCACCGTTTGACCTGAAGTGAGGCTGTGACCGCGCGCTCTCCGCCCTCTATCTCGAAAACGGTTCGACGTATGAAAAATGTTTTCAAACAAAATTTGTAGAGAATTTTGTATTCTACAATATTGATAATAAATACAAATAGCAAAAAACCTATAGGAAATGAGATATTTACAAAAAAGCGCAAAAAACCGATTTTTGTGACCTTTGACCTTGGAATTTAATAGTTGCGTACACCCTACCATATGTAGGTTTTGAGACAACTTTTAGGGTGTCAATATACAAGTATTTACAGACTTACAGCTGGGTATCTCGAATTCCGAGATTCTTACCTAATTTAAGCTTAAATGACTGGACTATGAGCGCGAGTAATACTTGCACTTGATCGTTTTTTATATGCATAAAATAGCTTAAAACTAGTTTAAATAGGTTAAGACTAATTGGTTAATTTTTTACTTTTTCGTCTTGAGCTGCAGATATTTTTATCAGATCACGTTCTATTTTGTACACCCCCCCCCCCGGTTTCAAAAGCAAATATATTATCATAAAAAAGCCCTAAAGTTAAAATGAATTTAAAAAATCCCAGTTGGAGATCAACCGAATTTATTCTATGAGAAACAATACCATTCCAAAATTGAATTTGTTTTCCCGAAAAAACCAGCAAACAAATCATTAAAGTACAATGTTTTCATGTTAGACTTTGACATCAAATATTTTATGCAATCATTTAAAAATATTGAAATGAAAAACGACAAATTTCAACATTAGCTTTTGAGAACTTTCAAGAGACTAGTGCAGGCTATATCTCTCTCTGTTGAATCTCCTGTAACTGACCGAGGAAGCGTTCGTGAGCTAATGCTATTCTTATGGGGAAGTTTATACTAATATCTGGTTTGCATTTTGACATTTTTAAATAAATTTTTTTCATTGGATAGCAGAGGTGCATCTCTACATAGATTTTTACTTTCTTCTACCTTCAATAGAAGAAAGTATTGTAATCGAAATTTTTTTCGACTTCCGGTTTTCGACGGATTTACACGTTTTAGGGGGTCAGAGATTCCAAAAAACATATTTTTACAAAATGTCTATCTGTCCGTTTGTCTGTGTGTCTGTCTGTGTTTGTCTGTGTGTATGACGCCATTCTACCATCGAAAAGTGTATGAAGTTATGCATAGAATTGAACCAAATTTTTTGTGAATGTTTTTGGCTGTGGCAAGCGGGTCTTACTTCAGTTTTGAAATATTCCGCCAGAAGGGGGCGCTGCAATCGCGATGTTTTTGCCATTTTCAATATTGTACCGACCAAAAATATATGAAGTTATGCATCGAATTGAACCAAATTTTTTGTGTATGTGTATGACTATGGCTAGTTGGTCCTCCCTGAATTTGAAAAAACTTCGCCGGAAGGGGGTGCTGCAATCGCGATTTTTGTGCCATTTTCAATATTGTACCGACCAAAAGTATATGAAGTTATGCATCGAATTGAACAAATTTTTTTGTGTAAGCGTTTGGCTATGGCTACTTGGATCGCCCTGAATCTGAAAAAAATCCGCCGGAAGGGGGGCGCTGCAATAGCGAATTTTATACCATTTTCAATATTGCACCGCATAAAAGTGTATGAAGTTAGTTCTAGAACTGAACTAAATTTTTTGTGTATGAGTATTTTTTGGTAAGGCAAGTAGGTCTTCCCTGAATTTGAAAAAAAAATCTGCCTATCATTCTATTGTCCATCGGCTCGTGCGAGACGGAAATTCGTTTTTACTCCGATTAATTGATTGAAGCAGAAATTTAACATGAAATCAAAGTTGATGTGGTATTGAATTAAAATTAATAAAGCATTAAAATGAGTAACTATTTTTTTTAAATATTAAAATGTATGTATGAGATAGAAGAAAGTTTTGGGATTGGCACATCCAATTAGTTAAATAATTTTTTGCATTGGATAGCAGAGGTGATCTCTACATAGCTATCTATCTTCAATAGAAGAAAGTATTGTAATCGAAATTTTTTTCGACTTCCGGTTTTTGACGAATTTACACGTTTTAGGGGTCAGAGATTCCAAAAAAATGTTTTTACAAAATGTCTGTCTGTCCGTGTGTTTGTCTATGTGTCTATCTGTGTGTATGACACCATTCTACCATCAAAAAGTGTATGAAGTTATACATAGAATTGAACCAAATTTTTTTGTGAATGTTTTTGGCTGTGGCAAGCAGGTCCTACTTCAGTTTTGAAATGTTCCACCAGAAGGGGGCGCTGCAATCGCGATTTTTGTGCCATTTTCAATATTGTACCGACCAAAAGTATATGACGTTATGCATCGAATTGAACCAAACTTTAGTGTATGTGTATGATTATGGCTAGTTGGTCCTCCCTGAATTTGAAAAAAAGCCGTCGGAAGGGGGCGCTGCAATCGCGAATTTTGTGCTATTTTCAGTATTGTACCGACCAAATGTACATGAAGTTATGCAGCGAATTGAACGAAATTTTTTGTGTAAGTGTATGGCTATGGCTAGTTGGATCTCCCTGAATCTGAAAAGAAATCCGCCGTAAGGGGACGCTGCAATAGCGAATTTTATGCCATTTTCAATATTGTGCCGACCAAAAGTATATGAAGTTATGCAGCGAATTGAACCAAATTTTTTGTGTAAGTGTATGGCTATGGCTAGTTGGGTCTCCCTGAATCTGAAAAGAAATCCGCCTGAAGGGGACGCTGCAATAGCGAATTTTATGCCATTTTCAATATTGTGCCGACCAAAAGTATATGAAGTTATGCATCGAATTGAACCAAATTTTTTGTGTATGTGAATGACTATGGCTAGTTGGTCCTCCCAGAATGGTAAAAAAAATCTGCCGGAAGGGGGCGCTGCAATCGCGATTTTTGTGCCATTTTCAATATTGTGCCTACCAAAAGTACATGAAGTTATGTATCGAATTGAACGAAATTTTTTGTGTAAATGTTTGGCTATGGCTAGTTGGATCTCCCTGAATCTGAAAAAAATCCGCCGGAAGGGGGGCGCTGCAATAGCGAATTTTATACCATTTTCAATATTGCACCGCATAAAAGTGTATGAAGTTAGTTCTAGAACTGAACTAAATTTTTTGTATGTGATTATTTTTTGGTAAAGCAAGTAGGTCCTCCCTGAATTTGAAAAAAAAATCTGACAATCATTCTATTGTACATCGGCTCGTGCAGAGACGGAAATTCGTTTTTACTCCGATTAATTGATTGAAGCAGAAATTTAAGATAAAAATCAAAGTTGGTATGGTATTGAATTAAAATTATTAAAGCATTAAAATGAGTAAGTATTATTTTTAAATATTAAAATGTATGTATGAGATAGAAGAAAGTTTTGGGATTGGCACATTCAACTAGTTTTCATTTTTTCGATTTTGAATGCATATATTTTTTATAAAGTTAGTTTCATTTTCAAAACCGGTTTCGAGAGTGAAAGCGCTTTTCTAAAAAATAACTGCAACCAAAATTGAAAAAGTAAATAAGGAATGATGTCGAGATGCATCTCAGCTATCCAGTGCAAATAAATCAATAAAAAATGCCAAAATATATACCAGACATTCGAAAATAACCTCCCCATAAAAATAGCATTGGTTTGCGTGCGCTCCGTCGACCAGGGACAGGAGTTTTAACTATTCTTCCCGTAAAGCATGGTGACGTCACTGCAACGTCGTTATGAAGTCACGTTGTGATTTTGTGACCATCGATTGTCGATGTGACGTCCCGTGACGTCGATGTGAAATCACAGTGACTAAAATGTGAAGTCGTTATGTCCGTTTTAAAGCTCTTTTGTGACGTTTCCTAAAGTGGTCACAATGTGACAAATTTGTGAAAAATGTGTCATTTGTGACTAATTTGACATTAACATTGTGACGAAACTGTGACAAAAGCGACGATATTTAAATTGCCAGAAACATGTTTTTTAAAGTAAATAACATGTTTTAAAAGATATTTATAAATTTCAAAAGATTTTTAAGAAAGTCACATCTCAGTCACACTGTGACGTCACTGAATGGTGGCATTTTGGTCACAGTTGTGATGTGACCAAAGTGATTCACAGTGACGTCACTGTGACTATGCATGCTATTAGGGTTGTAAGTAAATAAAATATCTATTAATTTAGTCGTGTTGTCGCCCGATATTCTAGTTCGCTTTTGCATGATTAAAAATTACTATTCAAAGATGAAAATTTTTTATTCGTACATAAATAAAGATTCAGTTTCAGCTTTTATATTTTATATTTCTTTTAAATAACTAGTAGTTTTAGATTCTTTAAACATTTGAATTTGAATTCTTTGTGAATTTTCACTTGCTTTTCAATTGATTTCAAGGCAAGAAGGTAATAAAATTTAAACTTATTTTTCATAAATATGCATGTTTTCGAAGATAAGGAATGAGCAATACCCTATAGCAATATTTGAATAAATAAATATTGATTTCATTTTTCTCACCTACGAAAGAAAAATCACGTTTTTAGCTTTCCTGATTTCAAAACTCATATTCAAATCTTATTCAAATGTAGAAGAAAATGTTATATCACTTCGAAAATACGAAGAACAAAATAGATTAGCAATCGCACTTTTGTTATAAATGAAATTGCTCTGCTAAAACTAATTTTGCCTACACGTGAATTGCTCAAAGGTAAAATACTGACCCACTCACTCCAGTATAAATTTTCACTGATGACGTTTACGCCGTAAACGAATTTGTTAAAAGTAAAAGGGGAAAAAAATGTAGCTTAAAGCGAGTGGAATTTCTATTAGATACATTTGTTCGGAAAACATTTTGCTGAAAATGTAAAAGTTGACGGAAAAACAATAATCTCGATTCTTAATATTTGATTAATTTTACGCCTGGAGTGATTTTTCATATCTGTATGCTTTTCAGGTTTTGTTTGAAAGAGGTAATCTAAAAATATTTGTTGCTATCTTACAGAGAAATTGACAAAAACAGCTAAGGATTAAAGTAAATTGTTAATAAATCAAATTTTAAAAGTCACTTTTTTTGTCATTTGTCTTACGACATAAAATGTTCTAAAAGACGAAATTACATTGTTGAAGTTTATAACGTTACACAAAGCAACATTTTGTGTGTGTGTGTGTGAGTCTGGTGCATAGAACATTTTAACGAATTCTTAGTTAATTTCGTCTGATAAATTCGAAAGCAACTATTTATATCAGGTACTTTAGGTAGGTAAGATGCTGGCAGTAGCATAGGACGCTCAGTTTATCTAATGGGAGCTGAAACTTCGCCATATTGGAAAGTAGCTTGGTCTCAATTTCTTCTAATTGAAGTGCTTATTTAATCCCGGGGAAGAAATTAGGACTGCTTTTCATGATAATTATTTCAAAATGAAAATAAAGTTTAATATAATATATAATAATAATTATAATAAATTAAATTAAAATAAAATGAAAAAGTTTAAAACAAAATTCAAACAGAAAGTAAAGTTTTATATAAAATAAAATAATAAGCATACTAAAATACAATAAAATGAAAAACGTTTAAAATAAAATTCAAAACGAAAATAATATTTTTATTAAAAAAAACTTATTTACTTTAATTTTTTTATCATTATTAAAAGAAAAAAATATTGTCTCTCTTGATAGTTGCAGTTGCAGCCACGGAAGGAGTGGGATAAAGTTTTGCATGGAAGAATCAGGTGTTTTCCTCAGCGTTCCTCAATGTTCAACAGCAAAACTTCACGGTGTCGCTTTTATGTTTCCTTTAAAACGTTTTATGCCAAAGCAGTAGAAAATTCGTTGTCGAACGATCCTGGTAGAAAAGAGGAAAATTAACACATCGCATGTATGACACCAAGAAAAAAAAATAGTTCAACATCTCGACAATAGATGACGTTATTGCAAATAATTCCATGGAATAATTCTACAATACTCTCACAACGCAAGGTTTGAGTGCAAAACATTGGAATACTACATGTGCAGTTTTTTGTATAGAAATCTTGAGTTGTGTATACCAATATGGAATTATTTCATAAAATTATCAAAAGAAGCGCCCTCTATTAACGAGATTTTGAACTAATTTGTAATCGTGTCTTAGTAAATCCCGTATCATAGCCAGTATTTATCTAGAAATTACATGTCTCTCTGACCCATAGATCTTTTTTATTCGCATTTTATTTTCGCACAGAACTTTTGAAACACCCAGTAATCTTCATGTTTAGATGGCTAATATTTCATTATAATATTTTTCCATTGATAATTAGTTCATTTTTTGCGCCTTATTTAATGTAAATTAAATTGCTTACTCATTTAGAATAAAAATTTGATTTAATTATAAGTTAAGTCTTCACGTATTGGATTTTTTGAAAAGTACAAAATTAAAACCTTTTTTTTTTGCCATAAATAGATATTTTTGAAATTTTTTTTTCAGATTGTTATTTTTTTGTGTGCAACATTTGCCTATGTTTTTATGTGCGTGGGTAGTTAGTCAATATAAAATCCGAATTTGGTAGGCGTTCACATAAAATTAAAACTTCCAGGGGGGACGATAATAGGGTACCTTATCCTCTGCAAACGATTAAAAAAGAACAAAAAATAATTACACATTTTTTTTGTTTGAAGTATTACGAGAGTCTTATAAAAAGCTGTACGAAAAGCAATGTCCTATGTGAAATTGTTTTCTTTTGCTGTTAAATACCTTTGCACCAAATTTCAACGGTTATTCATGATATACAATGTATGTTATCGAAGCTAATGAATCTGAAAGAACGTGTAGCAATTTTTGAATGAATAAACATTTCAATTTTCGTTTTAAACTATTAAAGAAAAAACGAACTTATTTAGCTTTTCTGTGATGAAAAAAGAAAAGAAAGAAAAAGAAAATGTTTTTACTTCGGAATTACTGAGCACAAAATAGATTAAGAGTAACTTCTTTTATAAATTAAATTTCTCTGCTGAAAATATTTTTGTCTATAAGCGAACAGCCTAAAGGTATGGAAGTATGAAGTCATTCTAGAGAAAAATTTCGAAAACATTTATGTCGTAAGTGAATTTATTTATTTATTTTTTAAAAGCAACTTAAAATGAGCAAAATCTCTATTAAATACTCTTGTACGAAAAACATTTTACTGTGTAAAGGTTAACGGAAAACAATAATGTCGATCTGAAGTATTTTATTATTTTGATGCCGAGAGTGATTTCTCATAGCTGTATGTTTTCAGTTTCCATTTAAATAGAAATTGCGAAAATATTTCTAGCTATATTAATCAATAATTGAAAAGTAGTTTGAGAATGAAAATAAGTAATAAAAATATACAAAAGTAATTGTTCCTTAATTTAAAATTTTGAACTTTCTGAAATAAGAAACTTCAATGTTGAAACATTTTATATTATTGATAATATAAAAAAAACTTGAAAAACTAAAGTATGAAATTATTTGTATAAACATGATTAATGTATGTACATGCATACAAGTATGTAATATGTATTTGTTTACATAAAAGATGGTATATATATATATATATATACAACTTTGCAGTGATATAATTTCTCAGAGCGTAAAATAGGCAAATGTTTTTTAATCTATCTCTAACAACTCTTAAAGTGTACGAAAATGTAACATTTTTCAAGCAATCCATAACTTCTAAAGCTCTTCTTTGTAATTAGATTGTCCTAGAACCACCAAATCTCCGTGATTTAAAGTAGTTTTTTTTTCTGTATGTAATTTTCGGAACGTTACCGAGTAGGTCTACAGTGTATTAATAACTTTTCTCCACATGGTACATCGTTTTTTCGAAGGCTATCAAATCAGAAGTAAACATTATCACCTGAGCAGCAAAATTTATATACATAACAAAGAAACAATTACTTTACTGTTAATGCTGAGAATTTTAATGTCTATGTTAATTTATCTTTTTTTTCTATTTATCATTTTTTTAATATGAATGTATTTACTTCAGAACCAATACCTTTCGAAACTCTGAAATTTCGTGTTGAGAAAACTGTTTATTACACCGTAGTGGTAACTCAGAAATGTTTCTGAAAATTTTAGCAGCGAAAGAAACATTCATTATACAAATGCTTATTTAACGTTCGGAAATTTGTTGGTTTCTGAGGTTTGTGTAGATAAAAAATCACTCTTTGGAAAACTTGGAGAAAGGTATATTATATTTTCGTACTCGGTTAGAAAAATATGAGCTATATTGAAGACGTTGGTAATTATATGCTGAAAATGAAGTGTCTCATAATCAAATGGCTTCATACTGTCTGACCTTAATAGAGGACATCTATTTTTTACACAAGCAGAAAAAAAATTAGAAAAACAGAATATTTCAATATACATTCTAAATTATCCTCAAATTATCATGACCATCATGCAAAGATTGTTAAATTAAATTAAATCTTTTTGCCCACATGGAAGTTAACCATTTTTAACAATTGTCAAAACATACAATGATCGGAAAATGAAGACGAAACCAGTATCGTTTTTTAAAGCATCCAAACATGTCAAAGACACATAAACTGTCAAGTATAAACCATCATTTGTCCGCTTGAGACAGTTTTAGGTAGATTTCGTATGAAATATTAGGTAGATTTCGTATGAAATACTACCTATTTCGATCGCTCCCATGTTGGAATTTCTGAAGAATTTTTGCAGATCTACACCGATCACGACCCCTAGACCCCAAAACTACCATTAGTAAAAAAGTTTATATATCTAT
This sequence comes from Maratus speculifer, assembly GCA_964019185.1. NCBI lineage: Eukaryota > Metazoa > Arthropoda > Arachnida > Araneae > Salticidae > Maratus > Maratus speculifer. The sequence continues at coordinate 93,505,549 of OZ025302.1, forward strand.
CTATCTATCTATCGGTGTATATCACTTTCTTCTGGACACGATAACTTCCATAATTATGCTCAGATCGTCTTAAAACTTTTACATAAAATCAAGGGGCATAAAATCTCGGTTAAGTTCGTTAATGGGCAAAATCGGACCAAGAAGGTGGAAGTTAGGAGGGTTTTTGTGAAAACAGAAAAAACGCGATAACTTCTAAATTAAAATAGATATCGAATCCGTTTAAAGTTTATATTACTTCTAAAGAATGGGCCAAAAGTTTATGCATGACAGATTTTTGATAAAGTTAAAAACGGGCTCAAGGGGCGAAAAAAACAGGGTTTTTGGGAGAAAAAAAATCATAACTACGTCAATTTATTAGATATCAAATCCAACTAATTTTTTTATAAATGTTCTTAAAATTATCTAAAACTTTTGTATTTACAAGTTTTTGATAGGAACAACATTTACCGATGAAAAAAATTAAAAACGAAAAGAAAAAAAGGGGGTGGTGGTGGAAAATGAAAAAAATACATAACTTATTCAATTCTTAAGCAATCAAATGTAATTAAATTTATTTTACATCTTCTCAATAATATCTACAACTTTTATACTTACAAATTTTTCATAGGACCAGTTCTTATAGCAAAAATAAATTAAACAAAAATAGGAGTTGGGAAAAAAAAAAAAAAAAAAACTCAAATCCAAACTGCTTATATTCTGAATCAGTTTTAAATTCACTTTTGATTTTAAACGCATCAAAATGGCAGATCCTCCTATTTAGGAACTGTATAACGTGACGTATTAGCCAGTTTTTTGATAAAATCAGAATATTTTTCAAAAAAAGACTGCCAAAAACGGTATTTTGAACAGAATTTCCCAAAGTGATGGTGATTAAAAAAATTGAGGAAGTATAACAAATTGCATTTTTTCTGACTCATTTTTAAATCCATTTTTGTTCTCAAACGCATCCAATTTACAGGTGCTCTTATATAGAAACTATATAATGTGATGGATTTGCCAGTTCTTTGATAAAGGCAGTATATATTTCAAAAAAGGCTGCCAAAATGGGCACTTCGCACAAAATTTCCCAAAGCTATCATGATTAAAGAATTGAGGATGTATTCAAATAACAAATTGGTTATTTTATGACTCATTTTTAAATTCAATTTTGCTCTCAAACGCATTCAATTGACAATTTTTTATTATTTAGGAAATATATAATGTGAGAATTCGTCGATTTTTTGATAAAGGCAAAATGTATTTTTTTAAAAAGCTGTCAAAGTTGGCATTTCGCACAAAATTTCCCAAAGCGATCATGATTTAAGAATTGAGGATGTATTAAAATAAAAAAATTGGTTATTTTATAACTGATTTTTAAATTCAGTTTTGCTTTCAAACGCATTCCATTGACAGTTATTTGTTATTTAGGAACTGTGTAATATGCCGTATTGGTTAGTTTTTTGATAAAGGTTAAATATATATATTTTTAAAGATGTCAAAGTGAGCACTTCGGACAAAATTTCCCAAAGCGACCATGATTTAAGAATTGAGGATGTATTCAAATAACAAATTGGTTATTTTATGACTCATTTTTTATTTCGATTTTACTCTCAAAAGCATTCAATTGACAGTTTTTTGTTATTTAGGAATTATATAATTTGAGTATTGGTCGATTTTATAATAATAAAGTCAGAATATATTTCAAAATATGTTGTCAAAATGAGCATTTGAACCAAATTTCGCTTAAGATGATTTTGATAAAAACCAGTTCTTACATAAAAAAATTAAAAATTTTTCAAACGCGGCCAAAGAAAATTGTTAAACTGGATTTATCTCTAATCATATTTTATTTTTTGTTGCTGAAATGAGCACTCTTCAAAATCTACCTCCGCCTATAGGTCAAGCCGACAGTGATTTTTTCTCAAGGTATTGACTGAGGGCTTTATTAAAACAATGGCCTTATTTAGTAGAAATACCTTATTTATTTAAAATTCATTTTTAAATATAAGAGACTGTTACTTTCTTAACCTCTTGTGCAATCATGAGTATGACTCGCTTAAAGGAAACCAGGTCTTGCAGCATTGCTAAAACTTTCTACCGCTATTTTGAAACAATATCTTTATTCCAGATTTCTAATGTAGATATTAAGAGAATCTAACGCGAATATTTTTTAATTTGAAATAGATGTGAAAAATTTTGAAAAATTTAGAAACGCTGCGAGTAAACTTTTTCTTGGGAAATAATCGAAAATGTGATTCGTTGTAAGTAGAATATAACTTATAGGCTAATCACGAGCAAGACTTGTGATTAAGACGTAACACTAGTCACAGAAAAAGACCCTTATGATAATGTTAAGTCTATGGGGGCGTTTGTTTCAAGTGTCTCGCTCAAATTTTTATATTTTTACATGATTTTTTTTTTTTTACATAGGATTGCTAAGGATGATTTACAACCAAGCTAGTTTTTACTTTTTCGATTATGATTACATATTTTTTATATTATGACAGTTTCAATTTCAGAACCGGTTCTAACCGGTTTCGAAAATTAAGTAATTAAAAAAAAATCTGAAACCAAAATTTAAAAGTAAAAACTAGCCCGGTTGTAGATCGCCCTCAATTATCCTATGGAAAAAAAATATCATGTAAAAATATTAAAATTTGAGCGAGATATTTGAAAAGAACGCCCCCACAGACTTAACATTATCATCCGGGTCATTTTCAGGTACTAGTGTGGTGCTTTAAGGCCCACAAAAACATCGCAAAAACATAACTCAAGTTGAGCCCAAATCCACTCATCTCCCGATTTGAAAGACAGCTTCTCATAAAAAAGTTGAAAAACTCGAGTGAACGAGTTAATTTTAAGAAATTTAAATCAAGATCAGTGGTTTAAATAAGCAAATTAAATTGAGTAAAATTTTTAAAAAACAACTCATTCACGATTCAATAAATTGCAGGTCTTTCCCGAGAAGTCAAATCCACTCTTTCCTTTTAAGAGTGTAGTAGGTCTTAGATAGGCAATGCTTTTTTATGATCGCCAAAATATTGCATATATGCTATACGTAATTTACGCAACGCTGCTTACGTTATGGAAGAAAAACTAAAATTCTTAAAAAACATGTATGAGCACGCAAAAATAGCGATATGTTTACTTCTGACTTTCACATGTTTACTTCACTCTTCTAGACTTTTTTTTTAAAGAAATGATCCTATCACCAAAAAACTTTCACAAGGAATATCTATTTTTATTAAAGGCAAATCGATAAAAGCATAAAGTACTAAAGAGGAAAGGCGAAAATTTCCCTAATAAGATTATCTTTTATAACAATGAAATAGATAAGTGATGGAATGCATCTCAGAAAGTAAAATGGAATAAGATATATTCTAGGAGTTTTCTTTAAGCTTATATATATATTTTCCAGCAATATTGTTAAAATACAGTTTTTTCTCGCATAATGGTCGAAAAATGAAATTTAAAAAAAGCAATAACCACTTTTGTTGTTGGGAAAAAGACGTTATCGTAAAGATGGCCATTTTTTCCAGAATATTTTGATTTCTGTCCTGAAAATTTTATAAATGCCGTAGATGAATAAGACGAAAGAAAATTGTAGTGAAGTGATGTTGTTATAAGAGTGTATAATATAATAAAAAGCAGTTGATTTTGTATTGGAGTTATATCTTTTACTGGAAATTGTTAGTTTGTTGTGTTGTTTAGATAGACAGTAATTATAAATGATTTGTCACATTTTGTTTTTTCCCTATGCTATCGATTTTCCAGTAAACATTCTCAACTGCATAATGGAATTTATATATGTAAAATTAACAGAATAAAGCTCTTTTTTGCTGCAAATTTAGCATGTTTATCTGTTGAATGTAAAAGGCTTTGCTTTTTATTCCATGTTTGAGCTGATTTGTATCCAGAATTCTGCATTTATTTCTGTTTATTTTAATTCCTTTATTACAATGCTACCAATACAGTTTCAACGGCAAGCATTTTTTATTTTGCACATGACCAGAGATTCATTATCAGATGATAATTGTGAATGTTGTTATTTGAAATTTAAAGACCTTTGTGACGAATACCGTAACCTTGAAATCTCGATTCTCTTTCAATTTGTTCTTCAGTTCATGCATTAAAATTCCTGTATCTTTAATTTTATCTTACCTCCTAAAATGGCGTCATCGTTAGAGAACCATAAATCGGCAATGTTTCTTTATAATACCTAATATATTGCATATAATCTACATATAATTTATGTAGCGCTCTTTGTGATATGAGAGAAAAATGAGAATTTTTAAAAATCGTGCATGCGCATGTTTAAATAGAAATCTGTTTACTTCTTCGTTTTTCATGTTTACTTAAATCTCTTGGATTTTTTAAAAAGAAATTATCCTACCGCAAAAAACTTTCACAAGAAACATCTATTTTTATTAAAGGCAAATGGGTAAAAGCATAAAATAGAGAGGAAAGACAAAAATTTTCCTAATAAGATTCTCTTTTATAACAATTAAATGCATAAGTGATACAATGCATCTCAGAAAGAAAGATGAAATAAGAAATATTCTAAGAATTTTCTTTTAAGATTATATAGATTTTTCCTGCAATATTGTTAAAGAACAATAGTGAATTTTTTTCGCATAGTGGTAAAAAAATAAAAAGAAAAAAAGCTGCAACCCTTTTGTTGTTGTGAAAAAGATGTTATCTTAAAGATGAACGTTTCTCCAGAATAATTTGATTTCTGTCCTGAAAATTGTATAAATGCCGTGAAAAAGTAAGACGAAGGAAAATTGTGCTGATGTGATGTTGTTGAAAGTGTACAAGTTAAAAAAGGAGAGTTTTATTTGTATTGGAGTCATATCTTTTACTGGAAATAGTTAGTTTGTTGTGTTGTTTGAATGACAGTAAATATGAACGTTTTGACATTTTTTCTTTTTATCCTATGCTGTCGATTTTCAAATAAACACTCTCAAACGCATAATAGAATTTATACATGTAAGAATGACAGAATAAGGCTCACTTTTAGGTGCGTTCGTAATTATGTAAATACATATCACTTATGGTCGTTGTTCAATAAGTCCGTATGTCCACATGTAACAGAGCAAAAACTACCCAACCGAATCGTTTGAAATATAAAATATACAAATGCTACATAATTTTGTCGAGTTATTTCAAATTTTATGAAAATTGAATGTACAGTTTTATTACAGGGCCAATTAGAAGTATTCCATTACATTATGGTCAATGTGAAACATATAGTTTCAAGTGCATTTTACTGATGTTACGCTTTTTCGAACATAACAAATATAATATGTATCAATGAAGTATATGCTGAAAAATACATTCTGCACAATTTGTGATGCAAAGTATCTTCAATAGAAGAAAGTATTGTAATAGAAATTTTTTTCGACTTCCGGTTTTCGACGGATTTACACGTTTTAGGGGTCAGAGATCCCAAAAAACATGTTTTTACAAAATGTCTGTCTGTGTGTGTGTCTGTGTGTATGTCGCCATTCTAATATCAAAAAGTGCATGAAGTTATGCATAGAATTGAACCAAATTTTTTGTGAATGTTTTCGGCTGTGGCAAGCAGGCCCTCCTTCAGTTTTGAAATCTTCCGCCGGAAGGGGGCGCTGCAATCGCGATTTTTGTGTCGTTTTCAATATTGTACCGACCAAAAGTATATGAAGTTATGCATCGAATTTAACCAAATTTTTTTTGTAAGTGTATGACTATGGCTAGTTGGTTTCCCCTGAATTTGAAAATAATCGGCCGGAAGAGGGCGCTGCAATCGCGATTTTTGTGCCATTTTCAATATTGTACCGACCAAAAGTATATGAAGTTATGCATCGAATTGAAGCAAATTTTTTGTGTATGTGTATGACTATGGCTAGTTGGTCCTCCCTGAATTTGAAAAAAAGCCGTCGGAAGGGGGCGCTGCAATCGCGATTTTTGTGCCATTTTCAATATTGTATCGACCAAAATTATATGAAGTTATGCATCGAATTGAACGAAATTTTTTGTGTAAGTGTATGGCTATGGCTAGTTGGATCGCCCTGAATCTGAAAAAATTTCGCCGGAAGGGGCACTGCAATAGCGAATTTTATGCCATTTTCAATATTGCACCGCATAAAAGTGTATGAAGTTAGTTCTAGAACTGAACTAAATTTTTTGTATGTGATTATTTTTCGGTAAGGCAAGTAGGTCCTCCCTGAATTTGAAAAAAAAAAATCTGCCTATCATTCTATTGCCCATCGGCTCGTGCAGAGACGGAAATTCGTTTTTACTCCGATTAATTGATTGAAGCAGAAATTTAACATGAAAATCAAAGTTGGTATTTTATTGAATTAAAATTATTAAAGCATTAAAATGAGTAACTATTTTTTTAAATATTAAAATGTACGTATGAGATAAAAGAAAGTTTTGGGATTGGCACATCCAACTAGTTGTTATTAATTTACAGAGTTACCCAAAACTTTTCCTTTACAAAATGGTGTAACGGAAAACACTGTTTAGAGCGCATTTTAATAATATTAAACTATTTCACATTTTCTGAAATTGATATACGTTGCTGAGGTTTACTACAAGTTTCTTCCTGTATTATAGAAACAGGCAGTATTTACAGGTAGACACACAAGATTTCGGCCACTATAATGTATCAGGTGTTTTTTAAGAAATGATCCTATCATCAAAGTACTTTCACAAGAATCATTTATTTTTATTAAATGCAAATCGATAAAAGCATAAAATACTAAAGGCGAAAGACGAAAATTTTCTTAATAAGATTCTCTTTTATAACAATGGAATAGATAAGTGATGCAATACATCTCAGAAAGCTAGATGGAATAAGAAATATTCCTGGCATTTTCTTTTAAGCTTATATATATTTTTCCAGCAATATTGTTTAAAAAAGTGATTTTTCTCGCTTAGTGGTCGAAAAATGAAATGAAAAAAAGTCTACAACTGCTCTTTTTGTTGGGAAAACAGACGTTATCTTAAAGATGACCATTTCTTCAGAATAATTTGATTTCTGTCCTGAAAATTTTATGAATGCCGTGTAAGATTAAGATGGAAGAAAATTGTAGTGATGTGATGTTGTTGAAAGTGTACAAGTTAGTGAAAGGGAGTTTTATTTGTATTAGAGTTATGTCTGTTTCTTGAAATTGCTAGTTTGTTGTGTTGTACGAATAGTCATTAATTATATACGTTTTGTCACTCTTTGTTTTTCTTCTATGTTGTCGATTTTCAAATAAACAATCTCGAATGCGTAATAGAATTTATACATGTAAGAATGACAGAATAATGCTCTATTATACGTGCGGTCGTAATTATGTAAATACAGTTTCGGTAAAAAGTTTCCGGCCAGTTAGTTTCTTCGATTTATTTACTAAAAGGTTTCAGCAAAGAAGAAGCACAATTGCTTCAAAAGTTAGGAATATGTAAATGACATCTGACCACGTGATCAATTTGATTGTATACTGAAGATGCTTCATGCAAAGGGATAAAATTCGAAGTTCGCGTGTGCAAAAGTTTCCGGCCACTTATCATTCTTTAGTTTTTTTCTATCGGTAAACTTTTTTTGGTTGTGTTTATAAATGAATCAGCGTGTATAGCATAGTCTGAATTCAAAATTGAAAAGTTCAACAATTTTTGTTCATAAATGAGTGATTAGTTTGTCGCTAAAAGGCCAATCTTCTCAAGCTATTGCGTCAAAGTTATCGGTCGGTAAAATCAACCGTAAACGATATTTAAAAATTATATAAAGATGCCCGTGGCCTTTGGGACTTTCAGAGGACGGGGAGATCCCGGAAAATTACTATTCCTGTGGACAGAATTATCAGGAGAAAAGCAATTGATAATCCGTATAAAAATTCCGCTGCAATATACTGCGATTTACGGAATGAAAATATTGCTGAAATAAGTCCGTATACCGTATCAACATGTTGACGTGATGCATAACTTTATGGAAGAGTCGGTGATAAAATTTTTTTAGAGTTAAAAAAAATACAAACGTACACGACTGGTGTTTTCCAAAAAACACAAAGTCTGGTCAAGCGAAAACTGGAAAAAAGTTTTATTTTTCCATCATTCGAATTCGAAACAGTTTTGGAAGTGATGGCAGACACAACGTCCGATGATCTAATAACAAAAGATATGATTCGACCTATGTTATTCCTACAATGAAGCATGGTGGAGGACACGTTATGCCGTGGGGAGTATTTTCTTCAAAAAAGTGTCGGTCCGTTATTTGAAATCCACAGCCAGGTAAATGATACAATGTATAAGGATATCTTGCAAGACTATTTTCTGCCTTATTAGAGAAAAAAATTTGGTCGCAACTATTTTTCTTAACAAGATAACGACATAAATAATGTTTGCAAACCTCGATAAGCAATGGTTTTTGCACAAAAATTTTTGTTTTTGAAATGATCAGCCCAAGCGCCCAACATGAATCGAATAGAAAGTCTTTGAAAAGAAGTTGACAAAAGTCTGCGGAACTATAAATATTCCAACTCAGCCGAAATTTCGCCAAAATTGCAAGAAATGTGGGGAAAACGGACCATAGACGATCTTTAACCGTTGATTGTATGAATGTCACGTTACTGCGCCGCAGTACTTATTACTAATGCTAATAAAATAGTTATAAGATAAAATACTAATTGTAAATGTTGTTGATCACTGTAATTTTCTATTACAATACCACTTTTTTACAAACTTGTGAAAATGGACGGAAACATTTGAGAACATGAATTTTCCTTTATACTTAATTTTGTCAGTTAAATTTGTTGATATTTATATGTTCTTCTATAAGTAAGTTCCTAATTATTATGTCAATAAAATGCATAAATATCACTTTGAGATTCCTCTTCGTATGGGTATATTTACAAATTATCTGAAAAATTTTTGCTGGCCGGAAACTTTTGATCGCCACTGTACGTTGCACCTATAGTCGTAGTTCAATCCATCTGTCTGTCCGCATATAACAGAGCAAAAACTACACAATCGAATCGTTTGAAATATAAAATATATAAATGTTACATAATTTTATCGAGTTATTTCACATTTTATGAAAATTGAATGTATATTTTAATTACAGGGACAATCAGAAGCATTCCGTTACATTACAGTCAATGAGAAAAAATAGTTTCAAGTGCATTTTCAAGTGTATATGCTAAAAAATACTTTCTGCACAATTTGTGGTGCAAATAATTTTCGTTATTAATTTACAGAGCCTCGCAAAAATATTCTGTTACACAATGGTATAAGGAAAAACACTCTTTAGAGCGCATTTAGAAACTATTAAACTACTTCACATTTTATGAAATTGATAAGGTTGCTGAAGTTTACTACAAGTTGCTTCCTGTATAATAGAAAACAGGCAGTATTTACAGGAACACACAAAAGATTTCGGCCTCTATACTGTATCAGTTGTTTTTTAAGAAATGATCCTATCACCAAAGTGCTTTTACAAGAAACATCTATTTTTATTAAATGCAAATCGATAAAAGCATAAAATACTAAAGGCGAAAGACGAAAATTTTCTTAATAAGATTCTCTTAGATAACAATGAAATAGATAAGTGATGCAATACATCTCAGAAAGCTTGATGGAATAAGAAATATTCCTGGCATTTTCTTTTAAGCTTATATATATTTCTCCCGCAATATTGCAAAAAAAGTGATTTTTCTCGCATAATGGTAAAATAATAATAAAAAAAAAAAAAAAAAAAAAAAAAAAGCTACAATCTTTTTTTTTTTTTTTTCGGGATGAGGGGGGGAGGGGACGTTATCTTAAGGATGACCATTTCTCCAAAATAATTTGATTTCTGTGATGAAAATTTTATAAATGCCGTGAAAGAGTAAGAAAATTGTAGTCATGTGATGTTCTTGAAAGTGTAAAAGTTAATAAAGGAGAGTTATATTTGTATTGGAGTTACAGCTTTTTCTTGAAATTGTTAGTTCGCTGTGTTTTTTAAATCGATAGTAATTATCAACGTTTTGACACTTTTTTCCCTATGCTGTTAATTTTCAAGTAAGCATTCTCAATTGCGTAATAGAATTTATACATGTAAGAGTAATAGAATAATGCTCATTTTTAGGTGCGTTCGTAATTATGTAAATACGTAGCACCTACAGTCTTGTTAAATCCATCCGTCTGTCCGCATCTAACAAAGCAGAAACTACCCCACCGAATAGTTTGAAATATAAATATATAATTCTTACATAATTTTGTTGTGTCATTTCAAATTTTATGAAAATCGAAAGTATTGTTTAATTACATGGAACACCAAAAGCATTCCGTTATATTACGGTCAATGCGAAAAAATAGTTTCAAGTGCATTTTAATGATGTTATACTTTTTAGAACATAATAAAATTGATATGCATCTGTGAAGTATATACTAAAATATACATTCTGCACAATCTGTGCTGCAAAGAACATTTGTTATTAATTTACAGTGCCACACAAAAGTATTCCATTACACAATGTTATAAAGAAAGCACTGTTTAGAGAGCGTTTAAATGATATTAAACTACAGTCGAGTCTCTCTATAACGAAACTCCACACGTCGAATTTCTCTATATACTGATATTTTTGTAGAAACGGACCGCTTTTCGCATGATTACATTAAAAATAGTCTCTATATAGCGAAATATCTATCTCCATATAACGAATTTTTTCATAAATTGGTCTTAATTTATTCAGTTTTTAAAAAGCTTCGAAATCATATGGAATCAATTTTCCATCACTTATTTTTGATTTATCGTTCAGTGCTGAGTTTTTTTTTTATTACTTCTCTCCTTGTTCTTTCAATCCAACGAATTCATCCCACCTCCCACACACTTTTTAACATCCTTCTCAAAACAGAGTCAATTAGATTGTTACACGTATAAGAGAGGAATCAATGAGATTCACACAAAAAAGGCCTTCAAACGGAAGAAAATGTTAACTACAATTTTTCATGCCTTGCTAAGATTTTAGCATTTTTTTTTCTTTGAGAGCGTAACAAATTTAAAATCAAAACAACAAAAATTACAGATTTCTTCGTCTGAAATTAATGCAAGTCTTCCTTATTTGATTTTCATCAAGCTTTCAAATAAATGTATGTTTTTTTTTTTTTTTTTTTTTAAACTGATTAAATAATTAAGAAATAAAATGTTAGGTTAATATTTACTTTTAAACATTTCAAATTATTAATTAAAAAGATCAAAAATAATATTTGTTCAAAATTTACAAATTAAATACGATTTTTAACATAATTCTCTATGCATCGAATTTCTCTATAAAACGAATGTTTTACTGGAACGGTGGATTTTGTTATATAGAGACTCGACTGTATTTCGATTTTGCTTTGTACTAGACGCAAAATACTAGACGTAAAATAAAGAGGAAAGACGAAAATTTTTTAAAAAGATTCTCTTTTATAACAATGAAACAGAGAAGTGATGCAATGCATCTCAGAAGGTAAAATGGAATAAGAAATATTCTAGGGATTTTCTTTTAAGCTTATATGTATTTTTTCAACAATATTTTTAAAGAACTAAAATGATTTTTCTCGCATAGTGGTGGAAAAAAGAAATGAAAAAAAGCTACCGCAGCTTTTGCTGTTAGGAAAAAGGCGTTATCTTAAAGATGACCGTTTCTCCAGAATAATTCGATTTCTGTCCTGGAAATTTTATAAATGCCGTGGAAGAGTAAGACGGAAAAAAATTGTAGTGATGTGATGATGTTGAAAGTAGGGGAAAGTTGGATAAAACCGGGTAGGTGGATAAAATAGGGAACTAGGCTTTATAGCTTTATTTATGGTGATATCTAGCCGAAACTTTTAGAATCACTTCTAGGCTAGCGGCATGCCGTTCCCAATAAGCAGAAGTTGTATAGACGAACTCATTTCGCAGTGGTGATTTTTTAAAGATTTTACGTGAAAAAAATTAAAAGTTCGTCGTCTACAATATTTTGTTGTAAATCCTAAATAACTAAAGATTTAGTTTAGTTAAGTATAGCATATGAAAGTCTATTATTTATTTGTTATTTTAACGTTTTGTATTGGTATCTACGAGTTATCTGAACAAAGCTAGAGTAACATTCCGTTAAAATGGAATGGTTGGACAAAACCGGGATGCAGATGGTCGGACATAGCCGGGAAGTTTCCAGTTTTGACAATTCATTTATCTGCGTGATTTAAATAGAATTAACTTGGTTATACATTGTTTGATGATCTATAAATGTTTAAAAACTATACAAAAATTATTATTTAAATTAAGTTATTGTATAGAAGACTGTTTTTAGTCATTTGAATTCCAACATCTATCCCTATTCGAACCCCTTACAAATTAGAACTCGAACAAGAAGAAAAAGAAAGGATGGAAAAACAACACAAGAAGAACTTATCCCTGAAGCAAAAACTTTCCATGATGACAGAAAAACAAAGCAAAAAAATTGATGTGAAAAAGAAGAGGTCAAAGAAAAAAAAAAACCTTGATATCAAACGAGGAGGACAATGAAAGTGAAGCATGCATATTTTTCAATGGATTAGTCGAACAATCTAAACCTAAGGAGAGTTGGATACAGTGCCTTCATTGCAGAGGGTATGAGCAATGCAAATGAGCAATATTGAACTTTGATTTGTGATTTTTGTGCCAAATATTTTCAACTCTTAAAGCATAACTTAACTCATTTTTATTTTACGCGGATTTAATATAGATTCACATTCTATAAGTATAATGCGTCAATTTTCCTTTAATAAATTGTATTATTGCAAAGTTATAATGTGCTTTTAATTAGTTTTTCCAGTTCCCGGTTTTATCCAACCTGGTCGGATAAAACCGGGACATTGCATACTTCTAAAAAAAGTGTTGTTATGATCTCAACTGCTATTGTTCGCGACTGAATGAATGCTTTTTTTCTTCGCAAGGAATCAATGTATCGTTTTAATACAAATTTTGATTGTTTTGTTCACATAGTGCACAATAATAAAAAGAAAAGTATTAGGGTCCCAGTTTTATCCGACTTTCCCCTATACAAGTTAATAAAGAGGAATTGATTTTGTGTTAGGAGTTACATCTTTTACTTGAAATTGTTAGTTTTTTGTACTGTTTGAATAGACAGTAATTATCAAAATTTTGAGAATATTTGCTTTTACTTCAATAAATATAAAAACTTTGTTAAATCACCATATAGAGTAAAATTATACAGGACGCGTTTCGAGCTGCAAAATTACTGCTCGTCATCAGCTGGTCCAAACACGTGTCACAACGGACAGAGTGGAAATAACAGTGAAATAAAGAGGGAGGAGATTACACAGAGTGCGACAGGTGGCGCTGCTTGTCAGAGCCAAGGAAGAAGAGAAAAGTAAAGATAAATTCAAAGAAGGAGGGAGGAGATTACAAAGAGTGCCCCAGGTGGCGCTGGCTAAAAGAATCCAGGTGGCAGAGAAAAACTAATAAAAGATAAAGAAAACAATTGAGAAATAAATAAAATAAAATAAAATAAAAATAAATAAATAAATAAAAAAATAAATAAATAAAAATCAAAATAAAATAAAAAATTAATTAATTAAAAATGATATAATAAAATAAATGAATAAAATAATAGATAATAAAATAATTATAGTAATAATAATAAACTACAAAAGTAATTTCCATGCAGGAGAAAGGGAGGGGGATGAAGAGAGATCGTTGACAAGAGTATTACAAATTTTATAAATAAAATAAGCTTCGTGAGTATCTAAATGAGAAGGAGAGGCAGGATTAGAAATAATTCTGGCCATGGAAAAATTGAAAATATGACCGGAAGACCAACAGTGAGAAGCAATGGAAGACCTAGATAATTCCTGATTTTTAATGTACCTCTGATGTTCCTATCAGTAACCTCGATTATCTGGAACATATTTGTTCGGACTCTCGAAGTATTCGTTCCAATGAAATGTACATAAAAATTTTCGATTTTTTCAAATTTTAAGACATGGATGTAAAAGACAATAAATAACATACATTTTGCTTAAAGGACGAAGCCGATCGGATAATTAGCTGCCAAGATATTTGTAATCTTATTTTCCACATTCTTCTATTTTTCATTACCCTGTATTTTTTTCAAATTTCAATTGAAACATATATTGTAATTGGATATATGATACTTAATCTGTCGCACTATACTGTTAGTTAATGTGGTTATTATTTTTGGAGTTATGAGGATGTTTCTTTAAAGCAATTCTGTACTACGAGTAGTTTCGCGTTTTATATGATTTATCCAAATTGGTTCACCAGCAATTAATTAATAGAGCATTACTATGTGTTAAATGTATTTAAATATACTTTTAAATTTTATTTTGGAATTGTGATGTATTTTATAAATAGTTTACACATTTTTTATTTTCATATTTTATATCATGAATAACCATGATGGGTAAGTATTTTGGTGCCCCCCTCCAAAGACTAGTTTCCCTTTGCTGTCGATTTTCAAGTAAACATTCTCAACTATGTAATAAACAGAATAATGCTCATTTTTTGCTGCTAATTATATAATTATTTGTCTGTTGAATGTAAAAAAATTGACATCATCCAAAAAAAGATATTTTATGTTGATACAGTGTAAAAGAATCTGATTAATACTTATGGGGACCTTTTTCGTATCACGGACAAAATATCTTAAAGATGACCATTTCTTCAGAATAATTTGATTTCTGTCCTGAAAATTTTATGAATGCCGTGTAAGATTAAGATGGAAGAAAATTGTAGTGATGTGATGTTGTTGAAAGTGTACAAGTTAGTGAAAGGGAGTTTTATTTGTATTAGAGTTATGTCTGTTTCTTGAAATTGCTAGTTTGTTGTGTTGTACGAATAGTCATTAATTATATACGTTTTGTCACTCTTTGTTTTTCTTCTATGTTGTCGATTTTCAAATAAACAATCTCGAATGCGTAATAGAATTTATACATGTAAGAATGACAGAATAATGCTCTATTATACGTGCGGTCGTAATTATGTAAATACAGTTTCGGTAAAAAGTTTCCGGCCAGTTAGTTTCTTCGATTTATTTACTAAAAGGTTTCAGCAAAGAAGAAGCACAATTGCTTCAAAAGTTAGGAATATGTAAATGACATCTGACCACGTGATCAATTTGATTGTATACTGAAGATGCTTCATGCAAAGGGATAAAATTCGAAGTTCGCGTGTGCAAAAGTTTCCGGCCACTTATCATTCTTTAGTTTTTTTCTATCGGTAAACTTTTTTTGGTTGTGTTTATAAATGAATCAGCGTGTATAGCATAGTCTGAATTCAAAATTGAAAAGTTCAACAATTTTTGTTCATAAATGAGTGATTAGTTTGTCGCTAAAAGGCCAATCTTCTCAAGCTATTGCGTCAAAGTTATCGGTCGGTAAAATCAACCGTAAACGATATTTAAAAATTATATAAAGATGCCCGTGGCCTTTGGGACTTTCAGAGGACGGGGAGATCCCGGAAAATTACTATTCCTGTGGACAGAATTATCAGGAGAAAAGCAATTGATAATCCGTATAAAAATTCCGCTGCAATATACTGCGATTTACGGAATGAAAATATTGCTGAAATAAGTCCGTATACCGTATCAACATGTTGACGTGATGCATAACTTTATGGAAGAGTCGGTGATAAAATTTTTTTAGAGTTAAAAAAAAAATACAAACGTACACGACTGGTGTTTTCCAAAAAACACAAAGTCTGGTCAAGCGAAAACTGGAAAAAAGTTTTATTTTTCCATCATTCGAATTCGAAACAGTTTTGGAAGTGATGGCAGACACAACGTCCGATGATCTAATAACAAAAGATATGATTCGACCTATGTTATTCCTACAATGAAGCATGGTGGAGGACACGTTATGCCGTGGGGAGTATTTTCTTCAAAAAAGTGTCGGTCCGTTATTTGAAATCCACAGCCAGGTAAATGATACAATGTATAAGGATATCTTGCAAGACTATTTTCTGCCTTATTAGAGAAAAAAATTTGGTCGCAACTATTTTTCTTAACAAGATAACGACATAAATAATGTTTGCAAACCTCGATAAGCAATGGTTTTTGCACAAAAATTTTTGTTTTTGAAATGATCAGCCCAAGCGCCCAACATGAATCGAATAGAAAGTCTTTGAAAAGAAGTTGACAAAAGTCTGCGGAACTATAAATATTCCAACTCAGCCGAAATTTCGCCAAAATTGCAAGAAATGTGGGGAAAACGGACCATAGACGATCTTTAACCGTTGATTGTATGAATGTCACGTTACTGCGCCGCAGTACTTATTACTAATGCTAATAAAATAGTTATAAGATAAAATACTAATTGTAAATGTTGTTGATCACTGTAATTTTCTATTACAATACCACTTTTTTACAAACTTGTGAAAATGGACGGAAACATTTGAGAACATGAATTTTCCTTTATACTTAATTTTGTCAGTTAAATTTGTTGATATTTATATGTTCTTCTATAAGTAAGTTCCTAATTATTATGTCAATAAAATGCATAAATATCACTTTGAGATTCCTCTTCGTATGGGTATATTTACAAATTATCTGAAAAATTTTTGCTGGCCGGAAACTTTTGATCGCCACTGTACGTTGCACCTATAGTCGTAGTTCAATCCATCTGTCTGTCCGCATATAACAGAGCAAAAACTACACAATCGAATCGTTTGAAATATAAAATATATAAATGTTACATAATTTTATCGAGTTATTTCACATTTTATGAAAATTGAATGTATATTTTAATTACAGGGACAATCAGAAGCATTCCGTTACATTACAGTCAATGAGAAAAAATAGTTTCAAGTGCATTTTCAAGTGTATATGCTAAAAAATACTTTCTGCACAATTTGTGGTGCAAATAATTTTCGTTATTAATTTACAGAGCCTCGCAAAAATATTCTGTTACACAATGGTATAAGGAAAAACACTCTTTAGAGCGCATTTAGAAACTATTAAACTACTTCACATTTTATGAAATTGATAAGGTTGCTGAAGTTTACTACAAGTTGCTTCCTGTATAATAGAAAACAGGCAGTATTTACAGGAACACACAAAAGATTTCGGCCTCTATACTGTATCAGTTGTTTTTTAAGAAATGATCCTATCACCAAAGTGCTTTTACAAGAAACATCTATTTTTATTAAATGCAAATCGATAAAAGCATAAAATACTAAAGGCGAAAGACGAAAATTTTCTTAATAAGATTCTCTTAGATAACAATGAAATAGATAAGTGATGCAATACATCTCAGAAAGCTTGATGGAATAAGAAATATTCCTGGCATTTTCTTTTAAGCTTATATATATTTCTCCCGCAATATTGCAAAAAAAGTGATTTTTCTCGCATAATGGTAAAATAATAATAATAAAAAAAAAAAAAAAAAAAAAAAAAAGCTACAATCTTTTTTTTTTTTTTTCGGGATGAGGGGGGGAGGGGACGTTATCTTAAGGATGACCATTTCTCCAAAATAATTTGATTTCTGTGATGAAAATTTTATAAATGCCGTGAAAGAGTAAGAAAATTGTAGTCATGTGATGTTCTTGAAAGTGTAAAAGTTAATAAAGGAGAGTTATATTTGTATTGGAGTTACAGCTTTTTCTTGAAATTGTTAGTTCGCTGTGTTTTTTAAATCGATAGTAATTATCAACGTTTTGACACTTTTTTCCCTATGCTGTTAATTTTCAAGTAAGCATTCTCAATTGCGTAATAGAATTTATACATGTAAGAGTAATAGAATAATGCTCATTTTTAGGTGCGTTCGTAATTATGTAAATACGTAGCACCTACAGTCTTGTTAAATCCATCCGTCTGTCCGCATCTAACAAAGCAGAAACTACCCCACCGAATAGTTTGAAATATAAATATATAATTCTTACATAATTTTGTTGTGTCATTTCAAATTTTATGAAAATCGAAAGTATTGTTTAATTACATGGAACACCAAAAGCATTCCGTTATATTACGGTCAATGCGAAAAAATAGTTTCAAGTGCATTTTAATGATGTTATACTTTTTAGAACATAATAAAATTGATATGCATCTGTGAAGTATATACTAAAATATACATTCTGCACAATCTGTGCTGCAAAGAACATTTGTTATTAATTTACAGTGCCACACAAAAGTATTCCATTACACAATGTTATAAAGAAAGCACTGTTTAGAGAGCGTTTAAATGATATTAAACTACAGTCGAGTCTCTCTATAACGAAACTCCACACGTCGAATTTCTCTATATACTGATATTTTTGTAGAAACGGACCGCTTTTCGCATGATTACATTAAAAATAGTCTCTATATAGCGAAATATCTATCTCCATATAACGAATTTTTTCATAAATTGGTCTTAATTTATTCAGTTTTTAAAAAGCTTCGAAATCATATGGAATCAATTTTCCATCACTTATTTTTGATTTATCGTTCAGTGCTGAGTTTTTTTTTTATTACTTCTCTCCTTGTTCTTTCAATCCAACGAATTCATCCCACCTCCCACACACTTTTTAACATCCTTCTCAAAACAGAGTCAATTAGATTGTTACACGTATAAGAGAGGAATCAATGAGATTCACACAAAAAAGGCCTTCAAACGGAAGAAAATGTTAACTACAATTTTTCATGCCTTGCTAAGATTTTAGCATTTTTTTTTCTTTGAGAGCGTAACAAATTTAAAATCAAAACAACAAAAATTACAGATTTCTTCGTCTGAAATTAATGCAAGTCTTCCTTATTTGATTTTCATCAAGCTTTCAAATAAATGTATGTTTTTTTTTTTTTTTTTTTAAACTGATTAAATAATTAAGAAATAAAATGTTAGGTTAATATTTACTTTTAAACATTTCAAATTATTAATTAAAAAGATCAAAAATAATATTTGTTCAAAATTTACAAATTAAATACGATTTTTAACATAATTCTCTATGCATCGAATTTCTCTATAAAACGAATGTTTTACTGGAACGGTGGATTTTGTTATATAGAGACTCGACTGTATTTCGATTTTGCTTTGTACTAGACGCAAAATACTAGACGTAAAATAAAGAGGAAAGACGAAAATTTTTTAAAAAGATTCTCTTTTATAACAATGAAACAGAGAAGTGATGCAATGCATCTCAGAAGGTAAAATGGAATAAGAAATATTCTAGGGATTTTCTTTTAAGCTTATATGTATTTTTTCAACAATATTTTTAAAGAACAAAAATGATTTTTCTCGTATAGTGGTGGAAAAAAGAAATGAAAAAAAGCTACCGCAGCTTTTGCTGTTAGGAAAAAGGCGTTATCTTAAAGATGACCGTTTCTCCAGAATAATTCGATTTCTGTCCTGGAAATTTTATAAATGCCGTGGAAGAGTAAGACGGAAAAAAATTGTAGTGATGTGATGATGTTGAAAGTAGGGGAAAGTTGGATAAAACCGGGTAGGTGGATAAAATAGGGAACTAGGCTTTATAGCTTTATTTATGGTGATATCTAGCCGAAACTTTTAGAATCACTTCTAGGCTAGCGGCATGCCGTTCCCAATAAGCAGAAGTCGTATAGACGAACTCATTTCGCAGTGGTGATTTTTTAAAGATTTTACGTGAAAAAAATTAAAAGTTCGTCGTCTACAATATTTTGTTGTAAATCCTAAATAACTAAAGATTTAGTTTAGTTAAGTATAGCATATGAAAGTCTATTATTTATTTGTTATTTTAACGTTTTGTATTGGTATCTACGAGTTATCTGAACAAAGCTAGAGTAACATTCCGTTAAAATGGAATGGTTGGACAAAACCGGGATGCAGATGGTCGGACATAGCCGGGAAGTTTCCAGTTTTGACAATTCATTTATCTGCGTGATTTAAATAGAATTAACTTGGTTATACATTGTTTGATGATCTATAAATGTTTAAAAACTATACAAAAATTATTATTTAAATTAAGTTATTGTATAGAAGACTGTTTTTAGTCATTTGAATTCCAACATCTATCCCTATTCGAACCCCTTACAAATTAGAACTCGAACAAGAAGAAAAAGAAAGGATGGAAAAACAACACAAGAAGAACTTATCCCTGAAGCAAAAACTTTCCATGATGACAGAAAAACAAAGCAAAAAAATTGATGTGAAAAAGAAGAGGTCAAAGAAAAAAAAAAAACCTTGATATCAAACGAGGAGGACAATGAAAGTGAAGCATGCATATTTTTCAATGGATTAGTCGAACAATCTAAACCTAAGGAGAGTTGGATACAGTGCCTTCATTGCAGAGGGTATGAGCAATGCAAATGAGCAATATCGAACTTTGATTTGTGATTTTTGTGCCAAATATTTTCAACTCTTAAAGCATAACTTAACTCATTTTTATTTTACGCGGATTTAATATAGATTCACATTCTATAAGTATAATGCGTCAATTTTCCTTTAATAAATTGTATTATTGCAAAGTTATAATGTGCTTTTAATTAGTTTTTCCAGTTCCCGGTTTTATCCAACCTGGTCGGATAAAACCGGGACATTGCATACTTCTAAAAAAAGTGTTGTTATGATCTCAACTGCTATTGTTCGCGACTGAATGAATGCTTTTTTTCTTCGCAAGGAATCAATGTATCGTTTTAATACAAATTTTGATTGTTTTGTTCACATAGTGCACAATAATAAAAAGAAAAGTATTAGGGTCCCAGTTTTATCCGACTTTCCCCTATACAAGTTAATAAAGAGGAATTGATTTTGTGTTAGGAGTTACATCTTTTACTTGAAATTGTTAGTTTTTTGTACTGTTTGAATAGACAGTAATTATCAAAATTTTGAGAATATTTGCTTTTACTTCAATAAATATAAAAACTTTGTTAAATCACCATATAGAGTAAAATTATACAGGACGCGTTTCGAGCTGCAAAATTACTGCTCGTCATCAGCTGGTCCAAACACGTGTCACAACGGACAGAGTGGAAATAACAGTGAAATAAAGAGGGAGGAGATTACACAGAGTGCGACAGGTGGCGCTGCTTGTCAGAGCCAAGGAAGAAGAGAAAAGTAAAGATAAATTCAAAGAAGGAGGGAGGAGATTACAAAGAGTGCCCCAGGTGGCGCTGGCTAAAAGAATCCAGGTGGCAGAGAAAAACTAATAAAAGATAAAGAAAACAATTGAGAAATAAATAAAATAAAATAAAATAAAAATAAATAAATAAATAAAAAAATAAATAAATAAAAATCAAAATAAAATAAAAAATTAATTAATTAAAAATGATATAATAAAATAAATGAATAAAATAATAGATAATAAAATAATTATAGTAATAATAATAAACTACAAAAGTAATTTCCATGCAGGAGAAAGGGAGGGGGATGAAGAGAGATCGTTGACAAGAGTATTACAAATTTTATAAATAAAATAAGCTTCGTGAGTATCTAAATGAGAAGGAGAGGCAGGATTAGAAATAATTCTGGCCATGGAAAAATTGAAAATATGACCGGAAGACCAACAGTGAGAAGCAATGGAAGACCTAGATAATTCCTGATTTTTAATGTACCTCTGATGTTCCTATCAGTAACCTCGATTATCTGGAACATATTTGTTCGGACTCTCGAAGTATTCGTTCCAATGAAATGTACATAAAAATTTTCGATTTTTTCAAATTTTAAGACATGGATGTAAAAGACAATAAATAACATACATTTTGCTTAAAGGACGAAGCCGATCGGATAATTAGCTGCCAAGATATTTGTAATCTTATTTTCCACATTCTTCTATTTTTCATTACCCTGTATTTTTTTCAAATTTCAATTGAAACATATATTGTAATTGGATATATGATACTTAATCTGTCGCACTATACTGTTAGTTAATGTGGTTATTATTTTTGGAGTTATGAGGATGTTTCTTTAAAGCAATTCTGTACTACGAGTAGTTTCGCGTTTTATATGATTTATCCAAATTGGTTCACCAGCAATTAATTAATAGAGCATTACTATGTGTTAAATGTATTTAAATATACTTTTAAATTTTATTTTGGAATTGTGATGTATTTTATAAATAGTTTACACATTTTTTATTTTCATATTTTATATCATGAATAACCATGATGGGTAAGTATTTTGGTGCCCCCCTCCAAAGACTAGTTTCCCTTTGCTGTCGATTTTCAAGTAAACATTCTCAACTATGTAATAAACAGAATAATGCTCATTTTTTGCTGCTAATTATATAATTATTTGTCTGTTGAATGTAAAAAAATTGACATCATCCAAAAAAAGATATTTTATGTTGATACAGTGTAAAAGAATCTGATTAATACTTATGGGGACCTTTTTCGTAAAATTACTGAAAATAAGCTTTCGCAAATGCTTTTTTAAATCTCGAAAATCTGTTAGTTTTACAAGTTTTTGAATACAAAAGAAGATTTTTGGGAATCGTTTGAAACTCGTAAGAGGTTATGATATGCTTTCGAAAGACCGCTTGCTGTACCAAGAAACAATTCCGTATTTTTTTTATACTGTAACACTGCATAATACAATGTGCAAATTTTTAAGAAATGGGAAAAAAATTACCTAACCTAATGTACGATGACCTAACTGAAGCTTTTAGCACGTGTATTGAAGTTTCTTGATGTGAAAAATGAACTATATTCAAACCGCTTTAAAATAGATATGACCCATTTTATGATGATGTGTACATGACTCCAAAATCCATTATAGAGACTTCACAGTAAAATTACGAAGTGACAGTCATTTGAGATCCATAATATGACGAAATAAACATAAGCTATTTAGTTAACTTTTGAAAACGTTACAATGACATCATATCGACTGATTAGGGGACATACGTCGATGTTAATTTCGACATCACTTTGTGTTAAAACAGAGAAAAATGTATGTTGATGAAAATCTAAAGAATACACGATGTTCCCGTGGATTGTACTCTGTAAAATATCCAGTTACTTTTGAATAGCCAATTTTAGGCAATTATAACATTTTTTTATTTTTAACATCCATGGCCCTATATTTAAGCTAACAATTTTTTTACACCTTTTTTTTACATTTTCGATGTTGGAAGTGTAGTTACGACTGTTTTCGTTTGAATTCTAGTATCAAAAGAGCGTAATTAAATAATTTGAAAATGTTTTTAAAGGATAAAAACAACTGAAAGAGTGTGATATGAAAGAAAAAAGGCCCAATATTGACGGGAAATTAAAAAAATTAGATGCACATATTAATAATAGACTTTTAGAATTAAAATCTTTATATGCATTTTCTAAGAACCTCCCCCCCCCCATTTTTAAGCACTAGCTGATAACTTTTTTTCAAAAAGTATTATATGTTATTAAAGTTCCAAAAAGTTTTATATATATATAATACCGATCATTTATAATTTGCGTGATGTGGTGAGTGTAATAAAATTTCCTTTTAAATATCTGAGAATTTGCTGAAATTTTACTACTTATTTTAAAAATTAACATCACTTTGATGTTTATCTGAGTTACTATGTAGAATAAAACTAACGAAAACATGTAGTACATAAAGAATATGCTACAGAAAAGGTTTTCAAGAATTCTTGTGTAATTCATTTAGTTTAGAGATAAATTTGGAATATGAAAAATAAAAGTAGCAAATTTTGTAGCAAGAGTTAATGAACGAACTTAGCGCATTCGAACTTCTTACACACACTGTGCCGAAATAGACTAAAAGTTGGCTCACAGCTAGTACGTTAATAGCCTATTTTACGTTGTTAAAAATACTCTTGAGCCACACGTTAGCTTGTGTCAAAACGCATTAGCGATTTTTTGTGCACTGAAATCTTTTCTATGAATGTATTTAAAATTATTGGAAATGCAATTTGCTGATGTTTATATAGAAAGCGGTGTTATATATTTGAATAGAAATTTTTGGATTACTCAAAACTTGCTCGGAAAAATCGACCGAGAAAAAAAAAATGGTCAGCATTTTTTATTTATTAATGCAACATGGTTTTGAGCCGATATCTTTTAGAATAAAAATTATGAATAAAATATTTAGTTGCTTTTCTGTGATAACAAACAAGATTCATCCGTGTCCTGCAATTTTCAGACTAGGAATTTTTTTAGTATTAGTATTTCTTTTCAAAAAATGTCTATTTAAGGTGGTCCGGGGCACAAAATCTTCAAAATTTCTAAAATTTTTTTATTTTATAAAAAATGTTTCCGTTTTTTTTTTTTAAATTCTTATAATGATGTTTAAATCATGTATCTGCCTTAACTAAAGAAGGAAATATTATTTTTTTCGTTGTGGTTAGTTTTCAAAATCTAACTTTCAAGCAATGGTTGTAATGGAAATGACTTCCTGTGAAAATGCTTTTTTCTTCATGATGAGTTTTTTGACAATTTCACAGATTTAAATTATTATAACGCAAGAACCACTAAAGATAATTGCTCCAATCTTGGAACATTGGAACTATTTCTTGATTATTTTACTTTAATTTAGATTCAGCAAATAATAAAAAAAAATTACTTTTAAAAATATGATTAAAAAAAAAAATAAATTCCATTTTTTTTTCAAATTTTTACTTTAAATATTTTTAATTCTTTTTACAGTAGTATTTTTTAAAATTGTGAATAAAAATTACAATTTAGATATTTATGTTTATTTAAATGTAAAAAAGAATGAAATTCTACAAATAATATTTTGAGTTATAACGATTTTAAATTACACCACTTTTTTAATAAATTAAAAAATTAAAAAATTAAAAAATATGAGAAGTTTTATCATATGGTTTTGTTTACAAATAATATGGTTAATCAGTGCAAAAAATTCAAAATTTTAAATCAATAAATAAAAAAATATTTTAAAATGTGTTCCAGATCCCTTTAAATAGTCCAAGTTGTCACCCTTTTAACCCAAATTTAATTTACTAACAGTCTTATATTTGTTCTGAAAAATTCCCTGAACTGTACTATCCCTGGCACGAGGCTTAATTAGTTTCTCATTTTTGTGTTTTAAAAGGAAATTTTTGCGCATATTTTTTTTAAATCATTTTAAACATTTAAAATAAATAACTTTTAAAAATGAAAAATCCATTTTAACATTAAAGAAAACGTCTGCTCTAATATCACTTTATTGATTTATACATATTTAGTATATAATTTCGTTTTTAAACATTTACACCAATAAACGTCCAAAGAAATAGGATTATTTTTATTAAATTATGTTATGTATTTCATGGTTTATTTATACTTTACTTTATTTTTTAAATATTGTATTAATTCTATTATGATAATTTTTAAAGCAATGTCAAAATGTTTATTCGCGGTGTAATTAGTTTAGATTACAATTTTATTTTATTATGTAAATAAATAAATATATAAATATACTGTAGA
This sequence comes from Maratus speculifer, assembly GCA_964019185.1. Classification (NCBI taxonomy): domain Eukaryota; kingdom Metazoa; phylum Arthropoda; class Arachnida; order Araneae; family Salticidae; genus Maratus; species Maratus speculifer. Next base: position 93,530,841 of record OZ025302.1, read on the forward strand.
ACGTGTGGAGTAACTGCCTAATATATAGTATAAATATATAATGTAGAACGTGTGGAGTAACTGCTTAATATAGGAGAAAAATGACTGCATAAACAGGTTATTTAACAACCGGCTCACGAGGATTTTTTTCCCACAGACTATTTAGGTTGTTTTACAACAACCTAATCATTTGGTGACAACGCATTAATCCAATTCTAATATTTTATGTTTTTGACTTTGCTCGAACTCTGCAAAGTTCTTATGATATAATAATATTCTACTAATAATATTTATAATAATATTTACTACCTAAATATTAATAATACGTAGTAATATTTATTGCACAACCTAATTACCACAGGAGAAAACCTCCATCCATAATTCCGAACAGATTTTAAACAAGATGATGATTAATAATCAAATAAAATAGTGAAAGTTAGCTACTGCAGTAATGGAGTCCTGATTTACACCAGGGACACACTTGTGTTTGCAAGAGCACTTAAAATATAGGTAAAGGATGGGAGAAATGGTCAGTGAGGGCAAAGTTGCCTTCTGAATTTTTTCTGATGTGTAGTGTCTTATACAGGAAATGGGCGAAACAGATGATTATAGTACTGTCTGTGACATTGAAATGGAATTCTAAATTTTTCTAGTTCTGAATGCATTTTATTGTTTTTTCGCACTTTTGATTTTGGGCAAGTGGTACATTTTCTTGATTATAGTTAAATAATATGTAATGTTAAATTTATTTGCCTCATGCTATTTGATCGGTGTAAAATAGCCTTTTATACTTTAGAATATATGTTTGAAAACTATAGACCCACAGTTTTTCTAATGTCTTCATTCTGGTATAAAGATGCCGGGCGATTGGTTAGACAGCTAATTTGACGGAAACGGTAATTTATTCATTGTTTATACAAAATGCTACAAAAACTACAGTCACCTCTCAGTTATGCACCTCTCAACTATACGCGATTTTTGTAAGGTCCCGCCGTACGCGAAAACTTCATAGAATGCGAAATGCCTGACTGAATGAGGGAAGGGGGGAAAACTGACAATATGGGAATGTAAAGGATTTTGTTCGTAGCTCGGGAAAAGGTATTGACAGAAAAATTAAAAACAATGCAAAGAAATTTTTAAAATGTGAACAATATATATATACACGCCTGTCAATTTATTTATTTATTCATTCCACTTCAAGTGCTGATATCTCGAAAATGGTTGGATTCGGGAGGATAGTTGCATTGCACGCTTTAACGCACATAACGAGATCATTATTTTGATACCACACTCGTCCAAATCCACAACTTACACTTGGGAAGGTTCCCTAGTTGTTCGATCCTCGATGCGGGAATTTGAAAATTTCATGGCTTTAATAAGATGGCTTTAACAAGAAAAAGTTTCCTATTTTTGGTCAATTTAAGGATTTCTATAACTAGGTTTCGTTCATCTGCACTCATAATATTTTTTCATAACATTTTTTGAAATTTAATGTTTTTATTAAAAAAAAAATGCAATTTATTACTAATTCAGCATTTTAAATTTAATTTGAAACAATTTTTTTAGCTTTTTAGAAATTTTAAATTTTATTTAATCTTCACTATTTTTTTTTTTTTTTGGATTTTCAAAAAATTTAGAATTTTGGATTTTATTTGAATGATTTGACTTGAACATTTTTAATTTTATTAAAATAAACAACTTCCCTTACATTTATTTTTAAATGAAATGTATTGGTGCTATCATCTATTTAAGAATTCAATAATTATAAATTAACAAATTGGATTTATTAATTAAAGGATAAATTGTTTTGAAAAAAAAAATATTAAACGAAATAATTTTTTCTATCTGCGATAACATTTACTCACTTGTTCAAAACAATCTGCTAATAAAAGTAAAATATTACAGAAAAGTTTAAAATTAAAAAAGCATAACTGAAATATAAATATATATATAAATTAATTTTATTTATTGCGAGAATATTAAAGAAAAGAAACGAACAATACTTTCATAAAGTTAACAAAAATAGATGACGTTACCATACAGAGAAAAGATCCTTTTCTAAAAATATAATTTTAACATTTCCCGTTGTGCGAAAATTTCGTAATCTGCGACAGAAATCAGGCAGATTTTATAAAGATGCTAATGAGCCATTTTACGCATTAGGCTTTCGTAGGCTTTATCAGTGAATTTCAATCAGTGTACAAGTAGCGTGATGATAGCGCATTTCCGTTACTAAAATACCTTTAATTCTTATAGGAGTAGGATAACCGTACTGTGAACACATTAGTGTGTTTTTGTATACTCGATGATTTTTAATCTGATGAAATGCATTTAAAAGTATAGGCAATAAGCAATTAAAGATAAAAGAAAATCGCTTTTCGATGTGGTTTTATTTCTGGCCACGAAAACTCACGAAATTGCATCAAATGGGTTATTTGACCTTTATTAAGAGAAAAGAAAACTATTTAGAATTAGGTAGTTACACAAATTATACAATAAGTATTTTATAAAGTTCTCTGCTTACTTAAAAAGTGATCGACAATAATAATATTAATACAGTTGTTACAAGTCGAAAATATACATTTCCTTTAAATTTCTTAGCACTTTCGGACTGAAATCTCGCAATCATCGTCAGGGAATATTTTCATTATATGCGGTTTAATTAATTTAAATACGTCAATTTCGTTTGAATGGGACAATCTACAAATTTTAGGAACAACATATATAACATAAATGCATACAAAGGTACATGCATAATATACACAGTATAAGCAAACTTCTAGAAAATGTAAAAAACGATTCTATAAAATATTTTTCGGAATGACTTGCGAAATCAGTAATGTATAGTTGTTTATATTTAAATTTCAGTTATTAATCGCAAGGCAAATAAAAATGCAAAATAAAAATAAGTTGAAAACTAAAAAATCTGTTTTCTAAGAAGTCATTGTGCAAAAATAAATTGAAACATAAAAAAAATAAATTGAATTACGAAAATAAAGAAAATAAATTGAAACGTAAACAATTGTACTACCTTCTACGCATAGCAATTTGGGATGCCTAAGTAAGATTCGTGAAAGAACGAAGTCTATTCGGCAAATTTTGTGCACGATGTTAGCACAAAGTGGAAACATAGTAACTGTTGTTATTTTTAATTCGATAGGTATTAAGGATCTGTTTTCTGACTAATTTTTTTAATTCATTTTTTGTTCAGAAATACGTGAAATTGGCAGGTGTTTTTAATGAAAAACTATGTAATCGAAAAACAATTTCCATTTTTTGATAAAAACAAAATATCTTTAAGAAAATACAGCCATAGTTGGCGTTTTGAACTGACTATCCCTATGCGACACAGCAAGAAATTAAAAAAAATCGGCCTCCTCTGAACAAAATTGCTTATAACTCTATTAGTAAATTATCTATCAAAAAATGGAAATCCCCTTTCGATTTTAAATCGAATCTATGGTTACTCTTACGAATTTTATGTTTTTATATTTAAAAGTGTGTTAAAATCTTTTCATAAAGTTTCGCTTTCTTAAACATGAATTTGTGAACAGTTTTACTGCATACTTATAAAAGTAGTTATATAGATATTAAAACAAACTTAATTTTTGCACTTTGCCAAGTTATCTTGAAAATTTTTTCGAGTGCCCATCGTGTTAAGAGCCCACACTACTGAGTGAAAAAGACCCGGATGATAATGTTATGTCTATGGGGACATTCTTTTCAAATATCTCGCTTAAATTTTAATATTTTTACATGATTTTTCTTTTGCATAGAATAGCTTAGGACGATCTACAACCGGGCTAGATTTTACTTTTTCAAGTTTAGTTTTAGATTTAAAAAAAAACTTTAACTTTTAAAACCGGTTTGATCCGGTTCTGAAATTGAAACTATCATAATATAAAAAATCATAAACTAAAATTGAAAAAGTAAAAACTAACTCGGTTGTAGATCGTCCTCAGCTATCCTATGCAAAAAAATCGTGTAAAAATATTAAAATCTGAGCTAGATATTTGATAAGAACGCCTCCATAGACTTAACATTATCATCCGGGTCTTTTTCACTCAGTGGTGTGGGTTCTTAAGGAACTGGCAACTGACAGCTAAAAATAATAAACATGAATTACCTACAGAAAGTGTATAGAAACGTCGGTGGCCAAATGGCTCAGTTTTTGTACTAATCGCTTGCGAAATTACCAGCAAGGAAGGTCTTCTTAAAACGGATACTTGGGATATTTTGAAAAAAAAAATACAAATGGGTTAAATTTAATGGCGGCATTCTAGTAGAAAGTCTGTTTAAAAAAAATTATTTTTGAAGATTTGGCGCGAAAAGGGATACGCTGTACACAATTTGGCGAGCAATACTTTCCTAGCCAGATGCAGGCAATTTTAATGTATTTGGTAATTTTATAATTGTTTAAAGCTCGGCATTTGAGGAATTTAAACGATGAAGCAGTGTATTGCTTTTTCTATTAGCTTATACTATATATAAAATTTATATGATGTTGAATCCATTGAATTTTACACAGTTTCAGTAGCTGGAAGATTTGATTCCTGTCCAAATTTGAAAACCTGTCCTAATACATTTCGATATTCAACAAGTCTTTGTTTCCATGGTATAAATGTCATTATGTTTTTCTCTCCGGCTCTAACGATATCGAATTTAAATTAATAATGCTCAGAATCAGGACGTATGATTTTGAGGTAATTTAAATTTTGATCTAAACAGTCGTTAAACGATCGTTAAGCTCATTATAAATATATATCATAAATCCTCAGTTTAAAAAGTGTTTATTTAAGTATAATTTACTTGAAAAAGTCTAATATGTAAAGAAGAAAAAGTTTTTAGCTTGTTTGCCATAAAGCATATTTACCATAATAGCGTGTTTTTTATTTCATTGTTTCGCGAAACAGCCATAAATCACCAAGAAAATGAAGTTTTCTTTATTCTTCTGCGGACGCTTTATTAAAGTTTGTTCATTTGTTAGGTAAATCAAATTCCTGCAGATCCCTCCAGTTACCTTTCGAAAATGAAAGAAAATTTTGGCGAATTAACCCTTCACTGCATGGCGTGCCATATATGGAACATACCGATAAAACCCTTCTATTTTCCTAAAGATTTTATATTTAGGTTATCTGAGCTTTGTGGCATGTGTAAAACATTCAAACAAAGAGTTTTGTACCAGTTTTTCTCACTTGAGGGCAGTACCTCACTAGTTATAAGGCTTTTATTAAAAAAAAAAAAAAATAAATAAATAAAAAAAAATTCCAGTCTGCATCGTACACAACAGTTGAATTTTCAACAGACAACTTTTTCATCCCAAAATATTGAAAGTATCGCAAGATAAAATTTTAGGCATTCGAGTATATCATATATTTGTAATTAAGGTTGCTTAAAACTAAAATATTTCAGTACATCAGCTTGAAAGCTTGTTTTTGTGTTTGTGCCAGATATGGAACTTAGAGCATAACGCTCATAAAGCATTCTAATAAAAAATGTAGCGCAAAGGGCTAACGCAAAGTTAAATCAATGCAATATTATTTGCATCTGATAATGATGATAAGTCTTTTGGAGTTTCTAATTATGGTTGAGGTAATTCAACATACATTCCAGCTAAAAATAATTGAAAATGCTATTTCTTCATATGAATCAGACATTGACTGCAACAAATGTGATCCAAGAAATTGGTTCAATTGGCACAGGAAATAAATTTTCGTAATTAATATTAAAGTAATTTTAAATTTCATTAAAATTACTATATAAAAGTTAAAATCAACAAGCGAAATTCAATATTGAATTCAGACGTTTTTCCGCTGGCCAGACATTGTTATGTGCCAGGAGTGTACATGGGGGGTGGGAGGGTGGATTGAATTTCTAAACTAAACAAATTTTCAGATTATCAGCTTCTATTTTAAATTTTGAAATTTATGCATTTTAATATTGTAAAAACTTTAGGTTCGCCCAGAAGAAATTGGGCAACCATTTGTAAAATAATTGTACTTTTTTTTTTTTTTATAATAAATGTTAGGTGGGGCTTGTTGAGCTCAAGCCATATGGTAGGCCTCCCCACCTAACTGAATCTGAATCTGAATCTGTAGTTACATGTAAATGTTCTACGAATGCTCCCCTCTCCCTGACACTGAATTCAATACTGAATGTATATAATGAGAAGCATCAATTTAGAAAAGTCCTTCCGGCAATGCCGGGAGGAAGAGGTAGCTTTCATATACTTATACATTTATTTATTTATTTTAAAGTAAGTTACATTGTTCAAAAATACTAAGCTCAAATTAGTGGAAATAATCTTATAAAATTAGTGATTTTATAAGATTGAAAACTAGTTTTTGTCAAGACTGGATATTAATAGGAATATTTAGATATTAGTCACCTTTTCTTCAACCTGGTTTTATTTTAAGCGATTTAGAGAGTCACCAAATTCCACGATATCATAAAGTGTATGCCATTTTAAAGCAACATGATGGATCGTTCAGATCAGACCGTTTCAAAATGTCAGCCATAAGCAAAATTCAAAGTGCTATAACTCAATCATTTTTTAAGATATAGACAAAACAAAAAGAGTTCTGGAATCATTGTTTTAAGTTTTAATACGTAAAAGAAAAATATTTTTCAACTTTTAATTTTTTCGCATTTAATTTTAAATTAAAATTTTTTTAAAAAATTTAAAATGGCCACAATTTTGTAACAAAATGGCGGATGATGCTGGCCAACAAACTCGGTCGAGACATTTGTATGTACTATGTACATACCAAGTTTCATTGAAATCGGTTCATAAATGCGCGTGTTATTACGTGACAAAAATCAGATCGTTTCAAAATGTCAGCCATAAGAAAAATTCAAAGTGCTATAACTCAATCATTTTTTAAGATATAGACAAAATAAAAAGTGTTCTGGAATCTTTGTTTTAAGTTCTAACACGTAAAAGAAAAATATTTTTCAACTTTTAAATTTTTCGCATTTAATTTTAAATTTTTAAATTTTTAAAAAATTTAAAATGGCCGCCATTTTGAAACAAAATGGCGGATGATGCTGGACAACGAACTCGGTCGAGACATTTGTATGTACTATGTACATACCAAGTTTCATTCAAATCGGTTCATAAATACGTTAGTTATCGCATGACAAAAATCAGATATATATATATATATATATATATATATGGTTATATATATATATATATATATATATATATGTCAACATTTGAACGGAGGATGGTTTTGGGGGTCATGATCGGTGAAAATATACCAAAATTTTCCGGAAGTGCTTTCCTCCGGACGGCTGCAATAGGTAGCTTTTTAGCTCACAGGCTATCATAGCCTGAGAGCTTATGTGCCCGTCCGTTCTGTATGTATGTTCGTATGTACGTAACGCGATAACTCATGATAAAAATATCCGATCCACTTGAAATTTAGTATGTAGGTATATCCTGACAAGGCGCTTCCCTGATTAGTTTTTGGAGTTCATTCGATATGTATAAGAGGGGGAACGGGGGGCTCATGCCCCCCGTTAGTTGATATAGATGTGATTTTCATGCAGAATTAAGTTTTCAAAATTTAGATTAAGATCATTCTGATGAGGCGATTCCGTGACTGTTATTAGGTGTTCATTGATTAAGTATAAATAGGGGGAACAGGGGTTCTAATGCCCCCCCCCCTGTTAGTTGATATAAATGGGATTTTCATGCAGAATTAAGTTTTCAAAATTTAGATTAGGATCATTCTGATGAGGCGATTCCGTGACTGTTATTAGGTGTTCATTGAATAAGTATAAGTAGGGGGAACAGGGGTTCTAATGCCCCCCCCCCGTTAGTTGATATAAATGGGACTTTCATGCAGAATTAAGTTTTCGTTCAAAATTTAGATTAGGATCATTCTGATGAGGCGATTCAGTGACTGTTATTAGTTGTTCATTGAATAAGTATAAATAGGGGGAACAGGGGTTCTAATGCCCCCCCCCCACCCCCGTTAGTTGATATAAATGGGATTTTAATGCAGAATTAAGTTTTCGTTCAAAATTTAGATTAGGATCATTCTGATGAGGCGATTCCGTGACTGTTATTAGGTGTTCATTGAATAAGTATAAATAGGGGGAACAGGGGTTCTAATGCCCCCCCCCCCCGTTAGTTGATATAAATGGGATTTTCATGCAGAATTAAGTTTTCGTTCAAAATTTAGATTAGGATCATTCTGATGAGGCGATTCCGTGACTGTTATTAGGTGTTCATTGAATAAGTATAAATAAGGGGAACAGGGGCTCTAATGCCCCCCCCCCGTTAGTTGATATAAATGGGATTTTCATGCAGAATTAATTTTCGTTCAAAATTTAGATTAGGATCATTCTGATGAGGCGATTCCGTGACTGTTATTAGGTGTTCATTGAATAAGTATAAATAAGGGGAACAGGGGTTCTAATGTCCCCCCCCCTTAATTTATATAAATGGGTTTTTCAAGCAGAATTGTCAGATTTCGTTCAAATCTCTGAATAGTTTTGGAAGTTTAATGGTTAAGTATAAAAGAGGGGGATAACTCTTTTTAAATTATATAAATGCTAAATGGGTTTTTATTAAGAATTATCTAATTTGCTCTGAATTTTGGATATAGATTTTTTATATGATAAAGCATGTCTTTGGTAGTATAGGAGGTTCAATGATTAAGTATAAAAAAAAGAGAAAAGGGGAGAGCTGTTTCCCCTTCTTAATTTTTTTTTTCGAACGGAATTAACCCTTGAAAATATAAAGCTTTAATGTGCAATTAGTATTTGTAGCCTGTGAGCTCAATGCCTTCAGTTTAACTGGGCAGTATTCTTTATTACTTTTTGTAATGAAAGCTACCTAAAAAGATTGTTTATTCTATAGTGCTGCAGGTGTCAATACTGGACCCAGTGTTCATAGAAAAAAGTAACAAAGGAAAGACAAATATCTGAAGCGCAAATAAAATAAAGAGGAAACATTTCCTTAAGTTTTAGGTAGCTTTCATTACAAAAATTAAAAATCTACCTATTGTAGCCATCCGGAGGAAAGCACTTCCGGAAAATTTTGGTATATTTTCACCGATCATGACCCCCAGACCCCAAATCCACCCTCCGTTCAAATGTTGACATATATATGTACATATATAACCATATATATATGTATATATATGTGACGATTTAAGGAGAACTCGAATTATTTCCACTGGTTAAAAAGAAACACACAGTCATGGCAAGCGAGGGAAAAAACAAAATAAATAAATAAATGTAGAAGATCCAATAATTAGTCATGGGCTGCTGTAAATTCATTTATTAAATTCGTAATAATGAGGAAGGAAAAGCTCCTTTTGCAAAAATTCCATCATTATTTAAGCGAGCTGTCCTCATCGAAGAAGCAACCCAAGAAATCTTCTTTTTCATCTCGAGACTTCCACCTTTTTAAACTCAAAAGAAAGTTCTGGAACCTTCTGTAACCTCAAACCATCATTCTTTTATGTAAACAGAATTCTTGTCCAGCTACGAGATTATTTTCCACAAACGATAAATTTGTTTTAAAAAAAATATTATTTAACCAATTTATAATTGACTCAGAATTTTAAATATCTTAGGCAGACGATTTTTATAAATGATTAATTTTAAGAGAAAAAGAAAAGAAATGAATTTATTAATATGCACACATCAAAGGTTGAGGTAGGAAAAATAAATAAATAGATAAAATAAAATAATGATATTTTTTGAAAGGTATGGTTTTGGAATAAATTTAATAAGACTTTCTTAAAAAGGGTTGATAAAAACATAGAAGAAATCAGTTTTATTTGGAATATTAAGAAATAAAGTTTTAATTAAGAATATTTTTAATTTAGAGCTATCTTTTTAAATTTACGCATACTGGAATAATGTTTTTTTAAGGCAAATTAAGAATTTATATCGTCTGCATAAGGATTAACAGATTAGATTTAGAAACAAGATTTTAATTTAATAATTTGAAGTAAGTACGGAACATTATTATAAGAAAATTAAGATAGTATAAAGGTTAGTTTTTGCGAAAAAATTTTAAATTTGTAATATTATCCCCCCTCCCCAAGACTTTGTATGAAATTGATAGTTAAATAAAACTACAAGTTCAGACAACAGAAATATAATAATTTAGAAAAGTTAAATTTTGGAATAAAACTGTCAAACTCAGGAAGCCAAGAGATGGAAGAAAAGAAAATTAACGCAATATAAAAAATATTAGCGATTAAAATAAAATAGAATAAAATAATTCTGAATTCTGAGAAAATAATTCTGAATTAAATTTAGGTAGGAGCATTTCCCTGAAAGAAATACATAATGTTACAACATCACTTACCATTTGTAAGTGCATAGGAGATAATACATATAATAACAGTAAATAAGTTATGAATATTAATAAGCAAGAGATAAAAATATAATAAAAACAATAAAAATTCGTTCTCATGGAAGTTTAAATAATTATAATGACTTAATGCATAGTTTATTTTAAATAAGTCCTTTAAATGAAACAAATCTTTCAATAGTATATATAAAAGAGTCTTTTCCAATGTTCTCTGAATACAGTCTCTTTAATTAAAAATCTTCAAACCTAGTTTAATCTTTGGTTTTAATGTTATGTTGGATCCAACATCTTTCAGTAATATATCAATTTTTCAATAATAAATAGCATCACTCTCAATATCAATAATAAATAATATAGAAAAATTTAAATAATAACAGTAACAACAATAATAAGTAATAGTATAATAAGACTCCATATCCTAATATTTTTCAATAAGAGTATAATTAATACTAAACTTCATTATAGAAATCATAATAATAATAATAATAGTAAAACAAGAGTATAATCAAAAGAAAATATCACTATTTGTTTATTATTGATAGGGAAAATATTGGTTGAGGATAAAAATAATTACATAGCAACTAAATAATTTTCTTATCTTCTAATAGCATAAGAAAGTATTTTTTGCTAGCCGAAAGTATAAATAAAAAAAATCATAATAATTCCAAAATCCAAATAAAATTAAATCTAACTATTTAGAAAATGGACTCTCAACCAGTATTTCCTTACAATAATTCCTCTCTGATACTCTTTTACAAAATTGTCAAATTTGGTTATAAGTTTTCAAATGCCAAATGTAGAATAATGTTTTATCTACACATGGTTTATAAACTTTAATAATAAAATACAAATAGGAATAAAAGGTGTCATTCTTAATTGAGAAATGGAAATAAAAATAGTGTGCTTTTTTGAAAAACTCTTAATATCAGTAGTTTTCACAATCACTGAAAATCACATATTAAGTTATAGGTTTGAGTAGAGTCATCAAATTTTATAACTGTTATAACATAAATATCTGCTGAATAAGTAGAATAATACTAATGTCAATAAATGAGTAAATATAGTTAGACTTAAATACACTTAAAATTAATTTATCAACATCAATTTGAAAGCTTTTACAATCAAAGTGTACACCTTATGCCTGCATAAGGAGCCCAATTTAACCCCAAAAACTCCCAAAAACAAGTAATATTCTTGTAGGCCTCCAAGAACATACCTGCTAATGTTGAAAATTATGGTGATAAAATATTTAAAGACTAAGAGTTAAAACTTAATCTACTGTCTTGACTTTAGTTTGATCTAGTGATTGTGATTGTATCTGAGGTTTTGTTTGTTTTTTGGGTTGCTCATGAAACAGTTTAAAATCTTCTGGTGAAAAACAGGGTCTTAATTTAGAAACATGCTCAATAACGGAATTCTGTCCTGTCTCATAATTAAATTTATCTATTTCATAAGTTACATCAGAAAGTTTATTTATAATTTTGTATGGTCCAGAGAAAGTAGGTTCTAATTTTCGAGTGTTAGGGTATTTAAATTCTTCATAAATTACAGAGTCTTGTATTTTTAATGGGCATTCGACAAAATTTCGATCATAGAGCCTTTTACCTTTAAGGTGAAATTCCTGAGTTCGCGCTTTCGCAATTTTGAGGGCTTTGTCTACTGATGGGTAATAGTTTTGTTTTAAAGGAGATTCATAAGGCAATTGACCATAAAATAAATAGGCAGGTGGGAATTTGGTGATAGAATGGGGCGTATTGTTGTATTCTTCGATGACTTGGTTTAATAATCTAGTCCAAGGTATTTTAGAAGAAGTGGAATTAACTTTACATTTAAGCCTGGTAACTATAGTCTGATTAACTCGCTCTACTTTTCCATTGGTCTGAGGATGATGTGCGGATGTAAAACGCTGTTGAACATGATGATTTCTAAGGAATTTCTTAAATCTTGGAGATCTGAAAGATTTATGCCTGTCACTAAGTATTTTTTGAGGTGCTTTGATATTGAAAATTTGTTTTAAACAGTTAGTGTATGTTTCAGTGGTAACATTTTTGGAGGGAAAAGCCCAAACAAATCTAGTTGCATGATCTATTATTATGTGTAAGAATTTTTTTGTTGAGTTGTAATAGTTAAATCCACCAACAGTATCAATAGAAAGACATTCAAAAGGTTGATCTGTTGCTGGCATAGCTTGTAATAAGCCGAATCTTTTCTGTTTTGGTTTTTTATTTTTCTGACAGGTATCGCAATGTTTAACAAATTCTGTAATGTCTATTGTCATATTAGGCCAATAATAGTTGGGAGATATTAAATTAAGCATTTTTTGAATCCCTAAATGTCCAAAATTATCATGAGCAATATGGAGTAATTTTTTTCTTAATGACATTGGTACAACAATTTTTTTGAATCCCTTTTTCTGAACTATAATAATTCCATTCTCTTTTTTATATTTTTTGTCACAAACATTGTCTTTGTCTTGCATCTCTATAATTTCTTTCCTATCTAGCAATAAACTAATATGTTGTTTAAAATGACAAACAGGATTTCGTGACAACATGTCTGCTTCGACATTTGTTGAACCCTTTTCATATTTTATCTCATAATCAAACATACTAAGTTTGAGTGACCATCTAAAAAGCCTACCTCTTAAGTTTTTAACACTCTTTAACCATACTAGAGATGCGTGGTCCGTATGAATTGTAAACTTGACACCATGAAAGTAATGATAGAATTTGTCAAGAGTATCTATAATAGCTAAACATTCTAATTCAGTTATGAAATAATTTTGTTCATAACTCTTCAAAGTTCTAGAATGATAAGCAATAGGATGTAAGAAATTTTCTTTATCAGGTTGTTTTAGAACGGCACCTACTGCTATCTGAGAGGCATCTACAAACATATGTAAAGGTAATTTAGGATCTTAAATTTTGAGGATGGGTTTTGCAATTAAAGAATTTTTTAATTTTTCAAAAGACTCCTGGCACTCTGAGTTCCATTCCCATATTGTGTCTTTTTTAAGTAATCGGTTCAGAGGATATCTAATTTCAGCATATTTATTTATGAATTTATGGTAAACATTAATGGAACCTAGAAATCGTTGTAACTCTTTCACATTTGAAGGAGGTTTTAAATTTTTGATGGTTTCAATATTGGCATTTGCTGGTGTTATAGTTCCATTAGTGATTTCATAACCTAAGAAATTGATTTTATTTTGGCCTAATTTACATTTAGAAAGTTTAAGTTTAATGTTTTCTTGTTTGCAAATGTCAAAAATCTGAGCTAAATGGTTTAAATGTTCTTCTAATGAGGAAGAGAAAATTATAATATCATCAAAATAGTGGCACGCAAAGTCGATTTTATATTTATTAAGGATTCTTCGAATGGTTCTATTGAATATAGGAGGGCCCGTTTTTATGCCAAAAGGGAGCACGAGCCACTCAAAAAGTCCAAAATTGGTTGTAAATGCTAATTTTTCTGTATCGGATGGATGTATTGGTATGTGCCAGTAGCCAGAGGCTAAATCCAAAGTTGAAAAATACTGAGCACTACTCAATTTATCTAAAATTCCATCGATACGGGGCAAGGGTTCTGCATCATTTTTAATTATTGCGTTTAATTTTCTATAGTCTATACATAATCGCGTTTTTTTACCTTCCTCTCTTTTCATAACTAGTGTAACAGGGGCAGAATAGGGGCTATTACTTTCCTTTATCAGTCCAGCTGCTAACAATGATTGAATTTGGTTTTTTATTTCTATTTCTTCTAGAGGAGATGTTCGGTAGGGCCTCAAAGATATAGGTAGGTCTGAGTTTAGTATAACGCGTTGTGGTTCAATATTAATCCTACCCACATCATATTTATGCTTTGCAAAAATATCACTATAAATATGAACTAATTCCCTTAAATTTACATCTTGAATTAAATTTATTTCCCCAGTTAAATCTGAATCCGAATTATCGCAAAAATTTTGAAGAGTCATGGAACCTCTATAATCAGGATGCACATTAATTGCGTGATCATATTCAACACAGTCTTCATTTTTCATAATATTTCCACAAGTAGATTGTAACTCTATATCATGATTACTTACATTCAGTGTTTCATTATCATAATTATCTATTGCTACAGTATTACCAGTATTTAATTTCATATTTTTTTATATTCTGAGGTTACAAATTCATTAGATTGATCCCTGTTTTGTTGTACTTGGTCCATATTTACTGTATTGAAATGAAGGGATCTCTCTTTATGTATGGATATACTGTTAGTTATAATTTTCCTTCCCTGCCTTACAATACAATTTTTACATTCTATGGTTAATTTAAATTTAGAACATTCTTTTAACCCCAAAATAGCATAATCCAAATTTGTATTGCATACTAAAAAGTTAACATATTTTTTAATTTTACCCACTTTTAGAAGAACACTACATTTTTTATTTATATGTAAAAATCCGTTTGCCTGACCAATGGTAACTGAGGGTATAGTCTCAATTTTAGCATTAAGTTTTTTAACAAATTTAATTGGCAATATTGCAATAGTTGAGCCAGTATCTACAACACATGGCAAATTATAATTATTTGTACATCCATACACAATTAATAGTCAAATATTATGAGAATTATTTTGTGAGCTACTTGGAAGAGTATCAGAGGATGGCAACTCACTCCTATAAATACATTCTCTTTCCCAATGAAAAGCATTACTCACACCCCTATTTGTGCATATCCTACAAGGTCTTGAAGGGTATGAATTTTGAATATAATTATTTTGACAAACTCTAGGTCTTTGAAACTGAGATTGCCTTTGGGGAATCCAATTCCTAAGTGTATTATTGGGCCTAACTGGCTGAATCCAGGGCCTAGTTGGTTGAAAAGGTTGAAAACTTTGTCTAGCTGATGGTTGATTTATTACTTGGTTTGAAACTAGTGGGGTGGAAACTTCCACGAACTGTTTGACAACCCGGTACCATTCTGTGGTACTACTAGGAGGATTTATAATAATATTGTTTTTAAATTCTGGTTTTAAACCATCAGTTAAACCTTGTAATAGTATATTTTCACTAAGATGTAATTTCCTACCAATTTCCACTTTTTTACGAAAATAAGTTTCTAAATTGTCTAAATTATCTAATTTCAGATTTGAAAAATCAGAAAAACTCGGGAAGTCTAATTCAATGAGTCTTTCTATCAAAATTTTCTTAATTTGTTCATAATCCGTACAATTTAAACAGTCATTGATATAAATTTTTTGCGCTTCCCCTTTCAGATACTGCGCAATAGAATTAAATTTCCATTCTAGATTTTTCTACTCCTTTTCACATGTTGTATCAAAATAAGTTAACCACGACAAAATGTTCATTCCAGAACTCGGGTCAAACGGTACGAACTTAGGATCTTCCATAATTTTTTGATTCTTACTCATTAGAATAAATGAAGCACTTCTATTTTCTTTATTAAATTCTGATCGTAAAATCATTCGCAATAAATTTCAAAGTTAATAATTTCTATCAATTACATATTTTTTCAAAATTACTATATCAGATCCAGGCTGTCCTTCGATCGAACTTCGGCGATAGCATGCTTTTCTTCGTTCCATCGCAATTTTCTTTAAATATCATTCATTAGAAAGGCAGCACAGATAAAAAAATCCTGTCCGACTTTTCGATTAGTTGTGACGATTTAAGGAGAACTCGAATTATTTCCACTGGTTAAAAAGAAACACACAGTCATGGCAAGCGAGGGAAAAAACAAAATAAATAAATAAATGTAGAAGATCCAATAATTAGTCATGGGCTGCTGTAAATTCATTTATTAAATTCGTAATAATGAGGAAGGAAAAGCTCCTTTTGCAAAAATTCCATCATTATTTCAGCGAGCTGCCCTCATCGAAGAAGCAACCCAAGAAATCTTCTTTTTCATCTCGAGACTTCCACCTTTTTAAACTCAAAAGAAAGTTCTGGAACCTTCTGTAACCTCAAACCATCATTCTTTTATGTAAACAGAATTCTTGTCCAGCTACGAGATTATTTTCCACAAACGATAAATTTGTTTAAAAAAAATATTATTTAACCAATTTATAATTGACTCAGAATTTTAAATATCTTAGGCAGACGATTTTTATAAATGATTAATTTTAAGAGAAAAGAAAAGAAATGAATTTATTAATATTCACACATCAAAGGTTGAGGTAGGAAAAATAAATAAATAGATAAAATAAAATAATGATATTTTTTGAAAGGTATGGTTTTGGAATAAATTTAATAAGACTTTCTTAAAAAGGGTTGATAAAAACATAGAAGAAATCAGTTTTATTTGGAATATTAAGAAATAAAGTTTTAATTAAGAATATTTTTAATTTAGAGCCATCTTTTTAAATTTACGCATACTGGAATAATGTTTTTTTAAGGCAAATTAAGAATTTATATCGTCTGCATAAGGATTAACAGATTAGATTTAGAAACAAGATTTTAATTTAATAATTTGAAGTAAGTACGGAACATTATTATAAGAAAATTAAGATAGTATAAAGGTTAGTTTTGGCGAAAAAATTTTAAATTTGTAATATATATATCTGATTTTATCATGCGATAACTAACGTATTTATGAATCGATCTGAATGAAACTTGGTATGTACATTTTACATACAAATATCTCGACTGAGTTCGTTGGGCAGCATCATCAGCCATCTTGTTTCAAAATGGCGGCCATTTAATTTTTTTTTTTAAATTTAAAATTTAAAATTAAATGCGAAGAAATTAAAAGTTGAAAAATACTTTTTCTTTTATGTGTTAGAACTTAAAACAACAATTCCAGAACACTTTTTATTTTGTCTATATCTTAAAAGATGATTGAGTTATAGCACTTTGAATTTTTCTTATGGCTGATATTTTGAAACGATCTGAAATTTTGTCATGCTGTGACTAACGTATTTATGAACCGATTTGAATGAAATTTGGTATGTACATAGTACATACAAATGTCTCGACCGTGTTCGTTAGCCAGCATCATCTACCATCTTGTTTCAAAATGGCGGCCATTTAGTTTTTTTAAAAAAATTAAAATTTAAAATTAGGTACAAAAAGGTGAGAAATTGAAAAAGATTTTTCTTTTGTGTATTTGACCTTGATACAAACATTCCAGGGCATTTTTTGTTTCATCTATATCTTGAAAAATGGCTGAGTTATAGCACTTTCAATTTCCAGTGTGTTTGACATTTTGAAACGGTCTGAAATTTGTCACGCGATAATACGCATATTTATAAACTGATTTGGATATACTTCCGTGTGTACATAGTACATATCAATGTCTTGACCGAGTTCACTTGCCAACTTCATCCGCCATTTTGTTTCAAAATGGCAGCTATTTAAGTTTGTAAAAAATCTTTTAAATGTATAATGATGTACAAATAAAAAAATAGAAATTGAAAAAAGATTCTTTCGAATGTATTTATCTTAATAATGAATTACGGAGTATTTTTTGCTTTGTCTTTATCTTAAAAAACGCCTGAGATATAGCAGTTTGAATTTCTAATGTGGGTGACATTTAAAAAAAATTAATTTGCCCGCGACAGCACTCGTATGTATTAATCGATTTCGATATGAGAATGCATGTCCACTTGAATTAAGATTTCGACCAAGCTCATTGGTTTGTTTTATTCACCATGTTGCTTTAAAGTGGCATACACTTCATGATATCGTGGAATTTGGCGACTCTCTAAATCGCTGAAAATAAAAACAGGTTGAATAAAATATGACTAATTTCTAAAAATTCCTATTAATAATCAGTATTGACAAAAACTAGCATTCAATCTTATAAAATCGGGTTTGACTAATTTGAGCTTCGTATGTTTGAATAATATAACTTAATTTAAAATAAATAATAGATAAATAAGTATATGAAAGCTACCTATTCCTCCCGGCATTGCCAGAAGGACTTTTGAAATTATGGCTCTGGAGACTCCCTATCAGTTTTTGCCTTTTTTTTTTTAACCCAAAACTTTTGAATCTTATTTCAGAAGACAGACGTAGATACAGCAAAGGAAAGGATTTTTCTCAAACTTTACAAGTTTCCATTATGGATATTTATTGGAGTGATATTTTAGTAAACCAAAACAATTAAAGAGACAATGTCTGTCATTGAATTTGAAAAAAAAAAAAAAAAAAAAAAATCCGACAATTTTAACGTTTTAATGACAATACTAAAGAAATTCTCAAAGGCTTTATAGGCCGTGATAAATTTTTTGAATTAAGGTCTCTAATAGAGTGCATCAGGGCAGTGGGATATATTACATACCACCTGATTTGAATCAAGATTCACAGCAGAATCTTTTAATTAAATTTTATATTTCTAACTTAGGAGAAAAAAAAATTTCAAAATTGATTTCTTCGTTTTAATTTTTTTTAATATTCTCGTGTGAATTCAACATTATAGAAAAGTAATTTCTTACCCCTCATAGGGTTAAATACCTGCAAAAAAATTTTAATACACATTATGCTATTTTTGTATATGTAATATACCAGTATTGTGAGCTTCATGCCACATTTGGTAAAAAAATGAAAATATTTCATTGTGTGCTTTGGGACACATATGGCACATACCACAAAAATCCATATTAAATAAATATATATGAAGTCAGAATTTTTTTATTATTTTTCCAACATTTGTGACTACCTAAAGTAATCAAAATAATTTTTTCATGCAGAAAGGAAAAATCATGCAGTGAAGGGTTAATGAGGGAAAATTAAAGTAACTGTGATATAGATATGAAATTCTTTAAAATATTTTTGTAAAACATTTGTTTTACAAACATATGTTGAGAACAGAAAAAGAAAAGATGAAACATGCGGAAAACTCCGACACAAGATACTACTATTATGACTACTGTACACCAATTTAAATTTTGCAAAAACAACAAAATTTTGTTGGAATTACAAATTTAAAATACAACACTTTAGTAACACTCAAATAAAATTGACAGAATTTTGTTAAGATTTTATAAGAATGCTAACAATATTTTTTTGTCTAAGCAAGAAAACCAATTTTTTAAGGAACCCTGGGGTAATAACGCCACGTTAAGGTTCTACCAATTTTCACGGCTCAGTTTTAGATTGTATTTTTCAAACAAATATATGATTTGATACAGCAACTCATTGACTATCTATATAAAAAAACATAATTTAACAGATATGTATTCATAAAATGTAATGGCGTGATTTCTTGACCAATGCTATTTGGCGTTGTTACCCACCTATATGGGTAATAACGCCATGCAAACAAAACTATGAAATAAGATGGAATAATTGCATGTAGATTGCCCAATTCTAAAAATAAAAACTCTACAAATTTAGAAATTGACAAACTGCATTCTAAACTATTGAAAATGTTCAATTTTTTTGTGAAAGTGTAAGAAAAATAAAGGTGTGGTGCGGGGGGGGAGCATGATGCAAAAGAATATCAGACCGTGAGCTTCTTTTTGCTTAAAAAGGATTATTAGAAACATTGCACAGTTTTAACTGTGTTTATTTGAATCAGTGTTTAGGATGTAGCTCGGCCACTGTAGGGAATCAACCGGGATATTAATGCCAAGGATTGGCGTTATTACCCCGTTATAGTTATTGCGCTGTATATTTTAAATTACAAATTATCTCGAGAAGATATCCAAAATCTTCTACAACATTTTGAAAATACACGAAATGCACTACAAATTTATGTAATTAACAGAGTATTTCCGGATTAAAAAATAGTCTTCACATCACAAAACGTATCTCGCAAATTTTAGATCAAGCGTTAATTTTAGTTTCTTGTAAAAACAATAAGACCTAAAAATGAAACAAATTAACTTGAAGCTGTTTTTTGAAATTTATATGACTCAAAACCCTACTGCGCAGAGCACATGGGTGTCATTTACCAGATTATTTCATAATTATGCATAACATTAGCACTTGGCGTTATTACACCAGACCACCTTACTTTAACTAAAAAATTCGCTTAAAACAACCAAAATGTACTCAACAAAATATGTTTTGTAGTTTTAAACAATCCTTTTTCTGGATGCTTGATAGTCTTGTTCCCTAATTATTTGAGTTCTCTATTTTGCCTCTTCTTGAAAACTTGATCAAATGGGGTAGGTACATGTTTTATCAAGGCAAGGGCCTTCAAAGTCATTTTTATTTTTTTTTAAGTTGCACTTTAAATACTATTCAAGGGCACACTATATGTAGCATGGTAAATAATTACCACACAAGAAATTAAAAAAAATCAGAAAAATAAGAAATTTTCCTGAATATTTTAAGCACTATGAAGAAATTTTATATAAATTTATTTTATACAGCCTTAAAAGTTTTTGCCCGGTTTTATATAAAAAAATACTTAATACTGAAAAAAATGTTATGAGCTGCCCCGAGTAATATTTCAGCTAAAAAAATTAATTGACCCTTTCGGGTCCGGAATTATTTTTCTAGGATAAAATACTTTTAAGTTGATAACATTAACACTAGATATCCAAATAGATTAATTAGTGTTTAACGAATATTTAATTGTCTGACAGACAATGAATTTGTTGTTTTGCGCATTGCTCAATTCATATTCATATGACAATAGGCTAAGGAAGAATGTCTAGAGATATTTAGAAAATATTGAATTACATTAAGATTTAACTTATATTATAAATTTCTAATACTTTTTGCGCTTTATTACGTATGATTCTAGCAAGAAAGTAACTTTTATTTTAAATCTAAAGAGTGAAATACATGTTTAAAATAAAAGAATCGCAAACGACGCAAAGGGAATTAAATAAATAATAATTATTATTATTACTAAATGCCTAAACATAAATGAATCATATAATACATGCATAGACATATACAAACATTACTATATGTAAATAGTAGCAAAAGTATTTCTTCCATTAAAAGACAAAAATCTATTATTAGTACACCAAACCCGAAAGGAAAATATTATGTAAATTTATTAACACTTTATTGAAGTTTAACATAACGTAAAATTAAGTTGTAAATTTATTAACCTTCTTTGAAAATAGAAATTATTTAAAGAGTAATATTCTTACTAAATTTTGGAATTGAAATAAAGCCAACCAAAATAAATTATGTATAAATAGAGAAAACTAGTCATTTCTGAAAATTTATTCGTAACGGATACGAAAAACTTTTAGAATCTTCTTGAACAATGTTGTGCTAATAAGCCATTTTACACACACGCTCCTGTACCCAATGTTCCATTGGGATTTAGAATTTGTTTATAGTTGGTTTGTAGATGATCTATTATCGTTCGCTGAAATAATCTTGACCCCTTTATACTAGATAACTAATTGAAATGAATTAGCGTGTTCTTGGGCACTCAGCACTTTTTAATGAGTTAAAATATATTTAAAAATAACGGCAATGCAGATAATTGTTGAAGTTATGAATGGAGTATAATTTTCTTAGTAACACACGAGGTTTTAATTTAATTATACAAGACATAATGATAATAATCATGTAAATAGAAGGACAGAAAAATTTGCATTTTATAAAATATTTTGATATTGATTTTGAATATCAAAACATTTGATATGCAAAATTGAAAATGTTTTACATTGATTTTGAATGATTTTATTATGTTTTGATTTTTAAAACTAGTTATTTTTAAAGATTTATTCGTTATGGTTACGAGATACTTTTGCAGTATCCTAAAAAAAGGTATTTCTAATAGGACATTTTATACATGTATTCAGTGAGCCCATTTATAAAACCAGATTTGGCTGTACGCTTTATGAAATAGCGAGTTTCAGTTATTACTTAGTAATGCCATTTCAGATTTTACTACTAACTTATTTTGAACAATGGCTAGTGAAATAGATAAATAAAGAATACTGCCCAGTTAAACTGATGGCATTGAGCTCACAGGCTACAAATACTAATTGTACATTAAAGCCTTATATTTTCAAGGGTTAATTCTGTTCGAAAAAAAAATTAAGAAGGAGAAACAGCTCTCCCCTTTCCTCTTTTTTATACTTAATCATTGAACCTCCTATACTATCAAAGACATGCTTTATCATATAAAAAATCTATATCCAAAATTCAGAGCAAATGAGATAATTCTTAATAAAAATCCATTTAGCATTTATATAATTTAAAAGGAGTTATCCCCTTCTTTTATACTTAACCATTAAACTTCCAAAACTATTCAGAGATTTGAACGAAATCTGAAAATTCTGCTTGAAAAACCCATTTATATAAATTAAGGGGAGGGGCATTAGAACCCCTGTTCCCCCTATTTATACTTATTTAATGAACACCTAATAACAGTCACGGAATCGCCTCATCAGAATGATCCTAATCTAAATTTTGAACGAAAACTTAATTCTGCATAAAAATCCCATTTATATCAATTAAGGGGAGGGGCATGAGCCCCCCGTTCCCCCTCTTATACATATCGAATGAACTCCAAAAACTAATCAGGGAAACGCCTTGTCAGGATATATCTACATACAAAATTTCAAGTGGATCGGATATTTTTATCATGAGTTATCGCGTTACGCACGAACGTACATACAGAACGGACGGGCACATAAGCTCTCAGGCTATGATAGCCTGTGAGCTAAAAATAGTGCTTTGGCAAAAATATCCAGAAAATGGTCACCGTCTGTCACTTGGTTTTATAAAAAATATTTAATACTAAAGAAAAAAAATTGCTATTAGTTGTCCCAACTAATGAATTCAGTTAAAAATTTAATGAAAATAGTATGTAAATTTATTAACTCGTTACCGAAGTTTAACCTACTTTGAAAATACAAATTATTTAAAGAGTAATATTCTTACTAAATTTTGAAATTGAAATAAAGCCAAACAAAATAAATTATGTATAAATAGAGAAAACTAGTCATTTCTGAAAATTTATTCGTAACGGATACGAAAAACTTTTAGAATCTTCTTGAAGAATGTAGTGCTAATACGCCATTTTACACACACGCTTCTGTACCCAATGTTTTATTGGGATTTAGAATTTGTTTATAGTTGGTGTGTTGATGATCTATTTTCGTTCGCTAAAATAATCTCGACCCCTTTATGCTAGACAACTAGTCAAAATGCATTAGCGTGTTCTTGGGCACTCAGCACTTTTTAATGAGTTAAAATATATTTAAAAATAATAGTAATGCGCATAATTGCTGAAGTTATGAATAGAGTATAATTTTCTTAGCAACACAGGAGGTTTTAATTTAATTATACCAAATACATTGGTAATATTCATATAAGTAGAAGGCTAGAAAAAACTGTATTTCATAAAATGTTTTGGTATTAAAATGACTAGAAAGTTCAATTCGGGATTCTCCGGTCATATATACAGGGATGGGTAAACGACCTAGATGAAAACCATTTTCTTTATTGAACTCTGATAGGTTTTTTGCATTTAATATATATTTGTAGATTGTTTACTAACAATAAAAAGCTTTTTTCTATGAAAAATATCAACTATAGATTCAAATAAACTTTTGTATGAAAAATTCACTGCTTTTTTATGCTTGGCAAAAAGCACAATCAAATGATTTTTATTAAAAATCTACACTAAGACAAAAAAAAATGTTTAATTTTAAATAAATAACTAGTCATTTTCTGAATCACTAAACTAAAAATATAGATTTTCGAGTTTCTCGAATGGAGTAAACAACTAAGCTGAATAGATGAAATAATCTAGAATTTTCTAGTCTCTTGTTTTCCAGGTAACGAAACTATAATGCATCATTTTAATATCCAGAAATTATCACTTGATTTCTGGAATGATTAAATGAACTAGAATTATTATTACTAAAACTAATCTCTTGTGTTCGCATCTATTTGCAGAGATTTTTAATTACGTTTGAACACGAGAATATAAGAAAACAATCTTGAATTCTAGTAGGAGACTCTAGAACTCTCTAGCAAAGGGGACTAGAATTTATAGGAATGATATGGAATTTTTGCTAGAGCCATAATTTAGGTTCTAGATGCATATTTTTTTCTACAACCATATTTTTTTTCTCAATTTCTTTTTAAGGTCGGACAAGAAGAAATAAAAATAAAACATAATTTAAACTATTTTTTTAGGATTTCTAAACGTGTAATCATAAACTAAATAGTATGAATCTATTAATTGATAAAGTTGTACATTTTTAAAATATTCGGCTCTTTTTTTCCCTTTAAAATTTAAGTTTATGTTTTTTAATTTTTAAAAGGTTTTATTGTTGCAGTTTCACAGGCATTTGTCATTTTTTGTCTAGTAGTTATTGGCGCATCATTAAATCTATTGTTGTTTTAGCTCACATAGAATTGTGCGCCTTAATAAGAATATTTGGCGATGTATTACCTGGAATGGAAAATGATTTGAAACATATATTATTATTACTCTAAATATATTATTGCTCTAACATGTTATTGCTCTAACATATTATTGCTCTAACATGTTATTGCTCTAACATATTATTACTCTACAAATATTAAAATGTATTCCATCGGAAAGAGCACCTGTGAATGTAGTTTTATAATTTTAACTGATCTAGAAATCAATTAAAAATCGATTGAAAAATTATATCTCAGCACACAAAAATACGGTTGCATTAAATAAAACATTGTAAAAATTTCTATGCTGACTTTTTAAGTATATTAATATTGCTTGAAGGGCTCTATGAAAATCATTAACCCTTTCAGGTTCGATTTTTTTCAGCTTTTAGAAAAAATTGCTTTTATGTTAATAACATTTACACTAGCTATTCAAGTAGATTAACTAGAGTGTAATGAATATTTCATTGTCTGAAACATAATGAATTTCGTTGTTTTGCGTATTATTCAATTCATATTCATATGATAATACGGTAAGGAAGAGGTTTTGGTGATGTTTAGTATATATTATATTAGAACAGGATTTATCTGATATTACGACTTTCTAATACTTTTTGCACTTTATTACGCATGAATCTTTCAGAAAAGTAACCGTTATTTTAAATTTAAAGAAAGAAACATATGTTTAAAATAAAAAAAATCACAAACAGTTCAAAGAAAATTAAGAAAATATTTATTATTATTTCTAAACGACTAAATGTTAATAAAGTCATATAGTAAATTCATTGACACTTACAAACATTACTACATGTAAACAGCAATAAAAATATTTCTTAAAACAAAAGAATACCCAATTAAAAGACATGTACTATTAATAGTACATCAGACCCGAAAATATTAAATTAAAAATAGCAAAATTACATATTGCAATATGCACTTATACTGTACACGAAAAGCACTTGACTTATTTTGCACAAAAATTGTATTGTACGAATGATTCTATAAAAATTAATAAATTAAGCCCTTTCAGTTCTGGTGTACTATTAATAGTATATGTCTTTGAATGGAATATTATTTTGTTTTAAGAAATACTTTTGCTACTGTTTACATGTTAATAATGTTAGTATATGTCTATTCATTTATTGTATGACTTTATTTATGTTTAGGCAATTAGAATAATAATAATAATTATTATTTGCTTGATTCTCTATGCGCCGTTTGCGTTTCTTTTACTTTAAACACATATTTCACTCTTTAAATTTAAAATAAAAGTTACTTTCCTGAAAGAATCATACGTAATAAAGAGCAAAAAGCATTAGAAAGTTGTAATATAAGTTAAATCTTACTGTAACACAGTATTTTCTAAACATCTCCGAAAATTCTTCCTTAGCTTATTGTCACATGAATATTAATTAAATACTAAGCAAAAGAACATCATTCGTTGTGTATCAGACAATAAAATATTCCTTAAACAATAATTAATCTAATTGGATAGCAAGTGTTATTGTTATTAATGTAAAAATAATTTTTTCTAAAAAGTGAAAATTTTCCGGACCCGAAAGGGTTAAAACAGCTCTTCTTTTATCTATTGCAATATGCACTAATACACGAAAAGCATTTTGACTTCTTTTGCACACAAATTTTTTATTGTTTTGTTCAATTAATATAAAGTAAGTTTATTACTTAACAATAACGGAAAATCTTGTGTAGAGGATGATGCGTTAGATTACGTAACGCTTTCCAACCCTTTCAAAATACAGTACAAAACTTCACAGTTTATTGTGAAATATGATGTATAAATAGATGATATGAAAAAACCCATGACGGAATTGGGTCAGTTTCTGCTTGTGAATCAATAATCGGAAAATATCCTTTTTTTTGTATCATGCATGTCCATGGTGGGTAAGTATTACGGTGTCCCCCCTCCCCTCCTACGACTAGTTTCTCTATGCTGTCGATTTTCAAGTAAACATTCTCAACTGCGTAATAGAACTTAAACATGTAATAGTAATAGAATATTGCTCATTTTTTGCTGCTAATTTAATAATTATTTGTCTGTTAAATAATAAAAAAAAAAAGATATTTCTTGTTGATACAGTGTAAAAAAATCTGATTCATACTCATGAAGAGCGTATAATTACTGAAAATGACGGCAACAAAATAAATTTTCACAAATGCTTCTTTAAAGTTCGGAAATCTCTTACTTCATAAGTTTCGGAATACAAAGGAGGTTTTTGGGAATCGTGTTTAAACCAGAAGAGCTTATAATGTACTTTCGCAACTTGCTTGCTGTACCAAGAAACACTTCCCTTTATTTTACAGTGTATCACTGCATAATACAGTGTGAGAGTGCATCAAAAATGTGAAAAAGAATGAACTTAACTTAATGCACTGTGACTTAACTGAAACTTTTGCATGTGCATTGTCGTTACCTGAAGTGTAAAATGAATTATATTCAAACGACTGCGAAATGGATATGACCCATTTTGTGATGATGTGCACTTACCTCAAAATTCTATCATGGTGACTTCACAGTAGAATTACGATGTGACAGTCATTTGAGATTCATATTATAACGAAATAAACATCAGCTTTTGTTAATTGCTGTAAACGTCACAATGACATCATATCGACTGACTAGGGGATATACTTCGATGTTAATTTTTTAATGTCATTTAATGTTAAAATAGCGAAAAAAGTATGCTGATGAAAATATAAAGAATGCATGATGATTCCGAAGATTGTACTCTGTAAAATATCTATTTACTTTTGAATAGCCAATTTTAAGCAATTTTATTTTATTTTTTTTTAATTTTAGCATCAAAGACCGCATATTTAAGCTATACATTTTTTCGTTTCGATCTTAGAAGTTTAGTTACGACCGTATTCGTTTGATTTCCAGTATGGAAAATGCGTCATTAAATAACCTGAAAATGTTTTTCAAGGATAAAAACAACTCAGAGAGTGTAATATGAAAGAGAAAATACCTAATATCGACGGGAAATTAAAAAAAAATAGATGTATATATAGTAATAATAGATTTTTAGAAAAAAAATCTTTATATGTGTTTCCTGAAAAAAAAAAAAAAAAAAAAACATAAGCACTAGGTGATAACTTTAAAAAAAAAAAGTATTATATATTATTAAAGTTCCAAAAAGTTTTGTATATATATAATACCGAACAATTATAATTTGTGTGATGTGTTGAGTGCAATAAAACTTCCGTTTAAATATCTGAGACTTTGCTGAAATTTTACTACTTATTTTACAAATTATCATCACTTTGATGTTTATCCGTGTTCCTATGTAGAATAAAACTAACGAAAACATGCAGTACATAAAGAACATGCTACACAAAAGATTTTTAAGAATTCACGTGTAATCCAATTACGAATAGAGATAAATTTGGAATATGAAATATAACTGCAGCAAATTACGTAACAAGAGTTAATGAACGAACTTTGCGCATTAGGACTTCTTACATCAAGTGTGCCGAAATAGACTATCGGGAATAAAAGTTGGCTCACAGCTAGTACGTTAATAGCCTATTTTACGTTGTTAAAAATACTCTTGAGCCACATGTTAGCTTATGTCAAAACGCATTAGCGATTTTTTGTGCACTGAAGTCTTTTCAGTGAATTCATTTATTTAAAATTATTGGAAATGCATTTTGCTCATGTTATATATAGAAAGAGATGAATGGAAATTTTTGGATTATGCAAAATTTGCTCGGAAAAATCAATCGAGAAGAAAAAAATGGTCAGCATTTTTTAGTTACAAATGCAACATTGTTTTGAACCGATATCTTTTAGAATACAAACTATGAATAAAATATTTGCTTAATTTTCTGTGATATCAAGCAAGGTTCGTACGGGTCCTGCAATTTTCGGACTGGGAAATTTTTTAGTATCGATATTTCTTTTCAGAAAATGTCTTCTTAAGGGGGTCCGGGGCACAAAAATCTTCAAATTACCTAAAAAAATTATTCTATTCAAAGTGTTTCCGTTTTTAGCTCCAAACTGTCAAAGCCTGTGAGCTTATGTCCCCGCCCGTTCTGTATATATGTACGTATGTTCGTGCATAACGCGATAACTCATGATAAAAATATCCGATCCACTTGAAATTTTATTCATAGGTATATTCTGATAAGGCGCTTCACTGATTAGTTTTTGGAGTTCATTCGATTTGTATAAGAGGGGGAACGGGAGCTCATGTCCCTCTCCTTAATTGATGTAAATGGGTTTTTCATGCTGAATTATCAGTTTTCGTTCAAAATTTTGATATAGGATCATTCTGATGAGGCACCTCCATGATTAATATTAGATGTTCGTTGGATAAGTATAAACAGGGAGAAAGGGGGGCTAATGCGCCTCCCCTTGATTTATATAAATGGATTTTTCATGTAGAATTATCAATTTTCTTTCAAATTTTAGACATAGGATCATTCTGATGAGGGCACCGCATGATTAGCTTTTGAATTCATTGGATAAGAGTAAAGAGGAGATGGGAGCTAATCCCTCTTAAATTATATAAATGGGTTTTTATTAAGAATTTTCCGATTTGCTTCGAATTTTGGATATAGATTTTTTATGTGATAAAGCATGTCCCTGATTAGTTTAGGGGGTTCTATAATTAAGTATAAAAAGGAAAAATGGGGGGATCTGTTTCTCCTCCTTAATTTGTTTTTCGGACGGAATTAGTCCTTGAAAATATAAGGCTGTAATGTACAATCATGCGCAACCTGTGAGCTCAATACCACCAGTTTAACTGGGCAATTTTCTTTTTATTTTATTCTTATAATGACGATTAAATCATGCTACTATCTTAACTGGAAGAGGAAATATTATATTTTTCGTTTTGGTTAGTTTTCAAAATCTAGCTTTCAAACAATGGTTGTTTGGAAATAACTTCCTGTGGAAATACGTTTATGGATTGATATGATTTTCACAGGAAGTTATGGAAATAACTTCTTGTGAAAATACGTTTTTCCTCATGATGAGTTTTTTGAAAATTTCTCAGATTTAAATTATTATAAATCAAGAACCGCTAAAGGTAAATGCTTCTATCTTGGAACATACCTTTCGTGATTGTTTTACTTTAATTTTGATTCAGCTAATTTGAAAAAAAAATTTTGAAAGTATGATTTTTAAAAAAAAAATTACATATTTTTTTTCAAATTTTTACAATAAATATTTTTAATTTTTTTTAAAAGTAATATTTTTAAAAATTCTGAATCAAAATTAAAATTTAGATATTTTTGTTTATTTAAATGTAAAAAGAATGAAATTCTACAAATAATGTTTTGAGTTATAACGATTTTAAATTACCCCACTTTTTTAATAACTTTAAAAATTAAAAAAAAAAATAAGAGAAGTTTTATCGTATGGTTTTGTTTACAAAGAATATGGTTCATCATCATAAATAATTCAAAAATTTAACTCAATAAATAAAAATTATTTTAAAATGTGTCCCAGATCCCCTTAAATAGTCCAAAATTTCACGCTTTTAACCCAAATTTAATTTACTAACAGACTTATATTTGTTTTGAAAAATTTCCTGAACTGTACTAACTCTGACAAGAGGCTTAATTAGTGTCTCATTTTTATGTTTTACAAGGAAAATTTTGTACATATTTTTTTAAAAATCATTTTAAACATCTTAAATAAATAACTTTTAAAAATTAAAAATCCATTTTAAAGAAAACGTTTGCTCTAATATCACTTTATTGATTTTTACATATTTAGTTTATAATTTCATTTTTAAACATTTACACTTATAAACGTCCAAAGAAATAGGATTATTTTTATTAAATTTTGTTATGTATTCCATGGTTTATTTATATTTTTTTCATTTTTTTTAAATATTGGATTAATTAAATTATAATAATTTTTAAAGCAATATCAAAATGTTTATTTGCGGTGTAATTATTTTAGATTACAAGTTTATTTTAATGTTTTAATAATAACAAGTTTATGTAAATATATATATGTAGTATAAATATATAATGTAGAACATGTGGAGTAACTGCCTAATATATAGTATAAATACTATATAATACAGCTGTAATTACAGCTGAATACTTCGTGTCACACGACAAATAATGAAATTTTGAAAAAGTTTATTATTATAATTAAATTATTTTTTTCATTGTCATCCGTTCATTTTTGCGATTTAAAAATGGAAGCTTAATTTGAACGTTTTACGAGTAGTCATCATGGGTTGTACAAAAGGCATCTCGAAACAGAAGATTCTTACTAGGGAACGCTCCCGGGTGTAAGTTGTGGATTTGAACGAGTGCGGTATCAAAAGAAATATCTCGTCAGGTACGTTAAAAAGTGCAATGGAACTACCCTTCCGAATCGTACCGTTTTCGAGATATCAGCACTTGAAGTGTGAATGAATAAATCAATAAGTTGACAGGCAGGTATATAAATTGTTCGAAAGTCATCCCCACTAAAAATAATCTTAAGATTATCTGAAGAAATCGCCACTTTCTACAGAAATTTTACAGAAATTTGAAGAAAATTTGCAGGCTTAGCTTTATCTTTAAAATATCTGCAGAATTTTTAAAGATATTCTTAAAAATATCTGCATAATAGGCCAAATACCTTCGGATTTCCCACAGATTTTGTGCCAAAAAGCTTTAGTTTTTCTTCAGATTTTTTCAGTGGGGCAAGCTAACCTAAGAAAAAACATTCTACTTTACACACTATATATATACACAGTTTATCCATCACGTCGCGCCACACATTTGCCGAAAATTTTGCATTAAACGAAGTGCTAAAAATAACAAAAACAGATGAAAGAACTCTCCGAATGCAACCGTGCGCGGAAACTTCATAGAATGCGGAGTGCCTGACTGAAAGAGGGGGAATAACTGGCAATAAGTTGGTGTAAAGGATTTTGCTCGTAGCTCGGGAAAAAGTATTAACAGTAAGATTAAAAACAATGCAAAGAAATTTTTAAATTGCGAGCAATTTATATATACCTGCCTGTCAATTTATTCATTTATTCATTCATACTACAAGTGATGATATCTCGAAAACGGTTGGATTCGGACGGGTAATTCCATTGCACTTTTTAACGTACATGACGAGATCTTTCTTTTGATACCACACTCGTCCAAATCCATAACTTACACCAGGGAAGGTTCCCCAGTTAGTTCGATTTCCGATGCGGGAACTTGAAAATTTCATCTTAAGATGGCTTTAATAAGAAAAAGTTTCCTGTTTGATGGGTGTAAAACCCACATCACTCAAACCAGACAATTCTGTAAAGAAAACTAACTATTGGAAATAAATTATAAAAAAAGAAAGGAACAGAGGACAGGGGATTTACAACTCAGACAAGAAATTTATAGCGGCAATAAGACTGTGACGGACGCCCATAAATAAATGACAAAACAGAGACATTTTCATTATTGTGTATTTACGACAGGGCAAAAGGGGAAATCTCATCTGCGTGTGTGGTAATAGTTATCAACAACATAGACATTCTGACGACTAGGCCTGTAGAAGCCCCTAGAAAATTAAAATTAGGGGGCGTTCAAGTTAATAGTCAATTTAAGGACAGCCAATGAGACTGGAAGGGGAAAAAAATATGTTAAAAAGAAAACTGTGAATGGTCGAAGGATAACTCGACTACAGAATAATTATTATACACTTTTTTGCTTCTAAAATTTGTTAAAAAAAAAATTACGAGTCAGTCAGTCAGTCAGGCAGTCAGTCAGTCAGGCAGTCAGTCTACCAAACGTGCTCGAGTGATAATCTTCGCCAATATGAGCAATAAAAGTGTGCCGGACTTCTACTCATCGGTCCGGGTATGCATTTACCTATGATGTCAGCAACTTTAAAAAAGGTATGCTTTTTACCGACTTATTTCCCCTTATTTTGCCCACGAGTATAGAATATGATCGAACTAAAAAATAATGGTGAAACACTTGCACGCCAATTGTCCCGCCGGTTAATTAATTATGGTGATGATTTCTCACGAATTTATGAAATCAAATTCAATATTGAAAATATCGTGTTACAAAGCATAAAATGTAATTATGCAGTAATGCCAACAGCTATAAAAAAATGAATAGATTTTGATTTGATTATTTTGTATCTTTGTAATTTATTTATGTGCATGTATATATTTAGTGTATTATGTGTGATCTGTGTTGTACAAATAAATGTTTTTGTTTTATAAATGACAAAGCATGGTGATGATTTATGGAGTATGTGTCGAAATTACTCTAGGTGCATGCTGATCAACGTTTCATAAGGATCTGATAACGTCAAAAAAAACACAACGCATAAATTAATCTAAATTTTTTTGGATAAGAATATTTTTTTTGTAAGAAATTTTAATTGGAAGTATTTTGTAAGGAATGTTATCATTTTATTAGAATTGTTATTAGTATTCCTTAGGCTGCAGAAAATATTCTTTTCCCTAATCAGATCCTAGAAACATAATACGATCACTAACAGATTTAATTATAATTATTGTAAAATAAATAAATTGGTTGATCAAATTGATGCACAATTTTGGGGAGAGAAATATCGGAGGGAAATCAAAGGTACTAAGGAAGCAATATGATTATTACAAAATATTTTTAGGTATGTAAAAATCTCTCCATCATCTCAACCCCCCAAAAAATTGGTTGCCGTGATACCAGTTCCTTAATTATTTATTTTTATGTATTTAATTTAAATGATTAAAAGAACGAACTTGGTTGATTTTAGTACTTTAATAATACAGTAGTGTGGTAATTTCTTTTAATTTGAGTACTTTAAAGAACCAAATTATTTTTCAAGAAATTAATTAGTTCCAATTTAAATATTATTACTGCCATATTAGAAGTAAATATTTAATTAATATTGTGATTATTTGATTTTTTTTTTAAAGAAAAAAATTTTTTTAATTTTGTGATTACTTGAATTCCTTTTGTGAAAAAAAAAAAAAAAATGATAATGAAATGAATGAATGATTCTGACAAATATACATTTTAAAGGAGATAATTAGATTGGAGATAAGATAGATTCTCTTTTGATTATAAGAAAATAGGAGTTGTTGTTAAAATTGGTATATATATACGTAAAATAATAAAGTAAATAAAAATTTGTTTTTTTCACATAATAAATTTTATAAATATGATAATAAACCGAGACATTGGCATGCAAGTGTAATTTTTGTTTGAGATAATTGGCACATTTTTCAAAAAAACAAAAAGTGTATATATATATATGTTTACACTATTGAAAAAAAAAAAAAAAGAAAGGTTGTTATTTAATTTTATGTATTTATGTGTCTTATGATAGAAAGGATTTTATTCTAAAATTCATCAAATATTTTGATATTTTATGTTAGCACATGTGGATAAAACTGTATAAATTAAAAAAATAATAATAATAAGATATGTGGATATATTTATATCACGTTGGTTATTTTTTTAAGTAAATCATTGTAGTTTTATTATTTAAAAAAATTGAGGATAATTGATTTTATGACTAAAGGAGGTACGAGGAAATCTCTCAGAAATAACACGCGTTTAAGTGGCGTTAAAACAAGAAGGCAATTAAAAATATTATTAAATAAAAACGAAAAAATTTCGGGAGAGAACAAAAACGATAAACAAAGAAAAAAAACAAAGAATTCGGGATCAAAAATTTCTGGGATAGGAAATATGGCAACTCCTAATGCAGAGCATTTAGTAGGATTAATTTATCCGTTTGATGGTAAAAAAGAAACTAATATCAATTATTTCCTACTACAATTTGATAATTTAATTGACAAAACGAAATATAGCGATGAACACAAATTAATAATTTTGAAAGCCAAGATCATAGGATCGGCAAGGGAAACTCTCATGCAGGATGAATCATTATTTTTAGAAGCAGACATAGGAAAATTCAAGGAGAAGTTAAGGGAATTATTTTCCGTTAAATGTAATTTCGGGGGTGCTCAGAATTTATTTTTCAGTCTAAAGCAGAAACCCGACCAAACATTAGCTAATTTTATAAATGAATTTAATGCTACGGCAAATTTATATATAAAAAAAAGTGGTCAAAAATTAGAGGATAACAGCAACGCAAAATTTTTAGACCAAATGAAATTGGCTAGATTCCTAGATGCAATCCGCGCAGATATTAGTTTAGAAGTGAGAAAAAATGCACCCGAAAATTTTGAGGCAGCATGCAAGTCCGCACTAAGATTGGAAGAGGCTTACAATCAAGCAAATATTCCCGAAATAAATAGCATTACCGTTAATAAAGAGAATGAAATATTGGGAAAATTAAATAAATTAAGTGCAGACAGTGCAGAGCAAATTCAGACACTCGTCACCGAAATAAACAACCTTAAATTGAAATTAAATAATAGATCGGAGAGAGAAAAAACATGCTGTGAGGTATGCGGGAAAGAAAACCATGAAACAAAAGATTGTTGGTTCAGACAAAAATATAGTAATGATAATGCGGCTACGAATATTAACAGATTTCAAATTAATAGAGGGTCGCAGGTCTCACGCACAAGAGGTTACAGAAATAACTATAAACAGCAACAAGGATTCCAAAATATGGGGTATCAGGGACATAATGGTAACAATAATTTTGGCAATTGGAACTATGGCTATATAGCACCTCACTTTCCTACCCCCCTCCCCCCATATACAATTATATGTATCCACAGGAATATTACCATAATACAGGAGCACAGGGGTTCGCACAGCCTTCAAGAGGTCGTGGAAGAGGTGGCTATCAAAACAATTTTAATAAATCCCAGACAGACGAGCAAGAGGATAATTACAATGAACAAAATAGCAAAAGGGAAAATAAACACAGAGGCCATTCCAAAAGAGGTTCATTCAATAACAAGAAACGATACGAAAAACAAAGGTCGGAAAACTAAATCAGAGGCTCGCTGAAAATAAACAACAATATTTTAGCGACACAGGTGAGTCTCAGTTTAAAGGGTGTCGCAAAATAAACAGATTTATTGCCAGTGTTAGAAATGAAGGAGAAAATCAGTTACCCATCATTGACCTAGAGATAAATAACATCAAATTTAAAGCGTTATGTGATAGTGGCGCGGCGGTCTCATTGCTTTCGCCCACTATTTTTGATAAATTAAAGGAAAAAAATGTAAAATTTAAATATCTAGGAAATCAAATACAAATACAAACTTTAACGAATTCAAAAATTTATTTTAAACAGTGTATTAGACTGGTTTTCAGATTAAAGGGCAGTTTTACAACAGGTACATTTTACATCACAAATAAAGATTTCGGTCGAGAATACCAAATGCTTTTGGGATACGATTATTTAAGGGATAATAATATGATTTTGAATTTTAAAGAAAAAACACTTATTTTCAAAAATATAAAAATTAAACTGAATATTCCAGAAAAGGAAACAGGGATACAAGTTAATAATCTAACTTCAGAAACAGAAGACAAGGATAGGCAAGAAAACAATCCATCAGGGTCTTATGTAAAAGAAAAGAATAAGGATAACAAGAAAAAGACCCAGACCATCACTAAGCAAAAAAATATGTATGCTAAGACCATAGCAACAATTTTTATAAATGCAAATTCAAAAAAAATAGTTAATTTACAGTGTCATGATGACATAACAGAACAAGAGGTAATATTATTAGAACCCTTGAGAAACGACTCGAAATTCACATTTCAAACTTCATTGCATGAAGTTCAACAAAATAGTAGAATTCATGTCATAATAGCAAATAACACTGACAAAAGAATAAAGTTGAATAAAGGGATAAATGTAGGCAAAATAACAAAAGATATAGATTTTAAACAGGATACAAAATCCGATGACATTGAACAAGGAACAATTTACGAATTAAATAGCTTAAATATCGAAGAGATCAGAAAATTAAGAGAAGCAGAGTTAAGAGAAACAGACTTTGATTTAACACATTTACCCGAAGACCTAAGAGAAAAATTAAAAAACATACTCATGAGAAAAGCGCATGCATTTTCAAAGTCATATGATACTTTAGGTCAAACATCTTTAGTTATACCAAAATTTAATTTAAGTCATGACTACCCGATACAAACCAAACCTTATAAACTACCTCAAACAGTCAGACAATATGCGAAAACAGAAATACGGAACTTACTAAGAGCAAAGATTATTGAAAAATCAGACTCAAATTATGCGTTTCCAGTAATTTTTGTTAAAAAGAAACAAAGTAATAAAGAAAAGAAAAATGAAACCAAATATAGAATGGCTATAGATTATCGGTTATTAAATCAAATTCTACACACATACAGCTTTCCCATACCGGATATTAAAGAAATTCTTTACTCGATCAGCGGATAAAGGTACTACACGGTGTTAGATCTCCATAGTGCTTTTTTTCAGATAAATTTAAGGCCACAGGATAGGCAAAAACTAGCATTTATTACTGAGGAAGGAAAATTTAACCCTTTAAGGCTCGCTTTTGGGACAAAGAACAGCAGCGCTTATTTCGCAGAACTAATTGATAAAGTGCTCGGACACTTCAACAAGTCCCAAGTGGCATACTTCATGGATGATGTGGTAATTGGTACCAATACAATCCAAGAAATGCTACAAATTCTAGAGCAAGTTCTACAGGCTCTCATTGACCACAATCTGACCATAGAACCTTCAAAAATGCAAATATGCAAAGAAGAAATAGATTTTCTGGGCTTCCAACTCAACCGATGGGGATATTCCCCAGCAAAAAAAAACATAGACAAAATTAAAAATCTAGTACGTCCAAAAACAAAAAAGGGAGTAAGATCACTTCTGGGTCTAGCAAACTACTTTAGATCTTTAATTAGAAATTATTCAGATATTGTACATCCCTTAGTAGAACTTACAAAAGAAAAAGTAAAATTCAAATGGGGTGAGGAGCATGAACAGGCGTTGAAAAACATACAAGAAGCAATAATACAAAACCCTACACTTAGACCCCCAGATTATAACAAGGAATTATTTTTGATATGTGACGCCTCGAAGCTAGCCATATCCTCAATTCTGGCGCAGGAGTCTAATGGCATTTTATTGCCTATCGAGTTTTTTGGGAGAAAATTAAGAGGGGCAGAAAAAAGCTACCCCAGTATAAAATTTGAATTATTGGCGATTCATGAATCAGTCAATCATTTTAAACATATTTTATGGGGTAGGCAATTCACGATTCTGACGGATTCGAAACCCATTACACAGCAAATGAATTTAGAAGCGCAATCTGACATAGTCAAAAGATGGATGACAGATTTGGCGGAATATAATTATATTTTTGAGCATATTGAAGGTAAGGTCAACCCCGCTGATTTTGTATCTCGACATATTTGCAATTTAGAAACGGACTTACAATTACACAATACTCTATTTAAAGTCAACGAGGCTTTGTCTAATGACAATATTAAATCAGAACAATATGCAGACGAAAAGTTAAGAAAAATAATTGACAAAATAGAAAAGGGACAAAACAATCGAACAACAAAAAGATATATGTTAAATGATGATAAAATATTAATTCTGAGACCAGGTACAGAAAAAAAGGAACTACTCATTGCCCCTGACTCTTTGAAAATAGCCATTATGGAAGACGCGCATTCCCCCCATTTTGGATTCCAGAAAACTTATGACACCATTAAGGATAGGATATTTTGGCATGGAATGTACAGAGATATCAAAATATTCTGTGCGAACTGTACAGCGTGTCAAACAGCTAAACATCACAAAACAATAAAAGTACCAGTGCAAAGGGTGGTTAAAGACCAGGAAGTAGGAAGTATACTACATATTGACGTATGTGGACCTCTAACATTTTCTGTGCGAAAAAATAAATTTATTCTGACTATCACTGACGCAACTTCCAGATTTTTAGAAGCGGTTGCATTAAGAAATGTAGAAACACAGACAATTCTCAATGTGCTGAATAAGTACTTCAGTACTTTTGGAATTTGCAACACCATATATCTGGACAATGCAAAATATTTTAGAAGTGATTTATTCAGAGAATATACAAAGGCATTAAATATAGAATTACACTTTACGAGTGTATACAGAGCCAAGGCGAATGCAATTGCTGAGACGGTAAACCGAATTCTGAAGAGCTCCCTAATTGCAATGTCAAAAAGCACAACGGAATGGGACATTCGGCTAGATTTTTTTAAACTTCATTATAATAACACAATTCACAGGGCTTTAGGATTCGCTCCCGCACTCATTTTCTTTGCGAGAAAATTGAGAACTCCGTTTACATCGCATATTCCCACAGAAAAGGTCTCAACTAAAACTTATGTGGCACAGAGAATGAAACACATTAAAGAAGTGAAACTACAGGCACTAGCCAATCAGTCACGCATGCAGGATGAGTATGCTAAAGAAGAGGACCTGCTACATACACCTACTCTGAATTTGGGACAAGTAGTATACTTAAAACGTATAAATCCGGGCGCTCTGGCGAACAAGTTTGACGGTCCTTTTGAAGTAATAAAAAAATTACGCAACAATAATTATTTACTAAAAGACCTAACAGGTAATTATGCTCGGCCTATAAAAAGGAACATCGATTTACTATTCGCACCTAAAGCAGCAACTCCTCATATAGACGTGAAAGACAATACGGCAGAGGAGGATTCAGAGGGGGAAACATAACAAAAATTTGAAAGAAAAAAAAAAGAAACATAAGCCCTAAATATTATTTAAAATTATCTAGTGTATTCGTAATATATAGGGATTTGTATCATGTATTTAAGAAACAAATTTTATGTCGATAATTTTTTTTTCTTCTCTTTTTGAAAACAATGCGTTTTTAAGACATCATATAATAACTTGCCTTTTAAAATCAAGCAACATAGAGAGAAAAAAAAGAAAGGGATAGCAAGATGAGTGTACTATTTCCCTCTGAGTTACAATTGGGGAAATGTGCAGGCACACTCGAAAAATTATTACATACACTAAATATTACATAGGTACTTCACAGAACTTCATGTTGCATATAAAAAAAAAAAAAAAATAATAATAATAATAATAAATAAAAAATAAATAAATAAATAAAAAAAATAAAAAATAAATAAATAAACAATAATGATAATTATACATTGGATGACTAGGACAAAAGCAATTGCTCAAAATAAATTCGCCTAGTGCATAATCAATGATACAAAAAAAAAAAAAAAAAAAAAACTTTAATTATTTATTCTGCATATTTAAATAAAGTGGAAACAACTTGAAGAGAAATAACTCTTACAAACAACGCATATGCAAAATTGAGATTAAAAATATGTATGTTGGTACAAAAAAAAAAAAAAAAAAAAAAAAAAAATACAGATTTTCATATTGAAATTTGATAAGAAGTTCGGCGAAGTACGCAATAATAAAATAACAATGGCAAGGCAAGTTATTGACACAACAAAATAACGTGGAAACTCAGCACATAGGATTAAAAAAAAAAAAAAACAAAATAAATAAATAAAGAACTCAAAGAAAAAAAAAATAAGGTTTTCTCACCAACAGAAGACTTTCCGCTTGACGAGATGGATGGAGCGGATGACAGGTCGCGGGGAGTAAACACAGTTATCTCACCCCAGATCAAGAAGGGGAAAAGTTGCTCACGAATCGGAAATCTTTCGCTAGGCAGGGCAGGACAGGAAGCTATAAAATTGAATATCAGATTTAGTCGCATGGCAATTTTAAGATGGTATGCTAAAAAAAGGTAAAATGTTAAGGCTAGGATCTTACGAAAACGCGTGTGATATAAGAATTCACAATAATATTTAATCGGCAGAGTAAGATAAATAAATAAATAAATAAATAAATAAATAAATAAGTAAAGGTTATATTTTTTTTTTTTTGGAGGACATTTTACAGGAATTTTTTTTTCTTTTACCTTTGCCTGAAAATAAAAGGTATTACAAATTCTTTTGCTGCACGTTAGATATAAGTATGATGACATTACTCACGCAACGTAGTTTCAAAAGAAGATCTTCTGGGATAGTATACAAAAGAAAGTTATAACAATTAGACTTCATCACAAGGCAATACTTAGTTACATTGGATAAGTAACAGACGCAAAATTATTTTAGAGTCTTATCAGGAATCTTATAAAAGCAAATAAATTAGGAAGTTTTTTTTTAAATGCGAAGATTAAACGACACTATATATATTATTAGGTATATATATATTTTTTTTACCGACATAGGCGTATGGAAAAATAACAATATTTTATAAAAAGTGTACATTTGCACATAAAAAATAAATAAATAAATAAATAAATAAATTTTTTTTTAATTGTAAGTGGTATCGATTTCGAACTTTCACACACTTCATAATAATATTTAGATAAGGCATTCAAATACAATAATAATAAAACAATATAAAGGTTCATGTATGGATATCATACGGCAGTGTGAGCACATATATTTATGAATATAAGGAAATCTTTCTGCGGGCAGAGAGTATTTATCAAACCTGGCCAGGTTATTCACTAAATGTATATACTCGATTGTCAATAATCCGTACAAATTAATATATATATATAAATACAAATATTTAAGTATTTAAAAAAAAAAAAAAAAAAAAAAATTCAATTTAACTCTAAACAACATAGTAAATTTTGGGTAAAAAAAAAAAAAAAATAATAATAATAAAAATAAAAAAAGATAAATTATTTTAATCAGTATGACATGCTGAATCATTTTAGTAATAAAATTAGATATAGAAGTCAATACATATTTCAAATGATTAAGTAATTTTGTTTTCAAAATGTATTTTTTTTTCCTTCCATACTATAGTGTCTTTTAAAATTTTAAATACTCAAACTACAACAAGAAAAGGTAAATAAATGGATGGTATATAGATACACTCTATTAATATTACTTCATTTCACACTTTATAGCATTTACCAGCATTTATTAAAAGCATTTATACTTAGAAATATTCTTTTAGACTCTTCTAAGGTAGCATAAGATTTATAAACAAAAAATATTTTAGGGATTTCACTCCCTTTTTATTCACGTTTTGCTAGATAACCCCCCCCCCCTCAAATTAAGCATTTAGGAAACATATCAGATTTTTCTTTCGTTATATATTTTTTTAGGTAGATATGCACGGTAAAGATTTACTTGCAGAAAGTTTTTATCAACAATATCACACCCAGTAATGAAAAAGAATTTTTTT
Source organism: Maratus speculifer (assembly GCA_964019185.1). Classification (NCBI taxonomy): domain Eukaryota; kingdom Metazoa; phylum Arthropoda; class Arachnida; order Araneae; family Salticidae; genus Maratus; species Maratus speculifer. Next base: position 93,572,634 of record OZ025302.1, read on the forward strand.
TTTTTTTCGCTAATTTTTTTTCTCTGGTGGCAAAATTTGACTTTAGTTTTTCAAGTTTAATTGCAATTATCAGCCAGTGAAATGAAAAGGCACATTGATTTTCAAAAATTTTTTTTTCAAGTTGTGATATTATAATTTTTAGCATTGGATATTAAAATCTTTCAGGCAATGTTCAGAATCATAATATAATTTTAGGAACATTGTTAAACGATTGCATAATCGCGGTATTATTTCCTGAAAGGCAATTTTATTAGGATACTTCTCTGAGACTCCAATATATTCTGCGGGAAATACGAGATTTTCGACAGCAAGCGTCTTCAGCCAGTCTATAAGAAGCCATTTTCCCTGAAAATACAAAATAAACAGTACACAGTACATGGTTTTATAGCGAATATATGTCAATTTTATAGAATAAAGGGGTGAAAATTTACACGGAAGGCATGCGTAGCAGGTTATAAGTTAATACGGGTTAGTTTCTAATAGTTTAACATAAGTTTCATGCAAAAGAAATATAATTTTTAAGACAAAAATACGAGAAAATAACATACCTGTGTGGCTTGCAAAGACCATAACATTCGCTATTCCCGTTAGAAACAAGTTTTCCTCTATAGCGGGGTGGCTTATCGGACTTGTTTTCTAGGAAGAGCCATCCATTACCGTTTCAGGGTGTTAGGCTAATAAGCACGTCATTAGCACCTGTCAATCAAAATGCGCGCTACTGATAGGATGCGCTCTTTTTCGCGCTAGCTCGTTTTTTTTTTCCTCTTTTTCTCATTTAAGAAAACGTTCGCTTCTCGTATGGATAGCAATAAGGTATGCTTTGAGCACATGTGTCTGCAGCGATGTTCTCTATACCTCCTCCACGAGAATGATGAGGAATGTGTATATAACATTACCCATTTTATCAACACTTAACATAATTCAAATTTGTAACATTCAGCTATGATTTGTGTTAATAATCTTATGAAGTGCAGAATATACACAACAGGGTATATTTGTTTTTTTTTAGATATTTCATATGATGTACATAAAGAAGGGTTTCTCAACATTGTATATATATTTTACTATTTCGATACTAATCCAGATATGTTATGCTAATAACATTGGTGTTGCTATGAATTTGTGTTATACTTTTTGTTTTGTTTTTGGGTTAATACATATTTTACTTTATGTGTTTAAAATATTATGCATTTAAAATAAACAAAAAGTGTGCCAATACATCTCAAATTCAGGTTTAGATTTTTCGGAGCTTTTACATGTTATTATTTTTTTTTTCTTCCTTAGTGTAGAAATAAATTATTCCAAATTTATACTTGGCTTTGATTACATGATTTGGCATTTAATGAATTAATTTAATTATTGTATCAAAATTTGGGCATGGGGAAATAATACACAGAAGTGAAGATAATCGGACCTTGGAAGTGTTCACCAGAAATGAATCAGAATTCCAATGAATATGGATACAACAGTTGCGGCAGTGTGGTGTGCACAAAAATGATGTCTACAGACCTCATTTTTTTTAGACCCAGGGGATAGATGATGGGTGTAAAACCCACATCACTCAAACCAGACAATTCTGTAAAGAAAACTAACTATTGGAAATAAATTATAAAAAAAGAAAGGAACAGAGGACAGGGGATTTACAACTCAGACAAGAAATTTATAGCGGCAATAAGACTGTGACGGACGCCCATAAATAAATGACAAAACAGAGACATTTTCATTATTGTGTATTTACGACAGGGCAAAAGGGGAAATCTCATCTGCGTGTGTGGTAATAGTTATCAACAACATAGACATTCTGACGACTAGGCCTGTAGAAGCCCCTAGAAAATTAAAATTAGGGGGCGTTCAAGTTAATAGTCAATTTAAGGACAGCCAATGAGACTGGAAGGGGAAAAAAATATGTTAAAAAGAAAACTGTGAATGGTCGAAGGATAACTCGACTACAGAATAATTATTATACACTTTTTTGCTTCTAAAATTTGTTAAAAAAAAAATTACGAGTCAGTCAGTCAGTCAGGCAGTCAGTCAGTCAGGCAGTCAGTCTACCAAACGTGCTCGAGTGATAATCTTCGCCAATATGAGCAATAAAAGTGTGCCGGACTTCTACTCATCGGTCCGGGTATGCATTTACCTATGATGTCAGCAACTTTAAAAAAGGTATGCTTTTTACCGACTTATTTCCCCTTATTTTGCCCACGAGTATAGAATATGATCGAACTAAAAAATAATGGTGAAACACTTGCACGCCAATTGTCCCGCCGGTTAATTAATTATGGTGATGATTTCTCACGAATTTATGAAATCAAATTCAATATTGAAAATATCGTGTTACAAAGCATAAAATGTAATTATGCAGTAATGCCAACAGCTATAAAAAAATGAATAGATTTTGATTTGATTATTTTGTATCTTTGTAATTTATTTATGTGCATGTATATATTTAGTGTATTATGTGTGATCTGTGTTGTACAAATAAATGTTTTTGTTTTATAAATGACAAAGCATGGTGATGATTTATGGAGTATGTGTCGAAATTACTCTAGGTGCATGCTGATCAACGTTTCATAAGGATCTGATAACGTCAAAAAAAACACAACGCATAAATTAATCTAAATTTTTTTGGATAAGAATATTTTTTTTGTAAGAAATTTTAATTGGAAGTATTTTGTAAGGAATGTTATCATTTTATTAGAATTGTTATTAGTATTCCTTAGGCTGCAGAAAATATTCTTTTCCCTAATCAGATCCTAGAAACATAATACGATCACTAACAGATTTAATTATAATTATTGTAAAATAAATAAATTGGTTGATCAAATTGATGCACAATTTTGGGGAGAGAAATATCGGAGGGAAATCAAAGGTACTAAGGAAGCAATATGATTATTACAAAATATTTTTAGGTATGTAAAAATCTCTCCATCACTGTTTTTGGCCAATTTAAGGATTTATATTATTAGGTTTAGTTCATCTGACACTCATAATATTTTTCATAATATTTTTTTAATTTAATTTTCTTTTTATAAAATTTTCATTGCGATTTATTATTGATTCAGCATTTTAAATTTAATTTGAAACAATTTTTTTCGCTTTTAGAAATTTTAAGTTTCATTTAATCTTCACTATTTATTTATTTTTGGATTTTCAAAAGATTTAGAATTTTGGTTTTTATTTAAATGATTTGACTTGAACATTTCTAATTTTAATTTAAATAAATAACTTCCTTTATATTTATTTTTAAATGAAATTTATTGATGCTACCATCTATGTAACAGTTTAATTATTATAAATTAACAATTTGGATTTATTAATTAAAGGATAATTTTTTTTTTTTGAAAAAATATACTAAACAAAACATTCTTTGCGATCTGCGATAACATTTACCCACTTGTTCAAAACAATCTGCTAATAATAGTAAAATATTACAGAAAAGTTTAAATTTAAGCAATTAAAGGATAAATTGTTTTAAAAAATATTAAACGAAACACTTTTTGCGATCTGCGATAACATTTACCCACTTGTTCAAAACAATCTGCTTATAAAAATAAAATATTACAGAAAAGTTTAAAATTAACAAAGCATAACTGAAATATAAATATAATATAAATTTATTTTATTTATTGCGAGAATATTAAAGAAAAGAAACGAACAATATTTATTAAACTCCCAGATATCATAAAGTTAACAAAAATAGATGACGTTACCATACAGAGAAAAGATTCATTTCTAAAAATATAATTTTAACATATCCCGTTGTGTGAAAATTTCGTAATCTGCGACAGAAATCATTCAGATTTTATAAAGACGCTAATGAGCCCTTTTACGCATTAGGCTTCTGTAGGCTTTATCAGGAATTTCAATCAGTGTATATGTAGGGTGATGATAGCGCATTTCCGATAATAAAATACCTTTAATTCTTATAGGAGTATAGGATAAACGTACTGCGAACACATTAGTGTGCTTCTGTATACTCGACGTTTTTCAGTCTGATGAAATGTATTTAAAAGTATTGGCAATAAGCAATTAAAGATAAAAGAAAATCGCTTTTCAACGTGGTTTTATTTCTGGCCACGAAAACTCACGAAGTTGCATCAAATGGGTTATTTGACATTTATTAAGGTAAAGAAAACTATTTAGAATTAGGTAGTGACAGTTAAATTATTGTGATAACATACTAAAATACAGAAAATGAAACAAATTATACAATAAGTATTTTAAAAAGTTCTGTGTTTACTTAAAAAGTGATCGACAATAATAATAATACTGTTGTTACAAGTCGAAAATATATATTTCCTTTAAATTTCTTAGCAATTTCGGTCTGAAATCTTGCAGTCATCGTCAGGGAATATTTTCATTATATGCCGTTTAATTAATTTAAATACAGCACTTTGTTTGAAATGGGACAGTCTAGAAATTTTAGGAACAACATATACAGCGCGTGTAAAAACTATAAGGACAGCAAAAAATATTAACTTTTTTGATAAATTTCAAAACATATGAAACTGTTTTCCTTATAATATGTATCATCAAGCTGAAAAGCTAATAAAAAAGTCAACAAAATTCAACTGTCAGTATTTTATTATGAAAGCAAAGTAATTTTGCTTTTTTTGCTTATGTAAAAACTATAAGGACACCAAAGAAAATTCGATACTGTAACCAAATAAACAAATATTTAATGTGTTAAGCATTCACTTAAAAGTTTAATGATTGCAAATATTCCACAAGACTTCGACATCATTAATTTTAGTACTGTTCGGGATTGTTTTTGTACTATTCATCTTCAATTGTTGATCTGAATTCCAATTCTGAAGAGAAATGTCTTCCATTTTTATAAACTCACCTTACTAGATCTCCCAATAAGTTATCGATAAGATTTAAATCAGGATTTATGAGCGGCCATTGCAAAGCTTCAATATTTTTCTAACAGAACTAAATTTTTTTCTCCGGATTTGTGTGGATAGGCGTATTATCTCGATGTTATGTCCGTTTTTTGTCCTGTCAGAAATATTGCAACAGATGAAAGATGATCAAAAAGAGTTTGTATATGTGTCTTTGAATTAAATTTTCCTGAAAGATATATAAGTGACACCACATCGTTGAACGAAAAGCAGCCCCATGTTGCAACGAATCCACCATCTAACTGGTGTTTTAATAAAATATCTTTTTCTTTTATTAAATCATTCCAATGATATTTGTAGTCATCAGGACCATTTAAGTTTCATTTCTTTTCTTCGGAAAAAAATAATTAAATAGAGAAAAAGAGATTTTATTAAAATATGAGTTAGATGGCGGTTTGCCTTAAAGCATATTTAACATAATAGAGTGTATTTTATTTCATTGAGTCGCGAAACAGTGATAAATCGCCAAGAAAATGAAGTTTTCTTCATTCTTTTGCGGAAGCTTTATGAAAGTTTGTTTATTTGTATGTTAAATGAAATTCCTGCCGATCCCTCCAGTTACCTTTCGAAAATGAAAGGAAATTATTGCGAATTAATGAGGGAAAATGAAATTAACTGAGATAGAGATATGAAATTTTTTAAACATATGTTACTAAAACTAAAAGTGAGAACAGAAAAAGAAGTGATGAAGCATGCGGAAAATTCGGACACAAAATGATTGATGCTTTTGGAAGTTTAACCAAACGCTTGATTGTCTTGTTCCCTAATTATTTGAATTTTCTATTTTGCCTCTTCTTGAAACTTGATCAAATGGGAAGGTAACATGTTTTATTAAGATAAGGTCCATCAAACTCCTTTTTATTATTTTTTTAAATTGCACTTTAAATACCATTTAAGGGCATACTATATGTAGTATGGCAAATAATTACCACACAAGTAATAATAATAATAATAATAATAATAAAAAAAATCAGAAAAATAAGAAATTTGCCTGAATGTTTTAAGCACTATTAAGAAATTTGCCTGAATGTTTTAAGCACTATGAAGAAATTTTATTTAAATTTATTTTATGCAGCCTTAAAAGATTTTGCCTGGTTTTATAAAAAAAAAATTATTTAATACTCAAAAAGAGGTTATTAGCTGCCCCAATTAATATTTCAGCTAAAAAAACTTAATTATCCCTTTCGGGTCCGGATTTTTAAAAAATTTTTAGGAAAAAATACTTTTATGTTAATAACATTAACACTAGCTATCCAAATAGATTAATTATTGTTTAACGAAAATTTCATTGTCTGAAAGATAACAAATTTGTTATCTTGCGCATTATTCAATTCATATTCATATGACAATAGGCTAAGGAATAATGTTTGGAGATATTTAGAAAATATTGAATTACATTAAGATTTAACTTATATTACAACTTTCTAATACTTTTTTCAATATTACACATGATTCTTTCAAGAAAGTAACTTTTATACTAAATCTAAGGAGTGAAATATATGTTTAAAATAATAGAATCGCAAACGGCGCAAAGAGAATTGAAGAAATAATAATTACTATTATCATTACGAAATGCCTAAACATAAACGAAGTCATATGGTAAATGTATAGATACATACAAACATTACTACATCTAAATAGTAGCAAAATGATTTCTTAAAACAAAATAATACCCTTTTAAAAGACAAAAATCTATTATTAGTACACAAAACCCGAAAGGATTAAATTATTATGTAAATTTATTAGCTGTTTATTGAAGTTTAACCTTCTTTGAAAATACAAATTACTTAAAGAGTAATATTCTTTCTAAATTTTGAAATTGAAATAAAGCCAAACAAAATAAATTGTGTATAAATAGAGAAAACTAGTCATTTCTGAAAATTTATTCGTAACGGATACGAAAAACTTTTAGAATCTTCTTGAACAATGTAATACTAATAAGCCATTTTACACACACACTTCTCTACCCAATGTTCTATTGGGATTTAGAATTTGTTAATAGTTGTTGTGTTGATGATCTGTTTTCGTTCGCTAAAATAATCTCGACCCCTTTATACTAGATAACTAGTTGAAATGCATTAGCGTGTTCTTGGGGCACTCGGCACTTTTTAATCAGTTAAAATATATTTAAAAATAATGGTAATGCACATAATAATTGCTGAAGTTACAAATCGAGTGTAATTTTCTTAACAACACAGGAGGTTATGATTTAATTATACTATGCATATTGATAATAATCACATAAATAGAAAGACAGGAAATATGCTTTTTATAAAATATTTTGATATTAAAGTGACTGGAAGATTCAACTCGGGCTTTTCGGGTCATATATACAGGGGTACACAACCTAGATGAAAACCATTTTCTTTATTGAACTCTGATAGATTTTTTTCATGTAATATATATTTTTAGACTGTCTACTAACAAAAAACTTTTTTCTATGAAAAATATCAATTATGGAATCGAATAAAGTTTTGTATGAATAATTCACTGCTTCTTTTATGCTTGGTAAAAAGCGCTATCACGCGCTTTTATTTAAAAATCTACACCGAGACAAAAAAATACCGCCCTAAGCTGAAATAAATAAGTAGTCATTTTCTGACTTTTTAAACTACAAATATAGATTTTCTCGAGTTACCGGAGTACAGTAAGCAACTAAGCTGAATAGACGAAATAATCTAGAATTTCTGGTCTCTTCTTTTCATGGTAACGAAACTATAATGAATCGTTTCAGTAGCCAGAAATTCTCGCTTGATTTCTTGAATGATTTCATGAACTAGAATTATTATTACTAAAATTAATATATTGTATTCGCATCTATTTGCAGAGATTTTTAACTATGTTTGAACACAAGAACATAAGGAAATAGTCTTGAATTCTAGTATGGGGAATCTAGAACTTTCTAGCAAAGGAACTAGAATTTATACGGATGATATGGAATTTTTTTCTAGAGCCATAATTTAGGTTCTAGATGCAATAACCATATTTTTTTCTCAATTTCTTTTTAAGGTAGAACAAGAAGAAATAAAAAATAAAACGTAATTTAAACTATTTTTTTAGGATTTCTAGCCTTATTTGTCAGCGTATAATCGTAAACTAAATAGATGAATCTATCAATTGATAAAGTTGTACATTTTTAAAATTTTATGCTTTTTTTTCACTTTAAAACTTAACTTTATGTTTTTTAGTTTTTAAAAAGTTTCATTGCTGCAGTTTCACAGTCATCTGTCGTTTTAGGTCTAGCAGTTATTGGCGCATCATTAAATTTATTGTTGTTTTAGATCACATACAATTGTGCGCATTAATAAGAGTATTTGGCGATATATTACCTGGAATGAAAAATGATTTAAAACATACATTATTATTGCTCTAAACATGTTATTGCTCTAACATATTATTGCTCTAACATATTATTGCTCTAACATATTATTGCTCTAAAAATAGTAAAATGTATTCCATCGGAAAAAAATACCTGTGAATGTAATTTTTATAATTCTAGCTAACCTAGAAATCAATTAAAAATCGATTGAAAAATTTCATCTCAGCATACAAAAATACGATTGCATTAAATAAAACATTGTAAAAATCTCTATGCTGACATTTTAACACGTTCGCTGCCACTTACATAAAGATGTGATGATAGTTAATGCCGCACTGTAGAAGTGGGTTTTTCCCAGAAGCCGATTTACTTTTTATAATGAAGAATCAGTAAAAGATTTTCCCGCGCCAGCGCGTGACTGGCTATTGGACATCACTATACGTCACGCGCTGGCGCGTGATGGGCCCCTTAACGTTGGCACCATATCACGCGATGGCGCGTGAGCGGCAGCGAATGTATTAAGCATATTAGTATTGCTTGAAAGGCTCTATGAAAATCAGCAACTCTTTCGGGTCCGATTTATTTCAACTTTTAGAAAAAATTGCTTTCATGTAAATAACATTTACACTAGCTATCCAAATAGATTAACTAGAGTTTAATGAATATTTCAGTGTCTGAAACATAATGAATTTCGTTTTGCGTATTATTCAATTCATATTCATATGACAATAGGGTAAGGAAGAGTTTTTGGTGATGTTTTGTTAATATTATATTACAACAGGATTTATCTGATATTACGAATTTCTAATACTTTTTGCCCTTTATTACACATGAATCTTTCAGAAAAGTAACCTTTATTTTAAATTTAAAGAAAGAAACATATGCTTAAAATAAAAAAAATCACAAACAGTTAAAATAAAATTAAGAAAATATTTATTATTATTTCTAAACGACTAAATGTTAATAAAGTCATATAGTAAATTCATTGACACATACTAACATTACTACATGTAAACAGCAATAAAAATATTTCTTAAAACAAAAGAATACCCAATTAAAAGACATGTACTATTAATAGTACATCAGACATGAAAAGGTTAAGTTTAAAATAGCTCTCCTGTTACATATTGCAATATGCACTTGTACACGAAAAGCACTTGACTTATTTTGCACAAAAATTGTATTGTTTGAATGATTCTATAAAAATTAATAAATTTAGCCCTTTCAGCTCTGGTGTACTATTAATAGAATATGTCTTTTAATGGAATATTATTTTGTTTTAAGAAATACTTTTGCTACTATTTACATGTAGTAATGTTAGTATATGTCTATGCATTTACTATACGAAATCATTTATGTTTAGGCATTTAGTAATAATAATAATCATTATTATTTGCTTAATTCTGTATGCGCCGTTTGCGTTTCTTTTATTTTAAACTTATATTTCACTCTTAAAATTTAAAACTTTCCTGAAAGAATCATACGTAATAAAGCACAAAAAGCATTAGAACTTTGTAATATAAGTTAAATCTTATTCTAACACAATATTTTCTAAACATCTCCGAAAATTCTTACTTAGCCGATTGTCATATGAATATTAATTAAATGCTACGCAAAATAACATCATTCGTTGTTTATCAGACAATGAAATATTCCTTAAACATAATTAATCTATTTGGATAGCAAGTGTTATTGTTATTAACGTAAAAATAATTTTTTCTAAATATTGAAAAAAAAATCTGACCCCAAAGGGTTAAAACAGCTCTCCTTTTATATATTGCAATAAGCACTAATGCACGAAAAGCACTTTCACTTCTTTTGCACACAACTTTTTATTGTTTTGTTTAGTTAATTTAAAGTAAGTTTATTATTTAACACTACCGGAAAATCTTGCTTAGAGGATGATGCGTTATATTTTGTAACACTTTCCAACACTTTCAAAATACAGTACAGAACTTCACAGTTTATTAATGTGAAATATAATGGATAAATAGATTATTTGAAAAACCCATAACAGATTTGGGTCAGTTTCTGCTTTTGAATCAATAATCGGAAAAATATTCTTTTTAGCACTTTCCAATAAAGTTGAAAAGTGCTTATGAATTCGGTTTGTCTGTCCGTCTGTCCGCGCTCTAACTCATGTAAATATACTCATATTGCCATTAAATTTTAGGACGCTATTGACGTTTACCCTAGCACGAACCCTATTGAAAATGAAGTTTCTACCATGATTAGTTTATCTAAAGGATGAATCAAAAGTTTCCCATTACATTAAGGCTTATGGGGAAAAATCGTTTCAAAGGAATTTTAAAGATGTTATACCCTGTCAAACATATTAAAATTTATATGTTTTTACGAGGTGCATTAAAATATGCATTCTATAAAATATGAGGTGAAAATGTAGCTATTATTCATTTACAGGGTCACACAAAAGAATTCCATTAGGTAATGGTAAAAGGGGGAATTGTGTGTGACATATTTTAAATATATTAAACTGTTTCATGTATAATAAAATTGATGTATGTTAATGAGACTTAGTATGAAATAAACTTTACTGCCTTCCCTAATATAAAGAACATAGCATTTACAGAGACACACAAAAGATTTCAAATAGTACATTATATGTACTGTATATGTATCCGATGATGGTTGATGGATGGATAAAATGCATTTCAAGTATGACATGCGCGTATAAGTTTCACTAAATTTATACATATTATATGGTGCGTATAAATGCTATAGTTAATATACAGGGCTACCCCAAAGAGCCCGCCAACGTTACTGAATATGAGCATAAATTATTAAAAAGTTGATTCTTAAATAAAGTATACATTTTTACGCTGAACTGCATTCAATTTACTAAGAAATGTTTGCAGAATTTAGATAAAATAATATACAGGGCCACACAAATAATTCGGTACATGGAGCCTATGAGCGATAATCTATCAGAAAGTGATTTCAGTTGTTTTAAGAGTGTTTTAAAATAAATTTTAGCCTAACACTGATGTATAATAAAGGTACCAGGCAAACTACAAGGCTGAACAAAGTATTCAAGTATGTTTTCATCTGTTAGTATAAATTGCTGAAAGAGAAATTTCAAGCTACTAGGCATTTTTTGTTAAATTAAATTTTCCCATTATATTGTATGTATATTAGCTGTCAGATCGAATACAGGGCTGTTCAATGGTACTGGAATACATATTTGGTTATATTTGGATTTATATCCTTATTTACCTAAATAACGAAGTTTTGTTAAAGATTTCATAAAGCGTTGGAAAATGCTTCATAATCTATGCTTAACGCATGATTTTTCTTACTTGTTTCGTCTTTTTGTGTAGGTATGTATATCATTTATACATCTGTATATATATTGCGTAGTGTTCTAAAAGTTAGTTCATTGAAAGGAATATCACAGTTGAAAATTTCCATTCAGCAATTTCCTAGAATAAACAGAAATGTACTTGGTAAGTTTTGTGCAGCCGTGTATGTGATCTATAGACTTTATCTACACAAAATAACATTTAAAAAATAACACAATTTAAAAGCTCGTGCAACAACTCAAAAGGCGTTACAGGCAATTATTGTTCGCAAGCTTCAATAGTTTAATTTTTTCTGCAGCCAAACTCTTTTGTGTGTCCAAGTAAATGATTGATACATTCAATGCATACCATACATTACAGTAAGCGCCCTGTAGTTCACCTCAGTGATATATGCAAATTTCAGTGTATTTAACATACTGCTATGTTATTAAAATATACTGCAGACGATTTTCCCCAAAGGCAGTAATTTAACGGAATTCGTGTGAGTGTCTTTTGTAAATGAAATGTAAATGCTATACATTTCATCCTAAACCTCAAACATGTCATAGTGATAACCAATAAATATTCATCAATTTCACGGCAATTGGATTATATTTACATGAATTAGAGCACGGGCAGGCAGACAGACAAAAGGAATTCACAAACACTTTTCAACTTTGTACCAAAGTGTTAAAATGTTAAAAGAATGTGAGTTGAAAAAAGTGCACCTAAAAATATTGTTATCACAATAAAAAGATGAACCTAGATCATAACATAATCTACATCTGAATCAGTTCACGCATCACAATCGCACCACTTCAGCTGATTGCGTGGTTCTTTTTTTATCTAGGCATTTTGAATGAAATCGCATGAATACAATACTATATTTTTAGGGATATTTCCATTTTGTTTTCAAATATTTTGAATAATTTTACATTGAAATGTAAGGAATAAACAGTTTTTATTTCATATCTAAGATGCTATTAAACCTAAACGAACGAAATTTTGTGTTTTAAGTTTAGTAAACTCTAAAAAAATGAAGCAAGAAAACAAAAATTTTAGCCTTTCTTAGAATTACAATGATATGCATAGAATCTTACAGTTTTATAGGTACATATAGATATTTGGAAAATTTGGATTTTGTAAAATGTTTTGGTGTTAAAATGATTAGAAGAGTCAACTCGGGCTTCTCTGGTGAATATACATACACTATATGGCCAAAGGCGACCGACCACTTGCAATTTTAGACATTTTGCTAAATATCTAAAAAAATACATGAGGAACTATTCTGAAACTCTAAGTGTGTAAACATAATAGTACAAGTCATACATTTCTGGGAAGATTTTTTTCCCGAAATTCCATAGGGGACCGTCAACAAATTGAAAAAAAGCGAATACCTTTTGGATAACCCTATCAAAAATAATGTAGTAAAAGTGTTCAAACTGTAGATTATGATAAAGAGGCTTATTGTAATTAAACTGTGTTCATTTTTATGTTTGTAGCACGTATATTCGTAGAAAAATTAAGATTTTTATAAAAACAGTCTCAAATAATTCAAAGTTTTTTTGCTTATAATTTGCAGAGATCTGAATATAAAATAATGTTCCTTTCCGAAAATATGACAAATTACATTGTACTCAATACCCTGTAATCAGATTTAGAAAATAATAAAAATTGTGTGAAAAATGAGTAGGTTTACTAAATGATTTTTCATTGAACATGCGTGAACCCTATCAAAATTTCATTTGCATATTGTGTTATTAAATATATAGAGCAACGTTTGTGAAGGTCTCAGAAACATACCTTGAAAATTCGGAAAGTGGTCGTCGATAGATTAAGTTCAAAATCTGTTGTCCCCAAAATGAAGCAAAAAGATGAGCTGTATCCATATATCCATTGATTAGTGTCCATATAGAATACACACGTATTACTATATTTCGATGCAACCCCACATTTGTTTTGCTTCATTTTGGTAACAACGGATTTTGAGCTTATTCTATCGACGATCACTTTCAGAATTTTCAAGTCATGTTTCTGAGACTTTCTCAAAAGTTAATCTATACATTTAGCTAAAACAATATGCAAAATGAAATTTTGATAGCCTTAAGGCATGCGTAGTGGAAAATTACTTAGTAGACCTGCTCATTTTTCATACGATTTTTATTATTATTTAATTTTGATTACAATGTTGTTTGTCATATTTTCTGCAAAGAACGTTTTTGTATATTAAGAAATGTGCAAATTATAAGCAAAAAACTTGGAAAAATTTGAAAAACACCTTTTTTATAAAAATCTTAATTTCTCTTCGAGTATACATGCTATCCACGGAAAAATGAACACTGTCTATTACATTAGCCATTTAATGACAATCTACAGTTTGAATGCTTTTGAGACATTAGTTTTGACAGGGTTATCCAAAAGTTATTCGCTCTCATTCAATTTGTTGACGGTCCTCTATGGAGTTTCGGGAAAAACTCTTCACGGTAATATATCACCTGTACTATTATCCTTACACACCTGGAGTTTCAGGAAAATTCCTCATGTCGGCCATATAGTGTACACATATAGAATGCATGTATAAAATTTTAAAACTGTATGTATAAAATTTTAATCTTAATTTTTGAAATTCCCCTGTTATTTTGTATCATTCTGCAGTATAAAAAATTTCTACTAAATTTAAATGCTTTCTACTGAACTATTAGATATCTGAATGGGGTGTTTGATCTTTTTCTTACGGCCTGACCAAGATCTGTAGAAGAAATACACCTTAACGGTAAATTTGTATTTAATATATTTGAGAAAATATTGTACATCTACAAAATAAAAAGTAGTTATATGACGAGTGCCTTACATAGTAAGTGCTATAAATTCAAAATAAATTTTTGTTGAATCTTTATCACAAAATTCTAACTTTGAATATGATTGCCATCGGAAAAAACAACAAAAAATAAAATCCATTTTAAAGATTTAGTCATGTTATTTCTCACAAAAAGTCACGCTACCAGTGTTAAAAACTTTATCATGCAAAAAATTTCATTAAAGCATAAATTGGCGACGACAGTATCTTATTCTGATGTTTTATAAAAATAAGCATTATAAAACTGAAATTCAATTTTATTTAAATTCAATTATTCTATTTTTCGCGTGAGGATAAGCGTAAAAGAAAGTTGTTATGAATCTTTCTATTTTTACGTCTATTTTCAACTTCAGCGCAGCTGTCAAAAATTCAATTTTATTTAAATTTAGTACCTTCCTCTCCCGCCCCTCAGGGGCGCTATAAATGCAGCGATACATTGTTTTATATCCGTAATACTTATTTTTATTAAAAACAGTTACAAAAAACACAGGCAATTTAATTTAATAGTACACATAAACATAGCTGCCAACTTTTACTCATTTTTACTACCACTAAAATAGTACAGAGATTTTCCATTTGTTTAATCTTATGATTTTGACGATTAAGTAAGACAATATTTGCTGTAAAATTTTTGTGGTAGGAAAAATACGTAAAAGTTGGCAGCTATGCATAAAAATTATTTTTAAAATAAAGCATTAAACGTTTCGAACTTATTTAAAGCTTCTCATCAGTAATATAAATAACTTAAAATCACGAGATACAGCATAAGTTAACCTATAGTTGAAGCTATGTACCAGAAATATTTTTCCCACCGAATTAACCCACCGAAGCTGGCGTATGGGAGAAAAACGGCTTCTGATTAGTTGAATAATTTAAAGAGCATTTTGTTTTAGTTTAATTTTGATTTTACACTTATAAAATCATCAATTTCTGTTTTAAAACCTTTTTAAAGACAGATTTTAATAAATTCCCTTCTGATTTTACATATTTGTTAACAGATAACGAAATATTTTCTGGAATTTAGAAGTAAAGAAATTGATGATGTTTCTCAATTGATAATAAAATGTGTACCAAATTTGCTTAGGAATTAAACACTGAGAGTCTCGCTTTATGCCGGGACGTATGCTGCTTAGCAGCTCTGAGCCCAGGGTCTAGACAAAGACTTCTCATATAAGTAGACGCCACATTTCATTGTTTTCTCTGCAATATTTTGAATCCAACATCTTTCGCTTTTAACGTCAAAAAGGTGCCGTTTTTTGGCGGTGATGCCTTTATTGATACTTTCAGATTTCGTTCTAGCAATTCGGCGGGAATGTGAAGAGAGATTCTGTGGAGTTTTGGCTGGTTAAATCACGTGACATAAGGCAAACATCCCGGCGTCAAGAAAAGGTTACTAATGTGGCGTCTATTATTATGAGAAGTCTGTGGGTCTCATAAATAGGGATGGGTGCTGTCGGCGCTGTTCCTTTATGGATTGTAATTCCATAGAGTTTAGCCAGATATATGAATAAATAAGCTATATTACGATTGTATTTTATGACCTAAATGGCTTATAGCACTTTTATTACAACGCTGGAAGCATATGTAGCGTCATCTGTAGGTGACACCCCTAATAATAAAGAAAATGAAGGTAGTTCATTTTTTATATTTTTTTGTCATAACCAAATGTATACAAGCTATTTTTTATAAAAAAATCTTCATTTACTTGGACATAGGAATTAAAGAGTTAAATAAATTAAAAAAAAATTAAAACATTACCAATTTTGTAAAATGTTTTAGAATCAGTTTTTCTTTCTTCTTGAATGGCAACACTTTTTGAAATCCACGTTATCCTGGATTTGGAAAATTGGTAATGCTTTTAATATAATTGTTTGATTTAAAGATGTCAGCTTAAGTGACCGTTTTTGGGGTCCTTTAAGGCACTTTACCTTAGTGGGAATAACATCAGATCTCTATTATACATTATTTATATTGAAGAAAGCTATTTTAGTAACAATCTGACCCACCGAGTATGGGACCATGATAATAACCTTAAATATACTTAAAATTAATTTTAAACGATTTTAAATATTTCAACGAAAATGTTTTTAAACGATCCTAATGCTGAGGACCCCGCAGCTCTTAGTAGTGTACACACTCGCTTTTGTATGATTTTTAATTTTTAAATGGGTATCATAGAAATAAAAGTAAAATTCATTAAACTTTTCAACCGAATACTACACTGTAAAAAAAAAAAAATTGGGAAAGTTACAAAAATTTTTCTAGTAGAATTGTATTCCAAGAACTTTTTATGTAACGGCAACAATAAAAATTCATGTAACAGATACAGATTTGCACTTTCAATCAAACAAATTTTAAGGTTACTAAGAATTTCTTTGGGAAATCGTATTCCAAGAACTTTTTAAGTGACGATAACGAGCATTATAGATAAAATTTTAGTAAAGTTACCAAAATTTTAGTAAATTCTTTTGTAAAGTTACAGATGGTTTTAGTTTTGCTTACAAGTTTTGTAGATTGACATCATTTTCTTGTACAGTGTACACATAAAATTTTAGTAAGCATAAGAGATTTCGGATAATTTAGATTACTAAGATTACAGATTTTTTTTACAGTGTATCCTTACAAAAATGACTTTTAGAATTCTATAGAAAAAAGTTTATAGAATCCTATAGAATTATGGCCCATTTTTCTAAAAACTCGTTTAAAAGCTATAGAAATACAGTAAAACCCCAATAATTCGGATTAATTGGGACCAGACCCAATACGGATTATCCGGATAATTGGAAAAAAATGAAATAAAATAAAACATACATACAAAAAATCACCTTTATGTTAAACTTGTTGAATATTTACAGACAGTAAAAATGTTTAATTTGTATTAAAAGAGTTTTGAAATTTTCTGCTGTGCCAGTTTTCTATACATTTTGCGAGCCGTACGGTCGCGCATTCGCTTGACCATAAGTCGTTCGTTGGGTGCAGTTTAAATAAGAAAGTTTAAGGTATTCTTCCGAAAACTTTTTTTTTTTTAATTCAGAATACGACGATGAAACAAGTTAACGTTATGGAAATTAGCTTATTGTGTCTCAAACATGAAAAAAAAAAAAAAAAAAAAAAAAAAAAAAAAAAAAAAAAATACCAAACCAATCCGGATTATCCGGAGATTCGGATTTGCGGGGTCCGAATTCGCGGGGTTCTATTGTACTTGTAGAAGTTTGATAGAAATGTTTAGAGAGAGAAAATGTTTAATAGAAATTTCAGATCCACAGACATTTCTATTGAACTTCTGTTGATAATTCTATATCTTTAATACAAGCTTATAAAAAACGGTCCATAATTCTACAGGATTCTATAAAACTTTTTCCATGGAATTCCTAAAGCCGTTTTTGTAAGGATGAATTAATAATGTTTTCCTATTAAAGTCATTAGCATTAAATTAAACTTTCTTTATTATTAGTTGCAAAATTGGATTTTTTTTTTTTTATTCTGTACATATTATTTATGGTTATTAAAAACTTTTACGTACGCTTTATCTATGAATCCTATCTATTTCATTAAAATTTCCTAATATTTAAATCCATAAATTAACATTAGTACAATACAGTACAAATATCAATTTCTAGTGTCGATGTTATACATCAAGTTAAACTTTCTGCATTATTGTATTTCAAGAGTAGTTTCCATTATTTTGTACATATAATAGTTATTCTGCAAATATGTATTAACTAATACTTGTTTTTCCAGTATTTGACTCGTTTTTATTAATATTTCAGGTTGTATTAAAAAGTATTTTAGTGGACAGTATGGCGTCAACTAAAATATCACTAAAAAAGGCAGGAATGTTTGGATTTGTGCTTTTATTAGTAATTTCTTCTGTATCCGGACATGCCTGGGAGCGATCAGGTTGCCATAGAGTAGGTGAGTATTTGATAGTACACTGTTAAAAATTTTGCAGCATTCTGTCCAGTCATTTGACCATTTTTTGGAAAAACAATAACATAACCGTAATTTAATTGGATTCTGACCATAAAATGGGCAATAATATGTTCAGAATAGTGTAAAATGACGATTGTTTTATCGTTTTCAATAAAAACGGTCAAATGACTGGACAGAATGCTGCAGATTTTTAACAGTGTAGTGTTCAATCTTTTCATGAAGTTATTTATGTAATTCATTTGTACATTTTTTTCTATTTATTTTTAAGCACTATTCTTGTACAAATGGTCCTATTTTCATTATTCCTTTTATTTGGTAGAAAAGGCTAATTCTAGTCGTAATTGTGTATAAATGTCATTAGTATCCTATTTAATCTATTTTTCTTTGTGTCTGATTTTTTTTTATTTTATAGCCTGTATCTTATGTAAAAATTGGCTAATCGTCAAGAAAATTGCACATGTTATTAAGGTGCTAAGCGATAATTTAATGTTTTTTACATGGTTGCAGAGTCCCCACATTTTGTTTAAGTTGTTTTCATCGAATGCCGTAAAAGATTAATATCTCACCTTACATGTCAAATCAAAATACGGAATATTGGTAATAAAAGGATCTAAACTGAATGCGGTTAACAATAAGTAATTACCACAATAACACTCTGTTGTTTCAAACCACTGTCACTAAAATATGTCAAATGGGATGAAATAAATAAATATCAGTTCAAAAATGTAAGAAATAATACGTCGATGTCGGTTTTAATATTTTTTTTTATACTTGTTTTCTTTTTTTAACCATTTGGAAAATGATTGTTTACCTAATAATAACACATTGCTCAGTGGTGCACAAAACAGGAATTTTAATATACATTTGTACAATTAAAATAAACTAAAACTTTCAACGTTTCGCGCCGTCTTCTGCGGGCGTCTTCAGGAAAATATGATAATGGGAGGACTATGTTGCATCTTGATCGAGAGATAATATTTCTACTAAATTAAAATCTAAATGAATTAAATTTTTTAAAATGTTGCACCATACACGTGTGTAAAAATTGAAATATTGCAAGGAAATAAAAATTTTAAGATTTTATGATTTTATACCATATTTTTGGTATATTGTAGGATAAATTATCATTACATGGTTTATTTTCTCGCGCTATGATTTCGATGGATTCTATTATTTTACCTTGAACTGGGTTATTGCATGGAACTATGATTTTGGCCTCCTCAAAATTAATATGGCAACCCTTGTTCGCCAAATAAAAGCGAGAAAGGGCAGTATTCTGTTACAGTTCTGTTCTAATAGAAAAGTTACTTTGTACTCGGTTCGGAAGGAAATCAAACTTGACAGAAGCATCCTATCGCTACGCCAAGTATGATTATCACCAAGTTAGATGAAAACAGTGCCGAGAGCAACAACCAATCAGAGTGCGAGCTTGGGCTTGGAACGACGACGAAGGTGCTTGGAAAAAAAAATTACGCATCTTAAGTATATCTGAAACCTTGCGATGTCCGGATTTTATTAGTTTTCTGATCGGTCCATTTTCAATGTACAGAAATGGAATAGCTTTGTTGCCATGATGGCAAAAAAGTATTAAAAACTACACAAAAATGAATAACTCAAAAACCTTCAAACCAGATACCAGAAGAATTTTAATACTAACTTTCAATTATTTTATGCACGAAATTTTTACTATAACGAAAAATAACTATCCAATCCTTCTGGGGAAAAGTTAGAGTTTTTTAATGTTGCTTTTATAAACGACGTATAAATCCACCAACATTGCGTGATTCCTTTGTTTCCGAAAGCTGGAATTTTTCAGACCTAAAGTCATTGAAATTCCGTGGTCTACAGGAATCTTGTAAGAAGTTTTAATTATTTTAAAATATTAATTAAGGTCTATTTATGATTATTTTGTGTACACTGAGAAAAAAAAAATATGCCGCGTTCAACTAGAACGAATAGTTAGTCACTTTCTAAATACCTAAACTAGAAATATAGATGTCCAAACAATGCGAGTAGGGTAAACAACTAAGCTGAATAGGCGAAATGACTTGACATTTCTAGTCTCTTCTTTTATAGGCGACGAAACGACACTGAACCGTTTCAGTAGCGAGAAATTATCGCTTGATTTTAGGATAAATTTGACAACAAAGATATCGGAAAACGTACTTAAATTCTAGTAAGAGACTCTGGAACTCTCTAAGAAGTGGAACTAAAATTTATAAGGATGACATGGAACTATTTTTTCTAGAGCCATTACTTAGATTCTATATGCCAGAACCATATTTTTTTTCTCAGTGTAGGGAATGTTTGAATGTATTAATGGAGGATCAGAAACTCACGTTTATATTTACTAAATTTGAATCCATTTCAGTTACATGAATTTAACTTTTTCCCCCGAGTCTTTCATAACATTACTGTAAATTCTATGTGTTTTATTTTCGTATTCTTGCCATGCAATCAAGCCCGGACATGCCAAGTTACAAAACATATTACTCGGTGTGCAGATTATATATGAAAATAATTTTTAATTTAAGATTTTATTAGATATTTTTGTGTTTAATATATATTTTTTAGATTGCTTATTTATACGATTATTCAAAAAAAAAAAAAAAGTTAACTATTTGGATGTGCCAATCCCCAAACATTCTGTTATTCCATGCATGTTAATATTTCTAAAAGTAGTTACACAGGTTAATACTTCAATATTATTTATTCTATACTACATCCACTTTGATTATCATCTTAAATTTTTTGTTCAGTCAATTAATAGCGAAGTAAATACGAGTAATAAGTAAACGAGTTAATAACGATCTTGACATTTATCAAAATCAATACCTTTTCGTTCTTTTATTGTACATTAGTTGTTTGAGAATAGCCGGCTTAGCAAAACACGAGTTCTCATCGCTGTACACACTGTAAAAAATATTCAAGAGGTTACTAAAATTTTTTAAATAAATTTGTATTCCACAAAATTTTTTAGTAACCATTCCAAACTTTTTTTTGCAGGCGAAACAATCATTTCTTTCGTAAACTGAACAAAATTTTTTTTTGTATAACTAACTTAAAAATTTTTAGTATGAGTCAACAAGCAAATTTTAGTAACAGCTTCAAAATTAATTTTAGTAACCATTACGTTTGCCCGAAGGGCAGCAGCTTCCTTTGAGCTGGATCCAGTGGGTAAGAAGACAGGCATATGCAGAGGAAAATTTTCGGCAAAGCCGCAATAGATGGCAGCATCAAATATTGCCACTTGTTCTATTTTGACAGGATTTTCATAATCCCTTTATTTATCAAGTATTTACACTGCATACACTCGGTGCGTATTTGGCGGCGTCCAGCATCGATCCCGGGACCTTTCAGCCTGGAGTTCGGTGCTATGACCACTAGGCTATCTCGGCCACAGCAAGTGAGTTTTAGTAATAGCTTTAAAAATATAAAACTATTAATTGTATTCGTTGCTAGCTTTTTTCTAGTAATTCCTACAGATATTCTTGTAACCGAGTGAGATTACAAAAAAAAATTTTTAGTAATTACAAGGATAACTAAAATATTTTTAGTAGATCGACCCTTTTTTTACAGTGCAAGACGCCAATGAACAACTGAACTACGAAAAATTGAAAAAAATATACAACGATCGCTGTCACAGCGCCGCTCTCCGGAGGGATATTTCTAAATTCAAAGAGAACCTACTGTTCATAGCCACAAAAAAATTTATTCAATTCTATACATAACTTTTGTATTAGCTGCATGGTAGAAAATTTTTAAACACTTTGCAACAAAGATAAAACGTGTTTATGAATTCGGTTTGTCTGTCCGTACTCTAACTCCCGTAAATGTACTCGGACTATCTTGGACGCTGTTGACGTTTACCCTAGCACGAACCCTATTTCAAATGAAGTTTGTAGCATGAAAAGTTTTATTACAGGGACAGTCAAAACTTTACCGTTACGGTACGGAACTATGGAAAAAAATTGGTTGAATGGAAATTGGAATGAATTTTAAAAATGTTACACCCGATGAAATGTATTAAAATTTATAAGCATTGACAAATTTCACTAAAATATGCGATGAAAAAAGTAGCTATTATTCATTTAACACAAAAAATTTCCATTACATATAATGGTTAAGGATGGAATTTTGTGCGACATATTTTAATTATATTAAACTATTTTATGGATAATAAAATTGAAATATGTCGCTGAGGCTTAATATAAGTTATACGATATAGTCGTGCTTAATACCGAGTGCATAGCATTTACAGATATACACAAAATTTTTCAAATAGCATATTCATTTTAAGTACTGTATATGCATCCGATGATGGCTGACGGATGGAGGAAATGCATTTTAATTATTATATGTGCTTCTAAGTTTCCCTAAATCTATACATAATATATGGTGTGTATAAATGCTATAGTTGATATAGAGGGCTACACAAAAGTGCTTGCAAACGCTACTGAATATGAGAGTAAATTACTCAAATGAGGTTTTTAAATAAGTTATGCATTTTTATGCTGAACTGCAATCATTTTACTAAGAAAAATTTGTAGAATATGGATAAAATGATATACAGGACCACGCAAAGAATTGGAACACAAAAATAAATTATGATCTGTAGATTTGCAGAATATAATTTTTTTACAGTAAAACGTTAAAAAATTTATTATTTTAATTAATTTATTTTACATGCATTTCCAATACGGACGCATTTTATCAAATAAATAAAAAATGAAACGCGTATATTTTCAGAAAAAAATATAAATCATGGGGTAAGTAATAATAGATAGAATCATGATTAATTTAATAAATAAAATATATTTTCATTATTCAGCAAAATCGTTTGCACAGATGACACTTAAACATTAAAAGAAAATTGTATTGTGGATTTTTATTTTTTGTAAAGTGGCAACAAAAGAATTGTAAACAAATAAAATTAATTGTTAACTTTGTTATATAAATGAAAAATTAAAAGAATTGAAACGTGAAGTTGTTGCCTCGATTCAAGCTCTTTATAAATGTACTAAAGCAAAGTTGGCCGATTCAGAAACGACAAACGGACCTTAACCATTTCTTACTTTACCATTTGGATCTAAAATAGTGTTACGTTCTTATTTGTGGACCGAAAAAGATTTAGTAAACGGGACTTTAGACTTTGTTGCACGTATTAAAGAAAATCACAAGCCACCAGACCAGATATCACGAATAATCATGGATAAATTTGAATACTACAATAATTTAACTTATAAGAATTGGTGCGTACCAATTCCCCCAATAATTAAATTCTAGAAAAATGGAAACATAAATTGCTCAAGGAAAGAATTTCTTCTGCAGTT
Source organism: Maratus speculifer (assembly GCA_964019185.1). Classification (NCBI taxonomy): domain Eukaryota; kingdom Metazoa; phylum Arthropoda; class Arachnida; order Araneae; family Salticidae; genus Maratus; species Maratus speculifer. The sequence goes on from OZ025302.1 coordinate 93,596,279, forward strand.
AGCTTTTGCTGTTACAATTCATAAATCCCAAGGTTTAACATTAGATAAAACAGTTATAGATATTCAGGATATATAGACACCAGTTGGCTTAAAAACGTTCGTAACGTTGTCGAGAGTGAAAATCCTTCAAAATTAAGCATTCAATAGGAAATTTTCCTTACGAAAAATTCTACAATATCAAAAATTCTGATACGCTAACATGTATAAAAACGAAGAAATCAGAAAAAAAAGTTTTATAGTTAAAAATTCATAGTATCAACGAGAGCAGATTTCAAATGTTTTTCCTGAAAATAGGATTTTGACGAAGTAACTTTCTTCAAGCTCTCTTCAAATATATTATTCTAAAATAGCTATCAAAGATTATTTGATGTTAATTACAAAGATTTGAAACATACATATTTCAAACAACTTTAAAAAACACCAGTGGTTACTGGAAATTGTAAAAACATCGTTAACACTAGAACGGCGGTAGGGGTCATTTTGACACCTGAGCACTTTCGTCCTTGGATCACTTTTGTTTGGTTGGAAGAAATCGTTTGAAATTTTTTGACTTTTCCTAAATAGATAACATATATTTCTTTTAAAAAAATCAGCATTCTAGATTTGTTAGTTTTTGAAATATTTGCATGTATTCCTAGAACGGCGGACGGGGGTCATTTTGACCCCTTTGTTAAAATAATCTTTGTACGCGAAGCATTGTGAAACCATGAGAAAAATTCAGTGATAAGCTTTTTTTCGGATGCATTTATACTGTCTCCCAGAGAAATACAAACCAGGGTGGTCACACTATATTGTTATTTCTAAGATAGTTGTTTTCCTTTGTTAGCTTTTTTCCATTATTTTGAAGAAAATATTTCAAAAAAAAAAGCAGGTGCAGGGGTTTTCATACTTACATTTCTTTTCACAAATAGACAAATGTATTTTCGCATTTGTTACTTTTGTTAGTTCAGATTACTCGCAGCAGGTGGTAACCGTAGGGGAGGGATTTTATGATTTGAGTACGAATTCCATTGTTCCTAAGGCAGGCAGTTGAACGTATATCTTCCCGCTTTCATCGACAAAAGGGTGTCAATTTTTTGCCCATAATCCCTTTCTTTGCACCTGTCTGTTTTCGTTCTCGCAATAAAATAAATATAGATGACGCCGGTGAAATGAATCCAGGTCCCTGTGTGGAACGCGCGAATACCAGTGACAGTTTGGCGGGAAATTCTGCCGTCACATTCATTATCGCCTTACTTTTATTCTGTGGATGATACGCTGAAACATAAACTCTGTCGTTTGCTGATATTCTGACTTTTTTCCATCTTATTTTCAAATTTTACAAAATATGTCTTATAAGCGAAAAAGAGGTCTTACTAATGAAGAAATTAAAAAATTGTTGCAGGAGCTCTCTGAAAATGAGTCTGACGGAGGTGAAAATGATAATTTTTCTGTAGAATCTGAAGATGAATTTCATACACAAACTATTAGTGAATCCGAGGACAGTGATGTGAACGAAGAACAGCTAAGCAGAAATAAACGAAAAAAAGCGGATCAGGGTATTATCAAAACTGTTCTCACTGCCCCTGATAACACTATCTGGAATGAAATAAATTCTAAAAATTCAGCTTGCGGCCGTGTTCCTGCTTATAATGTTCTAAAAGAAACGGCGGGACCAACATCTTTTGCAAAGACTCGTGTTTTTGAGGACAAAATGTCTAGTGCTTTCAAGCTTTTCATTGACGATGCTATCTTGTTGCATATAAAGAAATGTACAGAATCAGAAGCTCATCGACAACGTGGAAATATCGACTGGAGTTTATCTCTAGCTGAGTTAGAGGCTTTTGTTGCTATATTATATATTCGTGGAGCAACAGGAGCAAAGGGTTTAGATTTATATTCATTGTGGTCTGAAGCATGGGGCATACCATTTTGCAAAGAAACTATCTCAAGAGATAGGCTCAAAGAAATAAAAAGATTTTTGAGGTTTGACGAAAAAACAACAAGATCTAGTCGATTACAGACTGATAAATTTGCTCTTGCATCTGAAATGTGGAATAAATTTATTGAAAATTGCAAAACATGCTACCAACCAGGACAAAATATTACAGTTGATGAACAATTGTTCCCATCTAAAGCTAGATGTAAATTTACGCAATATATGCCAAATAAACCTGATAAATTTGGAATAAAATTTTGGTTATCTGTTGACGTTGATACTAAATACCTCTTGAATGGATTTCCTTATCTAGGAAAAGATGAAACAGCAAATCCTCAATTACGTTTATCTGAAAATGTTGTCATGAAATTAACAGATCCCCATCTAAACAAAGGGAGGAATATTACGACAGATAATTACTTTACTAGCATCAAATTAGCTGAAATGCTAAAATCTAAAAATACAACTTTGGTTGGCACAATGAAAAAGAACAGAAGAGAAATTCATATAGCTTTGAAAAATATGCGCAGTACTCTTTATTCATCGAAGATAGTGGAACATGATAATATGACACTTACCATCTATCAAGCCAAACGAAACAAAAGTGTTTTTCTATTGAGCTCATTACATTCTACTGTAAAAACTGAGGACAGCCTGAAAAAGTTGCCAGATTCAATAGATTATTACAACGCAACAAAGTGTGGTGTGGATGTTCGTGATCAGACGTGCCGAAAATACTCCGTTAAATCTGCTTCTAGACGATGGCCTGTACATATCTTTTTCAATATTTTGGATCATGCAGCTTTGAACGCCTGGATAATTTATAAAAGTGTAACAGGCAAGCCCATCAGTAGAAGAGATTTTCTATTGAAATTAGGAGAGGAATTAAGAATGGTTCTTATGGCTTCAAAACTCCCAAAGATTCTTCCTGAATCTTCAGAAAAAACAAACGAAAATAAAGTGGATATAAAGAGAAAAAAGTGTCAAGTATAGAAATGCAATGGTAACAAATCTCAAGAATTTTGTGCATCGTGTTCCAAAGTTGTGTGCGGAAAATGCACTGGAAAAATTGTTAAAAATTATTTTTGTATCAATTGCATTAATGTCTAATACATGTACGGGACTATGTTAAGTATTAAAAAAATTCAAACGAAATGCTTTAGATATAAACCATTCAGCTACATTTATAATGAAATAAAGGAAACAACAGAATACGTTTCTCATTTATTGGATTCAGAGTGTGGTTCATTTGGCGAGTAAGTAGATTTAAAAAAAAATATTATTTTAAAAATTGTGTTTTATTTTAGTTAACATTGGTTTTAATTTTTGAAAACATTTATTTTAAACCATTTTTTATGTCAATGAGTTTTTTGAGTAGTTTAGTATGTACCAAATTGATCGCCTTGCAGCCGTTACATACACAGTACTTTAAAAATTAAATAAAATATCGAGTAATATTAACTATAAATTATGAAATACAGGGAAATTACATATTTGTCACAATCTATGCCATTTAAAATTGTTTTAGCATTGTTATTTCAGTAGTTTCATCAAGGGGTCAAATTGACCCCTTCCGCCGTTCCAGTAGGTAAAATTTTGCCGCCGTTCTAGTGTTAAAAGAGCTTTTAGTTGAAAATTTAAAATATTTTGTAAAAGTTTGCTTCGAAAATATTTTATTAGGCCAGTCTTACATCATAAATAAAAAATTAAATTGCGCCAAAACATAAAATAACGTTTTTGTTTAATAAAGATGCAAAAATAATATTAAAAAATATTTTTACTTTCAAATATCTGTTTTATAAAATAATGCTTCGCGAATTCAAACAAAGCATGGCTTTTGCTAGTTTTAAGAGTGTTTTAGTTTAAAATACGTTTTAGCTAAATACTCGCATGTAACAAAAGCACTAGGTAAAGTACAGGTGGCTGAACAAGAGTAATCCAGCTCCATGTTTCCATCTATTAGTATAAATTGTTGAAAGAGAAATTTCAACCTGCTAGGCATTTTCTTGCTAAACTAAATTTCAAATTACATAGTATATTTATCAATCGACTGATCAAATACAGGGCTGTTGAAAAGTATTGGAATACATATTTAGTTATAGATAGTAACCTTATTTCTCTTAATAACGAAGTTTTATTAAAGATTTCAGGAAGTGTTGGAAAGCGTTTTACAATCTATGCTTAACGCATGATTTTTCTTGATGACTTCTGTTTAATTTATTTATTAATCAATTATTAATCAATAATTTTTTTAATTTATAATATATATGCTTAACTATATGTATTGTTTCAATACAAACAACATACGTTTGTAATTGGGCTAATTTAATTGGGTGAATTAAAACATATCGTAATTTAAAATTATTTTAAAAACTATAAAATTTTAGTAAATGTAATTGATTTCAAACAAATTCCCCCCGAAATCAATTTTTGTTTCTTTTCGAAGGTGTAAAAATAGAAAATTTGTTGTGTTCTTATACGAGTGATTTTTCGATAAAATCGAAATTGATTTCTCATATTGATGTCATTGCCTATATGATTAGTGGAATTTAAGGATATGTTTTTTGTTGGTTTTGTGAACTTTTCATATCAAAATAAAAATCAATTTGATGCAACCGAATTGTAAAAAAGGCTAAATAAAATTATATTTCGGTTCTTAAATAACAGATTAGTATATTCAAATAATCCTTAAAAAAATTTTCTCGAATAATATATTTATGCTAAATTATAGTAACTTTTTCGGCCCTGGTGATGACAAATGTTTTCCTTACATTTAAAATGTTTTAAACAATAGATAACCCTTTGCAGATACGTAAAATTCTCATAATCATATCTATGTATTGTCATAATCACTTATGTTTTTTAAAATATACATATAAATACGTAAAAGTTGTTGCAAAAATAGATATTATTAATTTATTATTTACCTTAGATCTTTCGAATGGTCTCGCATTCATTTTCAAAGGATGAAAAGAAGATAATTGATATATAAAGAATATTGATATATAATTTTAAGTATTTATATGTATATTAGGTAGCTTTCATTACAAAAAGTAAAAAGCTACTTATTGCAGCCGTCCGGAGGAAAGCACTTCCGGAAAATTTTGGTATATTTTCACCGATCATGACCCCCCGACCCCAAAACCACCCTCCGTTCAAATGTTGACATATATATATATATATATATATATATATATATATATATATATATATATATATATATATATATATATATATATATATATATATATATAACCATATATATATATATATATATATATATATATATATCTGATTTTTGTCATGCGATAACTAACGTATTTATGAACCGATTTGAATGAAACTTGGTATGTACATAGTACATACAAATGTCTCGACCGAGTTCGTTGGTCAGCATCATCCGCCATTTTGTTTCAAAATGGCAGCCATTTTAAATTTTTAAAAAAATTTTAAAATTAAAATTAAATGCGAAAAAATTAAAAGTTGAAAAATATTTTTCTTTTACGTGTTAGAACTTAAACAAAGATTCCAGAACACTTTTTATTTTGTCTATATCGTAAAAAATGATTGAGTTATAGTACTTTGAATTTTTCTTATGGCTGACATTTTGAAACGATCTGATTTTTGTCACGTAATAACACACGTATTTATGAACCGATTTCAATGAAACTTGATATGTACATAGTACATACAAATGTCTCGACCGAGTTCGTTGGCCAGCATCATCCGCCATTTTGTTTCAAAATGGTGGCCATTTTAAATTTTTTTTAAAATTTTAAAATTTAAAATTAAATGCAAAAAAATCAAAATTTGAAAAATATTTTTCTTTTACGTGTTATAACTTAAAACAACGATTCCAGAACACTTTTTATTTTATCTATATCTTACAAAATGATTGAGGTAAAGCATTTTGAATTTTTCTTATGGCTGACAGTTTGAAACGATCTGATTTTTGTCACGTGAAACACGCGTATTTATGAACCGATTTCAATGAAACTTGGTATGTACATAGTACATACAAATATCTCGACCGAGTTCGTTGGCCAGCATCATCCACCATTTTGTTTCAAAATGGCGGCCATTTAAAAAATTTAAAAAAAATTAAAATTTAAAATTAAATGCGAAAAAATTAAAAGTTGAAAAATACTTTTCTTTTACGTGTTAAAACTTAAAACAGCGATTCCAGAACACTTTTTATTTTGTCTATATCTTAAAAAATGATTGAGTTAAAGCACTTTGAATTTTTCTTATGGCTGACATTTTGAAACGATCTGATTTTTGTCACGTGATAACACGCGTATTTATGAACCGATTTCAATGAAACTTGGTATGTACATAGCACATACAAATGTCTCGACCGAGTTCGTTGGCCAGCATCATCCACCATTTTGTTTCAAAATGGCGGCCATTTTAAATTTTTAAAAAAATTTAAAATTTAAAATTAAATGCGAAAAAATTAAAAGTTGAAAAATATTTTTTATTTACGTGTTAAAACTTAAAACAGCGATTCCAGAACACTTTTTATTTTGTCTGTATCTTAAAAAATGATTGAGTTATAGCACTTTGAATTTTGCTTATGGCTGACATTTTGAAACGGTCTGATCTGAACGATCCATCATGTTACTTTAAAATGGCATACACTTCATGATATCGTGGAATTTGGTGACTCTCTAAATCGCTTAAAATAAAACCAGGTTGAATAAAAGATGACTAATTTCTAAAAATTCCTATTAATATTCAGTATTGACAAAAACTAGTATTTAATCTTATAAAATCACTAATTTTATAAGATTATTTCCACTAATTTGAGCTTAGTATTTTTGAACAATGTAACTTACTTTAAAATAAATAAATAAATATATAAGTATATGAAAGCTACCTCTTCCTTCCGGCATTGCCGGAAGGACTTTTTTAAGATTTACATTAATAACAAGGTGTAAATTCCATCAAGACACTGGTCTTAATACAATGATTTGACTCACTTATGTTTCAGCACTAAGCAATAAAAGTTTTCTTAATTGTTAGCAAATCATTGGCCTTTATTTCTAACATATACCGTGTATAAGACGCACTTTTTTTTCCAAAAAATTAGGGCAAAACTCCTAAGGTGCGACTCCTAGGTGCGTCTTATACACGGAATAATTTTTTACTGTTGAAGGCAGTCGAACGATATACATAAGAAACAAGAAATTATTCAAAGAAAATATTGAAACTTGGAAAATGTTACTTAATTGAAGTATTACTGCATATTTATTTCGTTCCTTGCAGTTTTTTTATACAACAGAGCTAATGACATTATCTAAACGCTAATTAGCAATTCTCTCTACCGTCACTCATTCCTATTTCCCGTCATTCTCTTACAACTCGAAGTCTAAAAATGCATTTTCGTCTTGTTTTCTGGTCTAGTGTAATGTTTGTTTCGACTTTTTTTTTTTTTTTTTTTTACTGAAATTCGTTTGGTCATTTTTCATTAGCGTATCAAATTTATGGTGCGCCTTATATACGAGATTTTAAGAAATCGCCATTTTTACTTGTAAAGTAGGGGTACGCCTTATACACGCGTGCGCCCTTTACACGAGTAAATACGGTATTTCACTCTTTAAATTTAAATCAGGGATTCCTATTTCGAATTAGTAATTTGTAATAAAAGATACAAAATGCTATTTAATATTTATGTTTAATCTGGTTGTAATAAATTATCGAAACGTCTTAAAAAATTCTTTTTTAGACTATTGTTATATGAAAAACACGTACAATAATTACATTGTTAGGTTTTTGTAAAAATTCATTAAATTTCAGTAAACCGTAATTTCTGTGATTTCCACAGCTATTGTTAATTTTGTTAGCGTAAAAGCAATTTCCCCCCCAAAATTGGGAACAAAAATTCAGGACTGAAAGGCTTAAAAAAATCAAAATATTTTACATAAAAATACTTTTTCTTTTTATATAATCAAAGGTCAAAAGCAAAAGTTTATATAACCGCCTCTTTTCGTATTATATTTTTTTACGGAATAAGAAATTAGTGTTACCTAAAGAACAAAAAATTCGTGAAATATTTAAATGTCATAATCAGAATCCAATTGTTTGTCACTGGACGTCAAAAGGAATAATTATTTTCACCACAATATTGCCCTTTTAGGTATGAAATCTTGAACGATACAGATTATTATTTGCCACAACAAAGATTATTTGTTTATCCAAATTGATCGTATTTTGATTATCTCTGAATGCATTAAGAAAATCGGATTAGTTCTGGAGGTATATTAAAGAAATCAAAGGATGTAAAAATAATTAATTATTTCTCGGCAATATGTTTGAAGTTATCCGTTGCTCTGATATTTATCCGAGATTGGCACATCATCCTACGTTACTATCTATTCTGTAAATAAAAAAACCGCAGCCATCTGAATACAAAGCCTACGTTCTGATACAAAATGGCGGCTATAGTAGGCGGATTTATTTCAGCGATTGTGTGTTCTTTTGAAATTAATATCGACATGCTTTTAAACTATTCTTCGTCTTATTTTTTATGATATAAAGTGAAGAATACTTTTAAGAATTGTGATTTTAAAATTTATCTAGTCAAGAATGATACTTTCTTCTATGGTATACTGTAAAGAAAATAAGGTAATCATCTGAACACAAAGGTTACATTCTAATACTATAGCGGCTATCGTAGATGGATTTATTTCAGTGATTGTGTGTTCTTTTGAAATTAATACCAATGTTCTTTTATAGTTTTCTTAGTCTTATTTCTTTGTTATATAAGGCGCAGAATATTTTTAAGAATTGTGGTTTTAAATTTTATTTATTGGAGAATGGCATCTTCCTTCTACTTACTATCTATGCTGTAAAGCAAAAATAGCAGCCATTTGAATACAAAGCCTCTTTTATACGAAATGGCTGTTATAGTTGGCAGATTTATTTCTGTAATCGTATTGTCTTTTGAAATTAATTCCAATATACTTTTAACGTATTCTTAATCTTATTTCTTTGTGATATAAGAATACTTTTAAGAGTACCTTTAAGAAATTGTCAAGATTTGTTCCGTCCATAAATTGAATTCATTTACTAAACTTTGAAAAGATTGCAACTAAATGTTATAAAAGATAAAACTGCAAAATCAAAACAAACATTGATGTATTCATATTTTAAACTCTGTAATATTTAACTTTTGTTTATACTTAAATACTTATACTAATATGAAGAACAAATTTTAGTAACATTGTTACATTACATAAATTTAGATTTAAATATTATCTCCTTTAAGAGACCATCACTCGGATCGACCAATTTTTAATGGAACGGAATGTGGTCGATTTAAGGAGGTTTTACCATATTTGTTGATTTTTTTTAAAAAATAAGCATGTGTCATTTTTTGTATATCCTTCAACATGGCTTATAACCCCCCCCCCCCCCAAAAAAAAGGTGTCAGGGAATAAGTTAAAACAAATATAGAATTTCTCCCCATAAAAACCATATTTCCCTTGCGACGCGTATACCCCACCTGGGGATCTACTGCTATAAGTCGTTTTCTCAATATAATGATCTTTGTACGTCAGATAAATCCTTTCGAGTCCAAAGTTTTTTCAATTTTTAGAAATACATTTTACGTTAATAACATTAACACTAACTATCCAAATAGATTAATTAGAGTTTAACAAATACTTCACTGTCTGAAATATAACGAATGTTGTTCTGCATACTATTCAATGATTATTCATAAGACAATAGGCTAAAGAAGAGCTTGTGGAGATGGTTAAAAAATATTATATTACAACAAGATTTAACTGATGTTACAACTTTCTAATAATTTTGCGCTTTATTACAATTGATTCTTTAAGAAAAGTAATCTTCATTTTAAATTTAATCTGTGAAATATGTGTTTAAAATAAAAGAATAACAAATTTTGCAAAGAGAATTTAGCAAATATTTATTATTACTATTATTACTAAATGCATAAACGTTAATGAAATCATATAGTAAATGCATAGGCACATATTAACATTGCTAAATGTAAACACCCTCATAGCATGCATGGTCACAGTGACGTCACAATGACGTCACTGTGAGTCACTTTGGTTATATCACATCTGTGGCCAAAATGTCACCACTCAGTGACGTCACATTGTGAATGAGATGTGACTTTCTTAAAAATTTTTAGAAAATTACAAATATTCTTCAAAACATGTTATTTACTTTAAAAAACATGTTTCTGGCAATTTAAATATCGTCGCTTTTGTTATAGTTTCGTCACAATGTTAATGTCAAAGTAGTCACAAATGACACATTTTTCACAAATTTGTCACACCGTGACTTTACAATGTGGTCACAATGTGACGTCACAAACGAGCTCTAAAACGGCCATAACGACTTCACGTTTTAGTCACTGTGACTTCACATCGACTTCACGTGACGTCACATCGACAATCGATGGTCACAAAGTCACAATGTAACTTCACAACGACGTTGCAGTGACGTCACCATGACTTATGAGTTAGCTTCATATGTGGAAATAGGATGAATAAGTTTTGAAATACTTATTTTTGTTACAAAAATTAAAAAAAGATGTTTGCAAATAATTTTATTCTATTTAAAGCTTCTTTATTAAAAAATATAAGATTTTATGTTTATGGAAACATATTATTTTAACCAGATATTTTAAATAAGGAAACAACGCAGATTAAAGTGCAATTAAAATCACTACCTTTAACAACCTAATCCAAATTATTAATAATCAAGTGTTCTATGTCAACAAAATAAATAATTAATGTATTAAACTTTATAAAGTTAATGGAGAATTGATGTTTTATAGCATGTTTTTGAGTAGCTAATTAAAATCGTTCTAAGAACAATAATAATTAAAAAGCAACCATGAAAAAAAATTTTCCATACCTTTTTTATCATCGAAGTCATTCGTTCTTTTTGTCGCAAAAACTAAATCCGATAATAATTAAAGTGGTAAAGACCAAATCATTTCACAGTCAAAGCCCCATTAATTTTCTCGGACTTATATTTTGCACTTGGAAGAGCTGTAGTAGACCTTTTTGTTTAAATTGTTAAATCCGTATCAATACGAAACAATCCACAACTGCCATAAATTCCCGCCAACTAACTTCTTGCGTCTATCATCAATTTAAAATATTTCTGTTTACGTTTATTTATTCTTTCCACGGAGTAAGAAACCACGGAGTAATTTTCATACTCAGTGATCCTTTCGTTTGCAGACGATTTTAAATTTCCACGCGCATGGCCGTTTTGTTTTTTCTTTTTCTATACAGTATTTTAGGAACTTAAATATGCAATAATTTTATGAGTGTGTCTTTGATTAATTTTTTTTATTTAAAGAATTTTTTAATGTATTTTTACCTTTTATTTTTATTAGTTTCAAAAGAAATCAAGTTAAAATAAATTGTAAAACCGTTTTTTGGAAATTTATAATATTCATAGGTAATTAGAATTCATTAGGGACTAGAATTCATTAGAATTCATGCTATTAGGGACGTTATTTGCAGTAACATTACAGTGACGTCACAAAAACTTTTTCAATTGACAGAAAAGTACTTTTTCCATTAAATAACATCTTTTGAAGAATTTTTGTAATTTTTTTTTAATTTTCTAAGAAGGTCGCATTTTAGTCACAATGTGACTTCACTTAATGGTGGCCATTTGGTCACAGATGTGACGTGACGTACGTTATTTGCAGTGGCATTAAAGTGACGTCACAAAAACCTTTTCAATTGACAGAAAAATATTTTTTCCATTAAATAACATCTTTTGAAGAATTTTTGTATTTTTTTTTTAAATTATCTAAGAAGGTCACATTTAAGTCACAATGTGACTTCACTGAGTGGTGGCCTTTTGGTACAGTGACGTCACAAAAACTTTTTCAATTGACAGAAAAATATTTTTTCTATTAAATAACATCTTTTGAAGAATTTTTGTATATATTTTTTAATTTTCTTAGAAGGTCACATTTCAGTCACAATGTGACGTCACTGAGGGGTGGCATTTCGGTCACAGAAGTGACGTCACATTTCAGTCGCAATGTGACGTCACTGAGGAATGGCATTTTGGTCACAGATGTGACGTGACCACAGTGACTCACAGTGACGTCACTGTGACGTCACTGTGAACATGCATGCTATGTGGGCGGGTAGTTAAAAAAAATAATACTCCATTAAAAGACATGTACTATTAATAGTATACTAGACCAAAAATGGTTAATACTGCCAATAAATATTAATTCCGAGAGATTGGGCACACATGTACAAAAAAGTTCGGATTGCTCGGAGTGTGTATTAGTAAAAAATAAATTATTTGATGTGAAAATCAAAGCCGGTTACTTAAAAAACTCTTTAACCCATTAACGCCCAGCGTCCTCTTTTGAGGACGGTTACAAAAACAGCAAGAAAATGGTTTTCCCACCAGTAAAGAGAAAGATAAGTATTAACCTTCTTTCACGAGACAGAATCCCCGATAAATTTAGATAAAAGTTCATTTGATTTTAAAAGTGGTGGGAAATACAAAATTTAAATTTTAGCGAAGAAAATAATTCGGGCGTTAATGGGTTAATAGTAAATTACCTAATTACGATAAAATAAATGATTTTGGCAAAAGAAAGCAGCGAATAACTTTCAGTATCTACAAACATTTCCGAGAAACATTCTCGAAAGAGATCCGCCATCAAATATTCTAGAAGTATTTATGTTTTGTAATACTCTAATTTAGCACTACTTCAGTCATCAAACAATGCATCTCAATTTATCGCAAAAAAATTCTCCCAGATAAATTAATTTGTACATATCGAGAATTTCGTTATGAATTCTGTCATTGAAAGTCAAAGAGAATGTTTTTTTTCGGCGGGATATTGCTCTTAAACGTGCAAATCAGGAATAATGCTTTTAGAAAAGTTTCAGATTACGTTTTCTTTAATTAGAATGACAAACTAATCAGTGTTGAATGACTGTTTTAGTAATATGAGACTAAACTAAAGTAACTGGATTGTTTCTAGAGGTATATTAAAGAGCATAAATGGCTATGAACAGTTTTAATGTTTTTGTGCAAACCTGATATAAATAAACTCGTTCGTTATTACAATATTTATACGAAAAAGTAAAAAAAGCATAAAAATGATTCTAAAATGTTTTCGTATCATGTTCAATGTTCCTTTAGTTTGAAATTTTCCAAATGTAATTTTTTAATCAAGTCACCTTAATATGCAATTTTTACTTTCTTCTATCTTCAACAGAAGAAAGTATTGTTATCAAAATCTTTTTCGACTTCCGGTTTTTGAGGGATTTAAACGTTTTAGAAGTCAGAGATTCCAAAAAACATGTCTATACAATGTCTGTCGGTCAGTCCGTGTGTCGCCATTGTATCATGGAAAAATATATGAAGATTTGCATGGAATTGAACCAAAATTTTTGTATCAGTGTTTGGCTATGATTAATAGGTCCTCCCTGAATCTGTAAAAAAATCTGCCTGAAGAGGGTGCTGTAATAAGGATGCCTATGCATTTTTCATTATTGTACCATCGACAAGTGTATGATTTGTATATTTTTGGAGTATGGAGCATGTTTTCTTCAATTTTGAAATGTTGCGCAGCAAGGGGGCACTGTAATAGCGATTTTTCTGCCACTTTCATTATTGTTCCATCAAAAAGTGTATGAAGTTATGCATAAATATGAACCAAATTTTTTGAGTGTGTGTTTGGTTATGGTTAATAGGTCCTCCCTGAATTTGAAAAATAATCTGCCGGTAAAGGGTGCTGCAATAGAGATGCTTGTGCCATTTTCATTATTGTACCATAGACAAGTGTATGAAGTTATGAATAGAATTGAACCAATTTTTTTGTGCATTTTTTTTGCTATGATCAGCAAGTCCTCCTGCAATTGGGAAATATTTCGCCTGAAAGAGACGTTTTAACAGCAATGTCTGTGCCATTTTCATTATTTTATCATCGAGGAGCATATAATGTTATGTGTAGAATCGAACGAAATTTTGTTTTTTCATGTTTTTGGTTATAGTCAGCAGATCTTCTTTAAATTCGGAAATGTTCCGAAGTACAAGAGTTCTGTGATATTGTTTTTTGTATCATTCTTCGTAGATCTATTGTTCTTCGTCTGGTGTAGAGACGGGAATTCGTGCCTTGCTAAGCAGGCTGTTTGTAAACAACTGATGACAACAAAATAAGGAAAAGCTATTTCTTTTAATAAAGATTATTATTATTATTATTATTATTATTATTATTATTATTATTATTATTATTATTATTATTATTATTATTATTGTTCCAATTAATTGACTGAAGCAGAAATTTAAGATGAAAATCATAGTTGGTACAGCATTTAACTTATAATATTGAAGTATTACCATGTGTAACTGCCTTTTGAAATATTAAGATGTATGTATGAGATAGAAGAAAGTTTTGTAATTGGCACATCCGACTAGTTTCAGATTAAAATCATAATCATTTGAACTCTTTGAAAATTTTATCAGTTACAAACATAACGGTTTCAAACCTGCATAAAAACTTTGTGCAAAAAATATAGATATTTGATAGAACATTAGTTAAATCTCGATTCGCATTTTAAAACGCAATCCGGCCAACAAGTCATATCTTGGTGGGAAACATCTAAACATTCGATTTTGCAGTTGCCTCATAGGTTTACCTTTATATTTTCCTGCTCCCAATATTCCATGCTTTCAGACTTTTGGTTGCAGGAAAGCAAAATGATAAGCGCGCGAGTCAACAGTTAAAATCGGATTTTAAAGTATTTTTCACCAAGATATGGCATGGCAGACCGACAGCGTATTAATGTGTGAAACAAGATTTAACTTATCCTAGATTTTCATCCAAGAACCCGATGAAGTGATTGTATGTGCAGTGGCCTCCCGGTCTATGAACTAAATGAATCTTACTTCTCACATAACTGAATAGAATGACAAATTCTGAAACTTCACAGAGCCAAACTAAACTGAATTTACTAATATTTTAACACAATGTAACTGATTGGTAAAGTTATCATACGAATTGAATATTTCCAACTGAGCGAAAAATTGCCCAGGCCGGGAATCGAATCCGGATACTTGGCTTACAAGGCCAATGCTTTACCTGTTAAGCTAACCGGGCGATAACCGGCTGGGATATTTCGCTCAGATAACCTTATTGGCCATAACATCTGGTCTGTCATTTAGACAGCTCGGCAGAATAAGCCGCAGGTAATGGAACTCCATAGAACGATGGATACGTAGATATACTAATATTTTAGCACAATCTAATTAGATTGTGTTAAACTGAATTTACTCCAATTCTTAAATCTCATAAGTGCACATGTAAACACATGCAAGTGTAACATATACATACTTACAACAACGTTTAATGCATACAATAGCTGTAATAACACTTTTCTCTATAAATGAAAGCAAAAGTCACTACTGAAGTAAGCCTCCATTATTCTACTAATTCAGGAAACAACAATTATTAAAATGATTTATTTTAGATTCAAGGTAATTTCTCCATAAATAACACGATGATGTTTTCAGCAATTTAAAGCAGTCAGATAATCTGCCACTGAATAGTGAAACGTCTGATATCTGAAAGAAAGCAAATATTCGATTTTTAAGGGATAATAAAATTTTACGTAATATGATGATAACAGAAGCATTAAAGAATTTTCTTAAAAAGGTAAAATGGATATGATCCGACTCTAATTACTTACCCATCATACGTAGTATAGGGTAAGTCTTGCAATCATTTTGAAAATCGAAAAATTTTTTTTGTCGGATTTACACGTTTCGGACACTGGAGATTCCGAAAAACATATTTTTAGAAAAAAAAAATTGCCGTCCGTCCGTCTGTGTGTCAGTGTGTCTGTCTGTCTGTAACCGCGCTATCTCCAAAACAAATTGAGATAGAGACTTGAAATTTTGTATGTGCTTAGTATGTAAGAATGGGACGAAGCCTATTTAATATCAGTAACCTCGATTAGCCGGAGCTATTTTTTTCGGACTCTCGAAAAATTCGTTCTGATGAAAGGTATATAAAAATTTTCGATTTTTTTTATTTTAAGAAGTGGACGTAAAAGGCAATAAAATAACACAAATTTTGCGTATAAAACAAAGTCGATCGAATTATTAGTTGTTGAGATATTTCTAATCCTGTTTTCCACATTCTTTGATTTTTCATGACCCTGTATTTCATTCAAATTTCAATTCAAAGATATCTTTCAATTGGAAATGAGACACTTAATTCGATGCAAGAAACCGTTAGTGAATATGATTAATATTTTTGGAGTTATAAGGATGTTTCTTTTATGCAATTCAATGCTACTTGAATTGTTTGGCGTTTCATACGATTGGTTCATGAGAAATTCATTAATAGAGCATAATTATATGTTAAAAATACTTAATTATACGTTTATATTTTGTTTTGGAATTGTAATGCATTTTATAAATTGTTTACATATGTTATGTTTTCATATATTATGTTATGCATATCCATGATGGGTAAGTGTTACGGTGGCCTCCAACGACTAGTTTTTAGGTGCGTTTGTAATTATGTAAATACGCACCTACACTCATAGTTCAATCCGCCTGTCTGTTCGGATACAACAGAGCAAAACTTACCCAACGGAATCATTTGAAATTTAGAAATGAAATTTAAAATATATAATTGTTGCATAATTTTGCTGAGTCATTTCAAGTTTTATGAAACTCGGAAGTATAGTTTACAGGGACAATCAAAAGCATTCAGTTACATTACGCCCAATGAGAAAAAAAATTTCAAGTGCATTTTAATGGTTTTACACTTTTTTGAACATAGCAAGACTGACATGCATCTATGAAGTATATACTAAAATATACAGTGGTGGTCAAAAGTTTCCGGTCAATTAGTTTCTTTGATTTATTTATCAGAAAATTTCAGAGAAAAAGAAACACAATTGCTTCAATAGTTAGGAATATGTGAGTGACCTCTGACCACGTGATCATTTTGATTGGATATTGAAGAAGTTTCATGCAAAGGGGTAGAACTCGAAGTTTGCGTGTGCAAAAGTTTCCGGTCACTCATCATTCCTTAGATTTTTTCAATCGGTAAAGTGTTTTTGGTCGTGTTTGTGAACGAATCAATGTGAATAGCATTGTTTAAATTCAAAACAATTATTGTTCGTAACGAAGTGATTAGTTTGTCGCTAAAGGACCAATGTTCTCGAGATATTGCGGCAAAGTTATCGGTCGGCCTAATCGACCTTAAACGAAATTTAAAATTTATATAAAGATGGCTATGGCCTTCAGGACTTTCTGAGGTCCAGGAGACCCCGGGAAATGACTATTCTGGTGGAAAGAATTATCAAAAAAAAACAAAAAAAAACAATTGATAAACCGTATAAAAATTCCGTTGCAATATCCCGCAGTTTACGGAATGAAAATATTGCTGAAATAAGTCGGTCTACCATGTCAAGATACTGACGTGATGCATAATTTTATGGAAGAGTCGGTTTCAAAATTTTTTCATAGGTAAAAAAACAAATAAACGTACCCGACTGGCGTTTTCCAAAAAACATGAAGTCTGGTCAAGTGGAAACTGGACCAAAGTACCATTTTTTTCATCAATCGAATTTAAAACTTTTTTGGGAGTGATGGCAGACACAACGTTTGATGATCTAATAGCAAAAGACATGATTCGGCCTTTGTTATTCCTACAATGAAGCATGACGGATTACACGTTATGCTGTGGGGAGTATTTTCTTAAGAAAGTGTCGGTCCGTTATTTGAAATCCACGACAAGATGAATGATGCAATGTATAAGGATATCTTGCAAGATTATTTGCTGCCTTATTAGAGGAAAATTTGTGGTCGCAATTATTTTTTTAACATGATAACAACTTAAAGAATGTATGCAAGCCTCGATAAGCAATGACTTTCGCAAAAAATAATTTCGCTTTTGAAATGGTCATCCCAAACGCCCGACATGAATCCGATAGAAAATCATCGGAAAGAGGTTGGCAAATGTGTACGAAACTATAAACATTCCAACTCAGCCGAAATGTCCCAAAAATTGTAAGAAATGTGGAAAAAACGTACCATAGATGAGCTTTAACTGTTGACTGTATGGATGTCACGTTGCTGCACCGCAGTGCTTATTATTAAATGTATGTTGATAAAATACTAATTGTAAATGTTGTTGATCACTGTAATTTTCTTTTACAATACCATTTTTTTTTCTAAACTTGCGAAGGTGGCCGGAAACTTTTGAGAAACGGATTTTCCTTTGTACTTAATCTTGTCAATTAAATTTATTCGTATTTACATGCTATTCCATAAATACGTTCCTAACTATTATGTCAATAAAATGTAGAAATATCACTTTGAGATTGCTTTTCATATGCGTATACTTACACATTAACAAAAAAAATTTTTGCTGGTCGGAAACTTTTGATCGCCACTGTACATTCTGTATATCTGTGGTGCAGAGAATATTTGTTATTAATTTATAGGGCACACAAAAATATTCCATTAAATAACTGTATAGAGGGAAACATTGTTTGGGGAGCGTTCTAATAATATTAAATTATTTCACATTTTATGAAATTCATATACGTTACTGAAGTTTACTACAAGTTGTTTCCTGTATAATAAATAGAAAGCCGATATTATTTACGGGGATACACAGAAGATTTCAGATACTCTACTGTATCCGAAATACTTTATACTATTACACCAAAATCTGAATATTTAAAAAACTTCCTTATAGTATGAACGCATCTTATTAGCTACGCTTGACGTGCAATTTCCAACTTGTTTTCGCTACAAGTGGGATTGACATTAAATGTTTCAGGTTAGGTTTTGACTCTTTCGGGTGGGTTTAGGTTGGACCCAATCTTGTACAAGAAAGTCGTGAATATTTTTTAAATGAAAGAGCTATTTATCAACGAGCATACAGGTATTGCCGGATTTGACTGACAAATTCAGACGGGTGACAGTAAGATGTCCGACATGCTAATGGCACCTGGTGCATCTAAAATCCATCGTGGGTGCAAAGCTTTCCAAGTTATCTGTGAATTATACTTCTGGATATGCCTTGCCAGATGAAGGTCTCGGGTCTCGTCACCTGACCAAGGCTCTAAATTTCGAGATCAACTCGAATACCAAAGCCCAGGTACAACAAGAGTAAAGTGTAAAGCAACCGGTTTAACAAAGTTCACAACAAAGCAGTAGGCAAAATGTCGTTAGGAAAAAGATATAGGTGATCGTCAGATTTATTGTCACTACGCGGCGATTAGGCTGTACCTGCTTCGACATTTGTTATCAAACCCTTCTAGCTCGGGAAACCTGACAAGTAGGGTTCTGATTATCGGTTAGAAAGAAAAATAAGAGGGGTGACAGTAGGCATCACGAAGAGAATAAAAAATTACAATAGAACATGGAGTCGCAAACTACTCATTTCATAAAAATTTCAAAGTATTCTATCCTAACTCAACTTGAGCTGCCAGTAATAACTATAGAAAAACTGAAGATTATTACAATGAAACATATATCAGAAATGCTCATTTTGGTGTAAATATGATTAACCGTAAAAGTAGTAGAATTTTCAATTATACGCTCCAGCAGTATACACTTAATCCTTGATATATTGGACTGTGTTTATCAGTTCATACTGTGGCATCGATTGCATTAGCACCCTATTTTCACAGAAATTTTTGCGAGGTTATCACATTTCATACAAAACAAGATATATATCGTTGCATTTTTATTGAAATATTTTTATTTTTCGCATAATTATTACTGTCAATCTGACTTCAGTTAGTGTAAAACACTCTGCATTTTTAGCTAAATTAAAAGTTTGTGAATCCATATTCTATAGCAACTTTTCATCCTCTTGTGTCTTCAATAACCTCTCTTAATTTGTCAGTCTAATTCTTCAACATCCTGTATATATGTGTCCTTTTTTATACCAAAAAATTAAATTGATACTAGAGACCAATTGTGGGTTATATTTTCATAATTGTGTTTATGAATTAATTTACTTTCACTTCGGATTCGGGTATGAATAGTTCGGGTTTGGGTCGAGCCCGGTTTGACGTGGTTTTGTCGGGCTCAGTTCGGGTACAAATATATCTCTGCAGGACTATAGTGTTGCAAAAAGCGAAGTCTTAAGTTCAATATATAAGAGCAATAGATCGCGCTGAATTTTCTAATTTTCTTTGGATAGTGTTTAAAGAACTTCATTTTGTTAGATTCTGCAAATCATCATATATAAACACTGCAGGAAACAATATCTAAATGGATTCTCTATCAAAGATTCGAGAAGTAATTGTATTTCGTAGCATTCAAATTATGTGCTGCTTTAGTGTCGACTAATAAGGAATTACATATGTCAATGATATTTACTTAGACAAATAAATTAGGGCATATCGAGAAATCCAACATAAAGCCTGTTATTGAAAGACTAAACAAACTTTTTTTTGGTAGAATATCATTCTTGTTCTGATGGAAATCTAGAATATCTGTGATTATGTTTGTTATTATTATGATTATTTATTTATCAATGCTGATTTTGCATTGATACATTACATAGCACCATATTATATTAATTAGAAGGTGAATACAGTGAAAGCATATAATTGAAAATAAACATAGTGACTCTTACACAATACATCAATTTTGTATCATTGCTGTCAAAAATCTTATTAATATACGACATTAAAAGAAAACGAGGCTTAAATTAATTAGAAGAACAAAAATCAATTCTAAATAAATGGTAATTTAGAATGCATTTTGAAGTTTCTTTTTCATTTGAAAATTCGAATTTTTTAGGAATGGTTCTTTTAACATTTTAAAAGTAATCAGTGTGCCAAATTCGAACTTTTTAACTATCGAACTTTCTATAACAACTATATCGCAAAAAATGCAGTTTTAAAGGTTTTATAACCCTGTACTTTATAAATTTATAATTTTTTTAAACTGCTCTGTAAGTGAATTTTAATTCAACATCGTTTTAATCCCAATGAATCCCATTATTAATGAATTGTAGTATGTTAAATGAAATTCGTTAAATTGATAGTAGGATTAATGCATACGTAATTCATTTGTAAATACCATTAAAAGTCAAGCGAAATTTATTATATTACATTACTCTATGGTGTCTAAATCTGAGCAAATACAATCGAAAAAAATGACATATTTCAAGCTGTTAAGATTACTTATGTTTGTTGAGTGCTTTTTGATCATTTGAAAATACGATTAGATTTATTCTAAAATACATTTAGGTGTACCAGGCAGAAATACAAATAGATTTCGCAATTTTTATATCATAGTAAGTCATCTCGTCATGTATTTGTAAGTTGCTATACAAAATGATTACTTAGAAAATAACTTGCAGAAAGACTCTCTTACAGTAACATTCATCAAAAATTCAGAATGTAATGGTATTGCGTTACACTTAAACTAAGTATTGCTTAAATGTCAACGAATAATCGAATCACATTAAAATAATAGAAATTATTAAACTGATTGAATCATCACTTAAAAATCATTCATTTGGAAATATTGCTATTAAAATCAATGTAGATAGCTAATTTTCATACAATAGTGCCATAATTATTTTGTAATTCTAGACTAATCAATACATTTGGTTTACAAATTTTTAACATTATATTTTCAGTACGGAAGATAATTTAACAACGTGGTTTGTTTTTTGGTAATTTGACAATATATTTAGATGATTAATTATACAGGGTGTTTCCAGAGACGAATGACAAATTCAGATGGGTGATAGATTAAACGAACGAAGAATATGCACATAACGAGGATGCATCTGACTTACGGAAGATCAGGTGGAAATGGGCGTCTAATACAAAGTGTGTACGAAGATCATTATCCTAGGAATTGTCTACATTACACTTTTACGAATATCAAACGATGTCTATAGAAGATGGGATCCTTCGAAATAACGAGGAGTACTGTGGGACAAGAACGCAGAGTGTGCACATCTGAAATAGAAAACATATTATTTCAACGGTTTGCAATTTCCTCATCGACCAATGTACGATTGTTTGCAGCTCAACTCAATATTTGGCACGAGATGGTGTGGAAGATTCTACGTGCAGAAAGCAAGCACCCATTCCATGTTCAATAGGTCCCAATTACCCACTTCGGATAGAGCTGGTACGCTGGATGTTTGATGCCTTACAGAATGATTCAGTTTCCTGCTACTATTTTATTTTCAGATGAAGTCTGCTTCAAGAGAGAAGGTGTAATCATCACACATAATGTGTATACGTGGTTGTACGCTAAAAATCTTCACAGAACTGTTTTATCGAAAGTGCAGGGGCAGATTCGAAAAGTTTTTAAAGAGCCAGTAGCTTTCAAACCCAAATAATCCAGTACTAGGGCTTAATTTCTAACAGAAAATTAAGAAACAACGAGAAACAATGAAGAAACAACACAAATTTTTAAAAGATCACAGAAAATTTTTTTTATCAACAAAAGTGCAAGAAGACCCTGCATCTTTCGTGAAAGAATCATTGAACAAACGCAATTTTCGTCAAAAAATCGCTGAAAAACACGATTTTCGCCAAAGAATCACATAAAAACACGATTTTCGTCAAAGGATCGCTGAATAATACGCAATTTTCGTCAGAGGATAAAAAAAAGAATGTGCGATGCATGTGATAGGATTGTAAAAAAATGGGAGTTTTCTTAAATGAACGCGAGAGTAAACGCGAAATTCGCCAAAAGTACGGCGACTTAGATGCGGAATATTAGTCACCAAGACAGATGTTTTGTTACCAAGTAAGGACTGGCGACCATGAATCTACACATATAATCGAAAGTACCACACAATCTCACTATTAATACCTCGACATGGATTCTCGGCGATCATCTGTTAGAATCCGTCCGCCCGAACGTCTCAATGGCACAAAAATCTTTGTTTTTTTACAGCCCGTCCTTCCAAGATTTGTTGCACTGAATATCGGATGCTATGTGTCAGAACATGTGGTTCACGCATGATGGGACACCAGTTTATTTTGCGATCGCACTGAATAACATTCACGATGCTACATATTGCGGGATGAGGAATGAACGCAGCGGACCTGTTGCTACTTCCCCGGAACTTTATTTCTTCTTCTGGAGTTACCTGAAATCGATTGGTTAAGACGCCACACTACTGACTGAAAAAGACCCGGATGATAATGTAAAGTCTATGGGGGCTTCTTCCAATTCAAATATCTCGCTCAAATTTTAATATTTTGACGTGATTTATTTTGCATAGGATAGTTGAGGACGATCCACAACAGGCCTAGTTTTTACTTTTTCGATTTTGGGGTCAGTTTTTTTAAATACTTTAACTTTCAGAACCGATTTGAACCGGTTATGAAACTGAAACTATCCTAATATAAAAAGAATATAACCAAAATCAAAAAAGCAAAAACTAGGCCGGTTGTGGGTCGTCCTCAGCTATCCTATGCAAAAGAAAAAAAAAATCACGTCAAAATATTAAAATGTGAGCGAGATATTTGAAAAGAATGCCCGTCCCCATAGACTTTACATTACCATCCGGATCTTTTTCAATCAGCAGTGTGGGATTTTATTAGACGCCTGTGGATGCATTGGAGAATATGACAGGATGGATCGTCATCGCTGCAGAAGACAGCTCCAGCACATTTGCTATGCTTGAACAGATCCGGTAATCCTGTATTCTTCGGTGTCAATTATGCAACGACTTTCGTGGCCTCAACTTCGATCAATGTCTATCGTTTTTTCTGATGTTAATGTGTAATCAATTGTAAACCTGCCTTTCATCAAATATATGTTTTTTTAGTCTACTTATTATTAACGATTTTTATTCCCCTCGATGCCACAACTATCATAAATATTTTTGCAATTTTTTCTCATTAAACGTGGTTTTTGACTAATGTTTTGTGGCAGTGTTTGATCCTCTTGGTGCCTACCACCACCATTCCGAATTTGTCCGTCGAATTCGGCAACACCCTATACATATATTGAAAAGAAACATAAACAATAACATATTGTTTATTATGTTACAAAACATGCTATTTTGACAACATTATAGTTTGAAAAAGAGAATAAAAAAAGAAAATAAATAAAATAAAAAATAATAAAAAGCCCTCTTTGGCGTAAAGCAGTTTTCACTAAAATACCCCAGCTAGACAACAAAGTAAGGATGAGTCTTAAATGTCGGTTTTATTTTTAACTTAAAATTTAGTTCTGTTCTATGAATTTTTATGCGGCATTTCATTGGAAATGACGCTATAACATTAATTTTTTCTTTCGGTGTTTTTTATGTGTTCAGGAAAATAAAGGTTCTATAAAGCTACCATATCTGAAAGTGTAAAGTCTATTTAAACAGCAATAATTCTCTTTAATACAACAAATGTATATTCTGGAACAAATGATCCCCGCTGAATTAACTTCGGCTTTCCACAAAAATCCCCCAAATGCACTAGAAAAACTTTCTGTCTGAAGTAGTTTAATTTCAGAGGTAATAATTTTCATTTTCTTGCGCCACTTTTATTTTATTTCCCTTTATGATAGAAGAAAAAAAACTTTTGAAACGAAATTTCTTTTATTATGTAAGTATATTTTATTTTCATTAAGAAAATTAAATATATTTTTTCAGCATACCTTTATGCCGGATAAAACAGATGCCGGAGAAAGGTGACCTTTTTTTTAAAGTAAAATTTATTGATATGTTATTTGCATAAAATTGAATGTTAAAATGCTATTGTTAAAAATAGTATATGAAGAAAATCTATATTTAGAGATTAAAAATAATGTATTTTTTCTAATTTCATTAAAAATAAATGTTGTTAATGCAATTAAGTATAAAACTAAAAATAACTTTAAAAAAGCATTTTTTACAAGCATTCAATCAATTTCTAAATTTCTGAATTCATGAAAATCGCAAGTAATCTTTTGATTGAAATTCCCGTTTTTACTTACCCATCATACGTAGTATAGGGTAAGTCTTGCAATCGTTTTCAAAATCGAAAAAAAAAATTTTTTTTGACGGATTTACACGTTTCGGACACTGGAGATTCCGAAAAACATATTTTTAGAAAACAAATTTTGCCGTCACTCCGTCTGTGTGTCTGTCTGTCTGTCTGTCTGTAACCGCTCTATCTCTCGAACAAATTGAGATAGAGACTTGAAATTTTGTATGTGCTTAGAATGTAAGAATGGGACAAAGCTTATTTAATATCAGTAACCTCGATTATCCGAAACTATTTTTTTCGGACTCTCGAAAAGTTCGTTCTGATGAAAGGTATATAAAAATTTTCGATTTTTTTATTTTAAGGAGTGGACGTAAAAGGCAATAAATTAACACAAATTTTGCATAAAAAACGAAGTAGATCGGATTATTAGTTGTTGAGATATTTATAATCCTGTTTTTCACATTCTTTGATTTTTCATGACCCTGTATTTCATTAAAATTTCAATTCAAAGATATCTTTTAATTGCAAATGAGACACTTAATTCGATGCAAGAAACCTTTAGTGAATATGATAATTATTTTTAGAGTTATAAGGATGTTTCTTTTATGCAATTCAGTGCTATTTGAATAGTTTGGCGTTTCATACAATTTATTGAAATTGGTTCATCAGAAATTCATTAATAGAGCATTATGATGTGTTAAAAATACTTAAATATAAGTTTATATTTTGTTTTGGAATTGTAATGCATTTTATAAAGTGTTTACATATGTTATGTTTTCACATATTATGTTATGCATATCCATGATGGGTAAGTATTACGGTGGCCTCCCACGACTAGTATATAATTTGTCGAAATTGGTACATCAGCAATTCATTAATAGAGCATTACTATGCATATTAACAATATTTAAATTTTGTTTTGGAATTGCAATGCATTGTATAAATAGTTTTCACATGTTTTATTTTCATATGCCTATCCATGATGGGTAAGTATTACGGTGGCCTCCCAACGACTAGTTTTCCTTTAAAAAGTCCGTTAAAACAAATTAAATTGACATGAATGATTGAATTGACGTGATTATGAAAAATTCACTGCAATATTTAACACTTGGTAGAAAGCGAAAGTAAATTAATTATAAAAAGTATATAGTTTTTACTCTAGTCTTTTAAAGATATTGCAAGTTAAAAAGAAAATTAAACATTACTTAAAATCTTTAGATTTATAAATTTATTTCCTAACAATTAAGTGTTAACTGATATGGAATTATTAGCTTATAAAAGCATTTTTTATAAGTCCGTAATTAAAAAAATGAAAAAAAAAATATAAGATCATAGCTGTGTCTGTCTGCTCGTCTGTCACTGGCATTTTATTCTTTAAAATGGAACATCAAAAATTCAAATTGGCTGAAGTAATTAAAATTATTGTCCTACATACTACCTCTGACAGTAAAGTTAGGTGAATGAATTCAGAACGAACGATCTGGCAACACTGGGAAGAAAAAAAACGCTGCACCTGCATAGAGGCAAGTGTAGATCATCTTTTCCCACCGTTGTTCAGTTGAGCGTCGTTTATGTTCTTTATAAGACTTGCTTTACTAAGTGCGAATTTCACAGGACATGTATAGCAGATTTGAGCGTGCATAGTTATAGGAGATGACTATTTTAAAGGATGGTATGGCAACTTTCGTTATTATTTCATCTACATTAATTCTACAGGAGTATTCACCGAACTTTATTGTCAGAGGTAGTATATATAGATAATTAATCACTCACAAATATTTATCAGAAAAGTACAAAGGAACTAATTAAGTTACTTCAAAAATAAAATATTTTCTTTGTATAACGTGAGGGGTATCTTGCGAAAGCTTTTGTAACGCCAAACTCAAAAAGTTGTTTTTATTTTATTTTCAGAAATATTGCCAAAAATGTAATGCAAAAATATATCTCCTTCTCTATTTTGGAATCTACTGAAACTCAAATTATGAATTAGGGGTAGTATCCCACTAAAAAAAAATCTGTAAAAAATCTGTAGGCAATTGGCCCATTCTGTCAATATTTGTAGGAATATCTTAAAATATTCGGCAGAAATTTTTAAGATGCTGTATCTGTAAAATTTCTTCATATTTCTGTAAAATTTCTGACACAAATTTCGATTTGTGCGTCCAGCGAAGAAATTGAAGAGCTCTGGAGATGCTTGTCATTTCAGAAGTATAAAAAGATTTTTGATAATGATTTTTGAAAAACATTGTCAGTAATTAGCCGAGATATTAACCCTTAAAGAGACAGCTGGTTTTAACATACAAAAAGGATCTCTGCGCCATCGGTTGTTTAAGTCTAGACCACAACTTTTAATGATATATGTATAATGTAAAGCCCAGTAGTAGCATAAGAGCAATAAACGCCAAACATAAAAACAGACTAATTTTTATTAGAATTAATCACATAATTACTATGGGGTTCGCGGCAAATTCGCATTGAGTGGCTCTCTCAAAATGTCCACATGTGTTTTTAAAAGCTAATCAAAAGCCTATCCGAAAAAACGTGCCATGAAACAACGTGGCGTTTCAACTTTGCGTCGTTCTTTCGAAACGTGATTAGCACAATGCCATGTTTCAACTTTGCACAAGTGTTTTACTTTAGCTATACTTTAAAACGAAAAAAACAACCCTTCCGATTTTTATAAAATTTTAATTGGCTTGATAAAATTATGCAATAATTATATATATTAAATTTCAAACGATTCGGTTGGGTAGTTTTTGCTCTGTTATATACAAACAGACGGAGGGATTGAACGACTACTACAAGTGTTACGTATTTACATAATCACGAACGTATCTAAAAGCAGTTTAAATATACATACGATTAGCCCCAACACACTTGCGGCAATTTTATGGCACATTTAGATGTCAAGACATTAGAATTATCAAAACTTTCTTCAGAACTAAAGATGCAAAAGACTAATGGATCTCAAAGTGAAACTTACCCGAAATTGCAGCAATTATTCACCGTAATTCAACAAATAGATGTTCTTGGGTAAGTGTTTTCCGGTGAATTTCTTTTAGCTGAAAATATTATTCTGTTTTACCGATAGTTTTTTCTTTTAAAAAAGTATAAAGCTAAATAAAGAAAGATATATATTTTTTTAATTGTCTTTTAATGGGGCATTTTTCTCTCTAGAGAAAGAATAAAAATTCACTCAGAATATCTTTTTACTGTTTAATCCCCTCGCTGCGTAATTAAAAATAAATAAAGAAATAGAATAAGTTGAAAATCTGCGCTTTTGTTTCATTCTGTATTTGAAATCTACATTTTCAAGAAATATAATCTTCATATTCAAGAAATATAAAATGTTTCATAGATTGCATTAAAAACTAAAAAAAAAAAAATAAATAAAATAAAAATAAATAAATAAAAAAGAAAAAAAAAACAATTTAAATTCGCGTAGGATTAGCCTTCAAAACACTTCCGGTATTTTCATGGCATATTTACATGTCAAGACATTAGAATTATCAAAATTTCTTCGGAAATAAAGAGGCAAAAGGCTAATGGATCTCCAACAGAAGCTTACCCGAAATTACGTCAATAATTTACCTTAATCCAACAAACAGATGCTTTTGGGTAAGTGTTTTCCGGTGAATTTCTTTTGGCTCTTCTGATAAGAAAAAAAATTCTTCCGTTTTACCGAAAGTTTTTTCCTTATGAAGAAACATAAAGCTAAATAAAATGAAGATTTAGAAGAAGAATGAAGCTAAATAAAATAAGAAAAAAATTTCCTTTTATATTGTAGCAGTTTTCTCTTTAGATTAATGCAGCATTTTTCTCTTTAGATAAAGCAAAAAATCACTTTCAAAATTTGCGCTTTTGTTTTATTACGTATTTAAAATCTACATATTCAAGAAACATACAATGTTTCTTAGATTGTATTAAAAAAAAAACAATTTAAATTTGCATAGGATTAGCCATAAGTACACTGTAAAAAATTTGCGTAACGTTACGCCATAAAATTGGTGGCAGTCTTGCTGCCTCCAATTTTATGGAGCGCTTTAACCGATATAACCGGCTTAACATTGTAATGTTACATGAGCATGAGCAATATATGTTTAAATTGCATTATTAAATATGTGAAAAAAATTACTCCATAAATGTTTTACACTGTACATTTACGGCAATTTCATGTCAAGACATTACAACGTGTCAAGACATTAGAATTATCAAAACTTCTTCAGAGCTAAAGATCCAAAAGACTAATTGATGTCAAAGTGAATCTTAATCGAAATCTCTGCAATAATTCACCTTAATCCAACAAGAGTAAGTGGTTCTTGGGTAAATGTTCCCCAATTAATTTTCTTTTAGCTCTTTGAAGAGAAAAAAAAAATTCTTCAATTTTACCGATATTTTTTTCATAAGAAAAAGTATAAAGCTAAATAAAATTAAAACGAATTTCCCTTTTAAACTGTCGTTTAATGGAGCATTTTTTTCTTTAGATAAAGAGTAAAAATTCACTCAACCTGCCTTTTTACCCTTTAATCCTCTCGCTGCGTAATTAAAAATAAATAAATAAAATATGTTGAAAATTTGCGAATTTTTTTATTACATATTTCAAATCTACAGATATTTTAAAGTTAAAATATGTAAAACTTTTATATATATATATAATTGTTCAAAAATATAATACCTTTAACAGTAGCAATTGTTTTTTCTAAATGTAGAAAAATATTATAATATAACATATGAAATACTAATTTTTCATATAATTATTGTTATAATTTTAATTTTATTATCTACATTACTTATTATAACTGTAACCTTTAACCTGTTACAGAGTCATATATAATTTAAATCTACTTTAGCTCTTAACTGAAATAATTCACTTGAACTATAGATCATTCTAGATATAGGTTTGGTAAATATTTTAATATATATATACATTTTTAATAAATATTTTTTATTGCTATTATTTAATATTGTTTTTGTTTTTCTCAATGAATTCCTTTTTTCCTAATTTGTAACAGAAAATAAAGTCCGACCAGTCGGGTGCGTTGTGGGTCGAATTTCTTAGCTTTTAGCCCGACCTATAACAGAAACTGGTTGGATGCTTTTGCTTTTTTATTAAATTATTCACCCCTGATGAGTAGTTTAATAAAAAAGCCTTCTAATATCCATTTATCCATTTACCTTTCATAATTTTGGTAATCTGCTTCCTATTTCACTTCAAACTTCAAATGATTTCAATAGGATGATTGTAAAAATACTGGTTTCATTGGTTTATTGTATGGTAATATCTGAATTACTTTGGTTACATATATATATATACATACATATATATATATATATATATCATCACCATCAACCGTTTTCGATCCACTGCTGGATGTAGGTCTCCCCCAGATTTTTCCAATCTTTTCTGTCTAGTGCTTTCGTCATCCAATTTACACCAGCCACTTTTCTAATTTCATCACTCCATCTTACTTGTGGTCGTCTTCTTGGTCGTTTTACATCTCTGGGATACCACTGTAATATATTTGTGCTCCATCTATTGTCTTGTCTTCTTGCAATGTGCCCAGCCCATTTCCATTTTAGCTGCTTGATTCTTTCAAGGATGTCAAAAACTTTTGTTTGATTTCTTATCCAGGTTATCCTCTTTCTGTCTCTTCTAGTTCATACATCTTTCCATGCATCTCTGTGTTGTTTGTAATATTTGTATCATCCGTTTTGTTAGTGTCCATGTTTCTGCTCCTAGGTTAATGCAGGTAAAATACATTGATTAAAACCTTTTATTTTCAAACAAAGAGGCATATTACTCTTCAGAATAATACTGTTGTTCCCAAAAGAACTCCACCCATTTCTTATTCTTCTATTGATTTCATTCATGATACTATTATCCGATGATATTTCCTGTCCTAGGTACACATAACTTTGCACTTCTTTAATCTCAGTGTTCTTGTAGACAATTTTCTTTTTTGATGTAAATGAATTAAACGTCACCTTAGTCTTTTCTAAATTTATTCTTAATCCCACATTGATGCTAACTTCTGCAAGATCTTTTAGCATAATTTCCAATTCTTCAGGACTGTTACTGAAAACTACAATGTCGTCAGCGAACCGGAGATGACTTAAAAATTCTCCATTTATTCTAATCCCTTTGTTTTCCCAATCCAGCTTCTTGAAGATATTTTCTAAGACAGCATTAAAAAGCTTGGGTGAAATGGTATCTCCTTGTCTTACTCCTCTTTCGAGCTTGATCTTCGCTTTTCCTTTATCTAAACGGATGGTTGCTGTTGCTTTCTTGTAAATCTTCTTTATGATATTGATGTAAGGTTTGTCTATACCAATGTATTCCGTATATATATATATATATATATATATATATATATATATATATACATATAGGCCAAGTGTTAGTGTTGTGTAAAGCGTCGACCGGGCCTTCAATCGCCGTCAGCGCTACCTATTGTTTGAAATTCGAACTAAAATAAAAAATTACGGTAAAAAAACTCCTGACATTATACATAACTCTCCTGCAAAAAAGTTTTAAATAGCTGTCACCGTTTGCAAGTTATTGAATTTTAAAATCCATCAGTCACTTTTGGAACACCCGGTATATATATATATATATATATAGTGCAAATTTTGCTACTTTTTCGTTGAAAAATCTTTATTGTGTAAATCGTAGGATGTGCAGCGAGAGGATTAAACTATTTTTACACGCCTCTATTCTGTGTATCCATAATTGTATATAAATACTGGGGACCTCGGTCTCCTCCGAGCAAAGCTCACCAACCCTGTTCAGACTTTGAAAAATGATAATATCTTTTCTTAAAAAATATTGCCAAATTACGGAAAAGTGAATGATATCACGAATTAAGACTATTTTCTGTAATCGGGTTGCCATGCTTTTCTCGATCAAATAGAGATTTTTTTTATTACCTTTGCATCATCTATCGCTGCCGTTGCTTTTAGAAATGACAAATAAAATCCTTTAAAAATTTGAAAACCGACTTCTATAAAATGTTTATGTTTAAAATCTCGCTGCCAGTTAGACTGTCATAATGACGCTATGAACAATATTCTCCCGTTGCGTTTCAGGATAAAAAAAAAATCTTTTGCTTGGGAATAACATTTAGAACCATCGAAATGCACAGTGTTGTGAAATTGGACTCTTATATTTTAAATTTTGATCTACTTTTAGGTATTTTCAAGAACAGGTTTTAATACTTTTTTTCTATTTTAAAGGTGCATCATGAATATTTACATTTTATTCTTTTAATTTTAATTGTTTATTTTATTTATTAAATTAAAAATGAATTTTCTATTAGGTACTTATCAAATAATAACTTGTACAGAATAAATCGAAAAATATCTTTTGCAGGGAACCTACTTACTTTACGAACGCTGTTTACTTCAAACAGAGTAAAGTTCGCAAAAATGCAGACTTCTGATTGATCAATCTCGGCATTGACCTATCTGCATCTCGACTTTTGTCATCTTTGTGTTATTAATATCATATTCTCTTTAAATTTGAAAAGAAGATCAAAGAAGAAATTTTATCATCTTTATTCAATTGAACGATTATAGTTTCATATAATGGTTTTACATATCCAAATTAATGCGTTTATAAATTCGTTTCATTAAGATTTCTTTTAAATGGCAAAATGATATCAATAAATAATAACCTGTATTAATATCTTTTTAGCTCACAGGCTATCATAGCCTGAGAGCTTATGTGCCCGCCCGTTCTGTATGTATGTTCGTTCGTGCGTAACGCGATAACTCATGATAAGAATATCCGATCCACTTGAAATTTTGTATATAGGTATATCCTGATAAGGCGCTTCCCTGATTAATTTTTGGAGTTCATTCGATATGTATAAGAGGGGGAACGGGGGGGGCTCATGTCCCTCCCCTTAATTGATATAAATGGGTTTTTCATGTAGAAAACAGTTTTCGTTCAAAATTTAGATATAGGATCATTCTGATGAGGCGATTCCGTGACTGTTATTAGTTGTTCATTGAATAAGTATAAACAGGGGGAACGGGGGTTCTAATGCCCCTCTCCTTAATTTATATAAATGGGTTTTTCATGCAGAATTATCAGATTTCGTTCAAATCTCTGAATAGTTTCGGAAGTTTAATGGTTAAGTATAAAACAGGGGGATGAGTCCTCTTAAATTATATAAATGGATTTTTATTAAGAATTATCCGATTTGCTCTGAATTTTGGATATAGATTTTTTATATGATAAAGCATGTCCTTGATAGTTTAGGGGGTTCAATGATTAAGTAAAAAAAGGGGAAAGGCGAGAGCTGTTTCCCATTTTTAATTTTTTTTCGAACAGAATTACTTTTGAAAATATAAAGCTGAAATGTACAATTAGTATGCGTAGCCTGTGAGCTCAATGCCATCAGTTTAACTGGGCAATATTCTTTTTATTTCTTTTCTTTAGCGTTTACTTAAATCTGATGCCATCTGAAAGAATTTATTCAAAATATTTTCAGTATATGAATTGAAATAAATACTTATAAAACTAAATTTTTGTTTCAAAACCATTTCTGCTTTATACATACTATTTGTGAGCTTAAAAAGAAAAAAAAACTAAAAGCTACTGTTTAATAATTATTTTTAAGTCAAGGAAATGTATGTCAACGATTAAAATGACAGACGATTTTTGGTTCTGTAAAATAAAATGATTACTGAAGAATGATTATGTAAGAATAATATTTTATTTATTCATATATTTTATAAAAACATATTTTAATCACATTATTATGTTCATAATTGAATTGAATAAATGGATAATTTTAATTTCAATTTGTAAGTAGGAAAAAAAGGAATAAAATAATTCATCCTTTTCTCAGTTTTTCTTTCGCAAAAATGAAATCATTTTGTTTCCATCATTAGAGAATGTTACTAAAATTAGAAAAAAAATCTCAAAAATGGCTCAAGAAGCTAAAACAGTAGGGTGTTAGGTAGAAAAAAAATACGCTTAAGCTCGTGTAAATATACTCATATTTCATAAAAAGTTATTAAATCCTTTAGATTTTTAAATCATAAGATATTAAGATATACACCTTTTACAGATAAACATTTCAATAAGTAATTTTACTTTACTTGATAGGTGTAACGAAAACTTGAAAACAAATATTGACATGTTTCGGTTCCATCTTATAAAAACCGTAATCATAATAAAAATAAAAAATAAAAATATGAATCGTTTCGAGGTCAATACAAATCGTTCGCGACAAAGAGATGTAAATTAAAAAACCACGCGCATTATTGTAAAAATAATAAATTAAAAATAGACCATGATCAAAATTAATTATTAACTTGGTTCATCCTATTCAAGCTCTCACGAGGAATTTATTTATAATCTCTAACCATAACTTGTGAATATTGAAAGAAAAATTATCATTGCAAACAAAATTTTTACGTTATAAATTTCAATAGACTTCTTTATAATGGATTTACGACAACAATTTGATATGAAACATAATTTGCTCTTATTATATAGAATTTTTATCTCCTTTAAATTAGGAGAAAAAAATCCTATTTAATTAAAGCAAATTACGTTTCATATCAAATTGTTGTCGTAAATCCATTATAAGGGAGTCCATAAAATTTATACACTATACAATTTATATTAAAGCAATCGCAAGCAAATAATCTACAAATCCTGAAAAAAAAAATTATTGAAAAAGACATAAGTTATACTTATGAAAATGTATCAGTTTTTTGGTCACACTGTTTTTTGGACATTTTTAGGCCTTTTGAAAACTCAGATGAAAATAGCATTTATTTTATGAGGGATCCAGCTTAGATGGAAGCATTTATTTGTTTACTTTAAACGCAAAAAACATTCAGCTATTAAGGCGCAACACTAGTCACCAGAAAAGATCCAGATGATAATGTAAAGTCTATGAGAGCGTTTTTCTCAAATACCTCGCTCAAATTTTAATATTTTTAAATGTTTTTTTTTTCGTAGGATATCTGAGGACGATCCACAGCCAACCTAGTGTTTACTTTTTAAATTTTGGTTTCAGATTTAAAAAAAAAAAAAAATTTCAAAACCGGTTTAAACCTGTTCTGAAAGTAAAACTATCATAATATTTAAAATATATAAGCAAAATCGAAAAAGTAAAAACTAGGCTGGTTGTAGCTCACCCTCAGCTATCCTGTGGAAAAAAAAACATGTAAAAATATAAAAATTTGAGCAAGATATTTGAAAAGAATGCTCCCATAGGTTTTACATTATCATCCGGGTCTTTTCCTGTGACTTTTGTGAGGCCTTAAGAAGGGATATAAAAATGTAAAAAATATCAGACATTTTATCTTTTATAAGTAAAAGAACAGAGGTCCTCGAATGGGGACCCAGGGACCGAAGAGGTTCTGACGAGGGGGGAAAACTATTTGCAGTGTATTTTAAAGGCATTACGTTATTTCAAATGTAATTAAATACATAGAAATCAGTGAAGTCAATATAAGATGATTATTACAGTGTAGGGAATTCATAACCTTGGTCGTACATTTCGCATATGCACAAGGGGAATCAATTACAACAAAATCTTTGACCAATAATTGCTGAAAGTGCGTTTTCACAACCGGTTCATGTTTTTAAATTGAACTACTTTTTTGTATATTTTTCGTTTTGCATAACTTCTATACCTCTTACACAGGTATGCATAAAAGTATTCATGTATTATTCTCCTTATTAGCGAAAATTGCAGAAGAGAAATTTTC
Source organism: Maratus speculifer (assembly GCA_964019185.1). Classification (NCBI taxonomy): domain Eukaryota; kingdom Metazoa; phylum Arthropoda; class Arachnida; order Araneae; family Salticidae; genus Maratus; species Maratus speculifer. The sequence continues at coordinate 93,631,892 of OZ025302.1, forward strand.
AATGGTGGTCTAACTGAACTAAATTTTTGTATGTATGTTGTTTATAAATATAAAAATCTGTATATAATGTGCAAAGGTGCTTAACTAATTCGGATAACTTTCCGACTGTAAATTGAAATTGCCGAAATTGGGTTTTCATATCTGTTATGAGTTTCCAACATTTTTAGTTAGATGGCATATTACTTATCCGTCATACGTAGTATCGGGAAAATCTCGCAATTGTTTTGAAAATCGAAAACAAAATTGACGGATTTACACGTTTCAGATAACATATAGATTGCTGTAGATTTCAAAAAACATATATTTTTAGATTAAATAAAAATGCCGTCCGTTTGTCTGTCTTTAAATGCTCTATCTCTCGAAGAAATTGAGATAGAAACTTGAAATTTAGTGTGTACTTAGTATATAAATATGGAAAAAAAAACTTAATATCACTAACCTCAATTAACCAGAATTAATTTTTGGGAACTCTCGAAATATTCGTTCTGATGAAAAGTATAAAAAAAAAGTTTAGAATTTTTTTTTATTTTAAAGAATAAATGTAAAAAACAATTCAACAATATAAATTTTGCATAAAATATGAAGTCAATCGGATAATGCGTTGCCAAGATATTTGTAATCGTATTTTCCACATTCTTCGATTTTTCATGAACCTGTATTCATTCAAGTTTCAATTCAAACATATTTGGATTATATGTTTTATTTGGATATGGGACACTTATCCCGACGCGGTAATCCGTTGATTATGCTTATCATTTTTGGAGTTATAAGGATGTTTCTTTTACGCAATTCGATACTACTTGATTATCCTGTCGACCGAACATCTATCACGAAACGATAAGAATAAATTCCAATATAAGCTAATGTCACATTTACTTGACATTAAACACGTTACTCGTGTTTGTTACGTCTTCAAGTGATTTTTAATTCGGCGTTTTATTTGTATTTATATTAAGCTTTTATCTAATTTATTTGTTCTTTCGTTATTTAAAATTAAAATTTTGCAAGCATTTTGACGATTTATATAATTTGTCAAAATGGGTCAACGAGATAACCAAGTAGTGCTCTCAGTTCCGTAATAGTTATTATATATTAAAATATTTAAATATCGTTTAAATTTTATTTTGAAATTGCAATGAATTTTATAAATAGTTTGCGCATGTCTTATTTCCCTATTTATGTTACGGATAACCATGATGGGTAAGTATTACGGTGGCCCCCAATGTACGTAACATTGAAGCTATTACTAACAGCTATTAACTGTGAAGCTATTAATGCATTATTCTAAATATATTAGAAAATTTTTTTCTTAATCTATGCTTAACGCATGACTTTTCTTTCTTGTTTTTCATATAATGATGTAAAGTATCTAAATGAGCAATTTAAATAAAATGGAATGCATTTGATTTTTGCTTTTAGACCTTTATCACTGCATTCAAAAACATAATACACTAAAGGATCTTTAAATAAAACAAGGTAGAACCCGTCGAATTTCGCCGAAAAAAATGTTTAAAAAGGAACTGTTTCATTGATTTATAATAAACATACAAAATCAATAAAAAATGCATCTGATATTTGTAAATCTAACTCTCAAACAAATGATATTAAAACTAAAGTTAACAAAATACTACTTCTATTCAATTCAGTTGTAGAAATTTTTAACATTAAACTTTAATCGTATATGTAAACAATAAAATATAATAAAAATCTGTTATTAGACAAAGTTAGCAATTCGGAATCTTTATGCTTGGTACTTCAAAATGAAATACAGAAAATTTATTTCACTTTGAAATAAAACCGAAATTTCCCGGATTTTATTTCAAATAGATGATATTTTTGAAACAGAGCGGATTTTAATTTCAATTTTTTTTTTAATTTTAAGAGAAAAAGCAGTATTTCTGTTGTCACAGTTACAAAATTAGTACTAAAAACTATAAAAAAATATTATCTTAAAAATAAATTGAGATATAGCTTTCAAACAAAATGCATTTAAAAGTACATTTTTTACTCAATACGATGGTGTAAAAATTAAAAATGTTCCATGTTTAGAATTTTAAAAATTTTCAGTTGCAAAAATTTCAAAACCGAAATTTTATTTCAAATTTCAAAATGTTGCCATTCGCAAAATGACGTATGCGTTACACACAGATACGTTTGGCTTTATAATATAGATAAATAAAGTATATTCTGTTTTACAGCAACAATTTTTCCTAATTCAACAAGTTGTTCTTGAATAAAAGTTACTAAGGTGTATTTATTTATCCTCTCCTGAAGTTTTTCCCATTACATTGACAGTGTTTTCTTTGGAAATAGCTCAAATTCAGATAAAACGAAGGTATTTATTTTTGTCTCTTCAAGTAGTTTTTACAGTGCGGCGCAAAAGTTTATGAACAAGCAAAATGTTTTTGTAAAATAAAAAATATACATTGAAATGCTTTGAAATTTTTACTTTTTCTAAACAATTGGATCATAAATTCATTATTTCAATTCGGAAATAATTCATTGAAAGAAAAATAATAATTTATATTAAAAAAAAATCAAATTTGGGATGTTTGCAAAAGTTTATGCACAAACACTCACTGTTAAAAATTTGACCCATTTGCTGCAGCGTCACTTCACCGCTTTTACAGAAAACGGTTACTTTACAGTGTTATGGAGCATTCTCATTGGTCATAAAAGAAATATTCTATAAAAGCTGTGGAGTGACGCTGCAGCAAATGGGTCAAATTTTTAAAAGTGTAAATAGTTATATTTCACAAAATGCAAAAGTCTTTTTATAGTCTATTGGTGTTTTTACTGCACCTGATGAGATCGAATACGTGATTTTCTATTTATAATATGAGGGTATAGAAGGTTTGGGAGCGAATTTGTACCAAGCTTCCTCAATCACTCATTTGAGCTATTGAATTATGTTATATAGTCATTTATGATAACTTTGAACCATAGGGTGTAACTTTGCACCACCTCTTAATTTTCAATATTTTTGACTCCAAAAGACTAAATGAACTCCAAAAGTGTGCTCTGTTGGCAAGGTTCTAAACTGGAATTTCTACACTTTGTTTTAGAAAAAAAAATTAGCAGCATTACGCGCAATTAACTGCATCACCCATCTATGTTTGTAAAGTACTGTTTTCAAGTTAGTTTTGAATGCTGTTTTAAAATTGTTGTAATCCAATTAAATTTTCATTACAAGTAACAATTTTCTCATTTATCAGACATATTATTATCTAAATGTTGTAAATGTGTTAATATTTTGTGATTATTTATTTATTAATAGTTTATAAAATGCAAAATAACAAGGTAGTACCGTTTTACCCCATTTTCAGAGTAACTTTGAGTTGGCTGAAAGTTATACTGATGTTTATAATTTACTGATTATAGGTGCAACTGTCAAAATTTCCCCATATTTGCACGTATATTTTATATAAATGCTGAAAGTGTGCAAATATTTTTACAAATATGTCTAAAATACACAAAATTCATGTAATGGCGTTATTCGGGGCGGAGCTACCGAACAACGGAGAATAACATTTGAATAATACTAATATGTATTGCTATAATTATGGGTATAGTATTGAATTAAAACATTGAAAATTGTTTTGCACTGTATTTTTATGATTTATATATTTTTTATAATGAATCATATTAGGTGATATTTATCATATGGTGCAAAGTTATCCTAGACTGTTGGGTAACTTTGAACCAGGATAAAAATTCACTTTTATTGCTTTTATCATTATTATTCCTTAATTTTTTGTAATCATACTATAATTTAAGATCATTTCTTCTCTTTTAAGCCCCTCGTTGCAAGAATATTCTTAAAATAAGAGTATGGCATTTGAAAATAGGTTTAAAGTGTAATAGGTTCAAAGTGTATAGATTCAAAATGTGGTTCAAAGTTACCCTGAATGACTGCACTGCTACCCATTCTTGGAGACTTTGCGTCAGAAGATCTCAGTTCTCTATCGGATTCTGCGCTGAGTGCTGGTCCTTTCACCACACTAACATTCGGAGATAAGCCTTTCTTTTATGCAATTTGTGTATATCGATGCATTGTTGCGCTGAAAAATCCAATTTAGATCATCTCATCAATAAAACAAGTTCAGAAAAAAATCAGAAAGGATAATTTATCATAAATATTTCACTTACCCTTTCTCTGGTGTAAGACTTGTTTTTTGTTCGTTTTGCAACGTCAGTTGATCTAATTCTATCAAGTAAAATTATTCTCTATTACAATAAAAATGGAATTAATTAATATACATAACTATATATTTAATATTTACTACTATGTACGCATTTTCGTTTGGTTACATTTAAGCACTTAACTTTCTTTTTACGGATATACAAATCCGTTCGTTCACACTCACATCATTTTCTAATACGCAAAACAAAAAGTAATTATTCTAAAGTTTTTGAATTCACTTCAGTTCGAAAATTTTTTTTTCAAAGTCACGTTTCAATTCTATGAAATGAGTCATTAAAAAATGAAACAGAGGGAGCTGTCCGCGACACACTTATGAGTTCACTAAACGGCCAAAAATGTTAACCCACAGTTTTCTGGTACTTTTGTGAATTCTGTATGATATTTAGGAAGCAAAGAAATGTCTGTAAAGAATTGTAGCGAAAAGCGTTCCATATCATGAGCGAACCATCATTTTGTTGATAACGGAATATGTTTTTTGGAGCTTTCTTCAATGCATACCAATACAATGAGAAACCATCTGAACCATCCAAATTCCATTTTTGTTCATCCGAACAAAATAAGTCTAATCCACTCGTCACGATATTGCATGTGGTGTTTTTACCATTGAAGTATTTCTTATTCGTGACAGAGTTTTAAAAAGAGCTTACAAGCTAAGTTTTAGGTACGTCCAGAATTATCATAGCAAACGCGGTAGCGTTTGGTATAATATGTTTAAGAAATGGAAAATTCAAACGTCCTCTTGAAATTTCTGGCGAACCAGTTGACATACGACAGTGATTTTTTTTCAAAAGATAGAACTCGACGAAAATAATAAAATGATAGCATTAAAAATTATCGTAGTTTACTATAGTATTTTATTTAACTTTTAACGAAAAAATAAAGACATAAAATTCAACAAACTGTAGCTAACTATTCCGTGGATGGATTAACTTCATTTTTGGTTTATTTTAATCATTTTGGTAAAACTTAATTTAGATTTTTTTTTATCTTTGTATGTTTGACGATCGCTGAAAAAACCGAATTTGTGTCTTAAAACTCCAGTTGAACATTGTTTCTTGTTGTTACTGTTGTAATTTTTTCGCCAACAAGTTTAAATACACATAACTTTTTTTATATATGTAAAATAACTCATTCAGTTTTTTTCAATAATTCATTCAAAATAAATAAATCGCATGAAAACATGGTTATTTGTTTTTATTGCGCAGCTTTTCGTTTAAGTTTTTTGAATAAAGTTATGAGAGCACTGTAATTTTTTCGTTCGACTCCTTGGTTTATTTTCAGACACCATGCACTTTATATGACAATGCAATAAATTTCTTAGTTATTCTAACACAATAATGAAATTTTGACAGCAGTAAATATTTTGCTTTTAAAGTTGTAAAAAAAAAAAAATCTTCTGGTTTTATCAAATAATTTAAATGACAAGTATTAAAAATGCTCTGGTGAGCAACAAGCAAGCGGGAAAGTGTGATCGCAGATAGCACAGAGGATTTTATTTAATATCTCCTTTAAAATAATTTAACATTAAATTAACAAACGAAAAACGATTTTTCGGCGCTATTTTGGGATTTCTTTGCCAACCGCGGCAACCAGAATAGAATATTGAATTCTTCCCCTTTGCATGCTGTCTGAATTGCATAGATTTGTTTACTTCTCTATACGAATCTGCAGATCTTGTGATGGTGCGCAAGTAAATAAAATTAGGAATAAAATAAAATATTGCAAAGCTTAGAATGAATTTAAGAGAGACCAAACTGGTCAACAGAGGCGGCAAGTAATTTGTGTTCAGAATTGAATTGTAGAGCATACTACTTAAATGTGTAGCAAGGTAGCAGAGTAATAAACGCAGTTTGAATAGGAAAAATATATTTAATAAAGGTACGATCTAAATAAACAACCTACATGATAGACATTAAAATATAAACTACTAAAAAAAAAACAGAATTTTGTAGAAGTTGCCAAATAATAAAATCATAATAAACATTGAACGGCAGGTTGCACGAGAACTCATAGTTCAACACCCCTCCTCAAGCTGCCGCATTAAAAATAATTTTATCACACATTTTATTAACCATTTGAAAAATGGTTGTTGTTTTCGGGAGAATGGACCCGATGATGTTACCACTTTTGAATGATGTTACCACTTTTGAATGATGTGGTCACTTTTGAATTTAAATTAATTTCTTTACTTTTAGAAGAGTTTTTATTTGAATTTGAATTAAATTCTTTACTTTTAGAAGAATTTTTATTTGAATAGTAAATTAAAATGGTTAAAATCATTGTAATAAAGGAGAAAACTAACAAATTTAAAAATGGGTAGACGGAAATTAACAGATACGGAAAAAGCCGAAGCCAAAGAAATGAATGAACGTGAATATCGCATTCAATGATATTAAACACAATACGCGTACTTAAACAATCATAAAGTGATTTTTATTTCTTCTTTTGCTATTTAAAATAAAAATTTAGTCAACATGTATAAGTTGCTTATTAGTTTGGCGATTCGTATCATTTGGCGAAATTGGTCGACGGGATAACTGAGTAATACTGTATTTGGTTTGGCGCAAAAACGTCTTTCAATGCAGAAAATGATAAAATCAAAAGATTATTGAGCCGCTGAAAACCAATTACGTGTTGAAAGGCGATCACGAAAAAGGAAGCAATTTAATGCCGAACCGATTAATTGTAAAACATCATGTCGCCAGAGCGACCAATCCACTAGCCATGGCGTTTTACTATCGGTCGGTTCTAACCAGGAAAATTTGAGTGCCAATAGTGATTCTAACAAGCCGGAAAATGTTATAGCTATTACTCTTGATTTTCCACCACCTAAAAAGAAAACTAAAAAGCAATCGGCTTGGGAAAAACTGGGAAAAAACTTTTTTGATTCGATGTCTGATGGACCCATTCACAGATGCATGTGCTGCGATCGATTTTGGTTTAAAACCTCCATCACCAAAATTCTGCTCTGTAAAATCAAACAATATATGCCAAAGTCTTACAAGTATAACAGTATATGCCAAAGCTGTATTTTAATAATGATTACTTTTGCACCAACAATGTTAAATAGTTTGAAATGTTTCTTTCGTCGCCAACTTTTATGCTTGGCGACAATAGAGTGATATAACTTAAACGAACCGTACCTTCAAATTGCAGCATGTATAAAGTCATTTATAGCAGTGGCACGGATAATACACAATAAAACAACTGGTATTTAGCTTAAAATGATAGATGAATGTATCGAGTGAAACATTTTTCAAATGGTTGGGGTAATTTCTTAAATTACAATTTTTTTTATTAAATTTAATTTTGCTCAATGGCTTTGTAAACATATCTGCAGTCATGTTATGAGATTCACAGTACTTTATATCAAACACACCATCTTCATAGAGCTCACGTATAAAACAGTAACGAACATCGATGTGTTTGGATCTTTGACCAATTCGTTCGTTTTTAATCAGGGCTATACATCCTTGGTTGTCTTCATGAATCGTAAATTGCCTTTTCTGAGTATCCTCAATTTCACACAATAATTGTACTAACCACACACCCTCTTTAGATGCTTCAGACACAGCAATAAATTCAGCTTCAGTAGAGGACAGTGAAACTGAGTGTTGTTTCCTACTAGACCATATTACAGGTGAATTTCCTAGCATAATTATGAATCCGGTTGTAGACTTCCGATCTGAAATATTTCCACCCCAATCAGCATCAACAAAAACTTTAACTGATGATAGATCTTTCCCAAATTTAAGTTTATACTCAGATGTTCCTTTAAGATATCTCATAACTTGTTTAACTGCATTCCAGTCATTTTCAGTTGGTTTACTAACTCGTCTTGATAAGATTCCAACTGCTATTGAAATATCTGGTCTTGAGGTATTAGAAATATATAAAAGAGATCCGACTGCTTCTCTATACTTGTTATTTGTTTCTAATTCTTTTGATGAATCTTCATTTTTCAAAAATTCTGGATTCATAGGGATATTTACAGTTTTAGCTTCATTTAATCCATATTTTTTAATAAGTTGATCAATTTTTATTTTCTGGTTTATTACAAAACATCCATCTTCTAGTCGTTCAACTTGAACTCCTAAATAATATGACACTTGTCCTAAATCAGATATATCAAATGATTCTTTAAATATTTGCATTATATTAATTTCAGTTTCTTCATCTAATGTACAAATAAGTATGTCATCAACATATAAAATAATATAACTCCAACAATTTTCTTCTTTTCTGATGTAGAGACACTGATCCACTTTACTACGTACATAACCATTTAATGTTAAAATTGAATTTACCTTATCATTCCAAGCTTTTGCCGATTATTTTAAGCCGTATAAACCTTTCTTTAATCTGTAAACTTTATCTTCTTGACCTTTAATAATGTATCCTTCTGGTTGTCGTATATATAATTCTTCATCTATATCAGCATTTAAAAAGGCTGTTTTTACATCTAAATGTTTTATTTTCATATTCTTGGCACTTGCCACTGTTAAGAGGACTCGAAATGTTACATTGTTTGCAACAGGAGCATATGTTTCTTTAAAATCTTCTCCTGGCTTTTGAGTAAATCCCTTAGCTACAAGTCGAGCCTTATAACGTGAAACATTTCCGGTTTGATCTTGTTTAAGTTTAAAAACCCATTTAGTACCAATTGCATTTCGGTTTTGAGGTAAATCTGTAAGTTCCCAAACATTTCTTTCTTCGATTGATTTGATTTCGTCGTCTGCAGCTTTAATCCATTTATTTTGTTCATCTTCAGATAACTTTTTCATTTCAGCCCATGACATAGGTTCATCAACATTTTTAACAGATGTTTTATATGCTGTAATATATCTTACAGGAGGTACACCTTTGTTGGAACGTTCTGAACGTCTTACTTTTACATTTTCGTTCGCTTCTAAATCTTCCTCTTCCTCTAAAGGTTTTGCTTCGTGCTCATCATTTAAGTTTAAGATAATTTTCTTGTGTTTATTACAGTCGTCTGTTTCATGAGAACTGGTTATTATTTCATTTTCTCCATCATTGAGACAAATTACATTTCTTGAAATAATTACTTTGTTTGTTTCTTTATCAAGAATAATATAACCTTTAGATTCTTCTGCATAACCAAGAAAAATTCCTTCTTTACCTCTGTTGTCTAATTTTCTTCTTAATACAGGTGCAATATAATAAACAACTTTGCAACCAAAAATCTTCAAGTGCTTTACTGTTGGTTTATATCCATGCCATATTTCAAAAGGTGTTTTCTCGCAAGCATTTGTGGGTAAACGATTTTGCAGGTAGGTCGATGTCATTATAGCTGCTCCCCAAAACTTTTTATCCAACTTTGAATCTTCCAGCATGCATTTTCCCATTTCAGTCAAATAACGATTCCTTCTTTCTGCAACTCCGTTCTGTTGAGGAGAATGTGGTACTGATAACTGGTATTTAATTCCTTCTTTAATCATGAAATTTCGGAGTCTTTCATTCACAAATTCCCCTCCTCTGTCACATCTTAAAAACTTTGGCGTACGTTCAAATTTAGTTTTCACATAACGGAAAAATTCTTCAATTTTTGTCGCTGCTTCACTTTTATGTTTCAGTAAATAAACAGTTAGATATCTTGACTTGTCATCTATAAGTGTTAAGAAATATCGCTTTCCTGTGGGAGTCGCATTTGGAAAAGGTCCACAAATATCAGCATGGAATAAATCTGCAACTTTTGATGCTCGATGTTCACTTCTCTTAGGATAAGCATTCTGAACTATCTTAACCTTTGTACAACATAAACATTTCATTTTCTGCTTACAGTCCTTCATTTTTAAACCATGGACTAAATGATTATCTTGTAATTTCTTAATTGCTGGAAGATCACGATGTCCAAATATTCTATGCCACATATGAATGCAATTGATATGCGATTCTTCAAAAACTTTATTAGCAATTTCATTGCAGTTTAACTTGTACAGACCATTTTCTAATTTTCCTTCAATTATGACTTGGTCGTTTTTCATTATTGTACATTTCCTGTTGCCAAAGTGCACAAAACAGTCGTTTTCATCAAGTCGCTTCACTGATAATAAACTGCTATCAAGATCTGGAACATATAGGACATCACAAAATTTTATATTTCTAACTTCATTGCCTGGTCCTCTGTATTTCATTAAACAATCACCAATACCTTTAATATCGAGTAATTGACCACTAGCAACTTGTACTTGGCCTCTTTTTGGCTTTATTTCAGTGCAATAAATATTTTTATCATTTGTCATGTGAGTTGTCGCAGCAGAATCAATATACCAATTAACATTAGAGAATTTATTCGAAGCTTTAAGACAGTGAAAAATTTCATTTTCCGTTATCTCGCCATCTGTAATCCTTTTAACTTTGTGATTTCTTGTTTTATGCTGCTCAGCTTTCCATAAATAACAAAATTTCTTAATATGTCCTGGCCGTTTACAGTAATGGCAAAGCTGTTTCAATTTGTTTTCAGAGTTAACCCTAAAATTTCCCTTTTTCTTTGGATCTTTAACTATTTTCATCGCTGTTTCTTCATCCAATTTAAACGTTTCTAAACGACGCTCATACGTTGCAATAAGTTTACCTTTTACGTATTCTAATGATAATTCCTCAGAAGAACGAGCTTCTAAACTTGTAATTAAAGAATCATAACTCTCTGGAACACCGCATAGTAAAATTGCAATGATATCATCATCTGGGATTACTTTACCAAGACCTCTTAGTTGATCAACTACTTCTAATATACTTTGAATATAATCTTTCATGTTTAAGGTTTCATCATATTTCATACTGTATAACTTTCTTTGCAAGAAAAGTTTCGTATTTAAATGCTTTTGTTCATAAACCTTACGTAAAGAATCCCACATACCTTTTGCTGTTTCCTCATGTTTGATATGTATTAGCTGATTATCTTCGACACTTAAAGCAATTTTTGCTTTAGCAGACTTGTTTGCTTTAATCCAAGCATCTCGATCAGCTCCCGCTTTAGTAGGTTGTTCGGATGTAATAACATCCCATAATCCTTTATCGGTTAAAAACATTTCCATCTTGAATTTCCAAACATCATAATTACTGTTATTTAACATTGTAAAGTTAGCTTGCTGTTCAGCCATATTTCATATGTTAAATCGCACTTCTTCACAAAAAATGAAATTGAACTGTTAAATAAATTTTCCTAATTCAAAAGAAAATAGCCTTCTGGGCAACATAACCTGTTCAGAATTGAATTGTAGAGCATACTACTTAAATGTGTAGCAAGGTAGCAGAGTAATAAACGCAGTTTGAATAGGAAAAATATATTTAATAAAGGTACGATCTAAATAAACAACCTACATGATAGACATTAAAATATAAACTACTCAAAAAAACAGAATTTTGTAGAAGTTGCCAAATAATAAAATCATAATAAAAATTGAACGGCAGGTTGCACGAGAACTCATAGTTCAACAATTTGAATGAATAAGAATTTAATAAATAAAAAAATATTTCACTTCGCGTGTCAAAATAGATGATAAATGCAATGTAATATGATAAAATAAAAACAAATAAGCACGTTTTTCGCACGATTTATTTAATCCATTAATTTATATTACATACATAAAAATTTCGTTTAAACTTGCGTGCAACAATTGGAAGAAATAAAATTTCAATTTTGAAATTTACGCTATTGCAAATTTTCGAATTCTAAATATCGTACATTTTCAATTTTAACACCATCGCATAGTGAAAAAATTTAATTTTAAATGCAATTTGTTTAAAAACACTACTCTCAATCTATTTTTGAGTTATTAATTTTTTTGTAGTTTTTAATGCCAATTTTGTAATTGTGGCAACAGAAGTTCTCCATTTCTTTTAAAAGTAAACGATAAAAAAATGTTTGTATCTATTTTAACTTTTGGCAACAATTAGAAGAGAAAAAACAATAAAAAAAATTAACTTAAGATATTAAAAATAATATTTTAATTAAAATAATAGGCTTTTTCAAAATTTTATGACTTGTCGTGTGACAAGATATGTTCAGCTGTAAGTAAACAAAATTTGAACTCTCCTACTTCTATAATTTTTGTGTACGCTCTCTGTGACAGACAGACAGAGGACAGAGACGAATAGGGTTTCGTCAGATGAATGAAACCCTAAAAAGGTTAATATGTTTTAAGTATGAAAAAGTGTTTGACAAATACTTCTAATTGAGCATGAGTAAGGACAAGGGGTTCATTTTTGGCTGCAGCTTTTTGTCAATGCCAAATTTGAAAAAAATCATATTTGTGCTTTTTCCATATAAAAGAAACTTGCGTAGAACTTTCCGTCTTTCTTTTCAGTAAAATTTTCAATCCTGCTTTACATATGAATTGCATTGTTGATTCTGCACTGAAACCGCACTACAAATCAGTTTAAAGATAGAAAACCAACGAATATAAATGCACAAATAAAGTATGAGAAGGTAGCAAATAGCTATTTCGAATCTACTAACGAGATTCTACTAACGAGATCTACTAACGTAAAGGAATACTTTTGTGCACCCTGTAAATTAGTAATAAATTTTCGTAGCACCACAGATTCTACGGAATGTATATTTTAGTATATATATTTTATAGATGCCTATTATTTTTATTATGTTCGGAAGAGTGTAACATCATTAAAATGCACTTCATATTATTTTTTACCTTTGGCCGTAATCTAACGGAATACTTTTGATTCTCCCGATATTTAAACTATACAAAGGATTTTCATAAATTTGAAATGACTCGCAAAATTATGCTAAAATTATATCTTCTAAATTTCAAACGACTCAGTCGGGTAGTTTTTGCATTGTTATATGCGGACGAATAAAACGGATATAACAGACAGATAAAACGGACGAATTGAATGAATGACGACTATAGGTGCTACATATTTACACAAGTATTAAAAATTGCTCTGGTGAACAACAAAAAAGGTTAATATGCTTTTTAAGTATGAAAAAGTGTTTTACAAGTGCTTCTAATTGAGCATGAAAAAGGACAAGGGGTCCCTTCTTGGCTGCATCTCACTGTCAATGCTAAATTTGAAAAAGTCATATTATCACTTGTTCCGTATAAAAGAAATCAGTCAGAATTATGATAAAAATGTGCAGTGCAATGATGTAGCCCGAAAAAACGCAGCGTAATTAAACTTGAATATAAGGTGAAATAATACTAGAAACCTTAGTTCCTGCAACGTATCATACTCAGGCAGTGCCACCAAGTATGTCAGCTGTGTAGAACTGCACAGAAAACTGATTTGTATTAAAATATCAAATAAAGCCTCTGTGCACAAATGTTTAAAGATAGAAAACCAACGAATATAAATGCACAAATAAAGTATGAGAAGGTAGCAAATAGCTATTTCGAATCTACTAACGAGATTCTTCATCAGTGCAAAACTCAGCGAGCTAAAAATAGCAAAACTGAGCAAAGAGACAGAGAGACGCAGGCTTATATACCCGCTATGGGAACAATCCCGTCTAAAGAAAAGCAACCAAAGAGAAGAAAGCAGCCAAAACCAACTGAGTGGACAAGTAGCGACATCTATCGGAGAATAAGCAAAACAAAAACTCAAAAGCGAGTGGAAAAAAAGTATTAAATTAAAGATTTCCAAATACTTGAAAATAAGGAATACTAGATAAGTCATTGACTAAGGAGTGAGAATTTTTTATGATGTGGTAAGCTTCCCAAAAATCAAGATCAAGAATAGAAGGACATTTATTGATGATGGTGGCTGAAGAAAAGTTAAACTTATGTTGAGAAGACCAACAATGTTGAGCAATAGAGGAACGTTTAAGCTCCTGATTTTTGACATACCTTTTATGTTCCATTAAACGAAATCTGAGAGCACGTTAAGTCTGACCAATATAAGAAAGACCACATTGGCAAGAAATTTGGTAAATACCCCAGTTATCTAAGTGATCAATGGGGTGCTTAAGATTTGAAAAAACAATTTTATTAACAGGAGAAAAAATAACATTGAAATCGAACCTTTTTAAAATTTTAGCAACTTGCTGACTGATTTTGGGGAAAAAAGGCAAAACAACCAAAGGATTGGAGTTCAAATTAAGGTTCTTTCTTTCAGATTGTGTGGATTTTGTCAATTTTCTATGCATAGAATCTATAATATTAGGGGAATAACCACGATCAACAGCAATAGCTTTGAGGTAATTAAGTTCATCACTGAGTAACTGAGGTGTTGAACAAATATTGGAAGCTCGGAAAACAAAAGTTTTAAAAACCGCAACTTTCTGGTTAGGAGGATGAGAAGAATATCTGTGAGGTGGAAGACTGACCGCAAAAGGTTATTTTGTGCATTTATATTCGTTGGTTTTCTATCTTTAAACATTTGTGCACAAAGCCTTTATTCGATATTTTAATGTATTTGGCGTCAACGGGCCTTGATTCCAGTATTGCTGTTTTTATTTTACTTCTCTTTACTATGTCACAAATCAATAGATTTTGTAATTTACAGCTGAAAAAGTATAGGTTTTTGGAGCACTTACATTTTCTACGTGACTGCAGACGCAAAAAAGTGATTCCTAGATTTATTTCAATACGTTGTAATTTATTTAATTCAAGTAGGATAGATAAGGTCTTGTTTCGATCTAAATTAGCTCTTTTAAGGGCTTTGATTCAAGAGACTCGCCAGAAAATTGCTCATATAGAGCGCGAGTTATATTACTTACATATCTCTCTTGGTAATTCTTTTCCTGATTTTGGTTCTATAGACAGAATTTAATGGAATAGAGTCCTCAAAGCTTCTTCGATTCATTGCGCAGTTCTAAAAAGGAAATTTAATACGCTTTGTAATAATTCTTTCGCCAACAACTCTATAAATTTACCTACTGTTAACAAAAATGCTGTTCTCAATCCTTCTAGTGTCGCTTTAAGTAATAATCAGATAAATGCTCTAAAATTAAACAACAATTTCTCTGTTTCTGCCCCTCCTTCGTTACCCCGTCTAATTGCTCCTATTGAAAGAGTCTTTAAGCATAGCGCTATTTCTCCTTCTCAAAAAGAGTCTATTAGGCATCTCATTGCCAATACTGTTGATTTCAATTCGAATGTTTATGAGCCAAATCTTAATAGTTCAGTTAAACATTGTCTAAAAAGTTTGCCTTCTGATCCGAATTTGATCATAACTAAGGCTGACAAAGGTGGTCAGATTATCGTTCTTGACAAGTCTTCATACTTAGAAAAATCCCATAAATTAATTAATGATGGTCCCTATGTGGATATCCACAAAGACCCTTCCTCCAATGAAATTGCTACTATCAAATCTGCCATTAAGTCTTCACACATTATTCCTGCTAAATTAAAAAGGTCTCTTATTCCTTCAATTGCTCATTGCGCCAGGTTTTATGCTTTACCTAAGGTCCATAAACCTGACATTCCTTTTAGACCCATTGTTTCCAGTATTGGTACGGCTTCTTATAAACTTGCCAAATATCTTGTTTCCATATTTTCTCCTCTCTCAAGCAGTAATTCTTTCACTGTTAAGAATTCTTTTGAATTTACTAAGAAACTTCATAGTTTTAAGCCACAAGGCCACATGATGGTTTCTTTTGATTTTAAATCATTATTTACTAATGTTCCTGTCGAAGGTGCTTTTGATTGCCTCAAGAAAAGGCTCTGTGAATTTCATTTTTCCTTTTTCGAAATCGAGGAGCTCATTCATCTAACTCGTGCTTGCTTATCTCAAAATACTTTTGTTTTTCACGGGAATTTCTTTTGTATGATTGACGGTTTGGCTATGGGTAATCCTCTTAGTCCGACTTTATGCGATTTGTACATGCATTACTTTGAAATAAAATTATTTGAAGTCTTAAAATTTCCGTTCTATGTTCGTTATGTAGATGATATCTATGCTTTAGTTGAAGTGAATTCTGATATAAATCATATTCTCTGTCATGAATTCTATTGATTCTTGCATTCAATTTACTTTTGAAACTGAATCGGACAATTGCCTTCCTTTTCTGGATGTTCTTGTTATTCGCAATGAAGATAATTTTCAGACTACTCTCTTTCGCAAACCTTTTGCGGTCAGTCTTCCACCTCACAGATATTCTTCCCATCCTCCTAACCAGAAAGTTGCGGCTTTTAAAACTTTTGTTTTCCGGGCTTCCAATATTTGTTCAACTCCTCAGTTACTCAGTGATGAACTTAATTACCTCAAAGCTATTGCTGTTGATCGTGGTTATTCCCCTAATATTATAGATTCTATTCATAGAAAATTGACAAAATCCACACAATCTGAAAGAAAGAACGTTAATTTGAACTCCAATGCTTTGGTTGTTTTGCCTTTTTTCCCGAAAATCAGTCAACAAGTTGCTAAAATTTTAAAAAGGCTCGATTTCAATGTTATTTTTTCTCCTGTTAATAAAATTGTTTTTTCAAATCTTAAGCACCCCATTGATCACTTTGATAACTGGGGTATTTACCAAATTTCTTGCCAATGTGGTCTTTCTTATATTGGTCAGACTAAACGTGCTCTCAGATTTCGTTTAATGGAACATAAAAGGTATGTCAAAAATCAGGAGCTTAAACGTTCCTCTATTGCTCAACATTGTTGGTCTTCTCAACATAAGTTTAACTTTTCTTCAGCCACCATCATCAATAAATGTCCTTCTATTCTTGATCTTGATTTTTGGGAAGCTTACCACATCATAAAAAATTCTCACTCCTTAGTCAATGACTTATCTAGTATTCCTTATTTTCAAGTATTTGGAAATCTTTAATTTAATACTTTTTTTCCACTCGCTTTTGAGTTTTTGTTTTGCTTATTCTCCGATAGATGTCGCTACTTGTCCACTCAGTTGGTTTTGGCTGCTTTCTTCTCTTTGGTTGCTTTTCTTTAGACGGGATTGTTCCCATAGCGGGTATATAAGCCTGCGTCTCTCTGTCTCTTTGCTCAGTTTTGCTATTTTTAGCTCGCTGAGTTTTGCACTGATGAAGAATCTCGTTAGTAGATTCGAAATAGCTATTTGCTACCTTCTCATACTTTATTTGTGCATTTATATTCGTTGGTTTTCTATCTTTAAACATTTGTGCACAAAGGCTTTATTTGATATTTTAATACAAATCAGTTTTCTGTGCAGTTCTACACAGCTGACATACTTGGTGGCACTGCCTGAGTATGATACGTTGCAGGAACTAAGGTTTCTAGTATTATTTCACCTTATATTCAAGTTTAATTACGCTGCGTTTTTTCGGGCTACATCTTTGCACTGCACATTTTTATCATAATTCTGACTGATTTCTTTTATACGGAACAAGTGATAATATGACTTTTTCAAATTTAGCATTGACAGTGAGATGCAGCCAAGCCCTTGTCCTTTTTCATGCTCAATTAGAAGCACTTGTAAAACACTTTTTCATACTTAAAAAGCATATTAACCTTTTTTGTTGTTCACCAGAGCAATTTTTAATACTTGTGTAAATATGTAGCACCTATAGTCGTCATTCATTCAATTCGTCCGTATTATCTGTCTGTTATATCCGTTTTATCCGTCCGCATATAACAATGCAAAAACTACCCGACTGAGTCGTTTGAAATTTAGAAGACATAATTTTAGCATAATTTTGCGAGTCATTTCAAATTTATGAAAATCCTTTGTATAGTTTAAATATCGGGAGAATCAAAAGTATTCCGTCAGATTACGGCCAAAGGTAAAAAATAGTTTGAAGTGCATTTTAATGATGTTACACTCTTCCGAACATAATAAAAATAATAGGCATCTATAAAATATATATACTAAAATATACATTCCGTAGAATCTGTGATGCTACGAAAATTTACTATTAATTTACAGGGTGCACAAAAGTATTCCTTTATGTTATGGTATAGGAAGAAACAGTGTTAGGAGTGCGTTTTAATTGTTATCGTTTTTTCGCACGATTTATTTAATCCATTCATTTATATTACATACATAAAAATTTCGTTTAAACTTGCGTGCAACAATTGGAAGAAATAAAATTTCAATTTTGAAATTTACGCTTTTGCAAATTTTCGAATTCTAAATATCGTACATTTTCAATTTTAACACCATCGCATAGTGAAAAAATTTAATTTTAAATGCAATTTGTTTAAAAATACTATTCTCAATCTATTTTTGAGTTATTAATTTTTTTGTAGTTTTTAATGCCAATTTTGTAATTGTGGCAACAGAAGTTCTCCATTTCTTTTAAAAGTAAACGATAAAAAAATGTTTGTATCTATTTTAACTTTTGGCAACAATTAGAAGAGAAAAAACAACAAAAAAAATTAACTGAAGATATTAAAAATAATATTTTAATTAAAATAACAGACTTTTTCAAAATTTTATGACTTGTCGTGTGACAAGATATGTTCAGCTGTAAGTACACAAAATTTGAACTCTCCTACTTCTATAATTTTTGTGTACGCTCTCTGTGACAGACAGACAGAGGACAGAGACGAATAGGGTTTCGTCAGATGAATGAAACCCTAAAAAGGTTAATATGTTTTAAGTATGAAAAAGTGTTTGACAAATACTTCTAATTGAGCATGAGTAAGGACAAGGGGTTCATTTTTGGCTGCAGCTTATTGTCAATGCCAAATGTGAAAAAAATCATATTTGTGCTTTTTCCATATAAAAGAAATTTGCGTAGAACTTTCCGTCTTTCTTTTCAGTAAAATTTTCAATCCTGCTTTACATGAGAATTGCATTGTTGATTCTGCACTGAAACCGCACTACAAATCAGTTTAAAGATAGAAAACCAACGAATATAAATGCACAAATAAAGTATGAGAAGGTAGCAAATAGCTATTTCGAATCTACTAACGAGATTCTCCTAACGAGATCTACTAACGTAAAGGAATACTTTTGTGCACCCTGTAAATTAATAATAAATTTTCGTAGCACCACAGATTCTACGGAATGTATATTTTAGTATATATATTTTATAGATGCCTATTATTTTTATTATGTTCGGAAGAGTGTAACATCATTAAAATGCACTTCAAACTATTTTTTACCTTTGGCCGTAATCTAACGGAATACTTTTGATTCTCCCGATATTTAAACTATACAAAGGATTTTCATAAATTTGAAATGACTCGCAAAATTATGCTAAAATTATGTCTTCTAAATTTCAAACGACTCAGTCGGGTAGTTTTTGCATTGTTATATGCGGACGAATATAACAGACAGATAAAACGGACGAATTGAATGAATGACGACTATAGGTGCTACATATTTACACAAGTATTAAAAATTGCTCTGGTGAACAACAAAAAAGGTTAATATGCTTTTTAAGTATGAAAAAGTGTTTTACAAGTGCTTCTAATTGAGCATGAAAAAGGACAAGGGGTCCCTTCTTGGCTGCATCTCACTGTCAATGCTAAATTTGAAAAAGTCATATTATCACTTGTTCCGTATAAAAGAAATCAGTCAGAATTATGATAAAAATGTGCAGTGCATAGATGTAGCCCGAAAAAACGCAGCGTAATTAAACTTGAATATAAGGCGAAATAATACTAGAAACCTTAGTTCCTGCAACGTATCATATTCAGGCAGTGCCACCAAATATGTCAGCTGTGTAGAACTGCACAGAAAACTGATTTATATTAAAATATCAAGTAAAGCCTTTGTGCACAAATGTTTAAAGATAGAAAACCAACGAATATAAATTCACAAATAAAGTATGAGAAGGTAGCAAATAGCTATTTCGAATCTACTAACGAGATTCTTCATCAGTGCAAAACTCAGCGAGCTAAAAATCGCAAAACTGAGCAAAGGGACAGAGAGACGCAGGCTTATATACCCGCTATGGGAACAATCCCATCTAAAGAAAAGCAACCAATGAGAAGAAAGCAGCCAAAACCAACTGAGTGGACAAGTAGTGACATCTATCGGAGAACAAGCAAAACAAAAACTAAAAAGCGAGTGGAAAAAAAAAGTATTAAATTAAAGATTTCCAAATACTTGGAAAATAAGGAATACTAGATAAGCCATTGACTAAGGAGTGAGAATTTTTTATGATGTGGTAAGCTTCCCAAAAATCAAGATCAAGAATAGAAGGACATTTATTGATGATGGTGGCTGAAGAAAAGTTAAACTTATGTTGAGAAGACCAACAATGTTGAGCAATAGAGGAACGTTTAAGCTCCTGATTTTTGACATACCTTTTATGTTCCATTAAACGAAATCTGAGAGCACGTTTAGTCTGACCAATATAAGAAAGACCACATTGGCAAGAAATTTGGTAAATACCCCAGTTATCTAAGTGATCAATGGGGTGCTTAAGATTTGAAAAAACAATTTTATTAACAGGAGAAAAAATAACATTGAAATCGAACCTTTTTAAAATTTTAGCAACTTGCTGACTGATTTTGGGGAAAAAAGGCAAAACAACCAAAGCATTGGAGTTCAAATTAAAGTTCTTTCTTTCATATTGTGTGAATTTTGTCAATTTTCTATGAATAGAATCTATAATATTAGGGGAATAACCACGATCAACAGCTATAGCTTTGAGGTAATTAAGTTCATCACTGAGTAACTGAGGAGTTGAACAAATATTGGAAGCTCGGAAAACAAAAGTTTTAAAAGCCGCAACTTTCTGGTTAGGAGGATGAGAAGAATATCTGTGAGGTGGAAGACTGACCGCAAAAGGTTATTTTGTGCATTTATATTCGTTGGTTTTCTATCTTTAAACATTTGTGCACAAAGGCTTTATTTGATATTTTAATGTATTTGGCGTCAACGGGCCTTGATTCCAGTATTGCTGTTTTTATTTTACTTCTCTTTATTATGTCACAAATCAATAGATTTTGTAATTTACGGCTGAAAAAGTATAGGTTTTTGGAGCACTTACATTTTCTACGTGACTGCAGACGCAAAAAAGTGATTCCTAGATTTATTTCAATACGTTGTAATTTATTTAATTCAAGTAGGATAGATAAGGTCTTGTTTCGATCTAAATTAGCTCTTTTAAGGGCTTTGATTCAAGAGACTCGCCAGAAAAGTGCTCATATAGAGCGCGAGTTATATTACTTACATATCTCTCTTGGTAATTGTTTTCATGATTTTGGTTCTATAGACAGAATTTCATGGAATAGAGTCCTCAAAGATTCTTCGATTCATTGCGCAGTTCTAAAAAGGAAATTTAATACGCTTTGTAATAATTCTTTCGCCAACAACTCTATAAATTTACCTACTGTTAACAAAAATGCTGTTCTCAATCATTCTAGTGTCGCTTTAAGTAATAATCAGCTAAATGCTCTAAAATTAAACACCAATTTCTCTGTTTCTGCCCCTCCTTCGTTACCCCGTCTAATTGCTCCTATTGAAAGAGCCTTTAAGCATAGCGCTATTTCTCCTTCTCAAAAAGAGTCTATTAGGCATCTCATTGCCAATACTGTTGATTTCAATTCGAATGTTTATAAGCCAAATCTTAATAGTTCAGTTAAACATTGTCTAAAAAGTTTGTCTTCTGATCCGAATTTGATCATAACTAAGGCTGACAAAGGTGGTCAGATTATCGTTCTTGACAAGTCTTCATACTTAGAAAAATCCCATAAATTAATTAATGATGGTCCCTATGTGGATATCCACAAAGACCCTTCCTCTAATGAAATTGCTACTATCAAATCTGCCATTAAGTCTTCACACATTATTCCTGCTAAATTAAAAAGGTCTCTTATTCCTTCAATTGCTCATTGCGCCAGGTTTTATGCTTTACCTAAGGTCCATAAACCTGACATTCCTTTTAGACCCATTGTTTCCAGTATCGGTACGGCTTCTTATAAACTTGCCAAATATCTTGTTTCCATATTTTCTCCTCTCTCAAGCAGTAATTCTTTCACTGTTAAGAATTCTTTTGAATTTACTAAGAAACTTCATAGTTTTAAGCCACAAGGCCACATGATGGTTTCTTTTGATGTTAAATCATCATTTACTAATGTTCCTGTCGAAGGTGCTTTAGATTGCCTCAAGAAAAGGCTCTGTGAATTTCATTTTTCCTTTTTCGAAATCGAGGAGCTCACTCATCTAATTCGTGCTTGCTTATCTCAAAATACTTTTGTTTTTCACGGGAATTTCTTTCGTATGATTGACGGTTTGGCTATGGGTAATCCTCTTAGTCCGACTTTATACGATTTGTACATGCATTACTTTGAAATAAAATTATTTGAAGTCTTAAAATTTCCGTTCTATGTTCGTTATGTAGATGATATCTATGCTTTAGTTGAAGTGAATTCTGATATAAATCATATTCTCTCTGTCATGAATTCTATTGATTCTTGCATTCAATTTACTTTTGAAACTGAATCGGACAATTGCCTTCCTTTTCTGGATGTTCTTGTTATTCGCAATGATGATAATTTTCAGACTACTCTCTTTCGCAAACCTTTTGCGGTCAGTCTTCCACCTCACAGATATTCTTCCCATCCTCCTAACCAGAAAGTTGCGGCTTTTAAAACTTTTGTTTTCCGGGCTTCCAATATTTGTTCAACTCCTCAGTTACTCAGTGATGAACTTAATTACCTCAAAGCTATTGCTGTTGATCGTGGTTATTCACCTAATATTATAGATTCTATTCATAGAAAATTGACAAAATCCACACAATCTGAAAGAAAGAACTTTGATTGGAACTCCAATGCTTTGGTTGTTTTGCCTTTTTTCCCCAAAATCAGTCAGCAAGTTGCTAAAATTTTAAAAAGGCTCGATTTCAATGTTATTTTTTCTCCTGTTAATAAAATTGTTTTTTCAAATCTTAAGCACCCCATTGATCACTTAGATAACTAGGGTATTTACCAAATTTCTTGCCAATGTGGTCTTTCTTATATTGGTCAGACTAAACGTGCTCTCAGATTTCGTTTAATGGAACATAAAAGGTATGTCAAAAATCAGGAGCTTAAACGTTCCTCTATTGCTCAACATTGTTGGTCTTCTCAACATAAGTTTAACTTTTCTTCAGCCACCATCATCAATAAATGTCCTTCTATTCTTGATCTTGATTTTTGGGAAGCTTACCACATCATAAAAAATTCTCACTCCTTAGTCAATGACTTATCTAGTACTCCTTATTTTCCAAGTATTTGGAAATTTTTAATTTAATACTTTTTTTTTCCACTCGCTTTTTAGTTTTTGTTTTGCTTGTTCTCCGATAGATGTCGCTACTTGTCCACTCAGTTGGTTTTGGCTGCTTTCTTCTCATTGGTTGCTTTTCTTTAGGCGGGATTGTTCCCATAGTGGGTATATAAGCCTGCGTCTCTCTGTCTCTTTGCTCAGTTTTGCTATTTTTAGCTCGCTGAGTTTTGCACTGATGAAGAATCTCGTTAGTAGATTCGAAATAGCTATTTGCTACCTTCTCATACTTTATTTGTGCATTTATATTCGTTGGTTTTCTATCTTTAAACATTTGTGCACAAAGGCTTTATTTGATATTTTAATACAAATCAGTTTTCTGTGCAGTTCTACACAGCTGGCATACTTGGTGGCACTGCCTGAGTATGATACGTTGCAGGAACTAAGGTTTCTAGTATTATTTCGCCTTATATTCAAGTTTAATTACGCTGCGTTTTTTCGGGCTACATCTTTGCACTGCACATTTTTATCATAATTCTGACTGATTTCTTTTATACGGAACAAGTGATAATATGACTTTTTCAAATTTAGCATTGACAGTGAGATGCAGCCAAGAAGGGACCCCTTGTCCTTTTTCATGCTCAATTAGAAGCACTTGTAAAACACTTTTTCATACTTAAAAAGCATATTAACCTTTTTTGTTATTCACCAGAGCAATTTTTAATACTTGTGTAAATATGTAGCACCTATAGTCGTCATTCATTCAATTGGTCCGTTTTATCTGTCTGTTATATCCGTTTTATCCGTCCGCATATAACAATGCAAAAACTACCCGACTGAGTCGTTTGAAATTTAGAAGACATAATTTTAGCATAATTTTGCGAGTCATTTCAAATTTATGAAAATCCTTTGTATAGTTTAAATATCGGGAGAATCAAAAGTATTCCGTTAGATTACGGCCAAAGGTAAAAAATAGTTTGAAGTGCATTTTAATGATGTTACTCTCTTCCGAACATAATAAAAATAATAGGCTTCTATAAAATATATTGTTGCAGCGTATATAGGGTTCTTTCGATCTTATGGTTAGACAACTTCAAACTCTTTTCTCTTAGAAAAGTACAAAATAATTTATTTACAGATCTTCAGAACAACAGAGTCTTCGAAACTCACAAATATTACAAGATATTCCAAAATAACTGTTTAAATCTATCGAACAAATACAAATATAGGTCGCAGAGACTCTTTATACAATGTCTCAACACTATATCACATTCAAAACAACGTAGATAAAACTCAATACATCAAGCAAACTTGCTTGGACAATCTCTAGTAGCTCACTCAATGACTGACTGGTAAATAATAATCCTATCAAAAACATGAATGTGAAAAAATGCCAAGTTCGTTAAAGGTTTCGCTCATAAAAGAAGTGATTTGACAAAAAATGATATCCTGTCAAAAACATGAATGTGAAAGAATGCCAAGTTCGTTAAAGGTTTCGCTAATAAAAGAAGTGAGATGTAACTGCAAACCAAGTTCTTTCGGAGCTCCTTAAATCATAACTCCTGTCATGCATAATATTATTCAATTGCTTAAAATGATTTGTTAAGTTACTTGTTATTCAATAGAGCGACTTAGCAAGTTTTCTCTTATTCAATTTTTTCTATTTAGTTGATCAGAAAATAAAGTTGATCCCTTCCTTAATTTATCAGTACCTTAACTTCAATATACTTATTCGAACACTCGATTGACTAGATCTTTGTTAATCAGATTCTAGATTAAATTGTACTCCGACTTAAAGATTAAAGTTGGTAACTGAAAACTTGCCAAGTCGCTCTATTGAATAACAAGTAACTTAACAAATCATTTTAAGCAATTGAATAATATTATGCATGACAGGAGTTATGATTTAAGGAGCTCCGAAAGAACTTGGTTTGCAGTTACATCTCACTTCTTTTATTAGCGAAACCTTTAACGAACTTGGCATTCTTTCACATTCATGTTTTTGACAGGATATCATTTTTTGTCAAATCACTTCTTTTATGAGCGAAACCTTTAACGAACTTGGCATTTTTTCACATTCATGTTTTTGATAGGATATCATTATTTTTTGTCAAATAAGTAGGTATTTGTTTCCTTTTTGAAATAAGTAGGTTAAATTAGTTTTATTTAATTTTAATTTCAGCTTTTTCCTGCATTTATTCACTGTTTTTTTTCAGTCAAATTAAAAAATTTAACATTAGGACTGCTTATGTTCCTTTAAATTCCACTAATAAGGATGTTTCTTTTACGTGATTGGGTACTACTTGATTATTTCGTCGACCAAAAATGTTTGTAGCCAACTTGGCGAAATATCGCTATATTGACGACAAAAATTACGCACCAAAAGTCATACTAACATGGCTCTATTTCTAGTATTTTGCCAAATTCCCATAGATTCCCATTGTAATCTGGTAATTTATCCAATAATTTTGTTAGAGCAAGGACTGTCGCCATCATTTTGGCATCTTTTTTTTTCTTTAAATCGGTTCGCTAACTACCCAAGATTGCTTAAATATTGCTATTTAGAAAGTTTTTAGAACGCTTTTCGCGCATTTTTACCCCTTTTAAATTTTGTATTTGTTAACAAATGTTCTTAGTGATCATTTATATCTTATAATTAATGAACATGCCAAATTTTATGTTTTTAGGCCCTTAACATACAGACATCGCATTTTTAGAACGCTTTTACTTACCCATCATACCTAGTATAGGGTAGGTCTTGCAATCGTTTTGAAAATCGAAAATTTTTTTTGACGGATTTACACGTTTTAGATAGTGGAGATTCCGAAAAACATATTTTTAGAAACAAAATTTTGCCGTCCGTCTGTCTGTCTGTCTGTAAACGCTCTATCTCCCGAACGAATTGAGATAGAGACTTGAAATTTTGTATGTAGTTAGTATGTAAAAATGGGACAAAACCTATTTAATATCAGCAACCTCGATTATCCGGAACTATTTTTTTCGGATTCTCGAAAATTTCGTTCTGATGAAAGGTACATAAAAATTTTCGAATTTTTTTGTTCTAAGGAATGGACGTAAAAGGCAATAAAATATCACACATTTTGCATACAGAACGAAGTCGATCGGATTATTAGTTGCTGAGATATTTTTAATCCTGTTTTCCACATTCTTCGATTTTTCATGGCCCTGTATTTGATTCAAATTTCAATTCAGAGGTATATTTTAATTGGACATAAGACGCAGTTAATTTTTAGTTAATAGAGTTATTATTTTTGGAGTTATAAGGATGTTTCTTTTACGCAGTTCGGTACTACTTGAGTAGTTTGGCGTTTTATATAATTTGTCGAAATCGGTAATCATCAGTTCTTTAATAGAGCATTACCATGTATATTAACAATATTTAAATTTTGTTTATGAATTGCAATGCATTGTATAAATAGTTTTCACATGTTTTATTTTCATATACATATCCATGATGGGTAAGTATTACGGTGGCCCCCAAAGACTAGTTTTCTATTTTACCCCCTTTGGGTTAGTGCAATCGATATAAGATATAGCCTATATTGGAGCAAGGACTATCACCATCATTTTGATATCATTACTTTTAAGATCGTTTGTTGTTTGCTGAAATTGCTTAAAAATCCCAATTTAGAACATTTTTAGAACGCTTTTTGCACATTTTCGCACATTTTCACCCCTTTTTAATTCCGTATTTTTTATCAAATGCCCTTAGAGATCATTTATATCTTATAAATAATTAACATGCCAAATCTTATAGTTCTAGGTCCTTCAGTAACACAAAAGTTGCATTTTTAGAATTTTTTTGCTTCTTCACCCTCTTTTGATTAATTGTATACGCATAAAATATAGCCTATGTTTGAACCACGGCGAATACCATCATTTTGGTATCATTAATTTTGAAATCGGTTCGGTGGTTTCAGAGATTAGCCCCGATACTTGCCAAAAGTGTCGCCAACTTGGCACTATTTCTGATATTTCGCGAAATAACTCTAAAATGCCAAACTTTATGTTTCCAGTCTAGTCCCTTAATATACAGACATCGCATTTTTAGAATGTTTTTATGCTCTTTTACCTCCTTTGGGTTAGTGTAATCGACATAAGATATATCTTATGTTGGTGCAAAGATTGTCATCATCATTTTGATATCATTACTTTTAAGATCGGTTTGTTGTTTGCTGAGATTGTTTTAAAATTGGTATTTCGAACTTTTTTCGAACGCTCTTCGCGGATTTTCACCCATTTAAATTTGATATTTTTTTAGCAAATGTCATTAGTGATCATTTACATCTTATAAATAATTAACATGCCAAATTTTGTGCTTCTAGGCCCTCCAGTAAAACAAAAATCACATTTTTAGAATGTTTTTCGCTTCTGAACCCTCTTTTGGTTAGTGTCACAGACATAAGATATAGTCTATGTTTGAACCGGGGCGAATACCATCATTTTGGTACCATTACTTTTGAAATCGGTTTGGTAGTTTCAGAGATTAACCCTGATACTCGCCAAAAGTGACGCCAACTTGGCACTATTACTGGTATTTTGTGAAATTCTCATAAGCTTCCATTGTAATCCAATAATTTATCCTCTAACCAACCATTAATGTTTAATTAATGGTGATTTCTGATTTTTCCTATTTATAGATCCAATAACCTACCTTCACACCAAATTTCAACTTCCTAAGTCACGTGGAAGTAGTCAAACATTTCTATGAGTGAGTGAGTGAGTCAGTGGTAAAAACAGTGGTTTTCAGGCGTCAATTTCTCGTCATCGGTAAAAGATTTTTTTTTTAAATTTTAGATTCGAAAATTAGAAGATGGTCTTACACGACACAAAAAATTGCAAGTGTGAAGGTCAAATAGAATGTAAGTTATTGAGGGGTCAAAAGTGGCTCGAAATGGTTCGGGTAATATAACCCACGGCCGGTGTGTCGCCTTTTACTTTGTGAACTTGGCTGACACACTGCCGTGTGTCTAGATAACAACAGCTCGTATCGGCTCTCCTATATATAGGCTCGTAGCATGCGCCGAAGTTTCTAGAAACTACTCGAAAAATCCACGGAACAACAAACAATGTATCAGTATATCTAAGGGGGGTTACCATTAAGAGGGTAGGGTTACCATCGCCAACAATCGCCAATTTTGTCGCCAACTTGGCGATATATCGCCAAATTTGGTAACCAAAATCAGTCGCCAAAAGTGACGCCAACTTGGCGATATCTTCATTATTTCGCCAATCTGCCGTAGACATACACTGAAAATAATAGACAAGTTTGCTTGATAACAGAGACAATGTAACTAAAACTAATATTAGTAAAGAAATGGAGCTTAATAAGATTATTTACATTATTTTACAGTACAAACACTAACTATTTACAAAATCCGTAACACTACCCCCTCCTCAAAGACTGCACGTCCCGGGCAGTGCAATCCTTGAGTTAGAGGAAAACACTTAAAATAAATAAACAAATAAATAATAACAATAATAATAAAATTTACATAAATAAGAACAAATTACTATTTACATATTTACAAAAAGTGACTTTCATGACCATGGTCTGAAATTCCAGTTTTGAATTTTTAATCACTTTGGCCAAAATAAGGGGCTAGCCGGTTATAATGTACGACCCTGGGTTTGGTGTGTGGCGATTTTCGTATGCGTACGACGACGTCATTCAGCCTGTTGACG
Organism: Maratus speculifer; assembly: GCA_964019185.1. NCBI lineage: Eukaryota > Metazoa > Arthropoda > Arachnida > Araneae > Salticidae > Maratus > Maratus speculifer. Next base: position 93,660,865 of record OZ025302.1, read on the forward strand.
ACTGTGTAAGGACCGTCCCAGTTTCTTTGTAGTTTTGGCGACAGTCCCTTACGACGTATCGGATTCCACAACCAAACTTTGTCACCTTCGTTGAACTCATGTCCAGTTGCCTTTGTGTCGTACCGTGTCTTCATCTTTTCTGATGCCAGTCCAATTCGGTTCCTCGCTAGACAATGAATCTCCTCAATCCGTGCCTGGAGTTCATCGACATATTCCTCAGGCGATGAAGGAGCATCAGGAGGACGGCCAAACAAAAGATCCGCAGGTAGACGAAGATCACGACCAAAGAGCATTTGAGAAGGGGAGTAACCAGTGGCCTCATGAGTGGCACTCCTGTAAGCAAGCAGGAAAAGAGGCAATTTCTTGTCCCAGTCCTGTTGGTCTCTAGACACCAGGAGAGAGAGGCTATTTAGGATGGTACGATTGAACCGCTCCACCATGCCGTCCGATTGAGGATGTAGAGGTGTAGTTCGAGTTTTGTCCATGCCGAGTAGTCCGCACATTTCCTTAAACACAGCCGAATCAAAGTTTCTTCCTTGATCAGAATGGATTTGAAGAGGAACTCCGTATCTGGAAACCCAGTGTTGAACCAGTATGTCTGCTACGGTTACCGCCTCTTGATTAGGAATGGCATATGCTTCAGGCCACTTAGTGAAGTAGTCCATGACAACGAGGATGTACTTATTGCCATCAGATGTTCTAGGAAGTGGACCCAGGATGTCTAGTGCAATTCGTTCGAAAGGAGCTCCTACATTATAACGTTGCAATCGTCCACGGGTGCGCTTCTTTGGACCTTTACGTGCTACACAGGTGTCACAAGTTCGACACCACTTCTCCACATCACTGCGAACATTATTCCAGTAGAAACGCTCTCGAACCTTTTGCAGGGTCTTCATTACACCAAAATGACCTCCTGTGGGACTACCATGCAGTTCTTGAAGGACCACAGAAATTCTCGACTTAGGGAGTAGTAGTTGCCATCTACATGTCTTTCCATCGTCAGACTCCCATTTTCGGTACAAGATGCCGTTCTTCAAGTGTAAGGAATCCCAGAGAGCCCAATAACGTTTAGTCGTAGGATGGTAATGGGCCATGTCTTCCCAGCTGGGCTTCCTGTTGGACTCCTCTTTCAGCTCTAGAATTGGCTTAATTTCAGGATCAGCAAGTTGATCTTTACGCAGGCTCTCGTCACTCCACGGATCTTGCGATGATGTAGACCCAGTTGTAACTTGTCTTACTATAGGACCTTTGACATTAAATTTCTTCTCAGCCCGGTCGCAGTATCTACAATTCTCTGAGCAGGGTCTTCTTGAGAGAGCATCTGCATTTCCATGTGATGAGCCTTTTCGATGGCGTATCTCCATATCGTACTCTTGAAGCTTTTGTATCCACCTGGCTATCTGGCCTTCAGGGTTCTTAAAATTCAATAGCCAAGTTAGAGAAGCATGATCAGTTCGGATCAGGAACTTTCGACCGTAAAGATAGTGATGAAAGTGGTCTATGGCTTTCACTACAGCAAGAAGCTCTTTTCTTGTTACGCAGTAGTTTCGCTCGGCCTTTGACAAGCACTTGCTGAAATAGGCGATAACACGCTCCTGGCCGTCGATTTCCTGGGACAGTACAGCGCCAATGCTTTCGTTGCTTGCATCCGTATCAAGTATAAACTGTTTATCGATTTGAGGATACGACAGAATTGGAGTGGATGTCAAGGCCTCCTTAAGCTTTTCGAAAGCAGCGTCACATTCCTGTGTCAACATAAATTTTTGATTGGCTTCTGTTAATTTATGAAGTGGTCTTGCAATCATCGAGAAGCCTTTGACGAATTTTCTGTAATAGGTGCATAATCCTAGAAAACTTCGAAGCTGGTGAACATCTGCTGGACGATTCCAATTTTTCACGGCCGATATCTTCTCCGGATCAGTCCTAACTCCTTCCGCCGAAGTGATGTGTCCAAGGTAGGCGACTTCATTACGAAACAAACTGCACTTCGAAGGGCTTAACTTCAAATTAGCTTCCTTTAATTTTTGTAGCACCCGCCTGAGGTTGTTCAGATGTTCATCAAAAGATTTTCCTATGATTATGATATCGTCTAAATAAACAAGACATGCCTCATACGACAGCCCCCGGAGAACCGTTTCCATAAGCCGTTGGAAAGTTGCAGGTGCGTTACATAGACCAAAAGGCATTACCTTGAACTGCCATAATCCTTGTCCCGTTGTAAAGGCAGTCTTCTCGCGGTCGTCGGGATGGATCTCTATTTGCCAGTAACCACTCTTCAAGTCTAAAGTCGAGAACCAAGTGTTGCTCGCAAGTGTGTCAAGAGTGTCGTCAATCCTTGGCAGAGGGTAACTATCCTTTTTGGTGACGTCATTCAGTCGGCGGTAGTCTACACAAAATCTTGTAGAACCATCCTTCTTTCTTACTAATACAATGGGAGACGCCCATGGACTTGTTGATGGTTCGATGACGTCATTTTCTTCCATATCTTTAATTAAATTCTGCACCTCTTCTTGCTTGGCAAAAGGTAATCGTCTAGGGTGCTGTTTAATAGGAGAGTGATCTCCCGTGTCAATTCGGTGTTGTGCCATTTTAGTTCGTCCAAAGTCTTTAGATGTTTGGGAAAATAAACTTTGAAATTCTCTAATTAAATTTTCCGCAGCTTCCAACTGTTTTGGATTTAAGTCTGTATTTTGTAACAAATCCTTGACTAAATTATCTGAAGATTTCTCAGAGTGACTGGAATTTTGACTTATGCACGTCACAGGAGCACATGACGCTATCACCTCTCCTTTCTTGATAGTCCTCGTCTTATCACTGATGTTAGCAATTCTGACTGGAATGGTCTTTTTCGAGAGGTCTACCACAGAAGAATCCACCAATACTCCTGCTTGTGTACTATTGTCTTCTGGATAATCTATATGGCCAAATCGATAATTAGTTTTATTTTTAATTACAGCAGGAACCAAACATTCTGTTCTTGCATCTAGATTAATGTCTTCTTTGGCTATTACTATTTGTTTACATTCAATTTCGTTATTTAATCCAAAAAGACTTATTTCTTCAAATTTTGAGATCATTTTGTTATTTTTGAAATCAAGTCTGAAGTCAAACTTCTTCAGAAAATCTAGTCCGATTAAGCAAGGATCTGTTATGTCAGCCACATATGCCGTATGGTAATATTTCGTTCCTCCAAAGTTGATAGTTAAATTGGCCTTTCCATATATGCCTATCTTGTCGCCCGTCACAGTTTGCAGGGTAACGCATCGTGGAGTCCAGATGAGTTTACATTTCAATTTTCGAGCCAAATCTTCTCTTATTATTGTCACATTGGCTCCTGTATCGACAATCATACGGCACTGAATTCCGTTAATAAAGCCTATCACATATAATTCGTTATCACCGCCGCTCATTTTTGATATCTGGAGGATCTTCAGGTGGGGCTTTTCATTCTCTGGCAACCTCCGCCCCGCGAGATGGCCAAAATTTAGTTTCCCTGCTGACTGTTTGAATTTATCTCACGTTCGTGGATTTTGGGGCAATTTCTTCGGAGATGTCCTGTATCACCGCATCCCCAGCACGTGAGATTCTGTCTTCTTGCGCTTGTTCTTCCATATTTTAAAGCTTCAATCTCTTGATTTAATTTCCTAATTTCTTTCAAGAAGTCGATCTCAGTGTCTGAGCTTCTGTTCACCGTTGCCCCTCGGACTGAATGACGATCTCTTCGGCTGGCTTGTGTAGCTGCTTCCAACTTTAAGGCATATAGTAGTGCAGCCTTTAAATCCTGTACATCTGCCATTCGTACCGCTCTCTGCACTTCTGGATCTTTTATTCCGTCTACAAAATATTGCAGCGAGAGCATTTCCCGTACATTTGTTGGACAGTCAATGAATGCTAAATTTGCAAGCCGTTCAATTTCCGAGGCAAACTCTTGAAAGGTTTCACTCGATTTTTGATGGCGGCTCTTCATTTGTATTCTCGTATAATCCTTGAAGAATTTTTCGCCGAATCTCATTTCAAGTGCACAACTTAGAGTCTCAAAATTGAGTTGCGTCATATCGGGCAATGTTTGCAGCACGTCGGCGGCTTCTCCTCTTAAAGATGCTGCCAGTTGACAAGCTTTCACCTCGTCACTCCATTTGTTCGCTTCAGCTACAATAGTGAATTGGGTCTTGTAAACTTGCCAGGAACTCTTTCCATCGTATGTCGACAGCTTAATGTGCACGGGAGAAGCAGGCGGATTCCTAAATTCTTCATAATTACCACTAGACGCTGAAAGTTTCTTCTCAAGATCTTGTACTTTTTTATTTAGCTTTTCATCTACTTCACCTAGTATTTTCTCTTCAACGTTACTGATTTTCTCTTCAACGTTACTGATTTTCTCTTCAAAGTTACAAACTTCATTCTGAATTTTCTCTTCTACTTCCGCCATTTTCTCTTCTACCGAGCCTATTCTTCTCTCTACCGATGAGAACTTTTCTTCTAAAGTTTTCTTCATTTCTTCTTGGCCTTTATTAATCTTTTCAGTCACATCTTCTTGGCATTTGTCAATTTTATTTGTCAACTGTTCCATTCTTTCTTCGTTTTTATTCATTTTTTTCGCCAACTCTTCTTGGCCTTTATTCATCTTTTCCGCCAACTCTTCTTGGCCTTTATTCATCTTTTCCGCCAACTCTTCTTGGCCTTTATTCATTTTTTCTGCCAACTCTTCTTGGCCTTTATCAATTTTATTTGTCAACTGTTCCATTCTTTCTTCGTTTTTATTCATTTTTTCCGCCAACTCTTCTTGGCCTTTATTCATCTTTACCGCCAACTCTTCTTGGCCTTTCGTCAATTCTGCCTTTATTCCATTAATAGCTTCTAACAGTTCTTTCAGTTGACCGTCCATTGTTCTTGTTTTCGCCATAAGATCCCGACTCCTGACACCAAATGTTGCAGCGTATATAGGGTTCTTTCGATCTTATGGTTAGACAACTTCAAACTCTTTTCTCTTAGAAAAGTACAAAATAATTTATTTACAGATCTTCAGAACAACAGAGTCTTCGAAACTCACAAATATTACAAGATATTCCAAAATAACTGTTTAAATCTATCGAACAAATACAAATATAGGTCGCAGAGACTCTTTATACAATGTCTCAACACTATATCACATTCAAAACAACGTAGATAAAACTCAATACATCAAGCAAACTTGCTTGGACAATCTCTAGTAGCTCACTCAATGACTGACTGGTAAATAATAATAACAACAGCTCGTATCGGCTCTCCTATATATAGGCTCGTAGCATGCGCCGAAGTTTCTAGAAACTACTCGAAAAATCCACGGAACAACAAACAATGTATCAGTATATCTAAGGGGGGTTACCATTAAGAGGGTAGGGTTACCATCGCCAACAATCGCCAAGTTTGTCGCCAACTTGGCGATATATCGCCAAATTTGGTAACCAAAATCAGTCGCCAAAAGTGACGCCAACTTGGCGATATCTTCATTATTTCGCCAATCTGCCGTAGACATACACTGAAAATAATAGACAAGTTTGCTTGATAACAGAGACAATGTAACTAAAACTAATATTAGTAAAGAAATGGAGCTTAATAAGATTATTTACATTATTTTACAGTACAAACACTAACTATTTACAAAATCCGTAACAATATATACTAAAATATACATTCCGTAGAATCTGTGGTGCTACGAAAATTTATTATTCTGTCTGTTCTGTATTTATTATTCTGTCTGTTCCGCGATAACTTCCGTAAAAAGCATTCGATTGACTTCAAATTAAGTGGGTATGTTAGTGAGGCACTGGGATTAAGCTGTATAGTTTTTTGTAAGATATGGTTCATTCGTTCGAAAAATATAGAATATTTTATTTTGCGCAATAATGCTTTTCTATGGCAAATCCAATGATTTCCATTTTTTTTTTCCTTGAGAGAAAATGTCACATTATGATAAATGGATGCTGAAATTTACCGGTTAAATTATTCGTATTGTTTTGAAATTTTGTCTATTCATTTGTCAGATTTTTAAAATTATTACTGTAAATTTTGGAGATTTTTTATAAATGTATTCCAATAATATAAACGAATTTGTTTTAGAGACTTCCTTATTTCAAATGTTTTTATTTCATTTTCTTTATTTTCTCTTAATGGTTGCTAAGAAACCATTCATTTTTATAATGTTATAAATTTGAATGCGTGTAATTCGCGTTTGTAATGACCGAAAGGTGGCGTTGTATAGACCTGATAATCGTTTGTTTACGTAATGCTGTTTGTTCCATGCAGCCGGAGCAAGCGAATCATGCACGCATTGTGTTGCTGTCATGTTATTTTGCCATGAGTAAGTCAAATGTACTTTTTTATATTATAGATCTAAACTTTGTGTATAAAATTTTGATTTTAGATAATTTTAATACAAAGAACCCAACGTACATGCGTTATAGAACTGTTTATTTATTTATTTATTATAGAACTGTTTATTTATTCATCGGCCTTTTAAACACAGATTTCAGCAGAAGATGCTCACAATATCAGTTCTATTTCGTTTCAGACATTGTTCGAGAGAGGGCGTCTATTTCATTTCAAATGCGAATTATTGAAGGCGAAAATTTAAATGAAGTCAACGTTAAAACTGATGAATTAATGTCTTTGTATCTTTGTGTATAACTATAACATAGCCCAGAAAAGAACATAGGCTATGTTTTATTGATTTTATTCACATATTTTCCTTAATAATTCAAAATTTCCTTCTTTTTCATGCAGAATCAATAGCGATCTTTTAGATAAAATTTAACCAATTTCCTTTATCGTTGCCAAAAAAAAAAAAAAAAAAAAAAAAAAAATCAAAAGCTGGAATAATTTGTCAACGGCAATAAGTTTCAATTGAGCAAGTTCCATTCGAAAAATTAAACTAAGAAAAAATAAATATGACGTCAGAATTAAAATAAAAATAAATATAGTACTTTGTTAAATATTAAACACGGAAATTTGTTCCGTTAATAAGAATTTTTCTGACAAAAATGGAGGCATAACTAGAAGTAAAAGACATAAAAAAAAATTATATTTTTAACAAATATTTCACCTCATAAAATTTGACGTCTTAATTGAAATAAAACAGGTATTTTATAGTAGTCGTTAAAAATATAAGAAACATGGATAACAATAACTCATGAATAATGACATCATTGCCGAAACTTCAGTGAAGGCTTATTTTGGCGACACAAAATTTATTGTTTTCCGCCTGTCAGTCTGTTCTGTCTGTCTGTTTGTCTGGCCGCGATATCTGCCACAAAATGCAATCAAAATTTCTTTTTTTTCGGAAACAAAATTGTAAAACCCTAAATTACTGAGTTTACACTTTCAAAAGTTCCTGATACATCAGATTTAGGTGTGGACAGGTATGTAGAAGTATGAGGATAATGAAAAATGCTTATTAAAACTGTTACTTATCCTTATAAATCAAAATGTATAAAGAAATACAAGATATACGATAACCATTAGCAAATTGATAGAAAGTTACAAATTTAAGTTTAATGAGACTATGGGGGGTTCAGGGGGAGGAGCCCCCCCGAAGAAATCTACTATGTTATAATAAAAAAACAAAAATAATAGATCATGAAAAATTCAGAATATTCTAACATAACTAAATCTTTAATTTAACGCTTTTGTTGGCGGAAAACTTCTTATTCTTATTTTATTCTTATAAATAATTACGTAACTTGAAAATTTTAAATTACAGTTTCCAGGAAGTTGAATAATATTCAAAGTGTGTTTTAAAAAAGAAATGATGTGCAAAGCTGACGTTGAGGCTCTTGATCTGCAGATTTACTAGTTAACACACATTTTATAGGACGCAATATAGAAGTTCTTTTTTATAGGGGACTTCACAAAAGGACAAATAAAAGGAAAATGGTGTGTTTGATAATTGCCGAAACGTCAGTGAAGGCTTACTTTGGAGACACGAATTTTTTTTTTTTGTGTCTGTCTGTTCCGCGATAATTAACGCAAAAAACATCCGATTGGCTTCAAATTAAATGGGTATGTTAGTGAGGCACTGGGGTTAAGCTGTATAGTTTTTTGTTAGATTTGATTCATTCGTTCGGAAAGTATAGACTATTTTATTTTGCGCAATAATGCTTTTCAATGGCAAATCCAATGATTTTCAATTTTTTTTCCTTGTGAGAAAATGACACATTTCATTAATGGAATTCAATGATAAATGGATACTGAAATTTACCAGTTAAATTATTCATATCGTTTTGAAATTTTGTCTCTGCATTTGTCAGATTTTTAAAGTTATTACTGCAAATTTTGGAGATCTTTTATAAATGTGTTCCAATAATATAAACTAATTTGGTTTAGAGATTTACTTATTTATAATGTATTTATTTAATTTTTTTTATTTTCTCTTAATGGTTGCTAAGCAACCATTCATCCTAATCCTCATTATATTTTAATGCTATAAATTTGAAAGCGTGGACGAAAATTTAAATGAAGTAACGTCAAAACTGATGAAATAATTAATGTCTTTTTATCTTTGCGGATAAAAATAACATAGCCCAGAAAAGAATATAGGCTATGTTTTATTAATTTTATTTAAATATTTTCCTTAATAATTCAAAATTTCCTTCTTTTTTTTCATACATTATCAAGAGCGATTTTTTAGATAAAATTTAACCACTTTCCTTTATCGTTGCCAAAAAAAAAAAATGTAGAATAATTTTTCAACGGCAATAAGTTTCAATTGAGCAATTTCCATTCGAAAAACCAAACTAAGAAAAAATAAATATGACGTCAGAATTAAATAAAAATAAAAATAGTACTTTGTTAAATATTAAACACGGAAATTTGTTTCGTTAATAAGAATTTTTCTGACAAAAATGGGGGCATAATTAGAAGTAAAAGAAATAAAGAATAATTATATTTTTAACAAATATTTCAATTGGTAAAATTTGACGTCATAATTGAACAAAACCAGGTATTTTATAGTAGTCGTTAAAAATACAAGAAACATGGATATCAATAACTCATGAAAAATAACGCCATTGCCGAAACTTCAGTGAAGGCTTACTTTGAAGACAAGAAATTTATTGTTTTTCATCTGTTAGTCTGTTCTTCTGTATGTTTGTCTGTCCCACTATAACTGCTACAAAATGCAATCAAAACATTTTTTTTTTCGGAAACAAAATTGTAAAACTCTAGATTACTGAGTTTACACTTACAAAAGTTCCTGATACATCAGATTTAGGTGTTTGTGGTTGGCAGGTATGTAGAAGTATGAAGATAATGAAAAATATTTGTCCAAACTGTTATTATCCTTATAAATCAAAATGTATAAGGAAATGCAAGATATACAATAACCATTAGCACAATTATTAGAAAGTGGCAAATTTAAATTAAGTGAGGCTACGGGGGGTTCAGGGGGGTGGAACCCCCCTGAAGAAATCTACTATGTTATAATAAAAAAAAAAATAATAGATCATGATAATTTCAGAATATCCTAACATAACTAAATTTTTAATTTGCCGCTTATGAAGGCTGAAAACTTCTAATTCTTATTTTATTCTTATAAATAACTAGAAGATAGCCCGTCAAAATGACGTGCTTGCATTTTTAAAGGATGATAAAAAATTACAACAACTGTGGTCAATCATAGCCACTTTAGGCTGAAACAATTTTGGTGATTAAACTTAGGGCGTGTTCAGCACAACTTTCCGGTCACTTACCGATTGCAGACGAGTACCAAATGAAAATCAAGGCGAAGTGTGACGTCAGCTACAATTCAACAGGATAGTTTTCATTGGTGCCACAATTCGCTTTCGTACTGCCCTACAATCGGTCGGTAACATTAGTTGCTTTGGTAAGTTGCGCTGAACACGCCCTTGGAGAGGAAAAAATCTAACAAAAAAAAAAAAAAAAAAAAAAAAAAAAAAGAAAGAAAGAAAGAAAGAAAGAAAGAAAATTCCAACAGAAATCTGGATTTAAAACTATATCAAAACTATCTGGTAGATGGGGATGGGGATTATAATGAAATTTAAAACGCACCCGCGGTTTGCTTAAAGAAAAAGTTTTAATTAAATATTGTTTTTGAAATCGTGAAAAGATTTCAAAGCGAAGTAAAATGTAGTGACGTCATTTACAGCTGCCATTGTAAATCTGACCAATGAGAACGCTCCATCACGACTATGGAACGGTTTTATTGGTCAGAAAAGAGATTGCCTTTAAAATCGGAGGTAACTTTTCACAATGTTTTTTATAGATTTAAAATTTTCAAGAGTCATTCTCGGCTGTAAAGAAAAAAAAATAAAGCAACCCGAATATAAAAATTTTAACACTATTGCATTTAAAACGCACCTTCGCATTCCTTTAATAAAAAGTTTTAATTAAATATACTTTTTGAAATCGTGGAAAGATTTCAAAGCGAAGTAAAATGTAGTGACGTCATTTACAGCTCTCACTGTAAATCTGACCATTGAGAAAGCTCAATTACGACTATAAAACGTTTTCATTGCTAAATGAGTTTCTTTTTCTCGTGGATAGGTTGACCCCGGTATTGTTATACACGGAGGGGTTTTATATATATAATTAAGTACTATGAAAATTTTAAATAAAAGTTTCCAAGAAGTTGAATATTACCCAAAGTGTGTTAAAATATATATATATATATATGTGCAAAGATGACGTTGAGGCTCCTTATCTTCAGATTTACTAGTATGAATAATCGCGAAAATGAAGTTCTCATGCAGGCACTCATACTGTACAATGACCGCCGTAACGTACCCCATGTTCTACAGAAATTATGTTGTATTTCATTTTAGAATTTCGTATCAAGAAAATAAAAATCTTGCGTTAAACCTAGATAATAAAAAATAGCCAACACTTACAAAATACGTAACTTCGACGGACTATTCTTTTGTGCAGCTATGATCTATATGTTTTTAAATATTCTAAATACAATGCTAAAAATAAGTTTAGTTAGAAAAATTATAATGGGGATTAAATTTCGCCTTTAGCAATTTCTAATAACATACATAAACGTGCTTGAATTTTTCTATACAGCCCTATATATAGGTGCAGATTTTTATACGTGCCGCGTATTTAGCTTAAATTATTCAAGCAAACACTCGATTACAATTATGAAATCACATTTTCAGGAATTATTACTATACAGGTGACCATGTGTAAAGTTTTTTGTATAGACCGGTGTATGGTTTTTTTTTTATATTCTACAAACATTTTTTATTATAATAAATGTAGCTTAATTTGAAAATGCATAGCTCAAATTAAAAACACCTTCATCAATTCATGCTCATTCTCAGTATTGCTTACGAATTCTTTTTTGTAGTCCCATATTTAATCTATATAATGTAAGCATAGGCATATTATACAAACAATTAGTTAACCTTAAAATACATACCATAATTGAAAACGCCTTACTACAAAACTCTATAGAAATGTATTATTACTTTTTATGTGGCAATGTGTTTTTACTCTTTGAAAACGAAAAAAATGTGGAATAAAATCCGGTTGCAAATCGCCATTTAGAAACTTGTTTACAGCTACAGTGAACTTCGAGCTCCGGATGCTAAATTGCGATATTGACAGATATGATATTATGATACAAATGATATTTTTACGCAATCATGTTAAATATTTAGTTTAAAGCCCGAAAGTTCATTTTTTAAAGAAATTTTTATTAATATTTTCTGAACTGAACAGCTTTAAGAATTAACACTTGTTAAATATGTTTTTCCCCGATATGTTGAGCTTTTGTTTACTTTTTAAGAATGATAAAAACTATGAACTTTCAGGCTTACTTAAAAGGCGATTAAATAATCAACTATAGATGTTAAAAGTCAATTTTATTTAAAAAACATCTTAGTATTTTAAAACCTTTAAATAGGTTCTCCTTCAGAGAAATATGAAAATATGTCTCTGAGGAAGAACCTATTTAAAGGTTTGAAAGTACTAACAAGGAAGGTTCTACAGTAAGTATTTTTTATGTTATACATTAAATTGTATAGTTGTGAAGTAATTTAATGGCATATGTAGCTCATGTTTGTTATTTTCTTAAGAAAACTAGAAAATTCGAATTAAATTTATAGTGATAGTTACGAGTAATTATAATTTTTGTACGTGTATTTTATACGTGATATTTTATACGTGTAACCATGGCCTTTGGCCGAATTCAAACAAAAAATATTTTCATGAAAAGTTCCTTATTATATGTTTTTTAGGTTATTGGATGCATTATTAACCTACGAAAAAAGATATTTTTAAGCATGTGTAAATATAGGAAATTTCATTGTTTACCAATTAATAATATGTTTAAAATGTATGTTATAATAAATTGTCTCAATTAAAAGGAAGTTTCGCAGCCTCTCTGCGTCAAACTATGTATTTTAATTTATGGGTGTATTAAATTTAAAATTTAATCTTTAAATTATTTTTTATTATTTTTTTTGCTGTTAAAATCATATAAATATTTCGTTGTTTATCAACTTTCACTACTATTTATTTAGTGCACTTAGACAGCAAAATAAAAAAAAATAAAAAATTACATTTTAAATTTAATACAGCCATAATTTAAAATAAATAGTTTCACTCAAAGAGGCTGCTAAACTTCCTTTTAATTGAAACAATTTATTATAACGTACATTTTAAAAATACACTACCAAATAGTTACTACCAAAACTGGTGTTTACATCAGTCGATTGCTGGTGGTTTATTACACCAGTTTATTGGGGCGTTTCCTTGCACTACTTTTGTACTTTTGGTGGCGACTATTTTTGGTGTAAAGTCACACGAATATTTTTTACAATGTACAGTCTCAGTCTACAAGCTTAGGTAAATTTCGGAATTAAGTACTAATATCCCCGAAAAAACTTAATGAAGATTAGAGATTAGCTCAGTTTAACAATTTTATCAGGCAGCTTTTGACGTGATTACAATTTAATTTTTCTGTCAGAGTGGTTTTATCATAATATGTTAAAACGACATTTTTTATCTTCAATCGCTATGTACTTTTTATTTCTATTTGCTGTAAGAAATGAAAAAATAAAAAAATTGTCGGTATAAAAATTGTAGTTAATATAAAAATAAAGTTTATGATAAATATAAGCGGATTTGATATTTTGCGGATTTGGTATTATGCGAATTGACAAATTTATGAATTTCTCTTTTCTTCAATTTTCCTTTTTATTTTCGTTTTTATACGATAATTTTTCTTCAACCACTATGTATTCTTAATTTGAATTCTGTTGTAAAACTTGGTCGCATCAAAAACTTGTCAATATAAAAGTTGTAAATAATAATAACAAGATTTATAGCAATAATAGGACTTGCTATGTTGAGAACTGACGAAGCTATGAATTTTTCCCCCTGAACCCTTTGGGGACGAGCGACACATTACGTGCCACAAAAAGGCTTAAGAATCCTTGTTTATTTCCACCAGTAAAATTTTACGATAAAATTTTCCTTCTTTAATCGGAGCATTTTCTCGATATACTAAAGCACAAATTTTTGTTTTTTAAAAACCGGTGACAAAACATAAAAAATTTCGTAAAAGGCTCCCATCGCGAAGGGGTTATACCCAATTTTATTAGCCCCTTGATCACACTTTAAAATTTACCCTACAGGTGCCACACATGAATTTTTGGCAATTTTTCTAAAAATAATAATAACTTTAAACTGATTTTATATGAACTATCAAAAAGTTATCATTAAAAAGTTAGGTTTTTTTGCTTTCAGTAAACTTATCCCTATTTACATTAATTTGTTCTGATTTTGGCCGTTTGCATTCACCTTCGAGATATTGGCCATATTAATTTTTTGTGAGTTTGAAAAAGATCTTTAAATAATTGCGACTTTTATTGCGTGTAAAATATTTAGTACATGCATATATATGTATGTGTGTGTGTGTATGTATATTAAGTTGTTAATTGGGGGGTCATATTGTGTTCCTGGGGTCATACAAGGAAAATTTGTAGGGGAATTTTTCAAAAGTCGCAGAATGGTAATGGCTGCTATAGGTAGTATTTCTTATGAAATCTACGTAAAATTTCTGTATTTTTTTTAATCAGAGTGTATCTTATTGCTTTAAGTAGACAAATAAACAATCACGGACTTTTATGCTGCAAGAGCTAAAACAGCCGCAGAAATTTTTGGGGGCAACTATACCTTAATCCCTTGGGGACTAAAGACTGGCGTAAGTGCACCTTAAGAGCCCACATTACTAAGTGAAAAAGACCCAGATGATAATGTTAAGTCTATGGGCATTCTTTTCAAATATCGCGCTCAAATTTTAATATTTTTACATGATTTTTTTGCATAGGATAGCTGAGGAAATCTACAACCGGACTAGTTTTTACTTTTTCGATTTTGGTCATATATTTCTTATATGATAGTTTCAGTTTCAGAACCGGATCAAACCGGTTTCAAAAGTCAAAGAAATAAAAGAATGAAAGAAAATAAAGAAAAAAAATCTAAAACCAAAATTGAAAAAGTAAAAACTAGGACGGTTTTAGATCGTCCTCAGCAATCCTATGGAAAAAAATCATGCAAAAGTATTAAAAATTTGAGCAAGATATTTGTAAAAAACGCTCCCATAGTCATAATATTATCATCCAGGTCTTTTTCACTCAGTAGTGTGCGCTCTTAAGGCGCTGTGAATTCTTTATTATTCTTACCAGTTATTTTTTACTGAAAAGTTTACTTCATTTAGTCAGAGCATTTTCTCGACCCAACTTGAAAAAACTTTCTGTTTTGAAAAATCTGTGGTAAAAGATTAAAAATAAAGCAAAGGATTCTTATCGCGTTGGGGTTAAACCGTTGCCACAGAAAATGTGACAAAAGTTATGTTAATAATTTTATTTAATTATATTTTTACATATTCCCATATGTTTTCTATCTCTGTAAATATTTTGTTGTTGGGAGTTATTCAACCAGTAAATTTCATTTTTAGTTGTTCAATTATTAGAATTCCAAAACCGGAAAGGGTTTTAGAGTAAAATATATTTAACCATCTAGTAATAATTCTCCTAGATTTAACAAATTCTTGCCTGGGATAAAGTTTCTCGAACGAGTTTATTTCTGTTCTCTTGACACTCTCTTCGTTATGGAGCTCGAATTTTTAGTAGCTCCTTTTCGAGCAAACTGAAGGTATTTATTTCAGCTTCTGTGTAGCATTGAGAAGAGAAACTTAATAATAAGATTTAAATATGTTACTTTACATAACCGGTATGTTTTCTCTATCTTTAAGTATTTCTGGAACTACTGGGTTATCCCGTCGACCAAAAAATTATCGCCAAACTATAAGATTAAATGCCAATAATGGATGATCGTGAATGCCACATTCAATGACATTAAGTATGATACACGATTTTAAAACGTCATTAAGTGATTTTCATTTCGACTTTTTATCTGTATTTTTATTAATTATTTGTTTTTTCGTTTTTTAAAATAAAAATTACGTCAATATGCATAATTTGGCTTTAAGTTTGGCGATTTGTATAATTTGGTGAAATTTATCGACGGGATAGCCAAGTAGTACCGTATTTCTTTATTCCGAGTTATATTCGAAAATTAACTTTCCCTTTTACTCTTTCAATCTTTAAACAACATTAGAATCCCCAAAACACTAATGAGTCTGACAGTAAAAAATATTCAGCCGAACAGCAAAATTTTTCCTAGATTTAAAAAGTTGCTGTTTTGGATATGGATTCCCTAAGGTGAATTTATTTTTGTTCTCCTGACACTTTTTCTGTTATGGAACTCAAAGCTTTAGATCGGAAGTAGATTAAGTCCAAGAAAATGAATTGTACCGTATTTACTTGTGTATAAGGCGCACTTTTTTTTTCAAAAAAAAAAAAAAAAAAAAAAATAGAGCAAAACTTCTAGGTGCGCCTTATACACGGAATAATTTTTTACTGTTGGATGCAATACATATGAAACAAGAAGTTATTCAAAGAAGATATTAAAACTCGGAAAATGTTACTTAATTAAAGTATTACTGCATATTTTTCACTCTTTGCCGTTTTTTATACAATACAACTAGTGACATTATCTAAACGCTAATTAGCAATTCTCTTTACCATCATTCATTCCTATTTCCTGTCATTCTCTTACAACCCCAAGTCTAATAATGCATTTTCGTCTTGTTTTCTGGTCTGGTGTAATGTTTGTTTCAACTTTTTGTTTTACTGAAATTCATTTTGTTATTCATCATTAGCGTATCAAATTTAAGGTGCGCGTTATACACGAGATTTTAAGAAATCGCCATTTTTGCTTGTAAAGTAGTGGTGCGCCTTATACACGCAGGCGCACTATACACGAGTAAATACGGTAATTATTTCAACTTCCTCGTAGTATTGATATGTAAGAAAAAATAAATTTAACAATGGGATTTAAATATGCTACTTTAGACATAGCCGATATGTTTTCTCTACATTTAAGTATTTCTTTAATCCGAGTTTTATTCGAATATTAACTTTCTCTTTTAGTGTTCCAATGTTCAAACAGCATTAGAATCCCAAGACACTAATGGATCTTAAAGTAAAAAAAATGTTTAGACAAACAGCAATATTTCACCTTGATTTAATAAGTTGCTGTTTTGGCTAAGAGTTCCCCCAGGGGAATTTATTTCTGTTCTCTTGACACTTTTTTTACGACACTCAAAGCTCTAAATCGGAAGTAGTTTAAGTCACAGAAGAAGGAAAGTATTTATTTCAACTTCCTTGTAGCATTGATATGTAAGGAAAGATAAATTCAATAATGGGATTTAAATATGTTACTCCTCATAACCCGTAAGTTTTCTCTGTATGTAAATATTTCTTTAATCCGAGTTATATTCGAACGTTAACTTTCCCTTTTAGCGTTCCGATCTTCAAACAGCATTAGAATCCCAAAACACTAATGGGTCGCAAAATAAAACATATTCAGCCAAACACCAAAAAATCTCTTTGATTGAATAAGTTTCTGTTTTGGTTAAAAGTTCCCTCACGTGAATTTTTTCTGTTCTCCTGACACTTTTTCTACTATGGAACTCAAGACTTGACATCGGAAGTGGCTTAAGTCTAAGCAGAATGAAAGTATTTATTTCAACTTCCTTGTAGCATTGATATGTAATAAAAGATAAATTCAATAATGGGATTTAAATATGTTTGATCACGTAGTTTATTTTTCTTCTCTATCTTTAAATTTTTCTTTAATCCGAGTTACATTAGAACATTGATATTCCCTTTTTCTGTTCTGATCTACAAACAGCATTAGAATCCCAAAACACTAATGGGTCTCAAAGAAAAACATATTCAGCCGAACGCCAATAAATCTCTTTGATTTAATAAGTTTCTGTTTTGGTTAAGAGTTCCCTCAGGTGAACTTTTTTCTGTTCTCCTGTCTCTTCTATGGCACACAAAACTTTAAATCTAAAATAGCTCAAGCACAGGTATTTATTTCAGTATCCTCGTAGCATTGATATGTAAGAAGAGATAAAATTAATAATGGGACTTAAATATGTTTGATCGTATAGCTGATTTTTTTCTCTATCTTTAAGTTTTTCTTTAATCCGAGTTATACTCGAACATTACCTTTCCTATTTAGTGTCCCTATCTTCAAATAGCTTTAGCATCTCAAAACACTAATGGGTCTCAAAGTAAATCATATTCGACCAAACAACAATATTTCTCTTTGATTTAATAAGTTGCTATTATTCATAAGAGTTTCGTCAGGTCAATTTATTTCTGTTCTCCTGAAACCTTTTCTTTTATGGCACTCAAAGCTTTAGATCGGCAGTAATTAAGTCTATGCAAAATGAAGATACTTATTGCAACATACTCATAACGTTGTTATGTAAGAAAAAATAAATTCAATAACGAGATTTAAATATGTTTGATCACGTAGACAATATATTTCTTCTATTTTGTAGGTATTTCTTTAATTCGTGTTAGTTTCGAACATTAACTTTCCTTTTTAGCGTTCCAATATTTATACAACAATAGAATTTAAAAAAACACTAATGGGTCTCAAAGTAAAAAAAAAAAAAAAAAATATCAGCAGCCAGCAATGTTTCTCATTGATTTAATAAGTTGTTGTTTTGGATAAGCGTTCCCTCAGGTGAGTTTATTTCTGTTCTCCTGACACTTTTTCTTTTATGGCACTCAAGGCTTGAGTTCGGAAATAGCTTAAGTCTAAGCAGAATGAAGGTGTTTATTTCAGCTGCTTTGTAGGATTGATATGTAAGAAAAAATAAATTCAATAACGAGATTTAAATATGTTTGATCAAAAGTCCGATATGTTTTCTGAATGTTTAAGTATTTTTTTAATTCGAGTTAAATTTAAACATTAAGGCGCTAGACTAGTCACAGAAAAGACCCGGATGATAATGTAAAGTCTATGGGAGCGTTCTTTTAAAATATGTCGCTCAAATTTTAATATTTTTACTTGATATTTTTTGCATAGGATATCGGATGACGATTTACAACCGGCCTAGTTTTTACTTTTTCAATTTTGGTTTCAGATTTAAAAAAAAAAAAAAAAAAAAAAAAAAAAAAAAAAAAAAAAACCTTCAAATTTAAAAACGTTTTTAACCGGTTCTGAAATCGAAACGATCATAAAAAAATATATATAAGCAAAATTGAAAAAGCAAAAACTAGGCCGGTTGTGGATCGGCCTCAGCTATCCTAAGCAACAAAAAGTCATCTAAAAATATTAAAATTTGAGCGAGATATTTTAAAAGAACATACCCATAGACTTTACATTATCATCCGGGTCTTTTTCTGTGACTATTGTGGGGCTTTAAATATGTTTGATCACAAGGCCGATATGTTTTCTGAATGTTTAATTATTTCTTTAATTCGAGTTAAATTCAAACAGCGTTCAATTCGAGTTAAATTCAAACAGTTCAATTAGCGTTCCAGTCCGGTCCAAGATTAGAATCCAAAAACAGTAATGGGTCTCAAAGTTAAAGGTAGTCAGACTAATAGCAATATCTTTGCTTGATTTAATATGTTTTTAGTTTGGACAAAAGTTTCCTCCCGACTGAATTTATTTTTGTTCGGCTGACACTTTGTCCCTTAAGGCACTCAATGCAGGTACGTTTCTTTCAAGTTTAAGCAAAATGAAAGTATTTAATAAATCTTACTTGAAGCATTTATATTTTCTGCCTTCCCTTTTTATTTATTTTTTTTATTTTAAAGGGACATGACAAATATTAAACGTCTTACCTATATTTATGCCTTATATGTCTAATACTTTCAGGACAAGTTGGGTTGATATTCTTGAATTATAAAGTATTTTTCCAAAAAATCAGAAATGATTTTCTCGCATTTTTAGGTGCATTCGTAAATACTTATATACGGAGCACCTATAGTTGTCGTTCAGTCCATTTGTCCGCATATAATAGTGGCAAAAGCTACCCAACCGAATCGTTCGAAATTTAAAATATATAATTATTACACAATTTTGTCGAGTCACTCAAATTTTTATGAAAACCGGACACATAGTTCAATTAGAGAGGCAATCAAAAGTATTCTATTACATTACGGTCAATAGGACAAAAAGTTTCAAGTGCATTTAATGGTGTTACACTCTTTCGAACATAATAAAATTGATTGGCATCTATGAAGTACGCACTCTAATATACATTCTGTGCAATCTGTGGTGCAAAGAACATTTGTTTTTGATTTACAGGACCACACAAAAGTATTCATAAAGGTATAGGGAGAACGTTGTTTGGAGCGCATTCTAATTGTATTAAACTATTTCACATTTTATGAAATTGATATACATTGCTGAAGAGTACTACAAGTTCCTTACTGTATGATGGAAAGCAGATAGTATTTACAGGAACACACAAAAATAATTTTGACCTCTATACTGTACCCGAAGTACTGTATACTATACCAGCAAGATTTGGATATTTTTAAAACTTCGATATATTACGAACACCCCTCATTTGCTACATTTTCCGTGCAATTTTCAACTTGTTTAAAATTCGGCTGCAGGTATATTAAGAAATTATAACAATTTAAAATAATTATTTTGTCACAGATTTCTTTTGTATTGTTACTGTAGATATTTAAAAAATCTAATATCGATTTGCTTTTCGAACTATCTTGTGATTTCTAAATATAAAGTAGTCGGATGTGGCAATCCAAAAACATGATTATTTCTCATACTTGTTAATACTTCCAGAAAAAATGAAGCATAGCAGCATCACCGATTAGGTGATTTACAGCAAAATTTAAACAGGAACAATTTTTGTCAATTTTTGGCTGAATCTGATGTTTGAGGCGAAAAATCTGCTTAAGTTTTAGAGATAGAATCATTGCAAAAATCGCAAAAACAGATATAGAAGCGTCACTTGTTGAGCGATTTGCTTCAAAATCTTGAGAATACTAATTTGACATCAGGGACTAACTGAATCTGAAGTTTTGTGAAAATTCGTGCATTAGTTTTTGAGATAGATCTGTTGCGATAATGATGAATATTGCTTTATGCTGAATGAACTATTAAATTACATTTCAAATTTCAGAATATTAAAGTTTTTAGTTGTTTTTACCACGCTTTTATTAACTTCACCTGTATGTTTGTGAGTTTGTGAGTTTGTAACTCTCCTTATTTTATGTATGTTCACCGATTACTCCGAAACCATGCAACCGATTAACTTGGTTTTGGTGTTAAAAGAAAGACGATGCTCTCGAATTGGTACCACTTCAGTTTCATCGAAATTGGTTCAGTACTTTTTTAGTAATTAGGCAAAAACTAATAAAATTAGAGATTTTTCGCTAATTAAAAGTGTTGAATACGTTCCCTGAATAGAGTGTAGACAGCATGGCCGAGCGGCCTAAGGTACCGGATTGAAGCTCTGTTTATCGAAAGAGATTGTGGGTTCGAACCCCACTCCTGACATTATTTACATCTATGTAAAATTAAAAAAAAAATTTCCGTATTACAATTTTTATTTTTAACTGGCTTCAGAAAAGGAAGAGGAAGTTATCAATTCGAAGCGTATGTATTTTTTTTTCTATGTATGTTCACCAATTACTCTGAAACTATCCAACCGATTAATTTAGTTTTTGTATTAAATATATAAATAATTAAAAAAAAAAAACTAAAAACCACGCTTTTAAAGTAATCCAACTAATAAGTGAAAAATAAATATAGTTAAAAAAACTAATAAACACGCTTTTTAAGTATATCAAACTAAAAAGTGAAAAATAATTCGTACTATAAGCTGAAAACGAAAATCGATGAAAAATACTATATTACTATAAAATCATTGTTATTATAGAAATCAATTAATAAGCAATAAATAAAATTATCGTGGAAAAAAAGCGTGGGGTGCTTCTTAAGAACTGATAGATGGACCATGGTAGATGGAGCACCCCTCGCTTTTTTTCCACGATAATTTTATTTATTGCTTATTAATTGATTTATATAATAACAACGATTTTATAGTAATATAGTATTTTTCATCTATTTTCGTTTTCAACTTATAGTACGAATTATTTTTCACTTTTTAGTTTGATATACTTAAAAAGCGTGTTTTTTAGTTTTTTTAAACTATATTTATTTCATATTAATACTGTATTTCTATTATATAATAACTATAAATTTTATTGGAAGACATCTTATTTCATACAAAGTAAACACGCAAAATATTTTTCGTTGTTAATCTCTCAAAAGTCATTAAAACACCCAGTTATAGTTTAAAAATAAAATTTTAAATATCATCTGTAACATAGTAATTTGTTTCTGGACTGCAAGTATTTGTATAAGTAATATAGCGTGACATGTCACGAGTGTGTGTGTGTGGTAGAGGTCTGCACGGGCCCGGGCCTGGCCCGTGGCCCGTACCCGGCCCGGCCCGCGGGCCGGCAGAATCAGAACAGTTTTCTCAACGGGCCGGGCCGGGCCGTCAAAAAAATTGAACGGGCCATACGGGCCGGCCGATAAAAAAATTTTCGGGCCTGCCGGCCCGTTCTGAAGATTTAAGCGGAAACGATAAAATATGATCTATTTTCAACGCAAATGGTTTTAACGAGAATAAATATAAATGTGCGTCACGAGCCATACTAGTTTGACAGCATCAATATAAAAATGTAACTTGTACAGTGTGAGATCGGCATCGGACAGTTAAATTGTGTGTAACCCGTTTTAATATTTTTTTAGCTGACTCATACCGGGCCGAGATCAAGCTTGCATTTTTTTTCTACATATAGACTTGCCGGACTGGAACAAGACTTAATTGTTCTCAAGATCTGTAAGGGCAGACAACATGATTTGTAAAATTATTAACAGCGATAAAGAACTTATGTTAGATTAATCTTATGGATATATACTTCTTGATGGTTTTTAAATTAATTTCTCAATAACGCGAAAGTTTGACACCTTTTCAGATTAATTTTTAATTGAAAAAACATAAAAGTGATAAGCCTGACTATTGAAGGCATTTGGAATCGAATAGCATTTTTCATTTTTGATGAATAAAATACTTGCATAAATTTGTTCAGATACAATAATTTCTCAAATGGTTGCAGGTTTTTCTCCCTTCCCATGCTATCGCTTCCGGAAATTCTATTGAAAATGCTGACTATAACAATAATTTATTTCCTTTCAGTATTCTTAAATTGCTTGTATCAAAAAACAGTTAATGCCACTTGATTATATAGTTTCTGAATAAAGATACCTACAGTGCGTTTCTGAGAAAAAAATTAATTTAGAAATGTATCAGAAAGGCGCATATTTGAGTTAACGAATGAATTTGGATTTAAAATCTTTAATAAAATGATATAGAAATATTTTTATAAATCTTCTTTTATTAAACAGCTTCAAAAGTTACGATGTTTTTAACTTTCTTTCTTTTTTCTTTTATTCTAAGCCATATTAATTTTTTCATGAATCTTTGGCCGTGTTCAGCTGATACGCGCGCTGCACGCGCACGCTAGGAGCCACGGACATGGAGTGGGTACTTATACTTGGTGGGATGTGCGTTCAGTCCTCGCTACTGTGCCACCAGTTACTGTAACTGTTCGCTCAGTAACAGATGGAGAACAGATCAAGGATGTAATTACTTGTAGTGTCATTTATAAAGATAATCTGTTACAAATGAAATTGAGCTGGCTGGCCGAATGGTCAGAATGCTGAGCTTGAACCCAGACGATACGGGTTCGAAACCTGCGCGGGCCAAAAGTTGGTTTGTGTGTTTTTTATTTTTTTTGGTAGCTTTTTATTAATAAATAAGACATTTTTATTAAAGGTAAATTTTATATTAATAAAACAGAAGCACATGTATTTCTATTATAATAATAAAATACTTATTTAAATATGAGAAAATGAGATTTTTGCGGAGAAAGTTTTAATATTCCAAATTTAGAATATTAAAAGGATAATTAGAACGATATTAATATCGTTCCAAAGTGATTTATATATATATTAAGAAAATGAAAAAAAAAGTTTTCTGCGAAAATATCCGTATACGCATAAAATAATTATTAATGTTCTTCTTCTTCTTTTTTTTTTTTTTTTTGAAAATTTTAGAAGTAATTTTTTATTGAGATTAGGATGCAAATATAATGCATGCGTGGATATTTTACGGTGTTAAAATCAAAATGGAAAATATTATAAAAGCAAAATGTAAAAGATATACATTTTTTTAAATTAAGAATATCTGCATACATATATTTTAAAGAAGTGAAATATTTGGAGTTTGCCTTCTAGTTTTATAATGAATAAAGTATGATTAGAATGTTTATAATTTTTCTATTAAAAGTATAAATAAGTGTTTTGCTTATACTAACATAATTTCGGATGTCGTTTGTTTTTCATATTTTATGACATATTTTGGCCTGTTATCCGCACGGTATTAAAATATACAATCATTAAATAAGAAATATATACATACTAAAACTTCTTCTGAAAAATTATCTAACTAACAATGCAAATTCCATTGAAATCAATCCAGTATTGTAGATTACAAATCAATCTTGTAATATGTGGATACAGGGCCATCGCTAAGACTTTTTATTGGTGGGGGAGAAAACCTTAATATTGTCAAGTCAAATTTTTATATTCGCCAACTCGTTTTATAATTTTGCCAAGTTAACGCACTTTGAAAATGTAATACAATTCTTATTTGTAAAAAAATTAATAATATTCCCAATTAGAGTTGTAACTTTTGCAAATTCTATCAAAAATAGAAAATGTATTGCAGTTTTTATTAAAATTTTAATTAAATTTGACATAAAAGTTTTAAATTTGCAAAGTGTAACAACATTTTTCATTGTTTTGGGAAATTGTTTTCATTGTTTGGGGACAGCCTCCCCCTTAGCTAGTCCCCCGTGTGGATATCTCAACCTTGGTTTATCAACAGCATTCTATTAATTACAACAATAGAATCAACAGTATTCTATTATTTAATACGAAAAGTATAAAGCAACTGATAAATGATTTTTAAATAAATAAAAATAAAATTATTAAAAAAATTAAATCACCAATTGTTAAATTGTATCAGTCAACCTACTAACTTTGACAACAAACAACGTGCAACCAATAACAGATAAGCACAAAACGCACAATCACGTGATCAAATCGCCCATCATTTTTTTTGCGTCGCGCGCGTCAAGGTTTGAGCAGGGTTGATTGTCATTTTTTAAATGCTAATCGGGCTTAATTACATGAAATAGGTCACGTGATACTTTTCCGGAATACTTTTAATTTTATTTGAGTGGTCACAGGTATGTATTTCTGTTACGAAAATCATATTTTGAAAGGATAAAGAGATATGGTATTTGTATTTACCAATTCTGAACCATAAAAATAATACAATAATTGAATAAGTTTAAAATTCTCTTCTTCGATAGCATCTACTCCAAGCAGAATCTTCTGAGCGCGCGCGCACAAAAAAAGCCGCTTTTGAACACGGCCTTTATTTGATTGTTGAAAACCTAAGAATCTTAGTAATCACTAATGTTGCTAATGTGTATTTCCTGTAAAATGTACTGTAAAATCATTCCATAGATATGTATGCAGTATTCTTTAAAGAAATCTTAATTTAATAATCTAATAATCTGAATTTTTTAGAAATCGTAGAAATTGTAACGGGCCAAAACGGGCCGGGCCTGTTTTCACTGATTTCTGTACGGGCCGGGCCGGGTCTAAAATATAAAAATTTAAACGGGCCGGGCCTGGAAATTCCGGCCCGTGCAGACCTCTAGTGTGTGGGGAGGAGTTCGATGATGTGATACTTTGTAACAAATGGGGGATGTCAAAAATATTGAAAAAAAGTGTGACATCATTTATGGATTGTAATAAAACGTCGAAAAAGTTCAATTAAACTGATGTTTTTTTTTTTTTTTAAGTTTAAATTTATGATTGAGTTTATGAGGGAGTGACCTTTGTCATAAAGGCACTCTAGTATTTCTGAGATCGTGACATCAATAATTTAACATGTGTAAGCGTAAAAGCGACATCTATCCTCTCTTTTACTTTAACTTTCTAGAATATGTGTGTCTCTTTCGGATTCTGCAGTTAGCTCGCGGTTATTAGTAATATGTTAATGTGAAGTACCTCAGTTTGCAGCATATAAAAGCTTGGAGTTTGAGCGTGTCTAGCGATATTACTCAGCGAAGTATCTCTGGCACTAGCCAGCGAGTGAGTATCTCTGGCATTAGCCAGCGAGAGAGGATCTCTGGCATTAGTTAGCGAAGTGAATAACTGGCGATTAGCCAGCCGAGCGTTCTGGAGATATTAGTCAGCGGAGTGCTAGCAGATTGAAAGTAGCAGCGAGCCTCCAGTGAGTTGTAAAGGAGTTTCGGTATTCGACTTGACAGTTGGTAAGAAGTTTCATAGTAATTACATTTTGATTATTTGAAAGTGAATAAAGAATTACACACAGCCGCGGGCTGTCTAATTAAGCTTTATCTAGCAGCTTAGCCGAAAGATAGTGGAGAAGTAATAGAAGGTGCCACGATTGAGCTAGTCCGGAGCCTGTGAGTATGCGTTTAGTCTTTTAAGAGTGTTCTCAGTTGCAAAAATTAAGACTTGCTCCACTTCCCTTGAGCCCTTATCATTTTAATAAACTGTGTTTTTTTATCTTAATATCTGAATATGTCTGCATTTAACTCCCAGCACGAACACCGAAACGTTACAAATGACACCCAACGTGTGTTTAATGTTACAAATGGCGCCCAACGAAATGTCGGACATTGTGAGATTGTGCCACGTGTTTATTTCACCGGTGAGGGTGACATTAGTGAATTTTTAGTCAAACTAGATGATTATATCCTGTTTAATAATATACCTGAGAAAAGTAGATACGTAGTGCTTAAATGCTCATTGAAAGGCGAAGCACTTTTGTGGTTAGAGAATATAGGAAAATTTCTGATTAATGATGAAGGCAAAAGATTTGAACAGACTGTGATTGAGTTAAAGAAGGCATTTCCTCCCGTTAAAGATAAAAGTATTTTAAGAAAAGAATTCTATTGCAATAAGCAGAATATTTATGAGTCGGCGTCAAAATTTTATCTACGTAAGCTTGAACTAAAAAATAAATTGGATTTAGATATCACATTTGAGGAATTGTTGGACATTGTTTTTCCTCTTTTTAATCCGAATATACAGGACTATATTGAAGTTAGAGCACCGAAGAATTTTTCAGAAATGCACCAGATATTATCGAAGTATGAGACTCGGCATAGCTCGGAATTACGGGATTCGCGTAGCCCTCGTCAGAGACCTGTCACGGATAGTAATTTGAGAAATGAGGGGGAGAGTAATTTTTTGAGAGGGGGACAGCGATTTCCGGATAATAATTTGCGTAATAGAAATGATGGATTTGGTCGTAATATGTCGAATACGAGTAATGGTAATAGGAATTGTGGTGGTGCTAATAGTTTTAGAAGTGGTGAGAGAAATATGTATGGAAATAGACAAAATAGTGGTTATGATCGGAGAGGGGGAGTACGGGACAGGAATGTTTCTTCGCAAGTAAAGAGATTAACTTCGGATGAGAATTTTGAAAGTAGATCAATGCAAAGGAGATGTGTTAGGAGGTCGGGTCAGTTAAACTGGTAGGTGACTGTATTTCGGAAGGTATGCAGTCACAGGTTAAATCGGAAAAGCCTTGTGTGAGTTTGAATAAAATTACTATTAATCCGGTTGAGTTACCTGAGGTGTTAATTGTGTTAGATGTATTGTCGTTAAAAGTGTCTTCGATACAGGGGCAGATAAGTCGTTCATTTCTTTTGATTGTTATGGGAAATATTTTTCGTATAAGAGGTTGAAGAGGTTAAGTCTGGTGGTTCGGTCGGCACAGGGAGTAGCTTGTGATAATAAAGGTTCAGTAGAGTTGGAAGTTGAAATTCGTTCGGTTATGACATGTTGGGAGTTTTGTGTGTTGGATGGATTAACAGTGCATTGTATAGTTGGTGTGGATTATATGAAGGATAGAGGAATTAGTTTGGATTTCTTTAAAAAGTCGTTAATCGTGAATAATGATGAGAATGTGAGTAAGAAAGAGCCTGTTTCAGTGTCAGTTAATTTGGAGGAGTCGGGGTTAAGTGAAATCGAGAAGGAGGAATTTAATAAGTTTTTGAATGAATTTGGAGAGGTTTTTTCTGATAAACCGGGTTTAACGCATGTTGCGTGGCATGAGATTGATACTGGTTTAAAAGCACCTGTTGCTAGTAAACCATATCGTTATGATAAAGTTAAACAAGGTAAAATTGATTATCATATTCAAAAAATGCTAGCGGACGATATTATAATGCCAATTGAGTCTCTTTTTGCATCTCCGGTAGTGTTATGTCGTAAAAATAATGGGAAAAGTTTAGATAATCCAGAGGCATATAGGTTTGCAGTAGATTATAGAAAGTTAAATGCGATAACGCAATACCCTCAGTATCCTATTCCAGTTATTGATGACGTTTTGGCTAATATAACGAGTACGAATTATATGTCAACGTTAGATCTTACGTCAGGTTATTTTCAGATTTCAATGAAGCCGGAGGACATACCTAAGACTGCGTTTATTACTCGGGACGGTTGTTTTGCTTTTAAGAGAATGAGTTTTGGTTTATCGGGAGCGCCGGCAACGTTCCAGAAGGCCATGAATAATATCCTTAAACCTTTGCTTGGTAAGGGTGTCCTGGTCTACCTGGACTATATAATTATAATGGCAGCTACTTTTGAAGAGCATTTGAGATTATTGAGGGAAGTGTTTACGTTGTTAAGAGATGCTGGGTTAACAGTTAAGTTAGAAAAATGTAAATTTTTGAGAAAAGAGATAAAGTATTTAGGAGTTAAAATTACGCGTGATGGTATTAATATAGATAATGAGAAAATTGAGGCAATTACGTCAATAAATCCCCCCCAAAATAGTAAGGAAGTGGCGACATTTTTAGGGATGGTGGCGTGGTTCGCCAAGTTCATTCCACGTTTTTCAGAGTTATGTGAACCGTTGTATAATTTAAAAAGGAAAAGGGTGAAGTTTGTATGGTCATCGGCGGCTCAGAGATCGTTTGAATTATTAAAAGAGGCAGTAGTTTCCCCTCCTGTTTTGGCTCACCCCGATTATTCGTCTCAGTTTGAAGTGTATTGCGATGCGAGTGCAGTGGGGGTTGGAGCTATGCTAGCCCAGAAAGGTCGACCTATAGCGTTTGCGTCGAGAATTTTAAATGCAGCGGAAAGGAATTATTCGATTACGGAATGGGAGTGTCTTGCAGTAATTTGGGCTTTGAATAAATTTCGTTGTTTTTTCACTAATATACCGGTTAAAGTCATTACGGATCATTCAGCTTTGACAAAGTTAACTAATGGAAAGGGTTTGTCGTCTCGTATGGTCAGATGGTGTTTGAAGTTGGCAGAGTATAATGTGATTATAGAACATAGGGCTGGCAAGGAAAATGCGGTAGCGGATGCTTTGTCACGAAACCCGCATGGTGGTTTAGAGGTCACGGAGGAAGTTAAGTGTTGTGCATTGTCTTCGTTGGTGTTAAGGTCACGAGAGCAGTTGATAAGGGAGCAGAAACAAGATGAAGAATTTGGTAGTTTATATCGTTACTTGGAAAATCCTGATGATGTCCCAAGCGCAGATGTGCCTATGTTTGAGAAATGGTCCTAATCTTTTAAGCTTATCGATGGTCTTCTTTTTTATTCTAAAATTGTAAATTCACATGGTGAATTAAGAGTTTTTATTCCGGCTAGTCTTCGTAAGGCCATCTTGAAAGAATTTCATGATAATCCATTAGCAGGTCACTTAGGAATCAGGAAAACTTATGCTCGAATTTGTGAATCCTGCTACTTCCCTAAAATGCGGGAAGCAGTGCGCGCTTATGTCTGCAGCTGTAGCACATGCCAACGTTATAATTATAAAAATGTAAGTCCAGCTGGCAAATTAATTCCTATTAAAGTAAATTTTCCTAATGAATGTGTAGGTGTAGATTTAATCGGTCCTTATCCATTGTCTAATCCTAAAAGATATAGATTTGTACTAGTGATAGTTGATTATTTTAGTAAATGGGTAGAGTTAGTCCCCCTCAGGAAGGCCTCTGCACCTGCAGTTGCCGATGCATTTTTTGAGAATTATATTTCTAAATATGGTGCACCAATTAGGGTAGTTAGCGATCATGGCCCTTGTTTTATTTCTGATATATTTAAGGCTCTGTGTGAGAAGCTGGAGATCGATCATTCTTTTACTGTTCCGTATCGTCCTCAGTCTAATATGGCTGAACGTGTAAATCGTACATTAATTGAAATGATTTCTTCTTATGTTGGTTCTCATCATGCAAACTGGGACCAGTTTCTTCAGCATTTTGCGTACGCACTTCGTACAGCAGTTCACGAGTCAACGGGGAAAACGCCGGCTGAATTGTTTTTGGGTAGAAAAGTCATTACTCCATTCCAAAGGCTAGTTATGGTGTCAGATGCGGAAAGTCAGTACATGTGCCAGGATATTGAGAAGTTGGTTAAAGAGGCTCAGGTTCAGATGGGAAAAGCACAAGAAAAGCAAGCTCAGTATTATAATATGCGTAGGAGGGAGTTAGAAGTGAAAGTTGGAGATTTTGTATTAGTAGAAAAGCATTGGTTAAGTTCAAGTCGTCAAAAGAGAGTTGCTAAGTTTGGTCCGAAGTTTGTAGGTCCGTTTGAGGTTTTGGAAGTTAGAAATAATAATTTGATTGTTAATGTCAATGGTGAAAGAATGACGTTAATCTGGATCAGGTTAGAGTCTATAAGTTTAGAGAAAATGGTAGTGAAGGTTCTTATGTGTCGAGTGGTGTTTCGCGAAATTCCCGATCCAATGAGTGTCCCGAGTCCAGCACTTCTTTATCTAATTCTTTTCATCAGTATGCAAAAAGAAAATCTAGTGAAACAGCTCCAAAAACTGTTATTGAAAGTAGAAAGCCTAGCAATCCGAGAGCAAAGTATGATAATAAAAATAAGAGAGCAGTGTCAAAAACATCAGACTCTGTGTGCCATAAAAGACAAAGTATTATAAACTGTCCCGTTCCTCCACTTATTAGACAGCAACCTCAGAAACACAAATTATCCAATAGTTCAACATCTTCGGTACTTAATCCCCGGAAAAGATTTCATATGGACACTCGTCAAACTCTTAAAAGAACTTTAAATTCCGAATTTTTGCCCAATAAGAAACAGCATAGATCCGGAAAGAAACGTGGCCTAGGATCTTCAGTAACTTCGGGTGCGTCTAGAAAGAGGAGACAACACTCAGATTACTGGTGTCAGCAGTGTGAATCTCGCCATGGAGTGACCTCAGCGAGCCGGCCAGAGCAGAGTCGTCGAGCGGAACCTACAAGTATCCCACGGCATCCATTCAGAACCAGGGTGCAGGCACGACAGTCAACTGTGGCGTCACCGTACAGTTCTGATGACGAAAGATCCTTCGTGCAAGGTTTCTGGGACAAGAGGGAAAAGCCATCCTGTAGTATGAAGCCGGCTAGCAGCGAATCATCTCTATGATTGGGTGATAATGTTCTTTATTAAATTTCTATTAGAGTGCATATATGTGGTAGCAATGTGAAGGAATAAAAATCAGAGAGACTGTTTGGTATTTTTGGCCATTTTTGGAATTTTTTTTGACGAACTCACGATTAGTGCTTAATTGTGTTCAAAATTTGTTTGCAAAATTGTTAGTTTTATGTATGTTTGAGATTTTGGTCTTAACTGCTTTTAAAAATTCTGGATCTATTGTTAAATTGTTATGTTAGTTGTTAAAATGTTACTATATTGTTATACTGTTCATGTGTTATAAAATGTATGTGAATGTATGTTTAAATTTTCAGAAAGTACAGATAGTAATTTGGGTTATTTTGTACATGCGCCGCGGTTCAGACGGGCACGTGTTTTGCGGTCAAGAAGTCCTTGACACGCGTTTCTATCTCTTATACTAACATTTAATGAATCAACTTTCTTTTTATCGTTCGTGTTTTATGTGTTGCGTTTGTACTTTAGTTGGGAATGGTTTCCGCAAGTTGCGAAGTTTTAAGTTGTATTTGAATTTGAAATTGTATTGTATTAAAATGGAATGTTAATGTGATTTTCTTGCAGGGAAGTATACCTGTGTTATGTATTGATTCTGCTATTTTTCTTTTAGTTAATACAGATGAAGGGCCTCCGTGGCTGAGTGGTTAAGACATCACGCTGCTGATCGTGAGGTTGTGGGTTCGAATCCCACTGGCTCCATTGCACACACTCTTTGTGTGGAGCTCCTGGTTGTACTTCTCGTGTGTTGTAATATTTCCTTGTGTGCTATCTCGTCCCTGTATATTGACGATGGCTTATAAGCAGGCTTCATGTCGAGCACACAAGTCAGATGTATGTTGTTCAATAAACAAACAAACAAACAATACAGATGAAGAGTTACTTGATGACGTCATTTTGTAAATTTGATATTTTTGATTGTTGCATAAGCACAGCTATGTGACGCTGTACGTATGTGCCTCAATTATTGTGAAAGTGGAGCTAGGTCTGAAGAGGTTTTGGGAGTTAGTTCATTGGCTAATGAGTATGTAAGTATTACGTAGTAGCAGAGTTATTTTAGTATGAAGTAAATTTAATTCTAGATGAGTGCGGAATTTTGGTGAGGAAAATTTTTGCGCATTGGGTTTTTTGACTTGGTGCGAATTTTAGTATTAGGAAAGTTTTATGGAGGAAATTTTTGGTAAAGTTGCAGTTGTATTTCGGTATTGAGGAAAGTTTAGTGTTTTGAGGAATTTTAGCACTCCCAGTGGAGTGGGTTGTTTTGAAAGAAGAAGTAATTAGTTTTGAAAGTTTTACGAGTTTTGGAAGTTTTACGGAGGCTATTTTTAGGATGAAAGAATGATTGGATTGAATATGTGAATATTTGAGGCAAACTGAGGTTTTTTGGGTGTGATGGGTTAAAGTTAATATTTTAAAATTTATGTTTCGGCGCTAAATTTCACCCATCACTGTGTTTTTTTACGGTTTGAAATTTATAACAAGAAAAAGTTCTGGGCATGCATTTGGCCCAGCCCTTTTTCTCTGTGGAGTTCGAGGGGGGGGGGTTGTGAGGAGTGACCTTTGTCATAAAGGCACTCTAGTATTTCTGAGATCGTGACGTCAATAATTTAACATGTGTAAGCGTAAAAGCGACATCTATCCTCTCTTTTACTTTAACTTTCTAGAGTATGTGTGTCTCTTTCGGATTCTGCAGTTAGCTCGCGGTTATTAGTAATATGTTAATGTGAAGTATCTCAGTTTACAGCATATAAAAGTTTGGAGTTTGAGCGTGTCTAGCGATATTACTCAGCGAAGTATCTCTGGCACTAGCCAGCGAGTGAGTATCTCTGGCATTAGCCAGCGAGAGAGGATCTCTGACATTAGTTAGCGAAGTGAATCACTGGCGATTAGCCAGCCGAGCGTTCTGGAGAAATTAGTCAGCGGAGTGCTAGCAGATTGAAAGTAGCAGCGAGCCTCCAGTGTGTTGTAAAGGAGTTTCGGTATTCGACTTGAGAGTTGGCCTTGGTAAGACGTTTCATAGTAATTACATTTTGATTATTTGAAAGTGAATAAAAAATTACACACAGCTACGGGCTGTCTAATTAAGCTTTATCTAGCAGCTTAGCCGAAAGATAGTGGAGAAGTAATAGAAGGTGCCACGATTGAGCTAGTCCGGAGCCTGTGAGTATGCGTTTAGTCTTTTAAGAGTGTTCTCAGTTGCAAAAATTAAGACTTTCTCCACTTCCCTTGAGCCCTTATCATTTTAATAAACTGTGTTTTTTTATCTTAATATCTGAGTATGTCTGCATTTAACTCCCAGCACGAACACCCAAACGTTACAAATGACACCCAACTTGTGTTTAACGTTACAAGTTGATACACGTTGTTTTAAGAAGTAAAGAAAAGGAGGCATTGTTAAAAAAAAAAAAAAAAAAAAAAAACACTAGTCACAGAAAAAGACCCGGATGATAATTTAAAGACTATGGGGGCGTTCTTTTCAAATATCTCGCTCAAATTTTAATACTTTTACATGATTTTTTGCACAATATATCTCAGGATGATTCCCAACAGGCCTAGCTTTTACTTTTTCAGATTTGGTTTCAGATTGAAAAAAAAGTACTTTAACTTTCAAAACCGGTTTAAACCGGTTCTGAAATTGAAACTATCATAATATAAAAAATATGTAAGTAAAATCGAAAAAGTTAAAACTAGGCCGGTTGTAGATCGTCCTCAGCTATCCTATGCAAAAAAAATCATGTAAAAATATAAAAATATGAGCGAAATATTTGAAAAGAACGCTCCCGTAGATTTACATTGTCATCCGGGTCTTTTTCTGTGACTATTGTGGAGCCTTAAAAAGCATCAACGGTTTTTTAATAAATAGCCTATGGCCCAATTACCTCGTGAGTCTAATTACCCCAGCTTATCTTACAAAAATACACGGTTAGCGTACATTATGAGCCATCGGATTTTAAATTCTAATCAAATTTTAATGATATATTTGCACAATTCAAATATTGGTAACTAAGTCGTACATTTATTGTACAGAAATTTGTATATGCGCATAACACTTCACTTTACCGGTTATTTGGAATGGCAAGGAAATACGCTACCTCTAATAGCATTACGAGCCTTTATTTTGAAATTCAGACAAAAAAAGTGATTTTTTGATAGTTGGATTTTTTAATTGCCTTGATATCTTTTTATGTTGAAGTAAATCATATTTAACAATTAATCTGAAATTTTGAATCCCTAAGAATTTTTTCTATTCCATATCCAAAATATCAAAGTTCACGTTTGTGAATGCCATTTTTATGAAAAATGAAATCCCAATATGTTTGGAGTGGCATACCACTGTCAAGCAACATAGTCCAAAATTCTTTTGGCATAAACTTATAGTATAACACTACCTGCTTATTAAAATTTATTTGTTTCCATGGGGCATTGTTATTTTACATTGCTATGTTGCCAGAAAGTACAGTCAAAATGTCCATTTTTCCATTTCGTCCATATTTGTCCGTTTTTGTCCATTTTCCACTCTTAATATCTTATTTAAGCTATATTACCCCAAAGTTTTTCTTATAGAATATGAAAGTGCACTAATAGGACAAGTTAAATACGCAAATAATACTGCACGCAGATATTGTCGCTGTCAGTAGCTATAACCTGTTAAATATTCAAAATTTCCTAAATCTGCAATATTTAAAGTAGTTTATTTCAAAAAAGCGCCACAGTTGGATGAAAAAAAACATGTCTCGCAATAGTTGAACATATGTACAAAAACATGGAAAAGAAAAAGAAGTGGAGCCTCGTGATATTTTTTAGCAAAAAATTGACAAAGTATATAAGAAAAGCAATGTCCATCATCACATTTTTTCCCTAAGAGAAAATGAAACATCCCGTTTCTCTTTCGGAAGAGGCGACAAAAAAGGGATTTTCATTTACTCATAGGGAAAAATCATAGAAAGACGAAAGAAAAACGGGATGTTCCATTTTCTTTGAAAATAATTTTCATTTGAAACTTTGAAATAAACTATTTTAAATATTACAGATTTTGGAAATTTTGAATATTTAACAGGTTATAGCTACTAACAGCACCAATATCTGCGTGCAGTATTGTATTATTAAAAAATCATGCAAATCAAAAAATACAACTATCACACTTTGTCTGCTTTCAAAATAAGGGCTCTTAAAATCATAAAAGACTAATAGACTTCAAAAAATATATTCAGTCATGTAACAATAACTCTGCTTAATCCAGAAAAGTGTTGTTCTTCGAGCATAATTTTCCCGGTGAATTTATTTCTTTCTTGATACTTTCTTTAGTTACAGCGCTCCACAGTGTTTTCTTCGGAAATACCTCTAGTTCAGGTGAAATGGAAACATTTATTTTCGTTTCCTGGAACCTGTTATATTTCCTTCTTCTTATTTTTATTTTTTGTTTCTACTGATTTTTTAAGGATAGTGATTTTTCTTAAGGAGCTATTGATACTTACATTTGTTTTTTCGAAACAATACTTTCAGCATTAGAGGTAATTGATATATGTCATTTTTTATAATAATGTCTGTCTTATAACAATGATGCTTGTAGACATCATAGCTTCGAGGTAAAGCGTTTCGCTAGTAATCAGGAGTAATTAAGAAAAAACATATATTTTGCTAAGTCAAGAGTTTATATTATTAGGGTTTCTTTCATTTGACATTCATAATATTTTTTTAAATTCAATTTTATTTCTGTTTTAAAAACTATTGGGATTTATTAATGATTCAGCATTTTAAATTTCGTTAAATAATTTTTTTTTGTTTTTCGAAATTTAAAATTTTGTTTATATCTCAGTTAATTTTTTTTCAATTTGGATTTTCAAAAAATTTGGAATTTTGGATTTTATTTAAATATAATTTGATTTCAACATTTTTAATTTGATTAAATATTTAACTTCCTTTTATAATTATTTTAAAATTAAGTTTGCTGGTGCTACCATCTATGTAAGGTATTATCAAAAGTGTATTTCCATTCAAACTGCTTATTTTCCGATTTATTTTTGAATTCATTATTGCTCACAAATACACCAAACTTTCAAAATCTCTCATTTGGAAAGTACACAAGGTGCCGTGATTGTCGATTCTTTGATAACTGCAGAAAATATTGCAAAAAAAGCAATCAAAAACTGCATTTCGAACCGATTTTTCCCAAGCGGGAGATATGGGAACGAAAAAAAGGGTTATACTAATAAGGTAATTGTTTATAACTCAAATTCTAATGAATTGAGCGTAAAAAAAATCACACGGCACCTCATACGTCCCTTCAAGAATCCCCTCAGCAAGTTTCATGTTTCTAGTTTTAAAAATGTGCCTGAAATTGTATCAGAAAATTTCGAGCTGCTGAAGGTCGAAAAGCGTTTTTTCGAATACACTCTTAATTAGAAATTAACTATTTGGTTTTATTAATTAAAGTATAAGTTGTTTTGAAAGAAAGATATGAAACACTCTGTATGATCTGCTATCATACTTGCCCACTTCTTTTTAAATTAAATGATGAAAGGCAAAAAATATATAAATTTCTAATTCATTATTACCTTTCTACCGAAAATGTTTCTTTAACCTCCTAACTGCCGCTGGCAGATTTTTTCACACAGTAACCTGCAGGTTTCACTGCAGCACAAGCAATATTTAAATTAATATAATTCTACAAATAAAACCCAGCTTTGAAAAATTAAGTTAGGATTAATACTCTCAAAGATTATACACCTATACATAATAACATATTTTGTATCAGGTTGGAAAAAAAAAAATCTTTTTTTAATAAATTACAGAGAAAACAACATTACAATTTTACCCTTTTGGCGGGCAGTCAGGGGGTTATATAAAAATGTAGAGATAGGAAAAGATGTCGTGATCACAAAGATAGATTGTTTAAGCACTTTTAAAAATTCAGTCACTAATGCAGATATTATGCAATCCTTCAGTAACTTTTATTTTTCAGTAGTAAAGAAGTTTAGCAAAGATTTAGCAGTGTCAATAGTTGTAAACCTACATAGATACAACTGATTTTTAGCCCTTTTCGAGTCCGAATTTTTTTTTTTTTCATTTTGAGAACAAAATTCTTTTATTTTAACGAGGTGGAACCCGTCGAAATTCGAAGAAAGAAAGTCTTTAAAAAAGAGCTGTTTCATTCATTTATAATAAATATACAAAATTAGTTATAGAAAAAATATATCTTATATTGGTCAGTCTAACTCTCACGCATATATTATTTTAAGCTAAAATTAACAAAATACTATAAAAATTCAATTACCCAAATTATTAAACGAAATAAAACCGAAATTCAGCGGATTTTATAACAGACGCATTTTAATTTCTATCTTTTTTTTCAATTTTAATAGAAAATGAAGTGATTGTGTTGCCACAATTACAAAATTGGTACTAAAAACTATAAAAAAATTAATATCTAATAAATAAATTGAGATACAGCTTTCAAATAAATTGCATTTAAAAGTAAATTTTTTTCTCTATACGACGGTACAAAAATTTAAAAAGTGCGATGTTTAGAAGGGTAAAATTTGCAGTAGCGAAAATTGCAAAACCGAAATTGTAGGAGAAAGTGTTGCCATTCGCAAAATGACGTATGCGTTATGCACAGATACGTTTGGCCTTTATAATATAGATAATATTTATTAGATATCCAAATCAATTTAATGAAGTTTAAAGATACAGTTGACTCTCGTTAATTCGAAATCGGATAATTCGAATCTTCGCTTAATTTGAACTAAACATGAAGTCCCGAAATTTTCAATGGCAGAATAACGTTAAAATTTGTCTTTAATTCGAACTCATTTTCTCTTGACTTCGTTTAATTCGAACTAACGGGAATTCTGATTTTTTATTTTTCTTTTCTTTCTCACGGATTTCAGATCATTTAACTTTCTTTCTTTGATTTTTTGTGAAAATTGTTCCGAATGAGCATACATGTAATTCAATGCATTTGATATACACTTTCTTAGAGCCCCGTCTGTCTATCAGTGTCGCTTTAAATTTT
The DNA here is from genome assembly GCA_964019185.1 of Maratus speculifer. Taxonomy (NCBI): domain Eukaryota; kingdom Metazoa; phylum Arthropoda; class Arachnida; order Araneae; family Salticidae; genus Maratus; species Maratus speculifer. Next base: position 93,698,879 of record OZ025302.1, read on the forward strand.
TCTTCTATCGTGCTTGTTTCTAATCTTTTAATTAGTTTATGAATTTACCCATTCTAATTTAATATTAAATCATATTCTAATGATAACAGACGAAATAAGTTTAAAAAACACTATAAAATTAATTCCTTTGTAATAGTATACCATATTAAGCATGTTTTCCATAATTCGAACTTCGGATAATTCGAACATTTCTCGTGGTCCCGACGAGTTCGAATTAACGAGAGTCGACTGTATATCGTTGTCTGAAATCTATCGAATGTACTTATTTTTGTGTACTATTCACTTCATATTTATATGATAATCGGCTAAGGAAGATTTTTTTCAAGTCGTTCGGAAAATAACGTATTAAAACGAAATTTGAGGGGATATTATAAATGTTTAATGTATTTTTGTGTTTTATCACACATGAATGGTTTAGAAAAATAAATTAAATTTTGAGATTAAAAAATGAAATATATGTATAAAATAAAGAAATTGCCAACGGTGCAAAGAGAATTAAGCAACCTTTATTATTATTATTACTCAATGTCAAAACATAAATGAAGTCATAATAACAAAGGCATAGCCATATACTATAATTTGAATATATACAAAACAACTAAGTAAATATTTTCAGAAAAAATAATATTCGATGAAAAGACATGTTCTATTAATAGTACACCATACCCGAAAAGGGTAAATCAATTTCTAATTGGAATGCATAAAAATATGCACCTTAAGAACTTGATAAAATAAAAAAAACACCGATCGGTATCTAAGTTGGTGTTTGAAATTACGACTCCGGGCCCTGATACATGCAAGCATATCCGGTGCATGGAAGATCTAATGTTCTACAGAAAACACCAGGAATGTCCTGAATTTCCCCAATTGCTGCAAGGATGTGTACAACTAGTTCCTCAGAACTTTCCAGTGTTATCCCGGTATTTTTCCAGCACTAAGAACAATAAACATGTTTTCTCTCCCTGTTCGTTTCCTTTCTTTCATGTGTTTTATGTCGTCACTACTGCGCCAGGAAAGTGTTTCTGACCATGGGTTGCTATGTAAATCTGAATCCTTGTGAAGACCTCTACCTCCCTTTAATGTCCCATTATTTCTGGGACACCCTGTATAATTAATTTAGCCCAAAACTCATACATATTCTTTATACGGGGTGTCCCAAAAATGACTGATGGATTTGAAAATTCAATAACTTGCAAACGGTGACAGCTATTTAAAAAATTTTTGCAGGAGGGTTATGTATAATGTCAGAAGTTTTTTTGCCGTAATTTTTTATTTTACTTCGCATCTCAAACAATAGGTGGCGCTGACGGCGATTGAAGGCCAGGTCGACGCTTCACTCAGCACTGATCGCCTGGCCTTCAATCGCCGTCAAGGCCACCTATTGTTTGAGATGCGAACTAAAGTAAAAAATTACGGTAAAAAAAAAACTCCTGACATTAAACATAACTCTCCTGCAAAAATTTTTTAAATAGTTGTCACCGTTTGCAATTTATTGACTTTTAAAATCCATCAGTCATTTTTGGGACACCCGGTACATGCATTAAAGACATATAAAATACATAGATTTATTGTTTTTTTTTCATAGGTCACACCCGGAAAATCCGCATCCCAGGCTGCGTAGTTTTTGACATAACAACCAATGCTTGCAGAGGATTTTGTTCCTCGTATTCCACCCCTTCACCTAACTGGATTCTGGAATCAAATAACAAACAAGGTGTATGGTCCATCGGCCAGTGCTGCAACATTATGGAGACTGAAGATGTGAGTATTATCTATTCGTTAATATTGTACACTGTAAAAAAAATCTGTAATCCTACACATGTAAAATTTCCGAAATCTGTATGTTGACTAACATTTTACCTGTGCACTGTACGAGAATAAATGCATATCTTCAAAACTAATTTTTGTAAAGCTACAGAAATGTGTAACTTTACAAACGGATCTACTAAAATAACAGTTATCATACTAAAATTTTATGTCTAACCAGGACTGTAGTTACATAAAAATTTTTTGTAATCCCAGTTTCCTTAAAAATTCTTACCTTGCAATTTTTTTTATTTTCAGTGCAAATCTGTGTCTGTTACATGAATTTTTGTTGTTACCGTTTCATAAAATGGTCTAGGAATCCCAGTTTCCAAGAAAAGTTTAAGTAACTTTACAGATTTTTTTTTACCGTTTAGATATCCATGTGAAAAAAAACATCAATTCCGTTAAGGCTCCTGTCCCCGGCAAACGAAGAGCTCCAGAGCTAATGCTATTCCTATGGGGAAATTTTTACTAACATCTGGTTGCGTTTCAATATTTTCAAATAATTTTTTTTTGCTCTTGATAGCTAAGGTGCACCTCGACATCGCTCCTTTTTCACTTTTTCGATTTTGGTTGCTGATATTTTTTATAAAGTTACCTCAGCAATGCAGTTCAAAAAATTAATTAAAAATGTCGAAATGCAAACGAGATATTAGAAAAAAACCTGCCCATGGGAATAGCATTACCTTGCGAGAACTTCGCCTGACGGGGACAAGAACCTTAATGCTTATTTCTACATTTAAGAATAGTGGAATTATTGAAGTATCGAGTCGCATAAGTTTAGTGATGGGCGATTCTCGAAAATTTCCTACTCGATAAAAATCGAAATCGTAAAAAAGCGCATTCGATAAAGTCATCGATTAATTTCGAGAATCTACAATCGAGATGTTTTTACAATCGATTATTAAAATCTTTGTTATTACATGTTTAAAAAGCATAATTTAATAAATACATGGAAACTGAAAACAAATGAATTTAAAAAACAACAACAAACCAAAAGGATGTTATAATGGAGCCGCAATAGTAGAAAAGTCATGTAACGGCGTTCCTTGGTTTCAATAAGTTGTAAAGTCGCGAGTAGCAAAATGGCCAAAGAAAAAATAATCAAAAGCACTCCTAGTGAAAGAACATGAACTAAAAGGATATTAAAAGTGATCAAAATCTTTTACTGATTTTTGTACATATACTGAGATGCGATCTACAATTCTCCCATTATTAGAAGACTCTCTATTGAAATTCATTAAACGGACCACTCGGGGGTGGGGGGGTGGGGGCAAAGTAGTGCAGGAGCAATGAAAATGCATAATATAAGTAAATGGTCATTAGGCTTTCCAACAATACTTGGCATGATGGGTGTCTGTTAAATTTATTAAAGAGTTTCCCGCGGGGGGCAAAGTGGGGCGGGATGAGCGCGGGAGGTATATAAAATAAAATCGTATTTACAGAGCTTTCTAATGATATATCACGAAAGAGGAGTCAACAAAAGATATAAAAACACTACCCTTAGAATTCCAACTATTGCAACACCCGGAATACAGCCTGTCCTCACTTCATACATTATAAATTATATATTGGAAGTCTCTATAAAAAAAAATCAGATCTGAATTCACAAAAACGAAATGATTTCAAAAAAGTTTGAAAAGCGCTTCTGTAAGGAGACCAAATTGAGGAAAAGAGAAGAAAGATTCATAATATGAAAGAGTGGTTTGAAAATTTCCGTTGATTTATCATATGACCGGTCCATAAAAAGCTTCATATTTACTCCTCACTATTCCACTATTTTTTTCTACCCTGAATACATCCAGAAATCACGCAGCCTCGCTTTTAAATGTTTATATTTAATAAAATATTTTTACCAAAGGGCTCCATCAAAAAATCACATTTAAAATGAAATTTATTTTCAAAATAGGTAAGATTTAAAAATTCACCCTCATCGCTCCCCTCCCCCCTGCGGAAATTCAACCCCAGGAGGAGAAACGTTCATAATGTGAAAGAGTGATTCGAAAAAGATTTCAAAAATCAATCACATGAAGGGTCCAAAAAAAGTTTGGAATTTACTCCTCACCCGCAGGTTTAATTTTTTTAACAGAATACACCCGGAAATCAGGCATCCCCTACTTTAAAATGTTTATAATTAATAATTTTTATTCGAAGGTTCCATCAAGAAACCACTTCTAAAATGATAGTTATTCTCGAAATAGCTACGATTAAAAAAAATCACTCCCCGTCGCCCCCCCCCCCCCCGTCCTGAAATTAAACTGCAGGAAGAGAAAGGTCCATAATATGAAAGAGTATTCCGAAACCTTTCCTATGACGTATCACATAACGGATCCAAAAAAAGTTTGAAATTTACTCCTCACCCGTGGCCGTAATGTTACTTTTTCTTCCCAGAATGCACCAGGAAATCACGCAGTCCCCATTTTAAACTTTTGTATTTATGAAATAATATTTACCGGAAAACCTCTGAAAACCACATCTAAAATGATATTCATAGTCAAAATAGCTAAAATTAAAAAAAAAAAAAAAAAAAAAATCACCTTTTTATCGCTTTTCCTCCCTCTCCTGAAATTCAACTCCAGGAGGAGAAATATTCGTAAAATGAAATAGAGGTTCGAAAAAATTCCGATGATATATATATATAACATGACGGGTCCAAAAAAGAGGTTGAAATTTACATGTCACCTGTGGGTTCACTCATTTTTCCCAGAACACACCTAAAAATGACGTATCCCCCCCCCCACTTTAAAATCTTTATATTTAATAAGTTATATTTACCGAAGAGTTCCATAAAAGAAACCTCCACATCTAAAATGATATTTATTGCCGAAATAGACACGGTTTAAAAAATTCACCCTCTTATCGGTTTCTCTCCCCCCCCCCTTCCTCCTGAAATTCAACTCCAGGCGGAGAAGGATTCGTAAAATGAGGTGCCAAAACATTCCGATAATGTACATATAACATGACGGGTTTAAAAAAAAAAAAAAAAAAAAAAAAAAAAAAAAAAAAAAAAAGGTTTGAAATTTACATGTCACCCGTGGGTTCACTTATTTTTCCTAGACTACACCTAAAAATGATGCAGCCAGCACTTTAAAATCTTTATATTTAATAAATAATATTTACCGGAGAGTTCCATAAAAAAATCCACACCAAAAATAACATTTATTGTCGAAATAGATAAGATTTAAAAAATTCGCCCCCTCATCGCTCCCCCCTCCCCTCCCCATCCCCTCCCCTCCTCCCGCCCCTTAAAATTCAACTCCAAAAGTAGAAATATTCATAATATGAAAGAATGATTAAAAGGGCTTTCGAATATGCATTTTCATTGCTCATTTCAACAAATTTCATCGTGATAAAGTCAGGCATAACGAGAAAATCATTTCATCGCGATGAAAATTAACCTCGATTGAAATAGGTTTATCGAAGGACTTTCAACTTCCAGATGAAATTTAACCTTGATAAAAGCGGCACTCCGGGAATCTTGTGGTTTGCTGATGAATGCCTTTTTCGATAAAGATGATTTTCGTTCTCGCTGAGAATAGAGATGACAAGCTTTACGAGGCGTTTTGTCGATGAAGCTTTGTGAAATGAAAGTTTTATCGAAAAACGAAGTACAGAAAGAAGCATATGACAAGAGAATATGACAATAACTTGTGAAATGAAGACCTAATTTTCAAAATTTCTGATATTTTAGTCTTACCATGCTGTCATGTACGTGGTACCCCCCAATAAATATTGTTTATTTAAAAAAAAAAAAAAAATTCAAAGAGGGGGTTGGAGAGGGGACGAACATATGTTTAAAACAGTAGCGATTTCTACAATGCTTATCAATTTAAGTGTGGTTTTTTTTCATCGAATCATTCGGTAATTATTTATCAATCGTAAAAAAATTTAAATGTCTGCTGCAGGAAATTGGGGGCGAAAGGGTTGGACTGACGGGGGTCAGGGGAAAGGGACAATTTTCACTTTTTAAGCCCGTCATATTGTATATCATCTTGAAGATCTCGAATTACTCTTTCCTATTATGATGCTTTCCTACCCCCCCCTTTCCGAATTTGGTTCCCACGGCGGGAGGGGGGGGGGTTGGCATTTTTCGAAACGTTTTGTGTTTTTATCATTTTAGATCGAATTTTTTAATTGAAAACGTCCTTAGGCGTATTGGAAATTTTTTTGAGATGGAAAAAAACCATTGAACTAGCCACATTGTTACTGTAACCTAGGCACATTGTTTTAAAGTTCCCTCTTTGAGGACCTCTTCCAAAGGTGAGGGGCTTGACCCGCCCCCCCTCCCCCAACATACACTTTAAAATATTGCTCATTTTTTTCTCTACCAATTTTAACTTAAAAGTTTAAGCTATATGGCACAAGCGGGGGTATTGACCCGCCCCCCACCCTGTTGGTTATTCACCAACATAATTTTGCTCATTTCTTCACTTCATTTCAATTTTTAAAAGGCTATAACTTTGTTTGTATGGGAGCTACAGCAGCGAGAAAAACTATAGCATAGCTAACTTTTCGTCGCCGCTCTTTTTGCAGTTTTACGGTTTTCCCCATAACACCGGGGGTTTTTTTTGGGTGGGAGGGGGCCAGGGGGGGGTATTTTTCATTTTTTGATGTAATATGTTCATTGAAAGCTTATGCTTCATACATTACCAATTTAGCATAAAAAAGTTTCTCCCGTCATTCTGGGTCACGTTACGGACCCATAAGGGGTTGAAATTTAAATTTCTCAAAATTCTTCGAAGTTTTCTCTAAATCGGCATCTGGAAAACATCGTGCCAATGTGGTGCGTGTATGATATCTGCATCATATAAATATTGTTCACCACTTCTGGGACTCTGGCCTCCTCTCGCGTGTAGGAGTTATTTTACCGCGGTTACTTGGTCCTTGTATTTCCTGCACAATAAAATATTTCCTGACAATTAAAAAAATACACACGTAATTGTTCAAGTTTTGACTTCTGTCGGCAGTTCCAAAATGTTTTTTTTTCTTTTTTTTTTCGGATTTTGCAATAAATAATATTTATAATATACATGGAATTTAGAAAATAAGGAAGTTGTTGTTTGGCATGTGACCACTTACTGATCTTATGCACCCGATGTTATATATTTCCCCTCCCCCACTACGTTACCTTGGGTGGGGGGGGGGCAGTTTTCAAAATTTAACGTTCGATTCGAGCTTACGCTCGGTTGTTCGTTCAATTCGAAATTTTTTTTTCTTTCTTTTTCTTTGTTTACAAGATTTTGCTGTGCGTGCACACCGCGTTTGGTATATGATGCCATATACAATGAGGACCCAGTTCGAGATTTCATATTAAAAGATTGCGTATAAATTGGATACACCAATGAAAGGAGGGGCTCACTAGCGAGTGAATCCGTCGTGTCTTTATTAACACCGACTCATTCACCTGTAGTAGACTCTTGATAAAATTGAATCCTGTATGGTATAAAAGCAATTGCAAACTGGAGTCATCGAGGAAATTTTTACACAATCGAAAGTTATCGAGATGTTCATACAATCGAGAAAATCGAGAAAAACTTCTCGTTATCGCCCATCACTACATAAGTTGTCTCATATATGGACAAAAATATACACTTGGTATGGAAAGTCCTTCCAATTGTTGCAGTAATCATATACTTAAGATGTCGAGGTAATAGCTGGAATACTTGAGTTCTATACTTAACTGCCGAGTCACTGTCTTCGACTGTCGGTTCTTATTCCTTCTTGGAGTCTTTTGTTCCGACCATTACTGTCACACATAGATTCAGATTCAGCCAGGTGGGCAGGCCTACTAATTGGTTTGAGCTCAACTAGCCCCACCGAGCAATGTTTATTAAAAAAAAATACAGAACAATTATACAGTAATAAAATAAAGGTAGGTAACAAAAAGTAATTGAAATTATGAAATAAGTATAGGTAACAATAGTAAAATAGACTAGTTGAGTGCGTTATAGACGTATAACACGTAATTTTCCTTTGCAGTAACACTAATTCTATAACTGTTTTAAAGTAAAAGTTTGTTTGATTAGTTCCATAGCTCATCATCATTATCATATAAAAGTCCCGTGGAGGCATTTGGAAAAGTCCTTGATTGTTTACAATCAATGTTATGCAGTTTATGGTTTTTTGTAATAGTGCTGGCTGTTTTCTTATTATTTTGAACCATGAAGAGAACCTTATCGTACTGGAGATTCTGAGATGGTATATGGATATTAGTGTGCATTCCGTTACGTAGTGCAGTGAGGTTCCTCGTTTTTCACGTGTGCAGTAGCTGGAGTCAGCTTTTCCGATCTTTACCAGATAATCTGGAAAATTTCTATCATACATTTTGGAAGTGAGACAAGCCATTCAGAAGAGACTTGGAATGGTCAGAGTAGGTTTGTATTCATTTACGATAATGCTTACCCTACCCATATGCATATTTTCTTCATTCAGAAACGTCCAATATCGGGGCGGCTTACCTGCTTTTACACGCATTCGACCCCACCAGTGAAAAGGGTTGAGTAGTATTGGCACAACATTTTTTTTTCTTTGAGGTTCGGATTTAGGTCGGTTTAATTTCTTTTTTTTGTGCAGATCGGGTACGGGTCAGGTTGAATTTTCATTGTTTTTATATTGGGTTTTCATTATTGCGGGTGATCTCGATTTTTCAAGAGAATGTCCAAAGTATTTCCTCAGGTTAAAAATGCATATACACTGATGTTTCCACAGTGGATACTCTCAAAAAGTGAATATATCTCTTCAGCGAACACCTTTTCCACTTTGTAACACTTATACATTTGTATCGCTCTACCTCTGAGTAGTGGGCATCTCCAAATCTACACAGTAGTAACATGTGTGTAAGCATTATCAATCACAAGTACGGTTGGTTGGTTGTGTTTATTACGAACAATCAACAAGAGGGATATAGGCCCAGAAAGAGGGGGTGCCCTCCATAGAGTTTTTCTATGGGAGTTAAACCAGTATTTACGCAAGAAAACCACGGAAAATTCCGAACGATTAGGACAATGGGGGCGATTGTTTTCAAACCTAATGCCTCCCGTTTACCTGCTTCAAGAGCAAAACCTCTCGCTTACTGGTAGGATCTATCAAAAAATATGATATATGTGTTTTGTGCGTATTAAAAAAGAAATATTGATAATATTTTTCATATTTGAATGGAAGAAAAAAGTCTGAATTGAAAGTAAAACGTGGCAATTGAGCTGTACTGATGCCATAACTAGTTTTACACAATGTGCGGCCATTAAATTTCCAGGATTGACATAACTATATGAGAACCGGATAACGTTAGCACACATTAATGCTCGTGTTTGGAAGGTCGTTTATCTGAGCATGTACAACAACGTCGGATTTCCTTCAGAAGAAAGTGGTTGACATTAATACACACATTAACCCTTTATCTACGTATTTATTTATCGAGAAATTGCCTTACCTCAGTAATTATCTTGTTTAATGTCTGATCATAAACTAGAATTTATAAATAATAAAAATTTGAAATTTAGATAAAACGTTCTAAATGTTCTAAATTAAAATTAGTCTCCGTTGGATTGAAGTTTTTACCGAAGTATTTTGTTCTATTATTTTCTGGTCGCAAAATTAACCTCTATTGCTATGTTAATCGAGACCGAAATGAGTTTTTTTTAAATTCAGTATTGAAATTTAAAGTGAAATAAATGAACATTTTGATGAAAATACTTACTAAAAACCTCTGTCATAAAATAACTCAAGTTGAGCCGAAATTCACTCATCTCACGATTTGAAAGTCAACTTCTCATAAAGTGTTGAAACAACTCGAGTAAACGAGTTGTTTTTAAACAATTTAAATCAAGATGAGCAATTTAAATAAGCAATTTAAATCGAAATGAGTAACACGTTTTAAAAAAAATCGTTTACTATCTATTAAATTACAGCTCTTTACTGAGAAGCCAAATCCACTCTTTCGTTTTAAGAGTGTAAGTGTAAATGTGCTGCACGAGTCAGTGCTAGTTTGGCAACTTTAATACAGAGATATAGCATCTTTAGTGGCATCGGGCAATTGAATCGTATTGGTGTCTGGGCTTAATTCTCTCAGCAAATTCTGACCTGACAGGTATCAGGATTATAATTTTTTTATATATTCTAATAAATGAATTTAATTATTCCAACAACGTAAGGCGCCCTTTGAATGATTTTTGGCGCCCTTTTGAAGATTTCCTGTTATTATACATTTTAGAAGTAAAATTCCTTTACAAAGAATGCTTTCTTTAAAATCTTTCTTTTTATCAGAGATATTTTTAAAACCTGTGTTTGGCATGCTGTTGTCATGCCGTTGTATATTAGAAACCAGAAACATACTTTGAAAATTTAATCATGCATATTATTGAAATTTTTAGTTATTGTTTGTGTAGTTTAATTATGACAGTTAAATTTCTTAATAGTTGGAAATAGCTCTTTTAAATACTTAAGAAGTAAGAGGAAAAATAAACGTTTTCACCCCCCTCCCTCTTCTTTGAAGATAAATGTCAATGAAATTAGAGGGTTTTTTAATTTATTTTTTTCTATAATTTTTCTTAGAAAAAATAATAAACAGTGCAGAATGATTTCAGTCTATAAAAGCACTTCCAGACTATCCCTCTAAATCCATCTACATGGTTTTGTCACTATCATGCTTGTCCATTTTTGAACTTTTCATAAAAATAATCCACGCCTTCAAAATAAATCAAACCGTATTTTTACATCCTAAAAGAAACCTAGCAATATCTCTGACTTTCATTTTTATTTCTTTGTTATTATAGACGCGATTAAAGTTTCTGGCGCCTCACCTTACAAATATATTTGATATAGACTTCTCAAAAAAGGCATAATTTGAAATTTAATACGTGTAGAACTGTAGGGATCTTTTGTTTACCGCTGTACGATTCATTTGCATTATGTTAAGACGTGCATGTATACAAATACTATACAACAATATTGCCACCAATTTTCAGTCACGTAAAGAATGGTGCCCTTCATTGAATGCCAAGAGTCAAGATGCGTCCTTGATTACTGAAAGAATGAACAGGCTTCACTTCACTTATGGTACAGATCAGGACTGTCCAACGCGGCACCCGCGAGCGTCATGGCGCCCTTTGAAGGTTTTCTTGGCGCCCTTTTGAAGATTTCCCATTATTAAATATTTTTGATATAAAATTCTATTCTAAAGAATGCTTTCTTTAAAATCATTAATATTTTATCAGAGATATTTTTAAAATCTGTGTTTGACATGGCTATTAGCTTGCCGTTGTACATTAAAAACCAGAATGAGAGCACTTGCAGACACTTCCTGTGTTTGACATGCTGTTAACTTGCCGTTGTACATTAAAAAGCAGAATGAGAGCACTTCCAGACACTTTCTTTATGAGAATACTTCCAGACTATTTGTCTGAAACCATCAGCATCATTTTGCCACTATCATATTTGTTTTTGAACTCTACTTCTGGTTTTGTACCCTATTTTCATATTTTAACCTCTTCAGTCCCTGAGTACCCAAATGGGTACATCAATTTTGTCCCATTTTATTAATGATATTCAAATATAAATGAAAATTCGATATAAGAATAATATGTTTCGAATTCTAAGATTCGAGCTAATGAAAATAAAACAAAAAACTCGCTCTGAAGTCAAACGAGAGAAGAAATAATTCAGTAATAATTAAAAATACTGTAATAATCGCCAGTAGCGAAGAGGTTAAAAGAAACCTAGCAATATCTCTGATTTTATATTAGTTTATTTTATATTATTATTATTATAGACGCGATTACAGTTTTGGACGCCTTACCCTACAAACATTTTTGATTGGAATTTATCCTTAAAAAATGTATAATTTGAAATTTAATACGAGTAATTCCAAAACTGTAGGAATCTTTTGTTTATTGCTTTTACACTTTATTTGCATTATTTTAATACATGCGTGATGTACCGGGTGATCCAAAAGTCAGGACGAATTTTAAAAATGAATAATCCGAAAACGAATCAAGATACAAAGATACGATTTGCAATGAACGGATGGAAAAGAAACCGGGTTTTGCGTAACAACGAAAAAAATAGTTTTGTTGGCGACCAACAAGTGGCGCTATAGTATTTTATTGCACCAAAAGATGATTTAGAAATGTAGAAATTTTGACAAATTACAAGTCAGCTTAGTTACAGTTAATTAGTACTACAGTAAATGTTCAATGTGCTGTCCATCATTCATAAGTGCAGTTTTGAGACTAGGCACCACAGCATTTAGTAGCATTTCTTGCGTTATTGCTGACACATTTTGGTGGATGGCATCTTTCAGTGCTGCTAGCAATGCCATTGGTCGACAAGAGAACTATATTTTTTCGATGCCACACAAAACCCGGTTTCTTTTCTACTCGTTTGGTGCAAACGGTATCTATGTATCTTGATTCGTCTTCGAATTATTCATTTTTAAAGTTCGTCCTGACTTTTGGATCACCCGGTATACTAATACTATGCAATAATATTGCCACACGTTCTCAGTCATGCAAATAATGGCGCCGTTCATTGAGTGCCAAAAGCCAAGGTACACCCCTGATTACTGAAAGTTTGAACAGGCCTTGTATAGACAATATGTTTTGTTAAAATCGTTTCATTTGGGTGTCTCCAGTTACCTTGTGCAATGCTTTGTTATTTTGCGTTTAACCGTCACCCTGGAATCTTGCCCACAAATAATCAGGGCCGTAGCTAGGAATGAATAATTGAGAGATGGTCTAGAAAATGTTGCGGGAGGAGGCTCAAATTTTTTTCTCCCTCTCTCTCTCTCTGGCGCAGAAAGATAAACTAGTGCATATTCACACTGTAGTTAGTATGTTTATTATTAAACCGTTGTAATAACTTCATTTTATGCTAAGAAACGAATGGGATGGTAAAAAATCCGAGTGTATAACTAGCGAAACATTAAACAACATGTTAACTTCATATGTGAAAATAGGATGAGCAAGTATTGAAACACTTATTTTAGGTACAGTTTAATATTTCTGCAAAACTCTGAAAGGACTTTAAAACTAAGTTACATTTTTGAAAATAACTTCATTTAGATTTTCATTACATATATTCATTTAGGGACCTTGGAATTTTTTCCAGGAGAGGCTCAAATATTTTACGGGGGGGGGGGGGGGCTACAAGCACCCTCTTAGCTACGATCCTGAAAATAACTCAAATCATTATATAGATTTAAATAATTAAAGAACTTTTTTTCAGGTACCAGTTGAAGTAATGTGCATAGGAGGGATGAAACATCTTACCTTCAAATCAGCAAAGACATGTTCCTGTTATCACTGCAAAAAGGAGTAAACGATGCTCTGAAGTGTCGGCGTTGTTTCTACAGATGAAAGCAAAGGTGCCGAGTTGAAAGAACTTTCTAATAAAAATTTTTAAGAGAAGAATATAAGAGTCGAATGCGCTGATGTAATTGTACTGAATAAAAAAATACAAAAAAATATTGTTATTTTACTTCTAAATCCTTATAACACACTTTGTGAATAAAAGCTGTACTGATTTTGACTGATGCGTTTCCAAAAAGAATAAATAAACTTTTAATCCATTCAAGGGGGCTCAGGGGTTGAAAACTTTTCAAAAAATCGACTTTTTTATGATCTAGTTTGATTATTCAATTAATTCTTAACTCAATGCAAAAAACCGCATAAAAATATTAGCATTTTTAACGGAGTTATAAGCATTTATGTATCAATACTTACATAGCCGCATCCGTATAATTTCAACTTTAAGTCGCGTTTTCTCAAAACTTGATTTTTGATGACTAACACCAAGATAAAAAAAAACTATTTGATGGAATGGCTTAATTTTTTTTTGCATGCATATAACATCATAATCTAGATTATGAATTAAGGATATAATTATCACTTAATAAAAATAGTATTAAAAAATCTCTCAAAGTTGAAAATTTAAAAAAAATCCTAAAAAATACAACTTTTTTCCATTAAAAATATTCAAAATATTAAACTATCTAAAATATATTAATTCATAATCTAGATAATGATGTTATATGCATGCAAAAAAAAAAAAAAAAAATTAAGCCATTCCATCAAATAGTTTTTTTTATTTTAAATCTTGGTGTTATTCGTCAAAAATCAAGTTTTAAGAAAACGCGACTTAAGGGGACAAGGGACCTTTGAAATCATTTTTTGTTATATTTTTTAAATTGCACTTTAAATATCATTTAAGGGTACATTATATGCATTATAACATATATTTATCACAAAAATGTAAAAAAAAAAAAATTTTTTTTGAAAAAAAATTTTTTTTTGAAAAAAAATTTGTAATATTTTAGATTTAACGAAAAAATTTCAAAATGCTCCGTGCGCATTATCTTTTCTCTGAATGCTTTGAAATTTTTTATGGTTATTTATCACAATATATGTCACAAAACTGTGCACTGTTTTTTAAAAATAAAAATAATTGTAAAAGTTATAGGTAGTTAATTTTAAAAATAGGCTCAAAAATGCTGAAAATTTCAGAAAAATTGAGAAAATATTTTTTTTTTACCTTTATATTCATATATATAAAATTCAATGCACAGTTTTATTTATATATGTAAATCAAATTTGTATAAAAATTATTGGAAATTTTTATTGATATGGAGTGCGCAAGGGACATTTTGAAAAATTCCCGTTAAATCTAAAATATTACAAAAATTTCCCCATTTTTTTTTTCAAAAAAAAAAAATTTTTTTACCTTTTTTTTGATAAATATATGTTATAATGTAATATGTACATAATGTACCCTTTGTATAATATTTAAAGAGCAATTTTAAAAATATAAAAAAAGAGGATTTCAAAGGTCCCTTGTCCCCTTAAAGTTGAAATTATATGGGAGCGGCTATGAAAGTGTTGATACATAAATGCTTATAACTACGTTAAATATGCAAATATTTTTATGCGGTTTTTTTGCATTGAGTTAAGAATTAAATGAATAATCAAATTAGATCATAAAAAAACTGATTTTTTGAAAAGTTTTCAACCCCTGAGCTCCGTTAAAGCTGCCGTATTCATTTGAGTGCAGTAAATTGTTTATGCACCCAATAAAACAATTTGAAATAAAGTCTTTCTAAGATTCTTTAATTTGTGATGAGGATATACCAATATTTTTAAATTAAAAAAAGTGGACAATCATATTTTTGGTGATTTAGTGTCTGTTGTAAATTACTTATCAACAGATCTTAGAAGTAAGTACATTATAATCCTTTTTTTAAAAAAAATCTATTTGAGAAAGTAGTGTTCTAAATTAGGCTTTTTTTAGTCAAGTCAATAATTAATAATACGAGTTAAAATTTATGCAAAAAAATATTGAGTATTAAGATTTTATACTTAATTTCATCTGACTTAAAAAAATTACAGAAAATTCTTTTGTTCTTCTTCTTATTTTTTTTGCTCTTATATCATTGTTTGCCTTATCTTTAATACCATAATAAAATAAGTTACATGTTTGTTTTGTTTAATTTCCCTTTAGCCTTAAATGAGTTAAGATACATATTACTATTAAATTTTCAAAAAATTCGATTTTTTAAGAAACATACGTGAAAAAGAAAAATTCTCTGCATATTTCAAAACAATTGCATAAAACATTTTCCATAACTTCGGAAGTTATGACTAGAAATACATGAATTGAGCCTTATGTAATCGATGCTTAAAATGATATCTTAAAGTCATTCATTTTTAGTTATTGAAAGTGCCTTTTTTTAATTTCCGCGAATGCTTTTGGCGAAATGACAGACGATTTTTGCTCTTCTAAAATAAAACTATTTCAGAAGATCGAATGTATGCAAATAATTTTTTATTTATTTTTTAAAAACATAATCTAATCAAGTTATTGATCTCATTATTTGAAAAAAATGTGGGAATGATCTTTTATTTAATATTCTTTACTTAAATCATGAGGATTTTATATGTTTGAAATAAAAGATAATTTTAATTTCTAATTAAAAATAGGGGGAAAAGAAATTAAATAATCCCTGTAGTTTTCTCCTTTTTGCCATAAAATGAAATCCTTTTGTTGCCATCATAAAAGAATGTTATTAAAATTAGAAAAAAAATTAATATCTGGCAAACTAATTAAATTTTTCAAATTCTATAACTATTTTTGAAATTTGCGGATTTTTAATGATAATTGGTATTAATTTCATTGTCAAACGTTCAATATTTTAGGAGAAAAACCTACATGATACACAATCAGTCGTTTAATCAGTCGTTTCGTAAAATTGTTTCACAAATTCGTTTTATAAATTCGTTTCATTATTATTTTATATATATAGAGTAGATATACAGGGTGTCTATAAAAGAACTCCGGGGTTTTAAAAATTCATATCTCACTAACTATAAAAGATAGCAAAATTTAGTCGATTTTTCTGAAAAGAGTAGCTCAAAAAGTTTTACTCATAAGAATTGGGAATGTTTGCATCAACTGTTGGCGGCGCTGCAGGGCGTTGACCTTGAAATGATGGCGACTCCGCAACAAAAGGCTCAATGTGTTATTTGGCTCATAGAAACGATAGAAATTTCTTCTGGGGGCATATCAAGAATCTTGTGTATGCAGAGAAAATTCGTGATGTTCAACATCTCAGGGAACGAATAGTCAATTGTGTGGCAACCGTCCCCCCAGACATGCTCGCCAGGACATGGGAAGAGGTAGAATACCGTTTAGACGTCTGCCGTGCCACTAACGGGGCTCATATAGAACTTTACTAAGTATTAAAAAAAAACTTGAAAATGTAAGCTTTTCAGTCATGTATAAAACATGTATGTATGTTTTTTATTTCATTAAAATATTTTGTCTCAAAACCCCGGAGTTCTTTTATAGACACCCTGTATATGCAATCTTCACGGATTTATAAATTACATCTATATCTTAAGACTAAAGTTGTATATATTTGGCAAAATTTTTTTGTTTAAAAATAAATTATACAGCATTTCAGAGTTTATCTAGCATTATTCATGATTTGAAACAATAAACATACTTAGGTGCAATCTTGAAACATAAATATGATCTATTATCAAAATGCAAAATTAATATCAAGTAGTTCAAGAGAAATCTTGCACGCAATTAAAAAAACAGAAAGGTGAGCTGTGAATCTGATGGAATTGATCTCACAAGCTATTAATAGTACAGGGTGGCTATATATATACGGTAACAAATATTCAGCCATTTTATTTTCAAAATATAAAACATAAAATGATAAATACATGGTGAACATCAGTGATGAAAGTTTACCGGGAAATAATTTCACTCAAATCGACTGCCATCTTTATTGATTACTAAAAATAATCTCTTACGCCATTGTCCGATTGCGGCACGAATCATTTTAAGAGGTAATCGGTCTCATTCACGTAATATGTAAGCTTTGAGAAAGTACAAACTTCTTTGTAGTTTACTAATTATTTTAGCCTCTAAAATTTCCAGACGCAATATTCAAAAGGATTTAGAGCCGGTAGAGAATGTGATCAATCTTCTTGCATGATAAATTTCAGACATTTAACTTGAATTAAGTTTGTGTTGATTTACTTCGGTGCGAAGGTGTGGAATCTTGTAGAAATATTCAATTCTTTTGGGAATACAACCTTCCAGCATGTGACATTTAATGTGTAGAAAATATGCACAGTTTGTAATATTCTACATTGATTTTTATCCCTTTATCGATGAATTTCAAAGACACTATTCAATTATTTGAACCGTAGATAGTTCTTGTTCTGAAATCGTTTAACACTTCGGAGGTTTACAGCAAAATCCTCGTAAATTTCTGAATATATGCCATCCTTTTTTGTATTATAATACTGTTTAATGCAAAATAACATCTCATTAGAAAACATTATTCTGTCAACATATTTCTTGCCATGCCACTTGAGTAATTTCTTGCATCTTTCTAATCTTATATTCATTGTGCAGCTGTCAATCCTTGAAATATCTTTTGCGATAAGAGCGAAAACACATGTCCTCATCTGTATAATAAAATCCTGAGTCCTGTGACTGTCGTCAGCAATTCCTGTTACCACTTCACTTTTAAAATGCCAGGAAACCATTTTGATTCTTGGCGCATGTCATAAATCGCCAAATATTGTTCCATCAACATAATTTCTATATTGTAATTGTTCAAATCATGTGACTGTCATGAACATTTAAGTTTTTATATACAAGACAGCCATTTTCAAACAAAATTATTTTTTTCGAATAAAACGATGTAAAAGTTGTCATGATCACAAAGAATTCTTGGTAGTTTTATGTTATCTTGCCAATATGCAAGTGCTACCAGACCTATTTGGAGATCACCGCCCAATAGAAACTGAATTTTCAATTTCAAAATTGACCAGAAGGCGCTACAAAACAAAAATTATCTCACTTAAAAATTTCTCAAAATTATTGAATGTTTAATATGTGACTATCACACTACTTACAAGTCGTAGAACCAACATAGTGCAAAAATGTTCAAGCCAGGGATCGAATCCAGAACCCGGAATATCGCTTCCAGTGCTCTACCATTTAAGCTACGAGGACGATGCCTAGCTTGTCATTTCTCACTTATATTTTGTTGGTAA
This sequence comes from Maratus speculifer, assembly GCA_964019185.1. Taxonomy (NCBI): domain Eukaryota; kingdom Metazoa; phylum Arthropoda; class Arachnida; order Araneae; family Salticidae; genus Maratus; species Maratus speculifer. The sequence continues at coordinate 93,717,250 of OZ025302.1, forward strand.
GGCTGCAATTGCAGCACAAAATGCCAAGGTCTACATGAGCACATAAACCTGTGGCGTAACATGAGACCCAAATAACCCAGCATGGGTGAAGATATTTAATTATATTTAATTTTTCAATTAATTTGCGGGAGTGAAATTACGCTTGAAATTATATAATATTGAATATGTGACTATCGCACTACTTACAAGTCGTAGAACCAATATAGGGAAAAAGTTCTAAGACTTACGACTAGTAAGTAGTGTAATGGTCACATATTAAATACTCAATAATTTCAAGCGTAATTTCACTGCTGCAAATTAATTTAAAAACTAATTATAATTAAATGTTCTCAAAATTCTAGAAAAAGCTCAACTGTTAATTTTAAACAAATACAATCTCTAGAGCAATTTGACGAAGAATATGCCAAATTTAAAGAAGTAATTAAACAGGCATTGGAAAAGTCCTTAAAAAAATAACTCTGTTTAAACCAATCAGATTACCATGGTGGTCTCCAGAATTTCGTATAAAAAGAAATAAAGTGGCAACTTTGTACCGCAGAGCTAAAAACTTTAGTTTTGACACAGAAGTCTAGGAAATCTACAAAAAAGAAAGAGCGATATACCGTAAGACAATATTATAATACAAAAAAAATGCATAGATTAAACTATGTCAGAAAGAAACGAATCCTTATGCAGTAACTAAGAAATTAGCCTTGGACTCTAGGACTCGCACATTAGTTATATTGCTAACATCTAGATCATTCTCTCTGTTTAAACTAACCGAAAACATTTTTGGAACATCCACTCCTCTGATTTTCTTTCAATTCAGGGCATTAATTAATGAACAACCAAACTTCAAGACTAGAGAGCAACATAATGCAATTTATACGTTCAATCAAAATAAGGCTCCAGTTAATAATAACATTGATCACAGAATGATTAGAAATATTTATACTACCTGTCCTATACTAATATTGGATATGTATGATTGTTTATTACTTTTAAATTATTTTTCGGGTGACTGGAAACTGGGTGAATTGGCCTATTTCAGGAATTAAGGTAAACCCATAAGTTCACATACTTCCTACAGACCAATTAACCCGCGAGTAGTCGCGACTTTTTTCACAACGTCATTAGTCGCGCTCGGTCTTTTCGCCGCTGGCCCCCCGCATACCAAATAAGTAAAATAAGAAATATATTTCACCTAATATACGAAAATAACATTGCAACGAAGATAAAAAATTGCAATTTTCTTAAATTATGCATGTTATTCATGAGATCTGGAGTAATTGGAAAAAGTAACAAGAACTGACATTAGTGATTTTTACGTAGACTTTTTCGTCAATTTCAACTTTGTTTCTAAAAATGTACCTGAAAGAAAAACAGAAGTGTCCTGTTACTTCACTAAGGTGGTCGAGAAAGCTTCAAAGTCAGCTACATGGTAGATCTCCGTTGTATTTGTAATGTGATAAAAGTTAGGAGAAGATAAGTTATACGGCCGGCGAAAAGACCGACACGCGACTACTGACGGGTTAAATTACTACCAATGTTAGGCAAAATTCTGGAAAAACTCATCTTAAGAAGAACCAACTGTGCAATGTCAAAAAACAACGTGTTGTCAGGCAAACAACATGGTTTCACACAAAACAAATCAACAGAAACAGCCTTGCAAGAAGTATTATCATGCATAGATCTCAATAAATCGAATTATATGTGCACTTCTTTGGTGTCGTTGGACTTCAGGGGAGCTTTTGATAATCTCCCTTCGGAGTTGGTGATACTAGCACTAAAAAAAAAATAAAAATTCATCCTCAATTAATTAACTTATTAGCCTCCTTCCTGACAGATAGTCGGGCTCTAGTGGACTGGATGGTCCCACATTTATTAGATTTTTTCAAAAGGGTTGTCATCAAGAATCTTGTCTGGGACCATTTCTGTGGATGGCTCTGTTGGAAACTCGGTTAGAAACTTTCCACGTTGATGGTTGTGCAAAGGTGGCAAAAGCAGGGGACGTACTACTAATAATCTGGGCACGTTCGAGGGCATTATTAGAACAAAGAGGTAATTTGGCATTGAATATTACTCTGAATTGGACGTCTGTCTATAAAATTGGTATATCGCAAGAAAAATTGAAATCAATAACATTAGGAAAACTAAAACATCTGAAAAGAGGACCTACTTATAAAGTACAAGAAAAACAATTAAATCAGAAAAAAACTTTATTATACTTAGGGGTTTATTTCGACAAAAGTTTTTCTTTTCTCTCACAACTGGTCCAAAAATGACAAGAAGTAATAAAAGCAACTCAGAATCCCTATAAATTCTCTTCGATCTCTGGGAGACTTCTACCGCACTTCTTCAAAATTTGGTACAGTGCGATATTGCAAGTCGTTTGGCGTATGCTTGCGCAGTTTGGTATCCGCGTATGTCATATGAGCATGGGTGTCGACACTTGCTCTTGCTCAAAGAAGTGCATTACTACTAATGTCTCGAATTTACAGAAATACATCAAAAAATGCACTTCAAGTGTTGACAGGTCTCCCCCCCTCTAAATCTTTAACAGGAAGAGGAGGCTGAGTTCTCTAGAGTAATCCGCTTGGGAATCACTTCTGGTGATTTTTTCGTACCTTCTTACTATCTCAAAAGCTCAGAATATCTTGCCTCTCTACTCTTTGAAGGAATTGAAACATGTTCTACACAAAACTACATGGCTAACACAATTATGTAAACCGATGGCTCAAAAATAACAGAAGGAACAGCATCAGGCTTTTTGTGTTTATAAAAATAATGTAAAGTTCTTCACATGGTGTGCAAAGCTTGACCTAGAACACTCTGTCTATCAAGCTGAGCTTTTGCAATCCTCTCAGCCCTTCGTTGGGCGGATTCAGACTCTACTGTTTTACTTCCAACAGATAAATTGTCAAGTCTTTTTCCCATAAACAAATTTGATAATACAAACTACTTAATAAATGAAATTATACAACGTTTATAAAATTCATGTAAAGTATTCTTTTTTAACTGCGTTTGTAACGGAAGGAGGGATCTGGTGGGTGTTGAATGAATACATAACTCGAGATATAAGTTAAAACCATTTTATTCAAACTGTTACAGGTCAGGGGGGGAGTGGAGCAATCAGTTCGTTAATTTCAACACTAGTCACAATACTAAAGGATTAAATTCATAAATATACTCACAGCTCCGGCACTTCAAATAAACTTTTCACTTAGGCTTCAGCTAAACTGCTAGATAAAAGCTTTATTAGACAGCCCGTGGCTGTACAACACTCTTTATTAACTTTGAAATACTCAACATAATTAATACTATCTCTTATCAACGGCAATCTCCTTGAATAGCTTTACTCTAAATAAACTAAGTCGGCAAATGCTGCTGGCGGCTCAGTGCAAAACTCCACACACTGCTAGCTGATTTACGCTGCTTCTCACCCTCTAGCTGGCTTGCGCCGCTACACACCACTAGTTGGCTTGTGCCGCTAGACACACACTCCTTCACACTAAAAGCTTTTATATGCTGCAAACTGAGATACTATAAATTTGCATATAGCTTCTAACCGCGACATAACTTGTAGAACCGAGGAAGACACACACGCTCTAGAAAGTTAAAGTAAAAGAGAGGATAGATGTCGCTTTCACGCTACACATGTTAAATCATTGACGTCACGATCTCACAAAAATGCTACAGTGCCTTTATCACAAAGGTCACTCTCTCACACGTTTTCAAGAGTCGAGGGCAATGAAACAGCTGACAAACTGGTGAAATCGGCAGTAAGAGATATACAATTACAAACCACATTTCTACCATTTCCAACATCCTCACAGAAATATGCAGTAAGATGAAATATGCTTCACCGTTGGCAACAATGCTGGAATGATTTTCAAATCGACAAATTTACAAAGAATTTTTTTGCCTTTGGTCTCAACACAACGCTTCACATACGACAGATACCTATATTTATTTTTAACGAAGAATGAACCTTTCCAGCAACATCTGTACAGCATAAATAAAAGAGATTCTGCACTCTGTGGTTGTGGCTCTCCTTCAACTTCCTTACACTATGTGTTGGACACCACATTGACTTCATACTATCATATAAAAAAGCAAACCACCATGTCTTTGGCGAACTTGCAATACCTTCTAGAAAAGCCAATTCTGTTTAATAAAATTATAGATCGTATTAAATTCGTTGAAAAAAATGAATTCATATTCATACACACAAGCCCTTTCTAGAACTGACTTTTCTTTCACACCTTGGGTTTTAGACAGACCTTTCTTGTTTTTATTTTGCATTATCTCGACATTTCTTGATTATTAGTAGTTGCCTTTGAGGACAATTTATGTAAAATAAGTTATAATTATGTAATGTTTGCTTCATAACCCATAAATTTCTATGTGATAAAAATCTCAAATATTCAAATGTAGTGACAGAGATTTATAATCACAGTAATCCTTTCCACTGTAACAACTTTAAAAAAAACATTTCATTACTATTTCAAAGAATGTATGAATAATGTTTTTGTTAAACTTGTAAATAGAAAACTGGAAAAATACTCTAAAACTATAATTCATCATATATAATATTACCAAATGTTATGTTGTCGTTGAAAGAAGAGATATGTTCCATTCCAGATGTGTCCTTGTTTTAAGAAGTGTAACATGTTATATAAGTGTACAGTATCGTAACCTGATATCATCTTTATAGTGTTTGTTTTTGTTTGATTGTTTATTGCAACATACGTAAACAATCGTCAAATCAGTTTAAACTTGACTCTTTTTATCAAATATAAACTGATGAAGTAATACTCTATAATAAGTCATTTGTATGATAAATCAACTATAGCCTGTTTAATATTTCAACAGATCACTGATATATAAGGGTTATTAAAAAAAAAACTTGAAAAAATGGTATGAAAAATCAAGCATACAACAAGAATAAAAAATCACGTAGGAATATAGGGTCGCAAACTGTTTATAGTCACAAATGCATTCTTGCTACACCCGGTCTGAAAGTAATAATTTCGAGAAAAATAAAAACATTGTAATGAAAATGCAACAATATTTACCTTATTTTGTGTGAAATGTGGTAACGTTACGAAAAGTTCTGCAAAAACATATTACTCAAGCAATCGATGAGACCGAATAAACTGATTATCACAGTCCAAAATGTGAGATGTCAAGTGCATATTACTGGCGCGTGTAATGCAAACTTCTACCACTTTTGTTTGGTGTTATCACATTTAAAACAAAGGTGAGAATGTCTATTAAATATTTTATTATAATATACTTGAGTTTTTTTAAACTTATTACCGTCATCCCAAATTGAGCTAGGATGAATCACCCCGTATTTGAGACTCAATAAGTTGCTGTCCTATGTTTCTATGTGATTTTTTATCCTTGATGAATGCATGATTTGTCATATAATTTTATCAACTTTTTTTTTATTCACCCTGTATATTGTAATATGGAACTGTAAAACTGTGTAATAAGCATTGGAAAAGTCATTTTTAACAAGAGCAACTAGTGGATTGGTCTGCCCCTCGAGATTGCACTATCACTCTAAAGCATAACGTGAGTTCCCGAGGTGGTCATCCCTTGTCATAGCATTTTTAAAATCACCAATTAGCACTTTTTATTTTTCGCGTGGTAAATCGGTAAATTAGGACGATACTTTGAGTCTGAGAGAAAATGTCATGCTTTATAGTAGTATTTACTATTTTTCTTTTCTTTTCTTTTCTCTCTTTCTTTTTTTTCTTTGTTATTTTTTAAGAAATAAGAAAAAGTCATGAATTATAAATGTTTCAGCTCTAAATTAAAGTTGTGTATTTTAAGTAAAATCAATGAAAGGATTATATTTTGAATGTAAGTAATGAAATTCGAAAAATGCAAAAGTAACAATGTTTGACGATTTATCCCTTGCTTCCGGCTGACATAGATATATTACGTTTTTGATTTCTCTATTAAAATGTTTCAATTTGGCGAAAGACTGAACAAGTAAATTAAATTATGAATAAAAGCAGCATGATAAAATGCTTGGCATTACATAAGGGTGACCAAACTGGACTCCAAGGGCGGCTACTTTATAATAACTTGCATAGTTCTGAGACTCAATTTCTCTTCTGCAGCCATTATATTTTTATAATTTTGTGGATTTCTTAGAATCTTTTCAGGAACTCTTTTTATACGCTCTTTGAGCGATCTGAACATCTACGACCAAACGTAGATCAGACGTTTTTAAACTGTAACGATCAAACGTAAATCAAACGAACAACCAAACGGTCGATCTTAATAGTCTAATAAGCCAAAAATTAATACTACCACCCTCATAGCATGCATGGTCACAGTGACGTCACAATGACGTCACTGTGAGTCACTCTGGTCACATAACATCTGTGACCAAAATGCCACCACTCAGTGACGTCACATTGTGATTGAGATGTGACTTTATAAAAAAATTTTAGAAAATTACAAATATTCTTCAAAACATGTTTTTTACGTTAAAAAACATGTTTCTGGCAATTTAAATGTCGTTGCTTTTGTCACAATATTAATGTCAAATTAGTCACAAATGACACATTTTTCACAAATTTGTCACATTGTGACCACTTTGTGAAACGTCACAAACGAGCTCTAAAACGGCCATAACGACTTCACATTTTAGTCACTGTGACTTCACATCGATGTCACGTGACGTCACATCGACAATCGATGGTCACAAAGTCACAATGTGACTTCACAACGGCGTCACAGTGACGTCACCATGCCTTACGGGCAGTGACTGATTCGTAGGCTTAGCATTATGTTTTCCTGCATCCAGTTTTGCATGTTTTCATACTTTTGACTGTACGGCAAATCCTACGAGTCAACCATTAGTGATACTAATTTTTGGCTTATTCACCACTTCGCTTCCGGCAGACATGTATCATTAGATTCCTCTATTACTACTCTTCCATAAAATAAAGGAATTTTTCTTATGCTCGATGACTTAGGGTTTTGTGCTGTCGGGTCTTGGACCACTACAGCTATCAGCATCCAACTGTCAATTTATAGCTACATATACCGGGTGTCCCAAAAATGACTGATGGATTTTAAAACTCAATAACTTGCAAACGGTGACAGCTATTTAAATTTTTTTTGCAGGACGGTTATGTGTAATGTCAGGAGTTTTTTTACCGTATTTTTTATTTTAGTTCGCATCTCAAACAATAGGTGTCGCTGACGGCGATTGAAGGCCAGGTGATCAGTGCTGAGTGAAGCGTCGACCTGGCCTCCAATCGCCGTCAGCGCCACCTATTGTTTGAGATGCGAACTAAAATAAAGAATTACGGTAAAAAAACTCCTGACATTATACATAACCCTCCTGCAAAAATTTTTTAAATAGCTGTCACCGTTTGCAAGTTATTGAATTTTAAAATCCATCAGTCATTTTTGGGACACCCGGTATAAATGTTATGTTAAAACTATGACATTTTAATTTCTTAAAGATTTTACCTGCGGAAAATCCGCGATGAAAGAGCTGTTTAAACGCCATTCTTTTAGCTTCCATCTTTAAAATAATTTAAAATTTTTGCTCTATTCAAAAATCGTAATAGAAAATTTCTAAGCGATGAAAAAGAGACAATAATTATTTTACCAAACTATTAAAATTATTTATTTTTTATTTGGAGTGTGACAGTATTTAGTAGCCATTCTGTAATTCTATACACTACTAATATTTCAAAAATAGTGCCAAAATAACAAAAAATTATTAACACATATGAGAAATCTCCAAGATTGACACATCCCACTAAATATGCGATTTTGTGGAATGTTTGTTATATTAACTTTGAAAATTTACTAAAGATTATTTTTTACATCTTTATATCTTTACTTCTGAAAGCACTTAAATTTTGACTTGAAATTTGAATTTTTTGCAGCAGCTCATATTTAAATTTTCAATAGAATACATTATTTTTATTTTAAATGTTCAAGCAGTTAAAACAGTGTTGGAAAGAAAAAAAATCATCTTCAGAAAATAAGATTTTTCTAAGCTAAGAATATTTCCCTAAAATTTGAAAAAAGTGCAATCATCTAAAATATGTTTCGTGAATAATCCTGATGAAATAGGTAGAAAAGTATTGTCGAAATATTGATTTATGAATTGTACTGAAATGTTTTCTATTTTTAAGGTGTGATAAAAAAAAAAATAAACAAAAGCATTTTTGTTTCGTGTTTGAAGAAACAAGTTGGAAATTGCACGTGAAGTGTAGCAAATAAGGTGCAAAGTAACGGATAAGATAACGGAGTTTTAAAAATATTCAGATCTTGCTGTTATAGTAGACAGTACTTCGGTTATAGTATAATAGTCACCAAAATCTTGTTTGTGTTCCTGTAAATATAGAGGAAGAAACTTTTATTATATTTAGTAACGTATATCATATTCATAGAAAATGTGAAATAGTTTAATATAATTAAAACACGCCCCAAACAATGTTTTCCCGTATAGCATTATGTACTGGAATACTTTTATGTGGTCCTGTAACTTCATAACAATTATTCTTTGCCTCACAAATTGTACAGAATGTATATTTTAATATATACACACGTCATAGGTTCATTTATTTTATTATATTCGAATGAGTGTAACACCATTAAAATACATTTGAAACATTTTTCCCCACTGACCGTCATGTAACAGACTTTGATTGTCCCTGTAATTGATCTATTCATCCGATTTTCATAAAATTTGAAATGACTCGACAAAATTATGTAATAATTACATATTTTAAATTTCAAACGATTCGGTTCGGTAGTTTTTGCGTTTTTATATGCAGACAGACGGACAGACGGATGGATTGAACGACAACTATAGGTGCTGCGTATTTACATAATTACGAACTCACCTAAAAAAAGGGGAACTATCATGCACATATGTCTTCAAAGAGGCGGGGAAGGTGAAAGAAGCCTATTTTCTCTTACTTCTTAAGTAATAAATAGAACCATTTGCAATTATTGCCAAATTTAACCATCATAATTACACTTTATACACAATAACTGCAAATTATTAAAGTATGCATGAATGAATTTTCAAAATATGTTTCTCGTTTTTAATACGTTTTCACAAGTTTTGAAAATATCTCTCATGCAAATATGAATGATTTTAAGGCTTACACCAGTCTTTAAATCTATATTATAAATCCCCAACGTATCTGTGGGTATCGCATACGTCATTTTGCGAATGGCAACACTATCAGATGCAATTCGGTTTTGCAATTTTCGGCACTGCAAATGTTATATTTCTAAACATCACACATTTTCAATTTTTACACTATCGTATAGAGAAAAAAAGTACTTTTAAATGCAATTTGTTTGAAAGCTGTATCTCAATTTATTTTTGAGATATAAATTTTTTTTGTAGTTTTTAGTACAAATTTTGTAATGTGGCAACAGAAATACGCCATTTTCTCTTAAAATTGATAAAAATTGAAATGTGCGCATGTGAATTTTGTGAAGATTAAATTTATGACTGGTTTAGATTTCACGTGAAATTCCAAGATCGCGTCAATTTGAAATAATTTATTTATTTATTTATTCATACGCATTTATATCAAACATAAGAGCCTCAACTGATAACTTCATCTTAATAACTGATCTTTATTATATTTTGCTTTATTATATTTTTACATATGGCGATTAAAGTTTAATTTTAATAATTTGGACAACTGAGTTTTTTAGAGTATTTTTTTCTTAATTTTAGCTTTCAATAATATTTGTTTGAGAGTTAGACTGACCATTGTAAGATGCATTTTTTACTGTAGCTAATTTTGTAGGTTTATTATAAATCAATAAAACAGTTCCTTCTTAAACATCTACTTTCGTCGAAATTCGACGGGTTCCCCCTTGTGGCCTCTAATGGCGAAATAAACTGTGTGGATTTATTAGGAAATTGAAATCAAAGCAACAGTAATTTCTTTAACTTTCTTTTTACATTGATTATAATATAAATTAAAATAGAATTTGGGTTCCGTTTTTCTTTTCTTCATACTGTACTTTTTTAATAACAGTAGGAATTTTGCATCTTAATATAATCTTTGAAACCTGTTATGTTATGACTCAATAATTTATATAAAAAAATTTCTATATCGAATTGAACTTCTTTTGAATTGATGTTTTGATACTATAATTTCTGAAGGAAAAACTCTTTGCCTAATTACTGTTCCATGATTCTGTTTCGGATAATTTTATGTTTTTTCCCTGACAGTCTTATTTATTCATAATGTATTATTCATGTTCATATTTTGTTTGTAATAGAGCAGGATTTATCTTTTACTAATTTTTAGAAAATCATACATAGGAGAACGTATATTGATGTATTGATGACCGAATTTTTTCTAAAGTGTCCCGAAACAAATTATGGAAATAAGTGGTTATAATAGAGCAAAAACATTCCAATGAATGAATGCATTAGATTTTAATGCGTGCAGATAAATAAGTAAATACACTTCGAAGTTGTAAAAAAATGTATCATTTTTAGGAATTATATTTTACGTAACAATCAACAAAATGTTGCAGATGGTTATTATACAATCGATATAACTCTGCTGGAACAGATTTTTGTATGGCTCTTTCAAAAGCAAAGATTTTCCTCTAAAATAACATGCATATCATACATATTCTAATTTTCAACAAAAGCAACTTTGTGAAGTTACTTTTGTTGTAACATATAAAGATGTATCTTTATATGTTATTGAGCATGGAGAATTTCCAAATTACCCATCATTAACAATTTAAGCGGCGGTTTTACTGTCACGTAGTTTTTGGATACAAAGGCTTATTTAACTCAAAGTCAATATTAATGTTATTTTTTTTATTGCATACGATAAATATATGTCTAAGGTTATAAAATACAAATTACCATATCAATACATCCCATAGTTTTTATTTAAAGAATTGTCAAACTTGCACGCAAAATTCTGAAGGACGCTTAAAGGGTATAAGTCAAATAACTCTCTGGAAAACGCTTTTCATTCATACACTGCATACCTTGAAAAGGGAATAATTATAGGGAGTAAATAAATACTAGATCTAATTAAAAAAAACGCTTCAAACACGATGATTGGATAAAACAGCTAAAAATTGCAAAAAACACACTCCAAATAACATATTATGTTCTACATAAAACAGTTTTTTTTAAACTGTAGTTTTATTTCAACGTATTTTTAAGGTGGAAAAGGACCAAATTTGTTCCAACGTATCTAAAAAAGTCTTGTTGAAATTTTGGACTATTATTGGAGAAGAATTGTTGCTAAGAAAGAAAATGAAATTTATTTCAATTTTCTTCCGTAAGTTTTCTAGCTGCATTATTGAAGAGAATGCTTTGTCAAAAATAACCTTGTAAAATTTCATAATTTTCTTGCATAAGTTGTAAAAGTGGAAGTGTTTTTCATGGTTATGTGTAGAATTGTTGCTGAATTTTTTAATTGTACAATCATAGAGAAAATTTTATTGTACAGTTCATTATAAGATTGTACAGTTCTTCATAATTTTCTTATTCAATAAAGAAATACATAACTTCGTTACAGTCTACATGAAGAGTTCTGGTAGCAGTTTCTAACTGTATTGCTATAGAGCGATTTTTGTCGAAAAGTAAGCATACATTTTATAATTATATTGCATATCTTAGCGACAAATAAGTCTGTTTTAGTTTATATGAAGAATTCTTTTTGCAATTAAAATTATTAAAATTTCTATAACTGTAAAGTACTTGTTTCCGAAAAAATTAGGCGAACATAGTTTATAATTTTCTTTAAAAAATTAAAATATCCAAGTATGCTTCTCTAATGAGTTCTTCTTACAATTTCTAACTGTATAACTGCAATTAAGCTGCTTATGAAAAAAAATCATAATATTTAAAATAAATAAATAAATAATTATGCTTCAGTATCTATAAACCCGACTACTTGCAGTAATTTTTATTACTGCATATGAGTTATTATTGTACTGTATTACTGCAGTGAAGCTGCTGGTGAAAAAAAGATCATAATATTCTTCCATAATTTAAAATAAATAAATAAATAAATATGCTTCAGTAACTATAAACCCGACTACTTACAGCAACTTTTATTACTGCATATGATTTGTTATTGAAAAAAGAAAAAGAAATGTTGCGCAATTGTCTGGCAATTCTTTTTATTTCTTGTACATAGATATGTATTTTTTCCTGACATAGCTTCTGAAATATGTAATAATAATGTTCGGATTATTCCAATGAAATACCATTAACTCAAGTTATTTGAATTTTCTTCATGTTAGCTCAGATAAACTAAAGTGTTGAAGATAACGAAACACTGCAATGTATAATGTCGCTTAAATATTTGATTAATAAGCTTGAAGCTAAAAAATTTTTTATTCAACTTTCAAAGTAAAAAATTGGGAAGAAATTATAAGTGTAGGTATCAACTAAATATCCGTATGCCTCAACACAATTCTGTTTTTTACTTAGACATTGTCATACATTACTTATATCTTTAATATGAGTGTAAAATATACGGTATATCTATCATTGAAATCTTTTTCATGAAATTTTATTACTTTAATTTATTCTACATGCCTGATTTTTTTTTAAATACAAGACGGATTTTTTTTTCTCGTGATTATATGTATCTTAAATCAATAAAATTAATACCATCCATTTTTCAATACTTTTCTATTTTATAATAATTCTTATCTTGTTTTTATGTTGTGGCTTCAATTTTAAATTAAAACTGGTACATCACTTAATATATGCAAGTAAGTAACAATAGTTGCTCTAGCTGAATTAACTGATAAATTTGTCACTGAAATTCTGCTAAAAATTATACTTTTCAAATTTTATTATATAAAAACAATATGAAACATAACCAAAATATAAAAACTGCATAAAAGGACGAAATCTCCAAATTTCTACCTTTCTCAATTTCTGAAGAGAAATCTGTAGATTATTAATAAGAACATTCATATTTTTTATTATATCTTAAATAACTGGCTGTATGTGGGACTGACATTTACTAAAACATACAAATTTTCCTTCTTAATAACCAGCAACCATGAAAACTAGTCAAGTTGTAAAAATTTGACTTTTTCACGGATCATTACCAAAATTTTCATCTTACTTAGTTACACAAGAGAAATTAGCGCAATATTTATCCGGAACAAATGCACCTCTAATTCAAAGAGCAACTTTGCTTGCAGATTATCTTGTAAAACATTCTAAAGAGTTCAAAGGTGCTTCATTTATTTTGACTAACGACCTTCCTAATGGTGCATTTACAGGAATGAAAGAATTGCTAATCCGATCAGAAATTCATATAGCTTTTCAAACTTTTACTATGACTGTTAAAGATACAGAAACTGTAGATTTTTCTTATCCAATAAAATTTTATCGTTATACATTTATGACTCAAAAACCAGAATATATGCCACATATGTTTGACCTTTTTCATGCATTTTCAACGCCTATCTGGATAGCTATTATTTTACTCTTGATTGTAATGTTATTAATATACTATGCCACTTTGAAATGGAAGTATTCATTCGAAAGAATTTTTCTTCACGTTTTTGCAGTATTTTTAAAGCAATGTTCGATTTTGAAACCTTCTTCGATGGCAGAAAATTTGTTAGTCTATTCATTTGTTATAGGATCGATGTTTCTTGTACTGTTTTATGAATCCACAATTCTATCGTTTCTTTCAATTCCACCTATCACTAAAATAAATGATGTGTCACAATTGGCTACAGCCGTAGCACGTGGTGAATATCATTGCATAGTTCCTAAAGGAATGGGTATTGAAACACTGCTAGCAGGATCAAAACGTCGAGATATCCGAATAATTGTAGGCGATCTTCAGCACAACAATCTAACAGACGATGTCCTCTATCAATTTATATTCAATGCTACAAAGAAGCAGAATCTTGCTTTTCTGGCAAATGCGGAATTAATTGAAATATATAAAACAGAAGCAAAATTCGTCTCTCAAGACAGCTTCTTTGAGAAGATGGCTGCAATGATGATCCGAAAAGATTTTTGCTGCAAAAAATTAATAGATACATTTGTGCACAGGATTATGGCGTCAGGCCTCTATTTAAAAGGAACCAGTGACGGTTATTTTTTGCGTAGATTACCATTTCAATTGCATAACTCGGAAAAAGAAATCAGTGAAAGGAAATTAACTCTTGTACATTTTGCTCCCGCATTTATGTTTCTATTAGTAGGATACGTTACTTCTTTTTTGGCTCTTATTGGCGAATTATTGTTAAATCGTAATGTGGTTGGAAAATGTTTTAAGACAAATAAAAAGAAGAAAAAGGTAATAACGCGTACCGAAAAAACTGACGTGTAATTTGGTTTACCTGCTTTCTAGATAACTTAATCTTAGATTATTATGTTTCGCTACGTTTCAGTAATTTCGAAACTGTGTAAATTTTATTTTGAAAATGATATTTACTAGATAATTACGTCTTTTGAACTAGTCGTTGGAGGCCACCGTAATACATACCCATCATTTATATGCATATGAAAATAAAATATGTGAAAACTATTTATACAATGTATTTCAATTCTAAAACTAAATTTAAATGTTGTTAACACACAAAGTAATACTCTATTAATGAATTGCTGATGCACCAAATTCAACAAATTATATAAAACGCTAAACTACTTAAGAAGTACCAAACTACGTAAAAGAAACATCCTTATAACTCCAAAAACAATAATCATATTAACTAACAGTTTGCTGCGTCAAATTAAGCGTCGCATTTTCAATTAAAATATACCCTTGGATTGAAATTTGAATGAAATACAGGATCATGAAAAATCGAAGAATGTGGAAAACAGGATTACAAATATCTCGACAACTAATAATCCGATCGACTTCGTTCTTTATGCAAAATTTGTGTTTTTTTATTGTCTTTTACATGCATTCCTTAAAATAAAAAAATTCGAAAATTTTTATGTACCTTTCATCAGAACGAATTTTTCGAGAATCCGGAAAAAATAGTTTCGGATAATCGAGGTTGCTGATATTTAGTAGGCTTTGTTCCATTCTTACATACTAAGTACATACAAAATTTCAAGTCTCTATCTCAATTTGTTCGTGAGATAGAGCGTTTACAGACAGACAGACAGACAGACGGACGGCAAATTTTTTTTTCTAAAAATATGTTTTTTGAAATCTTCAGTGTCTAAAACGTGTAAATCCGTCAAAAATTTTTTTTTCGATTTTCAAAATGATTGCAAGATTTACCCTATACTACGTATGATGGGTAAGTAATAATCTAGATAAGAGAACAAGTAGAAATAACTCCAATCTTAAAAGTTTTACCTCTGCCATAATATTTATAAAAATAAAATGCTTAAAATGCACAAATAATAACGTATACAAGTTTTTGTTTACTTTTTAATAAACCTTTCATAATTCAAAATAGCATATGCATAAAAATTTTCAAATAAATATATACATATATTGTTAATTATTTTTTCAGAAATGAAAAATTAGAAGGAGTTTCATTTAATAATAATAATAAAAAAATGATTCACAAATTATTTTTGTTTATTTTCTCTTTAAATATATTCTTAACTGGATTCATTTCTTTAGCAAAATATACAAGTTGGAAATTGCACTTCAAGCGTAGCAAATGAGGTGCATAGATCCGCTAACGAAGTTTTAAAAATATTCAGATCTTCCTGTCATAGTAGACAGTATTTCGGATACAGCATAGTGGTAAAAAAAAATTTTGTGCTCCTGTAAATAAACAGGAAGTAGCTTTTATTACACCTCAGCAACGTATATCATATTCATAAAATGTGAAATAGTTTAATATAATTAAAACACGCCCCAAACAATGTTTCCCCGTATAGCTTTATGTAATATTCCACTACACAATCTACAATACGACTATCTGTGCGGCCCTGTAAGTTAATAAGAAATATTCTTTGCATCACAGGTTGTACAGAATGTGTATTTTAGTACATATGCACTTCATAGGTTCATGTCAGTTATCTTATATTCGAAAGAGTTTATCATCATTGAAATGCACTTGAAACTATTTTTTCCTTTTGATCGTAATGTAATGTAATACTTTTGACTGTACCTCTAATTAAACTGTACATCCGGTTTTCAAAAAAATTAAAATGACTCGACAAAATTACGCTACAATTTTATATTTTAAATATCATGTGATTTGGTTGGGCAGTTTTTGCTTTGTTTTCTGTGGGAAGACAGACGGGCGGACGGACTAAAGGACTGAACGACGAATATACGGGCTAACTACTTGTATAATTACGGACGCACCTAAAATTATTCAGATCTTGATGTAATAGTACAGAGAATTTCGGATACAGTATAGTAGCTAAAATCTTTTGTGTGTCCCTGTAAATACTATCAGCCTTTTTTTATGGAGGCTTACCGCTGAACAGCTCAAGATGCCTGACATACTGCCCGCACAGCAAGTGTAACTGTTTCGGGTACCAATGATAGCCTATCCCTTCTAATTGTCGTACGTGGAACCTTAACGGGTAGATGGTTCTTCGACTATACTCGAGACCTATCCTAAATAATCTTTCGAGGGCCACTTTCCATCAAGTTAATGCTCGTATGCATACAGCTCAAGTTGCTCAAGACTTCCTACATGTTTATACTTTATCAAGACCAGCCTTCTTTGCCGACTTTTCCGTTGTAGAGCTATTGTGGGATTACCTAAAACCGCAAGATCCCTCTCTGTCACTCTGTACGTGATTTGGAGTTCAATATTTGTGGATTCATCTGTCCCAGAACAACATCAGATGTCTAATCTTAATGCCAAACTGTGTTGCGCCATGTATTGCAGCAAGTACAGGTCCGACGCGCCATTGAAGTTGCACTGTATTTGTGTAATTTTGCGCATTTTATTAGTTAAATTCTCGTGATTCTGAGATCAAGTGAATCTCTCATCTGCATTATTATGTGCATTAAATTTCATTTCAATTTAATGCTTCCTTTTTGGTGCACTATTCTCTATGTTTATGTGTGTATTCATGCGTACATTGGAATTTTAAGAATGGAAAAATTAATAATTATTAACAATTATTAATGTGATACTTGGCGTGTAAAATGTAGATTTAAAAACAACATTAAAAGCGCTAGAAAATAGAAACTTTCAGTAGATTAATTAAATATTAACCCTTAAAAAAATTATTTTTGAAGGTGACTTTTGGCGAATTTCGTTTTATACCTCCTATTCCCCCAGAATCAACGTTACAAATATCTTGATTAAAAATGAACTTAATTTCTTGTAATCGCGCTGAATTTTTAATACAATATACTAAACTTTTATGTAACTATCGTGCATATATTTGATTTAGAAATTATGCTAGTGGGGGAAAATAATCAGTTGGAAAGTAAAATGTTTTTTCCCATATATAATACAGATTCTCTTCAAAATAAATTAATAAATAAAATAAACCGATGCATGCTGTCGAAGTTCTGATTAAAATAATTTTAGTTGAATAGATTTTTATTTGAAAAATAATCATACAAGAAAAAAGTGGGGGCTAATTTAAAAAAGTAACGCTAATTTAAATGTTACAGATTTTGAAAATTTTGAATATTTAACAGATTATATCTGCTAACAGCAACAATATGTTAATGCAGCATTATATTATTTAGCTTGTCCTAGTAGTACATTTTCATATTCTATAAAAAAAAGTTTGGGGTAGTGTTGCTTAAATAAGATTTTAACATGAACATGGACAAAAACGTCATTTTGATTTACTTTGTGGCAACATAATAATGTAAAGTAACAATGTCCCATGGAAAAAAATAAATTTTAAGTGTGACACTGACAGTGTATTTCAAAAGAATCTCAGGATCTTGTTGCTTGCCAGAAATATAGCTTTCCAAACATACTCGCATTTCAATTTTCATAAAAAATGGAATTCACAACATTGAATTTTGACATTTTCTATTGGAAAGAGGAAATTTTTTCAGGGCTTTGCACAATAATTTGCACAGAATTGCACATTATTCATTAAATATCATCTACTTCAACATATAAAAATATCAAGCAAATCAAAAAATACAACTATCAAAACATCACTTTTTTGTCTGAATTTCAAAATAATGGCTCTTAACTACAAACATTACCGGAAGTTTGTTTTATTTGGTACTTTAGTATTCACCAGTCACCAGAGACTTTTAAATAGGTTAATATTAATTATAATAGTATTGTACAAAATGTTTAGTACAAAAAACACCATCCTATCAGTTAATCACACCTTTTATTCATCTTTCGAACTTGCGGTCTCACAGAACGCTTCACACTAGTTATATTACAGTCTGTATCATATCATTTAAGGGGTTAAGGCTAAATTTCATGCGTCTGATCTAGATATAGTTTCCTATAAATAAAAACACTGATATTTTGACTTGAACCGTGGAAACCCTGTCTAATCTATGTGTATGTCTTTTTTACAGTGTTTATAAAACGGAATCGAAAACTTTGGAGTCAGAAAAATATACATAAAATCTTCAGTCTAAAGGAGAAAGAATCAGAACAAGCACATTAGGCACAGGTATACAATAACTGAAATGCAACATCTTTATTCAAATCAATATTTTAGAAAGCACTGCGTCATCCATAAAACTGTAAAACATGTTTGAAACGGAATGTGTTTATCGAAAATACTTAGAAATATTGATTATCTTTCTGATAACCCTATTTTGAAATCACATCTTGCGTGTATAAATAAAAATCTTGTGGGGTAAAGTTTAGATAAGGGCTCTTTTCTGCCTATTTGCTTTGTTACATGACATTATTTTTTCTAATAGAAAATTTATTCGCATTTTCGTTTGTTTTATATTGCTTTCAAGAATAATCAAAAACAGTTATTTTTAGCAATATTTTGTTTCTTAAAGAAAAAAGCATAAATGTAATAAAAAATTTCTTTTTCCTAAAACTTTTTCATCGAAATTCTCAAAAATTAAGATATTTCTTTATGTAAAAAAAAAAAAAAAAAAAAAAAAAAAAAAAAAAAAAAGAATTGTGAATTTTAAGAAATTAGCCAGCTATTGCCAAGTTGTTTTCAAGTATGGACACATAGTTTTTGCCGCCAAATTTGGCGAAATACAACCAAATCATTTCTGGTTGCACAAAATAAAGTTTTTTTAAACAATAGTTCATTCTTCATTTGCATCTTTTTTATCTTCGATAGCGTTTAAAAATTAAGCGTAGGGGGAGGGGAAGTTTCAGGTTGGAAATATTACTATTGTAACAGCATTATATTTGTAACTTCCCTAATTACATAAAATATAAAAAAATAACTAAAAGACTTGAGTTGAGTTATAAATATTATATTATCAAAGTCTCTACAAATTCAAATTGAATTAATTAATTTTTATCTTTTAACCGGTGGGTAATTTTGTGGAAATGACTTTAAAATTCATCAATTTTTTACTTACCCATCATACGTAGTATAGGGTAAGTCTTGCAATCATTTTGAAAATCGAAAAACATTTTAGACGGATTTACACGTTTTAGATAGTGGAGATTCCGAAAAACATATTTTTAGAAAAAAAAATTCTGCCGTCCGTCTGTCTCTCTGTCTGTCTGTCTGCAAACGCTCTATCTCCCGAACAAATTGAGATAGAGACTTGAAATTTTGTATGTAGTTAGTATGTAAGAATGGGACGAAGCCTATTTAATATCAGCAACCTCGATTATCCGGAACTATTTTTTTCGGACTCTAGAAGAATTCGTTCTGATGAAAGGTTTATAAAAATTTTCGAATTTTTTTGTTCTAAGGAATGGACGTAAAAGGCAATAAAATAACACACATTTTGCATATAGAACGAAGTCGATCGGATTATTAGCTGTCGAGATATTTGTAATCCTGTTTTCCACATTCTTCGATTTTTCATGACCCTGTATTTCATTCAAATTTCAATTCAGAGGTATATTTTAATTGGAAATGAGACGCTTCATCCGACGCAGTTAATTGTTAGTTAATAGAATTATTATTTTTGGAGTTATAAGAATGTTTCTTTTACGCAGTTCCGTACTACTTGAATAGTTTGGCGTTTTATATAATTTGTCGAAATTGGTACATGAGCAGTTCTTTAATATAGCATTACTATGTATATTAACAATATTTAAATTTTGTTTCGGAATTGCAATGCATTGTATAAATAGTTTTCACATGTTTTATTTTCATATACATATCCATGATGGGTAAGTATTACGGTGGCCCCCAACGACTAATTTATTTATGAAATGTTGAGTCCCTTAGAAAAGATTTTTTTCAGATTTAAACCTTTCAAGGGCGATTGTATGCCTACTAAATGCCTTGATATTTTTATTGAAAAGTCCATGGGCAGCAGCATTTCAGTAGAAAATTTTCCTTTAGTATATATGTGAATTTTAACCTTTTATTTATTTGCTAGAAGCTTTGTTTATAAATTCCGATATAAATCATTCATTTCAACATTTTAGTAATGGAGTGCGTTTCATTCAAAATGAAATACACTTTTTTAACAAATATATTAGCTTGTCACTACACTCACAAAAAGGAATTGATTAAAACTACAAAAAATGCTTTGTTGAGTACATTTTGGTTGTTTTAAGCGAATGTTTTAGTTAAAGTAAAAAATCGGTTTTATTGCTCAGAGAAAAAAAAAAAAAATATTGTTAACATTCGTATAAAATTTTAACAAAATTTCCTCAATTTTATTTGAGTCTTACTAAAGTCTTGCATTTTCAATTTGTAATTCCAACACAGTTTTGTTGTTTTTGCAAAATTTAAATTGGTGTGCAGTAGCCATAACTCTCTCACGTAATTTTGTTTAATTGATTAACATAGCTATAAAGGATTAACATAATTTTTGTATAATGAAAGCTTTTCAAATTGAGGCAGATTAATGACGTTATTATGCATTTCGGAAGAAACTTGTGGAAGGAAAATTGAAAAAAAAATCAACAATATTTTTTTGTTTATTTAAACAAAATTTTTCCAATGTCCCCAATATGGATTAATACTTTGCGCTGTTTTTAAAATTGGCAATAATTTAAAATAATATCATTTTCTAAAATATGTAAAAAATATTTCTATAAATGCGAAAAATTTTAACTTAAATAATTCCTCAAAAAATGAGACAAATTAAAAAATAAATAAATAGAGGTTGCATACTGGGAACTTCTAATCTATAAAATGACCTAAAATATTTAAATTAACACATACAGTTTTTGCTCCTATAAAACATTTTTAATGGAACAATTTTGAGCAATTTTAATGTTAAATATCGTTTAAAATATTTCTGGCCATTTCGGCAAAGTATCGCCGAATTTGGGCCACAAAAATTAGCTGCCATATATGAAGTCAACTTGACGATAGTGAAAATTTGAATTTCAAAATTTCTGTCTTAAAATCCATTAATCCTTCGTAATCAAGCTCATTGTAATTTAAATTAAATTTCGTGCCTTTATCTTTTTTAGAAACTTTTCTACTTTTTTGCGCATTTTAAAAATACATTTTCTTTATTTTTGTAAATTTTAATAAAAGTATTTTTTTTTTATTTTTAAATTTATATTTATAAATATTTATGGTAGTACTACTCTTTTATCCCGTAGACCCATTTCGCCAAATTATACAAATCGCCAAACTAATAGCCAAATTATACATATTCACATAATTTTTATTTTAAATAATGAAAAAAACAAATAATTAGTGGAATATTAATAAAAATACAAATAAAAAGTCGAAATAAAAATCACTTGATGACATTTTAAACACGTGAATCGTATTTAATGTCATTGAATGTGACATTCACGATCATCCATAACTGACATTTAATCTTATAATTTGGCGAAAATTTTTTGGTCGACGGGTTAACCTAGTAATACCATATTTATTTATAAATTGATTAGTAACTGTTTTTTTAGGAGACTCTAAAACCACTTGGTAAAGTTATAGCTTTAAGTCATCTAAAATGTTTCTGTATCACCGGGTTTATCAAGCAATATTCTATGCTTTCAACAATTTTAAAATTTTTGAACACACAAGTAAATAATAAACAAATAACAAAATTGTAATTTAATAAATTACAACGACTATTTAGAAAATAATATTTTCAAAAACTAATATTTCAAAGACTTATAAATATATTCTGCATTTAAATTAATAATAATAATAAATATTATTTTTAGGATAATTATAACAAGTCATATTTTACGTAAGGCGTGCATTAACAATTAATATTCCTAGTCCAATGATAAAAAACAATAATTTATTGTTAGACAAATTTAATTGTTTAAAATATGCCTTTTTATTGGATGATGTTGATCCGTCTGACTTCTGAACGCCTCCTATTAGGTACGAGATGGATAATGTTCCTAAACCCATCACAAAGAAATTTTAAATGAAATTTCAGTTTTACAATTTTCGGAACTGCAAATTTTTAAACTGATAAATATTGCACATTTAAAATTTTTACATCGCTGCGTAGAGAAAAAAAATACGCCTTTTAATGAGATTTGTTTGAAGTCTCTATCACATTTTGTTTTTGTATTACTAATTTTTTTATAAGTTTTTATTATTCTTTAGTCATCGTGGCAACAGAAGTATTCCGTTTTTGGACATTAAACTTGGACCAATCAGAAAACGAATTAGAAAAAAAAACAGAAGTTTTCCATTTATAGACATTAAACTTGGACCAAACAGGAAACGAAAAAAATAAACCAACTTTATTGCGGAATTCAACCAATAGAAGGATTCAGATATAGGGTAAGTGTACCAGTAGTGGGCCATGTAACATTAGTGGCCCACCAGTTTTCAAAGTTGAAAAACAAATTTTCTAATCACCCCTGTTAGATAACAAACTAATTGCTGATTGGCTGGAACCCTTATCTGTTATCAGGCAAAAGTACAACTTCAGTATTCTCATAGTCTTTGAGCTGGAAGGGTGTTTTTACAGACTATACGAAAAAACTAAAAAGAAGCTATAATTATTTTGCGTAATCATCAAAACTTCTAAATACGATTTCATTATTGTGTATATTTAAGTGTAGAAATGTAAAATTATAACTTCTATATATTATGCATTAAACTCAAGAATGGAGTGGCCCACTTCTAGGGAGCCCCTACTGGAGCATCAGAAATTTATTATGCCCACTACTGGAGCATACAGGAAGGTAAATTTTTTTATTTTTCATTTTTTCTAGAGAATATATTTTAAAAATTTGAATGTTTATTCTGATACATAAAGGTAAGGACTAGTCTAAAAAAATATATTTTTTTGAAATTCACTAATACTTTAATAATAATTAGATAAATGTCCTTAAGTGGCCCACTACTGGTGCATTTACCTTACTTTAGTTTTCCCAGTTCTCTACCGAGAACAACTATATTTTCCAAACAGTCAGTATAAGAAAAGAAAAGAAATAATAATCACTTTTAATGTTAATGTTATAGCTGTTAGTTTATCAGTTTGTTTAGGAAACATATAAGTTCCACATGAAACCCTCAAATCGAGAAATGATAGCACCATGAAAATCGATATGCCTGTGTGAAAAAACAATGTTAACACTAGAACGCTCGGAAATTTTACTCAAGTTTAAACATTTTTCTCATCAGAATTTTTATTAAAAAATATTTAATCGACTTATATAACGTCGACGATGATTCGAAGAATTTCTTCCGAGTAGCCTGAGGCATATCTTCCACATCCTCAGTAGCAGAACAGCTAGTGCAACTGGCTCGGTTTGTTTCCTGTGACAATAATGAAAATAAAATCCGAGAGGGGGGGACGACATGAGTTCAAAAAATAAAAATAAAAAATAAATATATTTAAAATAATTTTTTAAAAACTTAAAAAAAATCTCAGTATAATTCACAAATAATCTAACATTTACGGGTCGTCCAGCGTAGTGGCACAGGTTATGCGTTTTACGGACATATTATTTAGCGTAAATTTGAATGGTTTAAATTCTAATTGTTTCAAGAAAATTTTTCTGGTTCGAGTGGAAATTTAATCATATGGTTCGATTGACTCTTTCCTGGCGTTCTAGTGTTAAGGCGCAACACTGCGTTCTTTACAAATATCTCACTCAAATTTTAATATTTTTACATGATCTTTTTTTGCATAGGTTAGCTGACGACGATCCACAACCGGCCTAGTTTTTGCTTTTTCAATTTTTGTTTCAGATTAAAAAAAAATTCTTTAACTTTCAAAACCGGTGTGAACTTTAATTATAAATAGAAGTTTTCTTATACGTCCATTAAAAACATTTCAAAAATATGCATTAAAATATTTATTTGCTATAAAGGACGTCAAATACTAATAAAAACATTAAAAGATCTTAATAATTTTACATGTTTCGATTGAATTTACTCAATCATCATCAGAAAAACAAAATGCAAATAAACACAAAGATGGAAAAATCAGAAAGCTGCTGATTCGTCAGAAGCTCAATGGTCTGCAATGATTCCTTGTCATTTCAAATCCCAAATATTTGGATTGAATCGTTAAATAATTTAAAAATTAAGCAACGTGATACATAATTAAAATATACCGCGCGTGATTTTTATTTTTTAAAAAATTTTAAATTTCATTTGTAATAGTTTATTGTCATTTTCCATCTTTGAGTTTATTTGTATTTTGTTTTTCAGATGATGATTGAGTAAATTCAATCGAAACATGTAAAATTATTAAGATCTTTTAATGTTTTTATTAGTATTTGACGCCCTTTATAGCAAATAAATATTTTAATGCATATTTTTGAAACCGGTTTGAACTGTTTCTGAAATTGAAAATATCATAACATAAAAAATATATAAGCAAAGTCGAAAAAGTAAAAACTAGCCCGATTGTAAATTGTCTTCAGCTATCCTATGCAAAAAAAATCATGTACAAATATTAAAATTTGAGCGAGATATTTGACAGGAACGCTCCCTTAGACTTTACATTATCATCCGGGTCTTTTTCAATGACATCTGTAAGACCTTAAATGATATTTGTGTGTGGCAGTCAAATCTTGTGACTCATTTTTAGGGGCTTTCGTAATTATGTAAATACGTGCTCAGTCTGTCTGTCTGTCCGTCTGTCCGCATATAACAACGCAAAAACTATTTAACCGAATCGTTCAAAATTTAAAATACATTATATAATTATTACATAATAGTGTCGAGTCATTTCAAATGTTATGAAAATGGGTTGCATAGATCAATTACAGGGACAATCAAAAGTATTCCGTTAGATTACGATCAATGGGAAAAAAAGTTTCAAATGCATTTTAATAGTGTTACACTCATTTGAATTAATAAAATTGACATGAATCTATGAAGTATGTACTAAAATATACATTCTGTACAATCTGGGATGTAAAGAATATTTTTTATTTATTTACAGGGCCACACAAATGTATTCCACTAAATAATGTTACACGGGGAAACATTGTTTGGGGCGTGTCTTAGTTATATTAAACTACTTCACATTTTATGAAAAGGATATACGTTAATGAAGTATAATAAAAATTACTCCCTGCATATTTACAGGAACACAAAGATTTCGACCACTATACTGTATCCAACGTCCGCTCTACTATAGCAGCAAGATCTGAATATTTTAAAACTTCCTTATAGTACGAACGCATCTCATTTGCTACGCTTCACGTGCAATTTCCAACTTGTTTTACCGACTTCCTGGTCACAAGTCCCGTAAGCCATGATGACGTCACGACGACGTAGTTGTGAAGTTACGCTGTGACTTTACCGTCAATGTGAGGTCACAGTGAATACAATGTGGAATTGTTATGGCCGTTTTAGAACTCGTTTGTGATGTCACATAACGGCCACTTTGTGAAGTCACGGTGTGAAGCCTTTGTGAAAAATACGTCCTTTTTGGACTATTTTGGCATTAGCATTGTAAGATAACTGTGTAGAAAGCTCAATGCTTTCAAGTCACATTCTGGCCAATTTGTGAAATACAGAGTGAAATATAAATAATAGGACAAACTTTGAGGAGTGGGTAGAACTCACTTCTAAGGACAATTATTGCATAGGAATATATGACGCATTAAAATACAAGCATCAAGAGACCAATTGGGCTCTTTAATTTATTTAAAAATTTCGGATTTATATTAGAGAATTTCTATACTGTTCTTTTCTTTATTTAAGACAGGCATTTCATGATTACAGAAAGAAAAAAATTATTCTTTGAAAATTTCCGCTATGGCATCGAAATTTTTGAATTTGAAAAAACGAAATACATGTATTTTTTGTGTTTCACAAACTTGCATAATTAACGCTTTTTTTTCTTTTTTTTTTATTGGAAATTTTTAAAGAAGAATTTTTTTTCTGTAAACATAAACATTAAATGTTTGTCTTATGTATAGGAAAGAATAGCATAGAAATTTTCTGGTGTAAATGATGAATTTTGAAATAAACTAAAAGGCCAAATTAGTAATTTGGAGTTTATACCTCAACGCATTATTTCCGATCATATATTCCTATGTAGTAATTTTTTTTTCATAGTGAGTTCTACCACTCCTCAAAGTTTTCCCCATGACTTTAGACTCACTCTATAGATCATTAATGACAAAAGAGTGATTAACACTGTGATGATTATATGACAATTTAAATTTTCTTAACGATTCTCTATTAATTTAACAGAAACAGGATCATCTGAAATTATAATTATTGCGTGCCCTACTTCTGTTAAAATGGGTTTTGAGTCCTAAAATCTTATTCTCATAATTTATAAATTAATACTGTATAGTATATATAAATAGTCACTTACAGAATGGAGACTTTCTGCTAAATGAAAGTTAAAAATTCACTGTTACATATTATGTACTTTTAATATTTCAAGAATATTCTCTTTAAAAAAATATTCATACATTTCCCAATATTGCACCAAGATCTGAATATTTAAAAACTGTATAATTATAGTAAGAACGCGCCGCATTTGTCAAATTTGGCGAAAATTTTCTGCTTGTTTGGAATAGTAGCTAACTTGGGAGATGCTATATTATAAATTCGTTCTAAGTTGTATGATATAAGAGAATAATTTGTTTCAAACATTAATTAAAAAAATTATCTCTTTAAGGGTGTATTTCGATTCAAACTGCTTATTTTCGGATTTATTTTTGAATTCATTTTTGCTCTCATAAGCATCAAACTGGCAAATTGCCTTATTTAGAAAGTACACAAGGTGCCGTAACTGTCAACTCTTTGATAAATGCAGAAAATATTGCAAAAAAAGCAATCAAAAGCGGCAATTTGAACAGATTTTTCTGAAGCGCGAGATTTGGGAACGAAAAAAAGGGTCATACTGAGAAGATAATTGTTCATTAATTAAATTCTAATGAATTGAGTGTAAAAAGACATCTTACGGCACCTTATCCGTCTCTTCAAAAATCTCCTCAGCAAGTTTCATGTATGTACTTTTAAAAATGTGTCTGAAATTGTATCGGAAAATTTCGAGCTGTTGAAGGTGAAAAAGCGTTTTTTCGAATAAACCCTTAACAGTGAATTTAAAAATAATAAATTTTTTAGAGATTAGTAATTCTTTTTTAATTTACCTCACTTTAAAATAATATTTTACATTAAAGCTTTGAATTTTTAGAGATGTTATAAACAAGATATAATTCTACATGCTCTTTTGTATTCAAGAAACGTAACATTTTATTAGATTATCATTTCATTAAAAAATTAAAAAAAATTATACACATTACTTTTATATATCTTCTATAAATAGCTTTTTATTATAATCGCTTTTGGAATCTTTCACATTTACTTACTGCTAAAAATACAGCGTTTAAAGTGCAAATAATTTTAAAGATCAAAAGAAAGGTAATTTGCTATTTGTATTAAAAACCAGGATATGCATTGGAAATCTGAACAAATATCCATTAACAGGCTATCTTTATACAATAAATATATATAACGAAATAGCAAAGGTGGTGTAATAAAAAGGACTACTAATGTTTGAAAATTACAAAAGCTTCTGAAAAATACAAAATTTCCCCTCTATCAAAGGTACAAGACGAAGTTTGCAGATAACTGTTATATATCGAAAAATACCTTTGATTTAATGCTATCAATTAATTATTTATTGCCTAAAAATTACTTTCAAATATATAGAACTAACTTTCATTGCATTCTTCATTAAAGATCTAGAAGTGAGAAATCACTTAAACTACATAAAAGTTTGTTTCAAAGCGAGTATGTATTAAAATGGGATAAAATCTTTATGATTACTTTATTTGTGTTTCAAAATAAAATATTATATTTACTATTGCTTTCACTAACCACCAGTCAATAGGAAGTAATTATACTTTTTTTTGCATTAGTAATTAGATTCCTTTATCTGGTATAAGTAACATATAATACAGCTCATATTCAAAATATTAAAATAATTGAGAAAAAATAATAAAAAAAAATTATTTGTCATTTATTTATTTTTTATACTAAGTAAATGCAATTAAATTTCTTATAAATTAAATCTGGAATGTTTAGATAAAATTTTAACATTTATAAAATACAAAATACAGCACAATAAATTAGGTATACAGCTTCCTTAAACACACCAGAATATTAGAATAAAATTTAAATTGGTTCAAAATATTAGAATATTTTATTTTACGCAACAATATTACCTTATGAATATGAAGTAAATGGTAGTTAATATTTTGTAGCATCCCCTTTAGCTTTCATAACAGCGTACAATCGATCTTGCATACTATATACAAGATGTTTATAAACATTTCTATCAATATTAGCCCAAATAGACTTTATACATGCCACTAACTCAGTTTTACTTGAAGGAGGATTTTCTTGAAGTTTTTTCTTCATTATACACCATAAGTTTTCGATGGGATTAAGATCTGGTGAATTTGGTGGCCAAGGAAGTACCTTAATGTTGCGTTGGCGGAACCAATTCTTAGTTGACACCGAGGTATGCGGGGACGCTAAATCTTGTTGAAAGATGAAATCATCTTCAAATAAATCTTCTGATGATGGAATCATGTAATATTCTAAAATTTCTTGATATATCAGAGAGTTAACCTTTTCGTAAACGATGCATAACTTTCCAGGTCCTTCTGCACTCATACAACCCCAAACCATGACACTAGCAGCAAATTTTACGGAACGTTTAAGGCATTCTTTATCAAATGCTTCTTGCTTCATTCTCCAAACTCGAATACCTTGATTACCATATGAAACACAAAACATACTTTCATCACTAAATAATATATTTTTCCAATCTTCATTGCTCCATAAACGTCTTGATTTACACCAATTCAATCTTATACGCTTTTGTCTTGCAGTCATGAGAGGTTTTGTTTTCGGTACACGAGATTCAAATTTAAATTTATGGAGACGTCTTAATATTGTCGATGTAGAAACTTCAACTCCTTCTTCTTTCCATTTTCGGTGCAAGAATCGCACACTTTTAAAACGGTTTTTCTTAACTATACGTTTCAGTTTCCTGTCATCTCTAGCAGATGTTTTTGGTTTTCGGCCACCATTTCGGCGATTATTTTGAAATTTTCCAATTTTTGAATATTGTGTTAGTATTTTACTAACGCTCGATTGCGAGCAATGTAAATAATTCGCTATAAAACATTGATTTTTACCGTGCCGATACAAATCAACCATACGGAGTTTAGTAGATTCAGGAATATCACTCACACGGCCCATTTTAAGACGAAAAAGAAACAAACTGCAAAAAATAATACTGATTTTAAATAAAATAGTCTGAATTTAATCAATGATGCTACCCGTTAAGAATTGGTAATAATTAAAGGAGAATTAATGTGAAATATTCTAATATTTTGAACCACTTGAATAAATATTCTAATATTTTGACTTTTCAAAATAATTTTTTTTGCAATTAATCTTTTCAAAAATGATATTAAATTTAAGATAACAAGTAAGTTTAATCAACAATAAGTTATTAATAAAAATATCGTTTGCATATTTTCATTAAAAGACATTAAATGTAAAAAAGATATTTTCAATTTCTAAAAAAAAGGTAATTATTCTAATATTTTGAATATGAGCTGTATGCTTGAATTTATTTTGTACTCAAAGGCAAAATTTATTAAGAATAAATTTCCTGATGTATACTTAAAAAGAATTGGTGGAATTACTTTGAAGGGAGTAAGCAAAGTTTATTTTCTTCCGTAATCCATAAAATGAAGCTGTTTGGAACCTTGAGATTTATTTAACTGATACTTCAGTTATTTTAACAATTTGCGGTCAATCTCGAGTCTGACTTGGGATCATCTTTCTTTGTAAAATTTGCCTATGGTACCATTTATAAATGAAAATAAAACTTTCTTTTTTGAACATTTTGAAACTGTTTAACCTTTTAACGGACAAAGCATTTTCATTGCTAAGATGTTGAAATAATTAAATGACACCGATAATTCGGTTCAAATATATTTGTAAATAAGAGAAAGTGATTTTTTTACATAACTGAAAAAATAGATTTTTTAAATTAAAATTCCGGTGTCGCTGTTGCATATCGGAATTAAAATTTTTTTGGTTTCGTAGAGAAATCAATGAACTTTGATTAATTTTGAACAATTAATGAAAACTTTGAAATATTATTTTACATTAATTCAAGCATTAATTTTTAAAGGTTTTATAAACAAAGTATAATCCTACTTACTCATTTGTATCAAGGAATTAAAACATTTTATTTGATTAACCCTTCCTTAACAAATTACGAAATTTTAAACCGATTTTTTTCGAATATGTAATATAAATAGCATTTTATAACAATCATAATTGAAATATTTTCCATTTATTTGTTGATAAAAATACAACGTTGAACATACGTTTAGTTTTTATGATCAAAGGAAAGCTAATTCAATATTTGAATTAAAAATTGGGATATTCATTGCAAATCGGAACAAATAACCATTAGCAAATTACCTTTATGCAATTAATCAATTAATGTTTGGAACGAATTAGCAAAAGTTTTGTGATAAAAACGACAGCTAATGTCTGAAAATCACAGAAGCTTCTACAAAAATATAAAAATTTCCTTCAATTATAGACACAAAACGAATTTCGAAGATAACTCAGAGCGGCTATTGGTTAGATAAAAACACAGTCAATATAGATGATAAATACCAGTATTTTGGTAAATATAGATTCAGTTTATATAATATCTTTATATTATTTGAAGTATTTTCTGCAAGAAAATACTGGTAGTTCGCTCTTTTCTTGACTGTGTTTTTCCCGGTTTACCTTGAGCACTAGCATGTAACTGTTAAACATGAAAAATTTATATTTCATTTAGATTTAATGCTGTCAATTAATTATTTATTTTCAAAAAAATTACTTTGAAGTAATTAGAACTAACTTGCACTGCATTCTTCTGTAAAGATCTAGAAGTGCCACAGGGCCGTAGCTAGAAGTGATCTATAGGGGGGGGGGGGCGGTCTCATAATTTTTTATCTCTCTCAGAAAGATAAATTACGGCATATTCACATTATAGGTACTATGTTTCTTATTAAACTGTTGTAATAACTTTATTTTATACTAAGAAAAGTATAGGATGATGAAAGTTTTTAGTGTATAACTGGTGCAAAATTAAACATCATGTTAGCTTCATGTGTATAAATGGGATGAGGAAGTGTTGAAACACTTATTATAGATGCAATTTAGTAATTCTGCAAAATCGTGAAAGGGTCTCAAACTAAATTAGATTTTTGAGCAGAATTTCATTTGAATTTTCAAAGCAGAAATTCATTTAGTGACCTTGGAATCTTTTCCAGGGGGGCTCAAAATATTTCAGGGGGGGGGGCTGAGCCGCTCATAGCGCCCCCTTAGCTACGGTCCTGAGTGCCAAATCATTTAAACTACATAAAAGGAAGTTTGTTTCAATGCAGGTATGAGGTAAAATGGCATAAAATCTTTATGAATAGTTTATTTGCTTTTCGAAATGAACTGTTATATTTACCATTGCCTTTTATTAACCATCAACCAACAAGAAGTAGTTATACTTTTTCTTTTCCATCAGTAATTCGATTTATCTGGTATAAGTCACATATAAAATGTTTAAATTAATTTTGTACTCAAAGACTTAATTTATTAAGTATAATTTTCCTGATGTATAAATAAAAAGGATTGATGGAATAACTTTGAAGGGAGAAAACAATGTTTATTTTCATTCTTAATCCATAAAAGGAAACTTTTTGAAAGTTTGATAGGTATGTGATTTTTATTACTTCAGCTTTCTAACCACTTACGGTCCAACCCAAGTGTGACTCAAAATCATCTTTGTTTGTAAAAATTGCTTTTCGCTTTTTCCTTTGTAATAAAGGAAAATTAAAACTTCCTTTTTTTGATTAAAGCATTTTAAAATTGTGCAATGAAACTTTGAAAGATTATTTTACATTAAATCAAGCATTAATATTTTAAAGATATTCTAGAAAAATATAATCCTACTTACTCTGTTGCATTAAAGAAACGTAACATTTTATTAGATTAACCTTTCCTTAAACAATTACGAACATTTAAAGCCATTTCTTTAAGATATTTAATGTAAATATCATTCTATAATAATCACTTTTGTTTGTTGCTAAAAATATAGCGTTGAACATGCAATTAATTTTTAAGATCAAAGGAGAAGTAATACAATATTTGTATTAAAAATCAGTATATAATTCACAAAACGAAACAAATATCCATTAGCAAAATGTCTTTATACAATAAACCAATTAATGTATGGAACGAATTAGCAAAAGTTTTGTGATAAAAACGACAGCTAATGAATGAAAATCACAGAAGCTTCTCAATGAATATAAAAATTTCCTTCAATCAAAGACACATAGGGAACTTCACAGATAACTGTTAAACATAGAAAAAAAATCTTTGATTTAATGCCATCAATTAATTATTTATCTTCTAAAAATTATTTTAGTGTAATTAGAACTAACTTGTACTGCATTCTTCTTTAAATATCTAGAAGTAACAAATCATTTAAACTATATATAAAAAAGTTTCTTTGAATGCAGGTACGAGATAAAGTGGGATAAAATCTTTATGAATAGTTTATTTACTCTTCAAATTGAAGTATTATATTTACTATTGCTTTTATCTAACCACCTACCAAGAGGAAGCACTTATACTTTTTCTTTTGCATTAATAATTCGATTTCTTTATCCGGTATAAGTGAGATATAAAATGTTTGAATTAATTTTGTACTCAAAGACTTAATTTATTAAGTATAATTTTTCTGATGTATATAAAAAGGACTAATGGAATAACTTTGAAGGGAGAAAACAATGTTTATTTTCATTCGTAATCCATAAAATAAAACTCTTTGAAAGTTTGACATTTATGAGATTTTCATTATTTCAGTTTTGTAACCACTTGCGGTCCAACCCAATTATGACTCTGAATCATCTTTCTTTGTAGAAATTGTTTTTGGCACCAGTAATAAAGGGGAAAAAAACTTTTATTTCTGATGAGAGCATTTTGAAATTGTGCAATGAAAGCTTTGAAATATTATTTTATATTGATTCAAGCATAATTTTTTTAAAGATTTTATAAACAATATAATTCTACTTACTCTGTTGTATTAACGAAGCGTAACATTTTATTAGATTAACCTTTTCTTAAAAAATTACGAAATTTTAAACCCATTACATTCAGATATTTAATGTAAAAATCCTTCTATAATAATCACTTTTGAAATCTTATCCATTTGTTTGTTGCTAAAAAGACCGCGTTGAACATGCAATCAATTTTTAAGATCAAAGTAAAGGTAGTCCGATATTTGAATGAAAAATCAAGATTTGCATTACCAATCGGAAAAAATATCCATTAGAAGGCTATCTTTACCCAACTAACCAATTAATGTACAGAACGAATTAGCCAAAATTTGGCGATAAAAATTACAGCTAATGCGTGAAAATCACAGTATCTCCTGCAAAAATATAAAAATTTCACTCAATCAATGCCACAGGACGAACTTTGCAGATAACTGTTAAACATAAGAAAAAATATCTTTGATTTAATGCTATCAGTTAATTATTTATCTTCTAAAAATTACTTTGAAGTAATTAGAACTAACTTGCACTGCATTCTTCTGTAAAGATCTAAGTTGCAAATCATTTAAACTACATAAAAGGAAGTTTGTTTCTATGCGGGTATGAGGTAAAATGGCATAAAATCTTTATGAATAGTTTATTTGCTTTTCCAAATGAAATATTATATTTACCATTGCCTTTCACTAATTATAAATCAACAGTAAATAATTATACTTTTTGTTTTACATTAGTAATTAGATTTTTCTATCTGTTATAAGAGACATATATAAAGTTTGAATTAACTTTGTACTCAAAGACATAATTTACGAAGTATAAATTTCCTGATGTATAATTAAAAAGGATTGATGGAATCACTTTGGAGGTAGAAAACAATGTTTTTTTTTGTTCCACAATACGTAAAATGAAACTGTTTGAAGGTTTAACGTTTATTTAATTTGAGGATTTGTGAAATCACTTTTAAGGGAGAAAACAAAGTTTATTTTCTTCCTTAATTCATAAAATGAAAACTTTTTGACGGTTTGACATTTATTTAATTTTCACTACTTCAGTTTTGTTAACACTTAGCGGCCCAACCCCGAGTCTGACTCGAAATCATTTTTTTTTTTATAAAATTTACTTTTGGCACCAGTAATAAAGGAAAATAAAACATCTGTTTTTGATTAGAGCATTTTGAAATTGTGCAAAGAAAGCTTTGAAATACTATTTTACATTAATTCAAGCATTGTTTTTTTTTAAAAGATTTTATAAACAAAATATAATAATACTTATTTTGTATTAAAGAAATGTAACATTATATTAGATTAATCTTTCCTTAAAAAATTACGAAATTTTAAACCCATTCTTTTCTGATATTTAATATAAATGATATTTTATAATAATCGATATTGAAATCTGCTCCATTTGTTTGTTTCTCAAAATACAGCGTTGAACATGCAATGAATTTTTAAGATAAAAGGAAAAGTAATTCAATATTTGTATTAAAAATCAGGATATACTTTACGAAACGAAAGAAATATCCATTAGCAAAATGTCTTTATACAATTAACCAATTAATGTTTGGAACGAATTAACAAAAGTTTTGTGATAAAAACGAAAGCTAATGTCTGAAAATCACAGAAGCTTCTGCAAAAATATAAAAATTTCCTTCAATCAAAGCCACAAGACGAACTTCGCAGATAACTGTTAAACATAGAAAAATATCTTTGATTTAATGCTATCAATTAATTATTTATTTTCTAAAAATTACTTTGAAGTAATTAGAACTAACTTGCACTGCATTCTTCTGTAAAGATCTAGAAGTAACAAATCTTTTAAAATGCATAAAAGGAAGTTTGTTTCAATGCGGGTATGAGATAAAATGGGATGAAATCTTGATAAATAGCTTATTCGTGTTCCAAAATGAAATATTACAATTTATGATTACTGTCACTAATCATCAGTCAACGGGAAATAATTATACTTTTTATTTTTATTAGTAATTAGATTTTTTTATCTGGTATAAGTGACATATAAAATGTTTGAAATAATTCTGTACTCAAAGACATAATTCATTAAGTATTAATTTCCAGATGCATAATTAGAAAAGATTGATAGAAAATCTTTGAAGGAGAAAGTAATGGTTGTTTTCTTCCGTAATCCATAAAATGAAATTGTTTAACGTTCAGGGCTCGCACCGTTCCAAAAATTTTGGCACTTTGTTACCAGTATTTTAAATCAAAAATCTTCGTAGAATGTTCCTTTTGCACAGTGTTGCCAGATTGTCGAAAGCCGATTTCCCCAAAATTTCTGAAATTTTCCCCAAATCAGAGCTTTTTTCAGAAAAAGTCCCCAACACAATTTCTACTCAAACAGGCAAGTTCTCGAACTTCAATTTTCCGTTATAATTTTTTTTTAACAAACTTAAACTCAATTTTCCCCCCAAATCAGGGCTTTTTTAAGAAAAAGTCCCCAACGCAATTTCTACTCAAACAGGCAAGTTCACAATTTTCAATTTTCCTCTGTGAAATTTTTAAAACTAATTAAAACTCATTTTTTTCCCCTAAATCAAGCATTTTTGCTTTTCAAAAAAATTCTCCATTTATGAAAAAAAAAAAAAAAAAAAAAAAAACATTTAATCTCAAGAGAATTTTACATGTACATTCAAAGCTGCTTGTGTTTCTGTCCACAATGAAGGAAAAATCTGAATCACTTATCTGAAAATTCAGATGGGGATAGCCCAATGCAGATCATGATGAATCTGTAGTATATGTAAATGGTGAGCCCGACCACGAGAATAATGATTTATATCCATTATTTCTGTATTTTATTTTCGCTTTCCGAATCAAACCCAAATTCGAGACAGACCCAGTATTGGCAAATGTCTGAAAGTAAAAATTGAAATTGTGATAACTCCCCAAGTTTTTCCCCAAATGTGTTCATAGTCCCCAAACATGTCCCCAAGATTTACTTGTCCCGAAAAAATTCCCTGGAAGTTCAAAATTCCCCAAAATGGGGACAAAATCCCCAATCTGTCAACACTGCTTTTGCATCTACCATAGAATTATACAATAAATATTACTGTTTTAAAGTTGTGGTAGGAAAGTATGAAAATTTTAGGAACGGTGCGAGCCCTGAAAGTTTCACATTTATTTAATTTTCACTAATTGAGTTTTATTAATACTTTGCGACCCAGCCCCGAGTCTTAACCGAATTCATCTTTCATCGTAAAATGTGCTTTTGGCACGAGCAATAAAGGAAAATAAAACTCCCTTTTTTTATTAGAGCCTTTTGAAAATGAGTAATAGTAGGAAATTTCTTTTAAAAAAAGTGGTACTAAATGAATAAAATTTTTGTAAGAATCACAGGACCGGTAGCATTTTCAGAAAGAATCACGTTTTGAGCACCAGCTTTGGCGAGTTGGCGAAAACGAGAACGTTCAGCTATCTGCATCGCCAAACGGCAATCGTCGTTTTGTTTTGATTTTCAAATCCGAAATGACGGATATTCTGTGAAATTGAAAGCATTTTAATCTGAAAAAGCTGTTTGTTTTAAACTGTGTTTTAATTGTAAACAACGGTGAATAATATTTCCTCATATTATATTCTCGGAAAAACAAATAAACAATAAACACGATCTCTTTACAGAAGGAAGGGTTGCTATTCGCTAGGCGTTTGATGTCACAAACAAGAAACGGTGCGTAGCATTGATTTCATCTCCGCGCCAACAGTTGTTCTGGCGATAAGGTGCTCAAAACGTGATTCTTTCTAAAAATGCGAACCGGTAAGGATTAATGTTTGACCCCCAAACAATTCAATTTGTGAATCATAAGCTCACCAAAAGCTCTGCATTATTTTGTGTTGCATGTGTTTATTATGTGTGGACCTATAAAATGTTTGCATT
The DNA here is from genome assembly GCA_964019185.1 of Maratus speculifer. Classification (NCBI taxonomy): domain Eukaryota; kingdom Metazoa; phylum Arthropoda; class Arachnida; order Araneae; family Salticidae; genus Maratus; species Maratus speculifer. Next base: position 93,754,675 of record OZ025302.1, read on the forward strand.
TAGTTTGTACTCACAGATATAATTTATTAAGAATAAATAATTTGTTAATTGTTTAAAATGATTGATCAAATCATTTTTGACATACGATTAAATTAATAAATAGTAACTAGTAATTATAACTATCCTTTTAACTTAAGAAAATGGGGGGTTATGAGAATTAAAACTTTTAAGAAATGTTCTTAAAGGGTCATAGTTACTTCTTATGTACTTAGAACTCCACTTTTTTAAATAGAAAAAAAGTAAAAAAAATAACGATATTGAAAATGTATAAAGTGATCATAATTACCCCTACTGACACTAGCACTGAAAATATTCCTCATTTTCCGGAAAGCAATGCTATATATCGATGACCTGCAAGAAAAGTGAACCCATCTCGCAAAGATTCTTTTTTGCGTTTTGTTTCACTAATATTTCTGTCGTAGGGGTGTCCTGCTACAAAAACAGTTTAACAAGTGTAGTTACACAATAAATCCCTTTATTATGCTCTTTGTCCATTTGTGATCACAGAAGACGGGGAAATTGTGTGCGAATTTTTTTCCGAGCACCTTCGTCGTTCCAAGCCCAAGCTCGCACTCTGATTGGTTGTTGCTCTCGGCACTATTTTCACGTAATTTGGCGATAGCCATACTTGGCGAAAAATACTTCGCTCGTAAGTGAACGAGTAAACCTAAAACCTAACCCACTCACTCTTATTCTTCCTTCATTCTTATCCTCGTGGTCTTGTGTTCTTGTGTGTAAAAACTTTTAAAGAGTACAGATTTCAGTAAGACACGTTCCATCCAATCCAATGCTGCACGAGAAAAGTTACTTTGTACTCAGTTCGGAAGGAAATCAAACTCTCGACGGAAGCATCTATCGCTACGCCAAGTATGATTATTGCCAAGTTATATGAAAACAGTGCCGAGAGAAACAACCAATCAGAGTGCGAGCTCGGGCTTGGAACGACGAAGGTGCTCGGAAAAAAATTACGCTAATTGTGTAGGGAGGTGAATTTATCCAACCCTCTAAACCTCATTACACGTTTTTATTCTTAAGGATTTTACACTTTTATACACTGTTTTACTCCTGCCTGCAGCGTTAAGTGCTATAATTTCATGCCACAGCAAAATCTAGCAAATTTTCTTTCGCCTCTCCTGTAAAATTTACTTTTGTTGAACAGAAAGTTACTGTATTACGCTATATGTTCATTTGTATCCACAGAAGAGAGGCGGATTGTATGGGGAGAAAAATTTTCCCAACTCTCTAAACCTCGTCGTCTAACATCATTTTAAAGGGGGCTCAGGGGTTGAAAACTTTTCAAAAAATCGATTTTTTATGATCTAGTTTGATTATTCAATTAATTCTTAACACATTGCAAAAAACCGCATAAAAATATTAGCATTTTTAACGGAGTTATAAGCATTTATGTATCAATACTTTCATAGCAGCATCCATATAATTTCAACTTTAAGTCGCGTTTTCTCAAAACTTGATTTTTGACGACTAACACCAAGATTTAAAAAAAAAAAAACTATTTTATGGAATGGCTTAATTTTTTTTTTTGCATACATATAACATCATTATCTAGAGAATGAATTAAGGATATAACTATCACTTAAAAAAAAACATTATTAAAAAATCTTTCACAGTTGAAAATTTAAAAAACTCCTAAAAAATAAAACTTTTTTTCCATTAAAGATACTCAAAATATTAAACTATCTAAAATATATTAATTCTTTCTATAGATAATGATGTTATATCCAAACAAAAAATTTTTTAAGCCATTCCATCAAATAGTTTTTTTAAACCTTGGTGTTACGTGACTTAAAGTTGAAATTATACCGGCGGCTATGAAAGTGTTGATACATAAATGCTTATAACTCCGTTAAAAATGCAAATATTTTTATGCGGTTTTTTGCATTGAGTTAAGAATTAATTAAATAATCAAATTGGATCATTAAAGATTCGATTTTTTGAAAAGTTTTCAACCCCTGAGCCCCTTTAAGTGTTTAGTTCAATTCAAAAATTTTGGCTTATAATGATCGCCTTATTTGTTAAAAAGGAACAGATTACCATGATTAGGGTAAAATAAATCATTATTAGCATTTTGTATCGTGAAATCAGGCACTATTACATTTAGAAGTTGATTTTTTCAAATCGGACTCATGTAAGGTTATCAGCGAAGCTCGGGGAAAATCAAAAAAGTACTCGGGCGATGTTTTTACTCGTGAACACATCAACATCCATTTCACATGACTCAGTTATGTGAAATTTACATTATCTACTTCATTCGAGGTTAAATACCTTGTTCCATGTTTTGATAAAGTAGAGTATTTTTCCTTTCAGAAGTTATAGACTCTATCAATGTGACGTCACAGGCTACTGCAAATTGGTTCCAAACAAACCCATAGAGTTCAGAGCCTATTAGAGATGCATTATGCCATCAAACAGTCTGCAATATGAAGCCCAAATATTGTTCAAATTACGACAAGTAAATGGAACTAGAACGGAATTTATTGAACAAGGGAAAGTTTACAAACCGAACTACAAATGTTGGGTCGAATTGTAACCTTTCTAACGTCTCTTGTAATATATTGCCTGTCTATACTTCCCTGAAGTCTGTTGTTTATTTGGAACTAATTTGCGGCTCATATCGGAAGTTGAAATGCCTGTAATTGCATCACTAATAGGGTCTATTCAGCGTTATTATGTACTTCAAGGAACTAATTTTTATGACAAATTAATACTGCAAATATATTTTAATGTAATAGGATCATTTTTACATAAAAAACAAACATAAAACATGATATTTACACATTTTTTCTTTTTTTTTTTTTCATAGGTGATGTAATTTTTTTTTTTTTATCCGCTACTGTAAATAAATGTTTATGTATATGTAAATACATTTGCAAGGTGACCGGAAACAAATACGTATTTTTGAAAACGCAATTATACAATAGCTATAATAAATTTAAAGATGAAAATGGGATATTTATATCTGGTTGTTTTTAAATTACATATGCTGTAATTTTTTAAATAGCAGCAGTATAGTCAACGGATAGAGGAGGTCGATTTTAAAAAAGGCTATTTTTTGCTTTTTCGATTCCGGATGATAAATAATTTTTAGCAATAGATTTTTTACAAACCTATCTCTTTTTGGTGCAATTTGGTAACATAATATGTTTTTTTTTTTTTCATTAAAAACATTAATGAATAGTTTAACGTTTGTTTCGGATAATATTTCTTGATAAAATTAATATTTTATAAATAGTAAAATAAAAATATTTTTTTAAAAAATAAAACAGAAGTTAACCAGATTTATAGTGTACCTGCGCTCTTAACCACTGAAATAATTGAAATTAAAAAAAAATTAAATAAACAGAAAATGTTTCACGATTTCCTTAACTATAACTTTTGGCTAATAGGAAAATACCGAATTTAAAGAAATTCAAAACTTTATTTGAACACATAATTTATATTATTTTTTAAAATAAAACAGGAGTTAACCAGATTTATAGTGTACCTGCGCTCTTAACCACTGAAATAATTGAAATTAAAAAAAATTAAATAAACAGAAAATGTTTCACGATTTCCTTAACTATAACTTTTGGCTAATAGGAAAATACCGAATTTAAAGAAATTCAAAACTTTATTCGAACACATAATTTATATTATTTTTTAAAATAAAACAGGAGTTAACCAGATTTATAGTGTACCTACGGTCTTAACCACTGAAATAATTGAAATTAAAAAAAAAAAAATAAATAAACAGTAAAAAGTTTCACGATTTCCTTAACTATAGCTTTTCGCTAGCAGGAAAATACCGAATTTAAAGAAATTCGAAACTTTATTTGAATACATAATTTATATTATTTTTTTAAATTGTAGGTGTTGTTAGAGAAACCAATAATATAAAAAAAATCCATTTAACAACTTAATTAATCTATATTTTTGAAAGAAAAAACTTACAAAAGAAAAAAAAAGCTCGGTTTGAATATTGTAAAATTTACAATAAAATTTATTGGTGAAAGTAATGAATCTTGAATGGAATGTGCATGTCCGTACTTAGTACAGGCAAACCATGATTAGCAAAAACACGTTGCCTATATAACGTACGGTCGAATCAGGGATGCAGCTAAGTTTGAATTTTGATTCATGTTCTATTATCCGAGTAGTAAATTTTGTAACCCGAAAACCTCAGGTTACATTCCTGAGTATTGGTAAAAATTAACGAGTTAACATAAGTTTTTTTAATTAATTTGATTTTTTAAATTTTTTTTATTAATTACATTTTAAATTTTAATTGTAAAAAAATCAAACACATTTTATAATAGACTTAAGAAAAATAATTTTTTTTTTGACCGGAAAAATTATCAATTTTCAACATTTATAAATTTTGAAGTTTATCATAGTGAAATGATATCGTACACTGTTCAAAACAATTAAAGGATATTTGAAGTTTTATGTAAAATAAAGATATAAACGAAAATTTTTTTGCCGAAAATAGAAGAAGAGAATCACAAATGCAAAATTTTCTGGTTTTCAAATTGTGGAGTATGCAAATTTTGAGTTCGACGTCAAAAACGTCGCTTCAGCGGCAGCGAATGAAATTTGACTTTCAACTGGATAAAAGAGAATGAAGACAAGGATGATCGGCATTCAGTGATTGCTTTGTTTCGATGAGTATGATGTCCCAGCGAAGTCATTTGACAGATTCAGAAGTTTGGAGAATTGTTGGTAGGTTAGAAGGGGGCCAAACTCAAGCCGAAGTAGCGCAAGCCATTGGAGTGTCACAAAGTGTCATTTCCGGGATCTGGAACCGTTTTTTGGAGAGTGGATGTGCAGGCCGAAGACCAGGGCAAGGTCGTAGGCGGGCAACAACACCCAATGAAGATCGGTATTTAGCGTTAACAGCTCGGAGACATCGAAACATGAACGCTACTCTTCTCCAACAACACCTTCGCTCGGCTACAGGCACCACGATTTCAACTCAGACTGTCCGAAACCGGCTCCATGCTGTAGGTCTGTATGCTCGCCGACCGATGGTATGTGTTAGATTAACATCAAGGCATCGTCGCGACCGCAGGGAGTGGGCAACCGAGCATGTCAACTGGAGGAGAAATGAATGGAGCAATATTCTGTTTTCTGACGAGTCCCGTTTTTCTGTGCATCCGGATAATAGGCGTATTTTCATCTGGAGGGACCGTGGCAGTAGGAATAATCCTGCGTTCGTGCACGAAAGTGTCAGATTTGGCGGTGGAGGAGTGTTGGTTTATGGTGGCATCTCCATTGACGGGCGCACTGACCTCTACATCATTCGAGATGGAGCTCTGACTGGTCGCCGATATAGGGATGAGATCCTCAGACCTATTTTAGTCCCTTACGCTGCAGCAATCGGAGATAACTTCATTTTAATGGACGATAACTGCAGGCCACATCGTGCAAACCTGGTGGAGGATTTCCTTTTCGAGCAAAGAATCGTTCGAATGGAATGTCCAGCGTGTTCTCCAGACATGAATCCAATCGAGCACGTTTGGGACGCTCTAGGAAGACGAGTTTCTCGCCGCCAACAACCCCCACAAACTCTCCAAGAACTGGAAAGAGCTCTTCTGGAAGAGTGGGGCAGAATACCCCAACTCGTCATTAATAGCCTCATTGAATCCATGCCTCAAAGGTGTTCAACGTTGCTGGCCGCCCGTGGAAACCATACCCCCTACTGAAAATGATTTTCTTTGAAGAAAACATCTTTCCTTATTCTTTTTTTCTCATATGCACAAATTGTGTTTTTTTCCTTTTGTACACAAATGCGCAATAAAATGCATTTTTTTCTGCCAAACATGTGTAATTTATTCTCTTATAACCTACTATGTCTGTCGACCATGTATCAATCAGCAAAAAAGTTTCCCAGATACAAAATCCACCTAAAACTGCAATATCCTTTAATTGTTTTGAGCAGTGTATAACGTTTCCTGTATCCTTGTTACCTGCTTCTTCAATAGAAGCGGATGCAACATTTGACTTTATGCTAAATCACTATTAATAAAACAAAACTGTGTGTAATTAGTAAGTATCAATGCAATAAGCTAAAAAATTAGGCGGTTTGTAGATCGTCCTCAGCTATCCCATGTAAAAAATCACGTCATAATATTAAAATTTACGCGAGATCTTTGAAAAGAACGCTCCCATAGACTTTACATTATCATCCGGGACTGTTTAATGACTATTGTGGAGTCTTAAGTGTTAAAACTAGTGAATAATATTTGAATTTGAAAACAACTTTATTTGTCAGTTAGAAAAAGAGCTATATTTCACGTATCTAATTAATCAAAAAAATTTTTTAAAGCAAAATTCTGGTGCCAATGTGGCATTTTGAAATTAAAATCAAATGGTTTCATAGACATACGACTGCTCCTCAAGGGGTTGAAAGCAGTTTATCCGGGCTCAGTAATATTTTATAGAATACATAATATTGTTAACCCCTTGAGGGCCGGTTGTATATCTATGAAACCACTTAATTTAAATCCCAAAGGCCATATAAGCACCAGAATTTCGATAAAGAAAATTTTGGTTTATTAGATGCGTGCATTATAGTTTTTTTCTTACATACAAATAAAGTTGTTTTTAAATTTCGGTGCCAGTCTTTGATTTCAACACTTAAGCAATGGAAGTGCTCTGTGTGACAAAGTTTTAAGGGTGTTTTCTCAACAAGCGCAAAACTTTAACAAATTCATTTTTCAACGGAAAGATATAAAATTGAAAAACTTGAAAATGCAAGCGATTTGGAATCTAACTTATCTTTCCATTTTTTGATCAATAAATTACCTATTGAGTTATAAGCGTTTTCGATCACGTGATCGCGCCTTTTTCTAACTTTCGTCGACTGGTTTTTCAGCTTTCGTTGGGAAATGCAATTCAAAACGCCATCTTTGACGGCTTGTTCTAAAAAATCTATGGCCTTTGCACAAAAAAAAAAAAAAAAAAAAAAAAAAAAAAAAAAAACCGGGAAAATGAGCGCGATTCGATAGTTTCTGAACAACAGCATTAACAAGTTTCATGCATTTCCGCGTAAAAGTAAATTAAAACTTATAACACAAAGTTGCCTCTTTTGATTTGAGAACACCCTTAAAGAGAATTTAATATGAGAAGGCTTAATAATGATATTTATAGCAACTTTTGTACTTAAAAAGATGTGTGACAGTTACGCTTGGGACTGTTTGTAAGGCCTTTTTTTTAAATAAAAATTTGGAAATTTTACGTTCACACCAGAAATTACTTTTACTTTATATAATCGAGAGAGATTTCGTGTTTGCTTAAAGTGGAATAATAATAATTAAAAAAAACTGGCAATTTTGAGCGAATCAAGGATACCAATTCCGTTAAATTATTAACCGCTTCCTTTCCCTAATAGCATGCATGGTCACACTGACGTCACAGTGACGTCAGTGTGAGTCACTTTGGTCACATCACATCTGTGACTAAAATGCCACCACTCAGTGACGTCACATTGTGACTGAGATGTGACTTTCTTAAAAATCTTTAGAAATTTATAAATATCCTTTAAAACATGTTATTTACTTTTAAAAACATGTTTCTAGCAATTTAAATATCGTCGCTTTTGTCACAGCTTCGTCACAATGTTAATGTCAAATTAGTCACAAATGACACATTTTTCACAAATTTGTCACATTGTGACCACTTTGTGAAACGTCAGAAAAGAGCTCTAAAACGGCCATAACGACTTCACATTTTATTCACTGTGACTTCACATCGACGTCACGTGACGTCACATCGACAATCGATGGTTACAAAAACACAATGTGACTTCACAACAACGTTGCAGTGACGTCACCATGCTTTACAGGTTATTTGTCAGTACGTCATACGGGCAACAAGTTTTTGCCAATGATATTTTTTTTTTGTAAATTTTGCATTATTTAATCCGAGCATTTTTCCTGATTCAATTAGAAAAAAATTCTGTTTTAAAAAACCGGTGAGAAAAGTAAAAGAGGTGAAAAAATAGGCATTATTTGAAAGTTTTTCGAAAATATTGATCAGTTAGCACGTTCGCTGCCGCTTACTTGAAGATGTGATGACAGTTAATGCCGCACTGTAGAAGTGGTCTTTTCCCAGAAGCCGATTTACTTTTAATAACAAAGAATCAGTGAAAGACTTTCCCGCGCCAGCGCGTGACTGGCTATTGGACATCACCCTACATCACGCGCTGGCGCTTCTGCGGCAGCGAACGTGTTAAGTGGTTAATAACAGTTATAAGAAAAATAAATTTATAATGCCGGAAAAATTATAAAATTTTAGCATTTGTATATTTGGAAGTTATATGTTTAAATGACTCCACTTAAAAAGTTTTTGCATTCTTGATACCTGCTTCTTCGATGGAAGCGGATGCAAACATTGATGTTATACTAAATCATTATTAATAAAACACTTAAAACTGTGTGTAGTTACTAAGTACCAGCGCAATAAGGTAAAAAATAATAATTTAGAAGAGCTTTGATTTTTTCACTTGAAAATTACACGTCATGGTAATTTTTTTTTTTTTTGAAAAATTTAATAATCAATAACAATTTTGAGGTTTTGCAGTTTTTCACTAGCAGGGCAAGTTTTTGACGGGCAAGCTTTTGCGTTTATGCAATACTGCAATCGCACCGGAAATATAGAAAAAAATCAGGATAAGGAAAAGGCAGTCTTCCAATTCCCCCCCCCCCCACCCGAAAAAAAAAGGAAAGTAAAATTTTATTAAATGTTTTTGTACAAATCGTAATTGATTTTAGGCGGGGTATAATGTATCCCAAAACCAACCAAGAGGTTAAAAAATCTATGAAATATGCTAAGATTTATCATTAATTTTAAAAGCAGTTTATCTGGACTCAGTAATATTTTATAGAATATATAATACAGGGTGGTCATAAAAAAACTTTGCCGATATCGGGAGCTCTAGCGGCCAGTCCGCTCAACCGATCGAGGTGAAATTTCAGATATAGCTATTCAGAGGTATGAGCTCGAGATTCTGTGAACGACAACAAAAAGGCGCTCACGGTTACGGTTATAGTTACAGAAACTCGAAAATTTCCAATGGCAACATCCATTTTTTTTCATCGCAAAATGCTCAGCGCATGCGAAAACTCTAAAGAGCGTTGGAACCGTACGTGTATCACAAGAAACGGACATGTTATGCACGCACAAAAAACCGTTCTGGGAATCCTCCCCCTCATAGAAAAAACTCGATTGGGGCGCAAGGAGGAAATTTGCATATAACGCAGAGTCAGTACACTAATCTTTGATTACAATACAGATCGGAGAAACTAAAACTTTTATTTTGATTAAACATTTTCCACATGGCACCCATGTGGAAACCACGTAAATTTAATTTCCAAAGGCCACATTGGCATCAAAAGTTTTCTAAAGAATATTTCGTTTTATTAGATGCGTCAAATGTAGCTTTTTCTTATTTACAAATAAAGTTGTTTTCAAATTCCGGTGAAAATCATTAACTTCAACACTTAAGCAAAGAAAGTGCTCTCTCTGTCCCGCAAAGGGTTACAGAGAATGTAATGTAAGTAGGCGCAATACTAATAGTAATGGCAGCTTTTGCAGTTAAGGCGCAACACTAGTCACAGAAAAAGACCCGGATGATAATGTAAAGTCTATGGGAGCTTTCTTTTCAAATATCTCGCTCAAATTTTAATATTTTTACAGGATTTTTTTGCATAGGATATCTGAGGACGATCTACAACAGGGCTAGTTTTTACTTTTTCAATTTTGGTTTCAGATTAAAAAAAAAAAAAAAATACTTTAAATTTCAAAACCGGTTTAAACCGGTTCTGAAATTCAAGTTATCATAATGTAAAAAAATATATAAGCAAAATCGGAAAAGTAAAAACTATGCCGGTTGTAGATCGTCTTCAGCTATCTATGCCAAAAAAAAAAAAAAAAAAAAAAAAAAAAATCGTGTAAAAATACAAAAATTTGAGCGAGATATTTGAAGAGAACGCTCCCATAGACTTTACATTATCATCCGGGTCTTTTTTAGTCACTATTGTGGAGCTTTAAAACGAAGTGTGTCAGTTTCCTTGATCAGTCGCACTGTTGATACCCTTCGGCACGTTTAGTAGTGTTTGTATGTTTAAAGACTTAATATATATGTATATATATATATATATATATACATCCGAAATTTTGTTTTCACACCAGAAATTGCTTTTAATTTATATATTTATGGAGAAAGATTTCATAATTGCTTAAAGTAGAATTTCTCCTTTTAGAATTTCCGATGTTAATTCTAGATTATTAAAATGGTAAAAAGAACAACCTGACAACCCTGAGGGAGTAGGAAGAGCAACCAATTCCGCTAAATTATTAATTGCATCCGCTTTCGCTAAAGAAGCAAGTATCAATAGAGGTGCTTTTCAATGGATATGTTTGCAACAATGGACCAATGTAGACTGTTACTTGGACTTTCTAGTTGCGGGGCAACTTAACATCCAGTATATCGAGGTACTGTGTTTTTCAATGTACTAGGAGACTTTTAGATATTTAAGCGTGGTTGGTGGGCACAGAAAAAAGAAATTTAGAAAATAAATACAAAAATAAATTATAGTTTAACTAAATATATAAAATTTATTACTACACATTTGACATCCAAATATATAAATAATAATACATAACATTTTTGCCGGTATTAATAATTTATTTATCTTGGATTTGTTGTTAAGCGTGTTTGACTTTCTTAGCCCACATTTAAAATTTATGAATTAGAATAAGCTTATAGAAAATTTAATAAATTGCGTGACAATAAAATCCGTTCGAATTCAACAAACAAATTTTTAACAAAATGACAAGGATGAATCAATTATAATATTAAGATTTCTTTTACATAATTAAAAATTTATTTTATGATATTCATTTAAAATTGTTCCTAAAGCTAAAATCGCTATTTTCTGACATATTTTAAAGATCATTTTCGTTTATAAATGCCCAATAGTTTGGATTATTCACTTACTCAAAGAAAACAAATATCTTTTTTTTTTTAATATTAAAATTGGTGTTTAAAAAAAGGGTACTACTAGGTTATCCCGTCTACCGAAAATCTATCGCCAAACTAGAAGATTAAATGCCAATAATGGATGATCGTGAATGTCGCATTCAGTGAAATTAAATGCGATACACGTTTTTAAAATGCCATTAAGTAATTTTTATTTAGACTCTTTATTTGTATTTTTATTACCATTCCACTAACTATTTGTTTCTTTTGTTATTTAAAATAAAAAATATGTCAATATGTATAGTTTGGCAATGAGTTTGGCGATTTGTATAATTTGGCGAATTTGGTCGACGGGATAACCTAGAAGTACCAAAAAAAGTTGTACGACGCGACGGCCCGGATAATATCAGCAGGATAAAAACGCATTCATTTTCTGACGCTTTTTATGTTTTTTATGAATGTTTTTTGGTCAATTATAAGTGATGTTGTGAATTTTGTGTTGTTATATTTCGTGAATTTAAAAAATAAAATTTTCTAGAACTATTTCCAGACGATAATTTTTGTACAATAAGTCTAATGCTATGCAAAAAGATCAGTGCAGATAAAAGGTTAAAGTTAATAGTACGTGAAAAATAGAAAGCTACTATACCTGTAATTAAAGACATTTACACGATATGATATGAAAAGGGATTTATTGACAGAAGCCGCCTATGATCTTCAAACTGAGCCGACCTTCATCCCGAACGAATACTGGAGGACTAATTCACTCAACTAACCTCAACGATCACACGATTTGGTCTGATACTTTGGATAAGCTCAACTGAATAAATCGGAGGTGAATATATGGTAGGGGAGAGTGGTATACCTTGGATATATGTGTACCTCGGACCCTATGCTAATTCTAGCTTTACTTGTTTAGATCATTAAACAAGAACATCTGTATATCAAATATTTGCCACCAAAGGTCTCATTTGTTTAGAAGCTCAATCAATTGTGCAATTTTTATAAAAGGAAATTCATCTTTCAAAAGTAAATTTTTCTCAGATATTTCTATGTTATTTTTATAATAAACATATCTAATTTTTTTAAAATGCGGGTTATGTATAATAAAGCAATCCTTTAGCTACTAACCATGTGCTTTAAATAATGTTAGGCCTAATCTTACATGATTTGTAGTTTTGATTTTAAGTGTCAAGTGGTGTACCTTAAACCTAATAAAAGTGTTGTACCTTGGGCATGGACAGGGTCCAAGGTACACTCAGAATTATCTAATGGATCTAAAAGGCAGCTCAAGAAGTTAACATTCGGTATGGAATCATCTAATTACAATCTTGGCTAAAAGTAAATATAATTACTAATATAAATAAGTTTTAATGTCTTTTGTAATAGTAAGTGTAATAGTAATTGTGTAATAGTAATTGTGTAAATAGTAAGTGTAATTGTTCTGAAGTTTTATGCTTATTTAGTCTATTTTTATTTGTCTATGCTTATTTGTCTTATTTTTAAAACCTAATAAACAATGAAATGTATCAAAAATTTATATATATCTAGCTTCTTGATTAATAATTTTTGATTTTATTCGCTGAAAACAAGTTTTTTTCCATTCATAAAAATGGGATCAAGGTACACCATTAGTGGTTTACCTCGGTCCTATTTTCATTTTATTTTTAATTCAAAATTTTTCATGGAAATTATTTGCATAAAAATTTCAGACAAATATATGTAGTGTATAACAATATAAAGTTTTATAAAATCTTTTCTTTTTTTTGTTTTGGTAATTGTTTTTGAAATTAAAAATTAAAAAATCAAAATAGGTCCGAGGCACATCACTTCCCCTACTGCAAAAAACGCTGCGCAGGAAATTATATTAGATTAATTTATAACGCGATTATTTAAATGATAAATGAATTATAACAGATTAAAATTTTCCAAGTAAGTAAAAACATTCTGGGAGAGGAAGCCAATACATCCCTGGTTCGAATCCTGACCAGGGCTTTTTTTCAACCTCTTGGAAAATTTACATGTGTTATAATTCATTTACCGATTCAATCGCGCTATAAATTAATCTAACTGCAAGTTTGACAGAGATTATTTGTTGAAATTTTTAATTTTATGTAAGTGAGATTAATGTTATACAAAGTTGAATCAAACAGTGGCTTTTATGCTCTGTGTTTTATGCGACCATTAGGATTTATTCCGAAAAAGGATTAATCGATTCGAAAAGTATATACGTAATGGATGTCATAAAGAAAAAAAAAACAATTCTTTCTAATCCAATAAAAGGTTTCTTTATGTAAAAGTGTTTTTCGATGAATTACTTTTATCTTCATTAACATTCCCATCTTCTGTCGTAAACATATCTTTTAAGATAAATGACACTGAAAAAAAATACTAGTACATGTTAGACCAATAACAGATTCTTAATATTCCCCCATCAAACCCTGACAAATAAATTCAACATCGAGTTTTCAGCCTATAATTTACTGAAATTCCTTGCTGAATTTTTTAATTTTATGTATATTTAAGTAAGACTTATGTTATACAAGTATGTTAAATAAGACTCAAATTATATCAAACAATAGCTTTTCTTAAAAATATACAGGACAGTTGCACCATAAAATTTAACTAATAAAAATGTATTTATTAAAATACAACACATTGCTCAGTGGTGCACAAAACAAGAATTTTAATATACATTTGTACAATTAAAATAAAATAAAACTATCAACGTTTCGCGCCGTCTTCAGGAAAATATGATAATGGATAAAGTTAATACGGCAACCGTATATTAACTTTATTGCCGTATTAACTTTGATGAGGCCAAAGTCATAGTTCCGTGCAATAACCCAGTTCAAGGTAAAATAAGAGAATCTATCGAAATCATTGCACGAGAAAATAAACCACGTAATGATAGTTTATCCTACAATATACCAAAAATATGGCATAACATCATAAAATCTTAGCATTTTTATTTCGTTGAAATATTTTAATTTTTACTCACGTGTAAGTGGCAACATTTTAAAACTTTTAATTCATTTCGATTTTAATTTATTAGAAGTATTATCTCGCGATCAAGAAGCAAACTTAGTCCTTCCATTACCATATTTTCCTGAAGACGCCCCCAGAAGACGGTGCGAAACGTTGATAGTTTTATTTTATTTTAATTTTACAAATGTATATTAAAATTCTTCTTTTCTGCACCACTGAGCAATGTGTTGTTTTTTAATAAATACATTCTTATTAGTAGCTTTTCTGTTCGTCTTTTCAGTAGCTTTTCTGTATCTATTAGGATTACTCCAAAAAAAAGTATTTATCGATACAAAAGATTAACGCATAATGCATTTCTTAAAAAACAGAACAATTCTTTCTGATCCAACAAATGGTTTCTTTATGTAAAAGTGTTATTCGGTGAATTACTATCGGTGTATTATCTTCATGAACGTCTCCATCTTCTGTCATAAACACATCTTTTGAGATAAATGACGCTGAAAAAAAATCATTTACTAGTGCATGTTAGATTATAAATAGATCCCATCAAACTCTTGAAAATAAATTCAACATCGAGTTTTCAGCCTATAATTTACTGAAACTCCTTGGTGATTTTTTTAATTTTGTGTATTTTTAAGTGAGACATATTATACAAAGTTGTATAAAACAACCACTTTTATGCTCTGTGTTTTATGCGTCCATTAGGATTAATCGATTCAAAAAGAAAATGCATAATAAATTTCATAAAAAAAGAACAAATTTTTCTAATCCAACAAACGATTTTTTTATGTAAAAGTGTTTTTCGGTGAAATACTTTTATCTTCATGAACATCTCAATCTTTTGTCATAAATACATCTTTAAAGATGAATAACCACGAGGAAAAAAAACAAGTCGGAAATTGCAAGTCAAGTACAGCAAATAAGGTGCGTTTATACTATAAAGAAGTATTAAAAATATTCAGATCTTGATGTAATAGTATACACTACAGTATTCGAAATCTTTTGTGTGTCCCTGTAAATACTGTCTGCTTTCTATTATAATGAAAGTAACTTGCAGTAAACCTCAACAAGGTATATCGATTTCATAAAACATGAAATAGTTTAATTTAATTGAAATGCACTATAAACAATGTTTCCCCTATACCATTATGTAATGATATACTATTGTGTGACCCTGTTAATTAATATCAAATATTCTTTGCACCACAGACTTTATAGAATGTATATTTCAGTATATTCTTCATAGATGCATACCAATTTTAGTATGTTCCAAAGAAAGTAACATCATTAAAATGAACTTGAAATTATTTTTTCTCATTGATCGTAATGTAACGGAATAATTTTGATTTTCCCTGTAGTTATACTATGCATCCGTTTTTCATAAAATTTCAAATGACTCGAAAAAATTGTGCAACAATTCACATGTTAAATTTCAAACGATTCGGCAGGGTAGATTTTGCTCTGTCAAATGCGGACAGACGGACGTACTGAACGACGACTGTAAATGTTTCGCACTTACATAAGTACGAACGTACCTAAAAAAGACAAATGGTTTTTGAAACTAGTAAAATATAATATAATCGCGAACGGAAATATACAATAACCTTTTCCGAATTACCCATGATTTCCAAAAAAATTCCTTTATTATTATAAACCTCAGACCCCCAGTATGTTTTAGGGATAAAAAAGCATTTATAAAATCAAAGTTAAGTTTCCTGCCACTGATTTTTGGAAAAGGATTCTTGTAGATTTTATTGCATATTAATCAATTCTTCTGATCTGGAATATGTTTTTAGGAAGCTATCGATTCTCAATGAATAATTTTCTCTTTCGAAATTAAATTTATACACGCAAGCTTAAATAAATCTCAAATCTTAATTATTCTTAATAAATCTCAACGCTCAAATCTTAATTTTAATGTTATTATTATTAATGCTATCAATTTATCGCGTTTGCATACAAATCATAATATTTGAACATGAACATGTTTACTTGAGAACGAATGACTTATAAAGCCGATATTACGGATTCAGAAAACTGATTTATGCACTTATAAATAGTGCTGAAAATCGTTTTTTGCAAATGAACGGCGCACAGTGGGGTATTTGTCAAATCTGGGCGGCCAAAATTATTTTTTTGTTTTAAACTAATTTAAACGGTTCAGAAACGTTTATGTAATAAATATTGTTTACTATTTTAAAAATAATTGATGTTTTACAACTCTGTACTGGTTTTATTGAACAAAATTAGTATTATAGAATAAATGATAATTATGATAAATAGCATTATTAGTGTGGTAAGGAGATGTATTATTGGAGTATTATTGACGGTGTAGTAGTAGTGAGGCATATAATAGATTTTGCCAGATAGTTTTGTTGTTTATGTTGCAAATTAATTGAATTGGAACTAATAAGCTCTGAAATATGGAAAGAGGAAGAGGTATCACTCTCAAATTTGCGATCCATCACTGCCCCATTTACATATAAGAATTAATGCTCATTTTTACTCTTAATTTAAATTTCCCAAAAATTCTTTCAAATAAATGAATAATCGTGTCACTATTAAATTGAGTTATTCTTAAGTATTGATTTATGCGCAAGTTTCGGTAATTTTAAGACTGATTTTCTGGATAACAATGAATTTCAGTTTGTTGTAGAAAACTGTAGCTCGGGTATACATTTTTTTTAAATATCGTCTTATAATTTCATATTGGTTCCTGGAAAGATTAGTTTCGACAAATAATGATAATGTTTAAAAAAAAGAGATATTTGTGTTTTCTTTTCTGTTTGCTGAGTTCTCAAATATGCTTTTTTATATTTGGATGATTGCTTTGGTGATTATGGTAATTCTTTTGACACATGGGCAACATCTATCTTATCTGAAATTTCTAATTTTAACTGAACGGCATGTGTAAGTACTTCCACATCTGTTGATCTCCTAAAACTTTCAAACATTCTCCGCTTTGTCCTATCATTGGATTCAGTGAAAGTTTTTGCTGTCGTCCCTGATCCATTTATTTTACTTGAAATTTCTACTGTACCTTCAAGCCAGTCCTTAATTATTTTTCATAAAAATATCTAGTTTGTGAAGGGTTGCGATCCATTTGCTCTTGAATTTACTCTTAAATTGGGAAAAATTGTGCTTGAAAATTTTAAATTCATCATCACCAAAAGTATCATTATTACGAATGTAATTTTCAAGAAAATTCAGTCTATCATTTACATTTGATGGTTTTGCTTTTGCATAATATTAAAAAATTAATTTCTAGTCATTACTTTGACATTCGAAGATTCCAAATTAAAATAAATACGAAATGTAGAAAAGGGAATGCATAATAAATATATACAATTTTGATAGATAACATTATTTTATCTCTTATATTTTTTTAAAATTTTGCAATCTTTAACTAATTTTTAACAAAAACTTATGTAAACTTGATACGACTTATTTTTTAGACAAAAAAAAGTTAACAACAAGCAATAAATTCCTTTCATTTTCTGAAAAGTGCTTTAAAAAGCTAAAAGCGAATGAATACATTATTTTAAAGCCATTTTTTTGCAAATTAATATAAATTCATTTCAATAAGATTGACTGAAAAGTAAACAAATATGATCACTTTCTAATAAATCATAACAATATTTTTCATTTTAAAATTTATATCATAAATATGAGTTAAATATCTGTACATAGTAATTTCGGATGCTTACTCAGAAATTTGAAAGTGCATATTTATATTGCCTTCATTTTCAAAAGCAGACGAATGCAGAACTGATTTAAACGAAAACACAAAATAAAGGGTGTATACTTATTGGTACAACAAGTAACTCTGCTTGGAAAAGCTTGGAAATATAACTAAACCCTTCGTGAAGTCAGAAATAAGGGACAAAAATAATAGAAAAATATACGTTATTTTTAATTTATTTTACGAATACGAAAACTATCTTTCTCTTAATTCAAAAATTAAAAAAATAATAATAGATACCTGCCTCGCCACTATCCATAACGATTAGATTTTAAATACTTTCAAAAATAAGGTTATTCATATTCCAAATTAGAAAGTAATAATGCACAACGATCTGACGCCGATGCGTTTAACGGAACACTCTAATTTCAACTGATAACAGGACGTCATCGTTTGCTTAAACAAGATAAAAATGGTATCACAGGATTCCCCAAAGACTCAGCTTCAAACTGTATCCCTCCATTCGATCGTGCATTGTACTTTATGAAATCGACTTTTGTCCAGCCAGATTCTTCAAATACCCCACAGTGCGGCGGTAAAAAGAAGGTTTGTTTTTATAAATATTTCTTTAATCAGTCTAATAATCAATCCTTTTGGAAAAAAAAAAACTTTAACCCTTAAATGAACATTGTATAATTTTCGATACCGTAAGTGTTCCCGATTTATTGGGGGTTTTATTCGCATATTCCGTATTCTCACCAGAAATTTAAAAGAGCAATTTTCACTCTACTTATTGACAGACCATTCGTAATTAAATAAAGAAAAATTTACTATTTAGATTTTTCTGGTATGAATTCTGATTCTTTGAATTGCGCATTTTTTGGAACGCATTCTATCCTATGCATTTAAGGGTTAAAATAATGTCTATTTCTTGCGTCTTTTTACAGATTTTTTATTCTTTTACTACCGGTTTTTGAAAACAGAAATTTTTACCTAACCGAATCAGAAAAATATTCGGAATAAATAATCCAAAATTTACAGTAAAGTTTCACTGGTGAGAATACTAAATCATGACTGGAATGTGTTATAAATACGTTATTGGAATATATCGTGATATGTCCGCACCACATACGGGCAAATCATGATTGGCAAAAATAGGTTAACCGTATGACGTAAAGCCAAATGAGGGAGCGGATAATTTTTTGCGGCCAAATTTCGGTCAAGCTTTATATGAATGATTATTTTTTCATATTTTATTCGCACCTCTATATTTTAAAACTAGGTTTTTAGTAAATTCCTTTGTAATGCAAAGTTTGTGCCACGTTGAGAATTCTGTAAAAAAGTCTGAGAAAAACCTGATTCCAAAATTATCCCGCCAGTCAGCTAATCAAATTCATCTGTAAATTATTGTCCGTATCATACTCAGTTGTTTTATGAGTTGCACAAATTTCATCGATAGATTCCAGAATTTTATTTCATCGATAGCTGAGATTCTAATTAAAATCAAGCAAAAATTCCATGTAGGCTCAATTTTTGAAATTCTCAGCAAACTTAACAGTGTTCTCGAATACGTAAAAAAGAAAAAAAAAATCTTTGTTTTTAAAGTTTTCACATTCAGTGAAATGTTGGCCGGTGCCAGTAAGCTTCTTCTGATAGCGAATCGTAGGTCTGCTTATGGCTCCTAACCTTTATTGAAAATTATATTATTCGAATTTTGAAATCATAGTGAACAAAAAAAAAAAAAAAAAAAAAAAAAATTCGGAAAATCTGCTTTACTTAACACTTCGGTTGTTCAGAATTTGTGAAAAAACATATCTACACTATCTATAATTTTCTACGACGGACTTCACAATACGGTGAAGTCCCCCTCTTGTTTACTTCGATTTGGATTGGTTGCTTGCGGCCATCGAGTTTCTAGTCTATTTCTAATTCTTTTTTGCAATCCTATCTACCATTCATAGTCTTTTTGTCAAGTAGTCGCATTTTGCACTACAGTTAGACTTTTTCTTACATTTTTTCCATGATGTGTTCGACATTTAATCATAAACAGGGTGTAGATTTTTTCTGCAAATGGATAGGTTCCCAAATTCGTAACCAGTTCACCTGTCAAAGTTCAATAAAAAATGTTTCTAAAAATGTGGTGCTAATCAAATATATTTGTGTAAGATATGTGTTGTATGCCTGAGAGGAGTATTTTGACTGTTAAGTTTTAACCCCTTTGAGATGGGCAATTTTTAAGGAATTTCTAATCTTTTATCACCGGTATTTTAAAGTAGAAGTTTTCACGAAATTGAATTGCAAAACGATCGGATTAAATAAGTTAAAATTTACAATAAAATTTTACTGGTGACAATAGTCAACAATTTTGAGAACCTTAAGGTTGTATTTCGATTCAAAAAGCTTGTTTTCCGATTTATTTTTTAATTCACTTTTGCTCTCAAACACATGAAACTCGCAAATTCTCTTATTTAGAAAGTGCACAAAGTGCCGTGAAGGTCAATTCTTTGATAAGTGCACAAAATATTGCAAAAAAGCAATCAAAAACGGCAAATTGAACCGATTTTTCCGAAGTGGGAGATCTGGGAACGAAAAAAAAATGGTCTTCCTGAGAAGTTAATTGCTTATAAATCAAATTTTAATGAAATGAGTGTAAAAAGACATCACACGGCACCTTATACGTCCCTTCAGAAACCCCCTCAGCAAATTTCTTGTTTCTACTTTTAAAAATGTGTCTGAAATTGTCTCGGAAAATTTCGAGCTGCTGAAGGTGGAAAAGCGTATTTTCGAATACACCCTTAAGCAGCACGTATACCTATGGCTCGTCCCCAAGGACTTAATATCGAAAATGTATTAGTGACTCGCTCCTCTAAATATAAAGAAAGAATTTTCAAAATATGCATGATTTTGGAAGAGAGTTTTGTATATTACTATTTATTTTTGTGTTACATTTTTGCTAGATAAAGAAACATTTGTCTTGTTCCATATATCCAGTTTTTTGCATAGAGGTGTATATATAATTTTATTTATATGCTACAAACGTTGATTGGTATTATACAAAATATATTTGAGCTTAAAAATCATTTTGAAGCATCATAATTCAAGTGAAAAAACATCTTTAAACAACCCACGCTCAACTAAATAACAGCTACAATTGCTTTGCGCAGCCGTGCATGTGGTCTGTAGAACTTTAGCACTCTGTGTAGCATAATAAATATTAATATATAATGAATATAGTGGTAAAATAAATATAATTATTATATATATAAAACTTCTCCGTGTATAACAACTCCGGGGTCAACCTATTCACGAGAAAAAGAAACTCATTCACCAATGAAATCGATCCATAGTCGTAATGGAGCGTTCTCATTGGTCAGATTTACAGAGGGAGCTGTTAAATGACGTCACTACATTTTACTTCGCTTGGAAATCTTTCCACGATTCAAAAAGTATATTTAATTAAAACTTTTTGTTAAAGGAAAGCGAAGGTTTCTTTTTAAATGCAATAGTGTTAAAATTTTTATATTCGGGTTGCTTTAATTTTTTTTTCTTTACAACCTTGAATGACTCTTGAGAATTTCAAATCTAACAAAAACATTGTGAAAAGTTACCTCCGATTTTAAAGGCAATCTATTTTCTGACCAATGAAACCGTTCCATAGTCGTAATGGAGCGTTCTCATTGGTCAGATTTACAGTGGGAGCTGTAAATGACGTTACTACATTTTACTTCGCTTTGAAATCTTTTCACGATTTCAAAAACAATATTTAATTAAAACTTTTTATTTAAGCAAACCGCGGGTGCGTTTTAAATTTCATTATAATCCCCACCCCCATCTACCAGATAGTTTTGCTATAGTTTTAAACGCAGATTTCTGTTGAAATTTTCTTTCTTTCTTTCTTTCTTTCTTTTTTCTTTTTTTTTGTTAGATTTTTTCCTTTTCAAGTTTAATCGCTGTATTTATCAAAATTGTTTTAGCCTAAAGTGGCTATGATTGACCACAGTTGTAATTTTTTACCATCTTTTAAAAATGCAGCACCTACTCCCCAAAGCTCTAATAATAATAATAATTTAAAATTGCAAACACGTGATTTTGACGGGCTGTCTTCTAGTTTAATGATAATAGACTATGTGCAATACATAAAAGTAGCCCTTGTTTGAAAATGCGTGCTGTAGACATAGTTCAATCACTATAAACATTATAAATCCTGATAAATGCCTTCTTAGACATCAAATGAAGCTTAATTAAAGAAATAACTGGGTGGAATCATATGGGAAATATGTGAGCATTAAGACCCGTTTTCTCGATAACTACCCAACCGATTTTCATGAAATTTGGAATCATATTCATTAGATTGTGCTCTATACCAGGCATATCAAATTCGTTGACTATCGCGGGCCAAATTTAACATTGTATACAGAGTCGCGGGCCACATTAAATAAAATGTTAATGGATTTTATTTTTTTCACACCGAATGAAACTAAACATCTAAATTAAAATACAATCTTGTAAAATAAATAAATATATAAATAATAAAATGAAAAACTGGAAAAATTTAAGTAAGTCACCGTAAAAATTTAAATAAGTTCTTAAGAAAAATAATAATAGTACAAAAATGCAATATGAAGTTTATTACATTGATCTTTACTTTTCTTCTTTTAATTTTGTGATTTATTCATTTTATAAAAGCCAGTCGTTGTAAAATTATTTGTATTGTAAATGCATTTTTTAAAAGTGAAACTTTATTCGGTCAAGCTTTTTAGAATCAAGTAAACAAATATAAATTATGCTGATTGTGCTAACAATATGAAGTGTATTTTTCTATTCTATGCCAATTGTACAGATTTTGGAAAAAATGTCAAGTTGGCAACATTGCTGCCACGACTAGCGAAAGTTTGTTTATACATGTTTATACAAAGTGTATTTTGTGCATCAATCATTAACTAAACCAAGCATAAGAAAAATGTCAAAATTCTTGGTGGGCCACAAATAAATAGCTGGCGGGCCACGTGTTTGACATGCCTGCTCTATACTTATGGTAGAGAGTATTTTCTGCGACTAAAATTAATGACAATTTTTCAAATATTTTCCAATTCTCAGAAATAAAAATCTATTTGAACTGCCTGCCACGTTTTAACTAAAATTATATTCTGCGACCAAATTTATTAAAATCTAAATCATACAAGTACTGTAGGAGCTAATGGGGGGATTTTAGCTGAAAAGCACAATTTTTCGGAGAGGTAAAATATTTGAACGCTTCTAACTTGTGTGAAGTAATCATACGAATTAAAGCATTGGCCTTGTAAGCGAAATATCTGGGTTCGATTCCCGCCCTGGGCAATTTTTCACTCAGTTGAAAATATTTAATTCGTATGATAACTTTACCAATCAGTTTGATTGTGTTAAAAAATGCGATTTATCTACGTATCCATCATTCTATGGAGTTTCTTTACCTGCGGTGTTTTCTGTTGAGCTGTCTAAATGACAGACCAGATGTTATGACCTACGTGATTATCTGGGCGAAAAAGTGCTCACCGGTTGACGTGCCCAGTTAGCTTAAACGGCAAAGCATTTGCCTTGTAATCCAAGTATCTGGGTTCAGTTCCCGGGCTGGGCAATTTTTCGCTCAGTTGGAAATATTTAATTCGAATGATAACTTTACCAATCAGTTCGATTGTGTTAAAAAATGCAATTGTGTGAAGTTCTTGTCCTATTTTACGTGAGTGATCAACAATTATTGTTTCTAGTGTACATGAAATATTTGTACTGCAATGATTGTTGTTGAATATCGAAGCCTAACATCTTATATGCCTGTATGCTCCATTTCTGAACCATGGCTGCTGTATTAACATATTTTTGGAGGGAAAAGTGAAAGAGGGGAAGGTATGGAGTGGAAAGCTGGCTTGGAGCTTATAGGGCAAGATTTGTGACAGTGGATGCAGGGGCGTGCGAAGAGAAAATTGCGCTCGCGCCAAAGTTAAAATTTGCCCCCTTCTCCCCATCCATTTTTTTCTTGTTAAAGGCCAAAAATGACGTTAGTAGTATAAATTTGGTGCCACCTAAATTTCCGTGCCCGAGGCGACAGCATCCTTCTCCCCCCCTCCCTTTCGCACCGCGCTGAGTGGATAAGACGTGATTACTGTTCTTTGGACTGGGGGGGGTCATTGTGATGTAGCCACGTGTCATCCACCAAGTGCCTGAAAATAAAAAATGTAGCGGGGCGGGGATTATAAATGGCATTTTTCAAAAAAGGAAAATTAACATATAGGAGAGTGTTTATAATCGGTGGGAGACTTACTTTTGGTACTTTACGGTAATTAACTTTTTTTTCTATCAATTACATCTGCAAAATTTCGAACAACCCTTTTTAGAAAGATAAGGAAACGGTGGTGCTTCAAGTATACTGATATTTCCAACAGTTTTGGAGTAATTTTCCATCTTATGCAAATATAAATGTAGCAAATAAAATCAGATCGATAAAGTCGTTTCGGGAAGCTTATAATCTTTTTTTTTCAAAGCAGAAAAATTGAATAACACAATCTATAAATATTTTCTGTTTTTTTTTTTTTTTTTTTTTTTGCTTTGATTATGTCAATTGTGTTGATTACATCCATTAGGCAAAAAATGCAAGTTAAAGGCCACACAGTACGAAATATTAAATATTTTTATTATGAATTAAAAAACCCTTTTTTAGATATTATTGTATAAATGTTAGTTATAAGTAATTTAATTCAAGAGAACTTTAAAAAGTAACAATGCTATTTCATAAAAAAATAAAAAGCTCTATTAAAAAAAGTTTTTCTTTGTATGCAGAATACATCGCAAAATGTTATTAAAAAATTAATAGATTCAAAAATTAAAACTGTCCCAGGCTTCAAAAACAAATCTTTTAAAGAAACAAGTGCTTTGTAAAGTGTTACTTAATGAAATAATTTTAACCTCCAAAAACTTATTCATTATTTGCTCTCTCGTATATGCTATCAGGCCTTAAATAATAGTTAAATATTGATTTATTTTCACTTTCTTTAGGATTTTCTACTCTTTTCTGTGGAACTTTTATTGAAATGCGCAAAAATTTCGTAAATACATAAAAGTCCTTAAAAGTTCTTACATTTTCCACTGTCATAAATGCATCATTCTTTTTCGGAATCACACAAAAAGGATTAATATATTCGGAAAGAAAGTTTGCCAGAAACAACTCTTACTAATGCAACAAGTGGTGATTCTTTGAAAAGGTTCTCTAGTGAATTGATTTTTATCTTCTCTAACTTATCCATCCATTCCACTCTCGTAAATGTTTTCTTCGATGTTAAATTATAAACATAAAATCGGTTTTTACGTTTTATCACTTAGTGAGCAATAGTTTTATTTTTTTCAAATTTATGTTGAGCCGTAATATTTGCTTTTAAACAGTTAGACATTAATAACAAGTTTGGAACATTTACATTTGAATAAACTTTCTGTTTCCTTTATTTTTCAGTTAACTGTAAAAGTCGCTACTTTAAAAGTTTCAATGGAATATATACGTTTATTAATTTTTGCAATATAAAATTTATAATTTGTTTAAACTCGGTTTTTACGTTTTATCACTTAGTGAGCAATATTTTTTTTCTCTCAAATTTATGACGAGCCGTAATATTTGTTTTTAAACAGTTAGACATTTGTAACAAGTTAAAAAAAATCCTTGCATTTTTATTTGAATAAACTTTCTGTTTCCTTTATTTTTCAGTTAACTGTAAAAGTCATCACTTTAAAATTTTAAATGGAATAAATACGTTCACTAATTTTTGCAATATAAAATTTATAATTTCTTTAAACTTTCTGGTGGAAAACGTTTGTTCCTTTTGTTTAAGTGATACAATGATGGAAATATTAACCCTTTGCACTCGCTAGGCCCTCTCGTTGAACACTAGTGTCTCGTGTAAATAGGTGCTGAAAATTCTCTGGGCACCAGTATTTTAAACTTAATCCGAAAGGGTTAATAATATTTACTTAATAATGAATGATACTTCATGCTACATAATGTGCTATTTCTAATCTCACAAGAGGTTTTCTTTAAAAGTGTTCTTCACAAAATTAGTTTTATCATCTCAATCTTCTTCCTCCTTTCTTTTTTTTTCCTAATTGATTTATGAGCCATCGATTTGTGATTAAGTAGAGTATTATGTTTCCTTATTGTTTTAGGAGCCATTTTAAGTAGTTTTTAAGGTTAATCTTACTACACTACCTCGATGTATTGATGTGCAAATTTGTTTTACTTTTGTGAGGTTAACTACGTCCGGTGTATGGAGTTGTATTGAATATTATTGTATTTTTGGAAATATTATGTTGAAATATTTTTGAGAATATGTAACACGCGTATGTTATAATAATCTGTGAAGGAATCGATATCTTTTAACTAATGTAATTTATTAACGCCTTTCGGGTCTGGTGTACTGCGAATAGTTCATTTCTTTTAATTGAGTGTTATTTTGTTTTAACAAATACATTTGTTACTTATTACATGGAGTAATGCCTGCGTGTCTCTTTGCATTTACCATATGGCTTCATTAACGTTTAGAAATTTAGTAATATTAATAATAATAAATATTTGCTTAATTCTTTTAGCTGAGTTTGCAACTCTTTTATTTTAAACATATATTTCACTCCTTAAATTTAAAATAAAAGGTATTTTCTTGAAACAATCATGTGTAATAAAGTGCAAAAAGTATTAGAAAGATGTAATGTCTGTCAAATCTTGCTGTAAAATAATATTTTGTAAACATCTCTAAAAACTCTTCCTTAGCCTATTGTCATATGAATATGAATTGAATAATACGCAAAACAGCAATATTTTCTATGTTTCAGACAATAAAATATTCGTTAAACTCTTATTAATCTATTTGGATAGCTAGTGTAATGTTAATAACGTAAAAATAATTTGTTCTAAAAATTGAAAAAAAATCGGACTCAAAAAGGTTAATAATCTTTACTTAATAATGAATTATGTTTCATGCTACATAATGTACTATTTCTAATCTTATAACTGGTTTTCTTTCAAAAGTTTTCCTTACAAAATTAGTTTTATTATCCCAATCCTTCCATGCCTTTCTTTTTTTCCCTAAATGATTTATAAGGCATTAATTTGTGATTAAGTAGAGTATTATGTTTCCTTTTGCTTTTAGGAGCCATTTTTATGCAATTTTTATGGTTAATCTTACTACTATAGCGATGTATTCATATCCCATTTTGTTTAACTTTTGAAAGGTTAATATTTTCGGTGCATGGAGTTGTATTGAATATTATTGTGTTTTTAGAAATATTATGCTGAAATATGTTTGAGAATATGTAACGTGCGTATATTGTAATCTGTGAAGTAATCGATATTATTTAATTTATTAACCCTTTCCGGTCTGGAGTACTTCTAATAAAATATGTCTTTTAATTAAGTATTATTTAGTTTTAACAAACATATTTGTTACTCTTTACATGTAGTAATGCCAGCTGCATTTAGTAATATTAATAATAATAAAAATTTGTTTAATTCTCTGCACTATTTGCAACTCTTTTATTTTAAACATATATTTCACTCTTTAAATTTAAAATAAATCTTACTTTCCTGAAAGAGTCATGTTTTACAAAGCGCAAAAATGTATTAGAAAGTTGTAATATGAGTTAAATCTTGTTCTAAATATCTCCAAAAATTCTTCCTTAGCCTATTGTCATATGAATATGAATTGAATAGTACGCAAAACAGCAATATTCGTTACATTTCAGACAATGAAATATTCGTTAAACTCTTAACCCTTTCCGGTCTATTATACCTAATTTTAATTTTAAACTTGCAAACGGCACCAATAATATTTTAGTATAATTTTGCTTTTACAATGGAAGCTTAAATAAAGGATTTCAAGATATTTAGAAAAAATTGTTTGGGAATTCCGGTGTCAGTCGATATTTTTTTATTTTACTAACGGATTTTGCCCGTGCCGGAAAGGGTTAATTAATCTATTTGAATAGCTAATGTAATATTAATAACGTAAAAGTATTTTTTTTTTCTAAAAATTGAATAAAAATCGGATCCGAAATAATGAATTATATTTCATGCTACATAATGTACTATTTCTAATCTCACAAGAGGTTTTCTTCACAAAATTAGTTTTATTATCTCAACTTTTTCCCTAAATGATTTATAAGGCAACAGTTTGTGATTAAGTAGAGTATTATGTTTCGTTATTGTTTTAGGAGCCATTTTTATGCAGTTTTTAGTGTTAGTCTTACCACTATAGCGATGTACAGTCAACTCTCGTTAATTTGAACTCATCGGGGCCACAAGAAATATTCGAATTATCCGAAGTTCGAATTATGGAAAGTATGAAATCAGAAGATGCTTAATACGGTACTATTACAAAGGAATTAATGCTATAGTGTTTTTTAAACTTATTTCGTCTGTTATCATCAGAATGTGACTTAATATTAAATTAGAATGTATAAATACATATACTAATTAAAAAATTAGAAAGTAGCACAATGGAGGAAAAATTTGAAGCGTGACTGATGGACAGATGGGGCACTTAGAAAGTGGATATCAAATGCATGGGATTGCATGTATACTCGTTCGGAACAATTTTCACAAAAAACAAAGAAAGTTATTCAAATGATCTGAAATCCGTGAGAAAGAAAGGAAAAACGAAAAATCGGAATTGTCGTTAGTTTGAATTAAACGATGTCAAGAGAAAATGAGTTCGAATTAATCAAAAAATGTTATTCTGCCATTGAAAATTTCGGGACTTTATGTTTAGTTCGAATTAAGCGAAGATTCGAATTATCCGATTTCGAGTTAACGAGAGTCGACTGTATTCATGTTCCAATTTGTTTTACCTCTGTGAGGTTAAATATATCCGGTGTATGGAGTTGTATTGAAAATTATTGTATTTTTATAAATATTATGTTGAAATATTTTTGAGAATATGTAATATGCGTATTAATAATCTGTGAACGAATCAACTGTGAACGAAACTTGGTAAATTAATGTTTAGTTATTGATCAAATCAAGTACCTCGAAGTTTCAAATTGAAAATAAATTTATTATTGATAATAAATATTCGATTATTCTAACTTATTAAGCGAAACTGTATGATAAATAACCGGATACGAAATCAATTAAATGAGAATCCTTTCTCTCTGATATCTTTAAATAGTTGTCATAAGATTTCATAATAATTTCCATAATAAATCAATGTTATTGGAACTTTATATATTTCAAGAGAGATAATGAATTAGTAGTCTCAAAATCAATGTGTTTTTGAAGCACATAGATCACTAGTAATGTTTTATTTAATTAAATATTTCGCAAACTGAACGATCCTCTTTTAGTTTGGGAAAATGGAAAAACGGAAAATAAGCAGATTATTCAAAATGTGTGCAGTTAATCATAAGAAATATCATAGTAATTAGTTATAAACATATAATGAATAGACTTTAGGTCAAACTGCTGTTGGAGGGCGGGATGGGGATGCTTAAAAGTTTCTACCCTGACCGAACTTTAAATTTATTTGAAATATAGGGCAGATTGGCGAACATGTGAACATGGTACACATGCGAACGTCGCAATTTTTCACTAGTTATTGTAGGTTTTTATATTTAAAAAAAATTACCAAACGATGACAGTACCTGTAGACACATAGTAAAATTTTTTCTAAGCTTTTTAACTTTTTGTTTGTCTTCAGTAGCTAAAACACTGTTTATAGATCTCAAAAGTAAAAAATCAGTTCCAACTAACTAAGCGAATAACTTTATTTATTTATTCATTTATATAAATATTATTGCTTTAACATATACTATGGATACTGAAAAAAAAAATTCTTCTAAAATTAGGAAATGTGAATGATTTGTAAATTTAAGTGTCTATGTGAAGGACTAGTGAACTGACTAAGTTGGGACAAATACAAACAGTTCATAAGTGCCCGAATAATCCTTGCTGATTCTGTTCCTTTCAGTTAACTTCATATAAAATAATGTCAGCTTCAATATCTAATTTTCCTGAAACAGAATACTTCTCGTCATTCAACACTTGATTTTGTATTCAAACTTCCACAAAAACATCTGTCAACAAGTGTATTAACCCCTAAACTGGCACTTTCTTTTCCGTTCAATAAATTTAAAATAACAGATTTTCACCACAATTTTTTAAATAAAATATTCGTAACATTTAGTCTTAACATTTCCGCCTTTAAATAGTATGAAATTATTTTAAAAAAAGTGTGGTGTCGAAAGCTTTAAATGATGAATTAAGCAAATTTGTCTTGTCCGAACGGCGTCCTGCCAAATCAGTTAAGGTGTTAAGAGCAACAGGCTGGTTTACGTTCAATTGGAATGTAAATAAATTTAATGTTTTCTAAAATGCAATAATGTTATGCAATATTTCACTAAACGTTTTAAAACAAGATTTTTTGTGCATTGCTAATACAAAAAGTATTACGTTAAACAATTTTGAAAATTTTTCTATTTCATTTCTACGAAACTTGTAATGTTATAGCTTACTTTTAATCCTAAAATAGCTATGTATTGTATGTGATGCTTTGAATGGAAAAAAGATATGAGTAATATCTTAAGAAATTGAAGTTTTAAAACTGATAACTACCATAAAATCCCGATTGTAAGCACCCCCCCCCCCCGCCCTTTCAAAAGCAAAAAAAAAATTAAATTTATGTCTGTATGGGTGTGGGAGGGTGGGAGTGTTATAATCGAGATTAATTTAAAAAACTCTTCTTTATCATTAATTTAGAAGTAAATAAGGCAAGTACAGGGGTGAGAATCTTTCGTATTTCGGCAGATTTCCGATAAATATTATCTAAATATTTTCGAGAGTAAACAAGTTAAATTTTGGGGACACGATTAGAGATTTTTTAAATACAGGGGCGAAAATGCAAATATGAACTGGCGTGATTGAATTTCACTAAAGATTAGTATCTTTTTTTGGTTTAAAGATTATTTTAGAAATTATGTTTTTAGATTTCCTACGTGGGAATGTGTTCACCGAGAGAGATACATTGTCCTTTAACATATAAAATTTCAGTAGGCTGTTTCGGCTGATTACTTAAAATTATAACTAACTTCCACTTGTTAGCGAAAAATAATTGAGTTTAGCCGAATAATTTTTTAGCCTATCGCAGGTTCATGAATTTTACTTAACCTTTAGTAAGATAATACTTGATTATGCTTGTAAGCAATATCAATTGTACTAGTATCGTGATTTTCAAAAATACATCATTGATATTATTCATAAATTTCATTGCGCTAGTCTTAATACATTTCCGTTTTAATTTTAAAGCATCTAAACTTTCCATGGGCCCCACCAGTGGCCGAGAGGTTCGGACCTCTCAACTGGTAGACGGCAGGTGCTGGGTTCGAACCCAATCGCGGCTGTCGGCCTAACCGTTCGGAGTTTTCGTGGTTTTCTTCGAACCTTGCGTAAATACGGGTTAGGTTCCCTTAGAAAGACCCCCACGAAGGGCATTCCCCCCTGGTCCTATATCCCTAGCGCAGATAATCGGACGTCAAAAATCAATCAATCAATCAATCTAAACTTTCCATGTTAATATTCACAAAATAAATAAATACTTATTAAAAAATAATATTTAAGCCAGATAGCGCAACGTATGGGCGCCAAAAATATTTTGTAAAAATTATTAGAATCTATTAATCTAAACCTCTTATCTCGAATGTAGGTTCTCTACGCGTTTATTTGGTATATCTCGTCTTAATTCTAAGTATTAGTCTTCAGAAAACATCCATTTGCACGAAACAATAACATTTAATGAATAAAAAGACCATAAATATTACATGAATTCTCTTTCTTTTCTTTACATCTCGATTCATAAATGCGTACAATCGTACGTTTCGTCTTAAGAAAAATCATAGAACAACAATAACAAAAATCAAAATAGAATACAAAAAAGGTCTTATAAGTTCACACAGCTTACAAATGTTTGTGCGCCAAGGAGTTTCAAAGTTGAGAGTCTGATACCACAACAGCATATAAGTGTTTAATGAAGTATATATTCTAATGAAATAGTCTAGTGATAATGTATGATTATATATAGTCTTGTTGCGTATTATTGCTGCTTCCATGGTTTAATTTAATCGTTTTTAATTTGCGCCTCGCGCAAACGATAATATTTTTTGTTTACATTTTTGAATTTGCTAGAACTTTTTTTAACGGAACATTTTTTGAATTGGAAAATGTAGTATGAATTTTATTAAGATCTTATATTGAAGAAAAAATAAGAAATGTGCACCGAAAGGTCATTTTTTGTGTTGTGAAAGTTAATATATGTGTTGTGTTTTATAAGTTTTCTTCTTGAATTTACTACAAAAATATGAAAATCCATCTACTTAAGATAAAGAATTAGCCTGCTATCCCCTATACATAATAATAGGTAAGCTTAATACATTCATTCTGTAGTTAAGACATTTAAATTTTTTAAAATGAATATTGATAATTTACATATCCATATAAATAACATTGAACATTTATTTTATTAGAAGGGATAGATTGAATAAGTCTAATGAAATGTAACGCATTAACCCGCTACGAAATGTAGAATCAAACTGGTATATTTATCGTTACCAAAATTCAAAGACTGATCGTGTAGAAAGTTTAATTTCCTATAAAAATGTTAGTGAAATTTCACAAGGAGATTAAAAATTCAGTTTAAACTGAAGTATCTGCCATTTTTTGAAGACTCTGTTGAATATTTAAAACGATTATTGCAGTAGATTGCACAGATTATTGAATTAATTGCATAGAATTGCTTGAATATTTGAAAGACTAGGACTAGTGAAGCATTGTGTAATGCAGGACTTTCTAAGCATTGCAATTGGCAAAATTTTCGACTTATTTCTTTTGATGGATTTGCATTTTGGGTTAGCTTTGCCTATATCTTCCTATATGGGACCCAAATTTTGAGAGGGGGGGGGAGAGCTTTATCTCAATATCTACTGCAGAAAATTTTCTCAAATTGCATATTCTAGCAAATATTGAAATACATTGCTGTTAATTAGTTTTGTGTTTATACCTTAAAAAATGTTCTTGTTGTGTTCTGTTTTCAGGAATTAAAGGATAGATATATGTCGGCAATATTAATGTATTAATTATTTGGTAATGGACTTGACACTATGTTAAATGGTCGATGTAATTAAGAAAGTACGCAATTTTTGAACTTATTTTGACAAAGGGGAAAGTGCGCAAATATGAACCACTTTTTATTGAAGTAATTTTTTGATTATTTTCAAATGCTCTTTTTTTAACCAAAAATTTACCAGTTGTAGATCTATTTCCTGACTACAAAATTCTGGTGTCAAAATTGTTAAAAAGTTAGTTCAACTTTACAAATTTTTTTGGTGTGGTGTGTCATTTGCAGGTTTCAGTAAAAGTGGTTCTTGATATGGTAAACACTAGGTCGCTAACATGTAATCCAGTGCCATATTCGGCACTCACACCAAAAATGTAAAAAATTAAGATAAAAATAAATTTAAATGAATATTTCAGGTTATTAAATTAAAACGGCACACCTTTCATATAAATGAAATTTATCAGCTCAAATATTTAAACATAAAAAGTATTTTTCTCAAATATAAAATAAAGCTGGTGCAAAAAATCATAAAAAATGCCTAATTTAAGATTAGTCTATAAATAGATATAATAATATATCTATTTAATAGATATAATAATAATAGGGTATATAAATAATTCAGAAAAAGCCAAGTATCTGGGTCCGATTCCCAGCCTGGGCAATTTTTCGCTCAGTAAGAAATATTTAATTCGTATGATAACTTTAACAATCAGTTAAAAATGCAATTTATTTACGTATCCATCGTTCTATCGAGATCCTTTACCTGCGGTGTATTCTGTTGAGCTGTCTCAATGACAGACCAGATGTTATGACCTACAAGTTTATCTGAGTGAAAAATGCTCAGCGGTTGTCGTGCCCGGTCAGTTTAAACGGTGAAGCATTGGCCTTGTAAACCAAGAATCTGGGTTCGATTCCCGCCTGGGCAATTTTTTGTTCAGTAGGAAATATTTATTTCGTATGATAGCTTTACCAATCAGTTTGATTGTGTTAAAAATGCAATTTATAAATATATAATCAGAAATATACAAATGACTAGTTATGAAGAAAATCATATAAATTAATAATTGAGATAAAAGTACCAAAAAAGAAAGATAAAAGAAAGTTGAAAGCATGGCGTCAGAGTGAGTATGAGTCAGTTTTCCTTTCCCCATAAACCTCATAAGAACACCAAATACACTTGATACATCTAGCCCACTTTTCTCCTATGCAATAATCAGAGAATTTTTGTACACAAAAGGGACATTTAACGTCTTCTTCTGTTTCACTGAACGATTCTAGGTCCGTGCTCGAGAACATTCCACGATTTTCTAATGCTAGAATTTGCTGGAATCCATTTGAAAAACATAGAACATCTTTTAATGCATCTCCATACCTATAAGGATTATAAGGAAGGTTACCATGGGAGAGGGGCGTTTTTTCGCCAAGTTTATCGCCAAAAGTTACGCTAACTTGGCGATATATCTAATATTTCACAGATTTCCAATGTAATCCAATAGGGTTTACTTGCTTGCAGAAAATCAATAAATTGAGATATTTTAATGCAACGAAAATTAATATTAGTTTATGAATACAGCTTAATTGAACTACTTACATTGATTTAGAGCACAAACACTAACTATTTACAAAATAAGAAAATATAAAGTCTATTTTTTACCGAATAACTTCTCTATTATTTAACAGAATCTCTGGGGATTTTTATATCTGTAATTTTACATGTGACTAAATACAGGGTGTCCCAGAAATAATAGGAAACTTTAACGGGAGGTAGAGGTCATCACAAGGATTCAGATTTACATAGCAACCCTTAGTCGGAAACACTTTTCTGGAGGAGTAGTGACGACACAAAACACATGAAAGAAAGGAAACGAACAGAGAGAGAAAACATGTTTATTATTCTTAGCGCTGTAAAAAAACCGGGATAACACTGGAAAATTCTGAGGAACTAGTTGTATGCATCGTTGCAGCTGCTGAGTAAGTTTAGGACATTCCTGGTGTTTTCTGTAAAACATTAGATCTTTCATGCACCGGAGATGCGCCTGCATGTATCAGGGGCCGGGGTAATAATTTCAAACACCTACTTTGATAACGATTGGTGTTTTTTTAATGTTCTTTTTCTTACTTTTCTGCTGTACTAGTGATAATAAAGGTATTTTCTCTTCTAATTCGTGTCCTATCCTTTTTTCGTTTTGTGGCATCACTACCACGCCAAGAAAGCGTTTCGAACCATGGATTGCTATACAAATCTGAACCCTTGTGATGTCCTCTACCTCCCCTTAAAGTTTGTTCTTACATTTCTGGGACACCCTGTATAATGGATTACCCATAGATTCTCTGTAATTTCACAGAAAATATTTTAGCATTGCAATGTAGAATATCGCTTGACAGGTTTTTGAATAGGTTAAAGAAATAGTAAACTCACAAGAAAATTAATAATAAATATTTATTTCTACGTAAGAATGCATTCTTTTATTTCTAATTAATCTTGAAATAATTTAAAAAAAATTTTTTATCATTTTTCTACTGATTACTTTTGGTATCAACCTCAGCCTCTGAAAAAAAAGCGATCAAATTTATCTATTTTATTTACAAATAATATTAAACAAACAACATTTTTCTTTACACAGGGATCATATTTCTTAATCTTCAACTATTTTTAGTATTTCTAGTATTTAATTTTTAGTATTTAATTTTATCTTCATTGTTTACTTTTTCTTCATTGTATTTGAATTATATTTTTGTTATAAATAAAACTCCTTTAGTATTTACCGTCTAATTTTCCAAAGAGAAAATAAATTAATTCAAGCTATTTCACTTCGAAATTGAAAAAGAGTATTTCTTATAAAAAATTTCTGAAGCTTTTTTTGATATGTTTATTTATTTTTTTTTACACTTACTAAATTTTACTTGTTATAAAACTCTACTATAGGGCCGGAAAACCTATTACGAAATAGCCAAAGGTATTGAGAACTTTCGGAGTTTCATAACTTTCAAGTAGAAAAAAAGTACTATATTCAAAGATATACTTTTAAAAATATCTTATGGGATTTAGAAAAACATAAATAAAGCTCTAAAATTAACGTTCAGTTTCGAAATATTTTTGAAATTTATTTGCTCACCGTAGATGTTAAATAATAATAGAAAAATGGATTTTTCATCTATATTTAGCATGCTTCGTTAATACAAAGAAAAGATTGTAAACAAGAATCAGTTTGGAACTTGTTACCTTTAAAGAATTTTTATTTTTACTCTTATATTTCATTACAGCATCATGCATAATAGTGTTAAGTAGGCCTGATCACACAGCTTTAGCATTCTCCTCCGTAATGTTAAGCCCATGGACATTTGATGCATTCGTATGTTTAAAATATCTCTTGGGGAATTTAATATTTGTAACTTCTTTTTTGCTGTGTATTCTTCTTAAAGTATGTTTCTTTTTCTTAGTTCTCGAAATATTTCTAAGCTTAATTTAATATTTTATGTGTTAAAATATGACGAATTATGAGTAAAAATTTAACACCCCATATAAAATAAAGTACATACTTTACAAAAATTTTGAAAAATAAGAAAAATATAAACATCTTTTAAGAAGTGTATATGTTACGGCCAAAACCCGAAATTGGCCGGCCAATTCCCGAACTGGCCAGATGCGATTGGCCAATTCGCGTACTGGCCAGATGTTATTGGCCAGTTCACGAAAAATATATAGGCACAATCCTTTCTAACATAGTTGAAAGTGTCTATGAATTCAAACAATCTAGCCATCTGCTTGTCCTTTCTTTAACTCGAATAAAAACTCTGGTTAACTTGTAATTGTTATCTTATTTGGTTTATCAATTAATTTCGGTATTAAAAGGGAATTGTGTACAAATTTTGGTTAATTTACTGGGATACACAAAAATATTTCGTTTCAATATAATCAATGAGAATCGTTTTTACTCTAAAGGGTAGCCTTAAATCCCCAGTTCGGATGTTGGCCAAAGCTTCCCGGTCAGTTCGCCAGCATTCGCCAGAATTGGCCAACCAAAACCCAAAGTACGCTATTCATTCCATGTATTTCGTGCTTTGGCCAGACAGCTTGGCAAGACTGGGTATTGGTCGACCAGTTCTAGAATTGGCCAGGCTCCGGGTTTTGGCCGTAACATATACAAAAAAAAAAGTTGAAAATATTAATTTTCCAAGGAGATATTTTACATATCAATTACATCAAATGCCCATGGACTTTTCATTAGAGAGAGGGAGTTAGGAAGTTGAATGACGAGCCCGCTTTAAAGCCTTCCTGGCGTCGTGTCTTAAAAAAAGGACACCTATTTTTAATTATACTGGCGCCAAGAATATTTAATAAAAAGTTTATTTTTATAACATACCTGAAAATAAGCAAGTACGTATTTTTTTAATAATTTCGTTTATAAATTCTGGTGAAGGAAATTTTTTCAAACAGCTTTACTCCGCGCCGGATAGGGTTAATGAAATATAGTGGAAGACCTCAGACCTATTTTGACTTTTTAATAAAAAAAAATGCCAAAACCAAAAAAAAAGATTTTATAAAACTTTATGATATTATACACTACATTTATTTGTCTTAAATTTTTATATAAATAATTTCCATGCAAAATTTTCAATTAATAATAAAATGAATAGGACCGAGTTACACCACTAGTGGTGCTCCTTGGCCCCATTATTAAGAATGAAAAAAAACTTGTCTTTAGCGAATAAAATCACCATTTATTAATCTAGAAGCAACATATATAACTTTTTGATACATTTCATTGTTTATTAGGTTTTAAGAATAAGAAATTCTAAATAGATAAAACTTTAGACGATCTACACTAACTATAATCACAAAAGACATTAAAACTTTTTTATTAGTAATTGCTGGAACGTCAGTGAAGGCTTACTTTGGAGAAACGAAATTTTTTGGTTTCTGTCCGTCTGCCAGTCAGTCTGTCTGTTCCGCGATAACTAACGCAAAAAACATCCGATTGGCAGGTATTTTATAGTAGTCGTTAAAAATTCAAGAAACATGGATATCAAATAACTCATGAAAATAACGCCATTGTCGAAACTTCAGTGAAGGCTTACTTTGAAGACACGAAATTTATTGTTTTTCATCTGTTAGTCTGTTCTTGTGTATGTTTGTCTGCCCCGCTATAACTGCTACAAAATGCAATCAAAACTTTTTTTTCGGAAATAAAATTGTAAAACTCTAGATTACTGAGTTTACACTTACAAAAGTTCCTGATACATTAGATTTAGGTGTTTGTGGTTGGCAGGTATGTAGAAGTATGAGGATAATGAAAAATATTTGTCCAAACTGTTACTTATGCTTATAAATCAAAATGTATAAGGAAATGCAAGATATACAATAACCATTAGCACAATTATTAGAATGTGGCAAATTTAAATTAAGTGAGGCTATTTCTTCAAATAATTCTTCAAATTCTATTTCTTCAAACTTCTTCAGGGGGGCTCCGTCCCCCTGAAGAAATCTACTATGTTATAATAAAAAAACAAAAATAATAGATCATGAAAATTTCAGAATATCCTAACATAACTAAATTTTTAATTTACCGCTTTTGAGGGCTGAAAACTTCTAATTCTTATTTTATTCTTATAAATAATTAAGTACTATGAAAATTTTAAATTAAAGTTTCCAAGAAGTTGAATATTACCCAAAGTGTGTTAAAAAAAATATATATAAGTGCAAAGCTGACGTTGAGGCTCCTGATCTGCAGATTTACTAGTTATACTTATTCTTAACCAAGATTGTAATTAAATAAGTCAATTTCAAGTGATCACTTCTTGAGCTGTCTTTGAGATGCATAAGGCAATACCTAGTGTACCTTGGACCCAGCTCAAGGTAATCATTTTTATTAGGTTTAAGGTACACCACTTGACACTTAAAAACAAAACTACCAATCATGATGTTAAGGTTTGGCCTAACTTTATTTAAAGCACATGGTGTAGTAGCTAGAGCATTGCTATATTATGCATAATCCTCATGAAAAATTATATATGTTTTAGTATAAAAATAACATAGAAATATCAAAGAAAAGTTTACTTTTGAAAAGCGAGTTTCCTTTTTAAAATATCGTACAATTAGTTGAGTTTCTAAATAAATGCCAAGAACTTAAATGAGATAAACTCTGGTGGCAAATATTTAATTTACGAATCTCTTTGTTTAATGATCTAAACAAGTAAAGCTAAAATTAGCATACGTCCGAGGTACACATATGTCCAGCGAACACCACTTTCCCCTAACTGTAAATAAATAACTCTACATATATTGATTTTGATATATCATCAATAGAATAAATGTGCCAGTAATAAAATAAATGTTTTTTGATTATGGCACCATTAAGAGAAAAACTCATTCATAACTCCATAAATGTGTAAACTTATTTTAGTAATTGATTAAACCAAGTTATTCAAATTTTCAGTACGACATTTTCAATTGATAACAAGCGTTATTATTTATTTTAATTTGTAATTAATTATGTGGGGAAACAAATGATAAATCACCGGATATGAAATCAATTAAACAAGATTCATACCTTAGTTATGGCTTTTAATGATTTTCATGGGATTTCGTAAGAATTTTCAAGATAAGTCAGAAATTGTTTGATTATGATTCATGATAACAATTACTATCAGCTCTGTGAATTAATTAACTTTAGAAATATTTATAGGTTTGCTGAGATTATTGTAATAGTTGAATTTGTTTACAGTTGGTTTTGAATTTACGTGATGAATTCAACATTTAGAAAATCAGAAGAGATGTGTAATTTTTCAATTCAGTGTTTCCAGTAACTTTCAATCAAAAAGAAAAAAAAAGCTACAGTTGAATTATTATTTTTAAGTCACTGGAATTTATGTCAATGATTAAAATGTCAGACGATTTTTAGACGCGTTCGTAATTATGTAAATACATAGCAACTATATTTGTCGTTCAGTCCGTCCGTCCACATATAATAACGCAAAAAACTACCCAGCCGAATCGTATGAAACTTAAAATATAATTATTACATAATTTTGTCGAGTCATTTCAAATTTTGTGAAAATTGGATGCATAGATCAATTACAGGGCCAATCAAAAATATTCCGTAAGATTAAGGTCAATGGGGAAAATTTTTTCAAATGCATTTTAATGGTGTTACACTCATTCGAATATAATAGAATACATGAACCTATGAAGTATATATATATTAAAGTATACATTCTGTACAATATGTGATGCAAAGAATATTTATTATTAAATTACAGGGCCACACAAAAATAGTTCACTACATAATGCTATACGGGAAAACATTGTTTGGGGCGTGTTTTAATTACATTAAAATATTTCACATTTTATGAATATGATATACGTTGCTGAGGTGTAATAAAAGTTTCTTCCTGTATATTTACAGGAACGCAAACAAGATTTCGACCACCTATACTACATCCAAAGTACTGTCTACTATAACAGCAAGATATGAATATTTTTAAAACTTCGTTATCGTACGAACGCACCTCCTTTGCTACGCTTCACGTGCAATTTCCAACTTGTTTTTAAATAAAACGATTTCTGAAGATCGAATAGGTTAAAATAAGATTTTATTTATTCAGTTATTTTTGATAAACAAAATTTAATCACAATATTGTCTTCATTATTGATTGAAATAAAAGATAACTTTAATTTCATTTAAAAAATAACAGGTAAATAAGAAATTAAATAATCATTATTTTTCTCCTTTTTTTCTCACAAAGATCATTGTTGATTATTTTGTTGTATATCAATCAATATATGCATATAATGCGAGGATAAAGAAAAAGAAAAACATGCATTGTTTTATAAACTTTAAGAATAAATAATTTCTTCCATTGAAATTTTTGAGAGAAGAAGCAGTATGCGTAATCCAGTCCACTCTGTTTACGGATATGCTGCAGCAGTTTTGGATTTATCAGCTTTTTTAGCATTAAATTTCTCCTATTCTTCTTCTTATTACTTTAAATTTATCTATACTTATGAAAGAACAATGAGAATACAATGTGTTCAAATTTACTATTAAAGTATTCAATTAAAGTTCATGTAAGTAAAGTTCATACCCTAGTAGCAAACCAATATTGGTACAACGTTGCACCAATATTTCATTTATTGGAAATATTGCCAATAAAACACCAATATTGGTTAAATATTGTCATTTCATTGTAAATATTTCCAACGAATTCCCTATATTGTACAAATGTTGGCTTTACATTGAAATATTTCCAATGAATTCGCAATATTGTACAAATGTTGGCGTTACATTGGAAATATTTCCAATGAAACTTCGATATTTAACCAATATTGGCATTTTATTGGCAATATTTCCAATGAAAGTCCAATACTGGCGTAATATTGGGTGAAAATATTGGCTAAATAACGGCGAAAAGTAAACAACCCCAATATGGGAGCAATATTTCATACCAGTATTTCACCAATGGGTCAATATTGCTCCAAGATGTAGCCAATATTGACCCAATATTGTTTGGGTCAATAATAAATTTTTAAAAAATTGCTTATTATATATTGGTGTCAATCAATTATTTTAACACTATCTCATAAGAAGCATATCGCTGATTTTTCCGGATGACCCAATATATGAGCATAAAAAACTACAAAATTTCGTGTGAAATGGAAAAACAATGTACGCAAAACCCATCTGATATTTTTAGTCATAAATTAGCTTTGTATTTAAACTGTTTACAGCCCAAAAGTTTTCCATTAAATAGTTTTGTGCTTACTCGACATTTATTTATCGTTGTACTGCAGCATGGATATTCTAAAGCATCATTTTTCATACTCAAAAACTTTTCTTTTTTTAACGGTAGTGATATTTATATTACACCTGCATTACATGAAAGTTTACCTTTTTAGATATGAGTGTAATATTTCAGAAAATTCATATTGCTATATAGCGACATACATATGCTTGATAAATTAAAAAAAATGTTATAAAAAGCTTCTAAATACAAAGCTAGTTTATAGTAAAAATGTCAGATGGATTTGGCGTACATTCTTCTGTTTCGTATTTGGAAAAAAAATGTAACAAGAAAATTTTTAACAGACGATTTCTGAACTGTTTTCTTCTATTAGGCTGTAGAAAGAATCCAATAACATTCAATTGGAAGAAAGTATCAAAGGGGAGGAATTCCATCTTATAAGCCCCGTCCAATGCAGATAAAAAATCTTAAAAGAAAAGAAATATCTTGAAATACACTCATAATCTGTCTTCAGATATTAAACGTTAATCAGTACAGTTTTCAGGCACATACACTTAGATATGCAAAAGAGTTTTTCTCGTCGTTGTTACATCCGGTGCAAATAATTTAGGAAAAAAATCAAAGGAATCATAAGGAAGTTCAATATATTTCACTTTTGTCATATAAAAAATGAAAAAAAAAGTCTCACATCATTTCTTTATTGTAAAAAATAGCTGTCATATGTTAACTTATTTCTGACAAATATGTAAAAAGTACAACTTTGATGCGTATAATATGCTTATCGCGTCTCGATCTGTTTTTTTTTTTTTTTAATGTTTACAAGAGCGAAAAATAATATCGCATCAAATCTGTTTTACATATTGTCAGTGAAGACGGGTGATGACGTTATGCAATAAATTTCAGTTTTAGTATTAAAAAAAATCTAATTTAACAAATGACAATAACTATTTAATAAATGACTTTTTTTCTGATTAAAATTTCAGATTTTTAAATAAATTCTATATTAAAAAAACTATACATATTTTCCTTATTTTTTGAACAAGACATGTTTATTATAGAAGAGGTTATGATAGAGTTCTATTATTTCCGTTTAATTGCATTTACTAAAAATAATCGCAATAAATTTTGTATTTGATTTATGCATTTTTAAAATAAGTGTGTAAGTGATATTGCTCTTTCTATTTATAGAACTAGCTACAGTACGAACGCTCCTCATTTGGCATGCTTGACGGTAGAATTTATAACTTGTTAGGTTTACAAGATTCTTTCTTGCCGTTGTTAAATCCGAAGCAAATAATCTACAAAAACATTAAAGTATTAATGAGAAAGATTGGTGTAGCATATAAAAATGAAAAAAAAAAAATGCAATTTTGCAAAATACAACAATTTTTTGTAAAATTATTTTTTCAATACTGAACTTTAAGACTTATTAATAAATTCTCTTGTAAAATAATAAGCTTTTACAATCAATTGGCTCAATATTAGATTGTTTCCGTTTTAGTGATAATCGCGCATTTCGTAATCGGTGGACTCGATAATAAGACCTTATTTTACTTTTGCTTTAAAAG
Organism: Maratus speculifer; assembly: GCA_964019185.1. Classification (NCBI taxonomy): domain Eukaryota; kingdom Metazoa; phylum Arthropoda; class Arachnida; order Araneae; family Salticidae; genus Maratus; species Maratus speculifer. Next base: position 93,797,746 of record OZ025302.1, read on the forward strand.
CCGATCTTTCATAAAACGTCTTTCTTTGGATTCGAATTTTTCCATATCTCATAACTTGCGTCAATTCATTTTGTAACTTTTTTATTTTATTCTTTATTAAGAACGACATTTCGAATTCCTATTTATAAAATTCTTCTAAATGTAAAGAATTTCATAAACAACAACAACAAAATGTGGATATCCATTGCCCAAAGCAAAATTTTTTTATGTTTCCCATTGAGTTAATAAAACTCAATAAAAACATCATTTTTATGATGATAAAAACGTGGCTTACGTAATAACAGAGTCATATATTACCTACGCCATGGATTAAACATTATTATTTCTGGATCAATCTTAATAAATAAATAAATAAATAAATCGATAAAATTAAATGTGGACACCATAATGTCCATTCTCGATCGAAAACAATAACCATTTACCAAATCGTTAAAAAGTCTCGGGTCGTTTCTCTATTATAAACAAGTTTGGAATTGCACGTGAAGTGTAACAAACGAGGTTCGTTCGTACGATAACGAAGTTTTAAAAATATTCATATCTTGCTGTTTTATTAGACAGTACTTCGGAATTCGGATACAGTATAGATACCGAAATATTTTTGTGTTCCTGTTTATATACAGGAAGTAACTTTTATTACACTTTAGCAGCGCATATCATATTCATAAAATGTGAAATAGCTTAATATAATTAAAACACGGCCCAAACAATGTTTCCCCGTATAGCATTCTGTAGTGGAATACTTATGTGTGTCCCTGTAATTTAATAATAAATGCTCTTTGCATCACACATTGTACAGAATGTATATTTTCGTATAGATGCTTCATAGGTTCATGTCAATTCTATTATATTTGAAAGAGTTTAACATCATTAAAATGTACTTGAAACTATATTTTCCTATTGACTGTAATGCAACGGATTGCTTTTGATTGTCCCTGTAATTGATCTATGCATCCAATTTTCATAAAATTTGAAATGACTCGACAAAATTATTTAATAATTATATATTTTAAATTTCAAACTATTAAAATGCATTTGATGCCTTTTCCCCCATTGAACCTAATGTAACTGAATACTTTTGATTATCTTTGTAACTCATCTATGCATCCGATTTTCATAAAATTAGAAAAGATTCAACAAAATTATCTAATAATTATATATTTTAAATTTCAAACGATTAAAATTTATTTGAAAAAAATTCCCCATTGACCGTAATGTAACGGAATATTTTTGATTGTCCTTGTAATTGATCTATGCATCCGGGGGGGAGGGAAGATGGGGAAGACCGTGTCATCTCGCGATGAGTTTGTTTATTAAACATCCCAGATATGCTGCATTTTTTTTAGTGAAGACCTTTTTGCTTCTGTCATTGCATTATATGATTTTAAAGAATATACACTGTAAACTAGTCGTTGGAGGACCACCGTAATACTTACCCATTATGGATATGCATAAAGTAAAATATGAAAATAAAATACGCGTGTAAACTATTTACAAAATGTATCGGAAATCCAAAATAAAATGTAAACGTATATTTAAATATTTTTAACACACTATTAGTGAAATTCTGATGAACAAATTTCGACAAATTATATAAAACGTCAAATTTCTCAAGCAGTATCATATTGCGTAAAAGAAACATCCTTATAACTCCAAAAATAATAATCATATTAACTAACAAGTTACTGCGGTAGATTAAGCGTCTCATTTTCAATTAAAATATATCTTTGAATTGAAATTTTGAGGAAATACAGGGTCATGAAAAATCGAAGAATGTAAAAAATAAGATTAGAAATATCTCAGCAACTAATAATCCGATCGACTTCGTACTTTATGCAAAATTTGTGTTATTTTATTGTCTTTCACGTCTTTTCCTTAAAATAAAAAATTTCGAAAATTTTTATATTCCTTTCATCAGAACGAATTTTTCGAGAGTTCGAAAAAAATAGTTCCGGATAATCGAGGTTATTGATAATAAATAGGCTTCGTCCCATTCTTACATACTAAGCAAATACAAAGTTTCAAGTCTCTATCTCAATCTGTTCGGGAGATAGAGCGGTTACAGACAGACAGACAGACGGACGGACGGTTTTTTTTTTTTTTCTAAAAATATGTTTTTCGGAATCTCCAGTATCTGAAACATGTAAATCCGTCAAAAAATGTTTTTCGATTTTCAAAACGATTGCAAGATTTACCCTACACTACGTATGATGGGTAAGTAATAAAGTGTACATTTACGGTACTTTAGTGTGAATTGTCGAATAAACTTACGGAATGTCAATTTTTTTTACATAAGCGTGAACTTCCGTAATTTTTTGTGCTTTACGGACAAAACCCGTTAATGTAATGGAGCTAGTACAACTAAATGCAACGAGTATCTCTAATGCAAAAGTGTAATTGAATATGAAGCTTGACGAAGCTTGCATTTATTCTTCAATTAAGTCGGTCTCAAAAGCTATATTACACACATTGGCCTTGTCTAAAATGTGTCCATTATAGTACTCTCGATATCCCAAAAAATATAAATTCAGAAAAAATATCGACGATATTCAGTAATTTATTTATTTATTTTTTTATTTGTGCATCAAAATAAAGTAAAAAATGTTTTAGTTTGTTATTGACGAAATTATTTTGGCAAATATTTTTTGAATCTTATGTTCACCTTATGCGGCACGTATACTGGTCGTTCTCCCTCAAGGGGTCAGCATAATGTCGTATTATTATAGACATCCTGTAGGTATACAGAAATCTGGAACATTAGTCCGTTAGTTTCATTCGTTAGTTGTTGAGATGTATACAATTTAATGCAACAGTATCTCTTATGTAAAAATATAATTAAATATGAAGCTTGATGAAGCATGCATTTATTCTTCATTTAACCCTTTCGGGTCTGGCTTACAATTAATAGTGCATGTCTTTTGATGGAGTATTGTTTTGTTTTAAGAAATACTTCTGCTATTATTTACATGTAATAATGTTAGCATATACCTTGTGTCCCTGAAATGACTGATCGATTTTAAAGTTCAATAACTTGCAAACGGTGACAGCTATTTAAAAAAATTTTGCAGGAGTGTTATGTATGATGTCAGGAGTTTTTTTACCGTAACTTATTATTTTAGTTCGCATCTCAAACAATAGGTGGCGCTGACGGCGATTGAAGGCCAGGTGATCAGTGCTGAGTGAAGCGTCGACTTGGCCTTCAATCGCCGTCAGCGCCACCTATTGTTTGAGATGCGAACTGAAATAATAAGTTACGGTAAAAAAAACTCCTGACATTATACATAACCCTCCTGCAAAAAATTTTTAAATAGCTGTCACCGTTTGCAAGTTATTGAATTTTAAAATCCATAAGTCATTTTTGGGACACCCGGTATGTTTAGGCATTTAGCAACTATAGCAATTATCATTATTTGTTTAATTGTCTTTGCGCCGTTTGCGATTTTTTTATTTTAAACCTATATTTCACTCTTTAAATTTTAAATCAAAGTTACTTTCCGGAAAGAACCATATGTAATAAAGGGCAAAAAGTATTAGAAAGTTGTAATATAAGCCAAACCTTAAAGTAATGTCATATTTTCTAAACATCTCCAAAAAAATCTTCCTTAGCCTATTGTCATAATATAACAAAACATAAACAATCGTTAACCTTCAGACTACGAAATATTCGTTAAACACTAATTGATTTATTTGGACAGCTAGTGTTAATGTTATTAATGTTGAAGTAATTTTTTCTAAAAATTGAAAAAAAAATTCCGACCCGGAAGGGTTAAGTTGGTCTCAAAAGTTATGGTATACACATTGACATTGTCTAAAAAGTGTTTATTAGTGCTCTCGATATCCCAAAATCTAAACATACAGAAAAAAAATATTCAGAAACTTATTTTTTTTTTTTTCGTGTGTACATCAAAATAAAGTAAAAAATGTTTGGTTTTTGTTTGTTATACACGGGGAACTATCTTGGTAAATATTTTTACAGAACATTTTGAAGCGTCTATTTTTTAGTTTAATACTGGATCGTCGTGGATGTTTTTGCAAAACGCTAAAGGCATTTTAATCCGTATAATTTTTATAGGGACTAATGTAGCAAAAAATAGAAAATATATGTATTGTAAAAATTTTACTTAAAATGTATTTAAAAATTCTTTGATTTACAGCAGTCTGACAAAGTTGCAGAAAGATCATAAGAATTTTACATACTAGGGGATTTAACCCTAGCTTTCCGTATCATATAGGAAAACTATTTTTCTAGTTGTAATCTTTAAATTTTTTTTACATTTGACATATTGTTTAAATTGCCTTGTATCAATACCAAAAATATTTTAAAAATTAAAAATATTATACAGTCGACTCTCATTAATTCGAAATCGGATAATTCGAATCTTCGCTTAATTCGAACTAAACATGAAGTCCCGAAATTTTCAATGATAGAATAACGTTACAAATTTTCATTAATTCGAACTCATTTTCTCTTGACTTCGTTTAATTCGAACTTTCGAGAATTCCGATTTCTCATTATTCTTTTCTTTCTCACGGATTTCAGATCATTTGAATAACTTTCTTTCTTTGATTTTTGTGAGAATTGTTCCGAACGAGTAGACATATAATCCAATGCATTGGATATCCACTTTCTTAGTGCCCCGTATGTCTTTCAGTGATGCTTCAAATTTTTCTTCCATTGTGCTTGTTTCTAATCTTTTAATTAGTTAATGTATTTCTGCATTCTAATTTAATATTATGTCATATTCTAATGATAACAGGCGAAATATATTTAAAAAAAAACACTATAATATTAATTCATTTGTAATAGTACCATATTAAGCATGTTTGCATTTCACACTTTCCATAATTCGAACATTTCTTGTGGCCCCGACGAGTTCGAATTAACGAGAGTCGACTGTATATGTGTTTAAGTAGAGGTTTGGAATCTATTAAATATTGTATAGTCTAAAAAAAAAAAAAAAAAAAAAAAACCTTGACACTTCCGATTTTAGACGTTTTGTTTAATATCTAGAAATATACATGAGGAATGACTCTGAAACTGCGGATGTATAGACAAAATAAAACAGGTCAATATATACGAACATTTCCCCCCAAAATCCAATAGGGAACTGTCAACAAATTGAAAAAGAACGAATATCTTTTGAATGACCCTGTCAAAACTAATGTAGCGAAAACATTCAAACGACAGATTATCAGATTATAATTAAGTGGCTTATGGTAATAAACTGAGTTCATTTTTATGTAGACAGCATGTATAATCATAGATAAATTAAGGTTTTTATAAAAACTGTCCCAAATTTTGCCAAGTTTTTTTCTTGTGATTTGCAGAGTACTTAATATAAGACAATGTTCTTTTCAGAAAATATAAGAAACAGCATTGTACATTACACCCTGTAATCAAAATTAAAAATTATTAATAATTGTATAAAAAATGTGCAGGTTTGCTAAATAAATTTTTACTGCGCATGCGTCATTTCTATGAAAATTTCATTTGCATATTGTATTAGCTAAATGTATAGAGCAACCTGTGTTAAAATTTCAAAATCATAGCTTGAAAATTCTGAAAATTATCGTCTAAAGAATAAGATCAAAATCCGATATTCCCAAAATGAAATAAAAATAAACAAAAAAATGAGGGGCTGTATCCATATTCCACTGATTAGTGTCTACACAGTTATTGCACGTACTACTATATTTGGATACAGCTCCTCATCTTTTTGCTTCATTTTGGTAATTATAGATTGGGCTTGTTGGTAGGCCTCCCCATCTAGCTCAAACTTTTGGGAATAATCGATTTTTATTTTATTCTATCTCCGATAATTTTAGAATTTTCAAGCTATGATTTTGAAATTTTAACAGAAGTTGCTCTATACAAGTAACTAACACAATATGCAAATGAAATTTAGATTTTTTGACGCATGCGCAGTGAAAATTTATATCGGTTTATTGAATTCCTGCAAAATAACTTTTTATTAATTACAAGTAAAGTTGCTTTCCAATTCCGGTGTCCGTCATCAATTTCAGAAATTAAGCAATGGATTTGCTCTGCGCCACAAAGGGTTAACAAAAACACTTATCTAAAGCTGTGACCTTGTTATTTTCTATGATGCAATTGCTTTCCAAAAATACAAATTTGAATCCTATAAACAAATTCAAGACCATGAGTTTAAAGTTGACTAAAAATGATCTTTCATGGAAGTTTACATTAACGAAAGTTCCCTGTATCTGAATGTTGGACCGAAAAATCTTCGTTCTTGTTTCTTAATAAAATATACTATTCATAAAGTAATTTAATAAAGAGTTGTAAATACATTGTATAATGCCTAAATGAAAAAAATTAAAAGCAACAAGTCGCAAACTATTCCTTGTTTAAAACAATTTTTTTATATTAACACAAATGAAGCATGATAAGATGAAAAATGTGTATCTCTGTTTTTGTTTAACATTTACGCTAGGCAAATATTTTTCGAAAATATTTTGAAGCTGCACTTTAATTCTAGATCGTCATTTATGTTTTTGTAAAACCCATAAGATATTTAAAAGGTATATCTTTGAATATAGTAGTTCTTTCTACTCGAAAGTTATGAAACCCCGAAAGTTCTTAATACCCTTGGCTATTTTGTAATAGATTTTCCGGCCCTATAATAGAATTTTACAACAAGGAAAATTTAGTAAGCATAAATAAAAATAATCATATCAAAAAAGCTTCAGATTTTTTTTTTTTTTTAAGGAATACTCTTTTTCAATTTCGAAGTGAATTAGCTTGAATGAATTTATTTTCTCTTTGGGATATATTTAACGCTTCGAGAGAGGATCTCTTAATGCCGATTACGTATAATCCTACATTATAATTGTCGAAAAAGTTAACAATTAATGTGACTAAATTTATTTTTCACATTAGAAAAAAATATAAAAATTTAATAAAACAAGTATTAAAACAAGAGTTAATTACAAAAATTAATTACTACAGAGCTAAAAAAATTAATACATTGACGTTTACTTTGATTTTACAGGTTTATTTTTTATAACCCCCTTTTTTTTTTCAAGTTACAAATAATGACAAATTTGCTCTCGCGAGTTTAATGGAGACTGAAAATGAACTCCCACGGATGTCTCCATTAAGGAAAATTCTCTGTATCCAAATGCTGGACCCAAAAATCTTCTTCCTTGCTTCTTAACTCTTTTGCCGCGGGATAAAAAGTATCCCACTTAATTTTAATCTCAAAATGCCATATTGACGTCAGAATTTTGGAACGAATATTTTAATTAATGAAGTAAATGAATAAAAACTGTTATCTATTTTAAAATTAATTTGTTTTTAAATTCTGGTGTCATTCAATCATTTCAGTATTTTAAGAATAAAAGTGCTTTGCCCCTCAAAGGCTTAATAAAGTATTCTATACATAAAGCAATTTAATAAAGAAGAGTAAATACCTAAATGAAAAGAAAAATATTTAAAAAAAGTAACAAGTCTTAAAGTATTCCCTGTTTACAACTTTTTTTTATTATTAACACAAATAATACACGATAGATATAGATGAAAAATCTGTTCCTATGTTTTTGTTTAACATTAACGGCGGGCAAATGTTTTTCGAAAATATTTTGAAGCTGAACTTTAATTCGAGATCTTCATTTATGTTTTTGTAAATCCCATGAGATATTTTAAAATATATATCATTGAATATAGTAGTTTTTTCTACTTGAAAGTTATAAAATTCCAAAAGTTCTTAATACCCTTCTCTAGTTTGTAATAGTTGTTCTGGCCCTATAACAAAATTTTACAACGAATAAAATTCGGCAAGTGTAAATAAAAGTAGTCACATAAAAAAAAAGCTTCAGAAATTTTTTATAAGAAATACTATTTTGCAATTTCGAAATGAATGAGCATGGATGAATTTTCTCTTTGGGATATACTTAAAGTTCAGAACGAGACAAAATTACACGGTAAATGTTAAAGGAGTTTTATTAATAACAAATATTATTTGAAATACAATGAAGAAAAAGAAAATTGATGAAATTAAGGGGGCTCAGGGGTAGAAAACTTTTTAAAAAATCGATTTTTTATGATCTAATTTGATTATTCATTTAATTCTTAACTCAATGCCAAAAAACGCATAAAAATATTCGCATTTCTAACGGAGTTATAAGCATTTATGTATCAACACTTTCCCGCATCCATATAATTTCAACTTTAAGTCGTACCAGCATATAACATCATTATCCAGATTATGAATATATATATTTTAGATAGTTTAATATTTTGACTATTTTTAATGGAAAAAAAAGTTGTATTTTTTAGGGTTTTTTTAAATTTTCAACTTTGAGAGATTTTTTAATACTATTTTTATTAAGTGAGCGAAAGATAGTGGTTAGTACAAATAAAATAATATTAAGATAATATTCCAATCCGCGTTGTGAGAGATTGAACTGGATATTACCCAAAAAAAAAATTTGTTTTCTTTTAAACTTATCAATAATTTAAATAAAGGAAAATCGCAATAGCTCAGATTCCACTTATTTAACGTTTAACTTAGCAAATTTAGGATTCTATTGGGTTACATAAAATTAATAAAGTAAAAGAATTCTGATCGTTAATATTAAAGGTTATTAATCTATTAACTCGCTGAAAATAAATAGAGTAAAAGAAATCATGAAAAAAACACAAATACATATATACACTCAAACATTTATTTTCAAAATATATAAATTGTAAATACAATTAACAAATAGTAAGATTCACCAATAAGGATATAATTTACTTACTACACTTAATTCTTTTGTTTTAAATTCAACTTAAATAATGGATATTATTAAATGCTCACAGCACAATCTTCAGGGCTGTTCGCCCCCAAAAAATATTCATTAGTTTTATTTTATTATTATTTTAATTAATTTTATCAATTAAAACTTAAATAGTGATTTTTTTTTATTAATGAAACACATATAACAAAATATTTTTTAAAATGGCCTTATCACTTGGAAGGATTATAAAAAAAATTCTCACCATAACCACGGCATCCAGCAGACTTGATAATCGTCTTAGATAGTCCTGTATGATTATTAAAATGTCTCTTGCCCATAAGCGCACCACTCATTAATGTAAATGTTAATCATTATTGTTCACAGAGTTATATCTTGTTGAAAATCCAAGCGAGCATCGAATAGGATTGCTATCCTGCACTTTTCACAAATCCCAAATTGAAGATAATCACACCAAGTCCGTTCAACAATAATAGGTTGCAGAGAGGCATAAATAATAATCTTGAAGAATGACTAATAGAGGAATCATAATCGTGCCTTATGAGAATCACGCAGAGTCAGTTTAAAAATGGAATATTGCAGATACATTGAAGATAATCACACCAAGTCCGTTCAACAATGGTAAGTTGCAGAGAGGCATAAATAATAATCTTGAAGAGTGACTAATAGAGGAATCATCATCGTGCCTTATGAGAATCACGCAGAGTCAGTTTATGAGAATCACGCAGAGTCAGTTTAAAAATGGAATATTGCAGATATGAATTAATAATAATTGTACATAGCATGTAATAGATGAATCATAATCTTGACTTAAGAGCATCATACAGAGGCAGTCTAAATGGAATGTCGCATTTCTACGCCTCCTCTTCCAAAAAAAATCTCATTTTTTCATATTTCGTCTATAATTCGTACCTCGTTCCAAAGTCCCTTTTTAAAGAAAAAATAAACACATTTTTTTTTCTTCCACTGATCTCCAGGTGACAGAAGACAAAACTGAGAGAAAGAGAAGTTTTTTCTTCCCTCTCCATCTCTCTGTCGGGATGACCCTTTCTCATTGGTTACTCAAAAAAAAAAAAAAAAAAAATCGTCCCTTGTAATCCTAAGCAGGTCATTGGTACCTTGTCCTTCGGGGAGGTATGTCTTTTTATTTTTTCCACCCCTTTTTTTCTTGTTTATTTGACTTATCCCTTCCATATGACCTCTCGTGATGCCGCCGCTTTTGTGTGTGACTTCCGACCACACGCGATGCTTGTCCCTTGGTTGTAAATAATTGTTGAAAGCCCCATAAATTCTGCACTTGTTCCTTCGATTTTTTATGTCAAAGGCTGGCGACAAACTATACTTTATAGTTTTATTGCCCCATTTTGTCTGTCTGGGAATTCATGGTGATAATCCCTCCAAGAATACACACGTGCATTATTATTATTATTATTATTATAAATAAATCTTGCAGTTTTTACTACAATTAGCTTTCAACTTTACCTAATAATTAAAAATATTATAATTATTATTCCTTGGTTATTGCTAAAATAAATTCAAAATTTTATTTCGATTTTTATATATCTATTTATATTTTTTAGATTGTGCTGTTCATTTTCTTTTTATACATATTTACTTAAGCAATGTCGTGACAATTTCGTCACTACAATTAAGTGATAGTTATATCCTTAATTCATAATCTAGATTATAATGTTACATGCATGCAAAAAAAAAAAAAAAAATAAGCCATTCCATCAAATAGTTTTTTTAAAATCTTGGTGTTAGTCGTCAAAAATCAAGTTTTAAGAAAACACGACTTAAAGTTGAAATTATATGGATGCAGCTATGTAAGTATTGATACATAAATGCTTATAACTCCGTTAAAATGCTAATATGTTTATGCGGTTTTTTACATTCAGTTAAGAGTTAATTAAATAATCAAACTAGAAAAAAATCGGTTTTTTGAAAAGTTTTCAACCCCTGAGCCCTCTTAAGTATCAAAGAAATACTAAAAATTTTTCAAGATTAAAAAGCGTAAAGAAAAACTGCTTGTTTATTATTATTTGTAAATAAAATACATGAATTTGATCTCTATTTTTTCAGAGGCCGAGTTTTATACCGAAAGTCAACAGCTAAAATTGTTAACGAAATTATAAAATTATTTGAAGAATAAATTTCTTTTATAAAAATACCTTCTTACGTAGAAATATGTTTTAATTATTAATTCTTTTGTAAGTGTACTATTTCATTAGACTGCTCAAACAACTTTCGAAGGCTATGCAGTAAAACCTCTTTAAAGCGACCATTGTTCCATTCCAATAAAAATAGGTCACTCCGGGAGGTGTTTTTTTATGGAGGTCATGTATAATTCTAGATTTTAATTTTTGAAAAAGGTAACAATTGATATTACTAAAATTTATTTTCCACATTTAAAAAATATATAAAAAATGAATCAAAGTAAGTATCAAAACAAAAGTTAATAACATAAATTAATTTCTACAGAGTTTAAATAATGAATACACCAATGTTTACTTTGATTTTACAGTTTTATTTTTTTATAACTTATTTTTCAATGTAATGACAGTTTAATTTATATACATAATATATATATTGATATACAGTTTCAAATAATGACAAATTAGCGATCACGAGTTTAATAAGGGCAAATATGAATTCTCATGGAAGTCTCCATTAACGGAAGTTCCCTGTATCCCTAGATGCTGGACATAAAAAAGCTTCTTTCTTGTTTCTTAATAAAATATTCTATTCACAAAGTAATTAATTAAACAGCAGTAAATACATTGTAAAATACCTAAATTAAAAAAAAGTATTCTTTAAGTCTCAAACTATTCCCTGTTTACAAAACGTTTTTTCTATTATTAATACAAATAAAGCATGTAAATGTAGATAAAAAATATATTTCTCTAATTTTGTTTAACATTTACCGTGGGTAAATATTTTTCGAAAATATTTTGAAGATGAATTTTAATTCTAGATCTTCATTTATGTTTTTGTAAATCCCATAAGATATTTTAAAGTTTTTACATTTCAATATAGTACCTTTTTTCTACTTGAAAGTTATAAAACTGTAAAAGTTCTTTATACCCTCTACTATTTAGTTATAGGTTTTTCCGGACCTGTAATAGAATTTTTCAACAAGTAAAATTCAGTAAGTGTAAATAAAAATAGACATATCTAAAAAGAGCTTCAAAATATTGTATAAGAAATACCCCTTTTCATTTTCGAAGTGAATTATCTTGAATGATTTTTTTTTTTTGGGATATACTTAAAGAACGAGACAAAATTAGACGAAATAAAGGAGTTTTATTTATAACAAACATATCAGTCAGATATATTTAAGAAAAATAAAACTAATGAAATTAAATATCGAGTAAATACTAAAAATAGTTCAAGATAAAAAAAAGATGAGCCCTGTGTAAAGAAAAATGTTTGTTTGTTTAATATTATTTGTAAATAAAATAAATAAATTCAATCTCTTTTTTTTTTTCAGAGGCAAACGCTGATACCAAAAGTAATCATTAGAAAATTACTAACAAAATTTAAAAATTATTTGAAGATTAAATTTCTTATTTATAAATACCTTATTACATAGAAGTAGGTTTTAATTATTTATAGTTTTGTAAGCATATTATATTTTTAGCCTCCTGAAAAACCTTTCGAATGATATACAGCGAAATCTCACTAAAGCGGCCATATTCCATTCAACTAAATATTGGTCATTCCGAGATGTGGTTTCTTATAGAAGGTCATGTATAAATCTAGTTTTTAATTGTTGATAAGGTTAATAATTAATGTTACTAAAATTTATTTTCCACATTAAAAAATCTAAAAAAAATTCAATCAAAACAAGTATCAAAACAAAAATTAATAATTACTACAAAGTTTAGAAAATTAATAAATTGACGATTAATTTGATTTTAGAGTTTTATTTATTATATCGTTTTTTTTCAATTTACAAATAATGATAAATTAGCGATCAGGGGATGGAGATTAAAAATTTTAATGCTGAATAAAAATGAACTCCCATGGAAGTGTAGATTATCGGAAGTTCATTGTATACAGATATTGGACACAAAAAACCTTTTTTCTTTTTTCTTAGCAAAATTTTCTTTTAACAATGTAAAAAGCATAAAGAGCAGTAAAAACATTGTAAACATAAATAATAATAATAAAATAAATTCTTTAAAAGTAACAAGTCTCAAAGTATTCCCTGTTTACAACCTTTATTATTATTAATAATACAATTGAAACACGATAAATAAATATAAAAAATCTGTTTCTCTGTTTTTTTTTCTTTTTTTTTAACGTTTATGGTAGGCAATTATTTTTCGAAAATATTTTGAAAATCTAGATATTTTGAATTCTAGATCTTCACTTATGTTTTTGTAAATCACATAAGATATTTTAAAATGTATATCTTTGAATATAATAGTTTTTTTCTACTTGAAAGTTATGAAACTCGAAAAGTTCTTTATACCTTTGACTATTTCGTAATAGGTTTTCCCACCCTATAATAGAATTTTATAACAAATAAAATTCAATAAGTGTAAATAAAAATAGACATATAAAAAAAAAACTTCCGAAATTTTTATAAGAAATACTCTTATTCAACTTCGAAGTGCAATAGCTTGAATGAATTTATTTTCTCTTTGGGATACACTTAAAGTTTTGAACAAGACAAAATTAGACGACAAATGTTAAAAGAGTCTTTTTTATAACAAAAACATAGTTCAGATGAAGAAAAGGAAGAAAAAGTAAAGTGATTAAATAAAATATCGAGTAAATACTAAAAATAGCTGCAGATTAAAAAAGATGAGCCCTGTGTTAAGAAAAATGCTTTTTGTTTATTATTATTAACAAATAAAACAAATAAGTTCGATCTCTTTTTTTTTTTTTTTTTTTTTTTTTTTTTTTTTTTATCAGAGACTAAGGATGAGACCAAAAAAAAAAAAAAAATCTGTAGAAAATTTTTAACTAAATTTCAAAATTATTTCAAGAGTAAATTTTTTATTTATAAATAAATTCTTACATAGAAGTAGGTTTTAATTATTATTAACAGGAGTCTTAAATGTTATAACTAGTTTTTTAAAACCAATGTTAACCATCGGAAAAAAATTTAAATGGGTCGTTTTCATATTTTATTTTCTTCAATATGGCTTAGCATCTGTAGACAAGAATTTCGAATATACCCATTCAAAATAATTTTTATGTAAAAATGAGACCTTGTTATCATCGATGATGCAATTTGTTTTTAAAAATATGAATTTTAACCCTTTAAACAAATTCAGGACCACGAGTTTAATGCGGACTAAAAATGAACTCCCTTGGAAGTATACATTAAAGGATGTTCCCTGTATCTAAATGCTAGAACCAAAAAAGCTTTGTTCTTGTTTCTTAATAAAATATTGTATTCATATTGTAATTTAATAAAGAACAGTAAATGAATCGTAAAATACTTAAATGAAAAAAAATAAAGGTAACAAGTGTCAAATTATTTAGTTTACAAACTTTTGTTTTATTATTAATACACAGAAAGCATGATAAATATTGATGAAAAATCTGTTTCTCTGTTTCAGTGTAACATTTACGGTAGGCAAATAGATTTCGAAAATATTTTGAAGCTGAACATTAATTATCGAACTTGTACGAACTTGTGAACTATGTTTTTGTAAATCCCACAAGGTATTTTAAAATGTATATCTTTGAATATAGTAGTTTTTTCTACTCGAAATTTATGAAACTCCAAAAGTTCTTAATAGTTTTGGCTATTTTGTAATAGATTTTCTGGCCCTATAATAGAATTTTACAACAAGTAAAATTCAGCAAGTGTAAATAAAAATAGACATATCGGAAACGATCTTCAAAAAATTTTTATTAGAAATATTCCTTTTCAATTTCGAAGTGAATTAGCTTGAATTAATTTATTTTCTCTTTGGGATATACTTAAAAGTTCAGAACGAGACAAAATTAGACGATAAATGTGAAAGAAGTTTTATTTATATCAAAAATATAGTTCAGATACAACTGGAAATGAAAATTGATGAAATTAAGTATCGAGGAAATACTAAAATTAGTTCAAGATTAGAAAAGACGACCCCTGTGTAAAAAAATGTTGTTTGTTTATTATTTGTATTAAATGATTTTTTTTCAAAGACCAAGACTGGTATCAAAAGTAATCAGTAAAAAAATACCTTCTTACATAGAAGTAAATTTTAATTATTAATACTTTTGTAAGTGTACTATTCCATTAGCCTGTTCAAAAATCTTTCGTATGATATACATTAAAACCTCCCTAAAACGACCATTTTCTGTTCCAACAAAACTTGGTCACGGAGGGAGGGTCTCTTAGTGGTGGCCATGTATAAATCTAAATTTTAATTGTTGAAAAAGGTAACAATTAGTGTTACTAAAATTTATTTTTCACATTGGGAAAAAATATAAAAATTTAATCAAAACAAGTATCAAAATAAAAGTTAATTACATAAATTAATTACTACAGAGTTAAAAAAAATTAATACATTGACATTTACTTTGATTTTACAGTTTTATTTTTCATAACCTTTTTTTTTTTCCGAATTACAAGTAATGACAAATCTGCGATCACGAGTTTAATGCAGACTAAGAATGAACTCCCATGGAAGTCTCCATTAACGGAAGTTCCCTGTATCCCTAGATGCTAGACATTAAAAAGCTTCTTTCTTGTTTCTTAATAAAATATTCTATTCACAAAGTAATTTATTAAAGAGTAGTAAATACACTGTAAATATCTAAAAAAAAATCTTTAAAGGTAACAAGTCTCAAACTATTCCCTGTTTACAAAACTTTTTTCTATTATTAATACAAATAAAACATGTAAATGTAGATAAAAAAGTATGTTTTGGTAAATTTGTTTAACATTTACCGTGGGTAAATATTTTTCGAAAATATTTTGAAGCTGAACTTTAATTCTAGATCTTTTTTTTTTTTTTTTTTTTTTCGTAAATCCCACATGGTATTTTAAAATGTATATCTTTGAATATAGTAGTTTTTCTAATCGATTGTTATGAAACTCCGAAAGTTCTTAATAGCCTTTGTTATTTCGTAATAAGTTTTTCCGGCCGGATAATAGAATAATACAAGTAAAATTCAGTAAGTGTAAATAAAAATATACATATAAAAAAGCTTCAGAAATTTTTATAAGAAATACTCTTTTTCATTTTCGAAGTAAATTAGTTTGAATGAATTTATTTTCTCTTTGGGATATACTTAAAGTTCAGAACGAGACAAAATTAGCCGGTAAATGTTAAAATAGTTTTATTTTTAATAAAAATATAGTTCAGATACAATGAAGAAAAAGAAAATTCATGAAATTAAATATAGAAAAAATACTAAAAATAGTTGAAGATTAAACAATATGAGCCCTGTGTAAAGAAAAATGCTGCTTGTTTAATGTTATGTGTAAATAAAACAGATTTTTTTTTCTCAGAGCTCGAGGTTGATACCAAAAGTAATCAGTAGAAAACTGATAAAAAAAAATTTTAAAATTATTTTAACACTAAATTTTGTATTTATAAATACCTTTTTACATAGAAGTAGGTTTTAACTATTAATAAGAGGATTCTTAAATGTTGTAACCAGTTGTTTTTATAACCGATGTTAACCATCGGAAATTTTTTCTAAATGCGACATTTTCATACATTTTTTAATACGACTTACTTTCCTTGGACTAAAAATTTCGAAGATACCGATTTTAAAAAAATAGTTATGTAAAGGTTATACAAATAGTACCTTGTTATCTTCGATGATGTATTTGATTTCTAAAAATATGAATTTTAACCCTTTTAATAAACACTCAACCACAAGTTTAATTTGGATTAAAAATGAATTCCCATTCAAGACTACATTAACGGAAGTTCCCTGTATCTAGATATTGATTTGCTAAACATGAAAAGCTTCTTTCTTAATAAAATATTCTATTCCTAAAGTAATTTAATAATGAAGAGTAAATACATTGTAAAATACCTACCCCCCCCCCTAAAAAAAACTTTAATGGTAACAAGCCGCAAACAAGCCCTGTTTGCAATTTTTTCTTTATATTAATACTAATGATACATGATAAATATATATGAAAAATATGTTTTTATTTTTTTTTATTATCTTTTAAGAAATCTTCACAGGCAAATGTTTTTCGAAAATATTTTGAAGTTGAACTTTAATTCTAGATATTCATTTATGTTTTTGTAAATCCCATGAGATATTTTAAAATGTATATCTTTGAATATAGTACTTTTTTCTACTTGAAAGTTATGAAACTTCGAAAGTTCTCAATATCCTTGGCTATTTCCTAATAGGTTTTCCGGCGCTATAATAGAATTTTATAGCAAATAAAATTCAGTAAATGTAAATAAATATGGAAATATGAAAATAAAGCCTTGGAAATTTTTATAAGAAATACCCTTTTTAATTTCAAAGTGAATTAGCTTGGATTAACTTATTTTTGCTTTGAGATATACTTAAAGTTTAGAACTAGACAAAATTAGACGATAAATGTTAAAGGAGTTTTATTTATTAAAAGAATATGGTTCAGATACAGCGAAGAAAAAGAAAATTGATGAAATTAAATATCTAGGTAATACTAAAAATAGTTCAAGACTAAAAATGATGAGCCCTGTGTAACGAAAAATGTTTGTTTGTTTGTTGTGATTTGTAAATAAAACAGCTCTTTTTTCAGAGACCAAGGCTGATACCATAAAGTAATCAGTAGAAAATTTTAAATTTATCTCAAGATTAAACTTTTTGATTACAAACATCTTCTTTCATAGAAGTAGGTTTTAATTATTAATACTTTTATAAGTGTACTATTTCATTAGCCTGTTTAAAAACCTTTCTAATGATATACTGAAAAACCTCCCTAAAACGAATATGTTCCATTCCAATAAACATTGGTCGGTCCCAGAGGTAATCTCTTAATGGTGATCATGTATAAATGTCGATTTTAATTGTTGAAAAGGTGACAATTAATGTTACTAAAATTTATTTTTCACATTAGAAGAAAATATAAAAATATAAGTATCAAAATAAAAGTTAATTACATAAATTAAATAGTACAGAGATTAAAAAATGAATACATAGACTTTTACTTTGATTTTGTTGTTTTATT
Source organism: Maratus speculifer (assembly GCA_964019185.1). NCBI lineage: Eukaryota > Metazoa > Arthropoda > Arachnida > Araneae > Salticidae > Maratus > Maratus speculifer. Next base: position 93,815,642 of record OZ025302.1, read on the forward strand.
TTTTAAAAACTTTTTTTTGAAGTTACAAATAATGACAAATTAGCGACCACGAGTTTAATGTGGACTAAAAATGAACTCCAGAGGAAATCTACATTAATAGGAGTTTCCTGTATTCCTAGATGCTGGATACAAAAAACTTCTTTCTTGTTTCTTAATAAGATATTGTATTCACAATGTAATTTATTAAACAGCAGTAAACACATTGTAAAATATCTAAATAAAAAAAATTAAAAGTAACAAGTTTCAAACTATTCCCTGTTTACAAAACTTATTTTCTAGTATTAATGCAAATAAAGTACGTAAATGTAGATGAAAAATGTGTTTCTGTATTTTTGTATAACATTCAAGATGGGCAATTTTTTTTCGAAAATATTTTGAAGCTGAACGTTAGTTCCAGATCTTCATTTATGTGTTTGTAAATCCCATAAGATATTTTAAAGTGCATGTCTTTGAATACAGTACTTTTTTCTTCTCGAAAGTTATGAAACTTCAAAAGTTCTTAATACCCTTGTCTATTTCGTAATAGGTTTTCCGGCCCTGTAATAGAATTTTACAATAAGCAAAATTCTGTAAATGTAAATAAAAATAGACATATAAATAAAAAATTTGAGAAATTTTATAAGAAAAAAACTTTTTTTTTAAATTTCGTAGTAAATGAGCTTGAATGAATTTATTTTCTTTTTAGGATATACTTAAAGTTGAGAACAAGAAAAAATTAGACGGTAAATGTTAAAGGAGTTTTGTTTATAAAACAAATATTGTTCAGATACAATGAAGAAAAAGAAAATTGATGAAATTAAATATCGAAGAAATACTAAGAAATGTTCAAGATAAAAAAAAAAAAAAAAGATGATAGCTCGGTAAAGAAAAATTCCGTTTGTTTATCATTATTTGTAAATAAAACAGATACGTTCGATCTCTCATTTTTTTTTTTTTTTTTTTTTTTTTTTTTTTTTTTTTTTTTATCAGAGACTAAGGTTGATACCAAAAGTAATCAGTAAGAAATTGATAACAAAATTTTAAAATTATTTCAAGATTAAATTTTGTATTTAAAAATACCTTCTTACATAGAAGTAGGTTTTAATTATTCATAACAGGAGTATTAAATATTGTAATCAGTTTTTTAAAAACGATGTTAACTATCGGAAAAGAATTTGAAATGGGTCGTTTTCATACATTTTCTTTAAAACGACTTACTTTCCTTGAACTAACAGTTTCAAACATACCGATTTAAATAAATACTTAAGTAAAGCTGAGGCCTTGTTATCTTCAATGATGCATTTGATGCAATGATGCATTTCTGAAAATACGAATTTTAACCCTTTTAATAAACAGTCGACCACAAGTTTAATTTGGATTATAAATGAACTCATATTGAAGACTACATTAAGAGAAGTTCCCTGTATCTAGATAGTGATATGCTAAACATAAACTTTCTTATTTCTTAATAAAATATTCTATTTCTAAAGTAATTTAATAAAGAGCAGTAAATACATCGTAAAGTACCTAAGTCCCGCCCCCCCCTGAAAAAACTTTTAAGGTAACAAGTCTCAAACTATTCCCTGTTTACAATTTTTTCTTTATATTAATAATAATGAAGCATTATAAATATATATAAAAAATCAGTTTTTCTTTTTTTTAATTAACATTTAAAAAATCTTCATAGGCAAATATTTTTCTAAAATTTTTTGAAGCTGAACTTTAATTCTAGATCGTCATTTATGTTTTTGTAAATCCCATGAGATATTTTAAAATGTATATCTTTGAATACAGTAGTTTTTTTCTACTTGGAAGTTATGAAACTCCGAAAGTTCTCAATACCCTTGTCTATTTCATCATAGTTTTTCCGGTCCTATAATAGAATATTACAACAAATAAAATTCAGTAAGTGTAAATAAATACAGAAATTTGAAAAGAAAAGCTCCGGAAATTTTTATAAGAAACACTCCTTTTCAATTTCAAAGTGAATTAGCTTGAATGAATTTATTTTCTTTTTGGGATATACTTAAAGTTCAGAACGACACAAAATTAGACGATAAATTTTAAAAGAGGTTTATATATAACAAAAATATTGTTGAGATACAATGAAGAAAAAAGGAAATTGGTGAAATTAAATATCTAGGAAATACTAAATATAGATCAAGATTAAAAAAGATGGGCCCTGTGTAAAGAAAAAGTCTGTTTGTTTAATATTATTTGTAAATAAAATACATAAATTTGATCTCTTTTTTTCAGATGCCGAGATTGATACCAAAAGTAATCAGTAGAAAATTATTAACAAAAATATTAAATTACATCAATATTAATTTTCTTATTTATAAATACCTTTTTATTTAGAAATAAATTTTAATTGTTAGTATTTTTGTGAGTGTACTATTTCATTAGCCTGTTCAAAAAGCTTTCGAACAACATCCGACATTACAATGTTAAAAATTTTTCTGTGAAATTTCAGAAAATGTATTGGTAATCTATTATCTTAAGTCTTACGTAGCCCCACCAGTGACTGAGAGGTTCTGACCTTCAAACTGGTAGATGGTAGGTGCTGGGTTCGGATCCAATCGCGACTGTTGGCCTAACCACTCGGAGTTTTCCGTGGTTTTCTTCGAATCTTGGATTTCATTGCGTAAATACGGGTTAGGTTCCCCTAGTAAGACCCCCCACGGAGGATACCCCACCCCTTAGGGCCTATATCCCACAGTGTAGATAATTGGCCGACAGAAATACAAACAAATAAATACAAAAGTCCTACGTAAAATTAAAGGGATTATAAAAACAGAGATTCTATTAAAGTAACGGAGCAGTTATTTGGTAAATTTACTGTAGACAATTAAAAACACACAAGACTCTGTAAATTAATTTATAATGATAATAATTGAATATAGTTTTCAAAATTAGTGAATAACTCAATTATCAGTAAGCTTCAAACAGTTCGAATTTTTTGAGTAAATTAGAACTTATGTATCACTTAATTTTTACGCAAATTATTTCTAGCTATCCTGGGGATTGAAGTCGAGAATTCTTGACAGTAGGAGAAAAAATTAATGACTAAGCTATAGGAACTGTTGCGACTCTGAACAAAGCATGCTTTTTCTTTCTTTCTTTCTAACCGATGACCAGACCCCTACATGCCGACTTATCGCAGCTTAACGGGTTAGATACCTGGTATCGGGACGGGTGACCGCCTAATTTCCCCATAGCAGCAATAAATCTGATTTCTTCGCTTCGCATATGCCACAATTTGTGCAGTACTTGCTTCTTGTTTGAGCATACTTTGTTTCGTCTGATACTTAATCTTACATTCTGTTACTTCAAATGGCTACTGAAGGTGGTTTTGTAATTTAGAAACTTGATCAGATGACGAGTCCTTCACCTGGCAAGGCACCTCCAGAGGTATAATTTTTTGATAATATATTATCAAATATGCCTTTCTAGCTCTGCGACAACACACAAGGATAAGTATAATTGGTATTAGATATCTTTCTTAAAAAGTGAATTAATCATAAAATAGAGAAGTTAATAATAAGGCAAGATGATCTTATCTTTTATGCATCTTGTTCTTCGGATGTTTCATCAGTCATGACCGCCATTTTGAAGATCGTTTGTTTATTCTTTATTCAGCTTTTATTAGCTGATTTATTAATTAAATTTATCTATCTGAAATTATAAATGATTTATTAGTGATCAACTTAATGAAATAATAGCCTCCACTCAATTTAAATGAATAATAATTATATCTTGTGAAAATACACAGCTGCTTTCAGCAGCGACGAAAAACGTATTACATTTCAACTGACGCAGAGAACACATGACAAACTAAAAACTAAAGAGTTTAAAAAAAGCTCTAAAATAGTTCTTTCCTTTCTGTTCATTTATTTTGTTTTTTCATCACGTGACTTTGCTGCAGTAAAACAATATATTCGTATAAATTGTCCTTGAAATAATCACTTGATTTCGTTGTTCAGTTTATTTCGAAATAGTGGAAAATTAATTTCTTTCTTTTTATGATACGCAAAATGAAATGTTTACGTCGTAAATAAATCTAATTCAATTTAAAGTAGATTGTTCTTTTCAGCTCAAGAGTGATTAGTTTATTTCAATATAATTCATAGGTAACTTGGAGGGCTTTGCACCCACGGATTTTACAGGCAACAGATGCCATTAGCGTGCATGACGGAATTTTAGCTGGCAAAGTGGCGAACCACTAAGATAAGTACCCGGGTCGACTATTTAGATTGCGTGTTTTGTTGATAATCTTTGTGGTTTATTGCACAATGTGTTAACTGTGTGATTTGCTGCCGCACAGCTGGTAGTCATCATACCAGACGAAATGGGGCTGGGTGTTTTGAGCCTAAACGGTGGTACTGTACTTAGCTGAATAAAGGGGCAATTTTGAGGTAAAAGAAAAGATCAGAGAATGGCCGAAAAGCTAAGTCGTACCGCAGAAGGGAAAATTTTGCATCGAAATGCAAGGCAAACGAGAGCGTTACAGAGGGAGACAAAATCCCGCCTTTCTACCGTACCCCACTGAGAAAAACTGGCTCCGTGGGCTGTCCCATTAGAATGGGTCCGGTAGCTCGTGCGGACAGAGTCCTATTACATCTAATATAGAGGTGAGCTGTGTTATGTTTGAGCTGACGCTTTGGTCATGGCATCAAAGGAAATAAGGATATGTTGTTGTGTTTGGTGGGTGAGGAGAAGAGATGGGGAAGAAACACTTTTTATTTGCTTCTACCCACAATTAGGCCAAATAAATGATCGTGATAGTGACAGCACATCGCGGAGAATGGGGGCCTGCAAACGACCCAAGTGACCATCCTTACTTCATTAGAACAATAGAAATATCTTTATCCATGATGACATAAAATGTCAAACATAAAGTTAAAAAAATATAAAATTGAAAAGGTAAAAAAAGTTACCTGTCAAGTCCTTGGCTGTTGATGACAAATAAATCCAGACAATAGGCACAAGAAATTATTATGCAAACAAAATTTGAAGAAAACTATTTTATTTCATGAAGAACTTGTTTACTTTTTTTTCATGAATAAATATTTCTTCACATATTTATATTATTTTTGACTCGTACATATTAATCTCTCTTTTCATAAAAAACCATTTCATAACATATGCTAATCACAACAATTGCTATCTCCAAGCAATAAAAATTCTTTGACATAATATATTTTAGATATCTCAACAGCATGTAATTATAAATTTTCTCATGACATAAAAGGAGAATATAATATTATTTCTTCTTGAAAAAGAGCAATTTTCATAGTATGAACTTTCAAAACAAAATATATTATACTTCATATTGCATAGATACAAACCAATATTTTCTTCATAACGCCCCGTGAGTAATCAAAAATTATATATATAAAATGGGCCAGATAACGAAAATAAAAGAAGAACTTTATGTAAATAAATATTTGCATCTCACGAAAAGAAAAGATTTTCACCTCTGCTTGTTTGTCAGAGGACTGGCATCACATAAAACAATTATTGAAGAAAATTTGAGCACCAATGATAGTTGCAGAAAAATTATTTTAACGAAGAGGTGATGAAAGATGAAATAGGTATTAAGTGGACTCATGATGACATACTACAACACTTATGATGCTTCCACAAGAACACCAACCAGAAGATCTATGGAGTGCCCTTATTTACGTTGAGTAATCCAAAAGAGAAGGCACATAAAACGAATACATTCAGGAATGCATTAAACCACTTCATTGCTCCTCGCCGCACTAAAAAATCAGCCTATTCTAAAACCATGGGGGGATCACAGCGGCATAGAACGGAGCCCGTATAAAACGGCTTCAAAGGGGCGCGCACATGGCCCGAAATTCCACCCAAAACCTGCAGTCATCGGACCGCATCCATCACAGCTGGTGTTTCGTAGCGCAACTGCCGCAGGTGGCCGCGAGCCCAGGGGAAAAAGAGAAAGGGTTATTGTAAATGCAAAATACGCCAATTTGGCAGAGAGCAAAAGAGGGGGTGAGGAAAAAAAAAGCCAAATTACAATATACAGTATGAAAAAATATGTAACTAATAAGAATAAAATTGATAAGCATCTTAAGCAGGGAGGCCAAAGCCGGTGGCCATGTACTTAACGGCTTGAAATACGTCACCTGTGGAATTTAATTTGATAGGTTAGGGGTGTGTCCGAATAAACGGAAGTTCCACCCAAAAGAAATAGCGAGAATGTTCTCGAACAAATTTTAAACCGGAAGGAATGATTTCAAACAGGATTTTACCGGCTTGGAACATTCGAAAGCTAAGTAAGAAAGAAAACATTACAGGCGACGATATGAAAATAAGCGAAATCGAAATAAAATTTAAATTGAGAACATTAATAAAAAAGAGGTAATAGGAAATAAAATGGCTAATAAAAATGAATTAAATTAAACATATGGGGGGTTATCGAGTAACCACCACATATTACCCAGAGTCCCCCAAAAGAAAATATTGGTGAGATGACAAAAATGACAATTTTTCATCGAGACAATATTTTCTAACACATGTACGAATATACTAAATAATTACACAAAATAAATGTATCAGAAATAGTTATAGGAATATAACTAACTGGTTTACATGATGTTCAAATACTAAAAGAAAAATACTTATTGTTATGATAGTAATCCTTATATGTTAACATGGAAGGTATACAAAATTTCTTCCAGAAGTATCTATCATATATATCAAAAAAAAATTTAAAGTCTATGTGCAGAACAACAGTCCATAACTTTGTAGAGTCTCTTGTTAGGCTGTGCAAAAAGCACCACAATAGTAGAATGCTTTAACATATGTCGCAATATGTGATTATACAATAATATGTATACTTATATTCTTGGCTATCAACAAAATGAAACATACTATAACTGTATATGAATCATACTATAACTATATATGGTTTCAAATAACACATGATAACTTGAATGAATTTGTAAGTTGAAAATTGAACAACCATAAAAATATATATATAAATGGTGCAGAGAGATTAGTTATGCTCTCATAAAAAAAAATTACTTATATCACCACATAGCCTTTTACGCTTTCAATAAATCATAAATGAATAAACTTTAGTATTATTCAATAACACATTTTTGCAGAAAATAAAAATAATAAGTTGCAAAAAGAATGGCAACAAAAGCATGATATTATTTTCCAATAAAAAAATCTTCAAAGTGAATATAATAATTTTCAAAGAGAGAATTTTTACACTCTCATAAAGGAATATTCTTAAACATTTTCAATATAAATTGACAATAATTGCATAAATACCTTTAATACTATACTTCATTCAAAATAAACATAAAACACAAGATGTTTAATATTCCGAAAAAGGAAGAAATTTATATGAATATGTCAACTTATATATGACTTGATAATGTCAACTTACAAAGAAAAATCAATTGTGTCAAAATTTCTATATAGAAGATATCTAGAACATATTTACTTGTAATTTTCAAACATTTTTAAAAAAATTAAGTAAGTGATCACTTTTGCATTTGTCATAAATCAAGATTTTGCTTTATATAAATATATATAATGACTCATTAAACATCTTTGGATCCAAAGTATAAATACTCAAAAGTATACAAATAAATATATTACTTATTGTGAGTCATTCACCTTCTATATTTCAATAAGAAGAGAAGAAATATTAGTATGAATAAGTTTATCATGCACTTTCTTTTTTTTTTTTTTATCAAAAGAGGTTAAATGTTAAAGCATGCATGCATTGTAAAGAGAAGACACAATAGGGGAAAATAATTTGATGAGTACTCATTTTTATGTTTACCTTATATCAATTACAATTTCACCTTTCTTATTAGAATGCACATTTGTCAAAAATAACTTTAAATAATGATATAGTATTATAACAAGAATATAACAAGACAAATTCTTTCTCCATTTTTTGCATCAACTATTGTAATTAAAGACTTTATAAGATTTAACAGTAGTAGAGTATGGCATCCATGAGATTATATGTATATATTGTAATAAATATGACTTATAGATAAATACAGTAAATAATAAAACTATTGAAAATCATACATACATCCCGAGGATGACCGTTGAGTTGTACCAGGGAGAAGAATACTTAAAAAAAATAATAACAGCTGCCTGCAGCTTGAAGAAGAAAAAAAAAAATTACATAGTAGTTCTTCTTACTGGAAAATCAGTGCGGCTAGCTTCGACCGATTATACTACAAAGCGATGGTCATCCTGAAAAAGTAAAAAGAGAGTTAGTCTATTTCTTATACAGTTTATGATTGCGAGGGCGAAGGTCATAACTTTTATATTGAGTGGACTTGTTTTTAGCACCAGAATGAGTGCCATCAGGAGGAGCTTGTGACAGTACTGATTTATTGGAACATGAAGATGTTTGCTGGCATTTAGAAGAAGAAAGAATTTGAGGAGAAGTATTACAAGCTGCATCAAGATTTGAAATTTGAATAGAAGAGTGTTGTCTCACAGGAGTGGAGGATGCATTATCAACAGCTGATTGCTCATGTGATGCACCTTTTGAAGAAACTGAAGGATGTTGCAGTGCTTCATTTCTCTTTTGAAGCTTCAAGATTCGATTAGTGTGAATCAACATTGGTGAAGCATGACTATTATTGGAATCTTGAATTTGAATGAGCACAGGAGAAATTATTTTCTTCACCACATATGGGCCTTGTATTTTCTTGTTAAACACATTGGGAAATTTTACGTAAACAATGTCATTAACATTGATGTTGGAAAACTTTAATTTTTCTCTGGATTTTTGGTACACCTTTTGTCTAGATGATTCGTTATTCTTGTAAGCTTGATAGTATATTTTTTCAATAATATCCATCAATTTATGAATTTCATATGCAGTATTGAGAATTTTCCATGAAACTTGAGATTTATAATTGGAATAAATGTCATTTATCTCTCTTCCAAAATGAAGAAGATTTGGAGAGAATTTTGTAGCTGGATGAGGTGTAGCGTTATATATGGATTGATGAATTTTTAGAGCAGTGGGTACATCACATCCTTGTGAAGCCATTGTGTTCACAGATGATTTTATTTGAGAATTGACTCGTTCGCTTAAACCGTTAGCTTGGGGATGGGCTACAGAACTATGCTCCAATTTAATGCCAAGCTTTTTGTTAAAATATGAAAACATATCACTCGTAAATTGAGAGCCATGATCAGTGAGAGTTAATTCGGGTTTTCCATGAGTGGAAATATAATGCAATAAGGCTTTTGTAACTGACTCAGCACTGATATTATTCAAGGCATATAATTCTAAATGACGAGAGAAATGGTCTATCATGGTCAACACATATTGACGATTTCTCAATGGGCCGAGTAAATCCATAGAGACCTTTTGATTGGGAGCTGTTGGGAGTGGTGCAGGTAGGTATGGAGCAGTGTTTTTTTTATGATTCTTATTTACTAAACAAATTTCACAAGAGTTGACATAATTAATGGTATCTGAAACAAGGGTTTTCCAGGTAAATCTTTTCTTTAAATTAACAATGGTTTTATGAATTCCAGTATGAGTAATATGAGCAATTCTTAAGGCCTTTGCTCGAAGTGATAGAGGTAAAACAGCTTTGTGTAGCTCGATATCTTCTGAAGAGAAATGACCATTATAGCAAAGTAACTCATTACTTGGATTAATATAGTAGCCATTTAAACTTTTAGATTTTTTGTTATTTTTAAGATCTTCATAAATTTGTTTAATTTTTGGGTCCTTCTGTTGTTCAGAGAAGATGGTGTGATCAAGAATTTCTAATAAAGGATCTTGGTTATTATCCTTAGTTAGAAGTGAAGAGTCACTTTGAAGATGACATGTGTGGTGGACTTTGTGAACTAAACCACATGGAAATTGAGAAATGTCATTATGTAAATCGTTTTGATTATCAACAATGGGTAGAGGTTCTTGTGAAGAAATAAGATCTGGATTATTATTGAGATCTTCAGTAGGAATGTGAGGAGTTCTACTTAGAAAATCTGCCAAGACATTTTCTTTGCCTGGAACATGTTGGAATGTGTACGAGTATTCAGACAGTTCTAACATCCAACGAGTAGTAATATCAGCAGGTGATGTAGCTTTTTTATAATTATTGAGAGGTTTTGCATCAGACAATAGAATAAAGGGTCGACCAAAGATATAGTATTTGAAAGCTGTTATGCCTTTGTAAATGGCATAAAGTTCCAATTTGATGGCAGGGTAGTGCCTTTCTGATTGAGATAGAGTTTTGGAATAATAGGAGATAGGTTTTAGTTCACCATCAAATTTCTGCATAAGAACAGCTGATATTGCTGTTTTTGAGGCATCTGTATTAACATAAAACGTTTCATTCCAGTTAGGGAGATTGAGCATAGGTTTTTGAAAAAATATGTTTTGTAATTTTTTAAATGCATTTTCCTGCTCAGCTTTCCAAGAAAATTTATTTTTAGGCTTGGTGACTTCGATGAGAGGAGCAATCAATTTAGAAAAATTAGGTATAATTGACCTATAAAATGAACACAAACCGATAAAACTCTTTGTTTGCCTCTTGGTTTTAGGCTTTGGAAAGGAGGTAATTTTTAAAATGTTACTTGTAATAGGAAGAATTTTATGATCTGTGAGTTGGAAACCCAAAAAGTTAATGCTTGTTTGCATGAATGCACATTTTTCAGGAGACAGAGTAATGTTATTAGCAATGAGAGTGTCTAACAGCTTTGTGAGTTTCATGGACATTTCTTCAAATGAATTAGCACCCACTACAATATCGTCTTGATATGCATAACAGGAGTCAATCTGAGATAATTGAATCACAGAGTCGATTAATTGTTGGAAAGTGCTGGCGGCCGTCTTCAGGCCAAATACTAGACGTAAATAGGTAAAAATTCCCCATGGAGTAGTAAAACTAAGTTTATCTTGCATATCTTTAGGTACAGCAATCTGCCAATATGCAGAGGGTAAGTCAAGAGTGGTATAATATTTAAATTTTGACAACTGGACCAATAGATTTTGAATTCTAGGAAGAGGATATGATGATGGGATTATAATCGAATTTAACAATCTTAAATCAAGAGCCAAACGATACTTTTGAGGCTTAGACATGTCAGTTCTCTTCTTTTTAACAAGAAGCATGGGACACGCCCAAGATGAATTTGACCTCTCAATAATACCAGCGTTCAACATTTGATTAATTTGGTCAAGAGCTTCTTGCTCGAGTGCTTGTGGTACAGGAAAAGGTAATGTTTTTACTGGATGAGAATTTAACATGGTAAACTGAGGATTGACCAGGTCAGTATGACCTAAAGTGTCAAGAGATTTCGAAAAGGCAAGCGCTTTACTACATAATAATTTTGTTAAAGCTTCCCTTTCATGAGGAGGTAAATGTTTAAGATCAAAGTCATTTGGAGATAATTCTTGAATACGTTTTCTCTTAATCTCTTCAGATGGCAAAATTAAAGTACAATATTCGTTTTCAAATTCTAAATCAAAAGAGTATTCTTCAATATCTTTTTCATCTACATTGATACATTCACCAATAATTGAATTTTTATTTAAATGAATATCGAGCTTTGATATATTCTGACATACAACCAAAAATAAATCATTTTGAATGGAAGATTTTGAGTGCAATGATTCATGTAATATAAGACCTTTATTTTTTAAATTTGGTTTGAAAACAAAATATTCAGATGGAGGATTGAGATACTTAACATGTAAATAAACAAACGAATTAGGAGGTATTACTTCTCTATTGAGTAATTGTACCATGTTGGAATTCACCAAGACTTTATTACCATAATTTAAATGAGTTTGCTTTTCACTAAAATAGTTATCATCATTAGTATTCTCAGATGAGAAATTCTTGCTAGGAATATTATTATCATTAGCAGACACATAATTCACCATATTAGCATAATCAGTTGGAAAATAATTAGAAGAATAAGTAAAATGACCATCAATATAAGGATTATGAAAATTCATAGTAGAATGAGCCATATTATTTGTAAACAAACCATTATTTTGAACATTATAATTATAAGGATAGGTTGTATAATTATTGAACAACTGTACACTTGAATTATCATAATTTGCACAAGTATTATCAATGTAAGTATCACTCACTAGATTATTTGACATAAATTCTTCATAATAAGGCATTTTGTGTGCATCGAGAGAATATGGTACATTTGAATTAATATAATTATATTCAGCATTCATAAAATAGCAAGTAGGAGATTCATTATAATTTTGAAAAGGAATGTGTCTGTCCTTAATTAGGATAGACCTAAAACTTGGAGAAATAGTAATAGAATGCTTGTTAATAAATTCAAAACCAAGTATGGCTTGAAAGTGAACATTTTGAATTCTTGTAAGGTAAAATAGATGATGAAAAAAGAATTTATCAATTTTAAATGCTATCTCTATGCATCCCTTTAAGAAGACCTTAGAATTTATGGTTGACACGGATACATTCCTGGATAAAAATTTGTAATGAAGCCTGGATTTAATGCTATTAAAGCATTCTTCATCCAAGAGAGACAAACTTGAGCCAGTATCTATTAATGTGGAGATTTCATTATGTTGAACGTTTATTAGAATGCATGGAAGAACATAAGAGTTGTTAAAAGAACTGCATATGACATGATTTTCTTGTATGTCATCGTTGATTTCAAAATTTTGTTTGGAAGGCAAAGAGTTATATGAACAAGAAGATTTGTTAAATTTTGATGTCATAGGAGAAGTTTGGACAGCTGTGGATGACACTAAAGTGACTGACGAGCGTTTGTCCAATTGTTGATGTTTGTTGTTGTTGTCAAAGTGTACTGACCCTGAATGAGAATTACGGGAGAGAAGGCGGTCAGTACAACCAGTCTCCCTTATTTGTTTAAATGATAAACGTTGTTATTTTCAGAAGAAGAAGAGGTGTGGCTTTTCTTTCTGTAAGGGTGAGACGAAACCTGAGTTGAAGAGTTTTGATTAGAATTACCAATAATGTTTTTGAATTTGTAGCATGAGTCCATACGATGATTAAATTTCCCACAGAACGCACACTGCACAACATCTCGTCTGTGATAAAAGGATGCAGAATTTTTTTTGTGAGAATATTTGTCAAAGGTTGGTTGATAAGGACGTTTCCGGTGAAAGTTTTGATGACGAAAATTATTGTTACGTTTATTTGTAGCCTCTTGTCTCGGTGGAGAAGGCGAAAATGTTCTAGGCCTTCTTTGAAAATTACGAGAAGTATGAGAATTGTCCTTTTGAGTTTGTAAAGGAGAGTAGTTGGTTTGAGAATTGTGATAAACTTTATCCTTCGTATGCTTTATAGGAGTTTTATGAAGAGTATTACTAGAATTATCGTGGACATTTTCAGAATCGATACAATGGGCTTGATTAAAATTTTCATAAGATTTTTTAGGGGGAGAGTCATAAATATTTTGAAGAAAAGTTGCTCGTTCAAGAGCTAAATCAAAAGTTGTAATATTTTCTTCTAAGAGTTTACGTTTGATTTGCTTAGGCAAAGCCTCAAGAAAATGAGTAAACTTTAATGAATTAAGAGCAGAAAGATCCAATTTTGGGTAAGCAAGTCGAAGTTGTTTATCCAACCGAAAAGCAAAATTTTTAACTGATTCATTTGAATCTAAGGTCAAGTTCTGTAAAGATTTTAGAGAAACAGATTTTTTTGTGGGTAAGAAATAGTCTATAAATGCCTTTCGAATTTCATTAAAATTAGAGTTCTTGAGCTGTGACTGAGTTTCAAGAAAGAAGAGTAAGGCGGTGCCCTCAAGTTTTGATTTAAAGAGAACAAAAAGTTCCTTGTCTGTAAAGTTATTTAGTTCCTGTAAGTCAGATAATTGATCGAAGAAAAATTCTACAGTCTGAGGGTTACCGTCGAAAGGTTGGATTGCAATATTTAGTTTGGCTTTTGGAGGCATGATGAAAAATTTAATATAAGAGCTCAATATATGACATGATAAATTTGGTTATTGACTGGTCTTGTGATGAATAATATATATATAAATTGACTCGTTATTTAAAATATTGATGACTTTCATATACGTCATAAACCATTTTTATATATTAAAAAAAAAAGAAAACGTATACTAACATATTAGTATCATATGAAGAATATAAGACCCAAATATTTTATGTAAATATTTATATATAATATGGCTCAAAACATAAATTATTATATGTATGACAAGAAGAATAATTTATCTTAGCATGAACAATAATTTTTACCAGTACCTCCGTTAAATAATGCATATATATATTAGTTGCAAAATATAGCAAGACAAGAAAAAAATATATAAGGAAAAATTATGTTATATATATATCATGGACTGCTCCAGAAAAATATTATTTCAGTATAGAATCAATATGTTGCAATTAATTACTGCACCACTCTCAATAAAATATAATTAATAATATTAATGTATGAAGAAAATAACTTGAAAAATAATGAAGAATTAACTGAAGATAATGACGACAATATGTATAAATATAACAAAAATACGATGGTGGCAAAGGAAAAATGGATGGTCATGGAATGTTGGACACGCTTTGGTCATGTGCACCAAAGAAATAAGTGTTATGTTTGAGCTGACGCTTTGGTCATGGCATCAAAGGAAATAAGGATATGTTGTTGTGTTTGGTGGGTGAGGAGAAGAGATGGGGAAGAAACACTTTTTATTTGCTTCTACCCACAATTAGGCCAAATAAATGATCGTGATAGTGACAGCACATCGCGGAGAATGGGGGCCTGCAAACGACCCAAGTGACCATCCTTACTTCATTAGAACAATAGAAATATCTTTATCCATGATGACATAAAATGTCAAACATAAAGTTAAAAAAATATAAAATTGAAAAGGTAAAAAAAGTTACCTGTCAAGTCCTTGGCTGTTGATGACAAATAAATCCAGACAATAGGCACAAGAAATTATTATGCAAACAAAATTTGAAGAAAACTATTTTATTTCATGAAGAACTTGTTTACTTTTTTTTCATGAATAAATATTTCTTCACATATTTATATTATTTTTGACTCGTACATATTAATCTCTCTTTTCATAAAAAACCATTTCATAACATATGCTAATCACAACAATTGCTATCTCCAAGCAATAAAAATTCTTTGACATAATATATTTTAGATATCTCAACAGCATGTAATTATAAATTTTCTCATGACATAAAAGGAGAATATAATATTATTTCTTCTTGAAAAAGAGCAATTTTCATAGTATGAACTTTCAAAACAAAATATATTATACTTCATATTGCATAGATACAAACCAATATTTTCTTCATAACGCCCCGTGAGTAATCAAAAATTATATATATAAAATGGGCCAGATAACGAAAATAAAAGAAGAACTTTATGTAAATAAATATTTGCATCTCACGAAAAGAAAAGATTTTCACCTCTGCTTGTTTGTCAGAGGACTGGCATCACATAAAACAATTATTGAAGAAAATTTGAGCACCAATGATAGTTGCAGAAAAATTATTTTAACGAAGAGGTGATGAAAGATGAAATAGGTATTAAGTGGACTCATGATGACATACTACAACACTTATGATGCTTCCACAAGAACACCAACCAGAAGATCTATGGAGTGCCCTTATTTACGTTGAGTAATCCAAAAGAGAAGGCACATAAAACGAATACATTCAGGAATGCATTAAACCACTTCATTGCTCCTCGCCGCACTAAAAAATCAGCCTATTCTAAAACCATGGGGGGATCACAGCGGCATAGAACGGAGCCCGTATAAAACGGCTTCAAAGGGGCGCGCACATGGCCCGAAATTCCACCCAAAACCTGCAGTCATCGGACCGCATCCATCACAGCTGGTGTTTCGTAGCGCAACTGCCGCAGGTGGCCGCGAGCCCAGGGGAAAAAGAGAAAGGGTTATTGTAAATGCAAAATACGCCAATTTGGCAGAGAGCAAAAGAGGGGGTGAGGAAAAAAAAGCCAAATTACAATATACAGTATGAAAAAATATGTAACTAATAAGAATAAAATTGATAAGCATCTTAAGCAGGGAGGCCAAAGCCGGTGGCCATGTACTTAACGGCTTGAAATACGTCACCTGTGGAATTTAATTTGATAGGTTAGGGGTGTGTCCGAATAAACGGAAGTTCCACCCAAAAGAAATAGCGAGAATGTTCTCGAACAAATTTTAAACCGGAAGGAATGATTTCAAACAGGATTTTACCGGCTTGGAACATTCGAAAGCTAAGTAAGAAAGAAAACATTACAGGCGACGATATGAAAATAAGCGAAATCGAAATAAAATTTAAATTGAGAACATTAATAAAAAAGAGGTAATAGGAAATAAAATGGCTAATAAAAATGAATTAAATTAAACATATGGGGGGTTATCGAGTAACCACCACAAGCTGAAAATAAAATAGATAAATAAATAAATAAAATTAATAATAAATAGTGAAAAAATAAAAATTAAATAAAAAAATTAAAAAGAAAAAAGAAAAATCCTTCTCATATTTCTTTTACTGCCGGCCTCAGTCAATTGCAAAAGAATGGGGGAGGGAAGCCTTAGAGCGAACAGCATTAATTACATGGTTATACAATCTATGTCAGTATTTGGATATAATACTACTATTGATAACTATTATGCTAATTACTTAAGTATATATTAGGGTGCTATATAATATTGTGCTATATAATATTGCTAGATGTGTTGCAGACATTTTAATTACCACCAAGTCCTAATTTACTATAATTATAACTTGTTGCTTTACTCGTACGATCGTGGCTATGATATTCTTACTTAATTTAACTTATTGGTAGGGTAAGTGGTTAACACTGCAGATTAGTTAATTAGTAAATAATTTCATAATAACATGAGTAGCTACGCCATTTATTCTTACTGGAATTTAAGTAGTTATTTATAATAATACCTACGGATATTCTATTGGGAAAGTTTAAAGTTAATTTCTATTGGCTAAGGACTATGAAAAAGGCATTATAATATGGACCTGAGGGGGGGGGGCTAAGATTTTAATGAATATCCCAATGATTGATAACCTAACTGTAATAACTGCTTTATAAAAATAGTCACATCCAGTAGTTGACATAGTTGGGTAGCTGACATAATTGGTTGTTTGTCATATCAAGTAGTTAGTCATAACCGGTGGCTATCTCAGATGGTTGATGTCACATCCTATATTGTGGTCACTTAGGCTGTTTTTGCTTATATTAGCTTTATAAAGTGTTGCATTAATAACCAGTTGCCACAAAAAAAAGAAAAAAAAGAAAAATGGCAAGTATGTAACATACATCCATGAGTAACATTGATGTCGTTGGAGTGATAATCCACAAAATTTACGCGTTACTTGGACTCTTTTGAAATCATTTCATCAAATTTGTGATTTGGAATAAATTCATCGATTTAGTGCTGAGGAACGAATACAATGGAAATTCATACCCCCTCCATCCGCACATTATGGCGAAATATAGGAGTAAAAAATGAAAGCCATGAAGCGAATCCTCTTAAAGATAACTAAGTCCTTTGTGTTAAGTTTTGAAAAACTCACTACACTTGTCACGAAAATTGAAGCAGTTATGAATACCCTTCTTTTGATACATTTGTCTACAAATCTTACTGATCTACGCCCCTGACACACGGGCACTGACATGTTGGAGGTCCTCTTTTGAATGTTCCTGAAAATAATGCTGTTTTAGATTCTTTACTTTTTTCTTTTAGGTGGACACTAGTTCAAAGGTTAAAATGCAGTTTTGGCAGCGCTGGAGCCAAAAGTATTTAAACAAGCTGCAAGTTTGTAGTAAATGGAATAGGTCCAAGTTGAAAAATCCAATGGAAAAAATCAAATTACTCAACTCGTATTATTGAAGGAAGGAAAGAGCAAATTTATAGACTGGAAATTTACAAGAATCATTAAGGCTTATAAAGGTGATGATGGATATGTCCGTGCTATAGATCTCAAGAACTCTACGGGTATATTGTGAAGAAATATTATCAGAGTAGTTCCTTGGAATTTTATGATGAAATTGGACAGTCGTCCAACGCTAATCGGGATGTTTTGATTAATTCGCTAAACAGTTACTTAACCAATGCCAGGCTAAAAATTTTTATGTGGCCAAGTCTGGAACAATTTCTAGATGAACAGCTTTGGTAGCAAAACAAAAAATATCGCAATGCATGATTTTAGTGTCATCTTTGATCGCTTTAATTTAGGTTTTGTTATAATAGGGTCTGCTTGATCTACGCATGTTTTCTCAAATGGTCTAGGTAGTACGATTCTATCACAGGGCAAGTTACCCATCAATTGTGGAAGAGTTTGATGTTTTGTTCGAAGACAAATCAGACAACTATTTATAATTTTCCTTACTTGACTTTGACCCGATGGTATCCAATAAAATTGCCTTAATAAAGACAGAGTTGTCTGAGACCCGAATGTAGGGTTTTTTAATTATAATATTTCAATTATAATATTCAATTAAAAGTTAAGTGAAATAGTGAGACTTTCGTAAAAGTATTTGGTGTTTTTGAGATTCCGATAAATTAGGAAATTTCAGTATTCAAACAACCCTTAACAATTCATCTTCATCTAGAAAAATATTTAAATTCAAGCATTAAGATCTGAACGTAAACCAACGGAGTGAATAATGTGCAGGCCGAGAATCGAACATAGATCTCTACGGTAGCACTTTAATGCTCAAACATTAAGCTACGAGGGCTACACTACACCTATCTTGTTCACCCTCATTCTTAATTCTCAGAAAGGCTGAATCTTCAGCATAAGATGTAATAGCCAGAAGAATAAATATGAGACGAAATAAAGCCCAGTGTAATATGTGTATAAGTGTGTAAGGATAATTTTAATAAATTTTTCAATTAATTTCCAGCGGTGAAGTTACGCTCGAAATTATTGAATATTAACCTTTTCGGCTCCGGCGTCTCATTCACAAATTTTATTGTTCGGCGTCACTTTTTCAAAAGAAGTTACTTTCAATTATACAATATGAAAAATGCTCTAATTGAATAAGGCATATTTTGTTAAAAAATAAATTTTGCAAAGAAAGATGATGTTCAGCCACACTGGACATATGTGTGCAAAAAGTTAACTAAGATATTCCAGTTAGAAATGCGAAAAATACACGTATTTAATCCTTTTCGTAACAGACTTTTTTTACCAACGATTTTTCAAAACAGAAAAAATCCTGTAATTCAATCGTGGAAATGTTCCGATTAAATGGGATAAACTTTACAATAAAAAATAAATGGACAGAAAAAAAGGATACTAAGCAATTTAAGTGGCACGTATATCGGTTGTATTTAATAATTTCGGGTGTGATTTCACTACTGAAAATTAATTGAAAATTTAATTAAGCCTCTCCTCACCAGATTATTATAAAAGTAAAAAAAAAATCTTTCTAATTTTTAATACTTCTAAAACGCCACTATAAATCACGAGCAACAAGTTTTTTTTTATAATGTTGCCCTATCTAGTTTTTTTTTCTTCAAGTCTCATATGAGGCTCAAAACACTTTTGAAAATTTTAAGGAATCTATTACGTTTAAAATTAATTTGAAATCCTACAAATATTAAGTAAAGAGTAAAGAATAATATATACTTTTTTTCTGAAAAAAATTAAGCAACTCAAAAAATAAAACAGCTCAAAAAATTAGTTCATTTCTCTTCTAAAATAATCAAGCAACAATTGTCAATAACGCTAGAAATTATCTAGTACTGACATCTAAGTACGATTACTGCAACTATTTAGATGCCTGCTATGTATTCTAAATGACTTTATGGTATTACTAAATGAAAAAGAAAAAAGAACCGTCTTTTTTGTTCTTTCAAATATTGCAATTCGAAGTAGGAGCCTCATATGAATCTCAAGGTATCGAAAGGGTTAAAAGTATATCGATAAAATATATTTTTATTAATAGACGGATTAATCCTACTGACAAATACTCTAATTAAATAAGGTTGTAACAAAATGATTGCTTTCCTTAAATTCATACAATCTATAGATGGCGCTATTGCCACTTTATGGCAAAATGTCATGATATATTTTGCCTTTGATTTTAAACATGAAGTGAAGAGATGTAATTTGGCGATTAGAGTAAGATTTTGATGTGTGATATATCTCACCTAGAGATGTTCTTTGCGCTAAAATATTTTTTTTATGAATCTTCAATTGATGTTTCGCGCTTCGTCAGGCGATTTGTATATAGTGTGATATGTGTTGTGTCGTCTACAATAAAGATGTGACTGTATTATCTGTGTTTTACATTTAAAGTACCGAACACCTCCGGCAAGGTATATTTTATTTTTCTTTATTACTGGACCCCAAAACAAATTTTGAAAGGAAAGATGATTTGTCGGACTGGACATAAGAGTGCAAAGGGTTTTAGATATTCTATATTAAGTTTTCTTTATTGCTACTTAAAAATGTCATCGGTACATAAAGAAAATTGTCGGATGTGACAATCCTAAAACTTTCTTCGATCTCGTACATGCTAATACTTCCAGAAAAATGAAACATAGCAGCGGTTAGGTAATTTTCACTAAAATCTAATCTGCAACAACTTATTTCAAGTTCCAACTGAATCTGAAATTTCAAGAAAATCCGTGTATTAGCATTTGCGATACAATTATCGTGGAAATCGTAAAACAACTGGATAGAAGCGCCCCCCGATGAGGGATTTACTCTAAAAACTAAAAAATACTAATTTATATAAGGGACTAACTGAATCTGATGTTTGATGAAAATCCGTGCATTATAGTTCCTGAAATAGAGCTGTTGCGATAATCATGAATAATGCCGCATGGTAGCGCTACCTGTTGAGCCTTTTCTCCAAAAATTAAAGAATATTCATTCATATCAGGGACTAAATGAATCTGAAGTTTAATGAAAATTCTTGCATTTCATTCTGAGATGGAGCTATTGCGATAATCATGAATAATATCACATATCAGTGCCACCTATTGTGCGGTTTACACCTAAACGTAATCAAACCATGTTATATCAAGGAATAAATAAATCTAAAGTTTTACGAAAATCCGCCCATTAGTTTTTGAGAGTTAGCCATTGTGTAAAACGGAAAAAAGCAGCATAGCAGAGCCATCTTTTCCCGACATATACCAAAAACTAATCAGATCCAGTTTATATCAAGGTATAACTAATTCTAACGTTTTTTGAAATTTTGTGCATTAGTTATTGAGATAGAGCGCCCACAAAATTTATGTCACATACTGACAGACGGACAGACTCAGAGACTCACAGATAGAAATTTTGTAAAATATGTTTTTTGGAATCTCTGAGCCCTAAAATGTGTAAATCCTTCGAAAATTTTCGCGAATTCAGTACTTTCTTCTTGTATCGATAGAAAAAGTAAAAATATGGAGACATGAGGGCTCTTTCTTCTAACCTTCTGAGTAGAAAAGATCTCGCATCAGTTTATATGCTTTCAAATTCCAATCCTATCTTTATTGATAGTTTTGTCTTTCAACGATAGTCAATTCGTAAGTCACTTTATCATCAGGAATCCAGTATAAATAAATAGCCAATCTGACAACAATAAGCAGTTCGACAGATAGTTTAGGAGATTCCAGGGCAACGCAGGAAGAAAATGTTTCAAATATTCTACTCTTATACTACAATTTCTCAGCTACAGTTCATTGTAATATTATTTAGCTAACGCATTTGTTACTAAATGATTATGACAGATTAGATTAATTAAATGTTTATCTTAAGATAATTTTGGATAATATAATAAGGATTTGTTGCGCTGGAGTATTAAAAAATGTCGCATTACGAGTATATCCAAAAAATGAAAAAAAAAAAAATACTTTATGATTACATCATAATATATATTCTCATATTTAACGTAATGTGTTTAGATATTTTGATAACTAAAAAAAGTATGACATATATGTTAAGATCATAAACATACAATATAAGTATCTAAATTCAATTACTAAATTTAACTGCACTGTAAAAAATGTCAGATGTTTCTGAATATATAAAAATGTACTGTAATCAAAAACGAAAATATACAGTGACCTCTTCTAACTCACTTAAGGTTTCGAAAAACGTTTCTTTACCTTTAAAAATCCCAGGAAGCTATTTGTTTTCGAAATTTAAAGAAGAATTTATAAAAATTAATTTTTATTAGCTGCCCGTCCATTTCGGAAACGTTTCTAAGTAGCTTTTACAGTACAATTATCACTTTTCTCAAATCAAAATATCACTCTTCCGGATGCTACTAATTCATAAGAAAATATTTTGCTATTCAGCGGGCACGTTTAATATAGACAAATATACAATATTAACAGTATTATCATTAATATTAAAATTGACATTATTTTGCTACAATTACATGCACAAAATTAGTTATGCAGCTGAAAATGTTTACTTGAGAATTGATAGAATACGAAAAAGTGATAGTTTGATTTGAGAAAAGTGATTTTTGTAGTGTAAAAACTACTTAGAAACGTTTCCGAAATGGACGGGCAGCTAACAAAAATTAATTTTTATAAATTCGTCTTTAAATTTCGAAAACAAATAACTTTCTGAGATTTTTAAAAGTAAAGGAACGTTTTTCGAAATCTTGGTTGAGTTAGAAGAGGTCACTGTATATTTTCGTTCTTGATTACAGTACATTTTTACATATTCAGAAACATCTGACATTTTTTGCAGTGTGCTAAAATGTGTAAATTAAAAAAAAAAAAACAAACAATAAAAGTAAAGTGAATGTTTACATGCTTCAATTCTATAGGAGTTATTTCCAAAGCATATAAATAAAAGATTTTAAAATTGTACGACCTATAAAATGCCAACATTTAATTTTCCACGAATTCTTTCATAATTTTGGAATATTTTATTTATTTGTTTTAATTCTTTCGTATTTTTAGAATATTTTATTTATTTGTTTTGATTCTTTCGCAATTTTAGAATATTTTTTTTATTTGTTTTAGTTCTGTCATAATTTTAGAGTATTTTATGTATTTATCTTAATATTTTCGTAATTTCAGAATATTTTACTTATTTGTTTTAATTTTGTCATAATTTTAGAATATTCTATTTATTTATTTTAATTCTTTCATAATTTTTGAATAATTTGCTTATTTGTTTTAATTTTTTCGGAATTTTAGAAAAATTTATTTGTTTGTTTATTTGTTTTAATTCTTTCGTAATTTTAGTCTATTTCATTTATTTGACATAATTCTTTCATAATTTTAGAATATTATATTTATTTGTTTTAATTCTTTCATAATTTTTAAATATTTCATGTATTTCTTTTAATTCTTTCATCGTTTTAGAATGTTTCATTAATTTGTTTTAATTCCTTCTTAATTTTAGAATATTTAATTTATTTGTTTTAACTCTTCCATTATTTTAGAACATTTCATTTATTTGTTTTAATTCTTTTATCATTTTAGAATATTTCATTTATTTGTATTAATTCTTTCACAATTCTATAATATTTCATTTATTTGTTTTAATTCTTTCATAAATTTAGGTTATATTTTATTTATTTGTTTACAGTATCTTAGTGAAAATAGGTGATTTATATTCACATCATTTGAAATAGTGTAATGTCATTAAAATACTCTCCAAACGATTTTTTCTTATATACCATATTGTAGTCGATATCTTTTGAGTGTCCCTGAAAATGAACCATTATTCGTACATATTTCATATGCAATATCTTTTTCGCGGCACAACAAATTCACAAAACAATCGAGAAAACTATTTTAATTAGAAGTATTAATCATTGCATTTAATTAGTGTTGTGAAAGTGATTCACGAATTTGCAGTGTAGTTATTATAATTCTGAAGCTATTTTATAATTCTAAACATGAAATATCAATTCAAAGCATACATACAATAAATATACCCCTGTTAAAATTTAGTATATGTTTAAACATACACATTATAAAGAAAGCTGCTGCAAATTGTTAAGAAATTAAATATTCTAAAATGTTAATATTTACATTACTTTTTGAAGAAACTTATGAAAAAAGTAAGTAATATTCAAATGGCTATTTTATGAAATTTCCTCAAAGATTGTAGTTGTAAGTTTCAAAATAAATTTTCTCTCAGTTTCCTTTTGACGTCGGATATTGTCTGAATCATATTATCTTTCAAGTAAAAAGCGTATCAATATATTTTCAATTTAAATTAGATAAATTATACAGGACAAACAGAATTTATAGTTTATGTTGTACAGAGAAAACTTTCGACATATGTTATATATATTTCATGTTCTACGCAGGCGGAAATGCATGATAATAAAAATCGAAAGCGAAAATGTAATATTTATTATTTACTTACAGACAGATAATTTCTATTATAATACGGAGTGCACGCGAATGCACTTTAACTTAAATCATATAAACGCGTAGGTTTGTTTATGAACAAAACGTATTATTCATAGAAATATCTCTGTTAGAAAATCATTCTTACTTTTTATCGCAAACAGCCGGATTATGGATCTTGACGTTTTTTATTTCTATTGCATTTTACACTAACACATTCGAAACTCTGTAATTGAATTACTGTTATTCAACATACTTATGCTAAATGTACACTGCAAATTCTCAAACACAAAAATAAACACATTTATGAACAATTTTTTGTCACCAAAATAACAACACATAAATGTGTTGTGATTAGAATACTTATATACAAAATATTTTTTGGGCTGTGGTTGTGTACTTAATGTGTTGCAAAAAGGTTGCTATCTAGAAATGGGTTCTTAATGTGTTGCAAAAGTGTTGCTATCTAGAAATGGGTTCTTAATGTTTTGCGAAAGTATTGCTATCTAGAAGTGGGTTCTTAATATTTTGCAAAAGTGTTGCTATCTAGAAATGGGTTCTTAATGTGTTGTGGGGTTCTTAATATTTTGCAAAAGTGTTTCTATCTAGAAATGGGTTCTTAATGTTTTGCGAAAGTACTGCTATCTAGAAATGGGTTCTTAATATTTTGCAAAAGTGCTGCTATCTAGAAATGGGTTCTTAATATTTTGCAAAAATGTTGCTATCTAGAAATGGGTTCTTAATGTGTTGCTAAAGATTTGCTATCTAGGAATGTGTTCTAAAAATAGTGATGTCAATTGTGTTTAAATAGTGATTATAAAAATATTTTCTAAGAACAGTGTCGTGCTGCATTTTGTCACCAAATAAACATCACAATGTAAACCAAGCACAACTTAGAATGATATAAAACAAGACATGTAAAACACTTTTAAAACACTTTCTGCATGATGAATTTAAAATTACACAATTTAAAAAAGGAAATAAAATACAGTTTTCTTTATAGGAAAAAAAATCGCAGATTACTGAGTGAGTTAACAAATTTTACCAATAAATCGAAAAAACTGCATTTCTGGAAAAAAATATGTAATTTTTAACAACACTTCTTCTACAATCTTTACCCTTGCACAACACAATCGCAACACATTCACGAGACAAAAGAAATTAGCTTAAAGTGTTAATTATTATGTTTAGTTAGAGTTATAAAAGTGTTTAGCGAATTTTCAGGATAGTTATTATAATTCTAAAGACATTTTATTATTCTAAACACGATATGTTTACTCAAAACGAGCATACAATAAATGTACACTTGTTTAAATTTGATATATGCTTAAGCTTACACATTATAAGAAAGTGTCAACAATTGTTTAGAAATAAAATATTTTAAAATGTAATTATTTACATAATCTTTTGTAGAAACTTATGAAAAAATGAGTAATATTCAAATGGCTATTTTATGAAATTTCCGAAAACAAATCTTCAGTTGTAAGTTTCAAAATATATTTTCTCTCAGTTTCCTTTTGACGTCGGATATTGTCTGAATTATATTATTTTTAAGTAAAAAGCGAATCAATATGTTTTCAATTTGAATGAGATAAATTATACAGGACAAAGGGAATTTATAGTGTATGTTATACAGAGAAAACTGTCGAAAAATGTTATATGTATTTCATGTTCTACGCAGGCGGAAATGTATGATAATAAAAATTGAAAGCGAAAATGTAATATTTATTATCTACTTACAGAAAGATAATTTCTATTATAATACATAGAGCATGTAAATGCACTTTAACTTAAATCGTATAAACGCGTAGGTTTGTTTATCAACAGAACATATTATTTTAATGGAAATATCTCTGAAGAAAATCATTATTTACTTTTTATCACAAACAGTCGTATTATGGATCTTGACGCTTTTTATTTTTATTGTATTTACACAAACGCATTTGAAACACTTTAATTGAATTATAGTTATTTAACGTACTTTTGCTAAATGTACAGTGGAAATTCTCAAACACATACCCCCCCCCCCTCACATTTATGAACAATTTTTAGTCACAAAATTAACAACACATTAATGTGTTATGAATTAGAATACTTAGCATGCAAAACATTATTTGTGTTGTGATTGTGTTTTTAATATGCAGCAAAAGTGTTGCTATCTTGAAATGTATTTTTATTTTGTTGCAATGGTGTTGCTATCTAGAAATGTGTTCTAAAAATTGTATTGTTAATTGTAAAGTAATTTAACAACAATTAATTATTATTATTAATTATATAATTGATTATAATTATTAAAAAAATTAATTAACAATCAGTTGTTAATTGATTGTTGATTAATTTAACAACATAATAAAATAATTGTGTTATTATCTTATTGTGTTGTGCTATTCCTATTCCTCTGTTCTAAAAATTGCATTTTTAATTGTGTTGAAATATTATTGTAAATAGTGTTAATGAAAACAGGTTCTTACAATATTATTGGGCTGGACAACAATTTATCAACCAGTTTAAGAATACATAATACATACACCACACTCTATTATCGATATCTATTTCTCATAATACCACACTCTATTCTCGAGAGTGAAGTATTTCACACCGTTGACGAGAGTGAAATATTTCACTCCACTAATGAGAGTGAAATCCTGGCATTATCCGTTTAAAAAAATTCCATTCAGCTTTGAATCAATATATTATAAAATGATTAAAAGTACCAAAATATGGAATTTATTAATTTTTAAAGCACTGTTTCATAATGTAACTTTGGAAATTACGCTGATTTTGTACTAAAACGCCTTTTTACAAGAGTAAATAATCAATCCTCTGAAAGAATGAGTTACGTATGCATTGGTATTCCTTAGCAGCCAACCAGAAGAGGAAGGCAAGTCGCCTTCTTAAGATGAGAGAAAGGATCGTTTTTTCGTTAACCATTTTAGGATTAAAAGAATTGGATGTTATAAAAACGAGGTGGAACCCGTCGAAATTCGACGAAAGGAAGTCGTTAAGAAGGAACTGTTTATTGATTTATAATAAATCTACAAAATTAGTTACAGTAAAAAAAATGCATCTTATACTGATACGACTCTTATACTACTAACTCTCAAACAAATATTATTTTTAGCTAAAATTCACAAAACACAATTTCTATAAAACTCAATTGTTCAAATTATTAAAATTGAACTTTAATTGCATATGTCATTAGCAAATTATAATAAAGACCAGTTACTATGATGAAGTTATCAATTGAGACTCTTCTGTTTGGTGTAAATGAGCAAGAAAAAAAAATCAAAATTTACATGTTCACAGACGATTTATTTGGCATATTATATGCATATTAATTTATACATATTTTTTTTTTCAATTTTAAGAGAAAATCGAGTGATTCTGTTGCCACAATTAAAAAATTGATACTAAAAACTATAAAAAAAAATAATAACTTAAAAACAAATTGAGATACAGCTTTCAAACAAATTGCATTTAAAAGTACATTTTTTTTTCCCTATACGATGTTGTAAAAATTTAAAATGTGTGATGTTTAGGAGTGTAAAATTTAAAGTAACGAAAACTGCAAAACCGAAATAACATGGGAAAGTGTTGCCATTCGCAAAATGACGTATGCGTTACGCACAGATACGTTTGTCTTTTATAATATAGATAGTTATTTATGGAATGCGAAGGTAAGTTTTATTTAATTTTAATCATTTATTCACATAGATTTTGTATGTTATGATTATGAGTTAAGTACTTTTCCGTTGTACAGAAAATGATTGATCGTGAAGTGATTCCTGATTTCAGTAGTGATAGTCCGTTAAAGTTCTTAACGTAGCGGTTTGGAGTCTAATTGTTTTAACAATTAAATAGCACACATGATTAGCAAAAAATAATCAAAACTTCATTAGTTTGGTCAATGTAAATAAACAAATGATTATAAATTATTTGTCTTCCTATTCAATAGAGTAATATAAAATATTTTAACTTACCAACGTTTGGAAAATAAAAGTTTTATCTGTTTCATTGAAAGACTGATTCAGCAGATATCTTCATTTATTTTCTATTCATAGCAGACATGATGTAAATATTAATTTGAAGTTATATGGGGTTTTGTTTCCTTACAGTTTTTTACTTTTTTCTTGTTATAAACACTTAGAGTGGTTATGAGTATTATTATTTTGCAATTAAATATAATGTTTCATGATTATGATATTATGAAAAGTTGATATATTCATGTTTTGAATTTTTTTGCGGTTTATGACTTAAAAATTTTGTGACTGAGTAATATCAAAACATTTAACTATGTACTTTATGCATCAATTATCATATGTTCTTCTATTGTAAACGTATTTTCTACGTTTCGGACGCACCTAGTTATTTGCACTAAAAAATAAAACAGGATATTTAAAGAGACTCATTAATATCGGAAAATAGCGAAAATATTGATTAGTATTTTTTTGCTTAAATTATATTTTATTATTTCTAATACATTCTGGTGGAGTTTTGTAAAGTTTCGAAGATTATAAATGTAGTTTAAAGCGATTTTATTAGATCGCTGTCCCTTTAAATGCCACAACCCACTTCATTTACGAGGGGCTTTTTACAGTTTGTGTTTTTTCGACGAATAGGATGATCAAAGTGATATAAACGGTCAAGTGTAAGTATTACTCACACTCAGACGGTTCCGTAAACTAAATATGAATTATTAACTGTATTTATTAAAGAAATTGTTTCTGCAAGAATAATACGAATCTGTAACATACGACATAGGGTTGGGTATAACTGTAGACGCTAGAAAAGTATGAATTGGTATATCATAAAAATTCAAAGAGATATGAAGCTTAAATAATATCAAATATTTATATTCTGCATAACCCATTTTTTAATATTATGAATTTTTGTTTAAGATGAACTTAATTCGGTGCTCATGATAAAAGTAGTGCATCTTTAAACTTATTTGGCATTTCATAAAACTAAATTGAACGTAATATAGTCTTCTTTTTTTACAGAATAGCTGAAACAAACCCCTTGTTCAAAGTTTAAACTTATCATTGTGTTAAACGCGCTTCGAAAGGAGGTCGCAAAGTTTCAACACCACATTGGTCCGTGACGCATTTTTCCAAGTAGGTTTTTAATTAACTTTTAAAGACACTGAAGGAATATTGAGAGATCCTCTCAATACTAGTCGGGTGTCCCATAATACTTATGTGATCAATTCTAATTAAATTAGATTTTTTTTCTAAATTGGACGTTTGTAAGTAGACATATTTTCTTACAATAGTATTGTGCTGCTCAACACTTTGCCACCAAATTAACAACATTTCGTAAACACTACACAATTTAGTGCATTATAAAACAACACATGTAAAACACTTTGAAAACATTTTTTACATGATGCCTCTAAAATTACTTAATTTTAAAAAGGAAATAAGAAACAGTTTGCGTTATAGAAAAAAAAACTGCAGGAAATTCCTGACAAGGAAGGTCTCCCTACTGGGCATACTCAGATTTAAAAAAAAAATACTAATTAAATTATTTATGTATATAATAAAGGATCAGTCAAATTTAGCGGCGGAATTTCAAAAGAAAAAATGTAAAAAAAAAAAAAATAAAATACTTTCGAATATTTGGCGTGAAAAGACGAAAGTGTCACACGATTTGGCGAGCAACACTTTCCTCCGCCAAAAGCAAACGATTTCAATGCAACTGAAAACTTTTGCGAGAGACTTTAATATATATATATATATATATGTATATATTAAATTGCACATGTATATATTATTTGTTGCTGTAGTTATTTAACTTATCTCTGCAAAAAATATTCTCATATATAAAAAAGATTCTTAATCAGTAAAATTATTTTCATACATTTAAGCGTATTCAAAAATATAAGCCAGATGTTTCCATGGCAACAAAATCAAATTGACAATGCTCAACTGAACTTTGAACTTGAAAACAATTTTAATTAATTTAAATTTGAATTTAGTTTTAAATCTCAAATTTTGATTGTTAAATTTGAATAAAAAAACATATAAATATCAATACAACGAAATTATACTTAAAACAAACTAAAACTGACAAAAACAAAGATATTTAATTTATCTAATCACCATTGAAACTTTTTTCGTTTAAAATGCATTTGACATAAGAAAAAAAAAACATTTTTTTAAATTGCTTTTCATCGCC
This sequence comes from Maratus speculifer, assembly GCA_964019185.1. Classification (NCBI taxonomy): domain Eukaryota; kingdom Metazoa; phylum Arthropoda; class Arachnida; order Araneae; family Salticidae; genus Maratus; species Maratus speculifer. The sequence goes on from OZ025302.1 coordinate 93,846,134, forward strand.
AACCGATGATAAATCGCCAAATTGCGAAATTTTCATTTTTTTACGGACAGGATACGGAGGTTCCGCCGAAATTTTGTTCTAAACGAATGTATCTTCATGAGAAGAACATTCTGTAATTTTTTTAGATTTTTCGGAGTATGCCCGCATAGAGACCTTCCTTGTGAGTGAGTTGACTAATTTTTACCAATAAATATTAATAACAGCATTTCTGGAAAATTATGTAATTTTAAGCAACACATTTTCCCTTGTACAACATATTCGCCAAACATTCACAGGAATTTAGTTGCTTTTAGAGCAATAAAACGAATTTAGTTAGAAGTGTTAATTATTATTTTAATTTAGAGTTGCAAAAGTGTTTCACGAATTATGTAATGTATGCTTTACGATCCACTTTTTTAAAATGCACACACATCGCTAATTGTAAATTAAAAGAGACTTTCGTTCCAAATTTCTCGTTCAAATTTGAACAATTTTAAATGTCTTTTTTTTTTTTTCAGAAGATTTCAAAGATTGATTTTTAAACATGTATGCTTTAACATTTTCAATTTTGATAACTATTTTTTTCCTTACGATGTCGATCTCTCTTTCAAAACTAGTTAAAAGAAAAAAAAGTTATTTAACTCCGAAAATGATACGCATATTGCAATAAATAAATAAATAAAAAGATTTAGAGATCGACAACGACTATTCTATGTAAATGCTACTTCTACTACTACTAAAATCACCGAAATGCAAATGACGAATTTGACAAGAAGGCTGACATTAATTTAATTTGCCTCCTAGTGAACGGCGCTGGCTATTAACCTTTTCCGGCACGCTGCGCCCAGTACGGCATGCCTAATTTTAATTCCAAACTTGCAAACGGCACCAATAATATTTTTATAAAATTTTGCTTTTACAATGAAAGCTTAAATTAAGGGATTCTTAATTTCTAAAAAAGTCGTTTGTAAAATCCACTGTCAGTCGATAATTTCTCATTTTACTAATAGAATTTGTGCGAGCCGGAAAGGGTTAATCAGGGTAGCGAACAGCGAGTGAAAAAAGAGAGGAAACTAGTAGTATTTTCATATCGAAAATACTTCGAATTATGTAAAGAAATTAAAGGAGGGACATTTCTCTTTCACAAAATACTGGTACTTCACACTTTTTTGACTGTGTTTTTTCTTGACTACTTGTCACCCTATTAATTGTCTGTTTTAAAATAGAACTGAAAATCTGCAATTATGAAGAATATTAACAATAACACAATTAAAAAAAATATTTACTCTTTTGTATCCTGGCGGGATTTTGAAGTATTAATATTGACAATTTTCTATAAAGTGTCTTTAACTCCTTTAGGTGTGATGAGATTTTAATAAAAGTTTACGTCATAAACATTTAATGTCGTCATATTATAAATTTTGTAGTAAAAAATGTGTAAAACTGTCTTCTTTCTTAAATATTAAAATGAAAGTTATCGAAAAAACCCGGTGAGTATTCAACTTCAAAGTAAAATAGTTACTTTTTCCTGAAAGAATTAGCTTTCTGGTGTTATTTTATGATCACATTCAGTTTTTTTTTTTCAAAACCAGAAAAAAAAAGAATAATGAGAATAAATGCAGAACGTAACTTCATTTTATTTAATGAAATATCTGGTTCAAAATACGAAACACGAACAATGTTGCGAAAATAATATCATTAAAGCACAAGATTGAATGCGTCAATAAAATATAGTAGTTTGTAATTTCACAAAAAAATCTGTGCATGTTAAGAAATATTTTATAAAGTAAAATATTTTATCAATGTAAAAAATTTTACAATAGATATTTTTAAATGCATTGTTTAGCTATGGGTTTTTTTCAAATAAAAGGGATTTTGATGGAAATTTTATAGATCAAAATCATTTTCACAGTACTGCAATATATTTACTATTATTACTGTATAGTAATGAAAAGAATTAAAAAACAATGCCCTTCCATATTAATGTTAGATATTGTGTTATTATAATAAAAAATAATGTATAATTGCTGATTTAATTGGTTTAATGAATATTTCTTTTTGAAAAATTAACATTATTATTATATATAAGTTTTCTAGTTCATTTTCAATTATGAAAAGAGAAAATTACTAAGGTTAGATTTCAAAGATTAAAATTGAAATTTGAAACCTATAACAAAGGGTTATCATAGTGAATTTCATCAATATTATTAATGAAAATACTAATTATAGAATGATTTTAATTAAACTAACGTAAATGTTTAACATAAATCCTTTACACGAGAAATTATGCATAAATATCAGACATATTTCATTATTCATGAAATTGGACTTGATAAAGAAAAAAAAAAAGAGAAAAAAATTATTTAGTGAACACTAACATTTAGATAATTTCTGCTTAAAAATTGTCGCAGTGACATTTTGCATGAATCTAAATAAAGTGTAGGATTTTTGCATTATTTTTTTATCCATTAAATTTTATCGCACAAAAGGCCGTTTGCGTATTATAACAAAATAAATATGATAAGACTTGACAGTTTTCTTCCTATTACACCCACAGAAACGGGTAGCTAATTAAAAGGAAATTAGATTAGTATATTTCTAATAACAATTGTAAAAATAATTGTGTGTATAAACAATCTTGCTGTTTAGTGTATAATGTGTTTGAAATAGCTTAACTAAACGAAAATAAAAGCGCTTGTTTATTTATAAACATCTACGTCATTCATAAAAAATGGTATTGTAAATGCTTATTTGAGCAGAGTTATAGGATCCGCATAAATCTGAAATTTGGTATTAAATCTGGCAAAAATTAGCTTTCGGAAATAATGGTACTTAAATTCAAACATTCACATATTTTTTTTTCAATTAAATTTTGCCAAATGTCTGTTTATTATTTATTCATTTATTTATTTATTATGGATGGGATAAATGGAAGTAAAAAAAAATGAATGGGCAAAATTAAATGGTCGAAAATATTTCGCTATAAAAATCAAAAATTTAACTCGATAGTGTAGTGTGCTTTGCTTAAAAAATGTGCTAAAGAGAACAGCAAAATATAAAAAATAACTAGTGACGAGCGCTGGCGCTATTTTTCACGTTACTCCAAGATGAAAAATGTGTCATTGTAGATATCACGTGATTGTAGCTTGCAACTTTTCTTGAAAATGTGTACTGCTTTCAATTTTTGAATCTCACAATAAAATCTTATCTGCAATGCCAAGCAACGCATCACATGAAATCATAGATTTTTTTCTCTTTTCTTTTCGTTTTTACATTTTTTTTTTGCAATAAGAGCTGGTCTTATCAAAAACTTCTCATTATTAAAATTGTAGATGATGTATGATGAATTCAATTGGATTTGATGAAGTTATGATTTTTTTTTTCTCTAAAATCCATTTTTTTTTCAATCTTTTATAATTTTATCAAAAATTTATCACACATAAATTTTGACCTGTTTTGTAGAAGAATAATACTTTTAAACTGATTCGATATCTAATTTATATTAAGATGTTATTGTTTTTTTTCAGTTTTCATGAAAACCACACCTATTTAGATCCGAGTTGTTCTAATTTCCTTCATTAACAAACTAGATACAGGTTTTCAGTCTTTTTATTTTATGTATAAATTTAGTAGAGTTTTGTGCAGAATTATGAAAACTATCGTACCCATTAAAAAGTATAAAGTTTTTTGCTGGGGGAGATTTTGGGTTTTAGGGGTCGTGATTGACATAGATATTCAAAGTTTTTTCAGAAATTCTAATAAACAAGAGAATGCTTTATTTTATTTTATTTTATATTCTCCATTTTTATTTGTAGTATTTCTTATGAAGTCTACCTAAACATTTCTTTACCTGTCGATGGCTTTCGAAAGCGTTTTTGCTAAAATGTAGTAAGAGTTTTCTGAAATAAAAATATGGGTTTTTCTATTTTTACTTATTCTCAAAACATATAAATGTTAATAAAAAACATATTTTTAACAACATTATCATTACCGTTAAAATTATTACTATCTTGCTACAAATCCTTGTATACATTTAATTGGTACTACTTGGTTATCCCGTCGACCAAAAATGTATCGCCAAATTACAAGATTAAATGCCAATAATGAATGATTGTGAATTTCATATTCAGTGACATTAAATACGATACACGTGTTTAAAAAAGTGATTTTTATTTCGAATTTTTATTTATATTTTCATTAATATTCAACTAATTATTTGTTTCTTCGTTATTTAACATGAAAATTATGTCAATATGTATAATTTGGCTATTAGTTTGGCGATTTGTACAATATGGCGAAATTGGTCGACGCGATAACCAAGTAGTACGATTTAATTATGTATCTGAAAATGTTTAAGGGGACACAGTACCTTTGAAATCTCTTCAATTTTAAATAAAACTGTAATATGCGGGTGGCACAATATTCTTCTAGAATAGCCTATTATGCTAAAATTTAATTATTTTTTTTTTTTTTAAATTCACTTTTTAAAAATTCCTACTACTTTTTAAAATTGGAATAGTTTTGCTTCAATTTTTTTTCCGCTTTCATTAGAATATACTACATAAAATTGTGCATGGATATTTAGATGTATGGGATTTTACATTTAATGTATTTTTTTTTTCTCACGTGTGTAAAAAAATTGAAGAAAATTCAACAAACTCTCAATTTAAATTTAAGAAAAAATAACTATAAACTTGAATGTTGAATCCATGCGCAAAAATATTAAATGCAGTATGGCGAATAGGTAAAAAAATTTCAAACTTCTATCTAAATTAGTAAAAAAGCCTTAGTATTTCTCGAACAAGCAAGTTATTAAAATATAAACAGGGAGAAAAATCAGTTTAAAGTTTTCTGTTATACGGGTGATTGCGCTGGATTTATTAAAAAATTTTACAATAGCTTGCTATACAATAGTCGCATAGGTAAAAATAAGATGTCAGAATATTCACAATCAAAGAAGCTTTCAGTTAATAGTAAAAAAAAAAAAGAAAATCGATATTTTGATCAATTTCAAGGTTTTGTGTCTTCTTAACTTTAAAAATGATATGTTATCCTAAAAATAGATGAAAATCTACAAAAAGAACTACTGATAAACGTATGCAAGAATCAGTCGTAATAAGTAAAATCCTTTGTTTTTGTAACTGCTTCTTTAAATTTCAAAATATTGACTTCAGAGGTTTTTCAAAGATAGAGAACACTTTCAAGAATCGTGAATATCTCGGAACAGATTATTGTGCATTTTCGGTCTTCGATATACTTAGTAATGTAGTCGTAAAAAAAAACCCCAGAGGGTATATGTTCTAAGCAGAGGGTATACCTTAGACTGTATACACTATAGCTTTCTTGAGAAACAGAGGGAATACGCTGTTCTTTAAAAAAAAAAAATTCAGAAGGTATACGGCATATCCCCCGTGTACCCTCCTCTATATGCTTGGGGATACACTATTTTTGAAGATAAGAAACTTTTATTTCAGTGCCTAGAGACATTTTGATATTTTCTATATTTTTGGTGACCGTTTCATACTACATGCCTTCTCTTTTCTTATTATGAATTTTTCCAGGCTCTGTAGTTTTCGCCTGTAAAATCAAGGCCATCCACGTGTTTTCTCCCTGTTTGGTTAGATTAGTAATCACAAAAAATTACCTTTTGTTCATCCTATACACACATTACTATCTGACTTTCTATTGATATCCAGATTTCGCTATATAAAAGGTCCTCCTTCTGGTTCTTCAGTTTATACAATATAAATTTTTCATATAATATAATTGTGTTTACAATGTAAATTATAAGAATCTCACATTTAAGTAACATGTGTCCTTAACTCCAGGATTAACTCTACTCCATAAGTCTCTCAGTATGCAATTTTTGCAATATCTTTCGGGTTGCATTCTAGATTTTTAAATGTTTTTCTAGACAATGCCGATTTAAGGGAGCTAATAAAATTTTCTTCCATTTTGACTCGAAGCTTAGATAACCCACGCTTTATCGTCTGTAATTTTTTCATAATTTAAAAGAATCTAAATACGGAAATGCTAAATTTTTTTCTTAAAAAATCATGTTTAAATGTAATTTTTACTTTGATTATTTTATTTTAATGCTGTAATTCAAAATGCATAAAAATCAGTTTAAATATTTATTTAAAGTCTGAACTGAAGTATTTTAGAAAGAAAAAATTTGGATTATGTTTATGTTTTTTTAACATAAAAATACATTTGAAATCAAACATTTGAATTTGATACATTTGAAATACGTTTGATGAAATACAATCCAATTTGATTATGACATTTGTTTGCCCTTTTGTTCTATATGCAGTATAACTTACGTAAATGAACTCTGATTTGCATGAAATTTTTATATATCAAAGAGGCTTATCATACAAGTTTTATTATTGAAAATGAAATGTGTACATTTATAAGTCGTTTATAGGAGCACACAAAAGGATTTTTTATATTAGGATCCATGAAGAAAATTTATTTGTGGCGCATCTTATTAAACTTGTTTATTAGGATATATTACTTCAATGCAAATAAAAGTGGGGCAAAATCGGATGCCTTAAAGAAACCTTTGCCTATAATAAAATATATTCTTTTCGATAGTAAAATGTATATTTGGTTATATAAAAAATAGATTTTACTGAAATATGCAAATATCCGGTTTTACCTCACTGGTTGCGTAAAACCGGGTATTCATTTAAAATTCTTGGAAAATTCATTTTATTGAAAACCATTTAATTATATGAACAAAACGAAATCCAAATGTGTTCTTCCATCTGCCAAAAATAAATCTGCTGCAAATTTTGTACAATTTTGTTATGGATCTCGCAGGATTGGAAAGTAATCACTTCCACACCTCTTGTTTCTAGTATGAGTTCAAAGGTACCATAAATCACACTTTAAGGGGTTAACAGTACTTAACAGTAGTAAATTGCAATTTATTAAATTGCATTAAATTGTAATTGCATTAAATTGTATTAAATTGCTTCATGCTAAATTATTAACTATTCTAAAAAATAATTTCATGAGTGTAGGACGAAACCGGATCTACGAGGAACTAACCCACTATTAAGTACCCGGTATTACCCACATTACACAAATCTAAAAACATGGCGTCACAATTCTCAATCCTATACAAGGAAAAAAAGTAAAGCTGTTAAAATACTAGTATGAGAGCAAAGCATTAGGAATAACAAGATCCAGAATTTGATGTGCTGAGGATAAGTTAATGAACAGTTATATGCGTAAAACCTAGAATATAACAAAACAATTTTTAAGAGAAGATCAAACACGATCTTTCAAACAAAAAATAACCACAAACAGTAATATACAATTCAACTAAAAATGCCGTAATGACTTTTGACAAGGAATTCCTTGTATTGACCAACAGATAAAAGTTTAAATGAAGAAGCAATCTGTGTTACTCGATTTTGTATGACTTTTCCTTATAAACTAGTCGGATGTATTAATCCCAAAACATTTTTTTTTTATCTTACGCATGTCGGTATTTCAAAATTCAGAATCTGATAGCCAAATTTAAATAGCAATTATTTCCCATCATGAGAATTTTAAAAATATGAAAATCCGTGCATTAGTTCTTGAGATATGACTATCGCTTAAGTCGTGTAAATTATTCAAAATGCAGCCTACAAGCACTATCTGTTAGTTGTTTACACGAGAACCTAATCAGCCACGACTTATCTCAACGTCTAACGGAATCTGAAATTCTGGCGAAAACTGTATGTCAGTTTTTGAGAGAGAACCATTGCAAAAACCGTGAAAACTTCAGCATGGCAGTGCCCACTATTGGTCAAATGATACGAAAACTTAGTCAGCAATAGCTTCTTTCAGCGTCCAACCGAATCTGAACTTAGATGAAAATTCATGCATTAGCTCTTGAAATAGAGCCATTGCGAAAATAAGAAAAATAAAGCATAGCACTCGATTTTGTATGACTCGTGTTACTCGATTTTGTATGACTTTTCCTTATAAACTAGTCGGATGTGCCAATCCCAAAACATTTTTTTTTTATCTTACGCATGTCGGTATTTCAAAATTCAGAATCTGATAGCCAAATTTAAATAGCAATTATTTCCCATCATGAGAATTTTAAAAATATGAAAATCCGTGCATTAGTTCTTGAGATATGACTATCGCTTAAGTCGTGTAAATTATTCAAAATGCAGCCTACAAGCACTATCTGTTAGTTGTTTACACGAGAACCTAATCAGCCACGACTTATCTCAACGTCTAACGGAATCTGAAATTCTGGCGAAAACTGTATGTCAGTTTTTGAGAGAGAACCATTGCAAAAACCGTGAAAACTTCAGCATGGCAGTGCCCACTATTGGTCAAATGATACGAAAACTTAGTCAGCAATAGCTTCTTTCAGCGTCCAACCGAATCTGAACTTAGATGAAAATTCATGCATTAGCTCTTGAAATAGAGCCATTGCGAAAATAAGAAAAATAAAGCATAGCACTCGATTTTGTATGACTCGTGTTACTCGATTTTGTATGACTTTTCCTTATAAACTAGTCGGATGTGCCAATCCCAAAACATTTTTTTTTTATCTTACGCATGTCGGTATTTCAAAATTCAGAATCTGATAGCCAAATTTAAATAGCAATTATTTCCCATCATGAGAATTTTAAAAATATGAAAATCCGTGCATTAGTTCTTGAGATATGACTATCGCTTAAATCGTGTAAATTATTCAAAATGCAGCCTACAAGCACTATCTGTTAGTTGTTTACACGAGAACCTAATCAGCCACGACTTATCTCAACGTCTAACGGAATCTGAAATTCTGGCGAAAACTGTATGTCAGTTTTTGAGAGAGAACCATTGCAAAAACCGTGAAAAATTCAGCATGGCAGTGCCCACTATTGGTCAAATGATACGAAAACTTAGTCAGCAATAGCTTCTTTCAGCGTCCAACCGAATCTAAACTTAGATGAAAATTCATGCATTAGCTCTTGAAATAGAGCCATTGCGAAAATAAGAAAAATAAAGCATAGCAGAGCCACCTATTGGACGAGTTACACCAAAAGATAATATGCATCAATATTAATTAAACTACATCTGAATTTGAAGTTTAATGATAATATGTACATTAGTTCTCACGATGTAGCTTACCAACGCCACCTGTTGGGTGTTGTACAGCAAAAACTAACCAGCATAAGTTTATATCAAGGTCTAACTGAATCTAAAGTTTTGTGAAATTCCGTGCATTAGTTTTTGACACAGTGCGCCCACAATATTGCTGTCACATACAGACTCAAATACAGATTCATAGGGAAAGTGACAGATATATTTTGTAAAAACAGTCAAATCGTGTTTAAAACTTTCTAAAACTTATAAATCCTTCAAACACCGAAAGTCAAACATTTTCACATATCTAATACTTTTTTCTTTTAAAGATAGAAGTAAGTAAAAGTTAAACTGTCTTTAAATTATATTTTATAAGTTTCCGAGGTTTTCATAATCTTTATTCTTAATGTATGGTATTTCATAATCTTTATTCTTAATGTATGGTATTTCATAATCTTTATTCTTAATGTATGGTATTTCATTCCTTTTCTCTCTTTACGAGAAAAATGTATTGGATTAGTGAAAATTTTCGATTTTCAGTTTTTAAGGATTTATATGTTTTAAGAAGGTCCTGAATAGGATTTGACAGTTTTTAGAAAATGTCTGTCTAAGAGTCAGTCTGTCAATCTGTGAGTCTGTATGTACAAAAATTTAATGAATGCTCTATCTCAAGAACTAATGCACGAAATTTCCCAAGACTGTTGATTCAATTAGACCTTGGTATAAAATAGAGCTGGTTAGTTTTTCATGTATATCGCCGAGTAGGTGGCTCTGCTATGCTGCATTATTCACGATTTCCCCCAATAACTTTATCTCAAGAATTATTGCACAAATTTTAATAAAGCTTCTTATTGATACTTGATATATTTTAATGCTGAATATTTATTGGTACAAATCTCTTAACAGGTGGTGCTGCTATATTGCGTTATTTATGATTATTGCAATAGCTGTATCTCAAGAACTGATGCAAACATTTTCAAATAACTTCAGATTCAGTTACATTTTGAAATATGTTAATGATATTTGTATTTTGATGTAAAATGTTGTACACGTGTGGCACTGCAATGCTGCATTTTTTCCGATTCAACAATAACTGTATCTCAAGAACTAATGCATGGGTTTCGTCAAACTTCAGATTCCATTAGTCGCTGATATAACTTGGTCCTAATTAGTTTTTGGTGTACATCTACCAACAGGTAGCGCTGTTATGCAACACTGTTTCAGATCTCCGCAGCAGCTCTATCTGAGAAACCAATTTATGGATTTTCATCAGATTCAGATAGAAGCCACATAGGTGGTTGCGAATTAGATTTTGGTACAAACGAATTAGATTTTGGTTTTGGTATAACTGATTTATACCAAAATTTGGTATAAACGGTATCACTGTTATTTTGCATTTTTTAGAAAGTACTAACATGTATAAGGTAGAAAAAAGTTTTGGGATTGCTACACCCGTAAAGTTAAGTTTGGAACAAGTTTACTTTCAATATTTAATTTTATAAGTAAGTATTAATTTTCATGTTGCTACTTAAAACACACAAAAATCAGTTTAAAGACAAATATCTTATCAGAAATAAAAAGTTGAAAACTGTATTAGGTTTAGATTTTTCTTTCATTTATATAAAATGTTGTACTTTATTTCATGTTATTCGTTTTCCTTTTATAGCAGTTTTATATCCTGAAAATTGCTTGTAAAATACTTACTTTCATTATGCATCAAAAATTAACTTAATACTTTTAAAAATAGGTTAAACATTTATGTTTTTGAAAGTATATTTTAATTTGTTATTCCTCACATTTCACTTTAAAAGAACACGCCTTATCAAAAATAACGTTATCCCTTCACTAACTTCACATTTCAAATAATTTTATTTGAACGAAGGCTACTCGAATAAAAAAGTAGTATACATAAATATCGACATTAAACCGTCCCGTATTTACTGTTGAAAAAAATGTGAATGAATTTAAAAACTAAAGTCTTTTACGGTGACAAGAGCAATAATCCTAAAATATTACTTTTTGACAATTTTTGAGAACTGTTTATACCCATGCTTTTTCGTTGTAGTTCTTTGAAGATTTAAAAGTCATTGATTTCACAAACGCGAAAGAAATGAAAGAAAAATGATTTTTTAAGCATAGAAAAACTACTTGAATTTAAATATTTTATTTTAGTTTCAGGCCCGGACTGGCCAGGTCGGCTGGTCGGCGATCGCCGAGGGCCCCCGGCTCAAAGGGGCCCCGGAAGTGCAACTCAAAAAAGGAATATGCGATTTTATAACTACTACTTACATAAGAAAAAAAATGAGTATTTACCAATAATAATATGCTTTTACAATATATTTTAAACAATTGATAGTTTTTTCATGGTAACTTATATATTTTCATCGTGTCATGTTGTTGGACAGACGGAATAGGGCTGTTGACTGATACATCACCCTTTCTGCAGTACTCAAAGAATCAGATTCAGAGTGCATCGCGACACTCACTTGCCAATCTCGTATAGTATGGTTGTAATGAGTACAATTTCACAGTTTGTTCAACATGAAGCAGTTGTACGAAAGCAACAGTACGAAAAGGAAAGAAAAAAATGAGCAAATTTTTAAGCATTGAAAAATGCTTAAAAACTTTTAATACTTGGTTAAGTAGTAAAAACGACCCGATTCCACTCAATTCCCACAAAAAAAATTAGTTTTTCTTAACATACAATTAAGATCCTTTTAAAGAATACTGCATACACATTTATGAAATATTTTATATTTTAAAACTATACTTTAAAATCACGATATTTTCTCATCATAGAAAATACACGATAGCAACATTCATGATTACTTAGAAGCATAGATTTTTGAACATTCAAATAAAGATTTATTATAAAATTTAGATTTACAGAATAAAAAAAAGACGGCAAAAACATGATTAACTTTTGAAGATGAATTATAAAAAATATATTTGTGAAAATATTTCTCTGTCCTTCATTAGAACTTCTTTCAAATCCAAAGGAGTTAGTTTCTAACACATTTCTAAATTCATTTTCTTCAGAAATGCATAAGTTTGCTGTTTTGTTTTCTTATTCAGATCCTATGTAATCGAATAGTGTCTTCCATTTTTTCATTAAGACATTATATCTTTTAGAAATATTGTGAAAGTTAGCATTTTGAATTGAATTTTTGGAAGCGATATCATTGAAAAGGAGAAAAATCTGCAGTCACGTGACAAAAATCTCTTACCATTTGATAATTTATCTATCGAAAATGGAAAAAATATTCTATTTCCAAATCCTTTAAAATTCACGCATGTCAATTTTATGCATTTACAGTTAAAAATTAGTCAGAAAGTTTCGCGTTTTTGAGAAGTGAATTGAAACCACCTTAAGTTATACTTCCAAAGATTCCATTAACAGAATTTTATTATCGCTATTAATGTTTTTTAAAAACATAATAACTGCCCTACATATTCTGAGAACATTTATGTCCAGTTCTGGCCCGACTCTACTACGTAGAAAAAAGTGCACACCTGATCACGGCCTTAGGTATGAGTCTGCTGAAAAAATTAAATCCTGCCTCTGATACCACATAACTGTCCGATGCCCGCGTTTTGGTTTGGATGGTGTCAAACTAACATCGGCTCGTGACGCACATTTATACTCATTCTCGCGAAAGTCATTGACTGAAAGCAGATCATATTTTATCGTCTTCGTTTAAACTTTTATCGGATTGGTAAGTTCCCTACTTTTTTTTTTTTTTTTTTTTTGGCCCAGCACTCCCGCTAATTTTTTTTTTCTTGAGGGCCCGCAGACCGGGCTGGATACAGGTATCGGGCCAAACCCGCACCCATGCAAACCTCTTTAACAGATTATAGGATCGATGTTCTGTAATATAATTTTAAAAGACCCATATGATAGCATAATATTCAGCATGATGGTAGGTAGTACTCCAGATATAACTATTCCGAGTTGGCAATTTGCGTTAGCTATGGCCTCACCAGTGGCCGAGGGGTTCTGACCTACAAACTGGTAGACGGTAGGTGCTGGGTTCGAACCCAATCGCGACCGTCGGCATAACCGTTCTTAGTTTTCCGTGGTTATCTTCGAATCTTGCATTTCCTTGCGTAAATACGGGTCAGGTTCCCTTAGAAATACCCCCACGGAGGGCACCCCTCCTCTTAGGGCCTATATCCCACGTGTAGATAATTGGCCAGCATAAAAAACAGATAAACAAACAAAGCGTCAGCTATGTCCTTCAAGGAAAGGTATGTGAAAGACTTTTAGGAAAACAGACTCGCTGGTAAGCAGAAGATTCACAGTTCGAACTGAGATGCTGAAATTTGAAGTTTTCATACTAACTAGGGAACTGCAAGAAGTATAAGTCACCGATTTTGACGAAAGTAGTATCGTTGGAAAGATCTTATCATGAGGAGTAAAAAACTCAATGGAACTATCCGTCGTTTTCGAGAAATCTGACAATTTATGTAACGTAGCTAGTGCATACTTACTGAGAAATCTCAAAAAACTTTGTTTAGATTTTGACGAAACTGGTATTGTTGGAAATACTTATCGTGAGGAGTAAAAAATTTAAAAAGAACAACCCATCGGAAATGAGCCGTTTTCGAGATATTCGATAATTTAAGCCACATAGTTTATGTATACTGGCTAGAGCACACCTAACAGAGGACCGCAAAAAATTGTTGTCTCGATTTTGACGAAAATTATGTCGTTGGAAAGATTATTTTGAGAAGTAAAAAACTCAATGGAGCTACCCTCCGGAAATGAGTCGTTTTCGAGATATCCGACAATTTATGTAAGTTAATGCAGTTTCCCTGTAAGTGTACATTAGCTACGTGATACAAATTGTCGGATATCTTGAAAACGTTTTATTTCCGACGGGTAATTCCATTGAGTTTTTTAATCCTCCCGATAATATCTTTTCAGCGATATCACTTTCGTTAAAATCGAGACCAAAATTTTTTGCGGTTTCCCAGTAAGTGTTCACTAGCTACGTACAATAAATTGTCGGATGTCTCGAAAATGGCTCATTTCCGACGGGTAGTTCCATTGAGTTTTATACTCACAATGAGATCTTTCTAACGATACCACTTTCGTCAAAATCGGTGACTTACACTTTTTGCAGTTTCCTAGTAGGATAGAATTTAAAACGAAATCGTACTTTTTACCGATTTCAGGGTTTATATTATTTTTTATCACTGATATTCATATATATATATATATATATATATATATATATATATATATATATATATATATATATATATATATATATATATATATATATATATATATATATATATATATATATATATATATATATATTGCAATTTTCTTTCTATTTTAAAAAGAAGTGGTTTATTAATCATTCAGCATTTTAAATTTCGTTTTAACATTTTTTTTTCTCTTTTAAAAATTTTAAATTTTATTTGTATGTCCGCTATTTTTCTTTTTATTTCGCGTTTTTAAAGAATTTTGCATTTTATTTAAAAAATTTAATTTGAACTTTTTTAATTTAATTAAAATAAATAACTTCCCTTTACTTTAAATTTATTGATGCTACCACTTATGTAAGAATTTAATAGCTGTAAATCAACAATTTGGATTTATTAATTAAAGGATAAGTTGTTTTGAAAGAAAAGTTACTAAAGGAAATACTCTGAGCGATCTGCGATCAAACATACCCACTTTTTTTTAATTACTGTTATGTCACTTTTAATATTTTCTAAGGTATCACAGTAGGATTTAGATTATTATGACTTCGACACAGTCATTTGATTGCCGAAAACTAAAAATATACCTCACGCTCATTTTTAAGTAATAACCACTTAAAATGAATAATTGTTATTTTTTTTAGCATGGGATTAATTCAGGTATGGTGTATAAAATAATATAAATGTATATTGTGAAAGTAAGTTAACATTACAAAAAGCTTACATTTTACTGAACTATTTTCCAAGTGACAAAATAGCTTAAATATGGTTTTTTGCGATCCAAGCCTAAATTTAAAAATAAAATAAAATATTCTGTTTTCGCTAAATTTCCCGTAAGGGGCCCCTTTTCAGTCTCTAGCCGAGGGCCCCCAAAGGAGCCAGTCCGGGCCTGTTTAGTTTTGATATCTAAATTGTGTAAAGAGTTAAAACATGCATTCCCGTGTTGAAATATTTGAACGGTTGTTTTGAAATTGGGAGAAGTTTTTTTTTTTTTTTTTTTTTCAAAAAGGATTTTTTAAAGTTTAGCTATCTCATTAGAAACTTACAAAATATTTATTTAAATGAAATCGCACTCAAAAAGCTACTATTAAATCAAAATTAAATAATGAAATTTGTATAACATGAACTTTAAATGTTCAGGTTTACTTAAAGGAAATTAAATGCATATTTAATAATAATATATATTTGTATTTATAAAAAAAAATATTCTCTTAGGAAGGACCTGATTAATGGTTTGAAAGTACTAGGATGTTTTTTAAATAAAATTAACTATTAACATCTGTAGTTGATTATTTTAATTGCCTTTAAGTAAACCTAAACATCTAAAGTTCATAGTATACATTTTATGTTAAAAGCGAGGCGAAAATTTCATTCCATCATATATTTTATATTTATTTAATAAAACTTGTTTAAATCACCATAAATATAAAACCCACAGGACGCGTTTTGAGCTGAAAGTTTTAAGAGCTCGTCATCAGCCGAAGTAAACACGTGCCCGTAAGGGGACATTGATCTTGTCTTCTTTCGGTTAAAGGTTTATTTCGGCTGATGAAGAGCTATTAAAATTTAAAGCTCGAAATGCGTCTGTATGTTTCTATTTATCATGATTTATATAAAATATTATTATTCTATAATACAGTCGGCTCTCGTTAATTCGAACTCGTCGGGACCACAAGAAATGTTCGAATTATCCGAAGTTCGAATTAGGGAAAGTATGAAATAAGAACATGCTTCATATGGTACTATTACAAATGAATTAATGTTATGGTGTTTTTTAAGTTCATTATGTCTGTTATCACCAGAATAAGACTTAATGTTAAATTAAAAGACATAAATACATAAACTAATTAAAAGATTAGTAACAAGCACAAGGGAAGAAAAATTTGAAGCGTCACTGATGGATAGACGGGGGCACTTAGAAAGTGGATATCAAATGCATTGGATCAATGTATACTCGTGTGGAACAATTTTCACAAAAATCAAAGAAAGAAAGTTATTCAAATGATTTGAAATCCGTGAGAAAGAAAAGAAAAATGCAAAATCGGAATTCTCGTTAGTTCGAATTAATGAACAAGTTTAACGTTATTCTGCCATTGAAATTTCGGGACTTCATGTTTAGTTCGAATTAAGCGAAGATTCGAATTATCCGATTTCGAATTAACGAGAGTCGACTGTATTTATATTTTTGATTCCCAATAAATAACTTTTAATATCAGTGTACATTTGTTACTTGCAAATTTATTATGTCAGCGCCATTTCAAATAGGCTTACTTTAAAACTCTTCTGAGGGCATTTAGAATACAATTATTTTTAATGTTTTTAACGGAATAATCAGAATTTCACCATGAATACTTTTGAAATCATCACTATATAAATTATGAATTCTGATTATATGCATATAACTTATTACCGAATACTTTTTTCTATGTTTCCATACAAAATTACATTTTTAAAACTTTTCTATAAAAGAAAAAAAAAGAATGAAAATAATTAAGTGTATAAAATAAGGTATTTAAACTATATTTTGAATATTTTTTGCTACAAAGTGTTAGAAATGTGACAAAACGTGTTTTCAAAATGCGAAAGTCAAAGTGTTCAAAAAGCGGCCTAGAAAGTGAGCTGAAAAAAAGGGTACTACACGTCCCTATTAGCATGCATGATCATAGTGACGTCACTGTGAGTCACTTTGGTCACATCACATCTGTGACCAAAATGCCACCACTCAGTGACGTCACATTGTGACTGAGATGTGACTTTCTTAAAAATCTTTAGAAATTTATAAATATCCTTCAAAACATGTTATTTACTTTAAAAAACATGTTTCTGACAGTCTAAATATCGTCGCTTTTGACACAGTTTTCGTCACTGACGTCACCATGCTTTACCCCGTAAAGCATGGTGACGTCACTGCAACGTCGTTGTGAAATCACATTGTGACTTTGTGACCATCGATTGTCGATGTGACGTCATGTGACGTCGATGGGAAGTCACAGTGACTAAAATGTGAAGTCGTTATGGCCGTTTTAGAGCTCTTTTGTGACGTTTCACAAAGTGGTCAGAATGTGACAAATTTGTGAAAAATGTGTCATTTGTGACTTATTTGACATTAACATTGTGACGAAACTGTGACAAAAACGACGATGTTTAAATTGCCAGAAACATGTTTTTAAAGTAAATAACATGTTTTGAAGGATATTTATACATTTCTAAAGATTTTTAAGAAAGTCACATCTCAGTCACAATGTGACGTCACTGAGTGGTGGCATTTTGGTCACAGATGTGATGTGACCAAAGTGACTCACAGTGACGTCACTGTGACCATGCATGCTATTAGGGTACTTGGTTATTCCGTTGTCCAATTTCGCCAAATTATACAAATTGCCAAACTAATAGCCAAAGGATACATATTGACACAATTTTTATTTCAAGTAAGAAAAAAAAAAAAAAAACAAATAATTAGCAGAATATTAATAAAAATACAAATAAAATGTCGAAATAAAAATAACTTAATGTCGTTTTAAAAACGTGTAACTTATTTATTGTCAACTGTATGTGATATTCACGATCATCCATTATTGGCATTTAATCTTATAATTTGGCGATAGTTTTTTAGTCGACGGGATAACCAAGTAGTACCAAAAAAAGTTCTACCAGAATTGTTTTACCAATTACCTGATTTGCTTGTACGTCATATAGGCAACGTGTTTTTGACAATCATGATTTGTCTGTACCACATACGGGAATCCACATTCCAATCATGAGTTGTTATCATTATAACCTTCATAGCATGCATGGTCACAGTGACGTCACAATGACGTCACTGTGAGTCACTTTGGTCACATAACATCTGTGACCAAAATGCCACCATTCAGTGACGTCACATTGTGACTGCGATGTGACTTTATTAAAAATTTTTAGAAAATTACAAATATTTTTCCAAAACATGTTGTTTACTTTAAAAAACATGTTTCTGGCAATTTAAATGTCGTTGCTTTTGTCACAGTTTCGTCACAATGTTAATGTCAAATTAGTCACAAATGACATATTTTTCACATATTCGTCACATTGTGACCACTTTTTGAAACTTCACAAACGAGCTCTAAAACGACCATAACGACTTCACATTTTAGTCACTGTGACTTCACATCGACAACCGATGGTCACAAAGTCACAATGTGACTTCACAACGACGTCGCAGTGACGTCACCATGCTTTACGGTAAGTAAATTTTTATTGTAAATTTGGCATTATTTAATCCTTGCATTTATCTGATTCAATGAGGCAAAACTTTCTGTTTTGAAAACCCGATGAAGAAGGATTAAAAATTCTGTAAAAGACATGAAAAAAATAGGCATTAATTCAAAGTTTTTTCAAAAACGTTCATCATTTCAGTGGTTAAAGACTGCTGCAAAAAGTGTGCTGCAAAGTGTTTTAGAGAAGGTGACAAAATATGTGTTTTAAAAATTATTGTGAAAAGTGCATACAGATTTGTAGCCCTGGGATTTTAAGAATGTTTCTCCAGAAAAATCAATTTCAAACTGAAAACTCTGACGGATTAATACTTTTCAAGATATTTATTTGCCTTTAGTACATATACCTTGCTCAAATTTGTTTTTTGTTGTTTAGTTGTTTTTAAGTTATTTTTTATAGTTTTTGAAAATATTAAAAAACTGTTTTTGCATTTTTCAAAATAATGTGTTGCCTAAACAGTGGTCAGTCTTTATTCTTGATAAAAAAGGAAAAAAAAAATGAAATTTCTTTTTTATAGAAGGAAATTAATTCGTGAAATTCCTTTCTTGTGTAAATGCTATTAACCATATACTATTTATATAAATCAAGTCATAATTATGTGCTATCTTTACTTAATTATATTCGAGCTTCTTGTATTATTTGCAAGTATTAAAAAATGATTGCTTTATATCATATATGAAGCCATACTCAATTTTTTTTGTATTATTGTCAAATAACCGAAAATGTAACATTATCTGTTTAACGTAACATGTATTTTCATTTTTAATTTTCATATTCATCTGTTTTTCGTCCTTATTAACATTTATACCCCTTGTATGATTGTCAAATATTTGAAAATGAATGCTCGTCAGCATCTGGTTTCTTTCTCAAAATGTTCGTACTGTCGCCGTCAGTTTTTTTGCAAGAAAAAATACTTAAGTATTTAAGAAAATAAAAGAAACAAGTCGGAAATTGCACGTCAAGCGTAGCAAATGAGCTCCGTTCCTGTTATAACGAAGCTTTAACAATATTCAGATCTTGGTATTATAATATAACAATATTAAGACCATTGGTATAATAGTATACAGTATTTCGGATACACACTGTAAAAAATTTTGCCGTTAAAAAACGGAAATAGTACTGGTAATCTAGACGCCAGTTCTACTTCCGTTTTTTAACGGAAAAAAATTTCCAGGAATAGTTCCGTTTTTTTCACAAAATATTTCCTTAATTTTTAAATATTTCCTTATGTAAAAATTTTCGTTTGAAAAGTTAAAAGAATTTTTCAAGGACAAACTAACATCTTTGTGATTTTTATTCTTTACTTTACAAAGGCACGTTAATATCAGGGACACATCGTATACATTTAATTTAAACAACAGAGAAGAAATGTTACTAACCTTCCATGGGGTTTGAATTCACGACCTTGTCTGTCGTAGCCGGTAGTGTAATACCATTACGCTATGATTTCATATAGCAACATTTCAAATACCTTTACTTATTTCGGATGCATTTCATGAAGTAAAGACAAGATTTTTAAACACGGGTTTATTTTTGTTGAGATAATATTTTTTTATTGAACGGACAGTTCAAAATCAAGTTTTACAGATTTTCTTTCTATAATTTCTAATAGTTAGCTTTTTAATTTTAGCTTTATAAAAAAAAAATGTTTAACCTTTAAAATATTACATGCATAAATAAAAGTATTAAAAAATTTTTGTTTCCTTCTTTTTTGGAAGAGTTTTAAAGCTATTTTATTCATATTTATTTATTTATTTTATAAAAGGATACAAACACACTTAAATAATAAAAAAAAACCAAACAAACAAACAACAACAACAACAACAAAAAACATGTATTTTAAAAAATATTTTGTATGACGATCTATTGTAAACTCAATAAAGATAATTATTATGGGTTATGGGATATTAAAATTAATTACATTTATTGATTTTTTAAACTTAGGTAATCGCCAAAATGATAATAATTTCGGTAATATATTTCCATATATTTTAAATTTTAAGAGCGAATTTCTTAATTTGAATATATTAAAGTATGTATATATTAAAATTAAAAGTAGATTTTTTTCCACTTAAAATATCTTTCGCACTTTTTGAATCATGATATAAATAAAATAACCATATTTAAAATTATACTGAAAAAAAAAGCTTTCCTCAGCTATCTCAAATTTAAAAAGAATTAATAAATCTTATTATTATTATTTTTTAATTTGTAAAAATATGCTATCTTTTTAATATACTTTAAATTTTATGTGCGAACTTCTTAATTTGAATAGATTAAAAAATATATATACAGTGGAACCCCGCAAATTCGGACCCCGTTAATCCGGATCGCTGGATAATCCGGATCGTTTTGGTCTTTTTTTTTCCAAGTTTGAGAAGCGATTGGTTAATTTCCATAACATTAACTTGTTTCGTCGTCGTATTCTGATTAAAAAAACTTTTTCTGAAGTCTTTTCGGAAGAATTAAGAAAAGTAAACATTATTACTGTCTGTAAATATTCAATGTGTTTAAAATAAAGGTATTTTCTGTAAGTATGTTTTATTTTATTTCATTTTTTTCTAATTCTCCAGATAATCCGGATTTTCGATAATTCGGATTGGGTCTGGTCCCAATTAATCCGAATTATCGGGGTTTTACTGTATTAAAATTAAAAGTAGATTCTTTTCCACTTTAAATAACATACGCACTTTTTATATTATAATATAAAGAAATTAAACAAAATCCAACTGAAAAAAGAAAAAACTTTCCTTAACTATCTGAAACTTAAAAAGAATTAATAATAATAATTATTATTATTATTATTTTAATAGTGTAAAAATATGCTATCGTTTTATAATTAAAACAGAAAAAAATAAGAGAAATGTTGCTATGTTTTTCTATTTGTCATACAGATGGCGCCACGGCACTTATCAGTTAAAAATACTGATAACTTGTGCTGTTTAAAACGGAAGATGCTCTGTTTGCGGTGAGATTTACGGAACAGTTACTGTATTTTTAATCTCAAAATAGCAAAAAACGGAAATACTGCTGTTTTCTTGGAAAAATCAAACTATTCCGTTAAATTTTAGGGAAAAGTTTGTGTATATTAACGGATATTTTTTACAGTGCAGTATAGTTGCCAAATCTTTTGTGCGTCTCTGTAAATATTACATGTTTTCAATAATGGAGTAAGTAACTTGTAGTAAATCTTAGCAATGTATACCAATTTCATAAAATGTAAAATAGTTTAATATTATTGAAACGCGCCTCAAACAATGTTTCCCCGTATACCATTATGTAATGGAATACTTTTGTGTGGCCTTTTAAATTAGTATAAATAAATATTTTTTGCACAGAATATATTATACAGAATGTATATTTTAGTGTATAATTCATAGATGCATGTCAATTTTATTATGTTCGAAAAAGTGTGACACCATTAAAATGCATTTGAAACTATTTTTTCTTATTGGCCGTTGTCTATAGTTCACAACGTAGTTCGTTCATGTATTTTAATTAGAAATAAATTGACCCAAATTAATATTTGTATTATATTGTAACTTAAATCACAGAGATATATTCACAAACAAAAAAAACAGGATTTCATTTTCCTGCTGCGTTGTACTCAAGTGAGTGACAAATATTGTATCCAAAGTATGATATGCGATAACAGAAAAAATAAAAGCATGATGTGTGTCATTACAAATCCTAAAAGAAACTGAAGTCCCTCGTAAGTTCGTTAACAGTAAAAATTAAAAATATCCTTGAAGTAATCAAAGTTGTTTCGCAATCATGTGCAATCATTTTCTACTTATGATTTGTTTTATAAACAATGATATTAAATTGTTTTCATCAATGTCACTTCTGAGTTATAGAGTCATTTAATGTTTATAAACATTACTGTTTTAGAATAAACATTGAACAGCCGTAATGCATCCAAATATTTTTGATTGTCCCCGTTATTCAACTATAAATCCGATTTTCCTAAAATTTGAAATGGTTCGAAAAAATATACAATAATTATATATTTAAAATCTCGAAAGGTTTCGGTGGAGTAGCTTTTGCTCTGTTATATGCGGATAGACGGCGAATTGAACGACGACTATAGGAGGTGTTACGTATTTGCTTAAATACCAAAGAGCATAAAAAAAACATTTAGATGCAAAAAAGAAAAAAAAGAAAAAAAGAAAAAAAATGCATTTACTCAGAAACTTTCAAATCAATATCTTACTTTTTAAAATGTTACTTTTTCAATCAATTACTTTTCTTAATTTTAATCACTTTGTTGAAATTCGCCAACATTCTTATTATCACAAACCAATGTTGCCATCTACAAAAGAGAAATAATCGTTTGTTCGTCTCCCCGTTTCTTTCATTTTACATAAATAGGTAATTACTTTTCAAAGTAAAGCAAGTATATTTCACAGTGCAAAATTAGTTTTCATCTAACATGGTTAAAAAGTATTGCATATAAAATTTTATTTAAATAAGACGACATGAATCAAATAAATCTTTTACTGCTTTTAAATATTTTTAAAACTCATTAAAATTCAAATCATTCGATATCTAGCAGAAACATAAAACAGACGTATTCCATTTTTAAAGTCAACAGCTCATTTAATATCTCCTTTTTATGACAGTTTGATTTTTCTGAATGTTGTAAAATTTAGAATTCCTTTTTTATTCTTAAATTTTATTGTAGTATGTGGAATGCATGTTAAATTTCATATGCATGACGTCCAACATCTAGATATCGATCAATTTCTTACGCTATGATATTTGAACAAATATATTTGCTTTCAAAATGTTCAGCTATATTACTTTTAACATAATTTACGACAAAAAACATAGAGTTTCTTATTTTTTGATCATTTAAATTTGGAATACATTTTTTATTTAATTTTTTATTTGAAGTTTTGATCTTTTATGAGTTTCTATTTAAGGTTTCACTGCAAGGCAAATATTCTTAAATGAGACATTTTATTTTGTTCGTTAGTGTTATATTTTTGAAAATATCATCTTTAAATTAAAACAACTTTTATTTACCTTCTTATTTAAATTCAGAACATTTATATTTTTAGCTATATATTTGTTTTCAGTTTTAAATTCTAAGTTAAAAGGAATATATAAATTCTACCATCAGGTACATAAATAAATATAATTAGTGAGGTTAAACAGGTTTTGACTGCTTCCTTGTGAAAATTATAGCTTTATTTGAAATAAAAACATGTAACTGAAAATATTGTCTATCCACTATTGGTTAGCCACTATTGTTTCAAATCTTTATGACAGCATTTACTTCTACGGCGAAAAAAAAAAGACATTTCTTTAAGGTTATCCAAGTATTGACCCGTTTTTTGGTATCTTCATAAGAATTGAAGTGCTGATTAGCAAAGTCATGCGTATTTGACTGGAACAAGTGATAATCGGAAGGAGCAATACCGGGTGAATACGGAAGTTAAATTGGACCTCCCATTTAACTCTTCTTGCACATACAAATTCTGATTGTAAGATGATAAATCATTGACTGACAGCGTTTTTTCCAAACGACTTTTTCAGAAATTAATACCTCCTCAATTTAAGCTTTCATTCTAAAAGCCAAATTTTATTAAAATAAATCTTTGAGACGTTTACAAGTTTGGAATTAAAATCAGGTGTGTCCTGGGTGAGCCGGAAAGGGTTAAGTGTTTCCATGTACATTTATCATGTTGCGGAGTCACTATGTCGTAGTCTGCGTTTGTCTAGTTGTCGTTTTTCCTTCAGGCGGTCGGCTCAAAAGTATCAATTGTACTCTATAACTAAATAAATAAACAACGTTAAAGAGCACAAATATTATAAAATAAAAGATGTTAAAAGCATACAGCTGTTTCAGGACTTTTCAAGTCCTATCATCAGTGCTAAAAAGTGTAAAACGTAAAAGAAAGTTACATCGTTAAATAAAATAAAATAAACGGTGCATCTGAGCTCGCTGCTAAGGCGAATTGACATGAAACGTCGCAAAGCAACAAAATTAAACTGGCACGCGCACCCGAAGGAGATCAATCATATGTCACTTCTCACTGGACGAGTCCAAATCAAAGAGAACAGGAGGGGGGGAGGGGGAGTGATATTACAGGAATGGAAACCAGACATCAGAAAATCTTGAAGTACTGGACATGTCATTAACTAAATTACTAGAGTTTTTTCATGTATGAAAAGTTTCCCAAAAGTCTAAATCATAAACAGATGAACTATATTGTATTATTGAGGCTTCGGAAAATTTAAAATTATGACTATTAGACCAGCAATGGTTGGCGATAGCGGAACGTTTTATTTCACAATTTTTAGCGTTAGCACTGTCCCACACGTTTCCTCAAGGTACGCTTCGTCTGACTGATGTTAAATTTTCCGTTAAATTTTCCGAAGCCTCAATAATACAATATTGTTCATCTGTTTATGATTTAGACTTTTGGGAAGCTTTTCATATATGGAAAAACTCTAGTAATTTAGTTAATGACATGTCCAGTACTCCAAGATTTTCTGATGTCTGGTTTCCATTCCTGCAATATCACTCCCCCTCCCCTCCTCCTGTTCTCTTTGATTTGGACTCGTCCAGTGAGAAGTGACATATGATTGGTCTCCTCTGGGTGCGCGTGAAGGTTAATTTTACAGTTGCTTTGCGACGTTTCATGGTCAGGTTGCCTTAGCGGCGAGCTCAGATGCACCGTTTATTTTATTTTATTTAACGATGTGACTTTTTTTTACGTTTTACACTTTTTAGCACTGATGATGGGACTTGAAAAGTCCTGAAACAGCTGTATGCTTTTAACATATTTTATTTTATAATATTTGTGCTCTTTAACGTTGTTTATTTATTTTGTTATATATAAGCACAAAGTACAATCCTCGCCCCCCCCCCCTTCTTATACTTTATAGTCATTTTCCGTTTTGATTTCGTTCTGTTTAAGGACCTTATAATAAACTACTCTCAAATAATCCAATGGAATGGACAATCGAAACTTGAAACTAAAGAAGTTTAATTTCACGATGATGTTGATGCATGACCAGGCTTAACCATAATATTGTACGCTTATGGGTATCGTTGTATATATATGTCTTATCGCCAGTCACGATAAGATGATAGACAGATTTTTCCTTTCTGCTGTTGAAACACCTCTTCACAAGAAAAAAAACAAATTTCGATATCTTTCAGCTTGAATTCACGGCACCAATATCATTACTTTAGAACCATTTTAAATACTTTCAAATGTTTCAAATTTATTCTCTGATCAACCCTTTATGATTTTAAAAGTTCAATTAATATCTGACATGAGTCTTCATGAAGTAGTGCTTCCAATTCTTCAATTTTGAACTTTTTCGGTGGGCAACAGCATTTATCTTCAACATCAAGATCAATTTTTTAGAAGAGTCTAAGCAAAGGAAGCTGCTTCCCACAGAACATGGTTGCCGTAAGTCTCAAGAAGTATTTTGTGTACTTGCTTTTGGCTAATTGCAGCTTTTCGAAAAAAAAATTAGCGCAGGAAAATTCCCAGAAAATCTCTTTTTGTATTACAAATTTCTATACTTTTAACATTATAAAAAAAGTTGCTTATACTAAGGCGAAATGATACACACTGAATTTCAAGCTTGCTTGCTTATAAGCACTTCTTTATACATGCGTTATTGTCATAAACTACACACGCGCAGTTTTGGTAATGCCATCTTCTGGAAAACTGCAAGAATAATAAGTAATATTCTTTCTTTATATAACCTCCGAATATTTAAATTACATAACTTATAATGGCATATGCAAGAGATAATAAGAATGTATCTTTTTATAGTTACTTATGAATTTTTTTAATTTACATATTAATAGATATCCATATGCATCTATGCATAAAATGACCATAATATTTTTGCCGATCCAAAAGACCCTGCACAATTAAAAATCTACATCAATCATTCCAGACATTAAAAACGTTTATCTCCATGACGCTTGCTTGATAATTGTATGAAGTTTTTGTTATTATCAGAATAAATTACTAAATTACGCTTGTGTGATTTATATCTAAATAAACACAGTTAAATGGTTTTTCTTTCAGTTAACTAATAAATAAAATATATTATTTGATCATTTGCTTTTTCTAGCAGTAGACTAACCATTTAATATTATTGTTCATCTCGGAAGCAAATATAACTGATATTTTTTTTACTCTTAATCATAATGTACACGCATTTATTTAGGTAACGTCAGCTCATGCGTGTGGTTATGACTCCCCCACATTTTAACTCTCGTTACATTTTTAGCTAAATAAGTTTTTAAAAAAATGCACAACTCTGCCCTGCAAAATTCATCTGTGTGTTTCTTTTTTTTGGGAAAAAATATGTTTTTCGTATTTCTTTTCAGATTTTGTAGAATAGGTAAAAATAAGATTAGCTGGAAGAAGAAATACGCCCAAACAAGTCACAACAACAAAATGAACAAAATGTTTTTATTGGCAAATATAATTTTTAAATGACTGCTATATTCCATATGGTACGTTTGGTTACGGGGTGTCATATTCCGTCTGGAATATTCTTT
The DNA here is from genome assembly GCA_964019185.1 of Maratus speculifer. Classification (NCBI taxonomy): domain Eukaryota; kingdom Metazoa; phylum Arthropoda; class Arachnida; order Araneae; family Salticidae; genus Maratus; species Maratus speculifer. The sequence continues at coordinate 93,873,207 of OZ025302.1, forward strand.
CTTTAATGTTTGAATATTTTTTTTTGTTTTTGCTACTATTCTCTAATTTATGAACATTAAAAAGTTTTGCATCAGTTAAAAAACAAAGATTACTATTCTACCATAGGGCAAATATTGTTTTAAATTTATAAATCAATTATCTAAATTGGGAAATATTATTGAACTAACAAACAAACGTCGCGTCGTCGCTAGAAACACGCTTCATAATGCAGTGAACGTTTTTAATGTAGTGTCTCTTTCATATGGTCGGGATGGGAGTATTGGATTTCATTAATGGTTAAATCCATTTCAAATGCAGGTAGGAAGAGTAAACAGGAAGTATGTCTTTAATTCAACAAAAAAGGTTCTTTTTAGCACTTTCCAACAAAGTTGTTCGGTTTGTCTGGCCGTCTGGCCGTTTTTCCGCGCTCTAACTCACGTAAATATACTCGGATTGCCATGAAGTTTTAGGATGTTATTGAAGTTTACCCTAGCACAAACCTTATTGAAAATGAAGTTTCTACCATGATTAGTTTATCTACAGGGAGAGTCAAAAATTTCCCATTACATTACGGCCTATGGGAAAAATAGTTTCAAAGAAATTTTAAAAGTGTTATATCCTGTCAAACATATTAGAATTTATATGCATTACGAGGTGCATTAAAATATGCATTCTATAAAATATGCGGTGAAAATACAGCTGTTATTCATTTACAGGGCCACACAAAAGAATTCCGTAAGATAATGGTAAAAGTGGGAATTTTGTGTGACATATTTTAAATATATTAAACTGTTTCATGTATAATAAAATTGATGTATTCACTGAGGCTGATGGAACTTATACGGTACTGTGCCTTGTCCAGTATGAAGTACATTGTATTTACAGGGACACACAAAAATTTCAAATAGTACATTCTTACCGAAGTACTTATGTATCCGATGATGGCCGATGGATGGATGAAATGCATTTTAATTATGATATGCTTGTATGAGTTTCACATTATATGGTGTGTATAAATGCTATAGTTAATATACAGGGCTACCCAAAAGAGCTCACCCACGTTTCTGAATATGAGCGTAAATTACTTAAAGGTGGTTCTTAAATAAGTTATGCATTTTTACGTTGAACTGCATTACATTTACTAAGAAATGTTTGCAGAATATAGATAAAATGATATACAAGGCCCCGCAAAGAATTGGGTACATGGACGCCTATGAATGATAATTTATGCAAATGTGATTTCAGTTGTTTTAAGAGTGTTTTAGTTTAAAATAAATTTTATCTTAATACTGTTGTGTAATAAAGGTACCAGCCAGGTAAACTACAAGGCTGAACAAAGTATTCAAGTTTGGTTCCATCTATTAATATAAATTGCTGAAAGAGACATTTCAAGCTACTAGGCATTTTCTTGCTAAACTAAATTTTCCCATTATATATTATGTATATTAGTTGACAGATCAGATAGAGGGCTGTTCAATAGTACTGGAATACATATTTGGTTATATATTGGCTTTATACCCTTATTTCCTTAAATAACGAAGATTTGTTAAAGATTTCATGAAGCGTTGGAAAGTTCTTCATAATCTATGCTCAATACATGATTTTTCTTACTTGTTTATAAAGATAATCTGATGCAAATGAAAGCGAGCTAGATGACCGAGTAGATAGAGCATTGATCTCGAGACCGTGAATTATAGGTTCGAAAGTATACGCCCCCAAACTGCGTGCAAGATTTTATTTTCTTGGTTGTTTTATATAAATAAATAAAAAATTTTTGATAAAGATAAATTTTTCTATTAATAATACAGAAGCACGTTTATTTGTATTATAATAATAAAATATTGATTTTAAATACAAGAAAATGCTATATTTCGCGATGAACGTTTTAAAATTGAACATGTTTTAATATCCAAAGTATCTTTTTAAAGTGACTTATATATCCATTAAGCAAATGAAAACATAAGTATTGTGCAAAGACATCTTTTTGCGCGTGAAATAATTTCCTGTTTATAAATTAGTTCTTGTTATTAGTATACTTGTGCGGTTTGTGGAAGAAGTTTCTCTGCTCTCCCAGCCTTCCAGCCTGCATTTAGAATGGACTTAGGGGAGACCTGAACCCCATTTTCGGCCAAAAATCATCAAAAGTTCAAAAAAATTTTATCCCAGAAAATGACAAAATGCATATTTGCGAATATCATGCAAAATTCCAGAATTCTGGGGACACTTGGAACAGGTAGCAAATGAGCTTTTTTAATTGTAGTCACTATAGAGTTTAAAAGACTAGCGGCCATTTAAAATGCGTTTTCCTGAAAATGATTTTTTTAATATTTTGCCTAAGTTGAAAATACTAAGGCTCAGTGGTAAAATTATTTAGAAACAAAGTGTTTCTGTTTTTAGAATCTTAAAAAAATTTGCAACAAAAATAAGGAGAGATATATTTTTTAACTATTTCTGAAAATTTTAAATAAATTGGTAAACATGAAAATTATAACGAATTTAAAGAAATTTGCCATGCGTATTTTTATTTTTTTTAGCTGATTAAAATATAAAATTAAAAATATCTCTCCTTAGGTCTTTTCTGTATACTATAACACTATTTAAGAAATTTTAGTAATACCAAAATATTGAAAAGTGAATGAGGAGTAGTAAAAAGTGTATTTTTCGACGAAAAAAAAAATCATAAAAATCCCTATAAAAATATACTTTTTAATAAAAAGTGAATTCTGAGAATGATGAATAAAAGGTTTGATTGATGAATAAGAGATTTCTGATGAATAAAAGGTGATTCTTACAGGTCTCCCTTAACATCTACTGCCGTAAGGAAAAATGCAGGAAAGAGACGCTATTCATTTTTAAATATCAGCATATTTCGATACATTACTTGGTGTGATTAAATTCCATAACCCATATAAAGGGTTGAGCATACAAAATCGTTTGAAATAATATGAATGGGCCTTAGTGAAGAAAGAGTAATAGGCCAGTTATTGTGGATATTACTAATTTCATAAAATTACGTTTTCCTTGTTTAATCGCCGAACATTCTGCAATTAGAATAGTCAATTCTATTCCTTTAAAATATGTATAGCCTCTAGATATCCGCCCTGACTAGATTTCTGTCTATTACGTTTGAAATGCTTATAGGTGTTTTATTCTACTTTCAACATAATTGAAAGATATTTTGACGTCTATCTTTTTTTTTAATGGGCCATCCTCACGTCGCTCCAGTGGCATGATCAGTAGCGGCAACAGCTGCCACGCCGAGGGGTCCTGGTTCGAATCCTGGTAAGACATGGATGTTGTGTTGTCCCTTTATAGTGTTATATATATGTAAATATGTAATGGATACAAGAAATAAAAAATGTACTAATTTGTGGTTGTTTCTGCGTGTATTATTATGGATCATTCGAGACGATAGCCACAGTTGCTAAAGGCCTTGAAGCAATTACATGTCAAAAATACCGTCCTCAGACTCAAACGAGTGTTTGTGGATTTCTACGACTTTTGTATACGTTACCGAGGCTCTTTCGTAGTATGATCCCTAAATAAGAAGAAATTTGTATCATTTATTATTCCATCAAAATATGGATTAACATTCTAGGTTTCTTGTTTTGTTTTAAATTGTCTCTGTTTTTAGGCTAGCCTCAAAAAATACGTTTGGTTTCAGCTAATTTTATCCTTGTCAGCAGGAAATTTTCTACTATTATAAAAAAAAAAATATTTGTAACCTATATATAGGGGTTCAACTTGATGCGTTTTTTTAACACCATTTTTGTTGCTAGAAAAACTTTATTTATAAATTTCGTAGAAGTGCGTTTTCCTTGGAATTGTTGCATAAACCTACAACGAACTTCTTCCAATTTTTTTAATGGACCAGTGGGAGCTTTGTAAAATTGAGTCTAATAACGGAAAAAAAACATTTAAAAATATTAAATTTCAAAATTTGAACTAAACTTTTGCTACTTTATGATGTCTGCTACATGTAAATGATTTGTATTGCTATATTTTGAAACCAAATGAAGTTAATTTTATTCACACCTGTTGTCGATTTCAATGGAAATACAGTTTAAAACCGTATCTCTTCTAATCCTCTCACTGCAGAGAGTTCAAACTTGCTCATGAAGAGATGAATAACTAATCTTTTTGACAACTTTGCATTTTTTGGATTGGCAACATTTAACAGAAGTTTAAAGTTTGCTTTGTTTGAAAAATGTCATCAGGCTTTGGTATGCAAAAACATTACACTAAATTAACTATTCAAGTTTACTCAATATACGGAACTAAAAACTACTCAATATACAGAAATCTAACGGCGATACATCTGATTATATACAATTACATAGAAAATTTCAGTAATTTTAATTGTGATTCTTCATAAAAACATGTATCAACTATATCGAAGCTATATATCAACAAATAGGTCGCTTAGAACTAATTCTTAAGTTCGTCACACTCTGGACATTGTCGAAAAGCAACAGAAAAAATTTCATCGTTATAGGATAATTAATGTTTAAGTTAGAGCAATAGTCGTTTATCTTTTCCGACGAAAATCTAATTTTTTCAGAAAACGCATTTAAAGTTTTCAAGTTCGTTTTGAATAACCGTCATCTGATTTTTTTAAAGAGCTCTAATTTAATTTCTAACAGGCTTACAGAAAAAATAAAATCATATTTAGAAACAGAAATGTTCATTCTATAAGAAAGTAAATTTTGAAAAATGCGATTTTTCATCGAAATTGACCATTTAAACGTAGGCGAATACCCTAAAACACATTTTACGCCTTCTTATTTTCAGATTCAACAAGACTGAAATTGCACGTCAAACATGGCAAATGAGGTGCGTTCATAATATATCTAGTTTTATAAATATTCAGATCTTGGAGCAGTAGCTGTTGCACTCTTATGCTAAAACGTATGAATACAAGATTTATTACGATTGTATATATTAAATTCGGTCATATGGAAATAAGATATGATCAGATATGATCAGAAGATATGCTCCATCATTGATATGATGTCAAAACCAAGACAACCTAGAATCATTATCTTACATGAGATATAATTGAATTAATTACGTATTTTAGGACGTAGGATTTAATAGAATGATGATAACATTTATTAATATCTTTTTTTAAATTGATTCTTTTTTTTATTCGATTTTCATAAAATTTTAAAAGACTTGACAAATTTCTTCAACGATTGTTTATATTAAATTTCAAACCATTTGGTTGGGTAATTTTTGAGATATTACGTGCGGATAATGGGACAGATAGACGGATGGACCAGATGACGACTATGTATATGGATAATTACAAAAGCACCTAAAATTGCGGATTCGGGGAAACTTTTCATCCTTGAACAGATAGCGATAATAAACATAGACGTTAAGAAAACAGCATATGACTTCGTATTTCGAGATACGGGAAAAAATGGCGAAAAGTAAAATAAAATTTTATTCAGCTCCTAGAGCCAAAATTAAATCTAATTTAATAGAAATTTTAAAACGAAAAATCGGGAAACTACAAAGTTTTATATATCAAAAGCTTAATTCATTTCAAACGAGTATATTTTGTCCTTTGAGCAAAAATTAAACTATTTTTTAATCCTAAAATAACCCTTAAAAATAAAAAATGCATAAAAATGCGGAGGCTTTAATTAAACGAGTAAACAGAATAACTCAAAATACATTATCATATGTAATCCCACTAAATACAGGAATAGATGTCCACTACTCAATTTAATGACAATTTTCTATTTATTGAAATTTAATCTTCATAATAGTTTTCGCTAATGGATTGCCTAAATCTTTCAAAAAATAAACATTATACAGTTTTTGGGATGAAAAAAAACACAAAATTCATATTAATAGGTTTTTAATAAATACTATCATTCCCTCTCCCTAGAAATAAAAATTTGTAACACGAAACAAAAGCCATTAAAAATGTTAAGTCCGCAATGAGAATTCTTCTAATTAAATAAAAATAAAGATGTTAAATTTGCTATTTAAAAACGTACACATTCTGTTTTTCCCCAGAATTACTTTTTTGTTATAATAATCTTAAGGATTTTTTATGATGTAATTTTACATAACTTTAAATTATGAGTAATTACATATCATTAAAATTAGGAATTAAGTACAAAATGTCAACCATGAGAAATAGACTATGAAACATTTTCCAACAGTAATTGTGTATAGTTAGAAGATTTCATTTTTTCATGAAAATGTCTGCACTCTTAGAAATGGATACTCATATTTCACGAAATTTTCTTTGTTTTTGACGAAACCGTTTCCTGGGAAATGCTCCGAGCGAATATTTTGTCAGAAAGACGAAATTAGTTTCTTTGCTTATTTGACGATACTAATTTCTTAAAAAGTTTCGTCAAGACAGCGCAAGTGATGCCATCTATCGAAAAATTTAGAAGCACCCATAATTTTGACAGAGGGAAAAAAAACCGCCATCGAGGGGATTCGAACTAACAACCTTCGGTATGACAGTCCGCTGTCTTACCTATCACGCTACAGGGACCTCGGATAATTATGTTTCTAAAGGCATATAACGGATTTTACTGTGTGTTTATTTTTTTTATAAAGTAGTTTATAATTTTATCGATGTTATATATCTTGTAAGTTTTAATAAATAAGGCTAATTTAATGTTAGGTTTTTTTTTTTTCTGGTTAACGAATAATTATAATATGTCTTAATATAATTCATTAGAGAAATTTTCTTTGCTCAATGAAAGATTAAAATTTGTCTGGTTAATTTATTGCACGGAAAAAACGAATTTTGAAGTGCATAGTGGAAAGTTTTTTATATGTTATAAGATAATTTATAAGATAAGTCTAAGATTTTAACACTACTGTTCATAAAAGGGAGAGGCATGAATTATGTATATTTTAATATGATTGAAAAAAGAATATATTTCTTGAATGAAAAAAAGATGCCAAAATTTTGAAATGTAAGTGAGCAAATTTTCTTTTTGAACGATTTTGCATAACACAACAAATTTATTCTTTTCGAATTAAACCATAACAAATATCAACAGCAACAATAAATAAATAAATAAACATTCCTAAAAACTTTAACAGCTAAAAAATAACTAATGAAGAAACAATGATTTCCCATTCATATTTCAGTATTTTTTTAAGAAAGCGCTAAAAAGTACTGTTTTAAAATAAATTATTACAGAACTGACTTAAACAACTAAATATCTGCTTGCTAAAATCGCAAGATTTGTAGAAATACAGTAGTGCGCCCTTTGACAAACAAATTAAATTTATTACAACTGTTTCTTTAAAGTGCATTGAATCTGGCGATGATCGAGACAACAGTTTCGTCAGATATTTTAGGGTTTACATTTCGTAAAAAGTCACGTGATTTTGATACGAAATGATCGTCAAAAACGACGAAATATAGCCCAAGGATTGCTGTATCGTCAAAAGTGAGAGTTTTATTTTTGAGAGTGTGGAGAAGTATTTTAAGAGAATTGAGTAATCTGCGAAATTTAAGGGAATACTTTTGGTGCCGCTGGTACTTATCTTTAAGATCTGATTCATTTTAAAGCCTTATATGAGGAAGTTTGAGAATCGATAAAAATTTTCGCTAAAATCACAATTTTTATTATTTTTTTATTTTTTTTTAATTTCTGGAAAAACCACTTATCATATGATCAACATCGATTTTTTTTAAAAGACAGAATTAGTAAATTAGTAAATTAAGTATAAAATATTGTAAAAAGTTTCAAAAATTCCTCCAAGAATCAATGAATTTGATTTTGAAAAAGAATTACAACATTATGTTCACATTTTTCACATAAAAAAAGTTGAGTTTTTTTTTTCAAAAGTTGAGCTTTCCGGTAACTTTAGCCGAACGACATAGCTGCCTGTTGCGTGTAAGCAATACTTCAGAAAAAAAGCAGGTGAAAATTTTGTAGCACCGAATTCGTCGACTTAACTCACGTTGAGCGTGAAATAAACAAATAGAAATACAGAATTAAGAAAAAAATAAAAGTACAAGTCTAAATAGAAGTGACATAGTCATTCTGACCTACAATAATGACTACCAGATATGTTCTACACTTAAATTCTTTATTCATGAAAACTTTAAAAAATACTTACGGTAACATTTTTTATGTATTTTGTAACGTCTAGAGCGCTTGCGGGTTGCTAGATTTGTTTCATCAGCCTCTGGTTGAAACAACCGAGCACTATGTTTGTTCTTTAACAGCTTTGATTTTCTTCGAGTTTACTTCGACACCATTAACTTGGTCGTCAAAATCATCGTCATTATTATTTTGGTCGATGGTTTCCCAGGCCTAGCTTCATCATTTTCTTCTGGGTAAATAAAGTCGTCAACATTTTCTAAATGATCCCGTTAAAGTTTTACAAAGTACCGAGTATTTGAGTCCTATTTTTTGTAAAAATGATGATTTGCTTCATTTTTTACAGCGACATGAGACAACATGAGCAAGTATTCAGGTGCTGGATTTTCGCACATCCGGACCATGGAACTATTAAGGAAGAAGAACTGGCACATCCCTAAAACAGTGAAACTTCAACTGTTATCGCTTTCGCAGGGATTCATTACTACCGCGGCAAACCACCACCAATAAAATTGCGCAGAATTTTTTTTATTTAACCGGCTCATTAATGGAAATCTTCAATCAAAAAGAATGACAAAAACTGATATTCACTTTTACTGGTAAGAGTTTACTTCTGTGGTAATAGATCCGCCACATTTTTAAAATCAAAACTGCATCAGTAAAAAGATCAAAAACCTCCCCGAACCAGATAAAAGAAATAGAATTATTTTACTACATTTGTAACAGAAATTTCTAATCAATAAGTCTTTAAATTAAGACGAAAATTTCTAGTTAAGTTTACTGGTGGGAGATTTCACAGCAAGTAATCAGAAATTTTAAATTCGATTAAATTAAACAGCTGTCATTTTGTGACAACCAACTCAGTTACTTCACTCGCAACTGATAGATAATAGACTATGTGTATCCTCCTTTTTATTCATAATTCCATTATTTAGACTTGCTGAAGTTAATATCAGACCTGCGATCCCAATCCCATTCATTCTTCAAGGGGGATGTTGTTTCCTAGCCAAGCTTGTACCTAATGATAGCATTGAGGGAATGAGGCTGCACAGATTCTTGCCTTGATGGTAGCCTGGAAGATGAAATTTACTTTTAGTGGCAGAATTAGCAAATAACTGCAATCTCACAATGTTTAATGTCTGTGTGATGTTTAGGCATCTACTGCATAAAGCAATAATGAATTTTTCTCAAGCCCTGATGACTTCTTAACAGGTAGACTCTTCGTCACCTGAGTATAATAAGGTTCTATCTGTGTTTTTGAAAAAAAAATGACCTATCGATATAGACAGGTTCTATTTGTATCTATGTGGACATCAAAATGATGTTATGCATCAAAAATATTTTTGCATCAAAATGATGTTATGTATAATTTACATATGACATTACTATTATATTATGACATTATTTTAATTCAGAAATGCCTTCATAGATACAAATAGAACATTTCTATAATCAATAAGTCATTTTGCTCAAAAACACAGATAGAACCTTATTATTCTCAGGTGACGTCTTGTTAACTGAACAAGATTGCTCTATTTCCTCAAGCTGATCATGTTTTTTCAAAGTGTTATTAAACTTAGCCGTTCCTAGCCCAAAAAAGAACAAATGTATTGCAACCGACAAATGAATAAATGAAAAGAACATTGTTATAATTGTGTTTGTATGACATTGTTGATGTTATAATTGTGTTTGTATGACATTGCTGAAATCCATGAAATCTTGAAATAGCAGAGGTAACAATCACGGCATTAGCGTCTTCTTTTGCCTGGTCTGCTTGAATTCTGTTATTTTGAAACAAGTGAAATGAAGTGACTCTTGTTTCTGTCATTGGCTAGAAATTTGTCAGGACGGAAAATTTTGATAAACACTTATAAGTTTTTGTTTTATAACACTATCATCCTTTTATGTATCATGCTAAACTATGTTGAATGTGTGAGTAATGTTTTCGTTAACGAATTTGTTTAAAAAGTGGTTATTATTAATTAATCGATTTAATAATTATATCCAACTGTATTTATATTACATTATTATGTTAACATTTGTAAACTAATTTTTCAGTCCCATCCTATTATGAATGAAAAATTGATTGCAAGAATAAAGATGAATCAGACTATGCTACAACTCAATGATAATCGTGTAAAATTACGCAGTGGACCTCTTACATTTTTTTATTTAACCCTGTAATCGTCGCGACCATTACATATATAGACAAACTGCCTGTTAATGTATCGGGCACGAGAGTTAGAGGATAAACATAAAAGGTGATAATAAATCGAACAAAATATCTAAAATTAGGGCATGTTAAAAATTATAAAAAATTAAAATTTTTATAAAAGATAAGAACAGTTATACCAAATTAAAAATTTTATAAAATATAAGAATAGTTACACTAAAATAAGAATTCAATATTGTAGATATTTATAAATTATAATAATCTCAAGTATACACGATCTAATGCTACATACAACAAATGCGCAATTAATATTATGCAATTCCCCTAAGAGATTTAAATTACTTAATTTAAAACAAGCTGTTTCTACATTTGATGCATATACGTACAATTTATTTTTGGAAAAATATGAAAATTTAAAGGAAACTGTTAAAGCTCTTTTTTTAATTATCAAAAGTTGGATGTGGTAGGAAAATGGAAAAAATCGTTTTTTAGATGCATTTAAATGTCTAGCTAATACCGAAAAAAAAAACTATAGGCGTAAAAAGAGTAAAAAACGTACAATTTGGCAATCCTATCTTCTGACTGCCCTTCTTGAAAATTTACCTCCTCTTTTATTTATCAATACGTATATTTCATTTCCACAATTAGTGAAGGAAGGGAAATTTTTTTGGGATGACAAGCGAAAAAAAAATCACTTTCTGTGAAGTTGAAAAAAGTGCCATTTTCAGAAAGCTGTAGCGCACTAAATATTCGGTTTAGGAAAACATTTTTATCGTGGAATTTATGGAGAATTTAATGATCTGTTCTTTTGTGAATACGTATGATACACAAAAGCTTTATAATTTTCGAGTTATAGGCGAAAAATTGGAAAAAGTCCAAAAATGTCGTGGTTTTTTTTGGCTGTGCAAATTTTAGTCTCGAGATATTTTATTGAAAAAAATTAATTTTTGTTATTATCATCCCCATAAATACTATAAAAACATAAATTCTTCTAGCGGAATTTTTGTAATTTATCGGCCTTTTTTCTGACAATTTGACTGGACTAATTTTGCATATCAATGATAGGTATGCATTACGGATGCCCCCAACGACTAGTTTTTTAAAGCTTTTGAGAGTATGTATATTCAAATTTCATAATTCAGATTTGCGCCATGAATATTTAATATTTTGTAAATAATTTGTTTTAAAATTATTTAAAGTATGGTATCAGAATTCACAGATCACGAAGCCCGAGGCTATTTTACTTTTTTTAAAACACTAATCACTTCCTGACATTTCTCAAAAATGGTAAAAAATAAAATTAATAAAATAATAAAAATAAAACTGACCATTTAGGATCTAGTTATTGATCAACAATAAGAAGTTTACACTTACCGAGTATTTGGATGAGTTTCATACCATCATCAAAAATGATTTATTATTATTCATTCACAATAAAGGAAAGAACGAAAAAATAGAAAGAAAATAAAAGAAAATAAAACTTAGCTTTTAGATGCAAATAGAAGAAAAAAAGGCATAAATGAGATGGCATGTTAGGCAAAGTTCGTTTCCGTTAAATGTGTTTGAATATATAAGAACTTGTTCACGTGAATAAAATGTGCTGTCACTTTATTATGATTAATGAAACCTTTTGTAGATAAAAAAAAGACCGAATTTTGTACTTTCAAGGAGTGAATTGTAATTAGGAATACCATATTTGTTTTGTTAAAAATAAAATGGAATAATATTGTAAAAAAATTCTAAGAAAAAACCCTATTGATTTAGGGTAAAGAGGGGTTTTTAAGCCTCGAAAAAAAAGTATACTTAATGGAGATCTTTTTTTGTTTTTTTATGCTCAGAAACAAATGAAAAAATAGTCTTTTCGCATAAAAAGAGATTTAAGTTGAATTAAAACTATTAATAAATTTAGATAAAATAAAGAAAATATTGAAATATTAATCTTACAGCTACTGTTCCGAGTACTACCACTAATACTACTACTAGTACAACTACTAATAATATAATTATATTCCGCAGTAAAAATAATAATATAATAATTATTACAAAGAAATTGTTTTGTCAAACAAGTTTTGACTAAATGTTCTAGGAAAACGCAGACAACATTTCGTTTAATTTATGACAATTTGATCTAGATTATGAAATTTTGAATTTGATTAACCCTTTCGTGTCCGATGTTTTTTTTTTCAATTTTGAGAAGAAAATTATGTTTTTGTTAATAGTGTTAATAGTACCCATCCAAATTATATTCTATTGTATAATTATATAATTATATTCCGCAGTAAAAATAATAATATAATAATTATTACAAGGAAATTGTTTTGTCAAACAAGTTTTGACTAAATGTTCTAGGAAAATGCAGACAACATTTCGTTTAATTTATGACAATTTGATCTAGATTAGGAAATTTTGAATTTGATTAACCCTTTCGTGTCCCATGTTTTTTTTCGAATTTGAGAAGAAAATTGTGTTTTTGTTAATATTGTTAATAGTACCCATCCAAATGGATTAAATGAAAAAATTTGACACTGTCTGAAATATAAAGAATATAGTTAGTTTAAGTATTATTCAATTCGTATTCATAAGAAAATAAACTAAGAGTGTTTAGAGACGCTAGAAAAATAGCACATTACAACAGTATTTGATAACTATTACAATTTTCTAATATTTTTTGTTTTTCATCACACATCATACCTTTAAAAAAGCAACCTATATTTTACCTTTTAAGAGTGAAAGATATGTTCAAAATAAAAGAATCACAGACGCGAAAAGAGAATCTAGGCAATTATTATTGTTATTATTATTACTAAGTGTGCAGTACAAACGGAGTCATAAAAATAAATACATACGTTGAAATGAAAATTTTAATTACATCAAGTACGTGAGGAAAAGCTTTTATCTATTTTGAAATATATTTGTTTTTAAATCCTGGTGCCATTCAACCATTTCAGTGTTTTAAAAATACAAGTGCTTTGCCATTCAAGGGGTTAACGGAATATTTTTGAGTGAAAAGTCCAAGCAGTTCATTTGTTGTACCAGTCGTAACTTACTCCGGAAGGCTGGTGTCTATACATGGCCTAGACACAGCTGATAAAATCTCAAATCATACAAACGATAGATATTCTAACATTTTTCAAGTACGTTTCACACAATCTCTAATTTAGTGTACAGAACTGTGTAATAAACAGATATTACCAATACTTTTTTTGGAACATCAAACTTTAAATCTAGATGACACAAACATAAAAAAATGATTGCAATTCATTTCATAAGAAATTGTTTGGATGTACAAAAACTAACCGCGATTGCTTCCAGCACAAAAGCGTAAATTCGCGAGTTTAACTGGAAATATAAAAAATCCCATAAACCATGTTTAGAACCCTGAATAATTTATAAACTATTCGGAAGCATGTCTGAAAATCAGTCTCTGACAAATAAATCTAATATTTATAGATACTTCTTTGATTTTGGGAAATATATTGGTTTCACAGGCTTCTAAAGATAAAGAACGTTTTTCTGAATTGAAGATAAATTGGAAGAAATTATTGTATATTTTCGAAATAATAATAATATATTCATAATTCAATATAGCGAGAAACGTGTAAATCCGTCAATTGTTTTTTCGATTTTCCATACTGTTGCAAGATTTACTCTATACTTCGTATTATAGGTAAGTAAAAAGAAAATTAATAATTTTCTAAAATTATGTAGAAAAGCGTTTATAAAAATTTGATAAGCTATCAGATTATACGAGGTCTCTGACCTTGCTTATCGTAAACGCCCTTGATATATGGTTTGATTATTAATGAGCGAATCTTGGTTGTTTTTTCTTCTGAAACATAAATGTTTTTGTATATTATTAACTTTGAAATAAAGTGTTTATTTTTTTTTTTAAGAAAAGCATACAGACATGCCGATATAGTCTTTTACTTTCGTAACAAAGGAAAAATTTCATGCTTTTAAAAATTCCTTCTTTATAAGAAGGGAAAGACTCCAGTAGTTTTAATAATCTGCCTTTATTTTCTAGTTTAAAAACTAATGTATTAATATTTATTTTTATGCGCCCTTTTATGTACTTTTGTCTATTTTTGTATTTTTATTTCTATACTTTAAATTAAGCTTATCTGATTAACTTTTTCCGCCAAAATGTTTTGCATACTTCAGATAATAATAACTTTTAATTTTAATGTTCTTTAAATCGTTTTATAATACAGTTAAAGTTAATACATCGTTGGCTTCCTGTTGCCTTGGCAAATAACTTACATATGTTCTGCATATAAATATTCGCTGTAGAAAGGAAGTCTGTTGAAGAACGTATATTGTAACTTTGTTTTACTTTTCAAAATTACCCCAATATTCCGAACCCTGCTAATCTGAAATTTCGGTTAATCCGAACCGATTTTATTGTCGATTTTATTTCCGTTCATAACTTGAGTTATGTTGGATGCTCAATTATCTGGGCTACAGACTGAATGTCGGGAGTAACATATAGAAGTTAGAATGAAACAAAAAAATGGCAGCAAAACATGCTTTTTATTCTTTAAGGGAGACCCGTAAGAAAAACCCCAAAATTTTTATTATTGATTTTAATGTAATGAATTTTGGTGTACTATTTAAGAATCTTTTTGTAAGGAATAATTAGCAAAAAAATTCACTTTTTTTTAAAAAGTATATTTTTATGGGGATTTTTATGATTTTTTTTTTTTTTTTTTTTGTCGAAAAATACACTTTTTAAAATTACTACTCCTCATTCAATTTTCAATATTTTGGTATTACTAAAATTTCTTAAATAGTGTTATAGTATATAGAAAAGGACTAAGGAGAGATAATTTTAATTTTCTATTTTAATCGGCTAAAAAAAAATACGCATCTTAAATTTCTTTAGATTCGTTATAATTTTCATGTTTACCAATTTATGTAAAATTTTCAGAAATAGTTAAAACAAATATCTCTGCTTACTTTTGTTGCAAATTTTTTTAAGATTCTAAAAACATAAACACTTTGTTTCTAAATCATTTTACCACTGAGCCCTAGTACTTTGAACTTAGCAAAATATGAAAAAAGTCATTTTCAGGAAAACACGTTTTAAATGGCCGCTAGTCCTTTAAACTCGATAGTGAGTACAATTAAAAAAGCTCATTTTCTACCTGTTCCAAGTGTCCTCGAGTTCTGAAATTTTGCATGGATATTCATAAATATGTATTTTATCGTTTTCTGAGATAAAATTTTTTTTGAACTTTTGATGATTTTTGGCCGAAAATGGGGTACGGGTCTCCCTCAAACAGCTTGAATAGAATTTAAAAAAATATGCTCAATAATGTAAAAGTACAACAAAGGTACATAATTGAAAAATGCAAACGGACACTGTATGCCTACTCGTAGAAGCCATTTTTGAAGACTGCCAAATATCAGTTTGTTTGTCAGCCCTTATAAATTTTTTTCTAAAATGCAAAAATTGTTTAATTCGGATGATAAAATATTATATTTCCTTTCAACAGTTTATTTCGCAAATTATCTCGAGAAAGGTTCCCCCCCCCCCCATTTTTTTCTCGTGGTGATTGAGCTATTTGTAGATTTGCGGTTTTGAATTAGCGGCATAATTATACCCGGAATTTAATGTAATTTGTAAATGATATTGGAGGCTTACAAAGAGAAGTTTGATATTAATATAAAGTGCATAGCATTTTTAGATTGTTGACCATGAAAAAGAAGAGAACTTCCTTACATTATGGTCTGCGGAGCAAAATCGTTTACAGTGTGTTTGAATGATGTTATACTATTTCAAACATATCGATATAAACACAAATCACTAAAGTTCACCTACAAGATGTTTAGTGAGGTATAGGGTGTGCATAGCATTTATGTTTCATTTGGATGGATGCACAAAATAAATTCGGTTACAGTACTGACTATCAGCAATAATTCTTGGAAATGTGTTTTGAGTTGTGCTACGCATTTTTAAATTTAGCTTATTTATTCCATATTACTTTGTATGCATAAATTCTGTAAGTTATTGATGCAGAGGTACACAAAATAACACGGGTACAATTCCGCGTACTGTGGAAATTGCTGAAAGGGAATTTTCATCTATTTTAAACTTTTACGAACAGAATTAATTTTTTGTATACTACGTGATATATACAGTGTGTTTCTAAAGTCATGGTACAAACTTTAAGGGGTGATAGTACACATGAAGACAAACAATATTAAATAGGAAACTATGCGTCCCAAATGTCTTCCGAAGGAGATAGGCGCCATTAAAGTTTAGGGTCCAAAAATTCAAATGATTATAAAAATAAGAAAAATTGGTCGATTCGTTTGCGGTTTTCACTAAAACTATTCTTTATGTCAGTATTGTCTTGAAAATAAATTACAAAGATAAATTTCAAAAAATGTCGATAGAGGGCGCTCTAGACTTTGGAGTAACGAACAACTATTTTTTACAGTTATTTTTTGCATCTCATTAATTTATTTTAGAAGCTTAGACATAAACTTAAATTTTGAGCTCAAAATCTAAATCGTTGGGAGTGGTTAAGTAGCGCAAACTGAACTGTGGGGAAAGGTTCAAATTTCAAATGATTATAAAAAACGGAAAAATTGGTCAATTGATTTGTGATTTTCACTAAAATTATTCTTCATGTCAGTATTATCGTGAAAATAAATTATAAAGATAAAATTCAAAAAATGCCGATAAAAGGGCGCTTTAAATTTTGGAGTAACGTACAACTATTTTTTACCGTTATTTTTTCATCTCATAAATTTTTTGCATCTCATAAATTTTTTTTAGAAGCTTAGACATAAACTTAAATTTTTAGATGAAAATCTGAATCGTTGGGAGTGGTTAAGTAGTGCAAACTGAACTGTGTGGGTGGGGAGGTTCAAATTTTAAATGATTTTAAAAAACGGAAAAATTGGTCGATTCGTTTGCCGTTTTCTCTAAAACTATTCGTTATGTCAATATTTCCTTGAAAATAAATTTTAAAGGTTAATTCCAAAAAATAGCGTTAGAGGGCGCCTTAAAATTTAGAGTAACCAACAACTATTTTTAACCGTTATTTTTTGTATCTCATTAAATGCTTGCAAATGCTTAGATTTAAATTTTGAGCTCAAATTCTAAATCGATGGGAGGGTTTAAGAAGCGCAAACTAAAATGTGTTAAAATGTTACCCTCCCCACCCATCGAACACATTTCAATTTTCCACTACTTTATTACTCACAACGATGCAGATTTTGAGCTCAAAATTTAACTTTGAACATTTACAATCATTTAATTAGATAACTGTTAAAAATAGTTGTTGATTACTCTAAAGTTTAAGACGCCCTCTAACGGTATTTTTTTAAATTAATCTTAAAAATTTATTTACAAGGAAATATTGACATAAAGAATAGTTTTAGCGAAAATGGCAAACGAATCGACCAATTTTTCTGTTTTTTACAATCATTTGAAATTTGAACCTCCCCACCTCCATTGAACATAGTTCAGTTTGCGCTACTTAACCACTCCCAACGATTCAGATTTTCATCTCACAATTTAAGTTTATGTCTAAGCTTCTAAAAAAATTTCATGATGTGCAAAAAATAACGGTAAAAAATAGATGTACGTTACTCCAAAGTCTAAAACGCCTTCTATCGGCATTTTTTGAATTTTATCTTTATAATTTATTTTCAAGATAATACTGACATAAAGAATAATTTTAATGAAAATCGCAAATCAATTGACCAATTTTTCCGTTTTTTATAACCATTTGGAATTTGAACCTCCCCCCCCCCCCACAGTTCAATTTGTGCTGCTTAACCACCCCCAACGATTTAGATTTTGAGCTGAAAATTTACGTTTATGTCTAAGCTTCTAAAAAAATTTAATGAAATGCAAAAAATAACGGTAAAAAATAGTTGTCCGTTACTCCAAAGTCTAAAGCGCTCTCTATCGGCATTTTTTGAAATTTATCTTTATAATTTATTTTCAAGGCAGTACTGACAAAAAGAATAGTTTTAGAGAAAACCACAAACGAATCGACCAATTTTCCTGTTTTTATAATCATTTGAATTTTTTGACCCTAAACTTTAATGGCGCCTGTCTCCTTCGGAAGACGTTTGGGACCCTTAGTTTCCTATTTAATGTTGTTTGACTTGATGTGTACTATCACCCCTTAAAGTTTGTACCATGAATTTAGAAACACCCTGTATAGAGTGTTATCGATCATATACAATATTAAAAAAAGAATCCGGCTATTTCTCTGACTATAGATGGTGATTGCTTCTGAATATGCTTTAAAGTATTTTTTAATTTAGGCTTAGTGCATGATTTTCTTTCTTGTTTATCTAAATGATTGTTTAAAAACTTTTTTCGATGTCACGAAAAATTGTTACCTTTTAGTACAAAAAATTAAACAGCAAGACTGTGAAATACACTTGATCGCGTAATATAGTTCCCCGGAATACGGTTAGAAGATCCTTAATTTACTGTTTCTGTAAAGATTTTTTTTTTGGATTATGTATTTTATTTTACTTTAACAATTCATAAAGTTACCTTTTTGTTCAATTTTAAATATAAGTCTTCTTTATTCCTTTGTTTTAATTTTACAAGAATAAATTATAGGATTTGTCAAAATTTTCGACGGATTTATGTAATTTAGAACATTTCAAATTTAATGATTCCGGCTATTTTTAGAAAATATTTGTGTTAGAGTCTGTCTGTATGTCAAATTTAAGCAATTAAATTTTTTAAGCCTTACTTTGTATTTTCCCCCAGATAATTTGTTATCAAGCATGTTGGTATCTGATTGATTAAACCATGTTAAAAAAATGTCGAAGAGCTTTGAGGTTTCAGAGCTTTTAACTTACATTAAATTTGTTATTATTTAATTACAATTGTGTTGTTTTTCCATTAAGAAAAGTATCGTATAATTGATACATTATATTGTTAAAATGTTCAAAGTAAAATGAAGAATTACCTTTTAAATCTTAATTAACTTTGAGTATTTTCGGTAAACTTGAGCCACTTTACATTTATACTCCAAGCATGAGGAACGTTCTTGGAATGTTTTCTTACTAAAAGAGAATTTAGATGAAGCATAAAAGTGAACGTTCGATGTTTCCCATTATATGTCCAAAAGTGAAATCTAATTATAAGTAGTAAAGGTAAAATCCAATTATAAGAGTACTAATCTAAATTCTTTTGACTAATAAGAGGATCTAAGGTTGCTATCATCGTTATTAATGATTGGATAAATAGTAGTAATTACATTTTATATGAAATAGATTGAATAAATTATAAGTAACTAAACAAACATTTCATAGTAAATTTGTATTATAAATCATAGTACTCAAAAAGAACCAATAAAATACTAATAGTACACTGTAAGAAAAAAACTCTTTAAAATTGCAAAATGTTTTTTAGAAAACGGTGATTCCTAAATTTTTTTATGTAATGCCAACAGGAAAAATTCATGTAAAGCTGTTATCAGATTCGCGAACTTTGCACACGACAGATTTTTCAGCCGATTTTAATCTCCGATTTAACTTTTTCCTGTTCAAAGGAAGAAGAAAGATTTCAAATTGTCTTGGGAAAAGTTGGAGAAAAAGGAGAAAAAAGTATTACTAGTAACAGGCGTTGATATTTATCGCCTGGTAAAATCATTTTTATACACCATATTAACCGATCCTTTCTTTTAAATTTAAGCAAAACATGTTTTTTTTTTATTAAGGGGGGGGGAGGCATGTATTTTCTAACTATCATTTTTAGGTAGCTTTCATTGCAAAAAGTAAAAAGCTACCTATTGCAGCCGTCCGGAGGAAAGCACTTCCAAAAAAATTTGGTATATTTTCACCGATCATGACCCCCAGACCCCAAAACCACCCTCCCTTGAAATGTTGACATATATATATATATATGTATATATATATATCTGATTTTTGCCATGCTGTAGCTAACGTATTTATGAACCGATTTGAATGAAACATGGTATGCATATAGTGCATACAAATGTTTCGACCGAGTTCGTTAGCAAGCATCATCCGTCATCTTGTTTCTAAATGGCGGCCATTTAAATTTTTTTCTAATTTAAATTTTAAAATTAAATGCAAAAAAATTAAAAGTTGAAAAATATTTTTCTTTTATGTGTTAGAACTTAAAACAACTATTCCAGAGCATGTTTTATTTCGCCTATATCTTAAAAAATGATTGAGTTATACCACTTTGAATTTTTCTTATGGCTGACATTTTGAAACGATCTGACTTTTGTCACGTGATAACACACGTATTTATGAATCGATTTGTTTGTAACTTGGTGTGTACATAGTAATTAATGAGGCCTGGACCGAGTTCCAGTTCCATCCGCCATCTTGTTTCAAAATGGCGGCCATTTAAAAATTTTTGAAAATTAAAAGTAAAAAAGAAATTGAAAAATATTTTTCTTTTATGCATTTGACCTTGATACAAATATTCCAGAGGATTTTTTGTTTCGTCTGCATCTTAAAAAATGGCTGTGTTATAGCACTTTTAATTTCTGGTGTTCCTCACGTTTTGAAATGATCTGATTTTCGTCACGCGATAACACGAATATTTATAAACCGATTTGGATGAAACTTGGTGCGTACATATTACGTACCGATATCTGGATTGAGTTCGTTGGCCAGTTCGATCCGCCATCTTGTTTCAATATGGCGGAATATTAATTAAAAAATTAATAAATTTTTAAATTAGTTGCAAAAAAGTAAGAAATTGAAAAAGATTTTTCCTTTGTGTGTTTGAACTTGATACATAGATTTCAGAGCATTTTTTGTTTCATCTATATCTTGAAAAATGGCTGAGTTATAGCACTTTCAATTTCCAGTGTAGTTGTCATTTTGAAACGGTCTGAAATTTGTCACGCGATAATACGCATATTTATTAACTGATTTGGATATAATTAAGTGTGTACATAGTACATACTTATATCCTAACCGAGTTCACTGGCCAACTTCATCTGTCATCTTGTTTCTAAATGACGGCCATTTAAACTTGTCAAAAATATTTTAAATGTATAATCATGTACAAACAAAAAAATAGAAGTAGGAAAATGGTTCTTTCTTAAGTATTTATTTTAATAAAGAATTCCGGAGTGTTTTTTGCTTTATCTTAAAAAACGCCTGAGATATGGCAGTTTGAATTTCTAATGCGGGTGACATTTTTTAAAAAACCAATTTGCTCGCGACAGCACTCGTATATATTATTCGATTTCGATATGAGTGTGCATGTGCAGACGGTTAAAGATTTCGACCCAGCTCATTGGTTTGTTTTATCCATCAGATTATTTTAAAATGACACGCACTTCATGCTATCGCGGAATTTGGCAACTCTCTAAATCGCTGAAAACTAGTTGGATGTGTCAATCCCGAAACTTTCTTCTATGTCATAAGTACATTTTAATATATATATATATATATATATATATATAAAAAAAAAAAAAAAAAAACGTGGTGACCCCAAAGTTACCCACTATCGAATTTCCTTGAACATTTGACCTAGCCTAATGAGATTCTGGTATCCGAAAAGCCTAAAACGCAAAATTTAATTAATATTCTGAGAAAAGGAGCTTAGTTGTGCCTCATCTTGGGTAATTTGTACTAAAACCTAATAAGCATCTATTGATGTCAAGACCTAACAGAATCTGAAATTTGATGGAATTTCGTCCATTAGTACTTGAGATATAATTATAAGAAAAAATTTGCAAAACGTAGCACAGCAACACCATATCTTGGACAATTTATGCCAAAATGTAAAAAAAAAAGTCTAATTATGTTATGATGTAAAAGAATCTGAAGTTTGATGAAATTCTGTGCATTAGTTCTTGAGATATAGCTAGTTTTTTTTTTTTTAACGTGTAAATTATAGCACAGTAGCACGATCAGTTGAAGGATTTATAACAAAACATAATCATCGTGTAATTATGTTATACATCATTTTGTAACAAAATCTGAAATTTTATGAAATTCTGTGCTTTGGTTGTTGAGATTTGGTTGTTGTTTGCTATCGGAAAAATCGTGCAAAATGCAGCATAGCTGCACCACCTGTTGCAAGGTTAATACCAAAATGTAATCAGCGTCTAATTATGTTATATATTCTAGTGTAACAGAATCTAAAATTTGATGAAGTTCTCTGCATTACTTCTTGAGATATAGCAATCGCAAAAATCGTGCAAAATGTAGCATAGCAGCGCCACCTATAGGGCAGTTCACACCAAAACCTTATCAGCGGCTATGTATCTCAAGGTATCGCGGAATCTGAAGTTTAGTGAAATTCTGTGCATTAGTTTTTGAGATATAGCTATCATGAAAAACATGAAAAACGTGGCATAGCAGCGCCATCTGCTGGCCAATTTACACCAAAACTTAATCAGCGTCTATGTACATCAAGGGGTCACAGAATCTGAAGTTTGGTGAAATTCTGTGCATTAGTTCTTGAGATATAGCAATCTTGAAAATCATGAAAAACGTAGTATAGCAGCGCCACCTGCAGGCCAATTTTCACCAAAAACCAATAAGCACTAATTCATATCAAGGTCTAACTGAATATAAAATTTTATTAAATTTCGAGCATTAGTTCTTGAGATAGAGCGCCCACAAATTTTTTGTCACATACAGACAGACAGACTCACAGACAGACTCACAGACTCACAGACAGACGGACAGACTCACAGACAGACATTTTCTAAAAATAGTCAAAACGTGTTCAGGACCTTCTAAAACGTATAAATCCGTCGAAAACCGGAAGTCGAAAATTTTCATGAATCCAATACTTTCTTCTTGTAAAGATAGAAGAAAGTAATAAAAACAGGTTGAATAAAATATGACTAATTTCTAAAAATTCCTATTAATATTCTGTATTGACAAAAACTAGTACTAAATCTTATAAAATTGTATTCCACTAATTTGAGCTTTGTATGTCCGAATAATATAACTTAATTTAATATAAATAAATCAGCATATGAAACCTACCTCTTCCTCCCGGCATTGCCGGAAGGACTTTTTGTGTTCTAATCTACTCATATTTTTCTGCTCCTTTTTTTTTTTTATTAAAGTTCAATCATATAAAATAATTTTTCATATTCTGCGCAATCATATTTTTTCTATTTAGATCAATTGCTGCATTTTAAATTTTTGGATGAAGATGCTGCAACTATTGTATTTTTATATTTCATCATGTGCACCAGGTTCTCCTTTTATACATTTTTGCGATTCGTTGATGTATAATTTTAATTAAACAAACTTTGATGATCACATTAACATATAAATTTCCCAGCAAAGCTTAATTGGTAGTGTAAACACGAAATTATTTTTTCATCGTCTTTCGCAAAATGAAACAACATGCGAAATACATATTTTTTCTTTTGAAATGCATTCCGATGTATTTACGGCAAAGGATTAATCTAATTGTAGCATGTGAAATCTACAAAACTTTGGTTAAAAAGATTTTACATCATTTAAACCATTATTATATCCATAATGTGGTCAATGAAATTTATATTTGTTAGTTTAATTACTCAAATCTTGTTTAAATTTACCTAGTTTTACGCGGAATGTCTATTAAATGAATTATTCACACGAAAGTAATTTATTTGGTTACTTAATCTTTGCAGCGCAGATCAAATTCATTGCTTAAGTGCTGAAATTAATGACTGTCACCGGAATTTGAAAACAACTTTATTTGTAAATAATAAACAGCTACATTTCACGCATTCAATAAACCGAATTTTTTTTAACCAAAATTCCGGTGCCAATGTGGCGTTTGGGAATTAAAATTAAGTGGTTTTGTAGATATTCCACCAAGCCGCAAGGGGTTAAGATAGATCATTTAGTCTTTTATTTCCAATCGTTTAGTAACAGTAACTTTATTGTGATTTTTACAGAGTTAGTAATGGGGTGTTTGCATTATTTTTTCCAAGACTGTGCAACTAAATAACAGTTATATTTTCCAATTTTTTTTTTCACTACACTCTCAAAAAAACTTCCGTCTTTTTACAGAAAAAGTACTGGCAGCACTGCTGCCAGAAATTGTCTGTACATTGACGATTTTCCGTTTATTTTTTTCTCCGTCAAAAGAGGAAAAATATCCGTCACTTGAAAAAAAGTTTGGAAAAAATCAACGCGGAAGAGGTGGGGATCGAACTGAGGACCCCAGAATTACAAGGCCAACACTAATCCACAGCGCCACGATTTCTCATGAGGATTTTGCTTTAAAATAGAAGCGTTGATTTCATATGGGTGTGGTTTGGTGTATTTCGTTAAAAAGCTTTTAATTTTGCAGTTAATCTCGGAAAATTTTCATCTTTAATGAAGCTGTGGCTGTTTTTTTTTCTTTACGTTTAGTATTAATATAGTATAAAAATGTGAATTTTAAATATATTACGTAGATTGTCAGAGAAAAGACATGGATGTTTTATTTTTATTCGATAAGATTTTTTTTAATAATATCAGTTTTTTTTGCATTTTATTTTTTAATTAAAATATTTTTTAAATGTCTTCACTTAAAGTATATTTTATATGCGAATATTTATCATAGAAATAACTTAGTATATTGAACTTTATTCAACTTATCCAACTTTGAATAAGAGATTGTGAGAATTTTTGAACGAATAAAGAAAGTAATTGTTATTTATTTTTAAATTCGAAAACATTTTTGTCTTTTAAAACTAAATTAGACATTTTAATCGATAGAATGTTTTTGTTTTTCATTTTAAAAATAAATTCGAATTTATTACTGACAGACCCAATGCGCATGCGTGCTAGATATAAACGGAATCGTTTCCTCATTTTTCGACTTTCGAAATGAACTCACAGAACAAATACATTTTCTGGGAGAACAGAAGTTATTTGTGAAAAAATAACGATAACTTAGTGTATATTGACGAATTTTTCTGACAGTGTATTCTTTCAATTTTTTGGCAAATTTCTTCAAAAATTATTTATTTATTAAATTTATAAAAAACAAAAATCCGAATACAATTCTAATTTGCATAGTAAAACGCTAAATAATTAAAAAAATAATATGAAGTTTGAAAGAACTGTTTCTTTGAATATTAGCTGAATGTGTTTTACACATGTAAATTATACTCTAGAGTGCAATTCATTCTGAAAGGTTTGTTCACCTTTACCGAAAAAAAAACTATCTTGAATTTTTTCATTAACTTTTGTTTAATTCTAAAGTATAAAGAATGTCAAAAGATTTTAAATGAAAAAGAGCGTAACAAAGAGTTTAATCTTTTATGACAAATTTAATTACGCAAGTATTTAAAAATGTGTTTCAATATTTTTTAATGTATATGCAAGTTAATGGTGTTGCTAATTTTCACTACACAATTTTATACTTTACGATTTAATAAATTTTACTTTATATATAGTTAAACTGAAAGTTTAAAACAATAAAATGGCAAGCTTATTGTGATTGCTCTACGATTTCTATTCTTATTTTGCTAACAATCTTGTTTTTGAAATACAATTAGACCTTTCATTGACTCAATTAATTAATTTATCTGGATAAATAAAGAGAATTTGTAAGACTTTATTTTCAAATATTTAAAAACTAAAAAAAAATTTTTTTCTTTTTTTTTTAATGAGCAAAACAAACTGCACTTTTAAAATTAAAGAGTGGCTTTGGCTTCTCAGGAAAGAGGTGTAATTTATTGAATCGTGAATGAGTTGTTTTTTAAATGCTTTACTCATCTTGATTTAGACTGCGTATTTAAATAACTCATCTTGATTTAAACTGTTTAGGAACAACTCACTCAATTGAGTTTTTTCAACTCTTTGTGAGAAGCTGCTTTTCAAAACGTGAGAAGAGCGAATTTCAGCTCAACTTGAGTTATTTTGTGGCTGACATTTTAAGAGAGTGCTTAACTTGAAAATACATGTTTTAATTTAAGATTAAACACTCAAAACTCGTAGTGCCATTTTCCCGGTTTACTTCATATCTAAGCGTAATATTAGCACTTAGCGTCAATACCTACTCTGACTTTGCCAACGACACTTTATATAAAAATACTTTTAATTCATATCATTTTAAAATTAATTTCATACGATGAATATAATTCATATGTCTGTCTTTAGATTTTTAGATTTTTTTAAACATAACACATAAATTCTCAGATAAATAAAAATTAAAACAGCTATTTAAAAAATTGTAATATACTGATCGAAAAATATTCGTTCACAAGATATAAATTCATATTACTTTAACCCATTAGTGCCTAGCATTCCTTTTTAGGGACGCTTCAAAAGGTGCATGTGGCACTGTTTTTGACACCGGTAAAAAAGAACAACAATCTTTATTTTATTTAATTGAAACATTTTCGTAATTAATGAACCAAACTTAATTCTTTTAAAAATAGTGGTGCCAATCGAATAAAATTTGCGCAAAAGGTCGTGGGCGCGAATGGGTTAACTTTTTGGAGAGAATTGTATGTACAACTTTTTACGTTACATTTACTTATAGTATACTGTCTTTATTTATTTATTTATTATATATTTTAAAAGGTTTTATCTTTGTAATTCTTGTACTTAAAGCTGTGATTATTACATAAGTTAGTACCATCCCTCATAGCATGCATGTTTACAGTGACGTCACAATGACGTCACTGTGAGTCACTTTGGTCACATCACATCTGTAACGAAAATGCCACCACTCAGTGACGTCACAATGTGACTAAGATGTGACTTTCTAAAAAAAATTTTCACAGTTCGTCACAATGTTAATGTCAAAGTAGTCACAAATGACACACTTTTCCCAAATTGGTCACATTGTGACGTCACAAAATGGTCACAATGTGACGTCAGAAAAAAGCTCTAAAACGGCCATAACGACTTCACATTTTAGTCACTGTGACTTCACATCGACGTCACGTGACGTCACATCGACAATCGATGGTTACAAAGTCACAATGTGACTTCACAACGACGTTGCAGTGACGTCACCATGTCTTACGGGATAATATCTGATTTTAATAGCGCAACATTAAAATACAACTGTTTTAATTTCAATCATTGAACCTAGTATAAAGTATTTAAATTTAATAATATAGTGTTATTAAAGAATTATATATATATTTCTCCAATTATCTTGTAAATAAAACTGTTTGCATTGCATTACTAAGAAAATATTGCGTAACTGTCTGCTGTTCATGTATTGTTTACTATATGGGAAATGTTTTGGTGACTCCTTAATCTGTCATTTACAACTTAGAATCTCTCAAATTATCTTTGAAATTCCAAAAAAGTCACTCATCTATGCTTGCAGTAAAATTGGGCAGCGACATTACTGATCCTAAAAATTAACTACTACTATCTTGACTGCTACATGAAATTAGCACGCCCAGCTCAAGCAACAAAATGAGCTGCGCATGCCAATTGTAAAATAATAATAATTATTATAAATAAATAAATAAATAAATAAATAATGTCTTGAATAAAATCTGAATGGTAGAATTATCCGCCCTTGGACTTAGGGGTTTATCCTGGCCAAAAGTCCAAAGCTGGTCCTCAGAGTGGTCGCCTATTTTCCCACTTTATATTTCGATTTCAAAACTTTTCAAAAGACATTTAAGCGTATAGTACACATTTATGGTTAATAAATTGGAAATTGTTCGTCAAAGTGTTAAATTACTCCTATTAGAGTTAGTTTTATAAATATTCAGATCTTTGTGCAATAAGGTGTTGCATTATATTACATTTGTTTCAATTGTATGAATACAAAATTTATATCTATTTCATTGAAGTACCGTATTTACTCGCATATTAAGCGCACTTTTTTTCAAGAAAAAAAAGGGGGCAAAATTCCCAGGTGTGCGCTACACATGGAATATTTTTTTTACTGCTTGATGTAATCACACTATTTACATATGAATCAAGAAATGTATTCAAATTAACATAATTACTCGGAAAATCTTATTTAATTGAAGTATTGATGCATCTTATTTTCACTCCTTACACATTTTTATGCATTAATATTATACAAACGCTAATTAGTAGTTCTCACTGTCGTCACTCACTCTTATGCCCCCGTCATTCATTTCGATCCCGGAGTTTAAACTAGTCGTTGGAGGCCACCGTAATCCTTACCCATCATGGATATGTAAATGAAAATAAAACATGTGAAAACTATTTATACAATGCATTGCAATTCATAAACAAAATTTAAATATCGTTAATATACATAGTAATGCTATATTAAAGAACTGTTGATCTACGAATTTCGACAAATTATATAAAACGACAAACTACTCAAGTAAGTACCGAACTGCGTAAACGAAACATCGTTATAGCTCCAAAAATAATAATTCTATTAACTAACAATTAACTGCGTCGGATTAAGCGTCTCATTTCCAATTAAAATATACTTCTGAATTGAAATTTGAATGAAATACAGGGTCATGAAAAATCGAAGAATGTGGAAAACAAGGTTACAAATATCTTGGCAACTAATAATCCGATCGACTTCGTTCTATATGCAAAATGTGTGATATTGTATTGCCTTTTACGTCCATTCCTTAGAACAAAAAAATTCGAAATTTTTTATATACCTTTCATCAGAACGAATTTTTCGAGAGTCCGAAAAAAATAGTTCCGGATAATCGAGGATTGCTGATATTAAATAGGGTTCGTCCCATTCTTACATACTAACTACATACAAAATTTCAAGTCTCTATCTCAATTTGTTCGGGAGATAGAGCGTTTACAGACAGACAGACAGACGGACGGACGGCAAAATTTTTTTTTCTAAAAATATGTTTTTCGGAATCTCCACTATCTAAAACGTGTAAATCCGTCAAAAAATTTTTTGGATTTTCAAAACGATTGCAAGACTTACCCTATACTACGTATGATGGGTAAGTAAAATGTATTTTTGCCTTGTTTTTGGCCTGATGTAATGTTTGTTTCGACTTTCTTTACTGAAATTCATTTAGTCATTCATTCAGGTGCGCGTTATATACGAGATTTTAAAATGTCGCCATTTTTTTGTAAAGTAGGGAGTACGTGTTATACACGCGGTATACACGAGTAAATAGATAATACAGAAATAAGATGACTGTATTGTATAAGACACGTAGTCATCATGTTAAATCATTTCTTGTCAGATGGGATATCATTGAATTAATTTCGTATGATAGTATTTAAAAGAATGAATAAAGCTTTGAATAATATTTTTTTTATAGTTTTGATTCGATTTTCATAAAATGTGACATATCTAGACAAAATTCTGCATCAATAATACACTTTAAATTCCAAACCATTCGATTGGGTAGTTTTTGAGCTCTTGTATGCCGACAGACGAACGGACCAGATGACGAATACAGATGTTACTATTTATATAGTTACGAACGCATCTGAAATTGATTTAATGAAAGCGTATAAGGCATTCGGTTGATTTTAGATCCGTCTGTGTTAGATAAGTGAGATTTTTTTACGCATAATTACATACAGGTGAGAATGGGCACATATAAACATAAAGCAGATTTGAACGTCATAACTTTCCATTTATTTGCCTAGAAAAAAAGGTACTACTAGGTTATCCCGACGACCAAAAAATTATCGCCTAACTAGAAGATTAAATGCCAATAATGGATGATCGTGAATGTCACATTCAATAACATTAAATACAATTTACGTGTTTAAAATGTCATTAAGTGATTTTTATTTCGACTTTTTACTTGTATTTTTATTAATATTCCACTAATTATTTGTTTTTTCGTTATTTAAAAAAATTATGTCAATAGACATAATTTGGCTGTTAGTTTGGCGATTTGTATAATTTGGCTAAATGGGTCGACGGGATAACAGAGTACTACCGAGAAAAATTACCAACGATGATAGCACTTGTGACCATACAGTAAACATTTTTTGAAGCTCTTTGACAATTCGTTTGTCCCCAATATCCAAAATGCTCTTTTAAATGCTCTGGATCTTAAAAGTAAAATCTCAGTTCCAATTTGCTAAGCGAATAACTTTATTTATTTATTCATTTTTTTTTAATTTAAATGCTTTAACATATACTATGTTGCCCCAATGATCAGTAGCGGCAGCGGCTGCCACACCGAGGGGGCCCTAGTTCGAATCCGGGTTTGGACATGGATGGTGTGTTTGTCCCTTTGTAGTGCAATAAAATATGTAATGGATATGTGTAATAAAAAATTTTCTGAATAGACTCTATCAGTGTGACGTCACAGGCAACTCAACTCGACATATCAGCCTCAAATACGTTCCAAACAAACACATAGAGTTTAGAGTGTTTTAGAGATGTACTATACCGTCAAAACCACGTGAAATGCGATCATTCAAAAAAGAGAAGAACGTGAAACAAGGACTGAATTTACTAAACTTGGAGAAGTTTTCATATTGAGCCACAATTGTTTGGCCGAATTGTGACCCCTTTTAACTATTTCGCGATTGCAATTGTAGCTGCATGTCATTTCATCTCTATCTTTTTCTTCACTCTGTTATTTGTTTGGAACGCATTTTCGGCTAATATGCGGAGTTGAGTTGTCTGTGACGTCATCACTGATAGGGTCTATTGTCTCTGCTTCTGCATATAATGGATCAATCGAGGCGAAAGCCATAGCTGCTATAGGTCTCAAAGAAATTTCAAAATCAAATCAAATCAAACATATACTATTGGATACTAATAAATATTTCCAATAAAAAATGTGTCTTATAAATTAAGAAATGTTAAAGATTTGTCATTTTAACTCTAGTGGTCATGTGGGACACTTATGAACATTGGGGTGGACATGAAATATTCATAACTGTCCCAATAATCATTCTATGAATATGTTCCCTTCAGTTAATTTTTTGAGAAATAATGTCACCTTGAATATTTATAATTTTCCTGAAATAGAAGACTTTTCGTCAGACAGCGTTTGATTCTTTATTGAAACTTTCATGAAACATAAAGTTAAAGTCAACAAAGTCCATAAAGACAAAAAACTCGTTAACATTCAATTGTAATTTAAATAAATTTGGTGTTTTTTAAAACGCAAATTTCTTATGTAATATTTTACTAAACGGTTTAAAACAATGCTTTTTTATGGTTTTTAAAATTATAATATGTGTAAATTACTTAAAAAGATGACAAAAAATGTATAAAGGTTTTAAATTACTTCAATCCTTAGTACTTTCAATTGTAAATACGGTCGTCGTCAGAGAATATAAAAATACAGATATTAGCATCTTAATTTTCAAATGGAACGCAATTGGTGAAAAAAAAAAGTAAAAGTAAAATTTTAGATCCGGTAAACATTGGAAAAATAAAATATAGATATTTAGGAAAGTGTAATATTATTTGTATTATGTTTCTTAACCCTTTATCTACCGAATTATTTATAAAGAATTTCATCCACCTCAATAATTATCTTCTTTCAATGTGAAAGTGCGCGTGAGTTTCTTATGTGAAAGTGTACTGTAATTCTTACATAATACTACCCGTAAGACATGGTGACGTCACTGCAACGTCGTTGTGAAGTCACATTGTGACTTTGTGACCATCGATTGTCGATGTGACGTCACGTGACGTCGATGTGAAGTCACAGTGACTAAAATGTGAAGTCGTTATGGCCGTTTTAGAGCTTTTTTGTGACGTCACATTGTGACCACTTTGCGACGTCACAATGTGACCAATTTGTGAAAAGAGTGTCATTTGTGACTACTTTGACATTAACATTGTGACGAACTGTGAAATTTTTTTTAGAAAGTCACATTTTAGTCACATTGTGACGTCACTGAGTGGTGGCATTTTCGTCACAGATGTGATGTGACCAAATTGACTCACAGTGACGTCATTGTGAACATGTATGCTTTGAGGGTAGTGTGGAGTTTAGATTTGTTTTTTCATTAAAATGGATTAAATATATCAGTAGTTATAATTTTTGTGAAATATTTACAAAAATAATCAGATTAATTAACCAAAATTACTCTTTTGAAAATATCGCAATTCTTAAAAAAGCAATGAGTTTAAATGTATCATGATCCTCACTATAAATGGAACCGCTTTTGCAGTTGAATGTTTCATATAATATTATTTAAAGAAAGAAAAGAAATGACAATAAAAATAAATAATAAAACTACCACTTTTTGAAAATATTTAGCTTCGAATGTTTGTCTATTCCATCTAAATTTGATCGAAAAGAGAGTTTTGTGTGGGAAGAATAAAAAAACTTATATTAAAAGACAGAATAAATAAGTTTTATATAAAGTTTTCTTCAATGGTACTTTAAAGTACCATCGGTTCATAAAGGGTTAAGTGAACTGATCCAAATTCTAGGTATGTTGTAGGACAAAACGTTATTGCAAACAATATTGTTTTAGCAATCATTTCTTTTGATTCTCGGATGATTAATTCGCGGTAATTCTTCAAGAAACATATAATATTTGCATCTTCGAAATTAATTTGTATATTTTTCTTCTGGTTGATAATTTCGAATATGCAAAAATTAGATAAATATCAGTTATTCCCAAAATGAAGCAAAAAGATGAGGAGCTGTATCCAAATATAGTGGCACGTGCAATATTGTGTAGACACTAATCAATGGAATATGTATACAGCCCCTCATCTTTTTTTTCAGGAATATCGTATTTTTATCTTATTCTTTCGACGATAATTCTCAGAATTTTCAAGCTATGATTTTAAATTTTAACAAAAGTTGCTCTATACACTTAGCTAACACAATATTCAAATGGAATTTTTATATAGTTGACGCATGCGCAGTAAAAAATTATTTAGTAAATCTGCTCATTTTTCATACAATTATTAATATTTTTTAATTTTTATTACTGCGTATTATGTGCAATGTCGTTTCTCAAATTTTCTGAAAAGAACATAGTTTTACATTAAGAAATATTCAAATTATAAGCAAAAAACTTTGCAAAATTTGAGACCGTTTTTATAAAAACATTAATTTCTCTACGAGTAGGGGAAGATGGGGATACTTGAGCCATTTTTTGAATTTTATTTTTTTTTAATTTTTTATATTTTTTTAAAATAAAATAAAATATTGAAAATGAAAATTTGATATTTTTCCTTCAACTAAAAACCACTTTCAATAAATTTTGAACTATTTTTCTATGCATAATAAATGTTTATTTTTTGTTTTACATCATGGCTCAAGTATCCCCATGGCGGGGATACTTGAGCCATAGTGAAGGGATACTTGAGCCACTACGGAAAAATACCTACAAAAGTAATTTTTTTCGCTTTATTTTTGCACAAATATTTTACAGAATGATAAATTATGAAACGTAAAGTGTTTCAAAACCAATTAAGAAAACAAAGCTAGTAATACGATCATTTTTTGTCGTTAAAACTGGTTGTCGAAGGATAATTTGAACCTCAGTTATAACGACGGTAGAAACATCCTCAGTTCAGAGCCATTTAAATTTGGAATCTGCAATTCTTCTTGCAAATTTCATTTTCAAAATATTAAGCACTTATCCAACAAATATTTTTACAGTTTTCTTTCTGGCATATTTTATTAGTAACCAACCATCAATAGAAGGTTTTCTTTCACATCATCACCATCATTGACAGAATTTTCCTCTAATGATATTGTCGAACTCATGCTTTTAGTTTAGTAGCTGTCGGAATTTAAGCCAGATGTATCATTCTACTATCTCAAACACTTTTTTGATTTCACAGGAAAAGATTTTGTCTTCCTCTTTGGCTCCATGTAGGTAAGTTTGAACTGGGATTTTTGTTGCTTTTCTTGTTTTTGTGCGCTCTTTTTACCAATTTTTCTTCAATTTTCTTAGTTAAAAAAAAAGTTACAGCAACAGAGGTTACGATTTCAATATAAAATACTAATCTTAATATGTTATATTAAAAAATAAATATTTTATTATGTTGGACCTAACTAATTAAAGTACTAGAGATTATAGCCTGTAAAACCGTTTTAAAAAGTTATTTTCATTTAATGAAAATTAAATTGAAAACTATGTTTACATTTATCTAGACAGACTATTTTGTTCGAATTTTGGTCGTTTGTCAAATCGAACAAATCGAAAAATAAAATAGACATTTTCATTTAAAAAATATGCATTTTTAAACATTTTTAGGTCTTTATTTTTTTAAGAAAAAAAAATAAAATGAAAAATTATTCTCCCTTTTCTCCAGAAAAATATCTATTAGTGAATATAAGGATGGAATTTTATTTTTTGTTTGTTTCACCCATGTTTAATTTCTAGTGAGGATGGTTAAGACATGGCTCAAGTATCCCCACTCTCATTGGCTCAAGTATCCCCACTATCACTATTTTTGTTTCCCAGAGTTTTACTAAATAAAGCATGCAGTAATTAGAACTATTTTAGACTCAAAATACAATTGAAATTATGCTTATTGAATGTATGTATATAGTTGCAACTTAAACAAAACTTTGATTACAAAAATACAAAAAAACCATGCACCCAAATATTTTTTTCAGATAGGGAAAAGACAACTATTAATCACTATACTTTCAAAATGGTACCAAGATGTGTGATTTCTTTTTTACATGTTCAGAACTATAAATATGTTATCATATTGGCAGTTTTAGAAAGAAAAATTAATCAACTGTAGAGATAATAGGGGTGGCTCAAGTATCCCCTATGCTCAAGTATCCCCACTCTCCCCTATACATGTTATCCGCATAAAAATGGACACAGTTTATTAACATAAGTCACTTAATCAAAATCTGCAGTTTGATCGTTTTTGCTACATTAGTTTTGACAGGGTTATTCAAAATATATTCGTTCTTTTTCAATTTGTTGACGGTCAGCTATTGGATTTTGGAAAAAAGTCTTCTCGAAAATATATGGCTTGTAATATTTTTTTATATATATCTGGAGTTTCAGAGTTATTCTTCAAGTATATTTTTAGATACTTAACAAAGCGTCTAAAATCGCAAGTGTCAAGACTTTTTTTGCTGTGACTGTATTTATGAGATTTTTTTTAATTATTAATATTCAATATTCATTTCAGATATTTTCATCTCGTTGAAGTATGTAACAGTATATACATGTATATTTTTAAGTTACATTCATTGTATTTTATTTATATTTCCTATTTCTTAGTGTATAAAATGCGTCGTTGAAGTAATTTCACAGCCAGTTCCATATTTTGCCATATATTAACACTATTATTTTTGTCCTTCGTAAATACACTGCTCAAAACAATTAAAGGATATTTGAAGTTTTATATAAAACTAGCAGGGGAGACCGAGCTTAGCTCGGTCAAAATTAACTTTGTGTTCAACTCGATATAGTATTTTCACTGTATCATTAACTCTGTATTATTACTGTAAAACATGTTTATAATAGTATTATTTAGAAAAACAATCACTAAGAAAACTATGTTTTTATGCGCATATTTATAAATTTTATTTTATTTTAAATTTTACAACGAAAGGACATCGATCTAAATCACTTTTTTAGCTCGACTATGATTGGTTTAACCATGGATCTCGAATCCTCTTAAGAATGTATAAAAAAATTCTTTACATTCTGAAAGACAATATTTTTTGCTAGATATAGCCAAATTTGGAGGCATTCTTTTCATTTGGCTCCAAATACGTGTTTTGGTTTTCGTAATATTTATAGTCGATTTTTGTGGCCATATGTCGCCAATATTTTGTCAAATATCACCAAGTTATTGGCTTTTGCCATATTCTCGTGACCCTGACCCGTATTACCCAAAATGAGCCACTAATCAAATTTGATCAAGCATGTGACATAGCTCAATCGTCTTCAGGTAATCAAAAACAGTAGAATATAAAATTGAATCAAAATCGTTTAAGCCATTTTTTAGGTAAAATTAGCTTGGCAGCATTCAGCAATGAAGCGAAATGACCCACTAATATAAATTTGTTTAACATGCGACTCAGCCCAATAGTCTTCTCGTGACAAAAAACGTTTTGTTTAAAAATTTAGGGTAAAATTGATTGAGTCGTTGTTATATATAATTAGAATGACCCTAGCTCATTAAGACCCAAAATGACCCACTAATAGAATTTTCGCGAGCATGTGTCCAAGCCAAATGGTTTTCGCTTGCTCAAAAACGATATAATACAAAGCATAGTCAAAATGGTGAGTACCATTTTCTATATAAAATTAGCATGACCCATTATGACCAACAAATGACCCTTATAATCGAAATCTCTCGAACGTGTGGCCTAGCTCTTTAGTTTTAGCATGCCGAAAAACATTAGATACAAAATTTAGATAAAATCGATTGAGCCGTTTTTTAGATATAGTTAGTTTGACCCTGACCCCTAATAATCCAAAATGACCCATTGATCAAATTTTCTCAAAAATCTGTCCTAACCCAATGATTTTCTTGTGACCGAAAACGATAAAATGCAAAATTTAATCAAAATTGCGCGAAACATTGTCTAGATAAAATTAGAATGACCCAAAAGTGGCCCACTAATTGAAATTTCTCGAACATGTGACCTACTCCAATGATTTTCTCATGCCAAAAATATGTTGTATATAAAATTTCGTTAAAATCGACCCACCCATTCTTTAGATATAGCTTGACCTTGACCCATTAAGACCCACAAATGACCCTTATAATCGAAAGCTCTCGAATATGTGACTTAGTCCATTAGTTTTCTCGTTTCTAAAAATTGTTACATACAGAATTTCGTTAAAATTGATCCTGCCGTTCTTTAATTATACATAGCTTGACCCAGACCCTTTATGATCCAAAATGACCCATTAATCGAAATTTTTCGAACATGTAACCTAGTCCAATGATTTTATCGTGCCAAAAAAATGTTGCATACAAAATTTCATTAAAATCTATCCACCTGTTCTTTAGATATAGTTTGACCATGACCCATTATGACCCATCATGATCCACAAATGACCCTCATAATCGAAATCTCTCAAACATGTGATTTAGCCCATTAGTTTTCTCATGTCGAAAAACTGTCACATACAAAATTTCGTTATAATCCATCACGCCGTTCTTTAAATATAAATTGCTTGACCCAGACTCTTAATGACCCAAAATGACCCATTAATCGAAATTTTTCGAACATGTAACCTAGTCCAATGATTTTATCGTGCCAAAAAATGTTGCATACAAAATTTCGTTAAAATCGATCCACCTGTTCTTTAGATATAGGTTGACCATGACCCATTATGACCCATCATGACCCACAAATGACCCTCATAGTCGAAATCTCTCAAACATGTGATTTAGCCCATTAGTTTTCTCATGTCAAAAAACTGTTACATACAAAATTTCGTTATAATCCATCACGCCGTTCTTTAAATATAAATAGCTTGACCCAGACCCTCAATGACCCAATATGACCCATTAAATTTTTTTCTCGAACATGTAACCTAGCCCAATGTTTTTCTTGTGCCCGAAAACCATAGAATGCAATTTTTAGTCAAAATTGCGTCAGAAGATCTCTAGATAAAAATAGCATGACCCACAATGACCCCAAAAATGACCCACTTACCGAATTTTCTCGAACATGTTACCTAACCCAATGGTCTTCTTGTAATCCAAAACGATAAAATATAAAATTTGGTCAAAATCGTTAGAGCCGTTTTTTAGATAAAAATGGCTTGACCCATAATGACCCAAAATTGACCCACTAATCGAAATGTTTCGAACATGTGACCCAGCCTAATAGTTTTCTCGTGCCAAAAAACGATTGGATACAAAATTGCCTTAAAATCCATCCAGCCGTTCTCTAGATATAAATAGCTTGATCCTGACCCATTGTGACCCAAAATGACCCAGTATTCGAATTTTCCCGAACATGGGACCTAGCCCAATGGTCTTCTCGTGCCCGAAAATGTTAAAATCCAAATTTTTGCGAAAATCGTTAGAGCCGTTTTTGAGATAAAATTTACCCCCCCCCCCCCACACACACACACACACAATTTTTGCTCGCATTATAGTATAAGATAAAGATATAAACGATTTTTTTTTGCCGAAAATAGAAGAAGAGAATCACAAATGCAAATTTTTCTGGTTTTCAAACTGTGGGGTATTGAGTGGTGGGCAAAGTGTGGGTGGGCAAATTTTGAGTTCGACGTCAAAAACGTCGCTTCAGCGGCAGCGAATGAAATTTGACTTTCAACTGGATGAAAGAGAATGAAGACAAGGATGATCGGCATTCAGTGATTGCTTTGTTTCGATGAGTACGATGTCTCAGCGAAGTCATTTGACAGATTCAGAAGCTTGGAGAATTGTTGGTAGGTTAGAAGGGGGCCAAACTCAAGCCGAAGTAGCGCAAGCCATTGGAGTGTCACAAAGTGTCATTTCCAGGATCTGGAACCGTTTTTTGGAGAGTGGATGTGCAGGCCAAAGACCAGGGCAAAGTCGTGGACGGGCAACAACGCCCAATAAAGATCGGTATTTAGCGTTGACAGCTCGGAGACACCGAAACATGAACGCTACTCTTCTCCAACAGCACCTTAGCTCGGCTACAGGCACCACGATTTCAACTCAGACTGTCCGAAACCGGATCCATGCTGTAGGTCTCTATGCTCGCCGACCGATGGTATGTGTTAGATTAACATCAAGGCATCGTCGCGACCGCAGGGAGTGGGCAACCGAGCATGTCAACTGGAGCAGAAAAGATTGGAGCAATATTCTGTTTTCTGACGAGTCCCGTTTTTCTGTGCATCCGGATAATAGGCGTATTTTCATCTGAAGGGACCGTGGCAGTAGGAATAACCCTGCGTTCTTGCACGAAAGTGTCAGATTTGGCGGTGGAGGAGTGTTGGTGTATGGTGGCATCTCCATTGACGGGCGCACTGACCTCTGCTTCATTCGAGATGGAGCTCTGACTGGTCGCCGATATAGGGATGAGATCCTCAGACCTATTGTAGTCTCTTATGTTGCAGAAATCGGAGATAACTTCATTTTAATGGACGATAACTGTAGGCCACATCGTGCAAACCTGGTGGAGGATTTCCTTTTCGAGGAAGGAATCGTTCGAATGGAATGGCCAGCGTGTTCTCCAGACATGCATCCAATAGAGCACGTTTGGGACGCTCTAGGAAGATGAGTTTCTTTCCGCCAACAACCCCCACAAACTCTCCAAGAACTGGAAAGAGCTCTTCTGGAAGAGTGGGGCAGAATACACCAACTCGTCATTAATAGCCTCATTGAGTCCATGCCTCAAAGGTGTTCAACGTTGCTGGCCGCCCGTGGAAACCATACCCCCTACTGAAAATGATTTTCTTTGAAGAAAACACCTTTTCTTATTCTTTTTTTCTCATATGCACAAATTGTGTTTTTTTTTTCTTTTGTACACAAATGCGCAATAAAATGCATTTTTTTCTGCCAAACATGTGTGATTTATTTACATATAAACTACTATGTCTGTCGACCATGTATCTATCAGCTAAAAAGTTTCCCAGATACAAAATCCA
This sequence comes from Maratus speculifer, assembly GCA_964019185.1. Taxonomy (NCBI): domain Eukaryota; kingdom Metazoa; phylum Arthropoda; class Arachnida; order Araneae; family Salticidae; genus Maratus; species Maratus speculifer. Next base: position 93,912,850 of record OZ025302.1, read on the forward strand.
CCTAAAATTGCAATATCCTTTAATTGTTTTGAGCAGTGTAGTTGTAATGGTAATGATTACGGGACAATTTATCACATGTGGCAGCTTTAATAGAAAAAATAATTTATAATTATGTTCTAAAAATATTAAAATGTTGTAATGTCATCAGAAATATACTAGTGTGTCCGTTGGTTATAACTCAACCACATTAGGATAAAAAACTAGTCGTTGGGGGCCATCATAATACTTACCCATCATGGATATGTATATGAAAATAAAACATGTGAAAACCATTTATACAATGCATTGCAAATCATAAACATAATTTAAATATTGTTGATATACATATTAATGCTCTATTAAAGAACTGCTGATTACCAATTTCGACAAATTATATAAAACGTCAAACTACTCAAGTAGTACCGAACTGCGTAAAAGAAACATCCTTATAACTCCAAAAATAATAATTCTATTAACTAACGATTAACTGCATCGGATTAAGCGTCTCATTTCTAATTAAAATATACCTCTGAATTGAAATTTGAATGAAATACAGGGTCATGAAAAATCGAAGAATGTGGCAAACAGGATTACAAATATCTCGGCAACTAATAATTCGACCGACTTCGTTCGATATGCAAAATGTGTGTTATTTTATTGCCGTTTACGTTCATTCCTTAGAACAAAAAAATTCGAAAATTTTTATATACCTTTCATCAGAACGAATTTTTCGAGAGTCCGAAAATAATAGTTCCGGATAATCGAGGTTGCTGATATTAAATAGGCTTCGTCCCAATCTTACATACTAACTACATACAAAATTTCAAGTCTCTATCTCAATTTGTTCGGGAGATAGAGCGTTTACAGACAGACAGACAGACGGACGGCAAAATTTTTTTTCTAAAAAAATGTTTTTCGGAATCTCCACTATCTAAAACGTGTAAATCCGTCAAAATTTTTTTTTCGATTTTCAAAACGATTGCAAGACTTACCCTGTACTACGTATGATGGGTAAGTAATAGATTACGAAATTCCATCTTTATGTTCAATATTCTATCAACTCTGAGTATTATTCGCGCGCAAAAGGTTTCGTACAATAAATGTTTTACTTATTACTTACCCATCATACGTAGTATAGGGTAAGTTTTGCAATCATTTTGAAAATCGAAAAAATTTTTTTGACGGATTTACTCGTTTCAGATACTAGAGATTCCGAAAAACATATTTTTAGAAAAAAAAAATTGCCGTCCGTCCCTCTGTGTGTCTGTCTGTCTGTCTGTAACAGCTCTATCTCCCGAACAAATTGATATAGAGACTTGAAATTTTGTGTGTACTTAGTATGTAAAAATGGGACGAAGCCTATTTAATATCAGTAACCTCGATTATCCGGAACTATTTTTTCCGGAGTCTCGAAAAATTCGTTCTGATGAAAGGTATATAAAAATTTTCGAAATTTTTTATTTTAAGGACTGGACGTAAACGGCAATAAAATAACACAAATTTTGCATGAAAAACGAGGTCGATCGGATTATTAGTTGCCGAGATATGTGTAATCATGTTTTTCAAATTCTTCGATTTTTCATGACCCTGTATTTCATTCAAATTTCAATCCACAGGTATATTTTTATTGGAAATGAGACGCTTAATCCAACACAATAAATTTTTAGTTAATATGATTATTATTTTTTGAGTTATAAGGATGTTTCTTTTACGCAATCCGGTACTACTCGAGTATTTTGGCGTTTTATATAATTAGTCAAAATTGGCTCATCAGCAATTCATTAATGGAGCATTACTGTATGTTAAGATTATTTATTTATGCGTTTAAATTTTATTTTGGTGTTGCCATAGACACGCGTTATATTTTCATATTTTATATTATGATGGGTGAGTATTACGGTGGCCCCCCAACGACTAGTTAACTGTAATTTTAGAAAAATCTTTCCTAAATGAATAAGGAATTTTTATATGGAGTACTGCCCATGTCTTTATACATGTCCAAACCTCTCGCATCTTTAAACATTAATAACTAGGTTAACTACCCACAATTCTTTTTAAAATCGTTATCAACAATACATTAATACTTCTACGATGATAGATCTTTCAACGCCTTGCTGAGTGTCTGCGTAATAAATTTTGTATGTAATTTATGGGTAACGGAAAAAATGTGATTTTCTCAAAACGTATGTGACCTAGGGTATATTTATAAAACATAGGGTAATCGCTATAGTTTTTCTTCAAAGTTTAAATAAACTTCTAGTTACCCTAATTTTTCCACAATTTTTGTTTGATCAGATTCGGAAATAGAAAGGGGTGCCACATTTTGAAATAAATCTCTGAAATTGTAATACCTATAATGAAAAGAAATCTGTTTTTGAGTTCAGCGTTACGTGGCATTTCACAGTATATCACACATGATATACCTATTTTTTTATCTAGTAACTGAATTAAAATTTTTACTTTTTCATAAATATAATTGTTAATGGTTAATTATCTAATAACACAGTCGGCTCTCGTTAATTCGAAGTCGTCGGGACCACAAGAAATGTTCGAATTATCCAGAGTTCGAATTATGAAAAGTACGAGAGGAAAACATGTTTGAAAGGATATTATTACAAAGAAATTAATGTTTTAGAATTCTTTTAATTAACTTCGGCTGTTATCATTAGAATATGACTTAATATTAAATTAAAAGATATAAATACATAAACCAATTAAAAGTTTAGGAACAAACACAATGGAAGAAGGGGTGAAAGGTGGGTGTGCCATTGATGGACAGACGGGGAACTAAGAAAGCGGATATGAAATACATGGAATTATACGCATAATAGTTCAGAACAATTCTGACAAAAATGAAAGAAAAAAGGTTATTTCAAGGATCTCAAGTCCGTGAGAAATAGGAAAAATGAAAAATTGGAATTCTCGTCCGAATTAAACGAAATCAAGAAAAAAATTGAGTTCGAATAAATGAAAATTTTCAACGTTATTCTGCCATTGAAAATTTTGGGACTCCATGTTTAGTTCGAATTAAGCAAATATTCAATTTATCTGATTTCGAATTAATGAAAGCAGACTGTATCTGGATTAATAGTCTGGATTACCACTTCCAAATTTGAACTTCCCACGTTCCCACGTTTACCCGAAAAACGGCTGTGACACACGGACAGACGGACAAGCACAGGGGTGATCTAATGAGAGTTCCGTTCTTACTTTTTAAGCACGGAAACCTTTAAAGTAAGTTAACATTATTAAAAAACTGCAATTAAATATAGAAATTTGTTCATAATGTATAAGTTCATTCCCAGGGTGGTTCAATATTTATTTTCCCAATTGTTTATAACATATTTGTACTGCGGTGGTTGATATGGAATATTGAAGCCTAATGTCTTAGATGCCTACGTGCTCAGTTTCAGTAGCGCCAATCTATATGGGCCCGTGGGGCCTGAGCCCACCCAATAATTTTGAATTCTGCCGTGCCCGATTTTCCTTGTTCTATTTTCTTATTTATTTCATTATTATTTTATCATTCATTTTTTAATCTAGAATAAAATTTATTTTGCCAATGATCGCGCGTTTTGATACTTCAACTGACACGCATAAGTCCAAAATGACTGAAATGTAAATGCTTAACTTTCTGCTGTTTCACTTTGTAGTCATGTTCATGACATGATGATATTACAATAAATATCACTGTCTTTATGAGAAAAAAGCCATGAGAATAGGATTTTGAAAAATTGCAACTGTCTTAAAACACGATAGCTTGATTTAAAAGTCTCATCTTTCACCAGCTGTCCACCCTACAAAGAAAAACAAACTGGTTGTACCATTTCATTAAAATATATTTGATCTCACCCAATATTTTTGAGCCAACCCAATACTTTCAAAAGTAGGCACTACTGCTTAGTTTCATGGCCGTAGCTGCTATATAATATATTTTGGAGATAGGAGTGAAAAAGAGTGGAGGGAGAGGGGGGGGGTAAAAGACTGGTTTGGAGCTTATGGAGCTAGGTTTGGATTGTGGATGAGGAGTGGCTGTGGTCGTTTGGACTAGGGATCATTATGGTGTAGAGAAGTCTCATCAACTGTCACATATATAATCCCATAATTTACATGCCAGCATTTTTCCCTCACCCCCCTCTTTAAAAATGCTATAAAATATCTCGAAATGTAATTCATATATATATCCAAATAGAATTTATACATTATGAACAACTTTTTATATTTAATTCCAGTTTTTTGATAAAGTTAACTTACTTTAAAGGCTTCCGTACTTAAAAAGTAAAAACGAAACTTTTATTAGATCAGCCCTGTCCCTGTCTGTCCGTGCGTCACAGCCGATTTTCGGGTAAGCTACGGAGCGTGGAAAGTTGAAATTTGGAAGTAGTAGTAGAGACTATAATTCCACATATTTATAAATTATTAAACATTAAGAAATATATTTATAGAAAAAGTAAAAGTGTTCATTATAAGTTACTTTAAAAAAATAGATGTATCATGTGTGATATCATGTGAAATATCTCGTAATACTGAACTCTAAAGCAAATTTCTTTTCATTTTAGGTATTACATTTTTGGAGATTTATTTAAAACTGTAATTCAAAAATGTGTCCCCACCCTCATTTTCTATTTCCGAATCTGATCGAACTAAAATTGTGGAAAAATTAGGGATAGTAGAAGTGTATTTAAACTTCACCCCTCTCTCTAAAAATATGTTAAGAGCCCACACTACTCAGTGAAAAAGACCCGGATAATAATATAAAATCTGTAGGGGTGTTCTTTTCAAATATCTCGCTCAAGTTTTAATATTTTTACATTATTTTTTTGCATAGGATAGTTGAGGACGATCCACTACCGGAATAGTTTTTACTTTTTCAATATTGGTTTCAGATTTTTTTTTTTAAATTACTTTAACTTTCGAAACCGATTAGAACCGGTTGTGAAATTGAAACTGTCATAATATAAAAATATATAACCAAAATCGGAAAAGTAAAAACTAGCCCGGTTGTGCATAGTCTTCAGCTATCCTATGCATAAAAAATCATATAAAAGTATTAAAATTTGAGCGAGATATTTGAAAAGAGCGCTCCATAGACTCAACATTATCATCCGGGTCTTTTTCAGCGAGTAGTGTGGGCTCTTAATATATCTGTATTTAAAATGGAATATTGTCTACTATGGAATATTTTCCCGATGCTGATCGATTTTGCTTAAGACAAAGTTTATTCAACTGAAAATTGCAAGTTAAAGTTAAGATGAATTTTCAAAAGAAAAAAGGTAACTCAAAAGCTAAATATATAAGAAAGTATGAGTGAATTCTATACATATTGTCAGGATCCTCACCCGGCCCCCAAAACATTTTCAAATACTGTTACACTTAAAAGAATTATAAAATCTAAAAACATGTTCATATGCCTACGGTTCTGAATCTATATTCCACATCAATCATCGCAATACAAATATGTTATATACACTAGGGGCCATAATAATTAAGTCACCTCCTATATAATTGTGCTTAATTTGATAGAAAAAGCATAAATATCCTATTTATTTAATAAAGAAAAAAATCTGAACCGAACTTTTAATACGCTATAGCTGTTACATTTTATTGAAAACCACACAATTTCAGAGCAATGTAACATGACTTTTAAATAAAATTCTATTTTTGTATATGGATGAAACTTTTAACGAATTATTACTTAGAAAATTGCCGATTACAATTTCTAAAATAAGAAACTGAATTCTTTTAACATTTGCAGAAATGACAAAAAATAAATCATTATATTCTAATGGTTTTTTACTTAACAAAGTATATCCATTAATACCAAAATCGTTTTCTATTATGGGATTATGTTTTATGTTTTATTTATTTTTTAATATTTTAATATTACTAGCAACAATGTAAAATCTCTTCATCTGAATTAGATTTAAAAACACAAGTCAAATTTAAGTTAAAGTAACTTCATAGCGATTTTTATTAGAAAAAAGGTGAAGAGATTTATTTTTGCTGAATGATGTTAAAAAATATTTCCTATTAATAAAATTATTATTTGCTTTGCGCTGCTTAAACTATTTTAATCTCCAATATTTAATATTAAATATTTGAAACTTTATTAAAAAACTATTAATCATTTTTGAATTTTCTATTTTATGTTGTTTATATAATGGGTTATTTAATAGTTAAATGCGTGATTTTTGGCACTTCCCAACAATGTCGAAAAATGTTTGTGAGTCGCTTTTCATGCAACTGATATAAATAATGGATATGTAGGTACTATGTCATGTTTGGTATTAAAAATGAAGCATACTTCATTTAAAGTGGCTTCCAAAAACATTTCGTTAGTTTATGTTAAATGAGGAAAAATTGTTTACAGTGTATTTTAATGACATTACGCTATTTCAAAAGCATTTATATTAATATAAATCACTGAATTTCAACACAAGATGACTGCTATAGAAGAAGACATTCATATCATTTATCGTTCATTGACAAGGATACACAAAAGAAATTACTTAGTTACTCATTTTGATGCTTTAATAATTTTAATTCAATACCATCCATCTTTGATTTTCATCTTAAATTTCTGCTTCAGTCAATTAATCGGAGTAAAAACGAATTTTTGTCTTTGCACGAGCCGATGGACAATAGATTGATAGGTATTTTTTTTTCAAATTCAGGGAGGACCTACTTGCCTTCCCCCCCCCCAAAAAAAAAAAATCATACACAAAAATTTTAGTTCAGTTCTAAGACTAACTTCATACACTTTTATGCGGTGGAATATTGAAAATGGCATAAAATTCGCTAGTGCAGCGCCCCCTTCCAGCGGATTTTTTTTCAAATTCAGGCAGGACTAACTAGCTATAGTCATACACTTACAGAAAAAATTTGGTTCAATTCAATGCATAACTTCATATACTTGTGGCCGGTATAATATTAAAAATGGCCCAAAAATTGCGATGGTAGCGCCCCCTTCCGGCGGATTTTTTTCGAATTCAATTAGGATCAACTAGCCATAGCGATACACTTGCAGCAAAAATTTGGTTCAATTCGATGCATAACTTCATATACTTTTGGCCGGTACAATATTGAAAATGACACAAAAATCGCGATTGCAGCGCCCCCTTCCGGCGGAATATTTCAAAATTGAAGAAGGACTTGCTTGCCATAGCCAAAAACATTCACAAAAAATTTGGTTCAATTCTATGCATAACTTCATACACTTTTTGGTGGTAGAATGGCGACATACACACAGACACACAGACATTTTGTAAAAACATGTTTTTTGGAATCTCTAACCCCTAAAACGTGTAAATCCGTCGAAAACCGGAAGTGGAAAAAATTTCGATTACAATACTTTCTTCTATTGAAGATAGAAGAAAGTAAAAATACCTTAGCAGTCTCCTTATTAAAGAAGATTTCTGAAGGGAAATTTTCAATCCTAGTTTGTATTTTTTAACTGATCTCAATTTTTGCATGCATGTATATACAGCTCATACAAATCTATATTTCATATACACTAAGCTATACGGCGAAAAGAGTCCGGCTACTTGCCATTTTAGACATTTTGTTAAACATCTAGAAAAAATATTTTCAAAATGAAAAAATATTTAGTAAACCTGTTCATTTTCACACATTTTTTAATATTTTAAAATTCTCATTATAGGATATTCTGTATAATGTTCTTTATCATATTTTTGGAAAAGAACATTATTTTATATTAAGAACTCCGCAAATTATAAGCAAAAAAACTTGGAAAAAATGTTTTTATAAAAACCTTAATTTCTCTACGAGTATACATACTATCGGCATAAAAATGAACACATGTTATTAAACTAAACCACTTAATCATAATCTACATTTTGAACGCTTTTGTTACATTAGTTTTGACAGGGCTATCCAAAAGATATTCTTTCTTTTTCAATTTGCTTATTAAATTTCTGAACATGCTTACTTAATTTCAAGGAAATCGGATGCTTTTTATGGCAGTTATCACGAAACAGACAGACAGACAGAAACCAAAAAAATTCGTGTCTCTAAATTAAGCCTTTATTGACGTTTCGGCAATAAATAAATAAATAAATAAAATAAAATAAAAATGTTGAAATGCAAATGAGATATTAAAAAATAACTTACCCAAGGGAATAGCAATAGTTCGCGAGTAACTTCGTTTACAGGGACAACAGCCTTAAAGTAATTTTACAATAATTAAATTTGAATATTAATTTTAAATTTTTTTAATGCCTGACAAAATTTAACCAAAAAAAGCAAAATCAGAATTAATAAAATGTTTTTGACCAATTTTATTCAGACAACAATGTAATAAGGATAAGTAAATACAATTTTTATATTGCCTTCATTTTAAATATTCCTCAATATAAGATATTTTGTTAACTTTCCAAATTTAGTGATTTTAGGAGAAATGGTTAAGTACGTCTCGTATTATCCGTTGTAAGTCTTTTAGTTCTATTATTTTTTTTACGAAATCGTGTCACAAAATACACCAGCCATCTATTGCCTAACACGATGTAATGACATTTAACATAATAAAAAATTTCTTACAAATTTAGTTCAATATTAGTATCTCGGAAGGTCTTTCGAATTCGTTTAGTCTTCAATGCGCACATCAAACAAAATAACTATTTACGTACTGAACAAACTAAGCTAATAATCAATAATGAGGAATATTTCACAATTCTATTCCATAAAAAAAACAGTTTTTTTCTTTCCATAAAAGATCTTCAAATGTCACGGCTTGTTTCAGGCTATCGAAAGCTGTAAGCAAGTCTCGCTTCAGGAAATACACAAGTACTATTATGTAAATAAGTCGATTGTTAAATCAATTTAACCCTTTAAGTTTTGGTGTACTATTAATAGTACATGTCTTTTTATTGAGTATTATTGTGTCCTAACACTTATTTAGTTATTTTCTCCGATAAAAATGATAGTATATTGGTATGCATTTATTATTATGACTTCATTTATGATTTGACATTTATTAAAAAAAAATAGTAACAATAAAAGTTTACTTAATTCTTTTTGCACTGTTGGCGATTCCTTTATTCTATACATAAGTTTCTCTCTTTAAATTAAAATTATAAGTTACTTTTCTGAACCAATAAAATGCGATAAAACGCAAAAAACATTGAAAAATTGTAATATCCTCTCAAATCTTATTGTAGTAAGATCACAGGTTTAACATTACACATTAGTGTAATGTTGCACCGTTTGTATCGGTCAAAGCAGGCCCGTAGCCAGGATTTTCTTTCGGGAGGGGCTCAATTTCGGAATTTTTTCTCTTCTTAGAAAAGTAATTTGAATAATATTCAGTAAAAGATTTAAAAATAATCTAGGCTTATCCTAATGTGTGTTCCTACATAGGATATTTGTTAACTATGTCAAATATTAATAAGTTATTTCATATTTAATTTTTTCAATTTCTGTTGCAAACTTTTAAGAGCAGTTTCCAAACCGGTTCAGAAACCGGAGAGTTTTTAAGAAAAATTTTCTGCGAAACTTAAAAAGCACAAACTAACAACGTTTGAGATGAGCCCCAAGTAGGGGAGAGATGGGCACGTTTGAACTGGGGGCACTTTTGAACACTTTAAATATTTTCCTTCAAATAAATTATTTTCTAAAAATGTCTATCGTAATACATTACTACTGCTTCAGTGCAATAAGTATACAAAGCGGATTCATTTTGTATGCACAATACTGTCTAAGCAAGATACGTATTTTTCTCCCTCTTGAATCTAAACTTAAGGGGCTCAGGGGTTGAAAACTTTTCAAAAAATCGATTTTTTTATGATCTAATTTGATTATTCATTTAATTCTTAACTCAATGCAAAAAACCGCATAAAAATATTTGCATTTTTAACGGAGTTATAAGCATTTATGTATCAACACTTTCATAGCCGCATCCATTTAATTTAAGTCGCGTTTTTTCAAAACTTGATTTTTGATGACTAACACCAAGATTTTAAAAAAATTATTTGATAGAATGGCTTATTTTTTTTTCTGCATGCATGCATGCATATAACATCATTATCTAGATTATGAATTAATATATATTTTAGATAGTTTAATATTTTGAGTATTTTTAATGGAAAAAAAAGTTGTATTTTTTAGGGTTTTTTTAAATTTAGGGTTTTTTAAATAGATTTTTAATATTGTTTTTATTAAGTGATAGTTATATCCATAATTCATAATCTAGATTATGATGTTATATGCATGCAAAAAGAAATTATGCCATTCCATCAAATAGTGTTTTTTAAATCTTGGTGTTAGTCGTCAAAAATCAAGTTTTGAGAAAACACGATTTAAAGTTGAAATTATATGGATGCGGCTATGGAAGTATTGATACATAAATGCTTATAACTTCGTTAAAAATGCTAATATTTTTATGCGGTTTTTTGCATTGAGTTAAGAATTAATTGAATAATCAAACTAGATCATAAAAAAAATCGATTTTTTGAAAAAGTTTTTAATCCCTGAGCCCCCTTAAGAAAATAACGTTGTAAGATTTTTGTTCAAAATTTTGATTTATTGTTCAACACTTAAATAAAGATATAATATTTAGTTTATAAGCTTTTTTTATTCAAATTCTTCTGCCAAATTGAATAAACAGTTGAAATGTTGAACTCCATGCAATTGAGCACCATTTAACATCTAAAACTATGAAGTAAAGATGTACCTAAATATTACTATTTTTGGAATTTTTTCTATGTGAAAAGAGGTTAATTAAGAATATCAAAGAACATGAACTTATACTGTTAACAATCCTTCCTTACTACACACATGTATTACAATCTCTGGATGTATCATCTATTGGAAGTTTCAAACCTAAATTGATGATGGCATTCATTTATTTGATAATTGCAAAGTCCGGATGCATAATAATGATTTATGGTTTAGTAGATTTGTCTAACAAAGATTATACTCTTTCATTTACTCTTTCCCAAACTACGGAACTACTAGAACTTTCGTACTAAATAAAACGGAATTTAAGTCAGGATTTTTTTCATAAAAAGTGTGAATGAAATATTTAAATTTTCCAGAAGCATCAGATATCATAATGGTGTATTACAAGGATATTTTAAAAAAATTTTTTCAACCAAACATAGCTGGAGAAACATTCTGTGTTGTTTCAACAATAATTTTTGACATCAACTTTGATGGATTTAAGTTTGGTTAAATAATAGAAATATTAGTTTCAATAAAATATAGTTATTAAATTTTATTCATATTACTTTATATTCCTGAAACATATGCAGCGTTTTATTAAAACTCTCAATATTTTCATATTTTATTCATTTGTTCAAAGGTGCTTCTTACATGGGGCAGATTTGAACAGAAATATTTCAGGTTTTTAAATCCTCACAATTTTTTTAATTTATATGGAAAATTTTTCATTTCTGGTTCATATGATGAGGAAATGCATTGTTTTTATTACGTAATACTTAAAACGCAAAAAATATAATTCAAATAAGAAATGTACAGATTAAAAAAAAAAAGTTGTTTAAAAGTGCTCCCTTATTCTTCCCTATCCTATAAAAAAAACGTAAAATATTGAAATGCAGACAAATAATACGTATTGATTTAAAACACAGGGTTAATGTTAACATGCGAGAATCTAACATTACGAATGCGAGGTCTTGAAAGTATTGATTAAAAAAATTAAATAAATTACGCGCATTTTTTTTAATTAATTGCTACAGTCATATGTAATCATAAAAATCATGTTTGTATTTTACATTCTCTGATTATAATAATTATAAATGATACTCTTAGTAAAATAACTTTATTAGCAGTGTTGAATTTAGGCACTTTTCCGGGAGGGATTTTTGGGGCTCCGGGGGAGACATTATAGTGTTCCGAGGGGGAAATTCTACTTTTTGGCCATTGAAAACACAAAATCACAAATTTCCGGGGTGGGATATCTCAATTCTCGGGGGGAGGGGAAATGTCCCCATCCCGGGCCACCCCCTGAATTCAACACTGTTTACTAGTGAAACAGAAGCAATTATCATAATTTCTTCTTAGCCATGATGCTGATTGACTTATCAAGATCTTCTGTAATTTCCCAAGGAATGGAAATCTTGGAAAAGCTACTCAGTCTGTCATCGACCATAACGCTTCGAGCCAAAGATTTAATTATTTTCTTTGCCGAAAAATATCTTTCAGCACTGACTGTTGTTATTCGGCTTTCAACCAAAATTATCAGCAAGTATTTGATTTTATCATAATACGTCACATTACAGTATTTAAGCTTTTAAAACCTATGTGTTAGTGTCAACATTAGCAATTTCTTTGCACGCTAATTCATATTCAGCTTTCACTTGCTACATTGACACTTTATCCTGAAAATATTGCATCGGATTCTCTAATTTGCTTGCTTTTTCCAATGAATCTCTTGGAATGTCTTTATTCGAAATCGATAATTTAAATTTTGAATAAGACTTTCTACATGGGGAAATAAGACCGTGATATTGTAATAGTACTTGTCACTGGGTGTAATTTGAGGGTTTGTACCTGTTGCCTGTCTAAATGCTAGTCTTAGGATCTTTATTTCAGTTTGGAAGATGTCTTTCAGAAGTTTTGATATACAATAAAATCTCACAAAAGATTTTTACTTCATTTTTCTGCATATTTATGTAAAACCATTAGGCATCTTTAGCATGGGTTACAACCAATATTATAACTTTTTTTTTTTTTGAACTCACTATGGTTGTCAGGCAAAAAACCTTCTGACAAACAGACAAGCTTATGAGAAAATTATTCTTCTCCCTGACTGCCAAAAAAGATCCAACTGTTGAAGAAATCTGCCATGTGTTTTTCGAAATATTTTCTGAGCTAATACAAGTGTATTTAAGCAGCTCAACAAAAATCAAGATGCTTTCATGCTTCTTCATAAAATTAGCATCACAAATGCGGAGAAGTTATTTTCTTTTGTTTTCTAAGATATATGATGCAATTGTTTCTTGAAGCGTTAAATTTGCCTTCAGGTACTTTTTAAAAACTTTTGTCGCTGCTTTAACAAGTCCATGATACTTTCGAATGAAAGGAATCAGCATGCTGTTGGACAAGGAAAGATTTAACCAATGGCTTTCACAGAGGACGCATCTAATTTTTAGATACTCTGAAGAATTCTAGAATGAACCCCGCTAACATGACCAAACTTATTGGCTACTTTGTCATACATCTATGCGACCCATTTATACATGCCAAGACATAGTTCATCACTATGTTGTAAAATTACTTTTCTTGAATTTTTGGAAGAGAAAACACTTATTGGAATAACACGTAAAAAAAAATCCGAATTATTGGGTTTTGTGAATTTTTAATAGTTCACATATCTTACACAAATGGCATGCTGTTCTGCGCTTGAAATGTCCATAGTTTCATCAGCAATTAAGCTAAGACAGATCACAATATTTATTTTAATTATTAATACTTCGGTAACTGTATCCCAGAATATTTGAATGATTTCATTCTACGTTTCTGGGGTGAAGTAAATAGCATTTCTAAGGATATTTATAATGTCGCGTTTCAATTCATTCGCTCCAGACTTTGCTCAAAAATTAAAAGAACTCTTAGCTAACAGTCTTTTTTATACCTATTTCTCTAAAGTTAGAGGATCGTCATTGTGGTCAGTAGCTATTTTGTTCTGCACAAAATAAGATTGTTTCAAGTCCAAGAGCTGCTATAATTTCTTCTTTTCCTGGAGCTCATTAAAAACTAAACAATGAAATAATTATATTTCTATTTTTCTGAAGAAATTTAAAGTTTGTTTGTTAAAATAACATACGGTTTGTGATAATCTCTTTGTATATGTTTTAAGAAAAACATTTAGCCTTTTTCCAATGATTGAAAATGTAGAAAATAGTCTCGGGACCTTTCTTATGCCGTACGCGTATTATACTTAATTTTACTTAGTCAAATTAATGATAAGAAAGTACACCGAATTTTGCTGCGCATAAAGACAGTAAAAATTACTTTTTAAAAAGAACTTATATTTTTAGTGGTACATACCTATTAAAAGAACAAAATATCCAAATAACCGATATAAAGAAGGATTACAGTAACTGTAATTCAATAAATGGATATTTTTACAGCTAAAAAAGCAATTGATTTTAATGTAATGGAAGATAAAAACAAACAAAGCATATATTTTTTTATCATACAGATAATTTTGTATTTTTAAACTTTCGGGAGGGGCTTCAGCCCCCTTAGCCCCCTCCCTGGCTACGTGCCTGGGTCAAAGCACTCTATAAAACTAGAGGCAGCAAGCAAGCCACTAATTTTATGGAGTAATTTTACACAATTTTTCACAGTGTACATAGAATACGCAGCTCCTGTCATTACATATGTTCAAACCCTTCGTGTCTTCAAGTGTTAAAAGCTCGGCTAATTGTGGACGAGTTTCTTCGAAAATCATTAATAACAATGCTTTTTAACTTTTGCTACGATAGGTATTTCCAACGAGTTACAATACCTTTCTGAATGCCTTGCAAATCGATATTTGTGTAATGAAAAAATGCTCTTTTCTAAAAAACTATGTAACCAGGATAATCAATTTTTTCTGCAACTAAATTAATGTCTACTACCTCTAATTTTTTTCATAATTTTTTTTCGGTAGATTCTAGGATAGAAGGGGGGGTATGACCATATTTTTGCATTTCATTTTCGACACTATCTCTAAAAATATACTACCTAAAATTAAAAGAAATGTACGATTTAGGTACGGAAATCTATTAAAAACTCGGGGGAAATAGATTGAAATTCTAGCGATGCTGATGTTTTTCAGAAACTGGTTTCATTTATATGATATTAAAAACGTAGTTTCCAGGAAGTTTACTCTGGTTGTTGTTGCCATACTTGCTATTCTCATAGGCTTAAAACTACATAGTCATATGTGCTGGCACCAAATTTTTACCTTTTTTATATCTGCTGAAATAATGATAAATTTAGGGGCTGAAAATAAAGAGACATGAATGAAGCCAATTTTGTATAACTGGCTGATTTAGTGAATTTCTCATTCAAAATCATGAGTGACGAAAATTGTCATTGAATCTTCCTTAATCAATTTCCACGCTTTTTAGATTTGCGTATTTGAGTGATATCATCTGAATTTTTAAAAACTAGGAAAAGAGAAACTACTTTATTCTTCCAATAAAGGTGGAAGAATTTTATAGGGTAAATTATTGGGTCAGACGGGGTAATTATGACCAATAGGTAACTGTAACTACCACCATAATGGAGAAAACTGTGTATGGTAAAATTTTGTTTCACGCTTAGATATTAACTTCATAATGTATTTTTTACATTAGATATTCATTATCACAAGTCTGAAATATTTTTGAGATCCAAATAGCAATTTGAACAAATTTCACCAAAATTTTTGATAAATGGATTTGTCAGTTTTGTGCTCTAATGGTCCTCTTTAAGCATCCGGCAAAATTCCAAATGCAAGTTTAACGATTCATAAAATTATAGCTATGGAACGTATTGACAGGGAGATTTGTATTTTATAATCTTAGATATTTATTTATCATATGCAATTCAAAAGATTAACATTAATATATATTTTGAGCTAAATAAGTCTTTGGATCCAAAAACTATGTGACGGAAAAACCCCGGTTAGGCCGCCTAAAGGGTGAATTACCCCCATATAAATGTGTATAGGAAAGTACAAAGAGGAAATATAGCCCACTAGTGGTTTTAATTATCCTTAACTTTTGTGATTGTGAGTTTTTGATGCGGTAATTATAACCATCCTTTTAACTTTATAAAAAGGAAGGGGGGTGGGGCTATGAGAATTAAAGTTTTTAAGAAGTATTCTTAAAGGATGAAAGTTATTCCCTATGCTCTAAAACACCAATTTTCCATATAGATAAAAATCAAAAACAATAAGAATGTTGAAAATGTAAAAAGTGATCATAATTACTCTTGCTGACCCTACCCCAGTAGCCAAACAATATTGGGCCATTATTGGCTACATCTTGGAGCAATATTGGCACATTGACACAATATTGGCATGAAATATTGCTCCAGTATTGGGGTGTTTAGATTATGCCCTTATTTAGCCAATATTTGCAGCCAATATTATGCCACTGTAACGACAACATTTATACAATATTGGGAATTCATTGGCAATGTTCCCAATGTAACACCAATATTTGTGTAATATTTTGGTTTCATTGGAAATATTTCCAATATAACGCCAATATCTGTACAATATTGGGGATTCATTGGAAATATTTCTAATGTAACGCCAACATTTGTACAATTTTGGGAATTCATTGGAAATATTTCCAATAAAATGCCAATATTTCCAATAAATGGTATATTGGCGCAATGCTGGACAAATATTGGTTTGCTACTAGGGATATTATTATTTTTTTGCATTATTATTTATTTCGATGTGAATATGGTATTTTTAAATTTATTTCGATGTGAATATCGTATTTTTAAATTTATTTAATGAAAATAAGAAAAATAAGTCTCGTAGTACTACTTTTAAATTTCTATGCTACGCATTTACACTCTTCGTCTTGTGGATATTACACAATACACATATCCGCTTTTAGCTCAATTTCCTTCTTCCAAATAAAACAAAGTGAAAAAAAAGATCTTCAAAGGCAAAATTACAGCTTTACATTTTTTCTTTCTTTAAAAAACATTATCTTTGAAGGTAAGTAAAAGTTAGGTGCAAAAAGAATGTTTTAATTATCCAAGCATATATTAATTTCTTTAAAAAACATGTTGCTTCAGGTAACTTAAGTTGACCCTTGAGGGAACCTTTTAAGTTTTCTTTTAGTAAAATCTTACTTAAAATTTCGTGTGAATAATTAATTAATACGATGTTTTGAAATTTTAAATGTTAAACTTATTACATTTTAAATTATGTGAAGTAAATGTATTCTTACACTTGGTTTATAGTAGAAAAACATAATAAAACAAAATAAGAAAAAAGTTTCTATTATAACAAAATCGTCCCATTAAAATACAATTTTTGGTAAATAATGCATTACTTTGAAATGGAATCATTAATGAACGAAATACATTTGAGAGTAAAGAGCTTGTATAATTTAAAGTGTCATGCAATCGTAAATTTACAGAAGATTTTAAAGCTTTTACAAATGATTTTTACTTATTGAGCTGCCAATAAAATTTATATAATGATCTGTTAACGTTTTATGTAAAAATAAAAAGCAATGATAATACACAATAGCAAATGTAGCGAATGTTTTCATCTTAAAATTCCATATTTATGTTTTCATATTTTTAATGCATAATTTCTGAAGCTTTCAACTATTTTCTTACTTTTTTCGCTTTTATCTAATTGAAGTTGTTTTGCGATAAAGTTATGGAATTTTCTGACTTATTGATTTTAACTTTTATAACTCTAAGCATTGCAGTTACACACAAGGTAAAATTAAATTTCTACTTCATTGCAAGTTCTGAAGAAAATAACAGCTATGTTAGTTGTGCAAGAAGTTATTCAATGCTGTAAAATATTTAAGTAACGAATAGTGTACTGATAATCATTGAATTGAGTTACTTCCTTCCACAGCTACGCAGTCCAAGTAGCTGCTAACCACATTTTTTATTAAGTTAAATTCAATTGTAAAAGTACTTCTTACTCATTACATTTTGGTTAATTTTAGGATAGATTGGGTGAAAATGCCGTAGTTTTTGATTTAATTATTTTAAAAATCGCCAGGGGATTTTATTAGTTATTCATTGATATCTTGTTAAAATTTGCACTTTTATTTATGATTCGAAAGCATATTTCATTTCACAAATATTATAGAAAGCATCCAATGGGTTTTGGTTTTCGTAAACACTTGCATTTCGGCATCTTATCACAAATTATGGATAAGATGGCCAACGAGAAAACTCCACTCCCCCCCCCCACACACACACACACATTGATGTGAATAAGCCATTTATGCTTTATAGAAAGGGCAGGTACCAGTAATCTTTAAAAATATGAGATTTATTTATCTGGCATTTAAAGTAAGCTTTACAAAGGCAAACAGATAAGTCAAGTAAAAGAGATTTTGTACGTTTGCCAGAAGTGTTAAGACGAATAGCAATAAAAAAGCACCACTAAAAATATACAAAGTAAGCAAACTGAAATCAAAATATTAGTAGGGAACCCTCTTGCTTACGACTGAGCGGCACGACATTTTTCTGCAGTACCAGCGCATATGAATACTACGTGATACAGCATCATCTACAACATGTCATCTCACTTCAAGTTTCCTTAATTTATTAAAAGTTTTGGTCATTTCATTACTTAATTGCAGTGGTGTATCCACAGTGAGACTCCTGCTATACCACTAATTATGCAAACTATTCTCGATGTGTTTAATAACTGAAAATTATGGGCTTAGATAAGTGGGAGTTTATTTCTTTATAGGAATATTATAGGATATCTTGGAAACCCCTATATATGTATCCTGTATACATTAATATCTATTTTAATTCATTTGTAGATCTTCTTAAAAAATTACAAATCATTTGCTAACAGCAGTAAGTATACAGATTTTGTCGCTTAACATTTGTAATGACATACCGAGTATTAAGGTACTCATGACATACATTTATATTAAAACAGATATTATTTTAAAAGTAATACATTTTTACTTATTTTTATATTTTTAGTGGAGTTTTAATATTTTAAAGTTAAGGCATCCTTCAATTAATGCGTTTTATCACATTCATCAAATAATTTAAACAACGTTTATTCAAACTTTGGGGTTTGTTAGTTTGGAGTGGCGTTAGTTAGAATAAATTCAAAATATGCTGTGAAAATTTCTACTGAATTGACTAAATGACTTCAACAAACCCTGAGATTTATTTAAATGCAAGACTATTAAGAAAGATTTAGCTAATAGAAATAAAAAATAGCTTAACCTTCACTGTCGGAGAATCAATATCTCTAAAATACATTGTCAGATAATAATTAATTTGTCCTAAGCAACTATCAACATTGTAATAAGAAACGCTATATTTCTACAAAATGTCTTGTTTTAAATACGATGAACATTTTTTTTTTTTTACCAAATGGCGAATTATTCGCTTAAAAGAATATAGCAATCACTAAATATAGTGCTCAAAACGAGATTTCAGTCCAAAGCGATAGCTTCAAATCTAGTGCTAGTCTATGAGGAAGGACTATACACAAATTCCCGTATTGAATATTTCAGTCTTTTATTTATACTTTGTCAGCTGACCACCATGTCCTAATTAACCAAAAACTTCAATATTTCTAGAGAAACAATATCACTTGTAAAAATTAGAGAAATGATAGATAGATGCCGCTTTATGTGCACATGCACATGTTAGACCTTCGGACAGACCGCGTCATACTCAAGCGATAACCACCTAAATGGATACATCAATCTTCTAATAATAAATGCATACAGATTATCTGAATAAGATTGAAGTATGTTTTGATTTTAAACTTACTGCAGATACGCTGGAAATATTGCTTGTAAAAGGTTTCAGAATAAGATTATTGATACTTATAACGTACGATACTTTATAACGTAAGTTTGATACTTTATAACGTACTTGTATCCTATGTATCACATTTTAAAAAGAATTTAAAATTCCATTAATTAATTAATAAATAAAAATATAATAACAAAATATTAAATAAAATCTATGCCCAATTTAGGAAACAAAAAATTAGAAATAGTATGCAATCGTGCTTAATTCTGAGGCGATGGAGCTTGCAAAAGATTTCCGAATTAGGTTATCTTAATGAAATATTCTATTACTTTTTAAAAAGTTTATTTTTTATAATGTACCTGTGTTAGGTATATCGCATTTTAAAAATAATCTAAAATTCCATTAATTAATTATTAAATAAAAGTATTATAACAAAATATTTAAAAAACTTATCGTAAATTTAAGAAATAAATTTAAAAACTAGAATAACATGCAATCGTACTTATTCATTCCTATAAAAAATATGAATTTCCTTAAAAGTTGTAGGTTTCTTATATATATATTTCTGTAAAAAATTTTTTTATAAAAATAATATTTTGTTATTTTTCTAATTAATAACATTAGTAATTTTAAAATTACTTAATGAATTTATCAAAATATTAAGTACAATATTTGCTAAATTTAGAAAATAAGAATATATGATAAAATGTCATCAATTCTCATATTCCCACAACAGAAACATATGGCTACAAAATAAGGTTTCGTTAAGTCTCTAATTTCTAATATTAGTGATTCTAAAATTCGATTAATTAATTTACCAAAATACCATATCTAATATATGCTAAATTTAAAAACGATTCAATATTTCTCTAAAATGAATATTTTATGTCTATAAAAGGTATATATTTCTTTAGAAGATTTATGTTTCTTTAGATATATATATTTCAATAAAAATGCATAGAAAAATAATGTTTTGTTGTTTTTCTAATTAATAACATAAGTTATTTTAAAATTTCTTAATGAATTTACGAAAATATTTAGTAAAATATTTACTAAATTTAGAAAATAAGAAAATATCATAAAAATATGCTATAAATCTATAAATTTATATCATTTATATTATTCAATTTTCAAAAATATTATTCCAATGTTAAAAAATATGCAATTCTGCTTATTTCTCCTATTTCTACAAAAGAAAATTATAGATTAAAATAAGGTTTAGTTTAGTTTGTAATTTAAAACTTTTGTGGTTGCGAAATTCCCCTATCTAAATTGTCAAAATATTAAATAAAATCTATACTAAATTTAGAAAAATAAATAAATCATAGAAAAAATATCTAACTGTGCTTGATTCTTATATACCTACAAAAGAAAAATATAAATAAAAATATGTATTTTATTTTATTTCGTGATTGACAGCCTTAGTGGTTTTAAAATTGCATCAATTAATTAATCAAAATATCAAGAAGAGATTATGCTAAATTTAGAAAACAAAAAATAAATCACAGAAAAAATATACAATAGCATCTAACATCTCGTAATCCCACTAACGAAATATGCAGACTAAAATAATCTTCCTTTAAGTTAATAATTTTTAACATTGATGATACTAAACTTCTATTTTTTTAATAAAAAATTTAAAAATAGGATTACTCTAAATTTAGAAAACAAAAAATCAAAGAAAAAAATCTTAGCAAAAATTATTATCAAAATATATTACTAAAATTTAGCTTTCAAATATAAAAATAAAATTTCAAATATTAAATTTTATATAAAATTTCAAATATAAATTAAATATTATCACTATCATTAAAATTTATCATTAGCTGTACTCATTTTTACGCGGGATGGTCTGTGAGAATCCCCCCCTCGAGTGCAAAGGGTTAACTTATTTTTATGTAACAAGCTCTTAAAGTATTAATTATAAAACTATTAATTTATTAACCATTTTTCAATTTTAATACATTTTAAATATCCATCATATAGACGAGAGAAATAAAAATTAATTCTTTTGTAGATTCTCTTTTCATCAAAATCTATTTCCGCTCACGATTTTTCATTTCAATATTAAATACCTGAGTTTTTAGATCTATTTTTCTTTTTATAGATTTAAAAAATATTTGGCGCAAAGTAAAACTTATGACCAATTAATTAAGCTGTAAAAAAATGTAGTCATTAATAAAAGAACAAAATTTTAACTGTGGTTTCAGGTAGGTTTGTTTTATTTTGTCTTTAATAAAATATGTATATATGCAAAGTACTGTAAATTCGCTTTGAGATCAAGAATTATCATAATGTGTTTACTTGTTTCGAAGATATTATGAACTATATATATTTGTATTAAGTTTTAATTTCGGAGTTTGTATCTATGAAAATAGCAACGGGGATTGAAAAATACTGTTTTAAAACTTTGTTTGAACCTACAGATTTTTAAATATTCTGAAGTAATATAATTTTAGCATTCTGGCGCTATTTAAAGGAAAAAAGAAACAGTTTAATCAACATACCTCTTACAAATCTTTTCAAAAACAATCTAGCCTAAGGCAAACGAAAAATGAGCTTTGTAGAAACATCATTACAATTACTTTTTCAAACTTAAATGTAATTAGTCTTGTATGAATATTAAACGAAAACCTTTCGTTTTTTCCAATACTAGAAAATTTGCATATATATTCCAGTTGCCATGCTATAGCTTTGAAACAAAATAGAAAAAGTATGAAAATGAAAAAGTATATTTCCTTTACTTCTATAATTTAACCCTTTCGGGTCTGAAATTTTTTCAATTTTTAGAAAAAAAAAAAACTTTTACCTTAATAACATTAACGCTAGCTATCGAAATAGATTAATTAGTATTTAACGAATATTTCATTGTCTGAAAGATAACGAATATTGTTGCTTTTTGTATTATTCAATCCTATTGTCATATGAATATTATCATATGACAATAGGCTAAGGAAGAATTTTTGGATATGTTTAGAAAATATTGTATTACAATAAGATTTATCTTATATTATACCATTCTAATACTTTTTGTGATTTATTACACAGGATTCTTTCAGGAAATTAACTTTTATTTTAAATTTAAAGAGTGAAATGTAGTTTAAAGAAAAAAAAATTACAAACGGCGCAAAGAAAATGAAGCAAAGAATAATAATAATTATTATTACTAAATGCATAAACATAACTAAAGGCATATAGTAAATGCATAGACATATACCAACATTACTGCATGTAAATAGTAGCAAAATTATATCTTAAAAGAAAATAATACAAATTCATGTATTATTAATACTATTAATATTGTACTATACAACAGTCCCGAATGGGTTGAAAAGACTTTTCTTTAACTGTGTAACGGTAAACACACGTTGGGTGTCATTTGTAACGTTTGGGTGTTCGTGCTGGGAGTTAAATGCAGACATACACAGAAATTAAGATAAAAAAACACAGTTTATTAAAATGATAAGGGCTCAAGGGAAGTGGAGCAAGTTTTAATTTTTTACAACTGAGAATACTACGAAAAAGCTAAACGCATACTCACAGGCTCCGGACTAGCTCAATCGTGGCACCTTCTATTACTTCTCACTATCTCTTGGCTGAGCTGCTAGATAAAGCTTAATTAGACAGCCCGTGGCTGTGTGTAATTCATTATTCACTTTCAAATAATCAAAATGTAATTACTATGAATTTTCTTACCACGGCCAACTCTCAAGTCGAATACCGAAACTTCTACACAACTCACTGGAGGCTCGCTGCTACTTTCAATCTGCCAGCACTTCGCTGACTAATATCTCCAGAACACTCGGCTGGCTAATCGCCAGTGTTTCACTTCGCTATCTAATGCCAGAGATCCTCTCACTCGCTGGCTAATGCCAGAGATACTCACACGCTGGCTAACGCCAGAGATACTCCCCACACACTCAAACTCCAAGCTTTTATATGCTGCAAACTGAGATACTTCACATTAATATATTACTAATAACCGCGAGCTAACTGCAGAACCCCAAAGAGACACACACACTCTAGAAAGTTAAAGTAAAAGAGAGGATAGATGTCGCTTTTACGCTTACACATGTTAAATTATTGACGTCACGATCTCAGAAATACTAGAGTGCCTTTATGACAAAGGTCATTCCCTCAAAACCCCCCCTCGGATTCCGCAGAGAAAAAGGACTGGGCCAAATGCATGCCCAGGACTTTTTCTTGTTATAAATTTTTAACCGTAAAAAAAACACAGTGATGGGTGAAATTTAGCGCCGAAACATAACTTTTAAAATATTAACTTTAACCCATCACACCCAAAAAAGCTCAGTTTGCCTCAAATATTCACATATTTATTCCAATCATCCTTTTATCCTAAAAATAGCCTCCGTAAAACTTCCAAAACTCGTAAAACTTTCAAAACTAATTACTTCTTTCAAAACAACCCACTCCACTGGGAGTGCTAAAATTTCACAAAACACCAAACTTCCGAAATTTTCCTCAATATTGAAATACAACTATAACTTTACCAAAAATTTCTCCATAACTTTCCTAATACTAGAATTCGCACGAAGTCCAAAAAACCCAATGCGCAAAAATTTTCCTCATCCAAATTCCGAACTCATCTAATCTTAAATTCACTTCATACTACAATAACTCTGCTACTACGTAATACCTACATACCCACTAGCCAATGAACTAACTCCCAAAATTCTTCAGAACGTAACTCCACTTTAACAATAATTGGGGCACATACGTACAGCGTCACCTCGCTGTGCTTATGCAACAATCAAAAATATCAAATTTTTACAAAATGACGTCATCAAGTAACTCTTCATCTGTATTAACTAAAAGAAAAATAGCAGAATCAATACATAACACAGGTATACTTCCCTGCAAGAAAATCACATTAACATTCAATTTTAATACAATACAATTTCAAATTCAAATGCAGCTTAAAACTTCGCAACTTGCGGAAACCATTCC
This sequence comes from Maratus speculifer, assembly GCA_964019185.1. Taxonomy (NCBI): domain Eukaryota; kingdom Metazoa; phylum Arthropoda; class Arachnida; order Araneae; family Salticidae; genus Maratus; species Maratus speculifer. Next base: position 93,937,255 of record OZ025302.1, read on the forward strand.
CAACTAAAGTACAAACGCAACACATAAAACACGAACGATAAGGAGAAAGTTAATTCATTAAATGTTAGTATAAGAGATAGAAACGCTTGTCAAGGACTTCTTGACCGCAAAACACGTGCCCGTCTGAACCGCGGCGCGTGTACAAAATAACCCAAATTACTATCTATACTTTTCTGAAAATTAAACATACATTAACATACATTTTATAACACATGAACAGTAAAACAATATAATAACATTTTAACAACTAACATAACAATTTAACAATAGATCCAGAATTTTTAAAGGCAGTTAAGACCAAAATCTCAAACATACATAAAACTAACAATTTTGCAAACAAATTTTGAACACAAGTAAGCACTAATCGTGAGTCCGTCAAAAAATTTCAAAAATGGCCAAAAATACAAAACAGTCTCTCTGCTTTCTATTCCTTCACATTGCTACCACATATATGCACTCTAATAGAAATTTAATAAAGAACATTATCACCCAATCATAGAGATGATTCGCTGCTAGCCGGCTTCATACTACAGGATGGCTTTCTCCTCTTGTCCCAGAAACCTTGTACGAAGGATCTTTCGTCATCAGAACTGTACGGTGACGCCACAGTTGACTGTCGTGCCTGCAGCCTGGTTCTGAATGGATGCCGTGGGATACTTGTAGGTTCCGCTCGACGACTCTGCTCTGGCCGGTTCGCTGGGGTCACTCCATGGCGAGATTCACACTGTTGATGCCGGTAATCTGAGTGTTGTCTCCTCTTTCTCAACGCACCCGAAGTTACTGAAGATCCTAGGCCACGTTTCTTTCCGGACCTATGCTGTTTCTTATTGGGCAAAAATTCGGAATTTAAAGTTCTTTTAGCAGTTTGACGAGTGTCCATATGAAATCTTTTCCGGGGATTAAGTACCGAAGATGTTGAACTATTGGATAATTTGTGTTTCTGAGGTTGCCGTCTAATAAGTGGAGGAACGGGACAGTTTATAATCTTTTGCCTTTTATGGCACACAGAGTCTGATGTATTTGACACTGCTCTCTTATTTTTATTATCATACTTTGCTCTCGGATTGATAGGCTTTCTACTTTCAATAACAGTTTTTGGAGCTGCTTGACCAAATTTCCTTCTTGAATATTGATGAAAAAAATTAGATGAAGAAGTGCTGGACTCGGGACACTCATTGGATCGGGAATTTCGCGAAACACCACTCGACACATAAGAACCTTCACTACCATTTTCTCTAAACTTATAAACTCTAACCTGATCCAGATTAACAGTCATTCTTTCACCATTGACATTTACAATCAAATTATTATTCCGAACTTCCAAAACCTCAAACGGACCTACAAACTTCGGACCAAACTTACAAGGAAGGTCTCCATTGGGGGCATACTCAGAATTTTTTGAAAAAAATACGAATTAAACTACTCATGTAGGTAATAAAAGATCAGTGAAAATTAGCGGCGGAATTACATTATTAGATATGTAAAAAAATAAAATAGTTTGGAATAATTGGCGTGAAAAGCTGAAAGCGACGCGAGATTTGGCGTACAGTGCATTTCCTCGCCAAAAGCAGACGATTTTAACGAATCTGAAAATTGATTTCAATTGACTTCACTGTTAAAAATCTGCAGCATTTACTGCAACGTCACTCCACTACTTTTAAAGAATATCTCTCTTCTGACCAATAAGAATGCTCCATAGCATCGTGAATTGGCCGTGTCATACATTGTTAAAAATCTGCTGCATTTTGTTGCAACGCACTCCTCCGCTTGTATATAATATCTCTATTCCAACCAATGAGAAAGCTCCATTTCACGGCCAAGTAACCGTTTTCTATACAAGCAAGGGAGTGCGTTGCAACAAAATGCAGCAGATTTTTAACAGTGTATTTTTCAATTTGGAACAATTTTAATCAATTTAAATTGTGTTTCAAATGATAAAATATATTAATCTCATTTTGTTTAAGTACGTATAAACGTATGTGACAAAATTATATTTAAAGTAAAGTAAAAATGCAAAACTAAAATTACTTAAACTAAACTTATTTAAATAAATTGAACATAGAAAGTTTTTTCTTTAAAAAGTATTCGAAGCGTAAAAGCGTATTTTTCAAAATTTCGTTTTTTCGCCAACCGGAGATAAATCGCCAAATAAACGAAATTTTTATTATTTTTTTACGGACGTTATAAGGAGATTCCGCCGAAATGTTTTTTATAAACATGTATAACTATATGAGAAGAACATTCTGTAATTTTTTCAGATTTTTCTGAGTATGCCCGTATGGAGACCTTCCTTGTTAGCTACTCTCTTCTGACGACTTGAACTTAACCAATGCTTTTCTACTAACACAAAATCTCCAACTTTCACTTCTAACTCCCTCCTACGCATATTATAATACTGAGCTTGCTTTTCTTGCGCTTTTCCCATCTGAACCTGAGCTTTCTTAACCAACCTCTCAATATCCTGACACATGTACTGACTTTCCGCATCTGACACCATAACTAGCCTTTGGAATGGAGTAATGACTTTTCTACCCAAAAACAATTCAGCCGGCGTTTTCCCCGTCGACTCGTGAACTGCTGTACGAAGTGCGTACGCAAAATGCTGAAGATACTGATCCCAAGTTGCACGATGAGAACCAACATAAGAAGAAATCATTTGAATTAATGTATGATTTACACGTTCAGCCATATTAGACTGAGGACGATACGGAACAGTAAAAGAATGATTGATCTCCAAATTCTCACACAAAGATTTAAAAATATTAGATATAAAATCATAACGAAATGGTTTACTAGCAACGAGTGCGTCAAAACCAATATGAATTTCATTCGTTAAACTCGGTTTGTCTGAAAAGACTTTACCAAAATAGACCAAAGACTTATTAAACTCCTCCTTCTCGACTTCACTTAAACCCGACTCTTCCAAATCAACTGACACTGAAGCAGGCTCTTTCATACTCACATTCTCATCATTATTCACGATCAACGACTTTTTAAAGAAATCCAGACTAATTCCTCTATCCTTCATATAATCCACACCAATTATACAATGCACTGTTAATCCATCAAACACACAAAACTCCCAACACGTCTTAACCGAACGAATTTCAACTTCCAACTCTACTGAACCTTTATTATCACAAGCTACTCCCTGCGCCGACTGAACTACCAGACTTGACCTTTTCAACTTTTTATACGAAAAATATTTCCGATAACAATCAAAAGAAATGAACGACTTATCTGCCCCTGTATCGAAGACACTCTTAACGACAATACCATCTAACACAATTAATACTTCAGGCAACTCAACCGGATTAATAGTAACTTTATTTAAACTCACAGAAGACTTTTCCAACCTCTGAACACATCTCTTTTGCCCTAATCTACCCCCAAAATTCTCATTCGAAGTTAATCTCCTTACTTGCGAAGAACATTGCTGTCCCGTACTCCCCCTCTCCGATCATAACCACTATTTTGTCTATTTCCATACATATATCTATCACCACTTCTAAAATCATTAACACCGCCACAATTCCTATTACGATTACTAGTATTCGACACATTACGACAAAATCCATCATTTCTATTACTCAAATTATCATGCATAAATCGCTGTCCCCCTCTCGAATTCATAACCCCCTCATTTCTCAAATTGCTATCCGTGAGAGGTCTCTGACGAGGGCTACGCGAATCCCGTTGATCCGAGCTATGCCGAGTCTCATACTTCGATAATATCTGATGCATTTCTGAAAAATTCTTCGGCGCTCTAACTTCAATAAAGTCCTGTATATTCGGATTAAAAAGAGGAAAAACAATGTCCAACAATTCCTCGAATGTGATATCTAAATCCAATTTATTTTTTAGTTCAAGTTTCCGTAGATAAAATTTTGACGCCGATTCATAAATATTCTGCTTATTGCAATAGAATTCTTTTCTTAAAATACTTTTATCTTTAACGGGAGGAAATGCCTTCTTTAACTCAATCACAGTTTGCTCAAATCTTTTACCTTCATCATTAATCAGAAATTTTCCTACATTCTCTAACCACAAAAGTCCTTCGCCCTTCAATGAGCATTTAAGCACTATGTATCTACTTTTCTCAGGTATATTATTGAACAGGATATAACCCAGGTAAAAAAGTCAGCAAAAAACCTTTAAAAAAAACCTTCAGGGAAGCTCAAGGTATTTCGGACAAAAAAAACCTGAAAGCTACCTTAAGGTAAAAAACCTGTATTTCCCCTCCACATTTTTGTCCGAAATACCTTAAGCTTCCCTGAAGGTAATAAAACCTGCGTAAACCCTTGATACTTTGTCCAAAATACCTAACACTTTCCTGAAGGTAATAAAACCTGCGTAATCCCTTGACACTTTGTCCGAAATACCTGAAGTTAGCCTTTAGCCCCGCTTACCCCCACTAGGGGAAACCCTGAGAGGTGTCCCCCTGGGGAGTGGCAAAATGGGGGTAGGGGGAAAGGAGGTGCATAACATGTATAAGGAGTCACAGGTTTTCCAACAATATGTAACATGTGGGGGGCAACAAAATTTAGAAAATACACCCTTCGGGGGGGGGGGATAAATGAGAAAAGAGAAATTGTTGATGCATAACAAGATTAAAGTAGTTACATGCCTTTCAAAAGGTATGTCACAACAGGGATATCAGCAAAAGAGCCCTGCTTTGAATCCCTCGAAAAATTATGCTCCTTGAAATGTCCTCTTTCCCCCTTTCTTTGAAATTTTTAGATATTATACATATTTATCAGAACACCATAAAAAAAGGATCTAAAATGATAAAAACGCTACAACTTCAAAAGCATATGAAAAGCAGAAAAAATAATGAAATTCTTCGTTCGTCCAGAGGAAAAATCTGCGAAATTTATCCGTTGACCCAATGAAAAAAATTGTAAATCAATTACAGCTGCAAATTTTTTTAACATGTAGGAATAAAATGTTTCAAAACTCATAAATCAGTAATGCGAAAAAAATTGATACAATATTTCACTCTTTAAAAAAATTCACAATATTTCCCAGTCAATTATTTGAAAAAAAAAAAAAAAAAAAAAAAAAAAAGAGAGAGAGAGAGAGTTTCTTTATTCCGTTACTTTAAAATAATGAGAAATTTAACAATCTGCTGCAGTAAAAGAAACTCACCAGTGAATTGTGAGAAAAAAAAAAAAAATATTGAGATTTTTTAGTCGGTGGCAGGAAAAAAAAATGCAAAAATTTTAAGCCGATTTCTGGTGAAAAATCGTTAAATGAGTCCCACTGAATATTGCATAATGAATAATAATTAATGTAAAGAAAAATATTGCATAATAACATTTTAAATAGGGAAAAGTCACAAAATTAATCTACCACAGGAAAACATTTCAAAATTTTACCGATAAAAAAAGTGTAAACAAACCAATTCAAAATATTTTTTTCTGAACAAGGTACATAATAGCCCTTTTATAAAAATTCATGCCTTTTTTTCTTTTTTAGAGCAGCTCTTTTATATATATATATATAAACAACATAATTTTAGTATATATTTGAGATAAAAATATCGGAGGGGGGGGGGAGAATTTTCAAAAAAGGGAGCAGTTGTACATTGTTAAATAATTTATACATATATATATATTTTTAAAGTTCATTTTTCACAATAAATTTTAATATTTTCTGTGACTGATTGATTTTTTGGAGATCTTCCCAATTCAGTGATGAATTCAGCGATTTTTTTGCCTGTAATCAAATAAAGAATTTTGCTTTTTTTTTGTTAGAAATGTTATTTCTGTCATTAGGCTGCCGAAAAGCTTTGCAAAATTGTCAATCGTTTTTGTGAAAAAATCGAGAAATTCACCAAACAGTTGGCTATGATGAAAAAAAAATTATTCAGTCCGTCAAAAATAAATACTTGTTTTGCCAGTAAGTCGCGAGGGAAAACAGGGAAATTCACCAACTGTTTACTGGTTAAAATGAAATTTTTGGACCACCTGAGGGAGGGGGGGGAGGAATCTGCACCTTGCCTGTCCTCATACACAATTAAAGTTATTGACCGTAATAGCCTAATGTGAAAAAAAAAAAAACCCTTAAAAAGTAAAAATTTTTTAATAATAATTAAAATGCTAGCAAAATATATGTGAACACTCCCATAAGATTAGCATTAGCTTGAGTGTTTTAAATCTTAAATAGTCATGCAAAGAAATTGAACTGCTAATGTTAAAAATTGGGTTACTGTTTACTTTTCGATTTTTATTACAGATTATGTATATATAAAGCTTCTTTTACTTTCACATATCTCAAAAGGATGCTCCCATAGATTTAACATTAGCTTGTGAGATTCTTTGTATATCATAAATTTAAATATATACATTTTTGTATGATAAAAAAAACATTCTTCAATCTGTCAAAAAAAAAAAAAAAAAAAAAAAAAAAAAAAAAATGCCTGATTCACTTATTGATTACATGTGGAAAGAAAACTCACAAGTTTATCCAGTAAGTTGTGCAGAAAAATAGGGAAATTCGGCAGCTGTTTACAAGATAAAATGAAATTTGTTGACCATCTGCATGGGGGTGGGGAACCTGCACCTCCCATGTCCTCATACACAATAAAATTTATCAACTGTAAGAGCTTAATGGAAAAAAAATCCCCAAAAAATAAATAATAACTAAAATGCTAGCAAAAAATATGTAAACTTCCCCATAAGATTAACATTAGTTTAAACATTAAAAATCGAAACTGGTCATGCAAAGAAATTGCATCACTAATGTTAAACCTATGAGAGCATTCTTTAAAAAAATTTCTCACTTGCATATTGATAATTTTAAATGTTTTTTTTTCTTGCTCAGAACAGCTGAGATTGAATTATAATTGGGCTACTGAATACTTTTTGATTTTTAGTACAGATTATATATATAATTACTTTTACTTTCACATACCTCAAAAGGTTGCTCCCATAGGTTTAACATTAGCTTGCGAGTTTCTTTGTATATCATAAATATATACATTTTTGTATGAAATGACTAACATATTCTTCATTTACCACTCCCCCCCCCCCCCCGCCTTTCATTTTGCCACCATGGGCACATGTGGGAAGAAAAAAAATGAAAAAAGTCATACAAGTGTTGGTATAATATAAATAAATAAAAATAAGTAATGCAATATGTAAGCAGACATGGTACTGGCTCAGCAAAAAAAAAAAAAAAAAGCTGAACTTTTACAGCTTCACGGACTTTTGACAAAATTAGCATTTTCTCGCAGTGATTTAACAAAATTAGCACTTTTCTGTAATTTTTTAATGAAATTAGTGTTTTTTGTGAACATTTTACAAAAATTGCACTTTTTTCTACGATTTTTTCAATGAAATTTATATTATCCATAATCCTTTAGCGATATTCAGTTTTTCTCACCGTTTTTGACAAAATTTACATATTTTCCACAATCTTTCGAGTATTTTCTGCGATATTACACCATAATTCGTGTATTTTCTGTGATATTTTGTCAAAATTTGCATACTTTCCAAGACCTTTCGTCAAAATCTGCATATTTTCTGAGATCTTTCATCAAAATCCACATATTTTCTGAGATCTTTTGAGAAATTTCCCTTTTTTCCACGATCTTTCGATAAAATTAGTGAGTTTTCTTCAATCTTTCAAAAAATTCATGATTTTCCACCGATCATTCTTCAAAATACGTCTATTTTCTGTTATCTTTCTACAAAAAACTTCTACTTTCCTCGATCTTTCGGCAAAATTTGCAATTTTCCGTGATCTTTTGGAAAAATTCGTGCATTTTCCAAGTTCTTTCATCAAAATTTTCATATTTCTGCTGATCTTTCAAATAAAACCGCATATTTTCCCTGATTTTTCGACAAAATTAGAATATTTTCTTCGATCTTCCGAAAAAGTTTGAGTATTTTCCACGATTTTTCAACAAAAATTTGAGTATTTTTCCTAATCCTTTAACAAAAGCTGCGTCTTTTTCCGTAATCCTTTGACCGAAATCGCATTTTCCTTTCCGCAATCTGTTGAAGAAAACTCCGCTAATTGACTGTTTGAAACTGACTATTTTTTTCCCACGATCGTTAAACAAACTTATAGGTTTTTTTGCGATCCTTTAGAGAAATTTGCATTTTTTCCTACAGTCCTTTGAAGAAATTTTCTCAATTTGGTGCAGTTAGTATTCATGTTTTTGTTGTATTTACACCTTCCTTCCCTCAATAAGAAGGCCAACAAATTATAATGCATATTTGCATCGATCCCAGGGATGATAAAATTCATTCCCGAAAAAGGCGGAATTCAGCATTTCTGCAGAAAAGTAGCATGTATGCGTAAGTCAACCCACAAAGATAAATCCAAAAACTCACCATGTTATAAAATGGGTTGTAAAAAATGCAAATTTTGATAAGTGACCGTGAAAAAAATGGAAAATTTAAAACAAATTTCATCAAGATCCCGAGAAAAAGACAAATTTCAACAAGCGATGCTGAAAAAAAATCTGCAAATTTTCTAGGCAGATTGCTAAAAATGATAAATATTGTAAAAAGATTACAAAAACGACTAATTTTGTCAAAGAATTGGGAAAAAACTATAAATTTTGTTAAAAAAAATCCCCCCAAAACGGCACATTTCAACAAAAATCCTGAAAAAAAAGACAATATTTGTAAACAGATTGCAAAAAAAAGGTGAATTTCATTAAACGATCATGAGAAAACACCTCAGTTTCTATAGGTATCGGAGAAAAAAATGTGAATTTCGTTAAAAAATTGTGAAAAATCTCAGAAAAACAGTAAATTTTGACAAAAAATCCTAAAAGACAAAATTTGTAAACAAATCCAAAAAAAAAGGCAAATTTCATTAAAAAAGATGAGAAAATGACTTTTTTGTTAAAATATTGTGAAAAAACTACTAAATTCGTCAAGAGGTCGCGAAAAAACACAATTTTTGTCCATGTATCGCAAAAAAAATGTGAATTTCGTCAACGGATCGTGAAAAAAGAAGGCAAGTTTTGACAAAAAAATCCCTAAAAAACAAATTTTGTAAACAGAGCACGAAAAAAAAAACCCAGCAAATTTCATCGAAAGAAATTCTGGAGTCTATTGCTTTTAAATATAGTGAAATTTGTTAATCGGTAAAGAAAAATAAAATCATAAACATGGAAATTCGCTAATTCCAAAAATACAATATTTATCTTATAAAATAAATAAAAATTCACTTACCTTTATTTTAAATACTTGTACAACCTTTCAAAAATTTTTAGAAAATGCATTCTAAAATCTTACTTTTAGATTTTTGTCATGTAATTAACATTGTTTTCAAGTTTATATTTATTCATTATATTATCGAATTATCAACATCTAGCACAGATATAATTTTATTTGAAAACAAACATATCAAAATCATTTAAAGCAGTGTTGAAGCAGTGTTGAACTCCTGGACAAGCCCGGGAGACATTCCCCATTGGAGCAATGAAATATTTCTCTCCACCCCCCCCCCCAAAATTTGAGACTGTGTTTTCAATTACCCCTCCCCCCCCCACACACACATAACCCCCACATTCACAGAAATCCCTTCCTGCAAAAAAGTATTTGAATTTAACAGTGATATACAAAGTGGAATTCTGGTTACAATAATTAAAATCAACGTTTAACACACAATAAATAAAAACAGCTATTATTACTATTATTGGAATTCTGATATTGTATATGTGGTTCATTTATTGAATTTTTTTTTTCTTCTACGAATGAAACAGATAAATGTTTTTCTGAAGTCTGTTTTGTGCCCGTTCCAAAATAAAAATTTTATTTCAGAATTTTTCTCACCAGTGGCAGATTTAAGGGGGGGGGGTCATGACCCCCCCCCCTGGAGCTCTTCAAAGAGTGATGCACAGTGTAAGTAAAAAGTGCTAAAACAAGAACGCAAAATAACGTCTAATCGAAAGAATTTGCACTTTTTTCGAAACTAATCAAGAAAATTCATGAATTTTCCACGCCTAATTGACATAATTCACAATTTTTCCACACCCAATTGGTGAAATTCACAATTTTTCAATGCCTAATCGACGAAATTCACGATTTTTTCGGGTGTGATCGACGAAATTTGAGATTTTTCTTCACTTGGTTGAAAAAATTCACGATTTTTCCGGCCTAATCCACAAAATTAGCACATTTTTCCGTTCTTGTTCGATGAAATGCGAACTTTTCCACACATGAACTATGAAATAAGTGTTTCTTAATTGACTGACAAAATCTGCTTTTATACCTGCCGTAAATTGATGAAATCCGTGATTTTCTTCTCGCGATAAACTGACAAAACTCACGATTGTTCCGCAGTCACTCAGATTTTTTTTAATTTTTCCACGCATCATCGACAAAATCAGCGGTTTTTCCGTGCCCTATCAACAAAATTCGGGAGTTTTTTGTACTCGATCACGTGAATTCATGTTTTTTACGAAGGCGATCAACCGTATTCACGATAATTTCTTTCCCTATCGATAGAATTGTCAATTTTTGTTCGCCATATCAACGTAATTCGCGATTCTTTTCATTCCTGATCGACTGTATTTGCGTTTTTTATGAAACTGATCGACCATATTTGCGACTTTTTCATTCCTGATTGACAAAGATCGCGTTTTTTCCGTGCCCTACCAAAAGCGATTTATCGTTCCCAGTCGACTAAATTCGTGCTTTTTACGAAAGCGATCGACAATATTCAGGATTTTTCTGTGCCCAATCGATGAGATTCGAGTCTGTTTCCGTTCTTGTCCATGAAATACGCATTTTTCTTAACTGACTGATGAAATCTAGATTTTTTCCCTGCCGTAAATTGATGAAAACTGATTTTTTTTTCTCTCGCGATAAACTAATGAAACTCGCTATTGTTCTGCAGCCGCTCAAAAAATTTTTTGATTTTTCGCATCATCGACAAAGTCTTCGATTTTTCCATGCCCTATCAACGAAATTAGCGACTTTTTTGTTCCGAATCGACAAAATTCACGAGTTTTTTGTACCTAATCTCCCGAATCGCTCTTTTTATGAAGAGAATCGACTTACATTCGCAATAATTTCTTTCCCGATTCACGAAATTGGAAATTTTTGCATTCCATATCAACTCGAAATTAACAATTTTTTATTCCCAATCAACAAGATTCGCGATTTTTCTGTTCCCGATCGAATAAATTCGTGCTTTTTACGAAGTGATCGAGAAATTGGAGATTTTCCCTGCTTTAGTAATGAAATTTGTGATTTTTTTGTACCAGATATACAAAATCAGTGATTTTTTGTGCTCGATCAACAAAATTTGCGACTTTTCAGAGACATACAGACAAAATACGAGATTTTTTGAAGGCCGATAGACAAAACTGGCAATTTTTCAATGTCTAGTTGACGATATTTTCGATTTTTCAGCGCCCGATCAACGAAATTCGCGTTTTTTTGTGCAGTAAACAGGCAACTTTTCTGCAACCTATTTCAAGTATTATGAAAAAATTAGATTTTTTATCCTTGCCCGATAAACGAAATCTGAGATTTTTTGTGCCTAATCGACAAAATTCGCAATTTTTTTCATGCCCGATTGGCGAAATTTGCCACTTTTTATCGTAATTCCGTTTTCACAAGATTTACTGTATTTTAAAATTGTTTCATTAAATCATCTGACAAAAGTTGTGACCCCCCCCCCCCCTGGAGGTTGGGCTGGATCCGCCCTTGTTTCTCACGCTGTTTTAGAAGGGTGCAGTTGCTGAACCCTACCTGCCCATTGCTTTACAAAATAGTACTATTTCTGTCCTTCATTTAAAAAATTTGCACGCTTGTAACCTCTCAATAAAAAATAAAGTTCCCTTTTGCATTAAAAAAAGGGCTTACATATTCCTTGCTGTAACAATTTTGATTAAAAAATTTAAAGTTTATATTATAGAACATATTTTTTTTAAATAATTTGCAGTCTACAAAAAAATATATTACACAGAAGGTGCAGGCAATTTCTTATCATATTTTATAAGCTGACTATTTACAACACAATTACTTTAAATCATTATTTTTTTCAATTATCTATAAAACTATTTACAGATTAATAATTTTACCAGAAATATTTGATAATATGCATAAAAAGATTAAGATATTTTCGATAACTTGATTGACACTTATTTTTAATACATCGGAGAAGTAAAATCAATATCAATACAAAAAATAAATAAATAAAAAAATACATATATACATGAAATTCTTTGCAATGAACAGGGCTAAATTACGTATGGGTTATTTGAATTCCCTGTAACTGACATTTAATTACCTCCTCTTCTATTAAAATATTAAAAAACAAATCTAAAATTAAATAATAAGAATAAAAAACTTAATCTAAAAATTCACTATTAGTATTCTTTATATATTATATTATATATTCTTATATATAGTCTTTAATATTGAATAGCTAAAAATACACTAAATGTTCATTTCTCCAAAGGGATTTTTTTAAGAAACGTGGGACTTTTCATGCTTAAATTTTCGCCAAGTATTAATTTTAAACTTGTCGGTTTATACATTTAAAAAGATTAATAAAAGTACAAAGAATGACTCCAATGTTAGCTAAAAAAGAATAACAAAATAATAAACAAACGAAAGCAACGCGACTAGACACGAGAGCGATTATCATCCCGCCAAACGAGCGGTCAGTTTGTTTACAAAGTGGAGTGGAGTTGAGAAGATTTCAGTCGCGATATCAGTCATGACATTTCGCTAGTAATCAAACTACAAATTATATTTAAATTTATATTTAAGAAGAAATTAAAGATAGCAATTGTCCTGACGTCACCATCTTGGAAGCGTTTAAAGTAAAATTGATCATGTCTGATAGAAAAGAAGTTTAATCATGGGCGCCACCCACTGAGCTATTAATATAAATGGATTTTCTTTAAAATATCGATATATATAACACTAAATGTATGGACATTTTATGTGACAAGAGTTGAATTTCGGGGCATGAAAAGGGGGGGGGGGACATATTTTTAAAACTTCAGATGCAGTTTTTGGACGGATCTCTCTGTTAAATATTATTTATCAAATATAGAAATTTCAAAGGGATTTCTTATTGGAGGTGGGATGAATTTTCTTTGGGGAATTTTCGTGCGTGTTTGAATACGATTTTAAATAGTAATGAAAGGGATTTAAAATTAATTTGAAGGTTTTCTTAGGGAGAATTTTTGTTAGTTGAAATTTTTGTATGTATTAGAATTCGAGGGGCTATTTTACTGCGGAAATTTGAGGAAAAATTATGAAAAATTTTATGGTAAAAAATAGATTTCAAGAAAATTTCGTGGTTTTTTTTTATTTTTTATTTATTTATTTTTTTTTTTGTTTAACGAGGAGACTTTCAAATAATTTTGAGATTTTTGTTTTCTTTAAAGGGATTTGTTGATGGGAATGAAAAATAATAATTTTAAATGGTAATTAAAAATCTTAACGAGGAAGCCTTAAAATAATTTAGATATTTTTATTTCTAGAACGGGATTTTTATATCGCTATTTTAAATTGAAATTTAATTAAAAATTTGAATGAAGGGCGTTAAGAATTTTCCATTTAACCGCTAACGGGATTTTTGGATGGGACTGGAAAATTGTAATTTAAATGGTAATTAAGAATCTTAATGAGGGGACTTTAAAATAATTTGAAGATTTTTCCTTTCTTAGAACGGAATTTTTATATCGCTATTTCAAATTATAATTTAAAATAATTAAAAATGTTAACAAGGATAATTAAGAATTTTTTATTGAACCGGTGGAAGAAATTAGATTTCTCAGAATTATCTAAAATATTAATTTAAAATAATAATAATAATAATAAATGTTATGAGGAAATGCAAACATGTCAAAATCTTAGATATCATAATGTGCAATGATAAACCTCAATAAAACCTTCAAGTAAAACCTTTATATCACCTGCGTGAGAAACAGTTTTCACTTTCCTTCAAACTACCTCAAGTGATTTCATGAAAATCTTCTAAGTCAATAAAGGTGATTTAAAGGTAATAATTTGCTCATAAGAACCTGTATGAAAACTTTTTAAAAGCTGTATATTTCTCTTAGGGAAACCTTTAGCTTTCATTTTCCTTATAAATACCCGCAAAAACCTTTAATATGCCTGCAAAATCTCAAAATATTTAAAGGTTTTTTGCTGATTTTTTTACCTGGGAATCATCTAGTTTGACCACAAATTCACTAATGTCACCCTCACCGGTGAAATACACACGTGGCACAATCTCACAATGTCCGACATTTCGTTGGGCGCCATTTGTAACGGTAAACACACGTTGGGTGTCATTTGTAACGTTTGGGTGTTCGTGCTGGGAGTTAAATGCAGACATACGCAGAAATTAAGATAAAAAAACACAGTTTATTAAAATGATAAGGGCTCAAGGGAAGTGGAGCAAGTCTTAATTTTTTACAACTGAGAATACTACGAAAAAGCTAAACGCATACTCAAAGGCTCCGGACTAGCTCAATCGTGGCACCTTCTATTACTTCTCACTATCTCTTGGCTGAGCTGCTAGATAAAGCTTAATTAGACAGCCCGTGGCTGTGTGTAATTCTTTATTCACTTTCAAATAATCAAAATGTAATTACTATGAATTTTCTTACCATGGCCAACTCTCAAGTCGAATACCGAAACTTCTACACAACTCACTGGAGGCTCGCTGCTACTTTCAATCTGCTAGCACTTCGCTGACTAATATCTCCAGAACACTCGGCTGGCTAATCGCCAATGTTTCACTTCGCTATCTAATGCCAGAGATCCTCTCACTCGCTGGCTAATGCCACAGATACTCACACGCTGGCTAACGCCAGAGATACTCCCCACACACTCAAACTCCAAGCTTTTATGTGCTGCAAACTGAGATACTTCACATTAACATATTACTAATAACCGCGAGCTAACTGCAGAACCCGAAAGAGACACACACACTCTAGAAAGTTAAAGTAAAAGAGAGGATAGATGTCGCTTTTACGCTTACACATGTTAAATTATTGACGTCACGATCTCAGAAATACTAGAGTGCCTTTATGACAAAGGTCACTCCCTCACAACTGTTGTCATAATTGATTTTTCAGCTTTTAATGAATGAAATCTTTAAAAGTATAATTATTTGGAAATTCACTGTAGACTATAGAATTAAAAAACCTTTTGGATACGTAAGAATTCTTATTGAGTTTGACATACAATAGAAAATTAAAATGATATGGATGAATAATAATAATAATAAAAAAATAAAAAGATTTTGAATTGTACACGTATGTTTTAATTATAAATAATATTATTTAAATTAAAAAAAGTATTACTATACAAATAAGATAAGAAGTTCAAAATATATAAATATAAAAAAGTCAACGGAAATTTTCAACTATGTCATTTTTGGTTATAATATTCAAAGAAAACATTAAAAAAATTATTTGCTTTAAATTAATTATTTTACATAAAAATTAATTAAAATTGCTAAAATTTTTTAAAACCAAATTTTCTAAAAATAAGTTGAATGGTATATTTGAAAGAGCAATTAAAACAAACTTAGAATATTTGAAAATAATTTTAATACATGTGAAATTTTATTTAAACATAAATATTAAATGTCATTTAATTAAAAGTAAATAATATTTTTGCTATACTCTTATTTAAAGTAAAATATAAAGAACAAGATGACTTAACTGACAATGTCAGGGCCTTGGATTTGGAAAGCAAAATCAAATAAATACCGACTTTAATAATAAGAATAATGACAGAGGAAATTGTTACAACATTGCACAGGAAAAAAACTCGTGTGATATTTTTTTTAACTACGCCATTTTACTTTAAAAAAAAATATTTTTTAGTAAAAATTTAGCTTTATGACCCAAATTGATTTGTATACAATGAAGCATTTTAATTGTTAACGGTAATATTTCAAGCGTTTTCATTAATTTTTAAGTCCTTTATAATTGAGATTGAATTTAATAAAAAATATAAATTTTCATTACCGTAAATCTTTTATTGAAATAGCTCTTAGAGGGAGATGCTAGTGATTTGTAGTCAGAATTGAAAATATGTCAGTTAAATTTGATATAGTTGTGGAATTAGTAATTTAATAAACTTAATTATAATTAAAGGTACTCCATTTTTATAACACTTTAAACTTATTTCATACTTTGAAACATATTTTTTTAAAGGAATCATCCTTAACTAGTATTTGTATCTTAAAAATATTCGCCACACCAAATTTGAGGTTACTAGTCCATTCAGTATAACAAAAATCGTAAGTTTTTTTTTCATTTTGTATCTTTAACTATACGATAAAATAATAAGTTATTACGGTTTTAGAACGCTTTTTGCACATATCGCCCTTATTAATTTTTAATTTTATTTTAAAACTATTCAGTGTGAAATCTAGAACCTAAATATAACAGCCATAGCGAATTTAGAGTTAGTATCATTTGCAATTCTATAGAAATCATAATTTAAAACGTTTTAGAGCGGTTTTTCGATTCTTCCATTCTTTTAAATATTTCTATAAACTTTTTTAGCGAGTATTTGTATCGTAAAAGTAACACCCAAAGAAAATCTGTAGATTTTAATCGATGTAGTATCACTAAATTTGTAATTTTGAACCTTTTTTCTCTCCTGCACTTTTTTAAACATTGAATTCTTAAAAACTGTTTTTGTGTTTGCATTTGCATTTTAAAATAAGCAGCCAATGATTAAAAAAATTTTGTGACATTTCAAGTTTTTATGTTTAATGCGATTATTAAATTCTCTGCTTAGCAATCTCTAAACTTTTTAATCCTTTTTTTAAATTCATTTTCAAGCATATATTGTTATAAAATAAGCTTTAAAAAATACCAACTTACTTCATAAAACACGCTAAAAAGAATTAAATAATTCTTTAAAATTCTTTAATGATGAATCATTATCGAATACCCATACATCGGATACCATGTACTGGCTTAAAAACGTTTAAATTTAATACACAGAATTTAACATCTATCAAACACGAGTTTTCGAGAAACTATTTTTATAAGAGATGACTTTTACACATTTATGATTTAATTTATGAATATATACACATAAAAAATAATTAATTTTTTTAAGTCGGTGTCAAACAATCTCAATTGATAATGATCATCACCATAATATTTATGGTACTGGGCACAATATATCCACAATTCTTACTATACTTAAGATAGTTTGAAATAATGTTGTCTGCTTTTTTTTAAAATACACTGTAAAAAAACTCTGTAGAGGTACTAAACTTTTTCTAGGAAACTGGGATTCCTAGACCTTTTTCTGTAACGGTAACAGCAAAAATTCTAGTTTTAAAATCAGTTACATGGATTTTTCCTGTTATCGTTACATGAAAAGTTCTTGGAATACCAGTTTCCTGGAAAATGTTTAGTACCCTTACAGAATTTTTTTTACAGTGCAGAGCTTTAATTTCATTTTTAATATGCGTAGAGGAAAAATAAAAGCAGATTTAGAAACAAGCAGTTCATTCAATGAGAAAATCAAATAATAATAAAAAAAATGAGGATTTTCATCGAAGTTAACTTTTTAAACGTAGGCGGATACCGTAAGAGTTACATAAGAAAATGTAAGTTGGAACATTTAAAAAACGTTTTCTTTTTATTACACTCTTTAAAATTTCGCATTTTTGAGAAACTGTTTCTTGACCATATTTGCGTCTTATTAATAACTTCTTTGCCAAATTTTCAGTTTCTAGCTTCTTCATTATTGCATCGCAACTTTATAACATTTTTTGCTCTTGCATTCCTTGACGATGCTGTTCATCGACACAAACCATATTCTATGTTGTAGCTGATACTGTCATCAGTATTTTTCTATTTTTTTTTAATTGATCCGATAATTCCAGAGAATTTCGGTAACCCGGTCCTTTTTTAACTTCATGTTATTGTTAAACTTACCTGGGTACTGAACTAGGCACTTTACAATGTCTCCCAAATTAACACAAATATTTTAATTATGTTAAAAAAATTATTTTACAACCGCCGAATGATTGGGCAAAACTGTAATGTTGTTTTCTTTGCAATTTGTTTTTAAATTCTAGAAAAAGATAATTTTTTTGACATGATATAAAAAATTTAATTACGCATAGGAATATAAACCTTGAGAGTACTAATCATAAGAAAATATTTTAAAACTGCATTATATTTGTATAATTATATTAATTTAAATAAAGCTTCTATTACAGTGAAACCTGCAGCTTAGTGAATAAATATATCAGTTCAGAATATAGTGAGTAATATGGAAAGCGTTCCGATAATTTTTCTCAGAAATATTTTAAAATATATTACGTAATAATGTGTATCGCACATAAAAATAACAGAAAATTTAACTTTCTAGAAATGTACGGTTTTTTTTATGTACATGTATGGGACCGTTCAAGTATTACGTAAGCATATTTTTAGTCATTTTGTACCCCCTCCCCCCCCCTTGTAAGAAAATATAAGCAAATGCTAGATCCCCCCCCCTTTGCTTACGTAAGATTTTATGACATTTTATACATCAATACTTCTTGACTTATAAAAAGTTACCAATCAATTACATTATTAATCCTACAAATTTATATAGGCATATAGGGATTGTGATATCAAAATATATAAGATGGTTTTAATATATTATTGCTTATTGCATTAAACAAACCGCAGAATACAAAATGGTTTAAATATATTGTTATTTAACATTTTGAACAATAAAACAAGATATACAAGAAGTCTTAACTTACTTAGGCGTCATAACTAAAATTTTTGACGTGAATCATATAAATGTTGGAGTTCAATTTGGTGTTCATATTTTAATTTGATGTCCAGGATCCTTGAACCCATGTTTCAACATTGTCTATTATAAAGTTTTCACTGGAACAGTGGCTTAGGATATTCAGGTTTCTGGTCCTTGTTTGCTTGTTTAATTTGAACTGCAATTGCTTCGTTGTTTTATGCTTACGTAAGAATTGCCGTGACCCCCTCCTCCCCCTTGTCAGAAAAAATAAGCAGACTCTGGACCCCTCTGTGATGTAGAATCACATATAGTATTCTTAAATTTTACATTTTTCTAAATTACAGTTAAACTAATCTTTAATTAAATAGCTATTTTATCTTAACGTTTATTTTCGATTCCACAATAACTTTCCGTTCAAAAGAACCATTATTCCACAATTAAAATTTTCCTTAAAGAATAGTATCTATACATTTTTAAGGGGGAGGGGGTTACAGTACTGTAAATTGTGTAATAAGAATCTGTGTCTAACTAAATCCTGTTTTAAACAAAAGCATTTCTTTATCGGTGAAAAATGGATATATTACTACGCGTTTAAAAATAAATAATATATTTACAAAAGACGACAGATTGCTAAAAAACGACCTTAACTAAAACTTTTTTTTCACCTGTGGTATTTCCGCCTTAGAAATTTTTGATTTAGAATTGTAGAGATTTTTAAGTCTAAAAGTAGTGTAAACGGGTTAGTGGCATTCTTAATAGATTAGATATTTACATACAAATATAAATTTGTTAAAATGTCAATATAGTTTACAATATGATTTACAAAAAGAAATTAATAAAATTGTAAAAATAATAGAAATAAATGCATCAGTTTTAATTGTGGAACTATAGCAATGCATTTTTTGAAAAAAAAATTTCTGAAATACTGGACAGTTCAAAGCCATGATGGTCCAATGATTTAACCCCTTGGGGACGAGCGACCACTATATATGCCGGCACCGATTATACTCAGATCCCGCGAGACTACCATTCATGCCGGCGCTGTTTGTACTCACATCCCGCGAGACTAGCATTCATGCCGATCAAACGGAACGTTTTGTTTTTCACAGTTTAGCATATAAAAAATTTATCTCAATTCTATTTGAATGTATATTAAGGAAGAAGACTTCTCCTTCAAATTAGGAAAGCTAATAAAAACATTTTTTTAAATCCACGCGAATTTATTTTTTATGGAAATAATACAATGGGAATAAATTATTTTTTCATCATGTCTTTGCGTTTCATAAATTTTTTTACGGGTCTAGTAAAACTTTATTTTTCTTTATTAGAAACAATGCAACAGCACTTCAGAAGGAAAAATTTGCGGTTAAAGAATAGGATCATAAGAAAGCATATAATTCACGTAAGTAAGCGTATTAGTAAGCACATTTACGATTACGAATGATAACATGAACATCTGATTCATTGCTTTTTTCCGCTCTTTTATCTCGATCAGAAATAGTGGCAAAAACCGACGTCATTAATATTTCGTGTTTTCTTTCTTGTAGAAGGAAAGATTTATCTTTTTTATATTTTTATTTTATTTCAGGAGTGCTTCGCAGTTAAAAAATGAAAAATAATAAGAAAGAAAGAAAAGTGTTACATACTGATTGTGGGAGCTGATACACTGAATACATTCTTTCTCAGTGCAGCTAAATCAAGAATATTTTTCTGCGTTCTTCTTTTGATTAATTTTTACTTTTCACACTTATTTAAATTAATTCGTTTTAAATTAATAATATATATTTAATCGTTATATATATATATATATATATATATATATATATACATATTAAATATATATATATGTATATTAATATATATAATATAATATAATATAATAATATATATATATACTAAATATATTAATATATATTATCGTTTTAAATTAATATATATTTAAGCTCACTCAAAGAGGAAAACATCGTATTTTCAATGCAAAGAATGCGACGTGGGGCTTTGCCCAGAGGATTGCTTTACAATTTACCATACTCACAAAGATTTTTAAAAATATAAAACTATTGCATTCCATAATTTATATATTGCTCATTTCAAATTACTGACCAGTTTTTTTCTATAATTCTATATATTTATCTAATATGTTTTACATTACATGCTTGCATATATATACATTTCATTTTAAAAAAATACTAGAAACATGAACAAAAGTTTTTAAAGGGTGTTTTAAGTTTTAAAGAGTGTTTTAAAGTATTATTGTGCTTTATTCATTATTATTCAAGATTTTTTTCTTACTTATATATTACATTATACACTGCTCAAAACAATTAAAGGATATTGCAGTTTTAGGTGGATTTTGTATCTGGGAAACTTTTTAGCTGATTGATACATGGTCGACAGACATAGTAGGTTATATGAGAATAAATTATACATGTTCGGCAGAAAAAAATGCATTTTATTGCGCATTTGTGTACAAAAGAAAAAAAAACACAATTTGTGCATATGAGAAAGAAAGAATAAGAAAAGGTGTTTTCTTCAAAGAAAATCATTTTCAGTAGGGGGTATGGTTTCCACGGGCGGCCAGCAAAGTTGAACACCTGTGAGGCATGGACTCAATGAGGCTATTAATGACGAGTTGGGGTATTCTGCCCCACTCTTCCAGAAGAGTCCTTTCCAATTCTTGGAGAGTTTCTGGGGGTTGTTGGCGGCCAGAAACTCGTCTTCCTAGAGCGTCCCAAACGTGCTCGATTGGATTCATGTCTGGAGAACACGCTGGCTATTCCATTCGAACGATTCCTTCCTCGAAAAGAAAATCCTCCACCAGGTTATCGTCCTGCAGTTATCGTCCATTAAAATGAAGTTATCTCCGATTGCTGCAGCGTAAGGGACTACAATAGGTCTGAGGATCTCATCCCTATAACGGCGACCAGTCAGAGCTCCATCTCGAATGATGTAGAGGTCAGTGCGCCCGTCAATGGAGATGCTACTATACACCAACACTCCTCCACCGCCAAATCTGACACTTCGTGCACGAACGCAGGATTATTCCTACTGCCATGGTCCCTCCATGTGAAAATACGCCTATTATCCGGATGCACAGAAAAACGGGACTCGTCAGAAAACAGAATATTAATCCATTCATTTCTCCTCCAGTTGACATGCTCGGTTGCCCACTCCCTGCGGTCGAGACGATGCCTTGATGTTAATCTAACACATACCATCGGTCGGCGAGCATACAGACCTACAGCATGGAGCCAGTTTCGGACAGTCTGAGTTGAATTCGTGGTGCCTGTAGCCGACCGAAGGTGTTGTTGGAGAAGAGTAGCGTTCATGTTTCGGTGTCTCCGAGCTGTTAACGCTAAATACCGATCTTCATTGTGCGTTGTTGCCCGTCTACGACCTTGCCCTGGTCTTCGGCCTGCACATCCACTCTAAAAAAAAACCGGTTCCAGATCCTGGAAATGACACTTTGTGACACTCCAATGGCTTGCGCTACTTCGGCTTGAGTTTGGCCCCCTTCTAACCTACCAACAATTCTCCAAGCTTCTGAATCTGTCAAATGACTTCGCTGAGACATCGTACTCATCGAAACAAAGCAATCACTGAATGCCGATCATACTTGTCTTCATTCTCTTTTATCCAGTTGAAAGTCAAATTTCATTCGCTGCCGCTGAAGCGACGTTTTTGACGCCGAACTCAAAATTTGCATACTCCAGAGTTTGAAAACCAGAAAAATTTGCATTTGTGATTCTCTTCTTCTATTTTCGGCAAAAAAATTTCGTTTATATCTTTATTTTTAGGTAGCTTTCATTACAAAAAGTAAAAAGCTACCTATTGCAGCCGTCCGGAGGAAAGCACTTCCGGAAAAGTTTGGTATATTTTCACCGATCATGACCCCCAGACCCCAAAACCACTCTTCGTTCAAATGTTGACATATATATATATATATAACCATATATATATATATATATATATATATATATATCTGATTTTTGTCATGCGATAACTAACGTATTTATGAACCGATTTGAATGAAACTTAGTATGTACATAGTACATACAAATGTCTCGACCGAGTTCGTTGACCAGCATCATCCGCCATTTTGTTTCAAAATGGCGACCATTTTAAATTTTTAAAAAAATTTAAAATTTAAAATTCAATGCGAAAAAATTAAAAGTTGAAAAATATTTTTCTTTTACGTGTTAGAACTTAAAACAACGATTCCAGAACATTTTTTATTTTGTCTATATCTTAAAAAATGATTACGTTATTGCACTTTGAATTTTTCTTATGGCTGACATTTTGAAACGATCTGATTTTTGTCACATGATAACACGCGTATTTATGAACGGACTTGAATGAAACTTGGTATGTACATAGTACATACAAATGTCTCGACCGAGTTCGTTGGCCAGCATCATCCGCCATTTTGTTTCAAAATGGCGGCCATTTTAAATTTAAAAAAAAATTAAAATTTAAAATTAAATACGAAAAAATTAAAAGTTGAAAAATATTTTTCTTTTACATGTTAGAACCTAAAACAACGATTCCAGAACACTTTTTGTTTTGTCTATATCTTAAAAAATGATTGAGTTATAGCACTTTGAATTTTTCTTATGGCTGACATTTTGAAACAATCTGATTTTTGTCAAGTGATAACACGCGTATTTATGAATCGATTTAGATGTAACTTGGTGTGTACATAGTATATACTGAGGCCTGAATCGAGTTCGATACTCTGTTCCATCCGCCATTTTATTTCAAAATGGCGGCCATTTAAATTTTTTTATAAATTTTAAAATTTAAAATTAGGTACAAGAAAGTGAGAAATTAAAAATGATTTTTTTTATGCATTTGAGCTTGATACAAAGATTCAGAGCATTTTTTTTTCGTCTGTATCTTACAAAATGGCTGAGTTATCACATATATATATTAATCGATTTCAATATGAGTGTGCATGTGCACCTGAATTAAGATTTCGACCAAGCTCATAATCAGGTTCTACTAATATAACTTAATTTAAAATAAATAAATAAATATATAAGTATATGAAAGCTACCTCTTCCTCCCGGCACTGCCGGAAGGACTATATATAAAACTTCAAATATCCTTTAATTGTTTTGAGCAGTGTACGTTAACATAGATTTTAAAAGATAATTTTAGCATCAACGAAAGTTTTGAATGTTTCAAATCATTAATAAATTTTATTCATAATTATCCAATAATTTTTATTTGATATACCTTATTATACGATATACCACGTGGAAATATATTTTCTATTTCTGAAATAATTTTAACATAAACATATTTTGGAAAGGTACATTTTTCATTTTTACTCTGATTTGCACATCATTACTGATTATTATTCAAGACTGTTTGTTTCTTTTTAATTATGTATTATATATATTTTTTTTATTTCAAAAATATTATAAAATTAAACTAAGTTTTTTTTTATCCAATCTTACACACACACACACACACACACATATATATATATGTATATAAGTGTTACATAGCAACAGTAGCAGGTTGTTTGTATGTTTTATTTAATATTTTTCATTTCTAAATAAATGGTTTTTTGTAGAACATTTATTTTATTTACTGAAAGTGTTAAAAATTATTAAATATCAAGATGGTTAGGCTTGTTTTTCTATTATAGCAAAATGTTGCATAGGTTGATATTTAACAGCCTGATAAGTATTTTTCTGTCATGTTATATCATTTTAAAAGCTAAAAACAGGAAGTTAAAAGTTTAAAAGCTAAAAATATTAACTATTCATTATTTACATTTAAACATTTTTTTCCAATTAAAATATCACACAATATATATTGTTTTTTGAAAAAATTGAAAGATAATTGCAGTCCAGCCTCGACTTGTTTCGGAAAATAAATCTAATCTTGGCTTTTGTCGGTCCTTCAAAAAACCTCATGAAAAAATTAATCCCAGAACTTTATCTTGAACCGAGTGTCTCATAGGAAAATTGAGTCGGGCTCCTGAAGACCCTCACATCGAATAACCAAAAGATTAGTTCACAGAATTTTGTAAATTTGGGCAATGAAGTTCTAATTTATATATAAAAAGGAAAAATAACGGAAGTCGCTTACTTTTATAGATGAGTTTGAGTTGAGCGAGTTCATTTCAAAAGTGAACTTGATTCATGAAATAGAAATCGAGTTTGAGTTCGAATTAGTTCGTTCTTTTTAGGTGCGTTCGTAATTATCTAACTACGTAGCACCTATAATCGCCCTTCAGTCCGTCTCTCTGTCTGCATGTAATAACGCAAAAACTACTAAACGGAATCGTTTGAAATTTAAAATACACAATTATTAAATAAAATACATAATTTTGACAAGTCACTTCAAATTTTATAAAAAATTGGATGAAAAGTTCAATTACAGGGACAAGCAAAATTATCTCCTTACATTATGGTCAATATGAAAAAATAGTTTCAAGTGCGTAATGATGCTACAATCTTTCGAACATAATAAATTCATATATATCGATGAAATATACACTAAAATATACATTCTGTACAAACTGTTGTGCAAAGAATATTTGTTATTAATTTACAGAACCACACAAAAGTATTCTATTACATAATAGCATTTGGGGTGCGTTTCAATTATATTAAATAATTTCACATTTTAAGAAATTGATATACAGGGGTTGGACAAAAATATGGAAACACCTTTTGAAATGCATGTTTGAAAACAAACATTGATTATAATGCACTATGTTGATGGCACTGGAGTTTTCGCCTACTGACGCCACCTATACAACTTCGTAAAATCGCTGCACCGTCCAGTCGTTGTTGGAGCACTGTTATGTGAGATTATCATTGCATTATGTCAGAGTTAACAGACTTCGAACGTGGACAAATTGTTGGCGCGCGTATGGTGGGTGCTTCCGTAAGCAATGTAGCCGAGGTTGTTAGTGTTTTAAGAGGTACTGTGTTGAAGATTTATTCCGCATATTTTAAATGCGGAAAAAACATCATCCGCTAAATCACAGTGCGGACGAAAGTGTGTGCTGAGTGACCGTGACAGACGATCATTAAGGAGGATTATCGCGAAAAATAAGCAGTTTACAGCTGCAAAAGTTTTTGCTGAAATGAATGTCGTGTTACCAAATCCTGTGAGTACCAAAACAATTAGAAGGGAGCTTCACAAATAGGGAATCGCTGACTATGTTGCAATTGAAAAGCCATCCATCAGTAACGCTAATGCCTGTAACAGGAAAAAGTGGTGTTTAAGTTATAAAGCCTGGACTATAGAGCAGTGGAAGAGTGTAATATGGTCTGATGAGTCTTCTTTCACATTGTTCCCCACTTCTGGCCGAGTTTACGTCTGGAGAACGCTATCTCAAGCCTATAATACAGACTGCTTGTTGTCAAGAGTGAAACATGGCGGGGGTTTGGTGATGGTTTGGGCAGCCATATCGTGGTTCGCTTCTGGCCCCATGATAACTCTGTAAGGGCGTATTACTACTCAGACTTATGTGAACATTTTGGCCGATCAAGTCGATCCAATGGTACAAGCTTTGTTCCCCAATGATGATGGTATCTTCTAAGACGACAACGTCCCCGTTCACACAGCTCACATTGTCCAGGACTGGTTTTCTGAGCACGAGGATGAATTTTCGCATCTCTCCAGGCCACCAAAATCATCAGACTTGAATATTATCGAACCATTGTGGTCTACATTGGAGCGGAAAGTGCGTTCTCGCTATCCACCGCCAACATCGTTTCCTGAACTTGCCACTGTTTTGCAGGAATAATGGTACAATATTCCCTTGGCAAACATATAGAAACTGTATTTATCCATTCCGAGAAGACTGCAAGCTGTTTTGAATAACAACGAGTACCGTACATAATACTAGGCAAGAAAACGTGTTTTTTTTTTTTTAAGGTGTTTCCATATTTTTGTCCAACCACTGTATGTTGCTTAGGTTTACTACAAATTAATTTCAGCATAACAAAAAGCATATATTATTTACAGGGATACACAAAAAATTTCAGATACAATATTGCATTTGAAATACTGTAAGTTTTAAAAACTTTGTTATAATACGAACACACCTCATTTGCTACGCTTGATGTTCAATTTCCGACTTGCTTCTTTTTTGTGAGTAAGCCCAACACTGTCCTAGAGTCATTCTCTACCATGAATTATGGAGAGCAATCCGCTAATTCATAGAAGTGCTAGGTGATGCCAATTTTTTCCGGACAGCGCTTTGGAAGGCTTCCTAGATATGCTCAATAATGTTCGTGTCTGGGTATTTAATAGACCAGCATAACAGTCTTAAAAAGGTGTGATATCATGCCACATGCAGATCTAAGATGTTTCAATGGAAAATTTTAAAGTTTTTATAAAATCTTTATTACTTCTTTTAGTTTGAATATGAGTTTGATAATGTAAACGTGAAATAATTTTGGCCGATTTGTATTTTAGAAAGTTAGCTCCCGAGGATGGTTTTAAAGATAAACCGAAATACCGTGATCAACTTTTATTTGCGGATTTTAATTTTTACGTCTTTGTTTAGAATCTCCAAATAAAGTGTGCGTTGTATAGGAACTTGTTGTTTTATTTTCACATTTGCATATGCAATGTGTGACGTCCAAATTTAATTTTCAAATTTTGTTTGCAAAAATCTTTTTCATTAATCATTATTTTACTATGAAAGAACACTGTTAAAAATTTTGAAACGTTTGCTGCATTGCCACTCCTCCGCTTTTATAGAAAACGATTATTTCACATTCTATAAAAGCGATGGAATGACGATGCAGCAAAAGTTTCAAATTTATAACAGGCATCAAATTTTTAAGATAGGAATTAACAGATAATTTATAAAGATAGAAAACCAACGATTATTAATGCACAAATAATGTATGAAAAGGTAGCAAAAAAAGTTTTGCTTTTTCTAGCTCGCTGAGTTTTGCACTAAAGAAGAATATCGATAGTAGATTCGAAATAACTGTTTGCTACCTTTTCATACATTATTTGTGCATTTATTATTGTTGGTTTTCTATCGTTAAACATTTTTGCACAAAGGCTTTATTTGCTATTTTAAGATAATTATAGTACATAATCATAAGTCTATTTTCTAATACATAAAACTACATGTGGTTTGTATAATTTATAAATACCGAAAAATTACATTTATAAAGAGATACAATTTAAATATTTTTAGATATTGTTCCTTGGAGAATTAAAAATTGATGCTTCAATATTTCTGTAATAATTAAAAAATAATTAAATACCTTAGAAAGGTGAAAACATATTTATCGCCTTTTGTTATAACAAAATAATACAATGCGTCAGAAACGGATTCTTAACGAAAAAAAAAAAAAAAACTCCTGTAATATTAATAGGCTCTTTGTATAACTCTGCAGTCATTTATAATGTCAACTTTTAATGATGAAAGTTTAAAAATAGAATGCTGTGTTTGCATATTCATAACATTCTGATATTATTTACAGTTGCTTTTATGTTAGAATATGTTTTTGTTTGAAAACTGTAAATATTTTATCAAAATGAATCGAAGATGAACGTACATTTTTCAGACGTATTTGATTTTGTATTAGAAATACTTTTGATTTATTTAAATTTTGTATGTTTGAGTTAATGATTTGTATTGCGAAACATACTTAAATTTCGGCACCTTAAATTTTGCCAAGTATGGAGAATTATGTATTTAATATGCCATGTGTTTCATCCGGAGCTTTTGTTTTGAAATTAAAACTTATTTACATGTTAAATGATTACCTAAAACTTTTTTGTTTAGTTTTTAAAATATGAATATCTTAAAACGGTTTTTACTTTAAACTAAATCCTAATAGAATTTCCTATTTTTCCGCGGGACAAAATCAATGCCAATTATATTATTATTTTTTTTTTAAAGGATAAAAACGTTTCTGAACATTTCTGGCTTACCTTGTACCTTTGAATTCAAGGTCATGTAGAGTTGGGTGGAGGAATGCATTTTCTTTGTTCACTAGGAGGGTAGAAATTTGGATCTTGGGATAGAGTAATCCCGAGCGTGTAAAAAAGTTTCATCCCGATACGTTTGTTTGTTTGTATGTATGTCGGCCAATTATCTACGCTGTGGGATATAGGCCCTAAGGGGTGTGGTGCCCTCCGTGGGGGTCTTTCTAAGGGAACCTAACCCGTATTTACGCAAGATTCGAAGAAAACCACGGAAAACTCCGAACGGTTAGGCCGATGGTCGCGATTGGGTTCGAACCCAGCACCTACCGTCTACCAGATTGAGGTCAGAACCTCTCGGCCACTGATGGGGCCTTCATCCCGATACGTTCATTTCTTATGGGTTAACACCCACTTAAATTATCTTATTGAAAGATTAAGATAATAGCGTTTTGTATGTAATAGTAAATGGTTAGTAAATGTAATTAATATACATTTTGTGAATTTATTCAATTTTACGTGATTAATTTTAAACTAATTTATCAGTCCTAAATTTTACAACTTTTGATACTAATCATTCTTTGACTTAATACTTTTCAGTTATTTTTTTTTTCTAATTTTTAAAACTTTATTATAAAATTTTAAATATTTTCTTTTTTTTCCACTTACTTCTTATATAGTTTTAAACTATTTATTTCTCTTTTTTCAGTTGCTCACTACATTACAAGATTTCCAAACAATAAACTGGGTAAAAGTACATACAAATAATATACAGACAATGATGTGGTTCCCGGTTCAATTCCTGGTTCTTGCTATTTTTTTTCTCCAGTTGGGCTCATTGTATTTCTTGTATGTATTGAAGTGAAAAAACTCCTTTAAAATACCGTAAAATAAATAAAATTGCGCAAGCCCTTTCGAAAGAACTTAGTCTTTCTTCGTCAGGCGCAAACAAATGTGCTTTTACTATGATGCAGCGGCACGACTGTTTTAAAGACTTTTTTTGCCCTTCAATTGATTAATATCAGTTTCAACTTATTATATTGTATGTATGTGTGTTACATTATATGTATGTATCTTTATGATTTGAATGCAGCCGTTATAGGTGTGTGTTTGTGTGTTTTAATAAACTGATGATAAAGTGACATACCTAGGAAAGATTTCAAAGTTGTTATGCTGTTTAACTCTGTTCAGCGATTTAAAAATAATCATTATGTTTCAGAAGTATTTGAATAAAGTAAAATTTTGCAGCTCATTTAATGTAGTACATGTGTTATGTTCTGTTTTAAAATTTTATTATGTAGTATTTTTTTTTAAAGAAAATTAACATTAATCGGAAACGTTGCTTTTTTGCAAAGCTGTATTAGTAGTCTCAAATAACATAAGTAAATTTAACTAAGCTTTATTCAAACTTCTTTTCACAAATTTGGTTTTTAATTAATACATTTACGTTTTCTATATTTAGATTAATCGGTTTTATTTTTTCTTTCCTATTTATGACATCTTAAAATTTATAAAAGAGGCACCGGAAAAACTTTCACATCCTAAAATATGTAGTAATTATTCAAAATTTAAATACACGGGGAAAAAATGAATTTAATGCATTGCTCCGGTATTAATGGATGTTTCATTTGTTGAAATAAAATTCTAATAATTAAAAATCACTGCTTTCAATAAAAAAGGCAACAACATTTCTTTGAGTAATTTCCGTTCACTAATTAAATAAGCAATGATTATTTGTAAAGTTTTTTTTATTATTATTTTTTACAGAGTACAAATTTTTAATTTGATAAAGGAAGATGCGTGGGTTACATGAAACTTGTAATAGTTTACTATTTATAATTGCTTCTTTTCAGAGAACGATATTCATAGAGTTGTATTCTAAATATGTATGAAAATTGCGTTTATCTTTTATTTCGATTTAGCATAAACGTGTCTATTGAATTTTCCACTAAATGTGATTTATGTAAAAAAAAAAGTTTTTTTTTATTTTTTAATTAATTCATATTAAGCCGTTTAAAATATCTTTTGGCAATAAAAAAGCAATTTCAAATTAACATAAGATTCTAAATGATTATTCAAATTACATTAATATTTGCAATATATTTAAGGCATATTTGAAGTTTTATAAAATGCAACAATAAGCACTTGACATAATCTATAATAAAAAAAAAGAACAAATCGCTCTGTCTCTGTTTGTGTGATTGTGCGACGGCGAGCAAAATCTCGACACGTATGAGGCTCAAATTTTTTGTGAAGTTAGTCCAAGGTCTCTCCTGATGTACCTGAATCTCAGAATTTTAATTTTTTGATTAATTTCTGAGATACTTATTACGAAACACAACTCGCTCTCATCAAAAAGTCAAATCTTTGATCCTCGGTGAAGAAAAAACATGCCACGCACATGCGTACAAACACATTTACGTACCGAAACGATGAAAAAAAAAACGTTTTTCCAAGTTTATTTCTATTTCTGGAACATTTTCTTTAAATCCAAATCAACCAAACCACTCGTCACAGTTAAACTTTAAAGGCACATTTTGAAATTTCCTACTCTTAGGATTCAGATGCTATAACGAATTCGAAAAAATGTAGCTGTTAACCTTTTGAAAAAAAAAATTAAAAAACTGTCGTTTGAAACTGCCGTTTGAAACTGTCGTTTTGAAAAAAAACATTTCAAAACCCCTCCCCCCCAAAAAAAAATTCCATAACGTCAACGATACCCCAGGACGCAACTGCTGCGATATAAACAAACCAGAAATATGGCCTTAAAGTTGAAACTTTCTTTTAATCGATGATGTAATTGATTTTTAAAAATATGGATTTTAAAACTTTCCAATAAACTAATAAAAGGAGATCACTTTGCGACTCACGGGCAGGATATTTTTTCTACGCTAAAAGTATCCAATGTACATATTTCAAGACAATATTTTAAAAGCACTTCAATAGACTAGATTTACTACAATTAAGCAGTCGACAATTTATACAGTCTTATTTTTTTGAGTTTTTCTATCATATAGACTTTACATCATTCTAACGCTACTATTCGACATTTAAAGCAACTTTTAGTTAACACGAAAAGTAGGTTGTACGGCCAAACGGTATTCATCTTTATCCTGAATATTATGATCGCTGCTGAAATCCAATCAGACGATTCGTGAATACAATTTGGACATTGGGAGCATTACTGCAGTTGAAATAGATGGTGAATATGAATGTAAAAGTTTCAAACTATACAAAACTCATTAATAATAAATATTTCGCTTTTGTCATTAAAAATCTTTTGATGCCCTTTGAGCTTTAAGGAATAAATTTCATTAAAACTTCAAATGTCTCATTGTCACCAGTATTTTAGAAGGAAAAAAATTAGTTAACTATATATATGAAAAAATTCATTAAACCTTTTTCAAGTAAATTTGGTCGGATATTTTGGTGACATTATGACATTTCAGAATTAAAATTGAGTGTTAGAAAATTCAACCATCAGAGCTCAAAAGGGTGACAGATTCACTTGATCTATTTGAATAAAGTTACATAAACCGTAAACAGAGGGAAAAAACACTGCCTTTCCCTAGAATGCATATGCACAGTACAAAATCTCAACATACCAAAATAAACATATTTTCAGAACACTCTTTGTCATCAATTAAATAGCACATTATAAACACCACACAATTTCGCACCCTATAAAACAACACATGTAAAACAGTTTCAAAAAAACATCTACACGGTGATTTTAAAACGGCAAAATTTTAAAATGGAAATAAGAGGCAGTTTGCTTTATAGAAAAAAAAATGCTGGAAATTAGTAGAGAGATAGAGAGTTGACTAATTTTTACCAATAAATATCAATAATTACATTTCTGGAAAAATTATATGATTTTTAATAACACCTTTTTGCACAATCTTTTTTTTGGCACAACACAGTTGCAACACTTTCACAAGGCACTCGAAAACGATTTTAGTTTGAAATATTAATTATTCTGTTCAGCTAGTGTTGCTAAAAGTATTTCACGAATTTTCAGTGTAGTCATTTTCTGAATCCATAAACTTGAAATACACATTTCCGAGTTATTTCTAGG
Organism: Maratus speculifer; assembly: GCA_964019185.1. Classification (NCBI taxonomy): domain Eukaryota; kingdom Metazoa; phylum Arthropoda; class Arachnida; order Araneae; family Salticidae; genus Maratus; species Maratus speculifer. The sequence goes on from OZ025302.1 coordinate 93,969,982, forward strand.
ATTTCTAGAATAGCGGTTTCCAAACTTTACTGGTACACGATCCACCTTTAAGTATTCTTTTTAACGACTCACTTAATATAATCGTGTATATCAGTATGTAAATCGCTGTTGATACACCTCAATTGATACACATCGATACAGATTTAGTAGAATTGATGTAGATTGATACACCTCATGGGACACTTTGATACGTTTGTACAAAATGGAGGCAAAATAAGACGAATGCAGATTTTTATTGAAAATTAGTTAGCAAACCATTCTATATTTATTAGGTAGATTTCGTATGAAATACTACCTATTGCATTCGCACCAGTTTATATATATATATATACACTGCTCAAAACAATTAAAGGATATTTGAAGTTTTAAATAAAATAAAGATATAAACGAATTTTTTTTGCCGAAAATAGAAGAAGAGAATCACAAATGCAAATTTTTCTGGTTTTCAAACTGTGGAGTATGCAAATTTTGAGTTCGACGTCAAAAATGTCGCTTCAGCGCCAGCGAATGAAATTTGACTTTCAACTGGATAAAAGAGAATGAAGACAAGGATGATCGGCATTCAGTGATTGCTTTGTTTCGATGAGTACGATGTCTCAGCGAAGTCATTAGACAGATTCAGAAGCTTGGAGAATTGTTGGTAAGTTAGAAGGGGGCAAACTCAAGCCGAAGTAGCGCAAGCCAATGGAGTGTCACAAAGTGTCATTTCCAGGATCTGGAACCGTTTTTTTTTTAGAGTGGATGTGCAGGCCGAAGACCAGCGCAAGGTCGTAGACGGGCAACAACGCCCAATGAAGATCGGTATTTTGCGTTAACAGCTCGGAGACACCGAAACATGAACGCTACTCTTCTCCAACAACACATTCGCTCGGCTACAGGCACAACGATTTCAACTCAGACTGTCCGAAACCGGCTCCATGCTGTAGGTTTGTATGCTCGCCAACCGATGGTATGTGTTAGATTAACATCAAGGCATCGTCGCGACCGCAGGGAGTGGGCAACCGAGCATGTCAACTGGAGGAGAAATGAATGGAGCAATATTCTGTTTTCTGACGAGTCCCGTTTTTCTGTGCACCCAGATAATAGGCGTATTTTCGTGTGGAAGGACCGTGGCAGTAGGAATAATCCTGCGTTCGTGCACGAAAGTGTCAGATTTGGCGGTGGAGGAGTGTTGGTGTATGGTAACATCTCCATTGGCGGGCGCACTGACCTCTACCTCATTCGAGATGGAACTCTGACTGATCGCCGATATAGGGATGAGATCCTCAGACCTATTGTAGTCCCTTACGCTGCAGCAATCGGAGATAACTTCATTTTAATGGACGATAACTGCAGGCCACATCGTGCAAACCTAGTGGAGGATTTTTTTTTCGAGGAAGGAATCGTTCGAATGGAATATCCAGCGTGTTCTCCAGACGTGAATCCAATCGAGCACGTTTGGGACGCTCTAGGAAGACGAGTTTCTGGCCGCCAACAACCCCCACAAACTCTCCAAGAACTGGAAAGAGCTCTTCTGGAAGAGTGGGGCAGAATACCCCAACTCGTCATTAATAGCCTCATTGAGTCCATGCCTTAAAAGTGTTCAACGTTGCTGGCAGCCCGTGGAAACCATACCCGCTACTGAAAATTATTTTCTTTGAGGAAAACACTTTTTCTTATTCTTTTTTTCTCATATGTACAAACTGTGTTTTTTTTCTTTTGTACACAAATGCGCAATAAAATGCATTTTTTTCTGCCAAACACGTGTAATTTATTCTCATATAACCTACTATGTCTGTCGACCATGTATCAATCAGCTAAAAAGTTTCCCAGATACAAAATCCACCTAAAACTGCAATATCCTTTAATTGTTTTGAGCAGTGTATATATATATATATATATATATATACACATATCACTTTTTTATGGACACGATAAAGTCTATAATTCTTCACCAATCTTCACCAAACTGGTACACAAAATCAAAAGGGATAAAATCTCAACTAAGTTCGTTAATGGGCAAAATCGGACCAAGGGGGTCGGAATAGGGGGAGTTTTTGTGAAAACTGAAAAAACGCCATAACTTCCTTATTAAAATAGGTATCGAATCGTTTTAAAGTTCATATTACTTCATAAAAATGGGCTAAACGTTTATGACAGATTTTTGATAAATTTAAAAGTGGGCTCAAGGGGCGAAAAAAACAGGGGTTTTGAGAGAAAAAAAATCATAACTTCGTCACTTTTTAAGATATCAAGTCCAACTAAATTTTTTGTAAATGTTCTTAAAATTATCTAAAACTTTTGTATTTACAAGTTTTTAATAGGACCAACGTTTACCGATGAAAAAAATTAAAACGAAAAGAAAAAGAGTGGTGAAAAAAGAGAAAAATTCATAACTCCATCAATTTTTAAGTTATCAAATCTGATTAAATTTATTTTACATCTTCTCAATAATATCTACATCTTTTATATTGACAAGTTTTTCATAGGACCGATTCATATCGCAAAAAGAAATTAAACAAAAATAGGAGTTGGAGAAAAAACCTCGAATCCAAACTACTTATATTCTGACTCATTTTTAAATTCATTTTTGATTTTAAACGCATCCAAATCGTAGATCCTCTTATTTAGAAACTGTATAAAGTAACGCATTGGTCAATTTTCTGATAAAGACAGAATATATTACAAAAAAGACTACCAAAAAGGGTATTTTGATCAGAATTTCCCAAAGCCATCGTGACTGAAAATTTAAGGAAGTATTCAAATAAGAAATTGCGTTTTTTCTATCTCGTTTTTAAATCCATTTTTGCTCTTAAACGCATCCAATTTACAGATCCTCTTATTTAGGAACTAGATAATATGTTGCATTGGTCAGTTTTTTGATAAGGACGGAATATATTTCAAAAAAGGCTACCAAAAAAGGTATTTTGAACAGAATTTTCCATAGTCATCGTGACTGAAAATTTAAGGAAATATTCAAATAAGAAATTGCGTTTTTTTCTGACTCGTTTTTAAATCCATTTTTGCTCTCAAACGCATCCAATTTACAGATCCCTCTTATTTAGGAGCTTTATAATATGATGCATTGGTCGGTTTTTTGATAAAGGCAGAATATATTTCGAAAAAGGCTACCAAAAAGGGTATTTTGAACAGAATTTCCCGAAGTCATCGTGATTTGAAAATTTAAGGAAGTTTTCACATAGCAAATTGCGTTTTTTCTGACTCGTTTTAAAATCCATTTTCGCTCTTAAACGTATCCAATTTACAGATCCTCTTATTTAGGAACTATATACTGTGACGCATTGGACAGTTTTTTGATAAACATGGAATATATTTTTTAAAATGCTGTCAAAGTGAGCATTTCGCACAAAATTTTCCGAAGCAATCATGGTTAAAGAATTGAGGATGTATTCAAACAACAAATTGGTTATTTTATGACTCATTTTTAAATTCAATTTTTTCTCAAACGCATTCAACTGGCAGTTTTTTGTTATTTAGGAACTATATAATGCACTGTTTTGGTCTATTTTTTAATAAATTCAGAATTTATTTCAAAATATGTTGTCAAAATGGTCATTTGAGCTGAATTTTTCTTAAGATGATTCTGATAAAACCAGTTTTTGCAGAAAAATGAAATTAAAAAATTTTCATAAGCAGCCAAATGAAGTTTTTAAAATGGGTTTATCTCTAATCATTTTTTTTTTTTTTTTTTTTTTTTTTTTTTGAAATGAGCCCTCTTTGAAATCTACCTCCGCCTATAGGCCAAGCCGACAGGGATTTTTATAGAAATTCAAATCACCCACAATTTATTTGTAAGTAGTAGTAAAGCAATCAAAATGCAATGAATAATGACTTGGTGTTCTGGCTATTCCTTGTCCGATTGTTGGCTGTGTGTTTTTGGTGTGTGTTGGCTGTGTATGTTTGTCATGTCTGGTACTTCAACCCCAGCATTATCTTCTTTCTTAGGAAAGATAAAAAAAATGAACAGATTTTCTGTTTATAAATCGGTTTATAAACAAAAAAAGTACAATTGTATTAAAAATTCTGTTTATAATATAATTATTCTTTGCTGTTCTGCATATTTGAGATTTATAAGCTATCGGCTATCCTATCCTGTGAAAAAGATAAATTTTTGGAAGAAAAATACACGATCAACGCAAAAAAAAAATCGAAATTTCAGTGTGTATCAGTGGAATAATAATTAACACATCCCACAAACTAGAAAAATAGTTAAAAATTGCTTTTAATAACTATCAAAACATAACTTTATAATCATTGCTTTTTATGAAACTGGTGTTCACCGATGAAAGCATCTATATCAGAGTTAAAACGTGTTATAATTACAACTTTAATTCACTTTCAACACACAGTTTTTTCTACACATGTTTTTCAAACACAGCCAAGTACAAAAAGCATATTCACCCGAGTATGTTGTGTTAAACTCCACCAAGGAACTCAAAGCTCCTTTAGATGTTTCTGGATATTCTCCTCATATATTTCTTTATATGAAAAGTAAGGAATTTCCCTTGAAATATTATTTGATATTGAAATTGTTAAATTTTTTTTAAACTAGAAACTACGATTATTTTTTCAGTGCTTTTGTGTTATATATTGTTATATTTCTTCATGGGTTTACGATTTCGAAGAGAAAAAAATGTCATTAAGAAAAAAAAAACGACTATAAAATAATAGGCAAAAACGTTTATCATAATTTGTTTTTACACTTTCATACGTAAAGGTTATGTTTCTAAATATTTAAATTATTAAATAGCATCAGGATTTATAAAGGAATTTATTCAAAAATAAATAAATTTACTTTTAACTATTTTTAAATTTTCAAAAAAAAAATAAATAAATAAATAAATAAATAAGAACTTTGTGTGCATTACAAAAAAATCTAGCATCGTGTTACATTTGAAATAAATTACACTGGTGTCCAAAAGTTAAGCATAATTGGTAATTAAGTAATTATTTTTAAGTAATGAAAGAAATATGAATCGGAATGTGCTGAAACTCCAGGTGTGTAAACAAAATAGTACGCGTCACATATTTTCGCGAAGAGTTTTCCCCGAAATCGAACAGGGGACCGTCAACAAATTGAAAAAGAACGAAGATCTTTTGGATAACCCTGTCAAAACTAATGTAGCAAAAGCGTTCAAACTGCACATTATGATTAATTGGCTTATTGTAATGTACTGTGTTAATTTTTACAAGGATAGCATGTATACTCGTAGAGAAATTAAGGTTTTTATAAAAACAGTCCTAAATTTTTCCAAGTTTTTTGCTTATAATTTGCAGAGTTTTTATTATAAAATAATGTTCTTTTCTGAAAATATGACAAACATCATTGTACACAATACCCTGTCATCAGAATTTAAAAATAATAAAAATTGTATGAAAAATGAGTATGTTTAGTAAATAATTTTTCATTGCGCATGCGTCAACGATATCAAAATGTCATTTGCATATTGTGTTAGCTAAATGTATAGAGCAACTTCTGTAAAAGTTTCAAAAACATAGCTTGAAAATTCTGAAAATGGGAGCCTATAGAATCAACTCAAAATCCTTTATTCCCTAAATGAAGCAAAAAGATGAGGGGCTGTATCCATATTCCATTGTTTAGTGCCTACACAATATTGCACGTACAACTATATTTAGGTAAAACCCCTGATTTTTTTGCTTCCTTTAGGAATAACGGAGTTTGAGTTGATTCTATAGGCTCCCATTTTCAGAATTTTCAAGCTATGTTTTTGAAACTTTTACAGAAGTTGCTCTATACATTTAGCTAACACAATATGCAAATGACATTTTGATATCGTTGACGCATGCGCAATGAAAAATTATTTACTAAACATACTCATTTTTCATACAATTTTTATTATTTTTAAATTCTGATGACAGGGTATTGTGTACAATGATGTTTGTCATATTTTCAGAAAAGAACATTATTTTATAATAAAAACTCTGCAAATTATAAGCAAAAAACTTGGAAAAATTTAGGACTGTTTTTATAAAAACCTTAATTTCTCTACGAGTATACATGCTATCCTTCTAAAAATTAACACAGTACATTACAATAAGCCAATTAATCATAATGTGCAGTTTGAACGCTTTTGCTACATTAGTTTTGACAGGGTTATCCAAAAGATCTTCGTTCTTTTTCAATTTGTTGACGTTCCCCTGTTCGATTTCGGGGAAAACTCTTCGCGAAAATATGTGACGCGTACTATTTTGTTTACACACCTGGAGTTTCAGCACATTCCGATTCATATTTCTTTCATTACTTAAAAATAATTACTTAATTACCAATTATGCTTAACTTTTGGACACCAGTGTAAAATTAATACATGTAATATACTACTGCACATGAACGATTTTACTTCATAAATATTGTAAAATATAAAAATTCAAAAATAAAATCTTCTAAAATTTTTATTTTTGTCTTGCAATTTTCTAAACTTTTTATTTTGAGATTTACAAGATTTTCATTTTAATCGAACATGTATGACAAAAATAATCTGACAATAGATGTATTTTTTTATGTGAGTTCCCAGGAAGTTTTATTTCTTGGAAAAGTAACATTTAATGTGTAAAATATTTTATATGGATTGCAATCTATTTGAAAGCAAGATTTAATAAAAAAAAGAGAAAGACAAAAACATTCTTTTTTTCTTTCCATTTTTATTTGAAGACTCGCGAAAATTTAGTATTCATTTCTAGAAAATAACGACACCTTTTTAATGCACTTCGATTAAGAGGTATACATTCATTTCCCTAAAAGTACATTAAATCAAAATTTCAATATAAAACTCGGTATTTAAAGTTTGATAACAAAGTTTCTTCTGTTTTATTTTTACTTGTGAAATAGCAGTGATTAGATGAGAAAGCATAAAGATGAGAAAGCATGTGTTTGAAATATTCTTAAAAAGTAAATCGCACTAAATACAGCTTTAAAAGTAGTTTTTCCATTTACACAATTACAACGGGTATAAATCTCAGGAAATTCACACTTAGTGTTTCATTAAAAGTCCTTTTTACTTTTATTCTGTAACTAATAATTTAGATTGCTGAAGCATGTTTCTTTCAAATGAGCATTTCGGCGACAGAAAATGATGGAATATTATTGAACGTTTTATTATTTTTATTTTAATGAGATTAATTCAGTGCTCCTCATTGCCCCTTTTTTCAACGGATCAGTATTAATACATAATTCATGATGCATTTAAATCTAACTTTATTCTCTCTATTTAATGTTCAGATATTTATATATTTACCATTGCAAATAAAGGCGAATAATTCTCAATAAATGCTTAAGTGTACACTATAAAATATTTGTGTAACGTTACTCCCTAAAATTCGTGGCAGCCTTTCTGCATCCAATTTTGTGGAGTACTTTAACCGATATAGCTAGTGTAACATTGCAAAGTTACACCAGTAATCTATATATTTAAAACACCTGGCTGTTTTTTTAGTCATCAGCCCTGAGCTTCCTACTGCCCCGATTTTGATAATTATTTTTTTAAATGAAAGCTGTTTATGTGTAGATGTGCCCATTCTGGCTAATTTTTAATTTATTTCCATTTTTATATTTTATTTTTAATTTTAAAAGCTTTTTCGTGACATTTCTTCAAAACAGTGGCAACAGGTTAAGCTTTTCTCACTATAATAAAAATTTATTTTGTTTTATTCCTTTTCACCAATCAGGATCTTGATCTCATCGGTGAATGTGTAATTGCATTTCAAAGAAAAAAAAATAATGGTTTTCGTAAAATTTAATCCTAATAAAATGATTGCACATAATTATTCACTAATCGCTGTACAATACACAGATTATTTACTGTGTGATATTATTAAGTATTATGTAAATAAAATAACAGAAAATAAACTTTTATAAAATGTAATGTCTAAAGCGAAATTTTGTCGATGGAGAAAATGTCGTCATTGAGAAAACAGATAAGTTTGTTCCATGAATATAATATACATTGTTATAGCTGTTTCAGTTATGATGTCATATTCACTGACTTTTATTCCTGCATCTAAATAAATTGAACTTCTATTTATTTAAAGGTCCGCGATGTGCACGAATGAAAATATTTCTATAAATTGCGCTATTTCCATTTAATTACACTAAATATTTTATGAAACTAAGGAATTTTTAAATAACTGCATAAATCACGCTTTTATTTCTGGAAAGGATGAGTGTTTCAAAAGGTGCAAATGATGTCATATTAGAAAAAAATATCCTGTGATATAACGGTATTACGATATTTCTATTTTACATAATATCAAAAATTAATTAAAATCATTTTGTTGTATTAAGTTATTATTTAAAATAAAAATAAATAAAATGTTTTCTGCTTATCAACAACAAACATAAAAATTTTGTTCTTTTTTTATAACAAAGATATCGTTTTTCTTTCCGTTGTCATGACAATAAAATTAATTTTGACAAGTTCATGGAGGCTACAAACCAATAAATAAATTAAATTTATAGCAAGTGCTATAAATGTTTAGTAGATTGGTTATGCAGTTTAATTCCCTGTTTCTATAATAATTAAAATATTTTATTGATACTATAATTATTGTAGAGTTACCAAGAGATATTTAAATGGAGAAAAAATAAACTATGAAGATACTTTTGAATGTGTCTTCTGAGGTATTATATTAACTTCCTAAACAATTTGGCATTTAAGTAATGTTTAATGTTCAGAATCCACATTATAAAAAGATTTGTAGCTGAAGTTAAGTCCAACACAATACTTTATGAGCTGTTTTCCTTATTTTTTATTATTTTCTGAAGTTTGTGTATCTTCATCATGAAAGATTATGTTATCCCTATTTTAAGAAGTGGCAATTGTTTATTTCGCTCTATATATTATTGTATATTATAAGACTGATATATATCACATCCAATGTATACTCTTTTCCGTCGAATTTCGACGGGTGCAGCTAGTATGTTTAAATTACACCATTTTTTAAGTGAAAAATTACTCTGTAAAATGGAAGTCGTAACTGCCACCAATTTAATGGAGTGACGTAACACAAATGTTTTACAGTGTAATAATGCATAAAGTTTTCAGAAGCAATTTGTATTTTTTTTTCAAGGTAAATTATAAGGAAGTAATTTAAGGACAGAAAATGACAGAATTTTATTGAGTGTTTAGTTATTTTATTTTAATGACATAATTTAATAAGAATAATAAATATTATTACATAAATTTTGATGCATTTAAATCTAAATTTACATTCTGTATTTAATGTTCAGATACTGGTATATTTACCCGGTACAATTAAAGACAAATATTTTTTAATAAATACTTAAATGTAAGAATGATAAAGCTTTCAGAAGAAATTTGTATTTATTTCTTATCGTAATAAAAAATAATTTGGGTACGTTTTATAAGAATTATTAAAAGAGGAAAACGTTCTCAATTAATTAACAAAAGATAGCCTTTAAAAATATTGTAAATCTTGGTGTTACTATATCTTGTAATCTCACAGCTAATGAACGACAAGCTTTGAGAAATAACGAAAACAATTTTTTTTAAAAACTGTGATAAAAAACAAACTTCGGTATGTTTCATTAAAAATACATGTAAACTAAATATTATTTGAAAAACTTTTATCAAATAATCTTACGATTTCTATAAACGTCTGGCAATAGTTAGGAATTTATTTCATTTAATCGTGTGAAAATAAATGTATCTTTAATGCTATGGAAATTTTCACTGCATTGATTTTTTGAAATGACGAATATTTTTTGAACGAAGAATATGCGTTAATTTTAATTTCCGCAAAGAAATTTGTGCCATAAATGCATTTAAAAGCTCCAAAAAGTTTTTAAAGATGACAGTTTATGTATAAAAAAAAAGTATTTGATTAGCATAAAAATTTTGTAGGTGGTAAAATATATATATATGTATTTTTACTAAGTTATATAATATGTGGAAGCTATATTCATCTTATATCTTATGTTCACTATTTTGTATTATGCTTAAAAAAAAATAGAGGAAATTCTAATTATAGACTAACGGCTAACAAAACTTTATATACGATGTAAGTCACATATTCACTAGACCAATATTTACGAAGATTTTTGAGGTATGCATATAAATCAATAGAAAAAATTTGTCTTTTTAAATTTTACCTCCTATATTATTTATGTAAATTAAGAATATTTTCTAAATTCTTTCAGCTTTCGTTGACTTTCAATAGTTTCGTTTAAAGTCATTTTTATGTCGACTGTGCAAAAATAACAAACAATATAAGCGTGTTAAAATTCATGTCTCCAGTAATACGAAATGTAACAATTTCGCACATTTAGAAATATACATCTCTATTTTTACACTTCTCTTTCATAGAAGTTTTAAATTGAAACCATTTACACTTTTCAATAAGAATAAGTAACAAAATTTCTCGAACACAGATAAATTTAAATAGAAGGGAATTCTAGGAATATAAATTACATTCTGAAAATAAGTGACATTTATTTTGTGTTTGCATTTTTATCTAATTATATTAGAGTTGAAGTGACATTTTAATGTTTCTCTTTCTTTCATCACTGCATTGTATCCGTAACAATGAAAATATAAAAATTTGTAGATACATCTGCATTTTGAATTATAGAACAAATGTCAATTTTTATAAAATTATTTAACTGAAGGAATCTATTTTTGTAGTTGGGTTATTACACTGCTGTTCTAGATATAATACATTTTCTATTTACACTTTTATTGACGTGATAAGAATAAATAATCATTTGGAATTGGTTATATTTAAATATGATACATTTTATTTATTTTCATAATAAATATATCATCTTTAAAATTGACTATAATCTAAAAATAAATGTGTGATAAATTTTTACTCTTTCTATTATCATTGCTGAAAATTCTATTTTTACTTGTTCTTCAAATGTGTAAATAGCAGGTATTTTATTTCGGTAATTACGTATTTCAGATAATATTTCGCGCAATTCTCAGCATAAAAATGTAGGACTGTGTTAATGTGTGTTTCACCTGTCACCTTAAATATTTTATGCAACAATATTGTATGATTATTTTATGCAAATAGTTTTTCTCTTGTTTTCTTTGTTATTATTGATTAATTCTAAATTTCAAATATTAAAATACATGTTTTGTAATTGTATTAAAAAATTAGACTAATATTACAATGAAGAATAAACATTTTTATATTTGTTTGTAGGGGCAATCACGAAAATTCGAGTTTTTATTTAAAAAAAAATACAAATATAGAAAGTTCTTTTCAGATTCCATGGAATATCAAATTTTGTGTTTTATTTTTCGTGTATTCCCAAGGGTATACTTATTTATTTTCTATGTAGGTGATTTATACAGAAAAAACGGCGTATGATTTCCTTTTGCGATCGCAAATTTGCATAGTTTTCAGTAGAAGAAAGGGAATAATATGTTTATTCATTAACCGCTTCTCTGATTTCCCCGTATGAAATACAGGCATCTGTATTCGAATCATGTGTAACGATCTCGATCAGTATAAAGGGAGTTACTACCTGCGAGTAACTGGCTTGGCCTTTTGCTCAACGGTTAACGCACTCGCTTCCTGATCACGAGGTCCTCAGATCAAAACCAACCGCCGCCGAATTCCCCTCATTGATAACCCTGGACACGCATGCAACTCTCTCTCATCATCAACTTCCTGCACACAACAATCAACTCACCTCATCATCAACAGATGGCAGCACGAAACAAAATCTCTCAACGCAAAGCCTGTCCTCGCATCACACTATGCGTACGACAGCATTCATTCACGAGTGCATATCGCTCGTCAGACGTCAGTAATACGTCTTTCTCACTGGGGGCATACTCTGTAACGATCTCGATCAGTATAAAGCGAGTTACTACCTGCAAGTAACTGGCTTGGCTTTTTGCTCAACGGTTAACGCACTCGCTTCCTGATCACGAGATCCTCAGATCAAAACCAACCGGCGCCAATCACTCTCACATGTTTTATTATTCATACCAGTAAGCGTTTATTGTGAATTTTGCATAATTTAATCCGGACATTTTTCTGATTCAATTAGGCTAAAATATCTGTTTTTAACCCTTTAATTCCCATGATAGAATACGTTCTAGAAATTATGTAAGTCAGTAAATCTGATTTTATACCAAAAAAATTCAATAGGTAATTTCGTTTTATTTAAGTGAGGAATTTTCTGTTATTAATTGTAACAAAGGTTGCTGTTTTAATTTTCTGGTGGGAATTAAAATATCTCATAATATATCTCATAATATTTCGGGCGGTGTGTGATCCAGAGGGTTAAAAACCGGTGATAAAAGATTAAAATCTATATTATAATGGCCAAACGTATCTGTGCGTCACGCATACGTCATTTTGCGAATGGCAACACTTCCATATACAATTCAATTTTGCAATTTTCGCTATTGCAAATTTTATACTTCTAAAAATCGCACAATTTCAATTTTTACACCATAGTATAGAGAAAAATATGTATTTTAAAATGTAATTTGTTTGAAAGCTACATTTCAATTTATTCTTCAAATATTAACCTTTTTTTATACTTTTTAGTACGAATTTCGTAATTTTGGCAACAGAAGTACGTCATTCTCTCTTAAAATTGATAAAAATTGAAATGTGCACATGTAAATTTTGAGAAGATGAAAATTATGACGGGTGTAGATTTCACGTGAAATTCTAAGATCGTGTCAGATTTTTTTCTTTCATACGCATTTAACAAAAACCAAACATAACAGCCTCAATTGTTATCTTTATCTTAATAATTGACCTTTATTATATTTTCCTTTTTTATTCTATTTTACACCTATGTGATTTAGGTTTAATTTTAATAATTTGGACAACTGGATTTTATAGAAATGGTATTTTCTTTTTTTCTTAATTTTAGCTTTAAATATAATTTATTTGAGAGTTAGACTAACCATTGTAAGATGCATTTTTTACGGTAGCTAATTTTGAAGCTTTATTATCAATGAAACAGTTCCTTCTTAAACATTTACTTTCGTAGAAATTCGACGGGTTCCATCTTGTATCTATAAAAGACATGAAAAAATAGGCATTGTTTGATTTTTTTTTATATTGATCAGTTTAATGGTTAAAGAAATATATGTGAATATACATCGGAGAAAAGACTCTGCCAGTAAAAATAAATCCCTAACTTTTATAGTCAGGATTATATTTCTGCAACGCTTTAGCTAATCATGATTTTTCCGTATCAAGTGCGGAAATCTATATTCCGATCATAATTTATTATTCCCCCAGAAAGTGCTTATCGTGAATTTTGCATTATTTAATCTGCACTTTTCTGGTTCAATTAGGCTAAAATTTCTGTTTTGAAAAACCAGCGATAAAAGATTAAAACTTCTGTAAAAGACATGAGAAAAATAGCCATTATTTAAAAGTTTTTTTTTTTTTTTTTTTTTTTTTGAAAAATATTGAACACTTAAGTGTTTAACGAAACTTATGTCAATATACATAGAAAAAAAACAATCTGTCGGTAAAAAAAAAAAAAAAAAAAAAAAAAAAAAAAAAAAAACTTTTTTTAAACAGGATTACATTTCTGCAACGTGCTTTTGCGAATAATGATTTTCCCGTATCACGTACAGGCATCTATATTCCAATCAAAATTTATTATTCTCCCCAGTATTTTTTATTGTGAATTTTACATCATTTAATACCAGCATTTTTCTGAATCGATTAGGCTAAAATATTCTAACTTTTATAGTCAAAATAAATAAAGCTTAACATAAGGGAGACCCGTAAGAAAAAACCCAAAATTTTTATTATTGATTTTAAAGTAATGAATTTTGGTGTACTATTTAAGAATCTTTTTGTAAGGAATAATTAGAAAAAAAAATTTCACTTTTTATTAAAAAGTATATTTTTATGTCGATTTTTCTGATTTTTTGTAGAAAAATTACACTTTTTAAAATTACTACTCCTCATACAATTTTCAATATTTTGGTATTACTAAAATTTCTTAAATAGTGTTATAGTATATGGAAACGACCTAGGGAGATATATTAAATTTGTTATAATTTTCTTGTTTACCAATTTATGTAAATTTTTTTAGAAATAGTTAAAAAAATATCTCTCTTTACTTTTGTTGCAAATTTTTTTAAGATTCTAAAAACACAAACACTTTGTTTCTAAACCATTTTACCACTGAGCCTTAGTACTTTGAACTTAGGCAAAATATGAAAAAAATCATTTTCAGGAAAACACATTTTAAATGGCCGCTAGTCCTTTAAACTCTAGTGACTACAATTAAAAAAAGCTCATTTGTTACCTGCTCCAAGTGTCCCCGAATTCTGAAATTTTGCATGGATATTCGCAAATATGTATTTTAGTGCCATTCCATGAAAAGAGGTAAATTGATAGTAATTTTTAAAAATTTGTTTAAATAAATATTTTTGGTATTTACTGATTGGCAACATGTCAAATTTTATGTTTTGAGTAAGAATGTAAAGTTTATCTTTTGTGGATTGGCAACACAACCGTTTAAAGATGGCGTCCATGTGCAAGCAAGTATGTTGCGTTTTACAATACATTTTGAGTGAGTTTTTTTAATAAAGAAAATCCAGTGAAACTTTTGAAATCAACATTTTAGGTAAGTCTAATATTCATTGTTTATATTTCACTAAAGTGAAATATATAAGATAATTTCAAATAATTATTACAGCACACAAAAAGAACTCTGTTTCTATGTCCCACACGTGACACAAAACATGAACTTTTTCACTTAGGAGGAAAAAGGAACGCATTTATTTTGTTTAATTGGCATTTCTAAAGCAGTTTAGTGTAGTACACTTATCCTATGCTAGTTAAAAATTTGGATGAAATTTTTATTTGGAGAAAAATATCAAAACATAATTGTCCCGCACGTGACACCTTATGAGCAGGACGATAATTTTTGTTTTCTGAATGTTAAATAGAGATTTATTCTAGCATAGTTTAATGATTATTTTGTCCTAAGAACTTATTCTGTGTAACTAAAACGAAATTAAGATTTATTTTTTTTTTAAATTTTTGTGATAGTTTCATTTTTTTTCTTTTTGTGATGCTGATGTTTTTATTTCCGTCTTTTTATAAATTTATTTTAATAAAATTTGAACACTTTGATGGTTATTTTTATTTTAAGAACATATTGTTTTCCAGCAAGAATTGATCTACTTAATTTATAGGGATTTTTTCTATACACTAAGAAGAGTCGTGTGTTTAAGAACTTGTTATTATTCTACAGAAAAAATAATAAAACTTCTTATCTATATTCTGTTTTTCTAAGTTTAATTCTATTTTAAGTTCAATTTTTCAAAGAAATTAAGTAAATTTAGACAAAAGCGTTTATAATTGATAAAGTTTATTTATTTAGTTGAAATGGAAAGATCTAAGTCTACTAGTGCTAGAAGAATGAAAAGGATGAGAGAGAAAATGTCATTAGAAAATTCTAATTTCCAAAAAGAAGAAAATAAAAGGATCAGAAACAGCAGTTTCATTTAAAATGGGTGAATGGGTAGTTGTAAAATATGACGGCATTAATGATCCTGGTGAAATTACAAGCAACCATCATGATAGTTTTGAAGTGTCTGTCATGATAAAAAATGGTAAATTCTACAAGTGGCCACAGTATCCAGATAAAATTCTATATTCTTTTAAAGATGTAGTAAAAAAGATATCAACCCCCACTGTAGCTAATAAAAGAGGTTGTTTCAAATTTCTAGAAAATTTTTGAATTTTTGTTTATACATTTACTTTATTTTATGTTTAAAAATGTCAATTTGAACATTTACTTTGTACAAAAAAAAAAAGTTAAAATAAATATTTTTGTATTGTAAAATGTATAACATGCATTTTCGTTTTTGCATTCCTTTATTTTCTGATTTTTGAAAAGTTTACTTGAATGATATTCGCAAATGTCCCACACGTGACAACCGTGTCCCGCACGTGACACTATACGTTGTATTTTTTTTAGTAATTTAAAAATTTATTTTTCAAATAAGAATGCTTATTTCATGAACATTAGACCTTTAGCCTCTAATACATATTTTTTGTTTTGAAATTGCAAAATTAATAGAGCAGAAATGTTATCTGAATCATACAGCAAATTACAAGTGGTTGACTTCAGATGTCCTGCACGTAACGCATGCAAATTAATTAATAACTAAATCAGTAAACCACTTAGGAAAAATCTGTCCCTGCCTGAGATATTGTTATATCAAATATAAACCTACAAAAATATGTTTATTCTTATTTCTGAAAAATCTTAAGCCCTTTAACACAATTTGGGTGGAATTATGGTGTCTGATTGTCCCGCACGTGACAGTGGAATGGCCCTTTACGGTTTTCTGAGATAAATTTTTTTTTGAACTTTTGATGATTTTTGGCAGAAAATGGGGTTCGGATCTCCCTTAACCAGGCAGGGTGAGTGCAGGATGTTTTCAGACCCCAAGACCGCGCAGTGTGTTAATGTTTTTACTTAAATCACCAATAAATATAAATACTTTGTCACCAATAAGTAAAAATAATAATCATCACCTAATTCAGTCAGAGTTATGTTACACATTCTGCGATAAATGGGTTGAAGACTATTTTAAAAAAAGGTAGAGAGGACAATTGTAAATACCATACGCGTCTGGGCCCGATTATAACGATAGAAGAAATTAAATGAAATATAAGCCTACAATAACTTATTCAACTAATTGCAAAAATCTTAAAAACTGTATGGAAAAACCGGTGATAAAACATTAAGCATTCTGAAATTATAAAAACATTTATAGGTAGGATTTCATTTCTGATCACAATTTCAAATATTATTCTCCAATGAAAGATTTTTTTCATTTATCAATAATGTTTATTTCAATACACTTTTGAACAAATGCGAAAGAATACAGCGGATATAATTCGTAAAATCTACATTGAGAGATATAAACGCCCTCCTTAATAGTAAAAGTATTAAATAGAAATTTGCATTAACGCTATTAAAAAATTCACCAATAACCAATAGCATAACAGACAGGCATTTATCGGAACATTTCTGTAATTGGAAAGTTTTTGGTTGTTGTTTAATGAATTTTTAGTCGTTTTAGAGGATAATTTCAGGAAAATTTCAGTTTCAGTTAGCGCATTTTTCGTGTTTTTATGGTAAAAGAACACGAATAAAACTGTTTATAATGTGCAAAATTAACACCAGCTTGCTTTCTGACACATCCATGCGCTTTTAAAATTATTGCACTTAGTTGAACAAGATATTGTTGGCTTATATTTCATTTAATTTCTTCAATCGTTATAGTTGGGCCTCATAGACCCAGATCGCATATGGTATTTACAATTGTCCCCTCTACCTTTTTTTAAAAATAGTTTTCAACTAATTTCATCGAAGAATGTGTAACATAACTCCGACTAAACAAGGTGACGAATATTCTTTTTACTTATTGGTGACAAAGTATTTATATTTATTGGTGATTTAAGTAAAAAACATTAACACACTCCACGGTCTTGTGGTGGCAAAACATCCCGCACTCGCCCTACCAGGTTAAGGAGGTTATGATATACTTTTTAATACTAATGTTAAGCTTTTTTTATTTAGACTTTAAAAAAGTTAAATAAAAGATATTGAAACATTTTTCAAGAAATTGAAAATGTGAACATAAAGAAGAAAATATCTCTGCAGTAAATTTAAAAGGCTAAATTCTATTTAAAGACGACTTTGCCCTTAGATAAAGGATCTTTTTTGTTCGGGAAATGAAATTTATCCATAAAAACATGAAGTTCATACTATGTCACCATTTAGCATGAAAATTGGACATTTCCCATAAAAATATTACAATAATTCTTCATAAAAACGTACATAAATTCTTTATGAAACTGTACTTAGATTTTCATTTTTTACAGTGCATTTAATCATCGTATGTGACGTAACACAAATAAACAGATATTATATGTGAAGAAAGTGATGACAATTAAAATTAAGTAACAAATAAAATATTTTTTCGAATTGAAAGCAATAGAATTCTCTAATAACATTTTCTTTCATTGTAAGTGAAGCTAAAAATGCAACATTTAATGTTTCAGCTAAATTCACTATAAAAGAGTAACATAATAAAAGTGCTGATCGCGATCGCGTAGTAAAAGACCTTTACATAAACTTTATGGCGGACTGAACATAATAAAAGAGGCAAAGGACAATGTAATTAGATTAATCTGTTTTCTTAGTCTGAAATAATTCTTTGTAATGTTTCGTTGCATAAACATCTTCTCTTCAATTTTAAAACGAATCGATTGAAATAATCTAAAATGGGTGAAAATTTTTAAAGTGACATAGAAATTGTACTAATAGTTCTTTTCACAGTTTTGTCTTCATTTATTTATATTTCAATCTTAAATATTTTTGCAATTGAATTAATCCAACTTTCAAAATTATGGCTGTTTTCAAGGAATTTGTTATGTACGGTAACCCAAAAAATTATTGAGAATAAAATAAGAATGCATTTTTATAATCATTTGGATTTAAGAAACCATTTGAAATATAAATACATTCGAAACAAACCAAAATCGGAGTTACTCTTATTAATTTTCTTAGATATTCATGTACATAGAGCATAAATTGTTACTTTAGAGAGGGCAGAAAAGTATAAAAAAAGAAAAATATATTTAATATTAATATTATTACTTACCCATCAAACAAAGTATAAGGTAAATTTTGCAATCGTTGTGAAAATCGAAAAAAAAATTGACGGATTTACATGTTTCAGACACTGGAGATTCCGAAAAACATATCGCTAGAAAAGAAAGAATGCCGTCCGTCTGTCTGTCGTAAACACTCTATCTCCCGAACAAATTGAGATAGAGACTTGAAGTTTGGTGTGTACTTAGTGTATAATAATAGGAAGAAGCTTTTTGAAAGAGTCTAGCCTCGATTATTCGGAACTATTTTTTCGAACTTTCGAAATATTCGTTTTGATGAAAGGTATATACAAATTTTCGAAATTTTTTATATTAAAAAGTGAATGTAAAAGACAATAAAAAAATTAATTTTGTACAAAGAATGAAGTAGATCTGATAATTAGTTGACATTTTTCGATTTTTCATGACGCTGTATTTGGTTCAAATTTCAATTCAAATATTTATTTTAATAGTTTGTGGTAAGAATGCAACCACGCTCAGCGGCTATTTTTTATTCATACTTCTATTTGATTTTGCAAAATTAATATGCATTTTAGAATGCACATTAACAGCACTAAAAGTCAGATTCATACGAGAAATTGCAACAGTGTGTTGAAATCAAGTTGCAAAACGCGTTAAATGTGATTTATTTTTGTCACATTAGCCTCGCGTCAGGAGTCAACAGACGATAAATTGCAAAAAGGAAGGCAAGGAAATAAAAAACAACTGTAATAATATTCAATACATGTACCTGCTTCATGTAAATATGTATCAGTATATTAGACTGAAATGCAATGTACCAACCACTGCATGAAATGGTAAACTGCTGTCGGTTAAAAATCCATTATTAAGTAAAATTCAATTAGCACTTAAAAATGCAACTGGTCTGATAAGTCATATCTTGTAAATCTGATTTTAGTGGATGAGTGGTTTATTTATCATTGTGTTTTCCTGCTCTCAGGAAAACGGAATAACCATCAACACATGATATCGTAGATCCAGGGGCGTGCGAAGAAAAACTGCGCCCTGGGCAAAGTCCCAATTTGGCACCCCCTCCCCCAAAATTTTTCTTGTGACAGGCTAAAAATGTCGTTGGTAGAATAAATTTGGCGCCCCCTAAATTTCCGCGCCCGGGCGACCGCCTCCTTCATCCCCACCCCCTCTCGCACGGTGCTGCGTAGATCAGCTGCATTTTAATATGCTAATAGAATTCTATCTAGTCCTGTAATTTGAATCGTCAACTCGATTATCTAGTGTATACAGCCGCCTTGTAGTATGTAAGTAATTACTATATCAGTTTGAAGTTCATTACATTTTATCCAAATCGAAGTTCGGTTCTCGATTGTTGACCGAGAGAACTCCCTTCTTGATCAGGGCATCTTAAGCACCACTCACGCAGTTATTGAAGACTGCTTGATTACAGGATAATATAAGAAATTTCAAATATCTAGTCACGTCTGTCGTAGACGCCCTTTAAACCATCCTTTTGCCTTGTTTAAAGCATTTTTTGATAACTACTCGGACGAAAAATTTGAAACTTTGGATTTCCATAAAGCAGGGCTTAATAAATCTAAATCCATCAAAAAAGTTGTAGCTTTTAATTACAGTTAGTAGTTACAGTAGTAGTTACAATTCATATTTTTTTTCGAATATTAATTTCATAAGTGATATCATAAAACTATAAAAATTGTAAATTCAACGTATTTATGTTTGGGTATGTTAGTATTATTGCTACATAAAAAAGACAAAGTATTAATCCCAAAGTAGTAATTAACACATCATTTAGTAAAAGACGAAGTAGTAATTAACACATCAGAAGTATAATTTCAGAAGATATTAATAAAAATATGGAAATATAATTTAAGATTAAAAGCACAAATCTATCTCCGCTTGTAGGTGTTTTTAACTACCTATTTTAAGACTATGCAAAATTCAGACAAATTCATTATATTACTTTTATTGTATTACATTTGTATTGTTGTATTGTTGACCTGGGAAAATATGACTAAATATAAAACAAATTTATGCTTAGAGTTATCTTAATTGAAAACATGCTACATTTTGTCAATATTATGATCTTTTATTCACAGGTTTTTGACACATTTCGAATTCATTCAAATACATTAAATTTTATTCTAATTCATAAAATCATTTTATAAAGTTTAAAAATAACATTAATTAAGTGTGAATTTTACAATGTATAAACAATGTAAATACCAATCTAATTATTTGTATACTGTTTTCATAAAAAGTACACTGTAAAAAAAAAATCTGGAAACCTACGAAACTAGTTTTTGTAAAGCTACAAAAATCTGCAAGCTTACTAAAATTTTATATGTAGCCTGGTATTATTTTTACCAAGGCTAACTTATCATATTATCAAGGCTTGTCATTCGCCAAGTTTCCTTTGACTGCAGTACAGGGGGCGCTGAACTACATGATTTTCACGTTGGTAGCGCCATCTAATGTTAGAAGCTGAAATGTTTTCCATTATTTCCTATGGGATTATTAGCAGTAGTAAGCACCAGGTGGCATTACATACGAGACAAAGTCATATAATAAGCTGGCAATTATAGGGACAATTTCAACAATGGATTTTCTCCTGAATGCGAGGCCTTGATATTATGATAAGGGGGCCTTGATTTTTACCACTCGCATAGGACAAATACATGAAATATCTTAGCTTCACATGTCAGCCAATCAAAAAGGGCTTCAGTGGTGACGTAAGGACTATTCACGCAGCCGAGTAATGCATCCATCTTGAATCTGGTATCGATAAAAATATTTCTAGTTAGTAAGTAAATTTTTAGTCTATATGATTTATATTTTATTATATAATGTTTGATTTTCAGTTATTAGCAACCTAATCTTTCTAATGATTCGTTAAATCTGTGTTTATTACAAGTAAAAAATTTTTAATGTTTTAAACAACAAATCAAATTTACCTGCTCTTTTTCTGAATTTCATTTCTCTTATTTGCTCCCTTTTCCGCAGTACCAAAATTTAAAGTGTTAAAAACTTACTTGTTTTTAAAAAAATATTATTCTATTTGTATTTTAGCCAATAAATTCCATTAAACATTCGTTAAATCACATTCATTTCATTAAAACTTCATATGATTTTCACCTTTAAAATTTTGTTCCCGAACTTTCTTCACACAGTAACTGTACTCAATATTTAAAACTCTTTAAAACAGCTTAAATTAAAATAACATAAAATACAATATGTGTTCTATGCATTATTTTGTCATAATAAATTATCAATTAAGGCATTTCTTCCCCCCCCCCCTAAAAAAAATATCATTTCGCCATTCATCCACACTCCTTGCGAAACTTTAAGAACACACAGAAAGTCTTTAAAATTCTTTATAGCCCAGTGGTGGAGGAGGAGAAAAAAACCGAAATCAGAATTA
Organism: Maratus speculifer; assembly: GCA_964019185.1. NCBI lineage: Eukaryota > Metazoa > Arthropoda > Arachnida > Araneae > Salticidae > Maratus > Maratus speculifer. The sequence continues at coordinate 93,992,048 of OZ025302.1, forward strand.
GTTAATGGAAAGCTGGAAATTATTTAAATTCATTTAGTTTAGGTCTAGAATGAATGTATTAAGTGTTCCCCTCTTACTATGTGCGCGTTAAAAAAATGGGTACAAATTTTATAATTGAAAAACACGATTTTATTGATTACCATAAAATATCTAACGAAAAATAAACTTATCAAAAACAATGTTAATGCAAATGTTTAGAATTTAAAATTCTGAATAAAATGACAACCGATATTTAACATTTTTGTTGAATTTTCACAATTCAACAATTGGATTCAACTATTAGATTCAAGTATTGCCTAAATCACTAAACAAAAGCTTTCAGCGCGAACAAACGAGGTTATCAGTTTATACGTGATTGTTATTATGTAAATGTAATTTTTAGTTATTGATGCATTATTTAGGATGGATATATTAAGAATTGTGGCTTAACCTCTTGATTGCGGGTTATAGACCAGAAATTGTGTATGAAAGAAAGGACGAAGTCTGATTTAATTACGAGAAATCCAGAAATTGTTTTAATTTCCATCGACATAGAATAGAAATGAATCTACTATGTTTCTTTTGCTAGATGAGGTACAAACAAATTAACTTAAGAAGTACATCCTTTTATATTTTTTAGAATATTTCAAAAATGATTCGTAAATGATTGCAAATATTGTTTATTATTTCCAATATGAAATGGGTGTAGCTCTTAATATAATGTATATAGAGTGAACAACAGTGCGTGTCCATTAGAATTAAGGAAATAGAAAATAAAGTGCAAGGATGAGAGAGGGGGGGGCGGTAGAGCGACAAATGAGTGTGCATAAGACTTTTCCCTAGATAAGTTCAAAGTCAACGAATAGCGCGATTTTAAACTTTATATTTTGTTTTAAGGACAAAGATCGCTCTAATTAAATGATTTTTGACTAGTATACAAGAATCTTCATTTAAATTCATAAAAGTTTAAAATCTTAGGAATATTGAAAAAAAAAATTAGTCTTTAAGTAAAAAATCTTTCATTTAAACCAATGATTTAAGTCTGGGGGTGTGAGTTGAGAAATGAAATGTAAAACATCTATCATTCATGCACCATTTTCTTAATAACTACTAAATTATAATTCTCAAAATATGCAAAATAAAATCCTTACATAGTTACAAAAACATCGTGAAGGCATCAACAATTTAAAAAATATACACGTATGTCACAAATGGAGACACAGCGGATGGATAACTTGATCTCTTCTAGTTTAGAGCTTTGAATTAGCGATTAAGATAAAATTTTGAAATAGAATTGAGACAAAAATATGTTTTTTTTTTATTGCGAATTTCAAACTCTAAGAAATTTGTATTCACAATGGTTTCTATAGACTTAGTTGTTTTAGAATATAGTTAAAATAATTTTCAATAAAGTATATTTCCACTATATGTACATATTTTCTAACGTTCATCTAGTACGTGGGTAAAAAGTCAGCACATTAATTCTAGACCTAAACTGAAGAGATCAAAACAATTTCAAGTTTTTCCCTAATTATTTTAAGATAAACCTCTTGACCACTGTGGTTAAACTTTGAAATAGAATTGTGTGATTAATGTTCAGCAAAAATATTAAATGTAAGTGCTCATTTTACTCGGAATTTTAAGCTTTACAACACTTATATTAATAGTGTTTTTGATAGTTAGTTCTTTTGAGATATTATTGTGGCATTAAACTGTAAATCTAATATATTTCTAACGCTCTGCTAGTATGAGAATAAAACTTACTATATTCATTGTAGATCTAAACTGAAGAGATTAAACCTACTTCCTACTTTCCCTTAATATCGAATTCTACCATATAATAACTGGGCTATTGTACTTTATAAATTTTCATTAATGTAAATAAGTCATCTAATACTCCCCCTTTCTAAAAAGAAAAATAAATCGCTAATTTTTTTGCCCCTTAACATATAAAATTTAAAACCTTAAGTCATTCTTTAAAAAAAATTTCTGATCCGTTCCTTTATTATAAGAATGAATAATAGGTCATATCCATAAAATCCAAATAAAAATCGCCCCCACCCCTCTCGCCTTACAAGCATACAAAATTTAGTCTTTTACCCTAATTAATTTTCATTTTTTTCGCTAATTGTAAGTCTTCAATAAGTTATATTATCAATCGTTTGAAATATCCCCTTCCTTCAATAATAAAAGAAAATATGGTTATCTTTGTCTCCATTCTTACTCGTTGAAATAAAAATCTTTAAAAGTCTATTTTTCTTCCTGCTGTATTTGTTACTTTATTTTGATAGCAGTTGAACACCTTAAATCTTCCCTAAATCCCTTAATCCAAGATTTTGTTACTTAATAAGGGAGAGTGGGGTGGAATGGGACAGTACATTTTTTTTATATTTCATTAATAAAAATTTCATCAGTTACGTATTCCATTAAGCAAAAACTTTCCCAATCTTCAGTTGAATAAAATAGCTGATTTACATATGCTTGCAATTGTAAAAAGGAAAAGAATATTTTAAGAATAAAAAGTAAATTTGCTATATATTTTTATGCTTTCTGCTATTTAATGCTTCTGCACTCCGTCGGGCGCGCCTCAAAAGTTGCACCACCGGGCGCGTTGTATCTGACAGATACATTTTTTTATTTCAGCATCATATATTGTTTAAAAATCAGTTTTATAATATTATTCATCGTCACTTTCTTCAAACTGTTCAGAATCTTCATTGTCATCGCTAAATAAAATTTTATGGGCAATTTCTATGTCTTTAGGGTTATTCAAATCCAAAAACCGTTTAGTATTTATCATTTCGAAGCCGAAAGCTAAACAGGAGAGACTGAGGTATTCACGTATTCAAACCTAGTATCAGTGGGAAAGTAACTACAAACGCTATCGGGCGCATGTATCTAATAGATAAAAATCCTTAACAAAGCGCGAAACTGGAAATTCCTATCGACAAAAATTTGAAACCACTGCATTCCTGGGACGGCAATGACCGGAAGAACAGATACTGTGAAGGTCAAGGTCGTGAAACTCCCTTTTCTTTTCGAAAACGACGAATTTCTTATGCATGTATCTCTCAGATACAGCGCGCTCGAAGAAGTGTTAATGACTTGCTTATGTAAATAAGTAATTGTTTCTCTATTTATAGAACATTATACTGCTAATCATCCATAATTTAAACTATATCTAATAACAGCATTTATGTCTATACAAGAAGTTTAACATAAAGTACAGGGAGGAATGGGACATACCAGCAAAGGAAGGAATGGGACAATTCCAATTTTTTTCACTCTTTTTTTTTCTCTTAGTTGCAGTTTCGTTAATTATAAAATCGTTTCTGAAAATTATGTTTCTCCCATAATTTTTTATTCCGATAATTTCAGAGCTTTAAGTGAGTAGTTCAATTGCATGTCTGTTAAATTTGTTTTATTTATATATTTTAATTACTCATAGAGGAAGTTTTTATTTTTATGTAAAATTAGCCGTAAAAAAGGATGAACTCTCTTATGTTGTTTTAAGAACAAATTAATCTTTGGGGTTGTACAAATATAATGTTATCATTTCAGGAGGGAGGAGGTTTGTCTTTTGATATAAATATCATTTCTGATCATCAATTGTTTCTCTTTTTATTTGTAACAAGGTCTTTAGTACAAAGTAGTACGTTATTTTTACAGCCTGTTACATATTTTTTAATACAAAGTTATTAAAATCGCTAAATTATTATAAAATTATTTAACTCTAAAATATAATATACTCTAACGTTTAAAATTCTTATTTTTCTTCATATGTGTATGCATATATAATCACAGTTCGAGAAACAGTTTAAAGTGTATTTGAAATTAAGCTTGTGCTTACTAATAAATAAAGAGAAAGAATGTTGTCTTCGTTTTTTGATATGAATTTCTATATGCTCCCCACCCATTTCCGTTCGGTGCCAGTACAATAAATCTTTATTACTGTTGAATGCATTATGTAACAAAAAGGTATCATGATATTCATTTAAATAGTATTGCTTTTAATTGTTATGTGATATAAAGTTTTTTCATATGAAAAATGTTATTTTATCAACTTCTCATCATTTGATCATAAAAGTATGAGGAAAGTAAATGAAACAAGTTTTGTATGTCTTTTCGAGCAAAATAAGTTATAGGAATCCAAATTTTCTAGACTTTGATACCGATATCATTAATGGGGGGGGGGGGGAGTTGAAGGATGATAACGTATGAATTGGAAGGAGGGAGGGGATCCAAAATTAACAAAAAGTTGATAAAATTATATTTGCACAGCCCATTTCGAAAGCGAGCTCTACGCGATACAGAATAATTAAAAAAATATTTCATGTTTTAAAATTGTTTTTAAAACCATAGACAATCGCTAAGGGGCTATGCAACTATAATTATAGTTATATTGCATAAAATCAAGTGTACGAATTTATTTAAAGTTTTACGTAATATGAATTGTACAGTAAAATACACAGATATAGAGAGACTTTTAACAATTAATTTTTTCAAAGATAATTTTTGAATATTTTATTTCTTCTGTTATTACGAAGTATAGGATTCGTAAAAAGGTTCGTCACATTTAGATGTTTTAAAGGCCAGATTTCCCGTTTTTACGAAATGTGAGCCTGTGACTCTATTTTCATGTGATACACATTTCGTGGGTACTCTGTCACAAGAACTAATGCACAGGATTTAATATTTAAAATATATATGTTTAATATAGAAATTATGCCCAGTCTGTCTCTGATATAAATTGGTGATGATTAGTTTTTAATGTAAATTCTAGTTTTCAACGGGTTTACACGTTTTAGGGGTCAGATATACCAAAAAACTTGTTTTTACTAAATGGCTGTATGTATGCGACCTAAATTTCGTGGGTGCTCTGTCTCAAGAACTAATGTACAGCTTTCAATAAAAAAATATATTCAGATAATCCCTGTTATAAATTGATTCCGATTTTTTTTTTTTTTTTTTTTTTTTTTTTTTTTTTTTTCGTAAACCGTTTAATAGATTTTGTTGCTGTTCTACTTTTTTTGAGATTTCTGCAACAACTCTACCTGAATGCATAATGGACGGATTTTCATCAAACTTCAGATTTAGTTTGTCCTTAATATCATTTGGTGTTTTTTTATATTTTGCCTTAAATCGCTCAATATATGGCGCTGATGCGCTGAATTTTTCACAATTTGCACAATAGAGGGGGGGGGAATTTGCATAATTTCCGCAAATTCTAATCTTATGAACTAACGCACGTATTTTCATCGAACTTCAGATTCAGTTATATGTTGACACTAGCTATTGCAGTGTCACCGTTGTAGGTTTTGGTGTAGATCACTAAACAACTAGCGCTTTTATGGTGCATTTCTTACGTGATTTTACAGATGTTCATATCTTAAGAACAAATGCACGGAATTTCATATCATTAGAATTCTCATGATGGGCATGGATTATCTTTTAATTTTGGTACTTCGATGAATTTTAAAATACTATTATGTATGAGATAGAAGAAAATTGTGGGATTTGGAGTTGTGGTACAAGGTACTTCCGCTATTTTACATTCTTAAAAAACTTGACATTATCAACCAAACTCTTTGAATTTTTTTGGTGTTAAAAACATAAAATATACGAAGCCTGGGAGAAAAAAATATTGATATTTAGTGGAAAAGGGCTGGTAAGATTTTTACCGCGATAAAACTCTCAGGTTTTAACAAATTTTGTCAAAATTTTCACACATTTTATTTTGTAAAAAATATTTCTATTTGTCGAAATGTTACGAAATTTTCGTAGGTAATGCAAGTATGGTCTATTAAAGTGCTCTAAAAAGATGTTCAAATACGGAAGTTTAGTTACATTTATATGAAGGAAAGTACATATATTTAATAAACATATGCTTTCTTTGTGGTTTGAAGTGATCTGCCTTCGCCAGTGTATTTGAGAGAGTTAAAATTCCATTAATTTTGTTAAAATTCAATTAATTTTTATGCATATAAATATAAGAGGTATTTCATATGGTTTTACGTAATTTTTATAAAATGTTAATATATAGGGGATAGTGGTGTGAGATAGTGGGAGGAATTGGACAGTAGGTTTTTCTCTTTATGTAACATTCAAAACATTTCATCAATCGCACGCTAGATGAAGCATTGGTAGCCAAACTTTAGTTGAAAAAAATTGTTGGTCTGTATAAGCTTACAATTGTATAAAAGATCATTACAAGAATCAAATGTAAATTTACTTTTTATGCTTTCTGTATATTAATGATTTGTTATTCATAGGTGTAATAGTTTCATTATTTATGGAACATTATACTGTATATTATTAATTATTTAAAACAAGTCTAAAAGCAGCACTTTTGTTTATACAAGAAGTTTAACACAAAAAAAGAAAGTGGGGAGGAATGGGACATGCCAGTAAAGGGAGGAATGGGGTATGCCTTTCTTTTTTTGTAATGAGATGAATGTAAATTTTTAACATGCAAACATATTTAGAGGGTAACATATTAATTATAACATTGATAGTATATTCATTTACTTCAAAATGTAAATAATTTGAATTGACGATTTTTTAATGTTATCTATGACTAACAATACTGAATTTCCATTTACGTCATGAAAATCTTGGAATTTTATATTGTGCCACATACATTATATCAATCTACAATCTTTATTAGATTATATATCTAACCGACCCTTAATTATTTGTGCCTTATAGCTTTATTTTACTGCATTTCGATATATCTCTATAAATGGTGAGTTATGGGGCACATTTTAAAACCTACAATTTCTTTAATTATAAAATACCTTTTGAATGTTTTATTTCTATATTGTTCAAGCACATTAAAAGGTGTTTCACCTTGCACTCTATAAATTGAAATTTTTGTTTTAAAGTTAAAGAAAGTTGATTTTCTAAATTTTGTAAAAAGTGTCGCACCCCACCGCAATTTTCTCTATAATAACAAAAATTATTAACAAAGTACCCAGATTCTTTAATAAATGGGCCTGTCAAATGATGACTGTTTGCATATATTCGAAGATTAAGCTTTTGTATTACAATGCGTGCGTATTGGCATTATTTATTGGGTAAGAAGGCGTATTGTGTTTAAGCATTATTTATTTATATAGACTTGCCGTCAAAGGACAATTACAACATACAATGCTGATGATTTTTTTAAATCCACATCTTCAACATCATGGATGCCTTCAGGAAATCATTTTAAAAACAATTGAGCAATTTTATTGATACATATTTAGCATCTATAAAGCATATTCAAAAATTTTTGTGTGTTACAATTCCACCTATCAATGGATTTTTGTATTTTTATTTCATAAGTTAGAAGAATGTCAAGCCTTTATAAAAAATACCTTTTCAATATGGTTTTGCGGGTTCATTTTAGATGAAATTAGTAATTAATAATGAGAGCAATTTACGATTTATTGATGCTATGTCAGTAAATGAAAACACCTCAGATGAGAAAATCCTATGACTGTACACTATATTGCCATTGATTATGGGACACTTGCGATTTTAGACATTTTACTAAATATCTAAAAAAATACATGAGGAATCATCTCGAAACTCTTAGTGTATAAATATAGTAGTATACGTCATACATCTCCGTGAAGAGTTTTTACCGAAACTCCATAGGGGAACGTCAACAAATTAAAAAAGAATGAATATCTTTTGAATAACCCTGTCAAAACTAATGTAGCAAAAGCGCTCAAACTCTAGATTATGATTGAATGCCTTATTGTAATACATTGTGTTCATTTTTATGCAAATAGCATGCATACTCGCAGAGTAATTAAGGTTTTTATAAAAATGGTCCCAAATTTTTCCAAGTTTTTTTCCTTATAATTTTCAGAGTTCTTAATATAAAATAATATTTTTTTCAGAAAATATGACAAACAACATTGCACACAGTACCCTGTAATCAGAATTAAAAAATAATGAAAATTGTATACAAAATGAGTTGGCTTACTAAATAATTTTTTACTGCGCATGCGTCAAAGATATCAAAATTTCATTTGCATATTATGTTAGCTAAATGTATAGAGCAACTTTTGTGAAAGTCACAAAATCATAACTTGAAAATTCTGAAAATAATCGTCAATTGAATAAGTTGAAAATCCGTTATTCTCAAAATGAAGCAAAAACAAGAGGGGTTGTATCCATATATTCATTGATTAGTGTCAATATGGAATACACAATACGGGATGTTACGACTACTTTTGGATAAAATCCCTCATTTTTTTGCTTCATTTTGGAAACAACGGATTTTGTCCTTTTTCTATAGACGTTTACTTTCAGAACTTTCAAGTTATTTGAGACTATTACAAAAGTTGCTCTATACATTTAGCTAACATAATATGCAAATGAAATTTTGATATCTTTGACGCATGCGCAGTAAAACATTATTTAGTAAGCCTACTCATTTTTCATACAATTTTTATTATTTTTTAATTCTGATTACAGGGTACTGTGTGCAATGTTGTTTGTCATATTTTCTGAAAAAAATATTATTTTATATTAAGAACTCTGAAAATTATAAGGAAAAAACTTAGAAAAAATTGGGGCCATTTTTATAAAAACCTTAATTACTCTGCGAGTATGCATGCTATTTGCATAAAAATGAACACAGTGTATTACAATAAGGCATTCAGTCATAATCTAGAGTTTGAGCGCTTTTTGCTACATTAGGTTTGACAGGGTTATTCAAAAGATATTCATTCTTTTTTAATTTGTTGACGGTCCCCTGTGGAGTTTCGGTAAAAAATCTTCACGTAGATGTATGACGTATACTATTATATTTATGCACTAAGAGTTTCGAGAAAATTCCTCATGTATTTTTCTAGATATTTAGTAAAATGTCTAAAATCGCAAGTGTCCCATAATCAATGGCAATATAGTGTATATGTGACTTTAACTTTGCCAAAATGCTGATCATCAGCTTTAATTTAAAATGCATGGTTTTTCTTCATCTAGTTAATTTTTAAATACTTGTAACATTCAATACGAAGATAAATATTGGCTTTTCTATAATATTCTGTTATATTCATCATATTTCTATTATATTCATTATAAATTTTACAAAATTTTTCTTTCTTTTTTATGTTAACATCTAACTTATTATTTTAGATGCATGAAGAAACTGAAGTTCAATTTAAAAACAATGTGAGCTCCTTGATGACGAAAGTAGAGGAAAAAGAAGCACTATCTTCCAATGAGAAAAATCTTGCGAACCTCATTCTACAGAACTGGAATTTTCCAATTATTTTATTGCAATATATCTTTAACATTCATTTTATATGTTCCCAAAATCTCCAAAAATAATTTTTAAAAAGTATGCAATTCATAGGTATTTGTATAAATACGAATTACGTAGTATTTGCAAAATGTGAGTCATATTAAAAAGATATAAATGTTTTTTATTGTAATGAATTAAATAAATAGTTATTTAATAAAATTTATTCATATTTCATTGTATTTTGTTATTTAATCATATTGCATTTATTGGTAGTATAGATATGCATATTACATTTATAACCAAAACGACAGCTCCATAATATTTTCCAAATCAATATGTATTTCTTTTTGTTTCCATTCTAGTTTTTTACTTTCAGAAAGATTGCTTAGTAAACTCTGATTATAACATACTGATAAACATAAAAAGAGCGAGACCTGCCCACAATTATAGTTGATAAGTCAAAGATTCATTTTTGTGTACATATGTTAAGGTGTGTATATTATCTCTCCTATATGTAACTATTTTAGTTAAAGATTCTAATTCCAGAGCAATATTAACCACAGAAGAATTCTACTAAATTCATACATATTCGACTCAATCTTCAGGATCTTTAAGCCAGTTTAGAGTTTTAAATTTGTGATCTGTCAATAATTAAATTTTTCCTCTTTAATATTTTAATTTGGAACAAAACTCTCAAGCAAATAAAGTATTAAAAAATGTATAATGTATTAAACGTAGATGGTGAAAGAAATTTGTTAGGAATAAGTCCAGGTAAAAGACAATAAAAAATTAAAGGGAAAAATATTCTAGTAATTAGTAAGAATTGTACGACATATCCACCTGAAATAAGAATAAGGTTTTAAAAAAAATCTTAAATGTGACATTCGGATAAAGGTATTAATTTTTTTGCAGAACTCTTATCTGTTTTGAACCATTGAATTAGTTATTGTATAGTGTTTCAAATATATGTAACAGAAGACACTTGTTAATGAAATCCATATGACCATAGAACTGAACAAAACATCTTAAATACAAGACTACTATATTTTCATTTCTAGCATTCTAGTTTAAAATCATATTCGCATAGAATAAACGGACAATGTTTTTTCATAATATACAGGTTTTCTAATCATGTATTGGATTAGGTGAGGCTCAGTGTATATGTATAAATTAAGCACCGTGCTTCATCTAAAATCATATTTCTTTTAGGCATATTTTAAAACTCAGTTATGGTAATTTATTTTCATTACTCTATCTATTTGCTTTTTTTTAGTTTAACTAAAGACCGTAAGATCGGCTTCAGCTTATCTGCTCATTTAGTGATATTGTTATAATGCTCATATAATATAACAAAATGATTTTGCACCTATTTAAATGTCTACATTGAAACTTCAGTGAGTTTTCTCATGTGTAACATTTATGTCAATTGCTGTGGTAATATTGAAACACATGTTAGGTCTTATTGCTTATTTTACATCGAAATATTTTGATACATGAGAAAAATTCCACTCTGGATATTTAAAACTGTAAAAATTCAACTTCATATTGAAAGAATACTATAATAACTTCGATTAATTTAAGTATTAGAATAAAAAACAATTACGTAAAATCTTTTTGGAATACTGCTGTAAAAATATAGTAATAACATTGCAAACAATTTGTGCAGTTACAAATACATGTTGGTATGTGCAAATAAAATATTTTAAATACAATACAAAAAAATCATTAACAAATTTACTGAATTAACACTTGTACTGTTGCAAAGAACTTTCTGACGAGAATACAAAATGTAGCCTAAATACAATACAAAAAAAATTTGGTACTTTTTCTAACGATATCTCATTAAAGTTACATTTTTTTATAAAGTACATAAAAGGTTTAAGGTGCAAGCATAAAAAAATCCATAGTAAATATGCCATAAAGTCCCTTGCAAATGTACAACAAATTCTCAATAAATATGCTGCAAAATGTTTTGTAAGAATACTAAAAATCATTAGAATACTCACAAAATAATGTATAGGAAACTCACTAAAAACTCCTAAATACGTTTATTAAATAATTGTCAGTAAATTTACCAATATATATATAGTGATCACTCTAAAATATCGCTAGTACGCTTACTAAATAATGTTTAGTACATTTATATAAAATGATATGAGGACCTCCCTTACAAATCATTGGTAAATTTACTAAATAATCAGTAGTGAGTTTACAAAACGTTCTTTAGAAAACTCCCTAACAAATCGTTACTGCATATGCAACATAATCATTGGTAAATTTAAAAAAACATTCCTTACTAAACTCCCTGAATAATTTATAGTAAGTTTACTAAATAATATTTAGAAAATTTACAGACTTTTCTTTAGGAAACTCACTAAAAAATCGTTAGTATGTTTACTAAACAATATTTAGTAACGTTAACTAAAGCAACTTTTGTAATTGTACATGATTTTCTTCTGTTGCGTTTACATGAAAAGTTCTAAGCATCCCAGTTTCCTAGAAAATTCTTAGTAACCTTACAGAATTTTTTTTTTACAGTGTACATACTCTTTTTATTTATCTATACATTAGTATATTCTAAACATATGCACATAAAAATGATGCTATGTGCAAATACTAAACATAATGAACATTTAAAAGGTTGAAAAGTTATTTATTCAATTTCATTTGGCACCTGTTTATTTTATTGTGATTTGTTTTTCAAACAATAATAATCCTTGCATGTTATAGATTAACCTGCAATAGTTTGAAGACTAATATAGATATTAATATGGTACAACAACAATAAAATATATTTAAAAAAATTCCATAAAAGCATTTTGAAATAAACATTAATAAATTTATACAAACAGCTGAGTTAAAATTATGTTTCAGAAAATTTGGTCTGCATATATGTAGTTCAGAAATATTTGAAATTAAATAAAAATTAGAATAAATTTAGTATAAAATATTATTTTATCTAAAAAGGAAGAGCGTTTTATTTGCAAAATTGAAACGTTTTATGCAATTTATTATACATGTTGAATGAATTTCTTCCATAATGAAAATATTTTGTTATTTAAAACAAAACAATACAATTTCATCATTAAGATCAACTTTTTTAAAGTTTAAACGCATTAAAGGTAACATAAAAAGAAATTGATTATATAAAACTTTAGTCTTGAAACTGAAAAGTTTTTTTTTTTTTTTTTTTTTTTTTTTTTTTTTAACAATAATATGTTTTATAATTATATTGATTCGACGAGTTTGTAGAAATGCGTTTTGCTATTGCCAAAAATAAATCTTTACTGCTAAATTCACTAGATTCAAATAATAATAATAATAATAATAATAATAATAATAATAATAATAATAATAACAATAACAATAACAATAATAATTAAAAACAAATATATAAAAAAAATACGGAAAATAATGTTTTCCCTAAATATTTTTGTGTCAGGTATTTATCATGTGTTTAAATAATTTTCTAAATTACTCCAATGTTTCAAACGAGAAAATATCGTCAAAAAGGTCTATTATTGTGTGTTTCCGTGTTTGAGTAATGTGGATTGTTCATTTTCCTTTCTTGTTTTTCTAAATTTCTTAATGCTTGAAAAGGTTGGTTTCCTAGTTGATTGGGGCTTTATGGTGCAACGTCAAATTACGAAGATGCTACGCCATTGTTTTACTAGTTGTTGGGGGTCACCGTAATACACCATCATGGATATGAATAATATAATGTATGAAAATAAAACATGTGTAAACTATTTATAAAATGCATTGCAATTCCGAAACAAAATTTAAAAGCATATTTAAATATTTTTAGCTTACATAGTAAAGCTCTGCTAATGAATTGTTGATGATCAATTTCGACAAATTCTATAAAACGCCAAACTACTAAAGTAGTACCGAAATGCATAAAAGAAACATCTTTATAGCTGCAAAAATAAAAATCATATGATTGATTTATGAAATCATATATTTGAAATGAAATTTGAATGGAAGACAGGGTCATGAAAAATCGAAGAATGTGGAAAACAGGATTATAAATATCTCGGCAACTAATAATCCGATTGACTGTATTCTTTATGCAAAATATGTGTTATTTTATTTCCTTTTACCTTCATTCCTTAAAATAAAATAAAAATCGATAATTTTTATATACCTTTCATAAGAACGAATTTTTCGAGAGTCCGAAATAAATAGTTCCGGATAATCTAGGTTACTGATATTAAATAGACTTCTTCACATTCTTACATACTAAGTACATTCAAAATTTCGAGTCCCTATCTCAATTTGTTCGGGAGATAGAACGTTTACAAACACACAAACAGACACACAGACGGACGGGCGGCATTTTTTTTCTAGAAATAGGTTTTTTGGAATCTCACGTGTCTAAAACGTGTAAATCCGTCCAATTTTTTTTTTTTTCGATTTTCAAATTAACAAAGGGATAATTTGATTAACGTTTGATTTGACAAACGTTTGATTAACAAAGGGTAATTAACAAAGGGAAAAAAACGCTAATTGCTTGTTTTATTATGAGATCTTTGAGTGATGGGTTTCGTTTTTTTAAGAGCAAATCTTTGTTAGTAAATTCATTGGGTTTAAATTACTAAAAAAAAAAAAAACCCAAATATATACACACGATTATTTTCTTTAAATGTGTTTTAGTGAGGTGATTATTATATGTTTAAGTATATAAATAAATTATCCTGAAGTTTCAAAGGTAAATATCATTAACAAGGAATAAAAAATACACAAATATCAACGTGTATTTAATTAGTTCATATCCATTATATAATTTCAAAAAGAATAAATGACGCATCCAAAAGAAAAAAAAATCTCGCTTGTTTGACGATTTTACGCATTTACAGTCGGTATCATTGGTGTTGATTTAATATTAAAAGGCGCGAAAAATATTTATGAAATAACGATGGAGACGTTTTTAAAAATATTTTACTTTGCTTTTCTCTGTTTGAAAATTCAAAAAGTGGAAGAAAATTGAAATGAATTGTCTTCGTATCTGAGTGGAATAGGAATTTTTAGTTCCATTGATATGTTTTGAAAAATATTCTTTTTAAATACTTTAAGTTTTATATTTGCCTTCAGTATTTAAACTAATCAAATGTGTCAATACCAAAACTTTCTTCTATCTTATGCATATTAATACTTCCTGAAAAATGCAGCATAGCGACGCCACCGGTTAGGTAGTTTAAACAAAAATCTAGTCAGCAATAACTTATATCATCTTATAACTTAATCTACGTTTTGATGAAAATCCGTGCATTAGTTTCTGAGATAGAGCTGTTAAAACTGGAAACATAATGGGAAGAAGAGTGTCATAGACAATAGTTTAAAATTTTATAAGTTTAACAAAATGTTTGTTTATTAAAAATTACGTATTTTTCTGTGCATAAGAAAGGTTTTTAAATTAACGAAATGTATTAAAATAATAATCCTTATTACTAAATATTAAAATTAGCATTATTTGTGTGATTCTTTTGGGAAAAAAGGTATAGCCGGTATTTAGCCCCTTTTTTCAAAACTCAAAATTTGCAGACTTTCTGAATTTTGCATTCTATAAACAAAATAGGCCTTTTAAACTGATTTTTTCTCTATACCTATGTAAAACATATCAAATACTTTGCTGTCACCTTTCCTTTTACTAATTTTGAAATTTTAGGATATAGATCTAAAACCAAAGTGGTAGCCGGTATTTGGATCTTTTCCCCACTGTATATAATATTATTTTCTTTAAATGTATTACAGTGAGGTGATTATTATCTGTTTAAATAAATATAAAAATTATGCTGAAGTTTCAAAGGGAAATATTGTTAAAAAATTTATAAAGTATACAACTGTAACGTGTATTTAATTAGTTCACCTCCATTCTATTGAAATAAACTACTTTTTAAAAATAATAAATGACGTATCCAAAAAAAAAAAAAAAAAAAAAAAAAAACTTTCACATACTTGACGATAGTACGCATTCACAATCGGAATCATTGGTAATGTTTTGATATTACAAGCAGACTTCGAGTAATCGTAATCGTGTAATCGTAATCGATTATAATCGACTACAAAAACTGCGTAATCGCATTGTAATCGTAATCGCAAATTTTAATTTCGAAATAATCACGATATAATCATAATCAAAAGATTTCATTTTGATTACAATCATAATCTAATCGTAATCGCAATGCAGATAATCGCAATGTAATCTGCATCAAAAAGCTATATAATCGTAATCGAGCCCAAAAGTACGATTACGTTCTTCGATTACATCTCCCCCCCCCCTTCCCCCCCGTTCTTCGTTTCGCCATATCCGTAAAATACTCGTTCGGTGAGTTAAACAGTTAAACATTGCACCAAGGAAAGAGTAGTCCACGTGTGGAGCTCGTTAAATCGCCCCTATAAAATCGCCCCTTTAGTTAAAAGTGAAAAGAGGTCATAGGTCAGGGAGCCGTTCGGGGTGAAACAGAATGCATACTTTACACTGTATGTAGTCAACGCTATAAAGGGCTGTCTCTGCGTCCCTGGTATATAGTATAAAAACATAGAATGGGGAAAAAACTCTGATAATTCGAGGGGTCTTGTTTCGCGAGTTTTTGAGTGGGAGTGATAAGGACAGAAAAGAAAAAAAGAAAGAAAAATATTTTATTTATGGTTTTATTATGGGCACTTAGCAATTGGACAGACATCGCCTTCTTTCAAATGTGGGAATGGGAAAATAAAGAAAATGGGAAAAAAAGAAAAAAAAAAGATGCTTAAATTACATGTGACAATTCATCTAACAGCTCATTCGCATTTTGGATTTCTTAGTGGTTGGTTATATCTAAGTAGTTGTTTACAAGGTTAGAGATGGCTAAGAGAAATAACAAAAATCGAAGATTATTTCACGGAATCTGTATCACATTTAAATGAAAAAGGCGTGAAATTTTTAAAATATAAATGTAAATTGTGCTCGTCAGATGTTAGGGTCTCCGTAAAAACCAAGTCCAATTTGAACACCCACATGCAGGTAATTTTTTAATAGATATATATATATTGTATAGATTTATTTTAGAAATATTGCATAGTTATATCTTGTATTTTTCTTTAAAATTGTAGTGAAAGGAATTTTTTATATTAAATTAACTATATAGTGTTTTTAATCATAAATATAAAGTCTGTTTATTCAAAATTTGTATTTTAATATATCTGGATAAGTTAAACATATAGATCAGTTTTCTTACAAAAGCTCTTATAATAAAAGATTGTTTTTTATTTTTATTTATTTATTTTAAATACGTTTATTTTATCAGAATCCCCTCAAAAAAAAAAAAAAAAAAAAAAAAAAAACAGAAAGTAAGACAGGTTTGTCAATAAATATATGGGTGTAAGTAAGATTTCTTTAAGGGTGAAAAACAATGTTAATGATACCTAGTTGTTAGTAAATTTCTTTAGCTTATGCGCCGGCAAATTCAATGACGAACCCCTGAATTTTGGAAATGTAGCCACCAAATTTTCTTTCTCGGATTATTTAAAAAAAAAAAAAAAAACTATCAAAAACTCTCTAAATGAGTTATAAATAAATAATAGGATAAAAAAGGTTGTTTCCCCTCTATTCCCCTAATACATTCCGGCTTAGTACCGATCTTACAAATGGGGATGCAGGAATGGGGAAAGAAACAACAGATAAGAGCCAACTGACTTGTAATTAAGAGAGGTTACCACATTGGCGCTTATTCGCTTCTTTCTGACAAACACTTTTTGGTATACGGGCCCTGAAGTAAGATAAGTCGAATGACATTTTTTTTCCTCATTAGACATCTGTTTTCGCACTCTTTCCCGTCCCAATGATTCTTCAATGTCATGGTCACTGGTCAGGTGGTCAGTTACCCTTTCGAGAGGAATTCAACATCCTGCTCTGTTTTCACAGTACATATCTATATAAAGAACCATTTTGTAGATATAGTTCCCATATGAAATATAACTAACCTCCGTAACGTTTTACAGCGTTAACGGGAATTATAATCCATTATGAATAACTTAAAAATATACGAAATGTATTACGTATAAATAAAATTACAAACATGCAAACATTTTTAGAACAATAGCTTTATTTTTTTTCACATCATTAATATTCTAAAATTCTATTAAGAGGTTTAATCAATTAACTCCCCACCCCCTTATTAATGTTAAATGTATGGGAATAAAATGCATTCGTATAGTAAATTAGAAAATTTAAGTGCTTAAAAGGATTTGCACATTCGTATATTTAAACAAGTTGGAAATTCCACGTAAAGCGTGGCAAATGAGGTGCTTTCGTATGATAACGATGTTTTAAAAATATTCAGATCTTGCTGCTAGTAGATAGTACTTCGGATAGAGTATAGTAGTGAAATATATATGTATTTTGTGTGTGTGTGTGTGTGTGTGTTCCTGTAAATATACAAGAAATAATTTTTATTACACCTCAGCGACGTATATCATACACTATACTATCTACTTTCTTTTATACAGGAAATAACTTGCAGTATTCCTCAGCAATGTATATCAATACGAATTTATTATTTCCAGCTGAGCGAAAAATTGCCCAGGCCGGGAATTTCGCTCAGCTGGAAATAATAAATTCGTATGATAACTTTACCAATCAGTTTGATTGTGTTAAAAATAATAGTAATGTATATCAATCTCATGTTAAATAGTCAATATCAAATGTTAAAAAGTCAATTACAATTATCGCACCAAAAAATGTTCTTCTGTACCATTATGTAATGGAATACTTTTGTGTGACCTTGTAAATCAATAAAAAATGCTTTTTGCACCACAGATTGTGCAAAATGTATATTATAATATGTATGTTCATAGAGGCATAACAATTTTATTGTGTTCGAATTAGTGTAGTCCATTAAAATGCATTTGAAACATTTTTCCCCATTGACCGTAATGTAACGGAATAATTTTGATTGCCCCTGTAATTGATCTATGCATCCGATTTTCATAAAATTTGAAATGATTCGACTAAATTATGTAATTATTATATATTTTAAATTTCAAACGATTAAAATGCATTTGAAACTTTTCCCCTTATTCACCGTAATGTAACGGAATACTTTTGATTGTCCCTGTAATTGATCTATGCATCCGATTTTCATAAAATTTGAAATGACTGGACAAAATTATATAATAATTATATATTTTAAATTTCAAATAATTCGGTTGGGTAGTTTTTGCGTTGTTATATGCGGACAGACGGACGGACGGACTGAACGAGAACTATAGGTGCTACGTATTTACATAATTACGAACGCACCTAAAAAAATCTCCCTAGAAAATTAACATTTTTGTCTTATTTATTTATACTTCTCTTAAAGGATGTTTCAAAATTGTCAAAATATTTATAAAATATGTGTTTAATTTAATATTTTATGCGTTAAAAGCTAATGAGCGGTGATTAATATTTTAACCCTTCCAGATAAATTTCGGCAAAAACATTTGCAACAATGAATTTCAAAAAATGGAGTGCATCTCACTATTTTTCGTTAAACGTTAGGTTCTCATATTTATCGCTTTTTAGGTGCGTTCGTAATTATGTAAATACGTAGCACCTATAGTGGTCGTTCAGTCCGTCCGTCTGTCCGCATATAACAACGCAAAAACAACCCAACCGAATCGTTTGAAATTTAAAATATATAATTGTTGCATAATTTTTTCACGTTATTTCAAATTTTATGAATTCAACTGCATAAAAAATAAAATGCATAATTATTATGCTAATAAAATGTATAATTATTACATAATTTTGTCGAGTCATTTCAAATTTTATGAAAATCGGATGCATAGATCAATTACAGGGCCAATCAAAAGTATTCCATTACATTACGGTCAAAGGGGAAAAAAGTTTCAAATGCACTTTAATCGTTTGAAACTTAAAATACATAATTATTAAATAATTTTGTCGAGTTATTTCAATTTTTTTGATAATCGGTGCATAGATCAATTACAAGAGCAATCAAAAGTATTCAATTACATTATGGTCAATGGGGAAAAAGTTTTAAATGTACTTTATACGTTTGAAATTTAAAATACATTATTATTACATAATTTTGTCGAGTCATTTCAAATTTTATGAAAATTGGATGCATAGATTGATTACAGGGACAATCAAAAGTATTCCTTACCTTATGGTCAATAATAGGTTTAAAATATTGATTTACTTTCGGAGATATTTTAAATATAAAAATGCATCAAACGTCTATATACTTAACCTTACGAAAGGGAATTCGGAAGCTGACTGACCAGCACCCTTAAACAATATTTTCCCCCTCCTGACTGTTTTAGTCCAGGCGAAATAAACATTTTACCTATTTAATTTAAATGCTTTAAGTGATAAATTAAAATAACATAAAAAGATTATAGCTTGACATGTTTCATTGCTCTTACGGCAACATTTTCAAAAGCAAATAAATGAATTATTTGCATAATCATTTGAATAATCATTTATTTGCTTTTGAAAATGTTGCCGTAAGAGCATTGAAACATGTCAAGCTATAATCTTTTTATGTTATTTTAATTTATCACTTAAAGCATTTAAATTAAATTGATATTTTAAAGTGATGTTTATATTATATGTAACCTTTCAAAAATCGTGTGGAAGATTTTTTTTCTGATTTTTTCATAATGATGCTAACATGGATAAACCACGTTTTCGAATAAAAATTTCTCAAGGCTAAATTTTCTGTGGTCAAAAAACAACAAAATTTTGAGATTTTATTTTATTTTATTTATTATTTTTTTAATATCTCGAGATTTGTTGCCATAGCAATATATTTGTCAGTTACAATATTAAATAGGACAAAATTCTGTATAATATTTCTTATTTTCAACTTTTTTATACACTAAGTAGCAAGCGCAGTACGCCAAAATCCCCCCAAATCCCATTCTATTTAAAATTAAAGAGTATAAATAAGAAAATTTGTTTGTGTTTGTAGCTTTTGTATTGAGAAAAACTAATGCCTGAAAGTGAGGTACATATGAAATTATAAATAATAAACGGGCATTAATATAATATAATAATTCTATTAGGTAGAATTGTTTAAAAAATAAATAAATAAAAAAGGACATTTTTTTTAATTTTCTTAAAAACCGTGAAAAAAGTAGTTAAGCCACAATTATTCAAATGTATTCATCGGATTTAACCGTGTATATATTTATATATATATATATAGATAGATAGATAGATTGGTAGCAGTAAATTATTTATTTCAAGGTTAATAGTAGGCTTTTTTGCATCCGTAGCAAACTCGGATTTTGGTGCCCGCTCTCCCTTTCTCACCCCGTTCAAAAGAAAACTTATCATGAGAATATTAATAAATCTGTTATAGCCGGATTTGGGAAATCTTTAGTATGTAATCATTAAATACGTAATCAGCTTTGTTAAACATTGATTCAATAAAACTTTGAAAATTTAAACGAAAGGAATCGAAATATATCCAGTTTTATAAAAGGTTTCATCTTAGCAGGTATAATTGTTCACATATTTTTTTTTTCCTTGAAATAATAATAACAATAATAACTAGTCGTTGGAGGCCACCGTAATACTTACCCATCATGGAGATGCATAACATAATGTATGAAAACATAACATATGTAAAAAGTTTATGAAATGCATTGCAATTCCAAAACAAAATATAAACGTATATTTAAGTATTTTTAACACATCATCATGCTCTATTAATGAATTTCTGATGAACCGATTTCGATAAATTACATGAAACGCCATACTATTCTAGCAGCACTGAATTGCATAAAAGAAATATCCTTATAACTCTAAAAATAAATATCATATTCACTAACGGTTTCTTGCATCAAATTAAGTGTCTCATTTCCAATTAAAAGATATCTTTGAGTTGAAATTTGAATGAAATACAGGGTCATGAAAAATCAAAGAGTGTGGAAAACAAGATTAGAAATTTCTCGACAACTAATAATCCGATCGATTTCGTTTTTTATGCAAAATTTGTGTCAATTTATTGCCTTTTACGTCCACTCATTAAAATAAAAAAATTCAAAAATTTTTATATACCTTTCATCAGAACAAATTTTTCGAGAGTCCGAAAAAATAGTTCCGAATAATCGAAGTTACTGATATTAAATAAGCTTCGTCCCATTCTTACATACTAAACACATACAAAATTTCAAGTCTCTATCTCAATTTGTTCGGGAGATAGAGCGGTTGCAGACAGACAGACAGACACACAGACGGACGGACGGCAAATTTTTTTTTCTAAAAATATGTTTTTCAGTGTCCGAAACTTGTAAATCCGTCATAAAAATCGATTTTCAAAACGATTGCAAGACTTACCCTATACTACGTATGATGGGTAAGTGATAATAATAATGATTCAATGGTAATTGAATAATTTCTAAATTTACAACTATGAGACTAAATTAGTCACCCGTAATATTAAACCTATTGAAGTGTTCATGTCGAATATCTTGCTTGCTTTTATTACTTATATATATATATATATATATATATATATATATATATATATATATATATATTCATGAGATAATTGAGATCAATATCTAATGCTGTACTTTTTCGGGTTTAATTAATTAATTAAATTTTTAAATATTTCGGAAAATTGTTTGGGGCGTTTTCTGAAATTAAAGTAGCTTCTTTAAAAAAATGCAACCAAATTTACAAAATTAAAAGTACGCAACGTTAGATAGCGACCTTAAATATTAAATGAACAACAACAAAATAATCATAATAATAATAATAAATAAAATAAACGTCAAAATTCGAGCTTGAATTTTAAAAAGAATGCTCCCATAGGTTTAACATTAGCATGCAAATGCTTTCGCGTGAAACTACACTAGTCATACGAACAAACTAGAACGCTAATCTTAAACCTAGGAGCGTTCTTTTTTACAATTTCTCGCTTGTAATTTAATAGTTTTAAAAGGTCTTTTTTCTGTTTGAGATTACAATTGCTGACAGACAATTGCTGCTACAATTGCTGCTAGAATTCTAACGGGATTAGTGTTTACTTTATCTATTTTGGTTACTTTAGTTTTCTATTTTGATTACAGTTTTTATTTATTTATTTATTCATTCATTATTTTTCTATAAAATTACAATTGATTAGTAATACGAAAATGTATATTTGGAATAAAAAAGAAACATATAGTACAATATTTAAATATATTTCTGAGTAAAACTTGCTCTAAACATTTTTCAGATATTTTTTATGATCTTACTATGACTAGAGTTAATCTTTTCAATATAAATTTACTAAAAACCCCCTAAAACTCAAAATACTAATACTCAAATGGTAATAAATTTTTCTAATCAAATATTTAATAAAATCAATGTAAATTCTATAATAAATGATAAAAACTGAAAATTTCCTATAAATAATATTCAAATATCAAAAACTTCAAAGTATTCAATATTTAACTATAATTCGTTCTTATAAATACTTCTGATGATAGTACTTTCCCCTGCAATTGCAATGACCCCTCTCTACACAAATACATTAATAATGATCATGGTCATATTATTACTGGAAATCTAAATACTGTAAATGACTTAACACTGAAAAAATTAATGGGTTATGGTACTAAGTATAGAATTACATTCAAATAAAACATTAATTCTGTAATAAAACAATTTACTTATGATATATATGCGGGATATTGAGTGATTAACTTATGATTTAAGCAAAACTAATATTCTTGAAAGTATAAAAATGTTTAATAGACATAAAACATGTACGTAACATTCAAAGATAACAGTAGAAATGAATAATATTCAGTATAAATAAGCTTCCCTGAGCTTTGCATTAAAAATCCATCAAACTCGCCATCGCTGAAACCTATAGAACACCTCGTTCTTTTCACTCATCATCACATGAGTCTCATTTGGGATATCACGTTCATTAAATCATTGAGTTTATTATCTTTTATTGCTGAATACTTCATTCTTTAATCCCACATATATATATTTATTTATAAAATTGCAATATATTGTAACAAACCTATTGAATATTTCAATCAATGGAAAATTTTAGTTATTGATAAATTAACTAAGACTTTAAAATACACTATTTCACATCTGGATTATATAAATACAAAGCATCTTTTCCAGCAAATCACTAAATTGCAACAAAACTGTAATAACTTATGTTGACAAATCTCCAAATAATTATGCAATTATATATAAATCCTATTATCATCAACTGCTTAAATCTAGTATATCTTCTAATAACACATTCCAAAAAACTAATGATAACATAATTGTAAACAATCATAAAATTAAAGACTTTTATGAATTATTAGACATTAACTCTACTAACTTTAAATATCCTTATCTAGTTCTTATACTCAAATTTGATAAGAATCCTGTTAAATTTAGAACAGTTACAATTCGTTGCAATATCCTTATAAAAATGCTGCTAACAAACTTCTATTAACAGTTCTTAATCAAATATATAAAATTACAAAAACCAGTGATAATAATAAATACTATAAAGAATAGTTATGAATTGGACAATAGTATGAAAAATCTTAAATGTATAAAAAATATAACTGCATATGACTTCAAATATCTTTCTAATAATATCGATTTATTAGATTTACATAATATAATAAATGCACTTAAAAAAAATATCAACATGATTTGGATCTATCAATGAACATTGAAACTGATTATTTTCTTAAACTAATTTCATTATCTAAGGTATCCTGGGGTAATAACGCCATGTTAAGGTTCTACCAATTTTCACGGCTCAGTTTTAGTTTGTATTTTTCAAACAAATATCTCTTTATCATTAATATTATTGATATTATTTAAATATCAATTTATCAATAACTAAAATTTTTCATTGATTGAAATATTCAATAGATTTGTTACAATATATTGCAATTTTATAAATAAATATATATATGTGGGATTAAAGAATGAAGTATTCAGCAATAAAAGATAATATGATAGAGCAACTTATTTACTATCTGTATTAAAAAAAAATAATTTAACAGATATGTATTCATAAAATGTAATGGCGTGATTTCTTGACCAATGCTATTTGGCGTTATTACCCACTTATATGGATAATAACGCCATGCAAACAAAACTATGAAATAAGATGGAATAATGGCATGTAGATTGTCCAATTCTAAAAATACAAACTCTACAAACTTAGAAATTGACAAATTGCATTCTAAGCTATTGAAAATGTTCATTTTTTTGTGTAAGAAAAGTGTAAGAAAAATAAAGATGTCGTGTGTGTGTGTGGGGGGGGAGTTTGTGGCAAAAGAATATCAGACCGTGAGCTTCTTTTTGCTTAAAAAGGACCGCTTAAATAGAGTTATTAGAAACATTGCACAGTTTTAACTGTGTTTATTTGAATCAGTATTTAGGATGTAGCTCGGTCACTGTAGGGAATCAACCGGAGTATTAATGCCAAGGATTGGCGTTATTACCCCGTTATAGTTATTGCGCTGTACATTTTAAATTACAAATTATCTCGAGAAGTTATCCAAAATCTTCCACAACATTTTGAAAGTCCATGAAATGTATTACAAATTTAAGTAATTAACAAAGTATTTCCGGATAAAAAAAATAGTCTTCACATCACAAAACGTATCTTGCAAATTTTAGATCAAGCGTTAATTTTAGTTGCTTGTAAAAACAATAAGACCTAAAAATGAAACAAATTAACTTGAAGCTATTTTTTGCGATTTATATGACTCAAAACCCTTCTGCACAGAGCCCATGGGTGTCATTTACCAGATTATTTCATAATTATGCAAAATATTACCCCGCCTGGCGTTATTACACCAGACCACCTTATAATAATTTTATAATGCAAGATAACATAATATATATTCAAAAAGTTGGTATACCACAAGGTGGTTGTACATCTAGTATATTATCTGACTTATATCATCATGAACGTAAATTATTTTGATAATAAATTACATTTATATCGATAAATTGATGATATAATTTTAATTGATACTGATAATACCAGTATATCTCAATTCCCAGTTGATTATCCATCTAATCTAGAAATTACAAAACACCTGCTTTATAATAATGCCATTAACTTTTTAGATCTTAAAATTATATTAAAGGAAAACAAATTAATAACTGATATTTATGATAAACGGAATGAGTTTAATTTTAAAGTTAATACATTTACTAATTTTAAATCCTATCTTCATAATTCTGTATATCGTAATATAATCATTAATCATTTATATAGAATAAAATGTTTATGTTCTTCTCATTTAATTAATGCAAATATTAAAAAGCTTGTTTATGATGCTATAAATAATGGTTTTCCTAAAAATTCACTTATTCTTTAATTTACAATTAGTTGTTACATGATTTAAAAATTAATTAACTTTTTCGTAAAAATGAACCAAAAAATTAATAAAAATAAAAATAATAATAAAAAATTAAAAATGTAAAAAATATTAAAAAATGCATATAATAGGATGGTTAGGTGGGTAGATATTAGAGTACGGAGGAGGGCGCTATTGTCTGGATAAAACGCAAAGGTTGTTTTATATTTTTAAAAAATTGAGAGAGGGAAATGCATTAATTAAATTGGAACAAAGTTTCTATGGAGTTTAAATAACACCAATGTATGGATTATTGTTTAGTTATATCAATTACATTAAAATAATTTTATTCATTTACATTATTAAATTGCACTTCACTTCTAATAAATGAAAGACCTATAATACTACTAAATGTATAGGGTACATATATTAATTATCTATTTTTTAATCTTTTACATCCTAAATTAAGATATTGGTTTTAGCCTAGCATAGTCAAATTAAATGTTATTGATTTAAATATTAATAGGGTAAACTATGGTGTATGGTATAACAAATTTAATATAGGAGGAAATATGGTGTATGGTTTATTTTTTCTGGTATCACTTTACTCTGCTTTTAATTTATTTATTAGTTTATTATTATCATGTGTACGATAATTATTTTTTATTTTTTCCCTTTTCATTTTTAATTTTTCTATCGAATTTAGTAATTTTGTTGTGCCTTGTTTTTAATGTTATTTCTTGATTGAATTTTGGTTTTATGTGGATTGGTAGCCCCAAAATCGTATTATTTTGCTTTTTCATGGCTAATACGAAGATGAAACCACACACTTCTTTTGTTAGTTCCAAAGTATTTGGGGCTTGATAATTCTGCTTTGGTTCAACAAATTCCATTTGTATTCATTTTATTTATTTATTTAATTTTTTCTCATGTTCAATATGGTTTTTTTCTATTAAATTCAAATGGTTCGTATTATAATATAATTAATGGTTACATATACATATACATACACATACGCATGTATATATATATATATATATATATTAACCGAAAAAATGTAAAATGCGTAAAATCTTTAAAAAAGAGAATTGTATTATTTAAAGCGGAATATATTTCGGTTCTTTTTCGGTTTTCAAGATTTTATTGAATCAATGTTTGACAAAGCTGATTGTGTATTTATTGATAACACACTTAAGGGGACTCAGGGGTTGAAAACTTTTCAAAAAATCGATTTCTTTAATGATCTAATTTGATTATTCATTGAATTCTTAACTCAGTGCAAAAAACCGCATAAAAATATTTGCATTTTTAGCGGAGTTATAAACATTTATGTATCAACACTTTCGTAGCCGCATCCATATAACTTTAAGTCGCGTTTTCTCAAAACTTGATTTTTGATGACTAACACCAAGATTTAAAAAAAAAACTATTTGATGGAATGGCTTAATTTTTTTTCATGCATATAACATTATTATCTAGATTATGAATTAATATAATTTAGATAGTTCAATATTTTGAGTATTTTTAATGGAAAAAAGTTGTATTTTTTAGGGGGGTTTTAAATTTTCAACTTTGAGAGATTTTTTAATAATGTTTTTTTAAGTGATAGTTATATCCTTAATTCATAATCTAGATAATGATGTTATATGCATGCAAGAAAAAAAAAAAAAAAGCCATTCCATCAAATTGGTTTTTTTAATCTTGGTGTTAGTCGTCAAAAATCAAGTTTTGAGAAAACAAGACTTAAAATTGAAATTATATGGATCCGGCTATGTAAATATTGATACGTAAATGCTCCGTAAAAATAACTCCGTTAAAAATGCTAATATTTTTATGCGGTTTTTTGCATTGAGAATTAATAATGAAGTTAAGAATTAATTGAATAATCAAACTAGATCATAAAAAAAATAGATTTTTTAAAAAGTTTTCAACCTCTGAGCCCTCTTAAAATTTTCAAGATCCGGCTATTACAAATTTATTTAAATTCTCATGGTAAATTTTCTTTTTAAGAGGAGGGGCAGAGAGCTCCAAAACCCGTGAATGCCGCGTGTGTGAAAAAGGGTCCTGAAACACATTATTTATTGCTACTAATATATTGAGGGTGACATACGTGATTAAATCTGTGGGAAACATTTGAATAATCGAGGCAAAACTACGTTTTTCACCGCTTTTAAGAAAATTGAAAAAATGTCCTATTTCTGAAATAGTGTACTGCTCTTGCTATTGAGTGTATAAAAAATTGTAAGCATGAAAGTTATAGAGAATTTTGTCCTGTTAAATATTTTAACTGATAAATAATATGCTACGGCCACAGGTCTCAAAATATTAAAAAAAAAATATATATATTTTTTTAATTTATTGTTTAAATTTATTGTTTGTTACCACAGAAAATTTAGCCTTCAGAAATTTTGTTCGAAAAATTGTTTTTTCCATGTTGATATCATTATAAATAATTCAGAAAAAAATCATGTAAAATATGACAGTTAGTTATATTATAAGAATAATGTGTAAGTTTTTTTTTTTTTTTTTTTTTTTTTTTTTTAACGAACTTGAGAAACAAATTCACGTCAATTTTAGGGCGGTTTTGGAAAAAAAAAATCCCTGTTCAATAATTAAAAAAAATTTGCACATTGGCATGCTTTGGAATATATTTTTTTTTACCTATAAAGGAATTAAACCTGAAGTTATAAGCTACTGTTGTCTCACAACATTTTAAAAGCTGAAGCGTCCGGAAATTCTGTGCAAAATGTCATTCTAGATAAAATTCTGTTTTTAATTAATTCCGAGAAAAAAGAAAAAAAACGAAGAATGGGAAAGCTATTTGATATCATTGTTTCTGAATAGCATCTGTTAGTCTCATGCGTTTCAGACCAAAAACAAATTCACAAATATATCAGATAATAGATCTTTTGGATTTCAGAACAATCTTAACACAGAATAATTTTAGCTTAATGCTCCAATTTTATTATTTTTAAATGTTTATTTTTAATGTAATTTCGAGATTCAGAGGGAGAACAAACTTGCAATTTGACAAGTAGATAATAAAAAAAAATTCCATTACATCTCAAACTCTAAGTAATAGTATTTAATAATTAGCGATTTTTCTCGTTATAAAGACATTACTACAATTCACAATAAATATCAATCAATTTTCATTTTATCATAAATTATGTTACAGATTATAGATATTACTTGTTTTTTAAAGTTTTCTTTTTCAATTTAAAATTTCATATGATAAAATAAAAACGCATGTTTAAACAGTTTAATGATTTCTAAATATTACTTTTTAATTCTTATTAGTTTTTTTACTTTTTTAAAATATCTTGCAGGTCTTAAATGAAAATCTTTTTCTTTAAACTAGCGTAGTCCGAAATCTGTGGAGTTTCTCCCTCTCTCTCTTTTAATCATTGAAAGTATTTCTCTAAAATATTCAATGCAATCATTTGAGTACACTGGAATTCATTTTAGTGCAAAATTAATAAGTCAAGATTCCATTTATTAGAACACTACTTTTAAATTAGATATCACAATTTTCTAGATTCATGTACAGTTTTTGACTCCTCTCACTCAAAGAAATGTTTCGGGGTAAAAGCGTCTGATAATAAACTGAAATACACATTGGAAATTAAAGTCTAGTTAATGTAACTCAACGCCTTAAGGGTGTTCTTAACTGATCCGCTCAACAAGCGAAAAACGTTTTGACACATTTACAAATTCATTTTTTAACAGAAAGTTATAAAATTTTAATGTCTGACTATGAAAGCGATTTTGAATTGAACTTATTTTTCCATTTTATGATAATTAAATTACTTATCGAGTTATAAGCTATTTCGATGACGCAATCACCCGTTTTTTTTCTCCTTTTCGACCGGTTTTTCTGCTTTCGTCGGGAAATATGCTCAAAAGTGTCAACTTTGAAGACTTGTTATGAAAAATCTATTGTGTTTTTTAAAAAACAAAAGACTGAGTGCAATTAGACAGTTTCTGAATAATAACACCTGCTATTTTCATGCATTTCCGAACAAAAATAAATTAATGTATGTGTCACAAAGTAGCCCTTTTTGATTTAAGAACGCACTTAAGTGTACTTTTCTAATTTTCTTTGAAATTAAGATAAATTCTATAAATATTATGACATGTGAAATTACTTGGACGCAAGTTTAAAATCATTAAAACGTTTATATATAAAAATTTGATTCAATCCATAAAGATTTATAGTTTACAATGACATTTAGTATTCAGAAATTCACTCTAGTTTACTATAGAAATGTCAAAAGTGTTTTTATTTTCCTAACAGATCGCCAATGATGGTGCGAGAAATACATTCCGCATTTAAAATAATGAGATAGTGTAAATAAAATGAAAGTAAAATAACAATACATAAAACTGAGCATAAATTTGGTAATAATTTCTGTATTTACAAATTCATAGTGTTTGTTTTTTACTGAAATCTCAATGTAAAATATGCTACTCCCAAATTATGTATTTCACACAAATAATTTATTTTAACCAGTTTATTTTATTTGAAAAATTAAAAGTTGTCAAATTATAGGTACAATAACTCAAGTAAAAGAAAAGATGAGATTGATGCGTGGGAATATGAGAAATCTTAAAGGAATCTATGCTGTAGTTTAAATTTTATTAGCTATTGCCAGTGTAGTTATTTTCAAGAAGCAAGAAGCAATAATTAATCTTAATAATAAATCCTAATTTCACTCAATTTTAATAATAATATATAAAAATTATCTTAATAATAAATCCTAATTTCACTCAATTTTAATAATAATGTATAAAAATTATCTTAATATATTAATTTAAAAAAGATAAATTTAGTTTTAAACAGAAAGTGTTTCAATTTCCACTCAGGTTTAAAGGACAGCATTTTAAGAGCCTTCCATAAAAAGCAAATACTGCAAAATAACAGATAAATGCAACACGTGCATTTTTGCGGAAGTTAAAATGATTATTTCTAGTTGCTAAAGCAAAGAGAACATGTGGCAATTACCATCAATATCCTTTAGCTGAAAAGGGACCATCTCTGGCAAAGAATTTGCGTAAAAGTAAAGAGTTCTCAACCTCTTTATTATTTCCGGCAACCATCTAGTTAATGAGATAGTTGACGCACCGTGTCACACCCTTGATTGATAGATTTGTGGATTTGGGACATTCCCATACATTCCTACCAAAAGACAGTATTTTATATTATTATTATTATTATTTGCCTGTTAACGTTCATGTGCCTCAATTTTGTTTTAAATATAATATGTGGTTCAAGGGGACAGAGGCATGCAAATGAAAGATAAAAGAATGAATTGTTTTAATTCTCCAATTTCGAAATTTTGGTAGAAGCTTATTTTTAAATATTTTATTTTTCTTCATTTTTTAAATTTTTGTTTTGCTTTTATCCTTAAATGTCTTGCAACTAAAGTTCTAAGGAAAAATAATCTTAGTTAAACTCATTTCATGTTTAAATGTTAGGTTAAAAAAAAAAGACTGTGGAACACAGGTCCCCTCCCCCAAATTTTAGTGTGTGTGTAAGGGGAGGGGGGTTCATTCTACGTACACTGGTAGCCGTGAATTTCAAATCAGAGTTTCGTATGTTACATATACCTATTCTACCAATCAAACATCCTTAGAAATGCTCATAATTTCAAAATAAATTTATAATAATGAAATCAGTTCTAAAATACTGAAAAGGAAAACATATATTATTTATATAGAAAAGAATAGTTCTTTAAATATAAATGATTTATTTTTCCTTTAAAAATAAATAAATAAAAGGAAACGCATATTTTGTAAATTTGTAACTGTTTTTTAATTTTAAGTACATTTTTAAAAAAATACAATAAAACCTGTTAAAACACAACGTGATCACTTCAAAAATCCTGTCTAAAACAAAAAATTTTTTTTAAAAAATCTCAGTGAAAACAATACAATACAGTAAGAATAGACAGTACACTTGCTCAAATGGAAAATTTCCGCTGCCCCTTGTATTTCCGTAATACTAGGTTTTACTGTATTTTAATAAATATATTTTTTACTATATTCTCAAAAAAAAAAAAAAAAATTGATTAATTATTCGGCTAATAAAAAATTAATGAAGCACAATATGCTGATGCCGAATCGCTAAATGACTCAGAAATTTTCAATTATGTTTCAGTTTCCGTTTTAACAGGTTCATTGTCTGTTATAATTTTTCTACATTCTTTTCATCTCAATTTGGAATTTTTTTTGTTACAGACAGATGTTGTTTTGATAGTTTTTACTTTATATGTATAGAAATGTATATGTTTACCAAGTTGTTATCACAAAATAAGTACAATTTTTTACAACTTTATTATTATTTATCATTTTTTTTTTTTACCAATGAAATGAAAGTAATTTTATTTACTGAAGTCAATGATTTTATTAATTCATCGTTCATTGACGTAATTTTTTCCCCCTCTCTCAAATATTTTATTTTTATTGCATGTATGCGCTTCGTGTTTTGAAATTGCCTTTTAAAATAAGTATGTCATATTAATAATAAAATAATATACAAAATTATGCATTTTGTGAATTATATTACATTTGTTATACCTAATATTAGTTTTTATCATTGTCATTACAATTATTTTTATCATCTCAAATTTTAACAGTTTTATCGAAACGTAACATTACCTTTTTTCGGCCTTACTGATATAGCCATGCTACCTAATCTGTTTTTACTGTTATTTCAACTCAAATTGTATGTTTTGCAAAAAGTGTTATGCGAGCGAGCAAGATTTTTTTTTTTTCTGTTACTCTTTTGTTTGTTCTTCTCAAAGCTGAAGATTTGAAATAAGATGAAAAAATGCTTTGAACTAACTTTAATTAAAGTTTAATATATTTTTCGTAACTTTTTATGTGTCTTTTGAAAATAATAAAATTTTATTTTCTTATAATGTGCCTGGTACAGTGAAATGTGTTAAAACGGAATTTCAAAGTAGCAAAAATAAATAAACAAGTATATATATACATATATATACATTTTGATTTAATTTTTCCCCTTTTCAGTATGGTAATGTAATATTAAATTTAATGGTTTATGTATTATTTTTCAATTAATTGATATATATAACCATTATTTGTATCACAATATATGAACAATTGAATTTAATAACTTATACCACATTGAACACAGAGCAAAAAAATAAATAATTAAAAAGAATACAAATGGAATTTGTAGAACCAAAGCAGAATCTTCGATCCCCAAATATTTTGGAATTACAAATGAAGTGTGTGGTTTCATCTTCGTATTTGCATGAAAAAGAAAAATAATACGAATTTGGGGCTATCAACAAATATATATATGCATACAATTCATTTTAGGTAAGTTTCCGTATTTACAGGTATGCCTCTTGTTCTTGCAAGTTCCATAAACATTTATTAATGTAAGAATGGATTTTGTTGTACTATATAATCTTGGTTAAAAATCAAAATACTGCAAATATTACAAAATAATTGAGAGCTATTTAATTTTTTATTTGTAAATCATAGAATATAGATCAGTTTACAATGAATATTTTCAGAAAATTGATACCTTTCGTTTTTATTTATCATATTTGTCTTTTCGGTAATTGGTGTACCATTTTAATGCACTTTAAAAATCTATTAAACTCAATTTATTTTTGCGCCATCAACTGTAGAATATATATTTATAACTAAATTCTAATAAAAAAAAGAAATAAAGTATTGGCATCAACAGTTTTTTTTTTTTTTTTTTTTTTTTTTTTTTTTTTTTTTTTAAATAAACTTAGTTTTTTCGGTCTAAAAAATATCAGGCTCAATAATACAATGTCATATATATGTATATGACAAAATGTTATTTTCTTAGTTATTGAGAATTTCAAAAGGTAAATGATAAAAATTCAAGAGAACAAGAAGAATTAGATTCGGGAGATTTTTTTTTTCAGAATAGTTTAATTGCTTTCGAACTGTGAGCACAATTAAAAAATTGTAAAACGAGAAAAGTATTGCATATACGTAGCAAAATAACGAATCCAAATTCCAAAGTAAGAGGGATTCATAATAGAGTCCTGCAGAAGTTGGTTATACTAAATCTTAATCTTAAAATTTAGTAAACCCGAAATGCTGCTCGAATCCGATATACTCCAACCTAAAGCCGAAAATTATGAAAATTAGTCCTTATTTTAATGCATTTAATGAATATTAGTTTTAACCATATCTTTAATATCAATTTTTATCTTTTTCATATAAGATTTATATATATATAGATATCCTATTTTATTGAAATTAGCTTTAACCCACATTTTTATCTTTTTCATATAAGATTTATATATATATACAGCTCATATTCAAAATATTAGAATAATTATCTTTTTTTTAGAAATTGAAAGTATCGTTTGGTAATTTAATGTCTTTTAATGAAAATATGCAAACGATATTTTTATTAAGAACTTATTGTTGATTAAACTTACTTGTTATCTTAAGGCTAATGACAGACGACCGATTTTTTCGACGCTTTGGCTTTCGAGCGAAAAATAAACACCTGCGCTGCCTCATTCACACGGACGTGGCCTTTCCGTCAAAATAAGCAGACGATATTGTCACTAGGCATAATAGAAATCTTTTGATTCGATGTTTATTAGATGGATCTTTTGAAGGAAATAAAATATTCTGTAATTTTTTATCAATTATTCAAGAAAATTGAAAAAATATATATACACAGACGGTACTGGATGCATCCTGAGAGAAGTGATAGATTATTTACCGGATCCAAAATTAAATTACAGGAAATATTCTTTAATACATCTGATGTCAAATGAAAAATATAGATGACTGCGAATATTATTAATGTTTATAATTGTTATTCAACTTTCATTTAGATAATATTTCTTATTATTATTAAATAAATTTAAAAAAAAAAAACTAAATTGATTAAATGGATCTATAAATGAAATGTAGGACCGAAAAATTTTCAAAGTGTGAAATTTTCGTTACATTAATCAAGAAGCATATGCTATCGTCCCATGAGCAAGAGGTAGATTCTTTTTCTCCTTTTAGGGCTGTACATCCATATAAAAGTTTGTCACTTTTTTTTTTTTTTTTTGGTAATTTTAGACCCTCTCCCCTCTTACGATATTATATACTATCATTCCCCGAACACCCTCTCCCTCAGTAATGGTATCTTCAATAATGTGTAAAAATTCCTTGGATTTTTTGGATTGTTTTTCTTTTGTTTGAAATGATGGTTACACTTATTTTTCGCATAATTTACTGATTTAGATGTAGAGAAAGCTATAAAATGTCACTTTATATATGAAATAACTGCATATCAAACAACACTTAAAATAAATAGTTAATATTTAAAAGTGTTTTAAAATAGCTTTAAAGCTTTTTGTTACATACCTTCAACAGTAATAGTGTCTTTTTATAATTGTTCTCGGTCAAGGTGGGGCAGGCAGAACTTCGAAAGGCGGACATAACAAAACAGACGGAGAAGTTTTTCTTTAACTTATAAACACAAGTATCGTTTAAAACATAACATCGTGTACAGTTTGTCGAACAGCGAATCAATATATGCATACACATATGACAGAATAATAGTAATGCTAAACGTTGGGGTATTCCATATTTTGCAATTATATAAATTTATAATCATTTAATTATTTTAAAAACATTGCATTTGCATAAAAATAGACAACAGTTTAATAAAAGATAAAATACTATTTTGATGTGAAGACCAAGTTACAAATAAAAAAAATAATTCTTTTTTCTTATTGGGTCAAAAATGATAACGATATCAAAAGACAAACCAAAACCTGTTAGCCCTGTTTCTGTTGTTCTGTTCTGTTAGCACTGCTTCTGTGCTAGATTAAGCGCATTTTAATCTAGCGAAAAAGTTTCACATTTTTTATTATTTTTCATTTTTAAAATACATTTAAAATTTAATAAATATAATTGTTATTAATGTAGTGTAAAGTTCATCAAGACTGATAAACATACAATATTAAAAACTAAAAACAAATTTCTTCCCATGGTATTTACGAAAACTGGTTGGATGTGCCAATCCCAAAACTTTCTTCTATCTCATACATGCATTTTAATATTTAAAAAAAAAGTTACTCATTTTAATGCTTTAATAATTTTAATTCAATATCCTACCAACTTTGATTTTCATCTTAAATTTCTGCTTCAATCAATTAATCGGAGTAAAAACGAATTTCCGTCTCTGCACGAGCCGATGGACAATAGAATGATAGGCAATTTTTTTTTTCAAATTCAGGGAGGACCTACTTGCCTTACCAAAAAAAAAATCATATACAAAATGTTTAGTTCACTTCTAGAACTAACTTCATACACAATATTGAAAATGGCATAAAATTCGGTATTGTAACGCCCCGTTCCGGCGGATTTTTTTTAGATTCAGAGCGATCCAACTAGCCATAGCCATACACTTACACAAAAAATTTCTTTCAATTCGATGCATAACTTCATGTACTTCGGTGCAATATTGAAAATGGTACAAAAATCGCGATTGCAGCGCCCCCTTCCGACGGATTTTTTTTCAAATTCAGGGAGGACCAACTAGCCATAGTCATACAGTTACACAAAAAATTTGGTTCAATTCGATACATAACTTCATATACTTTTGGTCGGTACAATATTGAAAATGGCACATAAATCTCGATTGCAGCACCCCCTTCCGGCAGATTATTTTCAAATTCAGGGAGGACTAACTAGCCATAGTCATACACATACACAAAAAATTTGGTTCAATTCGATGCATAACTTCATATACTTTTGGTCGGTACAATATTTAAAATGGCGCAAAAATTGCGATTGCAGCGCCCCCTTCCGGCGGATATTTTTCAAATTCAGGGAGGACAAAATAGCCACACATACACAAAAAATTCGGGTCAATTCGATGCATAACTCCATATACTTTTGGTCGGTACAATAGTGAAAATGGCACAAACATCGCAATTGCAGCGCCCCCTTCCGGCGGAATATTTCAAAACTGAAGGAGGACCTGCTTGCCACAGCCAAAAACACTCACAAAAAATTTGGTTCAATTCTATGCATAACTTCATACACTTTTTGATGGTAGAATGGCGACATACAGACAGACACACGGACAGACAGACATTTTGTAAAAACAGGTTTTTTGAAATCTCTGACCCCTAAAACGTGTAAATCCGTCGAAAACCGGAAGTCGAAAAAAATTTCGATTACAATACTTTCTTCTATTGAAGATAGAAGAAAGTAGAAAGAAAAACGCTCAAAAATTATATATTGACAATTTTGAAAAGTGAAATATTTCCAAATTTGTCGCCATATGTAAATAGCCTTTTAACATTTTACTAGATTATATTAACTTAGTTGCCATTCAAAATTTAGCAAAAAAAAAAAAAAAAAAAAAAAAAAAAAAAAAAAAAACTATGATAATAATCTATATATATATATATATATATTACGCTATCGTATGAGACACAAAAATCGTGATTATTCGTTAATTGCTTAATGGCAACGTCCAAATTAAACCCATCTTATTGGTTACTGTGCAAAAGTCCTTTGTTAAGACTTAGGCTGTAGTAAATTAGATTTGTATATGTTTTGTTCCTTCGCTGCAATTATGAAGCTTCAAAATATCATTATTTTTATTTTTTCTGTTCTTTTTTACTTAAAAAAATAAATAAAAGTCATGAATTTTAAAGTTTTCAGTTTCAAATTAAAGTTATATATTGTAAATGAAATGAGTTTAATTAATATATTATTATATTATATAATATACGATATATTATTATATAATATAATACAATATATAAATAATTAATGAAATACGAAAAAATGCCACGGGTACAATATTTGTCGATTTATTATCTGCGCCAGGCTAGCATAAAAATACTGAGCTCTTGATTTATCAGCACAGATGTCATATATGCAGCACATTGCGCGTTATTTTTCTGACGCCAATTTGACGAAAATTTCATTTCAAATACCAGCTACATACATATTTTTAACTAATTTCTATTATTTTAAAAAGGAAATAATAATAAATAAAGTTTAGATAATAATAATAGAATAAAACAATTTGTATCATTTAAAAAAGAAAATAAAAGTAAACAAGCAGTTTATTAATAAATAAATAACAATAGCCGGGTTACCGTCTGAGGCGCATATAATTGCTACTTTGTTGCAGTCGCGCCAGTGCATATGATATCTGTATCTATTTCTCAGGGCGGAATCTTCTAATTTGGCAAAAAAATTGAGCAATTTAAAATAAATTATGTATAAAAGCAATATGATTTAATGCTTAATATACATTTAAGGGAGACCAAACTGGTCGCCAAGAGCGGCTAGTAAAAAAAGAAAGAAGGGGAAAAAAAGAAAAGGAAAAATCTATTTTTACCAAACTTAAATGTATTTGCTTCAAAAATATAAATGAAGCTTCTTAAAACTGGCACTTTCACAAAATTGTGTTCCATGAAAACATACTAATCATAAATTATTCTAATGTTGTTAGATTTAAAAATTTGTAATTTAAAAAGCAAACAAATTCCTCAGAAAGAAAAAAAAATAGAAGAAGAATTTAAAGAAGTTATTATTGAAAAAATGCTTGTTTCGAATTAATATAAATAGGTTTCATATCGTTACAAAGTGTTACTTTTTACAAACATAAAATAAATCCCCCCAAAATATAATAAATTTCGCAAAAATACTTTTTGTTTTTCTCAAAATGCTTCCCTTCCCCCCAAAACCTGCATCGATTCTTGACTACGCTATCACAACAAAAGCTCGTGAATCTTGGAAAGAAAATAAAAAATCAGCGTTAAAAACAACTCTCGTCTGAACAAGATCTAATAAACAGAAGCCACCAGACACAAGCAGCTGGCCAACGGCTTGGGGGAAACGCGTGGCTTCGACGTGAGTCTTTGCGTATGTTTGAACGCAATAGTACCGCGTCGCCCGTCTGACAAGAAGAGGAGATAGTAATGCTCTCAATAGCGGGCGTCGTTTTGTCTGTTTTTGGAAATCGTCCGTGTGGCATTACCCTAAATTTAATATCATTTTTGAAAAGATTAATTGCAAAAAATTTTTTTTTGAAAAGTCAAAATATTAGAATATTTATTCAATTGGTTCAAAATATTAGAATATTTCACATTAATTCTCCTTTAATTATTACCAATTCTTAACTGGTGGCATCATTGATTAAATTCAGACTATTTTATTTAAAATCAGTATTCTTTTTTGCAGTTTGTTTCTTTTTCGTCTTAAAATGGGCCGTGTGAGTGATATTCCTGAATCTACTAAACTTCGTATGGTTGATTTGTATCGGCACGGTAAAAATCAATGTTTTATAGCGAATTATTTACATTGTTCGCATCGAGCGTTAGTAAAATACTAACACAATATTCAAAAATTGGAAAATTTCAAAATAATCGCCGAAATGGTGGCCGAAAACGAAAAACATCTGCTAGAGATGACAGGAAACTGAAGCGTATAGTTAAGAAAAACCGTTTTAA
Organism: Maratus speculifer; assembly: GCA_964019185.1. Lineage (NCBI taxonomy): Eukaryota > Metazoa > Arthropoda > Arachnida > Araneae > Salticidae > Maratus > Maratus speculifer. The sequence continues at coordinate 94,031,105 of OZ025302.1, forward strand.
AAGTGTGCGATTCTTGCACCGAAAATGGAAAGAAGAAGGAGTTGAAGTTTTACATCGACAACATTAAGACGTCTCCATAAATTTAAATTTGAATTTCGTGTACCGAAAACAAAACCTCTCATGACTACAAGACAAAAGCGTATAAGATTGAATTGGTGTAAATTAAGACGTTTATGGAGCAATGAAGATTGGAAAAATATATTATTTAGTGATGAAAGTATGTTTTGTGTTTCATATGGTAATCAAGGTATTCGAGTTTGGAGAATGAAGCAAGAAGCATTTGATAAAGAATGCCTTAAACGTTCCGTAAAATTTGCTGCTAGTGTCATGGTTTGGGGTTGTATGAGTGCAGAAAGACCTGGAAAGTTATGCATCGTCTACGAACAGGTTAACTCTCTGATATATCAAGAAATTTTAGAGTATTACATGATTCCATCATCAGAAGATTTATTTGAAGATGATTTCATCTTTCAACAAGATTTAGCGTCCCCGCATACCTCGGTGTCAACTAAGAATTGGTTCCGCCAACGCAACATTAAGGTACTTCCTTGGCCACCAAATTCACCAGATCTTAATCCCATCGAAAACTTATGGTGTATAATGAAGAAAAAACTTCAAGAAAATCCTCCTTCAAGTAAAACTGAGTTAGTGGCACGTATAAAGTCTATTTGGGCTAATATTGATAGAAATGTTTGTAAACACCTTGTATATAGTATGCAAGATTGATGGTACGCTGTTATGAAAGCTAAAGGGGATGCTACAAAATATTAACTACCATTTACTTCATATTCATAAGGTAATATTGTTGCGTAAAATAAAATATTCTAATATTTTGAACCAATCTAAATTTTATTCTAATATTCTGGTGTGTTTAAAGAAGCTGTATACTTAATTTATTGTGCTGTATTTTATATTTTATAAATGTTAAAATCTTATCTAAACATTCCAGATTTAATTTATAAGAAATTTAATTGCATTTACTTAGTATAAAAAATAAATAAATGATAAATAATTTTTTCTTATTACTTTTTCTCAATTATTCTAATATTTTGAATATGAGCTGTAGATATCCTATTTTATTGAAATTAGCTTTAACCCGACATGAACTTAGTATCAGGTTAGGTTTGGATAAAATCAATTAACAGGACACGGTACCGGACTCCAGCTTGTAACATGTAGGCTACGGAATTAGTGTAATCGAACTGTAATCGTAAGCGACTAGTTCGGTAATCGTAATCCAACAAAAATATATTAATCGTAATCCAAACGTAATCGTAATCTACAAATAAAAAAATGGATAATCAATTATGTAATCGTAATCAGACTTGCATAAATAGAGACATAATCGTAATCTGTTTTTTGAAATTGGAAATAATCGTAATCTTAATCGATTACAGTCGTCTGTAATCGACTCGAAGTCTGATTACAAGGAGCTAAAAATATTTACGAAGTAGCGACGGAGACGTTTTTAAAAAATATATTACTTTGCTTCTCTCTGTTTGAAAATTCGAAAAGTGACACAAAATTGAAATGAATTGTCTTATTCTTTGAGAGGAATACTTAGGAAATTTTAGTTCCTATGATATATTTCGAAAAATATTCTCGCCCACGCACTAAGCTCGAAAATTTCAAAACTGTTGATTGATAATTTTGCGGAAGGTACTATAAAATAAAGTAAATTTACTAAGCTATAAATAAAAACTACTTACTTCTTTTCTAAATATTTTAAGTTTTATAATACTATGAGTATTTAAATAACAGTAGATGGTATTTTTAACATTTTCCAAAACAGTTTAAAAGTATTTATGAAATTTGTTTGTCCGACAGTCTGTCCACATTCTAACTCCCGTAAATATAGCCAGATTTTTTAGGGAAGTAATATGCGTTACTGTAAATCACCAAAGCGTGTTTGGTATTGTATATTAACGTGTAGCACTAATAGCACCTTTAGAGGGCTCTGAAAAAACATTATTGGGGAAATTGAGGAAAAATCGTCAAGTATATTTTAATAACATTGTGGTAGTTCAGTTGTATTAAAATGGATATGTTACAGTTAATTTGACAAATTCGGTAATTATTCATTATTACCTCGTCTTTTGGTAAATTTGATAAATGTTGCATATTAATCAAACTTACCGGTTATTATTAATGATTACCGATGATGTTCGGTCAATATGATTAATTAAGCTTAGTAACGAATATACACTTTATGTACTTATATGTACTATCATAACTGATTGAATCTAATAACAAAAATAATAGTAAAGGACAATAATACTCAATGAAAAGAAGTATTCTATTAATAAGACGAAAAAGACTATACAGTTTAACATAATTATTTCTATAATTACTGAATGAATTAGATAAAATATTAAAACACTGAAATACTCAGAGAATAAATTATACAGCTTTGAAATGAATAGTTTTAGAAACGAATATTTAGAATGAACTTATATAAAAAATAAAAATCTTTTGCTAAACGATTTGAAATTTATTATATTTATCAACTTTAATTTGTAATTATTAATAATACCTGGTTAATTTAATAAATTCTCATACATTTATCATATTATTCGGTTACTATTCATAATAACTGATTTATCAAATTGACTGTAAGAGAAATAAATCACTTAATTTCACAAATTTATTACCTTATACGACGATCACATAATTTATCGTTGATTCACAGGGACTCACTTTGAGATTTGGTTACAGCATTGTCTTTGAACAATAACTGCTGAACTTGCATTTTTAATTACGGAATGCGCTTAGTTTTTAAATACATTTTTTGCATATTACTCGTTGTGTATAAATTCTAGACCTCGTTTACAGGGATGCACAAAAGAATTCGGGTGCTATTCTCCTAGTTAGCGGAAATTTCTGAAAGGTAATGTTAAACTTTGGTACGTATTTCTTAACTTAACTAACTTTCGAATAGTAGTTTGTAGATAGAAATACATGTATCATAAACAGGACTTCTCAAAGAATTCAAATAATTTCCCGACTGTAAGTTGAAATAACTAAATTGGGTTTTCATATGAGTAAATGTTTTCAAATGGTTCAATTAGACATCCTTTCAACTTATTAAACGGTAAAACTTGTTACATTATTCTGAATGTGTTGAAAAGGGATTTAAAATCGTTGCATCGTGCATATTTTTTTTCTTGTTTTAGTATAATGCAATTCACAATCATTTATTTAAGTTTATTTAATTTAACAAAAAGAATCATAGTGTAAAATTTTATTTTATAAAAACTAACTGTATAGCTTAAGTGAAAAGTGTATTTCATTATTTTTACTATATATTTTATACTGAATTTTTCGAGTAGATCTATGCACAAGAACACAGTCTAAGTTACATAGTTATAATCTCTCTTATTACTTTTCCTTTTAAAAATAATTATAGATTTCTACTTATAGTTTACTAATATTTTTTTCATTAAAACTTTTAAATTTAATTGCTTAATAATTACTATTTATTCAGCTTCCCAAAGATCCCGTAGTAAAATTAAAAGATCTCAAAGTTTTAGACAAGATGTAAACAGGATTGGAAACATGGGTCGAACAGATTACATGCACTAAATGTACAAAGATGTAAAACAAATAATAATAATGAACCTTTTAATGCTAAACCAACAGCATTAACATTTACTTTAACGTTATTTTTAGTGTAGAAATTAATATACAAATGGGAAAATGTTTTATTTTGGATTAATAGCATCCTAAAAGCTCACTTCCGGTTTATGAAAACTGACTGATAAATCATAAGGAATAATCGGAAAATTTCAAAAATCAGCCGTAGTAAAATAAGACTTTTTTTTCCTAAATGGTTCTTTTAATCGCAAAATATCTCAGTTTTCAAGATTTTTAATAATAAATAATGCTTTTAGGAGTAGTGGATAAATCTGAAATAATTATTGTGTAGAGTGAGCATAAAGTCTTGTCCTGATTGTGTTACAAAATAATTCTGAATGTAGTAATATAATTTAGGAGAGAGTAGCCGAGTTTAGACCGCTTCACATATTTTTTGATGTAACTTAATCTTTGGAATATATGCAAAATATCATTGCACTAATTGCCTACTAACTAAATAAATCTTTAGAACAATTGATTTCTTTAAATGTTAAAATTTGATTTTATTTTGAAAAATTTGCCAAAAGTGGTCCAAATTTAGCAACTTGTTGCCTAATAAATTGGACACCCAGTTTTCAAATTGCATCAAGCTTTATTAGACTGTTTTAATGAGTAGAAAATGTAAATAATGTTACAAAAATTAAATTTTGCAATAAATGAAATTATAAAGCACTACAACAGCAATAAAGTTTAATGAAATAAAAATGTCTGAAAGTAAGAGCAATATATTTTTTAATGTAATCAAAATCTCAATCAAAGTTAATAAGTAATTAAGAACTAAAATTATAGAACTAATTCCCAGTATTTAGATATCATGTAAAAAGTGATGCAAAGATGACACGTGAATTGCTTTTATACTTTTTTCTTTTATTCCAGTACACAGAACATGGAACCATATATGTCAATATGAACACGGAACTTTTTCTGCTATTTTATTACTTTCTTCTGTCTTTACAAGAAGAAAGTATTGGATTCGGGAAAATTTTCGAATTCTGGTTTTCGACGGATTAAAATGTTTTAGGGGTCGGAAACTCAAAAAACATGTTTCTACAAAATATCTGCTTGTGAGTGTGTGAGTTTGTGAATCTGGGACTCTGACTGTCTGTCTGTCTGTGTGCAGATTTCAAAAGGTGGGCACTGTACATACATCATAACTTTAAGCTTTACAATAAATAAATTTAATAATCATTGAATTTAATTTTTTTCACTGAGTTTTTAATTCTGTTCAGAGACAAAAATTGATAGAATTTATTGTAAAAGTTTTGTATAAATATCTTAAAATATTATTATTTTTGGCTAAACTGGCCAATTTTGGACATTCAAAACATTAACTGTTCCAATGTACCAAGAAAAAAAGTTTTAAATTGTTTCTGGATTCTAATGATAAACAACGAATGCATAAAGGAAATGGATGATTGTTTGATAATTTTGTTAACAGATGGCAGGATTGATTTATTGCTTTTTGAATTTAAAAGATCTTTTCTAGAATAAAATTTCTGTATTTTCTTATGTCCAAAAGTAACTATCGAAGCAAAGCTGTTATTTCCACGCAAAATACATTAAGTAAGTATTTAAAATCTTTTATCTATCTTTAAAATCATTTTTATTTAATTTAAAAGTATCTATATGTGTTTTTGTAACATTTTTTTGCGATAAATGCACCTTTCTCAAATAAGAAACTAGAATGCCCGAATTGTGTAACGAACGAAACGCCGATTTTTTCCCGTAAATTTATATGTAAAGATAATCTGATGTCCTGAAACGTGTAATAAGTTATTTATTATAATGTTTTATCATAAATAATTATGAGTTTTGTGTAAATAAATCGTATTTTGTACCTGTAATAACATAATTTTACTTAGAAGCACGCTCAACATTCGACACAAAATGGCGGTCGCTCGATCGTTACGAAATTTCGGACATGATTATTTAAAAGTATTACTATAATGTATGTATAGCATGAGTAAAATTTAAATATAAACATCTGTAAAATTTATACTTCTGTAAACAAAACCCTCTAAACCTTTATAATGTTTTCATTTTCTTCCCGTTTTACTATGTTAAAAATTATTCCACTACGATAAACAATAGAAAATATCTATCCTTTCTCTCGTCACAAAATCTGGTAATTTTGAATATGTTATAAAAACCATATGAGTATCTCAATTTTACATTTTTAAAGAAATGTAAATAATAAAAACGTAAAATAAGTTTTTTGGAGTAAACCTGCAAGAGATTAATTTAAATTATAATTCTTTACCAATAAATAACCACTTCAATTTCTGAAAACTATTTATTTAGTATCTTGCAGATATGATGTATATATTTACAAAAACTTCGGATAAAATAACAATGAAAAACTCTAGAAAATTATCATACTATTTTTGTCACGTTTTCATAAAGAAAAGAATACAAAATTGAAATAAATTGTATTCTTCCCTAAGTAGAACATTTTCGAATTGTATTACTATTGATACGTTCTCTAACATATTTTCACCCACGCATTTAAACGTGAAGTAGATCCAAAACTTTGAAAATACGGATTAATGTGATTAGAGTAGGAACTCATAAGGAAAGAGAATTTATGAAATTTTTTAAAATAAGCACTTATTGTAAAGTTATTTTCTTTTTCAACATAAGTTCTATAGTATTTAGAAAGAGGAATACATTTCAAATTTTTATTCGAGAAATGTTAAATGAATATTTCATAAATTATGATATGAAATGTCTGAATGAATGAATAATTTATGATATGTCTTTTAAATCTAACAAAAAAATAATAATATTTCAGATAAGTGATATAATTACCCTGTATTTTGACGTTGAATGCGCATGGGAAATTTCAATTTCGTTGTACGGTTTTTAGATGTATTCTTCGTATATCTCGCATTTAATTATTTCCAAAGAAATATTTTTCTACGCATGACAAATAATAATAAAAATAACATTAATACTAATATTAATAATAATAATAGTTGTGATTAATAAAAGTAATAATAAAATAATAATAATAATAACAATAATAATAATGAGTATTATGTCTACGATAAATTAGTATGCCTGAACATCTGTCAAGTAAATGCATAAAACAAGAATTTTTTGGCACACCAGATAGACGCGAGCTAGACAAAATAAGAAGTATTTTCACGTTTTCATAGAGAAAGGAAATCAAAATTGAAATAAATTGTATTCTTTTCTGAGTTGAACATTTTCAAATTTTATTACTATTGATACGTTCTCAACCATATTCACATCCACGCATTTAAACGTGAAGTAGTTCCATAACTTTGAAAATACGGATTAATGTGATTAGAGAGGGAACTCATACGAAAAGAGAATCCATAGAAAAATTTTAAATGTGCAATTATTTTAGAATTATTTTATTTTTCAGCATAAGCTCTATAGTGATTAGAATTAAGGAAATTTTTTTTAATTTTTGTTCGTGAATTTTACAAAGAATGCTTCATAAATTATGATATCAAAAATATGCTATGTTCTTTAAATCTAAGAAAACATTTTAACCTTTAAGCGGCATAATTTTGTTTTTTCATCACATAATATTTCAATTCAAAAGCTAATTTAATACAAGATTGACACTAATGTTAATTTTTCGAATTGTATCAAATAAAAAGGTTGAACATGACTGACATGAATGAAAAAATGATTAAACATGAATGAAAAAATCAGCAGGACGCTTAAAGAGTTAATATTTTAGATAAGTGATACAATCACCATGCATTTCGTCCCTGGATACGCATGGGAAATATCAATTTCGTTTTTGGGCGTCTAAGCGTAAGTTTTTTCTCCGTATAACTTGCATTTCATTCTTTTTAAAGTTATACATGACAAATATTATTATTATTATTATTATTATTAATGAGTATTATGTCTACAATAAATTGGCATAGCTGAACATCTGACAAGTAATTTCGTTAAACAAGAATTTTCGGCAAACCTGATAGAAATGCATAGATACACAAAATGAGAAGAATTTTCAAATCATTATGATTTTGAAACAAATAAAATTTAATTAAAAACAAACTATGAAAATCTTTTGAAATCAATCATGCTATTTTTTGTTACATTTTCAAAAAGAAAACGATACAAAATTGAAATAAATTGTATTCTTCTCCAAGATGAAAATTTTGAACTTTATTACTATACATACATTCTCAAACATACTCACCCACGCATTTAAACGTGAAGTTCTTCCAAAACCTTGAAAATAAGGATTAATGTGATTAAAGAAGGAACCCATAAGAAAAGATAATTTATAGAAATTTCTAAAATGTGCACTTATTTTATTTTTCAACATGAGTTCTATAGTATTCTGAAAGAGGAATACATTTCAAATTTTTATTCGAGAATTGTACAATGATTACTTCATAATTTAGAATATTATAATTAGGTTGTGTTCTTTAAATCTAACAAAAAAAAATTAATATTTTAGATGAGTGATATAATTAGCGTGTATTTCGGAGTATAATACGTATGGGAAATTTCAATTTCGTTTTAAAGTTTTTGGGTATATTCTCCTTATAAATCACATTTAATTCTTTTCAAACAAATATATAAACGTGAAGTTCTTCCAAAATTTTCAATATAAGGAACAATGCGGTTAGAAAAGGAACTCAATAAAAGAGAATTTATAGAAAATTTTGAAATGCGCACTTAATTTAGAGTTAATTTATTTTCTCTTTCTTCTTCTGTAATATTTAGAAAGAGGCATAATTTTAAGTTTTTTGATCGAGAATTTTACAATGAATATTTCATAAATATGGTATAAAACTATGTTGTGTTCTTTATATATAACAAAAAAATTTAATAATTTATAAGAGTGATATAATTATCATGTATTTCAGCATATCACACATATGGAAAAGTATAATTTCAATTTACGGTTTTAAGTATATTCTCCGTATAACTCGCATTTTATTCTTTGCAAATATTTTTTTTAATGTATAACAAATAATAACAACAGTAATAATAATAACAACAATAATAATATTGAGTATTACGTCTACGATAAATTAGTATGCCTGAACATCTGTCAAGTAATTGCGTTAAACAAGAATTTTTGGCAAGCCTGATAGACGCGTTTAGATAGACAAAATAAAAATAATTTTCAAATCATTATGGTTTCTAAAGAAATAAAAATAAAATATGGAAAAATCTTGAAAACAATCGTGCATTTTTTATCATTTTTTCATAAAAAAGAAATCAAAATTGAAATACATTTTATTCTTCCCTAAGTTGAACATTTTCGAATTTTATTGCTTTTGATATTTTCACAAACATCTTCACACCCACGCATTGAAACGCAAAGTAGTTCCAAAACTTTGAAAATACGGATTAATGTGATTAGAGAAGGAACTCATAAGACAAGAGTGTTTATAGAAAATTTTAAAATGTGCACTTATTTTAGAATTATTTTATTTTTCCGCTTGAGTTTTATAGTAATTAGAAAGAGGAAAAATTTTTAAATTTTTATTCGTGAATTTTATAATGAATCCTTCATAAATTACGATATCAAAATAATGCTATGTTCTTTAAATCTTACAAAAAAATTAATATTTTAGATAAGGGATATAATTACCGCGTATTTTGACGTTGAATACGCATGGGAAATTCCAATTTCGTTTTACGGTTTTTAGGTATATTCTCCGTATAACTCTCATTTCATTCTTTCCAAAGAAATATATAAACATGAAGTACTTCCAAAATTTTCAAAATTCGGATTAATGTGATTAGAGAAGAAACTCATAAAAAAGAGAATTTTCTAGAAAATTTAAAATGTGTATTTAGTTTAGAGGTTTTTTTTAGTATATCTTCTATAGTATTTAGAAAGAGGACTTAAATTTTAAAACGCGCACTTATTTTAGAATTATATTATTTTTCCGCTTGAGTTTTATAGTAATTAGAAAGAGGAAAAATTTAAAATTTTTATTCGTGATTTTTATAATGAATCCTTCATAAATTATGATATCAAAATAATGAAATGCTCTTTAAATCTTGCAAAAAATTAATATTTTAGATAAGAGATATAATTACCGCGTATTTTGACGATGAATACAATCATAATACAATAAAAATTTAAAAATTTTTATTCTTGAATTTTACAACAAATATTTCTAAAATTAAGATATAAAAAATATGTTGTGTTCTTTACACCTAAAAAAAAAAAAAATATATATTTTAGACGAGTGATATAATTACCACGTATTTCTGCATATGATACGCATGGGAAATTTCATTTTCATTTTACGGTTTTTAGGTATATTCTCCGTAAAACACGCATTTCATTCTTTCAAAAGAAATGCCTGAACATCTGTCAAGTAAATGCTTTAAACATGAATTTTTGACAATCATAATAGACGCGGATACATAGACAAAATGAGAAGACAAATGAATTTTAAAATCATCATGGTTTCGAAAGAAATGTAAATAAAAATAAGCAATGAAAAACTCTTGAAAGATATTATGATATTTTGGTCACTTGTTCATAAAGAAAATAATACAAAATTGAAATATATTGTTTTCTTCCCTAAGTAGAACATTTTCGAATTTTATTACTTTGGATACATTCTCAAACATATTCACACCCACGCATTTAAACGTGAAGTAGATCCAAAACTTTGAAAATACGGATTAATGTGATTAGAGAAGGAACTCATAAGAAAAGAAAATTTATGGAAAATTTTAAGATGCGCACTTATTTTAAAGTTATTTTATTTTTCAGCATGAGTTCTATAGTATTTAGAAAGAGAAATAATCTTAAACTTTTTTTCGTGATTTTTACAATGAAATCTTCATAAATTGTGATATTAAAATTATGTTGTTTTCTTTATATCTAATAAAGAAGTTTAATATTTTATATGCGTGATATAATTCCTGTGAATTTCGGCGTTCAGCACGCATGGAAAATTTCAATTTCGTTTTGCAATTTATAGGCATATTCTCCGTATACCTCCCATATCACTCTTTCCAAAGAAATATTCTTCTACACATGACAAAGGATAATAATAATAATAATGATGATAATAATAACAATAATAATAATAATGAATATTATGTCTACTATAAATTAGTATGCATGAACATCTGCCAAGTAATTACATTACACGAGAATTTTTGACAAACCTAAAAGAAGCACATAAACAGACAAAAAGAAAATAATTTTCGATTCCCCATTACGGTTTTGAAAGGAAAAAATATAAATAAAATTTGTATCGAAGTCAAAATGAGGAAAGGCAACTGTTATCTTTTTGTTGGTGAAAATGAGGTTGATTTTATGTACACATAGAAAAATTATCTTTAAAGCGTAAGAGTAAAGAAGAAATTATGTATAGAATTTGCTTAAAGAAGGGGGTAGTTATAATTAAAAAAAAATTAATCATTGAATTACAGAAAAAATATGTAATAAAATAAAATAATTAATTTAAAAAAATCTGTAATTTCACATGACAAATTAATTTTTTCTAATGTTTTAATCTTTCCTTCTTATAAACATCATATAAGGCACGCTGGCTATTTTCGGAAAATTTTCTCGTATCAAAAATGCGTGTTAAACACAGGAATGCGTGCTATCAGAATGTTAAATTACATAAATATATCAGCACTTAGAGAGGGTAAAATATGTTATTTGCAATTATTTTGTTTAAGCAATAAAAAAGGTTTTCTTTTATTAACATATAAATGATTAATTTCTTGCATAATAGAATTGTACGTTTTTTGTAGTTATAATGTCTACAAAGAAAAAGAAAGATCATTTGCAGTTACCTTGCATATATTTTGCTAAAAACCTATTTCTTTACTGATACATAAATAAATAATAATCTCCATTTCAATCTTATATAATATTATTTAGTTCTAATGTACATATAACAATGAACCAAATGATCTAACCATGATACAATTTCTTTTTAATGAAAGTTTTCAGGAAAAAAAATGCGAAAGATCATCCATGTCTCTATTTGACATTTTCTAAACTTTATTACCTTCGATAGGCCCTGAGAAATATATACGCCAACGCATTTAAACGAGATAACTGTTTGATGATTTTGTGACCAATAGTTAATAAAATTAGATGAAAGAACAGGCAGAAACGATTTTATTGATTAAAAGAAAAAAGTGTATTTTTTTTAGAATATATAATTATACACATATATATAGAAATATATTATAGATTGCATACATACAAATTGATTATAATTAAAGTCACACTTTCAAATGCTGTAAAATAGGAACCACTGGATTTCAAATGACTTCAAATAAGAATGACTTCAAATTTGCTCTAAATATACTGGAAAACGGGGTGAAACTGTATGGCATGAGAAAGAATTAAGATACAGGAATAGTTTGCACTGTAAGAGGCCTAACAGAGGCAACAAGTGACATTTTTAATCGAAATGTGGCGGCTTTGGCATGAATTGAACAGTAAACCAGCAGTACTGTTCAATGTGCAGGAGTGTTTCGGTTGTTTGACGTAAAAAATTCCTTGAAATAAGACAACAATTTTTGTAATGTTTGTGGGAAGTTCATCAACCACGGATAGGTCGTACACATTAAATGGAAAATATTGGTTTTTTAATTATCATGAACATAAAACCGAATAAAAAGCACATAAGATTTGGTTTTAAAATGTCCTTGGACAACAGATTGCATAAAAAACACTTAACATTCAGTTTTTCATCATAGCTAGACATACCGTAGGTGGGTTCCACACTGTAAAAATAAAAAATAAAAAAAATGACGAGATTTTCGTCTTTGTAGGCTCAGTTTATTTGCAACAGTGTTTTGAAGCGCATGAAGCGCATGTGCGGTGATAAAAAATGCAGCAATCTCATTGGATGATAGATTTTTACAGTAATAATTTTAATAATTCCGTATTTTAAATTTGTAATCTTAATGTGGGTGCAGATATATTGAGAGATTCCATTTTCCTAAGGTAACGGAAAATTTCTGATCAAATTTCACGGAAAACAGCCTGTCTATAATTGAACATTTTTAACAGCGCCATATGCTGTCCGCCATTGTTCGCCACAAGCTGAAACTCATAAACAGCATGTTAAAAACAGACCGGAGTGTCCCAGAAGTGACGTTTTGAATATTTTGCATAATCGTGCCTTTTTTTCAGGTAAATTTTGCGATCGGGTCACTGTACATGACATTTTAAAAATAATCCCACAGCTAGAAGGCAAAAGGTTTGAGGTCTGGTGGACTTAGAGAACAGGCCTGTGAGCAACGACGGCTGGTATGTCGAACATTTCCGAAATGCCGTTTGAGTAGTTGCATGATTGACTTTGCTATATACGGAGGAGTGCCATATTGCATGAAATTGATTACATCCAGACATGCATGCTGTTGAAATATTGGAATGACCTGGTTGCGTAAAAGACTCTCATTGCGTTTACCACTCACGGTACAGTTAACGGGATTCGCATTTTCTTAAAAAAATGGCCTACCGTACACCATGCTCTCAACTAGCATCAAGTGATTTACTTATCAAGTCGTACATTGAAACAATGCTTTATGCTTTTCAACTTCAATAATGGTTTCAAATTGAATTTCAATTATGGTTTGTGGCATTATTTTAAATTCTTGTTTCCTTTCCATTAAAAAAAAAGAAGCCATTATTTTTAGATGTTTCACATTTAAATGAAAGTATCGTATTTTTAAATAAGTAAGCGAAAGGATTATATTTTTTTATGAAATAAGAAAAAATGTGATGGAAATAAATTTTGATGATTTATCACTTGCGATCTGATAGCATAAAAATAAAGAACTCATTAAAATAGCAAATAAAGCCTTTGTGCAAAAATGTTTAAAGATAGAAAACCAACGATTATAAATGCACAAATTAAAGTATGAAGAGGGGAGCAAACAGCTGTTTCGAATCTACTAACGATATTCTTCTTCAGTGCAAAAACTCAGCGAATTCTTTCACTGTTAAGAATTCTTTTGAATTTGTTAAGAAGCTTCACAGTTTTAAGGCACACGGCCACATGATGGTTTCTTTTGATGTTTTATCTTTATTTACTAATGTTCCTGTCGAAGGGGAAACTGAAGAAAAGGCCTGAAGAAAAGGCTCTGTGAATTTCATTTCATTTTTCTTTTTTCGAAATAGAGGCGCTCATTCATCTCACTCGTGCTTGCTTATCTCAAAACACTTTTGTATTTAAAGGGAATTTCTTTCGTATGACTGACGTTTGGCTATGGGTTATCCTCTTAGTCCGATTTTATGCGATTTGTACATGCACTATTTTGAAATAAAATTGTTTGAATTCTTAAAATTTCAGTTCTGTGTTCGTTGCGTAGATGATATCTATGCTTTAGTTGATGTGAATTCAGATATTAATCATATTCTTTCTGTCATGAATTCTATTGATTGTTGCATTCAATTTACTTTTGAAGTTGAATCGAACAATTGCCTTTCTTTTCTCGATGTCCTTGTTATTCGCAATGAAGATAATTTTCAGTCTACTGTCTTTCGCAAGCCTGTTGCAGTCAGTCTTCCACCTCACAGATATTCTTCTAATCCTCTTAACCAGAAAGTTGGGGCCTTTAAAACTTTTGTTTTCCAGGCTTCCAATATTTGTTCAACTCCTCAGTTACTGAGGGATGAACTTAATTATCTAAAAGCTATTGCTGTTGATCGTGGTTATTCCCCTAATATTCAATTCATATAAAATTGACAAAATCCACCCATTCTGAAAGAAAAAACTTTAATTCGAACTCCAATACTTTGGTTGTTTTGCCCTTTTTCCTCAAAATCAGTCAGCAAGTTGCTAAAATTTTAAAAAGGTTCGATTTCAATGTTATCTTTTCTCCTGTTAATAAAATTCTTTTTTCAAATCTTAAGCACCCCATTGATCGCTTGGATAACTGGGGTATTTACCAAATTTTTTGCCAATGTGGTGTTTCTTATATCGGCCAGACTAAACGTGCTCTAAGATTTCGTTTAACTGAACATAAAAGGTATGTCAAAAATCAAGAACTTAAAAGCTCTTCTGTTGCTCAGCATTGTTGGTCTTCACAACATAAATTTAACTTTTCTTCAGCCACCATCATCCATAAGTGTCCTTCCGTTCTTGATCTTGATTTTTAGGAAGCTTACCACATCATTAAAAATTGTCAATCCTTAGTTAATGACTTTTCAAGTACTCCTTATTTTCCTAGCATTTGGAAATCTTTAATTTAATTCTCTACTTTTTTTTCCTCCCTCGCTTTTTAGTTTTTGTTTTGTTTGTTCTCCGGTAGATGTCGCTACTTGTCCACCCAGCAGTTCCAGCTGCATTCTTCTCATTGGTTGCTTTCCTTTAGGCGGGATCGTTCCCATAGCGGGTATTTAAGCCCGCGTCTCTCTGTCTCTTTGCTCAGTTTTGCTTTGTCTAGCTCGCTGAGTTTTTGCACTGAAGAAGAATCTCGTTAGTAGATTCAAAACAGCTGTTTGCTCCCCTTTTCATACATTTTTTGTGCATTTATAATCGTTGGTTTTCTGTCTTTAAAGTTGGTTTTCTATCTCTTATTTTTTCTCTATCAAAATCTTCCAGTTTAGCGAAGGATCGCGAAAGTAAATTGAATTATTAATAAAAGATACATAATTCATTGGTTAGCAAACATTAAAGAGAGACCAAACTGGTTGCCAACGGCGGCTAGTAAAAAATAAAAATAAATGGGGATAACATTTTTTATGTGGTCAGTGGAAAAAATGTTTAGCTGTTCTATCTTTAACATGTTTTTTAATACCTAGTGCTAAAAAAAATTTAATATTTTTCGCGGAATTTTTGTCTTACTGAGAATTACATCGGTCGGAAAATAAAAGAAAAAGTAACACATTTTTACATTTATCATGCGAATTGGTTTTAATGTTTTAATTCTTTACAAAAATAGAAACATTTCACTTTGTGTAGAATCGATATTACATATTTTTAGAAATAAAATATTTTCATGTGTATAAAATAAAGAAGTTCTTTGAATACGCATTTCAAGTATTTGATTATTTCACGTTTGAATACCAAAACAAAATTTGAATAAATAATCTTTCTTTGATTTGGACGTTTTGAAATTTTTTTTTTTTTTTTTACGTTTGATATGGTTTGAAAGGAACCCACACCAACTAAAGTATTTATTTTATGATTTCGGTAATATATCGCTTATAAATTTCCAAGAAGGAATAAGAGTAAAACTAACGTTTATTGAGCAATGAATAGATATATTTTTAGTTTCCTACATAAAATTTATTTTTAAATTTTGTGTCAGATTATGAAAGAAAAAATATTTAACTATTTATTTACGCGTTTATTTTTACTTATTACCAAAATTGTGCTATATCAATTGATTTGTTTGATATTCCTCCCTTCTAATGCCCATTTTGCGACATTTGTGTAAAAGAAATTACCTAACAGCTGAAATTTATAAATTAAAAACATTAAAAATGACTTGATTGCTGCTGTGGATAAACTTTTTCTATACTCTTTATCAAAATATAACTATTCATGATATAATATGCAGTGCAAACAAATGAAATAGGTACCTTCAACATTCGTTTACAGAAAGTGTAGTTGAAAATATCCCGTATTTTACTTATTAAGGGATTTAAAAATGACTTATTATGTTTCTTAAGTTAAAAGTTTAGAATTCACCACTATTTTTTTTATTAAAAAATATTCCGATATTTTGAATTTCTTTAAATGTTGTTTTTTATCTGGATCTAAAAGTTTTATTATTTTTTAATTGTAGGTCATTTTGAAAACAAAATTTATCTGTGCTCATTAAAAAAAAATCTTGGTTTATTTTAGCTATTCCAATTTGAAAAATCATGCGCGCAATGCATGAAAGAATAATTCTGTCGAAGAAAATGTACTATCTTTAAGGATAAATTAAAAAACTTTTTATATGTGTATACTTTTTTTAACAACTTTAATTGGTAAAATAATTTTTTTTAATTTATGTTTTCAATTCTATAATTAAAAGTCAATTAGATATAAAGTGACTGCAATTCTTATAAAGGTAACATTTTCCCGTATTTTATTAGATCAAAGGTTACCTGACCCCTTAAATGTAAAGTTGCAATTGTACATTTCATTTGTTGGCACCCTATATGCATATTTTGTATGTAAAACGATGTCTTCCTACATTTATTTGAATAAGAACATTTCATTTAGCTATAATTACTTAAAATAAAACTAACAAAATAAAAATAAAATAAAGTAAAAATTGAATTTGCTTCATGTCTCAGCTGATTATTTCCAAAACTTTATTATCTCCAATAAATTCTGGAAAATATCCACGCCAACGCACTTCGATATCACTTGGGCAATTTTAGAAACTACCGGTTGATAAAATTGGAGGAATCAGTAAGACGAAAGCTGATTTTTATGGGTAATAAAGAAAAATACCTTCGGCGTTTTATTGATGTATGTATACATATATATTTATATATATACTGCTATGCTAAATGTCCTTAAAGGGGGGATATTAAATTTAAGTTCTTTTATGCCTTTACAGAAATCATGAACATATGGAAGAACGAATTAATTTAAAAAAAAAAAAATATTTTAAGATAAGAAAATATGCGTAAAAAGCTTCTGATAATATGTACATAAATTCACTATTGAAATCATTTTAAAGGGCAAGCAAGAGCTGGGGGGGGAGGGGGCGTAACAATGACGGCAATTTGTGAATGGTAACAGCAGGCGATAAAATTTAAATATTATTATTTTTTTTCAATTATATTTCTAAACTCCACATATTTTCAATTTTTACACTAACGAATAGGAAAACCAAAGTGCTTTAAAATACAATTTGTTATAAAAAAGTAACAATCCTCTCCTTCTTATTGTTTTAAAAATACTTTTTTAAGTATTTTTTTTAAATTTATCTCTATGGTATTGACGATTACTAAACAAAAATTCAATTTGCATTTAATTTATCTATACTAATAAAAGAACAAAACGCTCTGTCTGTGTGTGTGTCTGCGATGGCTAGCAAAATCTACAGCACGTACAAAGCTCAAAATTTTTTTGAGAGTAGCCCAATATCTCTCCTGATGCACCTGAGCTTCAGAATTTCAAAATTCCAATTATTAACTGAGTAATTAATTAAAATCAAGAGGTCACTCTCATAAAAAATCATCTTTTTCCCAATTTTTTTCTCTTTCATTTGTTTACGGTTGGTTGGTTGTGTAAAAATTTTCGCAGAAGTAATAAGAAAGCTGAGACAGAAATTAAGAAACCCATGGAGGAATAAGATAAGTGGAGGTGAAGTAAGCTCAAAAAAGGTTTGCGATATGAAACCATTTATCGCTCAAATTTAATGTGGCAAACAAAAGGACGTGGAAGAGATTTTGTATTATAAGACGAATTGAAAGAAATGAATTACAGTTGAAGCATATTTCAAGAGGAAATAGCAAATTTTTAAAATGGTCTTCGTTCTATTATTATTTATTAGAATAAATATTCGCTTTTAAAATGAAGGAAATTGGAAATTAGCAATAATTAAATATCAAATTAAAATTAAATAAGATATTGAAAACATTTAATACGAATTAAAAATTGTATAACTAAAAGTTTCCTTCATTAATGTAATTTTCAATACTTTGTAACGTAGATGAAAAATGTTTATGACTTAATAATTGCATGTAAATAAATATTTAAAATATAATGATGAAAACATTCTTTTAAAATCATGTATGAAAACTTAAGTAATAAATATTAATCTAAAATATAAATTTCTGACTGCAGACGATTTTAATGTACTAACAAAATAATGTTATATTTTCAAGCAAAACGTTAACATAATTTTCTATATTGATATTTAAAACACATATGATAAAATAATTAATAAATTTTTACCGGTGAAGCGATAAATTAGTTCTTTTTTTAAAAACGAGAGAAAAAAAAAATACAGGTTTAAACCTGTTTCAATTGATAGCGAAATTTTAAAATGGAGGGCCAAAATCACAGTCCGGTGAAATCCAAACACCTCATTGGTCATTGAGCCGCGTCCTTTTCAGGGAACAATCTCTTAGCAGTTGGGTAAATGTTGTCATACTCCTTTTTCCGAGAAAAAATCGTAGCGGCAGTTTTGAAGTAAATCTTATCTCTTTTCATTTATAATCTAAATTTTTCACTCTCATTTTATAAAATGGCATCAAAATATCTTAATTGAGTTAATTTCGATGGTTTATCTTAAATAAGAACAGACGGTAACAATCGCTTAAAAAATACTTTCCCCCTCACCTTTTTCAAATGGAGAAACAAGTTCGTGATTTTCACCCTTACCACTCGACCAATGGGGTGGCTGGATTTCACTTGACTGTGATTTTGGCCCTTCATTTTAAAATTTCGCCAATTGATAGGCGTGTCAAAGCACGTGCTTTTGTTGGTACTTAATTGGACTTAATGTAGGGTTACATCTTAAGCATCATCTCCAGAGATAATACCTCCACTCTATTAATTTCTTTTTACTCTATGAAAGAAACCAATTTGAGATTTTGACATTTCAAAAGTGATTGTTTTTTTCCCAAAGACCTTTAAAATTCATAGACTGGCAAAATGTCAGTTTAACTTAGGATTTTTGAACATAGCTATTACGTCAGATCGTTGGTACTTCGTACATTAGAATGTATTTGTGGTTGGCTATGTTGCAGTTAATATATGTATATGTATATATGAGGCTTTTTTAGCAGTTTTTTTAAATCATTGATTAAATTTGAATGCATTTATTTAAGTTAAAATTTTATTAAGACTTTAATTTGTTTTTAAAACAAAAATGAAATGGCTCTTTGACGTACAATTTTTCGAATAGGCAGACGATTCATACACAGTAATAAATTATCAAATAGCAAAATAAATTATATATAAAAAATAGTCACTAAAAGAATAGTAGCAAAACATAATGTTTAGGCGTATTAACACATAACCTGATCCCAACCAGAAAAAAACAGACTATACTCCGATCCAAGCAAGACAAAAATTTCATGAGCATAAACGCGACCCGAACCTAAAAATTCCATTTGAGAAAAAACTATGGATTTGATATTTGACCCGAATCAAATCTGAATCCCACAAAAATATTCAAATGAAACATACCCCAATTCGATCAAAGAAAAATAATGTTCGTGTATATGCAACCCGACCCGAACCTAAAATTTTTCTCTGAAAAAACCCAAAAAATGACCAGAACGAAACCTGAAATCGATAAAAATATTCCAAAGAACTATAACCTGATAAGAGCAAGACAAAAAAACTTCCATGAACATAAACCTGACTCGAACCTAAAAAATTCCATTTGAAAAAAAAGCCTGAAGTTTTATGCAAACTACATCTGAATCCGATCAAAATATTCGAAAGAACCATAACCGGATTCGAATAAGAGAAAATAATTTTCGTGGACATGAAACCGATCCGAACCTAAAATTCCATTTGAAAAAAATACCTGAAATTTGAATCGACAAAAATATTCCACAGAACCATACCCGGACCTGAACAAGACAAAAAAATTTCCATGAACATGAACCCAATCCGAACCTAAAAAATGAACTAAATCTGAATCTGACAAAAATATTCCAGAGAAGCATATCCTTATTCGAACAATGCAGAATAATTTCCGTTGATGCGCAACCCAACCTGAACCTAAAAATTCCATTAAAAAGCCGAAATCTGAATTGAACGACATCTGAACCCGAAAAAAATATTCCAAAGAACCAAAACCCGATCCGAGCAAGACAAAATAATTTCCCTGGACATGAATCCAACCAGAACCTTAAAAATCAATTTAAAAAAAAATACCTGAAATCTGAATCGAACCAAATGTGAATCCGACGAAAATAGTCCAAATAACTATAACCAGATACGAACAAGACAATATAATTTCCATGGACATAATCCCCATTCCAAACCAAAAAATTTGTAAAAAAAAGAAAAAAAAATCCCGAAATTTGAACCAGACTTAATCTGAACCTAACAAAAATATTTCAGTGAAGTATAACCTCATTGGAACTAGGTAAAATAATTTCCATATAAGTACAACCCGACCCGAACTTAAAAATCCCATTTGAAGGGAAAAAAAAAAACCCCACGAAATCTGAATTGAACCGAATCTAAACTGAACACAAATATTCCACACAATCATAACCGTATCCGAAGAAGACAAAATAATTTCCATGAACATGAATCCAATCCGAACCTAAAATTCGGATGTTCTACAAAACATAATGCGCTCCGTAGCGGTGGAAAGTGAAACTAAGTACTTAGCGCGAGATGGTTAAAATATTTTGTTTATAGTTAATGTTAAATTAGAACTAGGTTACGGTTAGATAACAGTTAGGTTGCAATTACGTTCCGGTGACCCTTTTGTTATTTTATTTTCCGGTTAGGTTACAGTTAGGTCATGGTTAAGTTACAGTTAGGTTAAGGTTAATTTGCGGTTAGGTTGTGGTTAGATTATGGGTAGGTTATGATTAGGTGACGGCCAAGTTACATTTATGGTATATTTAACTTGCAGTTAGGTTACTGTTAAGATACAGCTAAGTTACAGACAAGTTATGATTCCGATACAATTAGGTTACGGTTAGGATTTTGTTCATAGAATGAACATTACGCATGTTTGATAAAAAATATACACCTATTTTTGTAAAATGGCTCTGAATTTATAATATTATATACTAACCTTTTAGCGAATCATCGAGAATCGATTTCATTCACGGTATAGTCAGATTTAAGAGTGATATATAATTAGTTTGAAATTCAAAATATTTCACTTGGGATATCTATGTGAAAAAAGTATTTAGTTAAGTCACTTAACAGTAATTTTAAGGATAAATATCAACACGAAATCGTTGGACACATATTCCCTCCTGCGTTTCCCATTGCAGTCATTTTAGGTATTTTTGCAGCTAAATATTAGTTTTTTAAAAAACCAATTTTTGACACAGTAAGGGGGCACGTATTTAATATAATGTACACTGTAAAAAATTTGACCCTTTTGCTGTATCATCACTCCCCCGCTTTTATAGAATATATCTCTTTTGACCTATGACAATGCTCCAAAATAGGCTGAAGTAATCATTTTTTTCAACACATATTTTGAGTTGAAGATAAAATCATAAAAATTTTAAGTTCGTTTAACATTATTACAACGGACCCGGGCAACGCCGGGCGGGTCAGCTAGTTATATAAAAAGCTTATCAGGTATTCCTATTGAATATATAATTACCCATATTCCTTCAATAAATTAAAACATTTATCATTAAATAAATTCCGAATAAAATAATAAAACGTAAACAAAACTCGAATATGAAACGTGTAATGAAATTTTAAGCTCTGCTCAATGCTGAATGATGTTATCAGGTCGGACAAATGATTTTTCCGAAAGGGGTAAAACTACTTTGTGTGTTTTATTCTTTACGATCTCTTAAAAATGTATACAGCAGACTCCCTCAATTCCACACATCAGAATGGATTTTAATACGTAATTTGTAATAGTGTAACTGAACTCGTGGTTTTTAAAAAAGAAAATATACATTTATTTCTAACAAAAAATATATCCTGATATTACTGGTAATCACAATATTTTTACCAAATATATTCATGTATTATTCACATATTTTAGGTGCGTTCGTATTTGTGTAAATTCCTAGCATCTATAGTCGTCTTTCAGTCCGTCCATCCGTCCGTCTGTCCGTCTATCCGACTGCCTGTCCGCGTATAACATAGCAAAAACTACCCAACCGAATCATTTGAAATCTAAAATTTATAATTGATACATAATTTTATCGGGTCATTTCAAATATTATGAAAATCGAATGTACAGTTTAATTGCAGGGACAATCAAAAGTATTTCGTTACATTCCGGCAAATGGGAAAAAAGCTAATTTATATACATTTCAATGATGTTACACACTTTAGAACATAACGAAATCGATATATATCTCTGAAGTATATATTAAAATGCACATTCTGTACGATCTGCGATGTAAAGAATATATGTTATTGATTTACAGGGACACGCAAAATTATTCCATTGAATAATGGTACAGAAGGAAACATTCTTTCAGGCAAGTTTTATTTATAATAAACTATTTCAGATTTTATGAAATGTATAGACGTTGCTGATGTTTATTACAAATTACTTCTTTTATAATAGAAAGCAGATAGTATTTACAGGGACACCCAAAAGATTTCGGATACTATATTCTGTATCCGAAGTACTGTACACTATTGCACTAAAATCTGAATATTTTAAAAACTTGGTTATAGTACGAATACACCTCATTTTACGTTTGACTAGCAATTTCCGAATTATTTAGTTATTAAAATTGGCTAAACTGGAAATATTATTTCCTTGCATTATGATTTTGATGTGAATTACTAGGGATATTATTGAATGATGATATCTAATTAAACGCTACAAAAAAGTATAACTTATTTCGAAATTTAATATCTGTAATAAACATCTAAGGTTTGAAAAATATCCAAATTCTGTTGTGCTGCCCTGTGTATAATCTACAGATTTCTATATATGCTACAAAATTTGCACAAATTTAGTTCAGTAACGAAACTCAAAACACTGTTGAAAAGTTCTCTTTTGAAGTTACCACAAATAAGCAGAATTGTTCCAAAATTATTTTCGTAATCTTTTGTATGATTTGTAGAATTTATGCACATTATAAATTTGAAAAAAATGTATTGTGTAACCTAATACTTTTGTAGGTCTCTGGAAAAAAAAAAAAAAAAAAAAAAAAAAAAAACGGACGTGAATAATTGACTCACACCACTTTTTGAAATCGGTTCATATTATAAGCTGAAAACAGAAGAATCTACTAATCGTTATCAGTACTGGCATCTTTCCTTGTGTAGACGCGGTGTTTTTGATTTTTAATGACTTTTAAGGAAAGAGGACTAATATCCTGCAAAACAGGAACATTTCCCTTAAGTAGGTTTGAGCTCCTTATCTCCTGACCTAATGTAGATTTCCGTGATTCTATTGTGAATAAACCGCTGAGCAATTCTGAATAAGTATATCTAGAATACTGAAGAAGAATGGTAAAACAAGCTTGTGTCTTCAGCCTTAGCGTGGACTGTATCAGCGTATGTGTGATTAGTGCAAAGTTGAAGATCAGTGTGACTGGTGGTTAGGGAAAAATATAATTAAAAAAATGTACACCAGTATAACAGATGTAAATTTTCCAAGTAGGTTAAAAAAGTCCGAACCAGGATTCGAACCTGTGATGTATTGTCTGAACTACACCAATATACTCAATATACTACACCCAATATACTACACTCAAACACCAATATATTCTTTTAGGAAAATTAATTTTGATTATTTGATCGTTTAAAAAGTCCAATTTGTTTTTCTCTGATCTCTCGCAACTCTGACGATGGAATACACAGTATAACAAAGTGTGTTCGTTGTTGAAAGTTATGTTAAAACAAATTCGTATAAGGAGTGTGGTTGGTTATTTGCTTGTAAATTTAATGATGGTATAGTGCCAGCAAAGAGTGACATGCAACGATTAGCCACAAAATGGCGTCAGACAGGAACTGGTTTGAACTAGTATAACAAGTGTTTCCTTTCCTTTGCTGTGAATGTTTATAACCCGGAACAATGTTCCCCGGGTTACTTTTATTTGCCTCACCCATATTCTAGAGTAAGCTTGTTATAGTACATTTCAATCATGCGTATCGATTTCAATATGTTTGAAATAATGTAATACAATTAGAATACGCAGTACATTATATTTCCCCTAATTCATAATGTAATGGAATAAAGTTGAGTGCCCTGTAAATTTTATGCACACCGTTTTCAATACTGAATATGCAACGTTAAACTTCAATTCCTGACAATTCATTTCAAACAATTAAACTTCAATTCCTGTTTTACGCCAGTTAGATATCGAAATAATATCTATACATATAAATACATGTTTACAGATTTAAATATAGTTAATAGTATTGAAAAGTATCTCCTAAACTAGAAATTGTAACACATTTAACAGATGTTATGCAAAAATAACATAATGTTTCGTTCGTTCTTGTTATTGTAGATTCACGATAGATTAAATTGTATATTTCTTAAAAATACGTCTGTAGAAAGATTTTGAAAAAAATAAATAAAACCGCTATTTTAACATAAATTTGGCATATTTTAACTCCCGTAAAATTTAGCTCGCTTTTAAAATTTCTTATTTTCTTAATATTATCATAGAAATATTACTGAAATTGAAATAAGTCGGATATTTAAAAATAAAAGCACTGAAATGCTTCCAAATATTTCTTGCTCTTATAATAAAAAGCAACGAAGAGAATAACTACTTTTTAATTTCTATATAAATATTAATTTCTGATTCTTCTATCACTCTTCTCATCACAGTAAGACAATAATGACAAAATTACACGCAAACCTTATTCAATACGGAGTTTATTGAAAGTTTTGTAATGCGTGGGAAGCAAATTTTAAGTATTTTCTTAGTTCTTAGTATTAGAAATGTTTTCGATAAAATCACATCTAAAAAGCAACTCACATATTAATTATCTCATCGTTGCCTTGGTAATTACTTAAAAAAAGAAGCAAGTACTTAATGCTTAAGCATATTACTTTTTAATGCAAGTACGAAAAGATATCTATATGAATTACAGGTTTCATGAACATGAACAAAAGGGAATTTTAACACGATGTCAGAATATTTTATTATTTATCGCACTTCTCTGAAAATAAATTTTTTTTAGACCATTGCTGGTAAAAAAGATGCAGGCAAGTAAGAAGATGCATTTAAATAAGTAATTAGTAAAAATTAGTAAATAAAAAACCTTGCTATAAAATATTTTATAAAATAGTTAATTTCCATTTCCTTTCCTATTTCTAAGAAAATAAAAGTCGGTTACAGTTTTTTCTTCTCGTTTTTGAAGACTTTGTGCGTTTTTTATTTGCCAAATACATTTTTAGTACTTTTCAATGTAGATTATTTTTTAAATTTTTCAATATTTTAATTCCAATGAAATTTACCTTATTAGGATGAGCGAAGCGAATCCTCTACTAGGCCACTCAAGTTACACTTTGTCGTACACTTTATAAAAAATCTATCCAGTATTTTGACTTGAAATTAAACATAAGAATAAATTATGATATGTAGATTTTCAGAATGTTATTTTTTTTTTTTACAGAATAACCTTTAAAAAATATTATTTTAATAATTAATTTATTCTACATGTTTTTCTATTATGGATGCATTTTTGCAAATAAAAAATTGAACGCGTATCTTTTTATTTTCAGAATGAAAATAAACCATGGGGTTAGTAATTATAGATAGAATCATGATTAATTAATTAATTAAAATATATTTTCATTATTCCTCCAAAATCGTTTGCAAATAAAAAATTGAACCCGTATCGTTTTATTTTAAGAAGGAAAATAAACTATGGGGTCAGTAGTTATAGATAGAATCATGATTAATATATTAAATAAAATATATTTTCATTATTCTGCCAAAATTATTTAGGCAGTTTATACTTACAGATTTTAAAAGAATTACATTATGATTTATTTATTTAGGTATTTACTTTGGTAAAGTGGCAACAAAAGGAATCGTAAACAAGTAAAATTAATTCTTATATTTGGTATTTAAAGTGGATATTTTGTTAAATTTGGTAAGTTTCTTAAGTATGGTATTCGAAATGAAAGAGTAAAAAGGAATTTAAGAATATTTTAATTGATTGAAGAATAATTTAATTCAACCAAATTAAATATATTAACTACTTTTATAAATAATTTCTGGAAGGTATTAGTAATTTAAAAATGTCGAGAAAAAGAACACTTGGCCAGTACGAACGCCGTTACTGGCCATTGGAAAATGTAAATACATCTTTAAAACTTTTAGTTAAAAATTAAAAAATATATATTTTGTAAAATTCTGCTACGAAAATATTTTTATTTATACCAGCCTTATATCATAAATAAAAAATTCCGAGGAAATTCTTAGTTATTTGGCTGAATTTACATTTCTAAAATTTAAATGCGCCAAAACATGAGATAACGTTTTTGCTTAATAAAGATGCAAAAATAATATAAAAAAGTAATGTTCCTTTCAAATATTTATCTTATGAAATAATGCTTCGCGAATCCAAACAAAGCACGGCTTTTGCTTATATTTTAAAATTCTGATTCTATTCTTATAATATATTCTTATAATACTCCCTTATAATAGAAAACTGGCAATGGAACAGGTACTTTTTTAATTTCTCTATAAATATTAATTTCTGATTCTTCTATCCTTCTTCTTACCACTATAAGATGATAAAATAATGATAAAATAATACGCAAACCTTATTCAATACGGAGTTTATTGAACATTTTGTAATGCGTGCGTAATAAATTTTATGTATTTTCTTAATTCCTAGTATTAGATATATTTTCAATAAAATCACGTCTGAAAAGCAATTCGCATATAAATTATCTGTTTCATCGTTGGTTTAGTGAATAATTATTAATTAAAAAAATAATTTTCTTGAAAAAGGTGTCGGCAAAACTCTTTAATGCAGTTATCAGTATGAATTGCACTTAAAAAAAATTCGTTAAATTTACGGAGCAGCAATTTTGCCGTAAAGATTACTGTAAAATTAGACGTAATAAAAAAATCACGACAAAACATTTTAATGCAACTATCAATATGAATTACACTGTAAAAATCCGTTAAATTTACTGCACAGCAATTTTTCCGGCAGTTTTTGCCGTAAAATTTGCTGAAAAAATTAGATGTAATAAAAATTTGCATCTAATTTTACTGCAATTTTTACGGCAAAAATTGCTGGCAACATTGCTGCCAGCAGTTTTTATCATAAATGTAACGTTTTTTTTTTGTTTTGTTTTTAGTGTAAAGGTTTAATGAACTTTTAACTATTTAATTAAGGGGAATTCAAATAATTCTTAGAGTATTTTATTATTTATCGCACTTCTCAGAAAATACTTATTTTTTAAGACCTTTGCAGGTAAAAAGATAAAGGCAAATAAGCGGATTATTTCTATAAAGCGTTATTTAAAATTTCCAAATATAAATCTTCCGATTAAACATTTCATAAAATACTTTATTTCTATTTTGTTTCATATTTATAAGAAAATAACGTTGGTGAAATTGATTTACTTCTGGATTTTGAAGAATTTGCGCGTATGGTAGTATCTAAAAACAATTAGAATATTGTTATAAATAATATTAAATATATATTTTTAAAAATTTCTCAATATTTCATGCATTTTTATCAACAAATTTTATGGGCAATCTAACTTGACATTAAAGCATTAAATTCCAGAAAACTTTATAACTATCTGAACCTTGATAGCATTAAAATATTTTATGCTTTATTTTCCGAATTATACTGCAGATAAAATGTTGAATTTAAAACATATAATAAAGTGCGATATTGTGAATTTCTATAAGAATTGCGATCAATTGTATTTTCCCCAAAGTTGCAATTTCTAAAAAAAAAACCTGCTGATCCATGCCTATCATGGCACTTAGAGCTTAAAATTAACTTTAATTAAAATCTTTATCTACATACCAATGTCTATATACAGATAGATAGATCGCATTTCAAATTTTTGTTTTTCTTAATCCTATCGGAAAATTTTATTAAAACTTAAATAAGTCAAATTTTTAAATCTAAAGACACTGCAATAATTCCAATAATTTCTTGCCCTTATAATACAAATCAGCCAATAGAACAAATACTTTTTAATTTCTCTATAAATATTAATTTCTGATTCTTCTATCAATCTTCTCATCACTGTAAGACAATAATGATAAAATAATATGCAAACGTTATTCAATGCTGTTTTTATAGAAAATTCTGTAATGCGCGGGTAGCAAATTTTAAGTGTTTTCTTAGTGCCTAGTATTAGAAATATTTTCGACAAAATCCCATTTGAAAAGCAATTCGCAGATTTATTACCAGTTTCAACGTTACCTTAGCGAAATAATTATTAATTCAAAAAAGAATTTCTTTGAAAAATGTGACGGCAAAACATTTTAATGCAAGTACGAAAAACTGTCTATATCAATTACAGGTTAAATGAACATAAACTAAGGGAAATTTTAACACGATGTTAGAATAGATATTTATCGCTCTTCTCTGAAAATACAATTTTTTTAGACCATTGCTGGTAAAAAGATGCACGCAAATAAGAAGATGTATTTCAGTAAGTAATTATTTAAAATTTGAAAATAAAAAAAAATTGCGATATATTTTAAAAATAGTTCATTTTTATTTTTTTTTTATATTTATAAGAAATAAATGTCAGTTAGAATTTTTTGTCTCTGGTTTTTGAAGAATTAGTGCGTTTTTCATTTAAGAAACTTTAAATATTTTTCAATGTCGATTATTTAAAAAAAAATTTCAATATTTTAATTTCCATGAAATTTACCTTATATTTTAAATTTCTGATTCTATTCTTACTATCATGGTTTCTTTCATGAAATTTAAATAAGTTTAATACTTAAAAATGAAGACACTCCAATATTTCCAAAATTTTCTTGTTCTTATAATAGAAAGCAGCCAATAGCTGAACAAATATTTTTTAATTTCTCTATAAATATTAATTTCTTACTCTTCTATCAATCTTCTCAACACGGTAAGAGAATAATGATAAAATAATATGCAAACCGCATTCAATACGGAGTTTATTGAACATTTTGTAATACATGGGTAGCAAATTTTATATATTTTCTTAGGTCCTAGCGTTAGAAATAACGTCCCCCGTTTCGATAACATCACCCCTGAAAAGTAACTTGCATATTTATTATCTGTTTCATCGTTGCTTTAGAGAAAAATTATTAATTCAAAAAATAATTTCTTTGAAAAAGGTGACGGCAAAACTCTTTAATGCAAGTACGAAAAACTATCAATATGAATTACAGGTATAATGAAATTAAACTAAGTACTTCTCCGAAAATTCAATTTTTTAAAGACCTTTGCAGGTAAAAAGATACAGAAAAATAAGTAGATGCATTTCAAAAAGGAATTATTTAAAATTTGTAAATAAATTAACTTTGTGATAAAACTTTTTAAAAAATAGTTCATTTATATTTTCTTTTGTATGTATAAGAAAATAAACGTAGGTTAGATTTTTTTTACTTCTGGTTTTTAAAGAAAATATAAGTTTTTAATTATCAAGTATGAATTGAATAGTTTTCAATGTCGATTATTTTTTAAATTTTTCATTATTTTAATTCCCATAAAATTTTGCTCGTATTTTAAATTTTAGATATTTTTCTTTTTATCATAGAATTTATATTGAAATTGAAATAAGTCGAACATTTAAAAATAAACACACAGCAATACTTCAAAAGTTTCTTGCGCTTACAATAGAAAAATGACAATAATTAAAGAAATAGTTTTTAATTTCTCTATAAATATTAAATTCTGATTCTTCTATCACTTTTCTCATCACGGCAAGACAATAATGAGAAAATAATAAGCAAACCGTATTCAATACGGAGTTTATTGAAAATTCTGTAATGCGTGGGTAGCAAATTTTAGGTGTTTTCTTAGTGCCTAATATTAGAAATATTTTCGATGAAATCACATCTGAAAAGAAATTCGCATATTTATTATCAGTTTCAACGTTACCTTAGCAAAATAATTATTAATTCAAAAGAGAATTTTTTAGAAAAAAGTGACGGCAAAACTCTTTAATGCAAGA
Source organism: Maratus speculifer (assembly GCA_964019185.1). Classification (NCBI taxonomy): domain Eukaryota; kingdom Metazoa; phylum Arthropoda; class Arachnida; order Araneae; family Salticidae; genus Maratus; species Maratus speculifer. The sequence continues at coordinate 94,061,435 of OZ025302.1, forward strand.
ACGTAAAACTATCAAAATGAATTACAGGTTTAATGAACTTGAACTAAGAAGAATTCTAACAAGATGTTAAAATAATTCATTATTTATTGTACTTCTCTGTAAATACAAATTTTGCGAGACCTTAGCATGTAAAAAGTTACAGGCAAATAAGAAGATGCATTTCAATAAGTAATAAGTAAAAATTGCTAAATAAAATACCCTGCGATAAAATATTTTTAAAAATAATTCATTTCTATTTTCATTTATACTTATAAGAAAATAAAAGTCGGTTAGAATTTTTTGCTTCTGGTTTTTGAAAAATTTGTGCGTTTTTCATTTGCCAAATACACTTTGAATATTTTTCAATGCCGATTATTTTAAAAATTTTTCAATATTTATTTCCTATAAAATTTAACCCGTATTTTAAATTTCTGATTTTATTCTTATAATTATAGATTTTTTATTGAGATTTAAATACGTCGTATATTTAAAAGTAAACTACTATAATACTTCCAAAATCTCCTTTGCTGATAATAGAAAGCAGCCAATAGAACAAGTAGTTTTTAATTTCTCTATAAATATTAATTTCTGACTCTTCTATCACTTTTCTCATCATGGTAAGACAATAATGACAAAATAAAACACAAACCGTATTCAATACGGAGTTTATTGAAAATGCATGGGTAGCAAATTTTAAGTATTTTCTTGTTTCCTGGTATTAGAAATATTTTCGATAAAATCATTTCATAAAAGCAATTCGCATATTTATTATCTGTTTCATATTTTCCCTAGCGAATAATTAATATTTCAAGAAAGAATATCTTTGAAAAGGTGACGGGAAAACTCTTTAATGAAAGTACGAAAAGATATCAGTATGAATTACAGGTTTAATGAATTTGAACTAACGGGAATTTTAACAAGATGTTAGAATATTTCATTATTTATGATATTTCTGTAAAAAAAAAATAATAAGAGCTTTGCCAGTGCAATGATACAGACAAATAAGTATATGCTTTTTAATAAGTAAATATTTAAAATTTACAAATAAAAAGACTCGCGTTAAAACATTTCATAAAATAGTTAATTTTTACTTTCTTTCATATTTATAAGAAAATAAAAGTCAGTAAAAATTTTTCGCTTCTGGTTTTTTGAAGAATTTGTACATTTTTTCGTTTGCGAAATACACTGTTACAAATAAAGGTGACGAACCGGTTGCATTTGACGCCCAGGGGTGAAAAGGTTTAAATCACTTGGCACCAGGGTGCCATTGGGTGTTTCACGCTAATTAGGGTGCCGCGCAATGCATACCGTTGGAAGATTTTCACTCCTTAGTCATTTGCGCATGCTCTATAACGTATATCCTTGCACTTCAACTCGCTGTCACTGGTAGATCAACACAGCAATTTTTTCCTACGATGACTATCACCGCTATACGCTATTCCAATTTTGTTTAGAACTTCTGATGGCTAACTTTTGGCGAGGTTTTTTATATAAAGCAACCTTTGAATTTCAGGACATATGAACATTTCAGGGAGGCTTTGAAGGTGAGCTTGATGGCCGAGTGGATAGGGCGCTGAGTTTGTAATCAGACGTTCTTCGTTCGAATCCGTCGAGGGCCGAAAGTCGGTTAGTATATTTTTTAATTTTTTATCATTGGGCACTCTGGATTAAGGGTTCCATCTTTTCACCCTAATTAAAGGTGCTATTTTGGCTCCTATAGGGGTGTCACCAGTGAGACAAGCCTTTCACCCTTAAAAGGTGCAATGTGTCACCATTAGTTTTATCAGTGTATGATTTGAATATTTTTGAATGTCGATTATTTTTGAATATTTTTTATAGTTTATGCTTTTCATCACACAAATCTGTAGGGCAATCAGGTTATTATTTCAAATAAGAATTTGTTTGGAAAAGGTGACGGCAAAACTCTTTAATGCAAGTACGAAAAACTATCAATATGAATTGCAAGTTTAACAAACTTTAAATAATGGGAATTCTAACAAGTCGTTCGAGTATTTTATTGTTTATCATACGTCCCGAACAAGTAAAAAGATAAAGGCAAATATGTAGATGCATTTCTATAAAGCATTATTTAAAATAAAAAAACTTCCTATTAAACATTTCATGAAAAACCTAACATTTCTACTTTTTTCCATACGTATAAGAAAATAAAGTCGGTTAAAATATTTTGTTTCACGTTTTTGATTAATTACTGCTTCTTTCATTTTCTAAATACAATTCCAATATTTTTCAATGTCAAATAAATTATTTTTGATTAAAAAAAACCTTATGTGCTTTTATATCACGTACATTTTGAAGAGAATAAAAGAAAAAAAGGAAGGTAAAGGAAAAGAAAGAAAATAAAACTAATTATATTTCTAAAATAAACAACATCAATAAGATCTACTTTTCGTTTCGTCGGAATACTGAAACTCTCTCGTGTCAGGCAGGATTCCATTATAGAAATCTTCTGCTTTTGTAGTTTTACTACGTTTATAAATCCAATAAAACATGTTGAGTAGGAATTATAAAAAAAGCGGTAAAAATACATTTTTAGGTAGGTTTTCAACAAATTTAATTTATGATAACTCATATTAGAAACACGCAATAATTTCAGTTAATTCAGGATTCTGTTACATACAGTTACCATTTTGACGGGTACGGATGACTAAAGTACGAGGGTTGTATAAGTATCTGGCGTTCACAAAAAATAATGTAAAAATTGTACTTTATTGTTCGACATAATCTGTTTTTAGTTCAATTCACTCAGCTCAATGTTTTTCTATTTTTTTATCCCCTTCAAGAAATACGATTTATCAAATCTTTCAAATTAGACATTTGTTTCAGCAATAGACTCATCATTAGAGCCATTTTTATTCCACCGAGTTATTATTATTTTTTTTAATTTGGAAACATAAAAAAATCTCCAAAAGCTAAATCTTGCAATGTATGAAGATTCATTTCATATCCTAATTCATAGAATTTTGCCATGAGGATGACACAGGTGTGCACGCTTGCATTGTCGTCATAAAAGATGATTTTTTCCTTCCCCAAATGCGTACGCTTTTCACTTATAAAATTATTAAAACGATCCAGTAAGTTGACATAATATTCTCCACTGATAGGTTTGCCTTTTTCGAGGTTATCGACGAGGATTATGCTGAATGCATCCCAAAATACTGTAGCCATGTCTTTGTTTGCAGATAAAGAAGTCTTAGCCATTATGGCACAGGTTGGCCATGAAAATCCCATTGGTTGAACTGTTCTTTTATTTCTGGTATGCTGCGATAGATCCATGTTATGAATCAACAACAAAAATCATTTGGATTTTTCTTAATACAAGAACCACCGGAAATTTTACTAATATTTTATAAAAACTATTTCAAACCGGAATTTTTATTTTAAACTTTCTAGCTTATTTAATTAGTCTATTTTTTGTGCTGTTTATATTTAAAATAACTTTTGAAGATATTTCTGGTTCGAATCCACTATTATAAATTTGACAAGGGTCAAAATGACTCCTAATGGTGTTTCTAGTGTTAAACTTCTCCGATCATTCTGTTGAAATTTACTCACGAATGTGTTTAATGTTAATAGGGAGCATTTGAGTCCAAATAAGCACAATCCAAATGAGTTGTTAAAATATTTTACACTCATCCAATTGAGATGCCCGCAGTTTCAGCAATCTCGGTCACTTACTCTATCCGATCGTTTATCACATTATCGTGGATTTTTTTAATCAGTTTTGGTGTCATTACTTCAATTGGACGACTTGGTCATTCTCCATCAAAAATGGTTGCACGGCCGCGTTTGAATTCAGCTGTGAAAATTTTTACGGTTGATAACGAAGGTGCGGATTTCCGATAATTTTTTTTTTCAGTTTCCTTTTAATCTCATAAATTGTTTTATTTTTCAAAAACAGATTCTCCATTACTGCTCAATATTCAGTGTTTTCCATTGTTTAAATATCACTAAGTTTGCTCTATTCAAATGACTTCCATTCACAAAGCAAACCACTAAGTGACTTGGAAAATAGACATGATTGATGCGAAAGGTCATCTTTACGAAATAAATCATTTTTTAAATTCTAGTAGCAGCACCTCTGCCCAAGGCTATTCACTTATCATACTGCCCTCGTATATTTATATAAATTCAGCAAAACTTGTAAAAAGAGAAGCTGTCTATAACGGAATTCTATATTAAATGGAAATATTCTATTATTCCATCGAAACGATTACACTTGATAACACAAAAAACTACTCAATGTGGAATTATGTTTGTGACATATTGACAAGATTTACTATATATATATATATATATATATATATATATATATATATAACCTGAAGAAAAATTCTGGCCTACATCCTAAAGATAATCTTTATAAGTCACTGCCATTTTTTCTTTGCGGAGCAGCAAGGTACAAGTATTCTTTGAAAACATCAGATGTAATTTCTTTGGTGTTTAATTGTGATATAGATAGATAAATAAATAAGTCAGATAAAATATTTTCGTGACTTGCCAAAAGTGTTAACAAAAAATAGCGACATAAAATCGGTCAAAAAAAACTTTTCTCACAATAGAGTGGCATTTTTTTACAGCGTCTGTGCATGGGAAAATCACATATCATGGCATCTCACACCTGATTATCCTACATTTCCGTAAATTAAGAAACACTTGTTTTTGATTTTTACAATACAATAAGTGACACTTTAACGTTTTTATGAATGATAATATAAGGTTATTGAAGTCTGCATTATGTTGAAATATTAGTATTTAAAAGATTTATGATTATGATATAATTAAAGATTTTATATTTTAATCAATTGAATAAAATCACGATTTAATCATTGATTTCAATAATCAAAAGCTTTTACGCCCCAGTTAATACCAAAAAGAAACTTACAACAATAAAGACAGAAGCAAGCAATTGACTGCAACGGGATTTTAACAAACGTCATATCTAAATTGAAAAAACAAAAAAAAAAACAAAAAAAAAAAACAACCCAAGTTGGAAATTGCACGTGCGTAGCAAATGAGGTGCGTTCGTACGATAACGAAGTTTTAAAATATCACTCTCATATATTAATCTCATAAAACTGTAAATAGTTAAATACTATTAAAATGTGCACCAAACAATGTTCTCCTTTTACCATTATGTAATGGAATATTTTTTGTGTGGCCTTGTAAATCAATAACAAATGTTCTTTTCTCCACAGATTATGCAAAATGCATATTATAATATGTACTTTATCGATGCATATCAATTTTACTATGTTTGAATGAGTGTAACATCATTAGAATGCATTTGAAACATTTTTCCCCATTGACCGTAATGTAACGGAATACTTTTGATTATCCCTGTAATTGAACTATGTATCCGATTTTGACAAAATTTGAAATGACTCGACAAAATTATATAATAATTATGTACTTCAAATTTCAAACGATTAAAATGCATTTGAAACTTTTTTCCCATTGCCGTAATGTAATGGAATACTTTTGATTGTCCCTGTCTATAATAATCTATCCATTCGATTTTCATAAAATTTGAAGCGACTCGACAAAATTATCTAATAATTATATATCTTAAACTTCAAACGATTCACTTGGGTAGTAGTTTTTCCTTTGTTATATGCGGACAGACGGTCAGAAGGACGGATTGAACGACCACTATAGGTGCTATGTATTTACATAATTACGAACGCACCTAAAAAAGACATTTTCCTCATCTCACCCCAAGAATTTGACACGACGACAGCCCGTGACGACATGTCGTAAAGAAGAGATAATTGACCGCCATTTATATTTTGCAAAAAATCCACCTTTAATTACCCCATACATTTATATAAAATAAATTTTATAAATAGAATTCAACAAAAGTTTTCTTATTCAAATTTGATAAAATTACATAACGTGTAATGTGATAATAATATTGTAAAATAATAAATTATGTTATATTAACCCTCTAAATAATTGGAGCGTAATATTCCGTTCATTAAGCTCCTGATTTTACTGCAATATAAACAATATAAGATAGTATAATTCTATAGATTTAATGGATTTTCAGTGCATTGAAGAATAATTAATACTCTCAAAGATTACATTTCTATTTTTAATTAAGTTTTTTTTTTAATATAAAGTTGAAAGAATCACATTTCCTTAGCATTTAACACAAAATTCAGTGAAAACAATGTTACACTATTACATTTTTGCAAGGCGTTCAAGGGGTTAAAGATACAAAAAAGACAAAAAACAGCTTTTTTTTTTTATCAAGTGATGAAAGATTTCAGATTAAATTAAATTAAATCAATCTATTTTTATTAATAACATAATTTTTTACTATATAATATCGAATATGCTTTTTCTTGTTTTTATTTTAATAACTGATCTTTAAACTTTTCAAAATTTCAAAATAATATTTACGATAATTTATTCATCTTGTAATATTTGACAATGGATTATATGCAATTGAATGTTTTAATATATTTATGACTAAAGCATGTTAATGCGTAAAATACGATTATTGTGCATTTACAAGTATAATTTGAACTTCTCATCTTCTGCATGCTTTTAATTCTTTAATATTGTTTTATAGCGCTACATCAAAAGTATCTTGCCTCTGCGCAAAATTGCAATAAAATGCTTCGTTCGGTGAGTGAATGAACAATCAGGCTTGCCAAATAGCAAGTGCTCTATTTCTGTGTTTTTCTTGCGGGATGACTGATGTCACTTTAATGTTCAGTCGCATTGTGCCTTTACATCACTCTACCTATATAGATACTGACTCAATACCAATTTAGTTTGGGAATAGCCAGCAACACAGAAACGATTATGAGATAGGTATTTCTCTCTTGTCAGTTTACGCTTTATCCACCGAATTATGAATTCATGAAAATTTTACATTCTAAAGCATTTTACGTAAATTGTTTAAACTAAATTAAAAGATTTACACAATCATTTAACCCATTAACGCCCAGCGTCCTCTTTTGAGGACGGTTACAAAAGCAGCAACAAAACGGTTTTCCCACCAGTAAAGAGGAAGATAAATATATACCTTCTTTCAGGAGATAGAATCCTCGATAAATTTAGATAAAAGTTAACTTGATTTTAAAAGTGGTGGGAAATAAAAAATTTAAATTTTAGCGAAGAAAATAATTCGGGCGTTAATGGGTTAATACATTTTTAAAGGATTTTAGAAGGATTGAAAGATTTAGAAGGATTAACTAAATTTGAATTTACAGGGATTCTGTGCAATAGTTATAAACTCACTCAAATCTTTTATTTTAAATTGTTTTCTTAGTATTTTGTAGAATTATAAAATGTACAAATATGATGTTCTTACAATATAAGTATAGAAATATTTCCGAATTGAAAAATCCCCATCTCCCTCCTTCAGCGCCAAGAAAGCTGAAAAGATACAAAGGCAAAAGAAATATCCTTTAAAAAATATTTTTGTTTTGTTTCCAACAATGCTTTTGGTATAAAATAAAGTAATGTATTTGTAACTCATTCTAAACAGTATTACTACTAATTCAAGTGTTAAAAGAATTTAATAATAAGTAATTTTAATGGTACTTACAAGTACCATCGGTAGATAAAGGGTTAATCACTATCTATGCGCCGGCAGCGCGCCGGTAAAAACACATACAGAATTATTGGCTTCAAACGCCAAATCAAAAAAAAAAAAAAAATAAAATAAAAAATAAAAAATAAAAAATAAAAAACTAGTTGGATGTGTCAATCCCGAAACTTTCTTCTATCTCATAAGTACATTTTAATATTTAAACAAAAAACGTGGTGACCCCAAAGTTACCCACTGTCGAATTTCCTCGAACATTTCACCAAGCCTAATGAGATTCTGGTATCCGAAAAGCCTAACACGCAAAATTTAATTAATATTCTGAGAAAATGAGCTTAGTAGTGCCTCATGTTGGATAATTTATACTAAAACCTAATAAGCATATATTGATGTCAAGACATAACAGAATCTGAAATTTGATGGAATTTCGTCCATTAGTTCTTGAGATATAGTTATAGCAAAAAATTTGCAAAATATAGCACAGCAACACCATATCTTGGACAATTTATGTCAAAACATAAAAAAGCGTCTAATTATATTATGGTGTAAAAGAATCTGAAGTTTGATGAAATTCTGTGCATTAGTTCTTGAGATATAGCTAGTTTAAAAAAAAACCACCATCAGTCGGAGGATTTATAACAAAACGTAATCATCGTGTAATTATGTTATATGTCATTTTGTAACGAAATCTGAAGTTTGATGAACTTTTGTGCGTTGGTTGTTGAGATATAGCTATCACAAAAATCGTGCAAAATGCAGCATAGCTGCAACACCTGTTGCAAGGTTAATACCAAAATGTAATCAGCGTCTAATTATGTTATATATTCTAGTGTAAAAGAAACTAAAATTTGATGAAGTTCTCTGCATTAGTTCTTGAGATATAGCTATCGCAAAAATCGTGCAAAATGTAGCATAGCAGCGCCACCTGTAGGGCAGTTCACATCAAAACCTTATCAGCGGCTATGTATCTCAAGGTTTCACGGAATCTCAAGTTTGGTGAAATTCTGTGCATTAGTTCTTGAGATATAGCTATCATGAAAATCATGAAAAACGTGGCATAGCAGCGCCTCCTGCTGACCAATTTACACCAAAACTCAATCAGCGTCTATGTATATCAAGAGGTCACAGAATCTGAAGTTTGGTGAAATTCTGTGCATTAGTTCTTCAGATATAACAATCTTGAAAATCATGAAAAACGTAGTATAGCAGCGCCACCTGCAGGCCAATTTTCACCAAAAACCAATAGGCACTAATTCATATCAAGGTCTAACTGAATATAAAATTTTATTAAATTTTGAGCATTATTTCTTGAGATAGAGCGCCGACAAATTATTTGTCACATACAGACAGACTCACAGACAGACACACAGACAGACATTTTCTAAAAATAGTCAAAACGTGTTCAGGACCTTCTAAAACGTATAAATCCGTCGAAAACCGGAAGTCGAAAATTTTCATGAATCCAATACTTTCTTCTTGTAAAGATAGAAGAAAGTAAAAAATTGCTGTAATGCGTTGCTGAAATTAACATTTTATCATACTATTTATTAGTTGCATGTGTCGTTGGCAAATGAATTTTTTTCTATTGGTTGAGAGTGAAAATCTTATATCAATTTTTAGTATTATGTTTTCAACGCTAAATCAGAGGTATTTGTTTTAACTATTTATTTAGATTGTAAAAGAATAGCTGAAATGTTTACCGATTTAGAAAAGATTTAGAATGTGCTTATTTTTAATAGTTCCTTTAGTAGATAGTGTTATTTCTATTTCATAAGCAATCACAAAGGGTGTGTTTATTTTAGAACATTTATAAAAAAGGGATACAATAAGTTAAAAGTACACTTTTAGTGCTTTCACATTGAATCTCTTTTGCTAATATATATACATTTTTTCATTTGGCTACTGTTTTTTATTTCTTATTCGCCAAATTGCTAATGTTGATCAAAAGCCATTGAGATTTCTGGCCACAACATCTAAATAATAATTTTAATAACTTGAGATATTTTTCATTTTGCTCAGCTAAAAAAAATACTAAGTGATAGATATCTTTTTCAAAAATTGAGTATCATAGAAATGTATATTATAATTTTACAATAAAAGCCGTCATAATTTTGGAATAGAAAAATCATCTGTTAAATAATTTTCATAAAATGAAGCTTTACAAAAGAAGCGACTCTGGCAATTCATAGACTATCATAAAAGAGAAAATGAAAGGAAAGTTTTTTTTACGTAAAAATGCATGTTTTAAACACGTATATTTCTATGTTAAAGGAGAGGTTATAAATATACTTCATAACAATGATCGGTATTGAAGAAATATTTTCATTATTAAATTATTCTATATAATAATATAGTTATGTACTGCAATAAATATTATTGAAAATGAGATAACAATATTTTGCTATGTGTCTGCGTAACTTATTGAGGTTTTATAAATTATGCATTTCCTTTCAAATTGTATTTTCCTATATAATCCTGAAATTTAAAATGTGCGATTCGGCAAAATTTCGTCGAGGCTGTAAAACCACGAACTCTTTGTAAAGTTATGTAGCCTTAAATAAAACGAAATATACCAATAGATTGCAGATTTAAATATATTAAGAAATATTATAAAATTAGTTGGATGTGCCAATCTCAAAACTTTCTTCTGTTTCACGCATCATAATATTTCACAATGTAGTTACACATGTTAATACTTTAATATTATTAGTTTAATACTATACAAACTTTAATTTTCTTCTTAATTTTTGCTTCCGACAATTTGTTGGAGTAAAAAAAAAATCATATTTGCTATAATCAAGAGATTTTCTTTATTCTGTTTTTTTCACCAGTGATGCAAAAAGGCTTTTTTTGCATACAGTCGACCTAATAGAACGTGACATCCCGTCTCTGCACGAGCCGATGAAAAATCAAACTTCAACAAATCGAGAAATTATACAAAAATCACATCATACTACTTTTTCCCATGGTATATTACCAAATTCAAGGAAGATTTGCAAGCCGTAGACAAAAATACACTCAACATTTTTTTTTCAATTCTCTGCATAAAATTATACACTATTCTATGCAAAAGCATCGCACGGAAATCGCTTTTACAGCGAACCCTTCCCACAGAATATTTCCAAACTCCAGGAAGATGTGTTAACAAAATGCAAAAACATACACAAAAATTTGGTTCAACTCAGTGCATAACTTTACGTATTTTTCGATGTATAATAATGAAAATAAGAAAGAAACTGATTTCACAGCGTACCCTTCGGGTAGATTTTCTTTAATTCAGGGAGAACTTGCTTGCCATAATTTAAAACATGTGCAAAAAAAAATAATAATTCTGCTCCATGCATAACTTAATACATTTTTTGATGTCACTGTAATGAAAAAGGCACAGACATCACGATTATAGTGATTATATTATATGATAAGAATTGCAGAGGGTCCTTTCCTACTTGTGTTCAAGCAATTTAAATAGGCGTATTTTCTTGTTTTTTTAATATTTTATATCATGTTTTTGTTATTAATTTTTATGTATCTCTTTTACATTTCACATATTTCATTGTATTCCAATAGAAAAAAAAATATGTCATTATAATTCTCAATCTGTTTTCTAAATTTCGAATGCAGATTGAATTTCCTCAGAAATCCGAAATGTCCAAATAGCAATTTGAAACAAAGTCTACAAAAAATTTAATAACCAGATATCTCAGTTTGGAGATCTAATGGTCTTAATTATCCCAATAAATGTGTGCAGGCAAGTATAAAGAGGAAATATTAGTGGTTATAATTTCTTCACTAATGATCTTAATTTCTCCAAACTTTTGTGATTATGATTATTTGATGGGGGTAATCATAACCACCCTTTTAACGTGAAAAGAAAAAGGTCTATGAGAATTAAAACTTTTAAGAAGTGTTCTTAAAGGGTCAAGGTTATTTACTATTTACTAAAAACACTACTTTTCCAAATAGAAACCTATATAATAATAAGTTGAAAATGTAAAAAGTGATCATAATTACCCCCTACTGATTTCGAATTAACTCAACCATTATAAACACGTGTTACACAAAACAGAATCACCGTGCAAATAACGAATGACTGTCAGGGCTGTCAAATAATTTACTCACAAGAAAAGTGACACATCTCGATAGAAGTAAATTTCACAAGAGAGGCAAAAGAAAATTTGTTTGATTTTACTGTAACATGAAATTATAGCACTTAATTTTGCATCACAGACTTCTCATAACTAGACTCCCATCGGTAACCTTTTCTTACGACGGGATCTTTGCTTTCCGTTACGTGACAGAGGGCAGATTTAGCGCACCAAACCGGTTTTTCTTCCGCCAAAATCTCCTCGTAATTTTTTCACCTCATCCCGCCGAAACTCACATTCTTATATTTGTCTTGAGTTGACCGCACTTCTGCTTTTCTCTTTAATTTACCTTTTAACAGTTCTTTTAAGAACTTATTTTAGCTTCCAAAATAACAATTACAGCAACAACAGCTTGTAGTTTTGCTTCTATGTTTACATTTATTTTACTGCGAGAATGAGATCTGAAAGTTGCAAATAAAGCGATCATCACCAAAAAAAGGCATGTTTTAGCGATGAAAGCTAACGATGTTGGATTCGAAACCTTTCCGAGAGAACAATGGAATGTGGCATTTACTTATATGAGAAGTCTGTGATTTTACATACAGGAATAAAAAAGTGCATAGAAGCATAAAACACTTCAGAATGAAGACGTAGGAGAGATCTGGAGGATTGGGTAATATTACTTCCCCACATATCCACTCCTCTTCCATGGACATTAATGGACATGTAACGTAATGAAGTGATTTTCCGTATATGTATGAAACTGTTTGTGCTGCAAAGCACACCTATGGTCAAACTATTAGTGAAATAAAGCACAAAATTATTTTTGCGTGATGTGCCTTAGTTTTTTGTGGTGAGCAAAATGTTTAAGGTGCAACACAAGTCACAGAAAAAGACCCGGATGATAATGTAAAGTCTATGGAGGTGTTCTTTTCCAGTATCTCGCTCAAATTTTAATATTGTTACATGATTTTACAAGATAGCTGAGGACGATCCACAACCGGCCTAGTTTTTACTTTTTCAGTTTTTGTTTCAAATTTAAAAAAATAATTTAACTTAAAAAAACGGTTTAAACTAGTTTTGAAATCGAAACTATCATAATATAAAAAACATATAAGCAAAATCGAAAAAGTAAAAGTAGATTGTCCTCAGCTATCCTAAGCAAAAAAAAAAATCATGTAACAATATTAAAGTTGAGCTAGATATTTGAAAAAAACGCTCCCATAGACTTTATATTATCATCCGAGTCTTTCTCAGTGACATTCTCTATGGGGCCTTAATATCACCATATGAGCTGCGAATACATTCATTAAAACTGTTTTTATTTTCCTGTTTGGGTGTATTTTTAGTTTTCCGAAGCACCTCTTAGCATTTTTACGAAAAAAAAGTAGTCTATATTTGCATTTAAAAAGTAATATTTGAAATTGTAGCAATCGTTTAAGAACCATTTTTTTATCAAACCGATAAAGATATTTTTAGCTTTAGCAATGCTAATAAAATGTGCATTTGTTTATAGCTGGAACTAAATCTAAATACCAAAAAATGGCATTTAATGTTTCTAAAAGTAACTTATAACGATCAAGAACTCTTAAAATACAAAATAGAATCTTCCTTATATTGGTCTTATAGTCACAGAAGGTAAAAAAAAAATTAATGGAAAGAAAAATAAAGCAAAATGCCTTGGGGTTAAATTGACTTTGACTTATTTTGCATAACGCTGTATTTAACTTAACTTCTAGATTGCTGAAAATATACCTGAGTTATTTTCGTCTAACTGTTTTAATGTAAATAAACTAATTTGTTTTTAACTTCTTACTTGTGATTGGCATATATTAAGCTTTATGTGAAAAAAGTAACTAAACTGAAGAATAATTTTTGCTAAAAATATCGAAATTACTTTTTTTTTATATATATATATAATTTTACATTTTTTAATTGCACCATGTTTGAAAATAGTAAATTTTCAAATATTGTCTTGAAATTAATCCTTTAAGCGGCCAATCTTTTTTCCCTTTATGTTTGATGATTCATAAATTAATATACCTTTAAAAACTACTTGGATAGGGATTTGTTTATGATTACCTTATACATTTATTTAACTTATGCACTGCAAAAAAATATCATTAATATCAAATTTGTATTAAATCAGCCATTGATTTAAAATATTTCATGACGGAAAATCCCGGTTAGGAAGCTTACAGGGATAAAAGAAATGCATATCCATAGAAACTTTAAGTGGGCCATTGCGATCGAAAGACGAAATTTCGATGGAGCATTAAAAATTACTGGCAAAAGGACAGATCTTTCTTGGTTATGTAGTGATTTTTTTGTTGTTGTTGTCGTTTTCAAATCTTTTTTACGTGCTATTTTTTCTCACATTTTAATGACCATAGTTACATAGCATTTATTTCAATGTATACTGGCAGAATATGGTATTCCACTATAATTCTTAGTTTGTCTGTTCAATTTCGAGTGTAGATTAAATTCTGTGACAAAATCTCAAAAGTAGTGAAACGTAGTCTATTTTTTATAGTTGTAGTTACATTTTAGATAAAGGTACAGTCTTGGAGACCCATGATGTTGTGCTCAGAGTATCTGACTTCTGCGTTGCAGTAAAATTCGACTTCCGACTGGGCAAAGTTCATTCAGCCTTTTAGTCCAAGATCCCAGGGCCCCCAGACGTTACTTATTTTCTCACAAGTAAAATGTACGGGATAAAGTAGTGTTAGTACGTGCTATGAGCGTAAGGATACCTGCTAGCTTGGACCGACGGCCAATTTACAGGTACCAGGTACCAAATGTAGGTAAAAACACTACGAACTTTTCTTATTTTCTAAGTCTTGGTTTTTCTACATGATACTGAGGAAACTATTTGAATATTTTATGTAAGAAGCCAGACCAATTGCATGGGCCAAACATCCAGCCAGACATACATAAAGTGTCGGTATGAGTACGAGCGCCAGCGTGATAATTAGATAGTTATTTATAACATAGCTTCATAAAACTTATGTTATTAAAGGTATAATGGAAGTCTTCAGTAATAATTAAGTAATATTTTAACCCTTAATTTTAAAAATAATTACAGCATACCAAAATGTGAATACATTTGAAATCGTAATCGAAATTATGAACAAATCGTTTTTTTTTTTTTTTTTTTTTTTTTTTTTTTTGAAATATTGAGGAAATTGATGATTTTCAACAGAAATCAACTTATTAAAATATTAGTTTATTGACGTTTTATAATAGGCAATTATGAGCATTATTCTAGAGACTAGCAATGTAATTAGTTCATCGAAAATGCCTGCAAAAGCTCACTTTTGCTCATTCTCGGTGGTAAGTTGCTTGCATAAAAGTTTTTAAATTTTTTGCGATTGAACTCTTCATCAACATCGGAAATCACGTAAGTGTTAAATAATGCTCATAATAAGGAACTAGATATTTTTAGTCCTGAAAATAATGGGTGGACATTGGAAGATAATGAATATCCTTTCAACTGGTTTGATGATGACCAACTACCAGGCCCAACTAATCAGGTATTCTACAAATTTAAGTATTGCAAGGTTGTCACTCTACCGGGAATTTTCAGACCAGAAAATTCTTCAACACCAATAATTTCTTACAGAAAACCTCCGATTAAAAATGGCAAAAAAGCCGTGCGTTTAAATTAGAAGATATAATTTTTTAAAAATGCTGGTATTTCGACTGGAAAATTCCCTGAAGCGTGGCAACCCTGTATTTATATAAACTTGTAATTATTTGATTCTGAGTTACATATATATTTTTTACAGAAAAAGAAACTATTGGTGATGATTATAAAGGTATTCAATACTAACATTGGATTGACGATGAATTATGAAACTTCAACGAAGACGATAATGAAGATTAAGAAAAATAATAAAATAGATCATACTTTCTCATTAATAAAGTAATGAGTAATATTTAAATGCAATTTTCTGAAATTTTCTATTTACAAATTTTATTGTTTTTTGCCTATTATAAGACGTCAATAAACTATTATTTTAATAAATTGATTGCTGTTAAAAATCATCAATTTCCTCAATATTTCAAAAAAAAAAACACTTTATAAATTAATAACGATTTGTTCATAATTTCGATTATGATTTCAAACGTATTCACATTTTAGCAAACTATAATTATTTTTTAAATTATGGGTTAAAATATTACTTAATTATTACTGAAGACTTCAATTAGATCTTTAATAATATAAGTTTTATGAAACTATGTTATAAAACTATCTAATTATCTCGCTGGCGCTGATACTCATAGCGACACTTTATGTATGTCTGGCTGGATGTTTCGCCCATGCAATTGGTCTGGCTGCTTACATAAAGTATTGAAATAGTTCCCTGAGCATCATATATAAAAATCAAGACTGAGAAAATAAGAAAAGTTCGTAGTGTTTTTACCTATCTTTGTACCTGGTACCTGTAAATTGGCCGTCGGTCCAAGCTAGTAGGTATCACTACGGTCATAGCACGTACTAACACTACTTTATCCTATGCATTTTACTTGTGAGAAAATAAGTAACGTCTGGGGGCCCTGGGATTTTGCTCTATTTCATTCCTGCTGATCGATGAATTTAGTATCAAGCTTGCTTTGGTACTTAGAGACTAAGGATGTGTGTTGTATTGCGCTTCGGGGCTCAAGGATTAAAAAACAGGGATGGGTACAGTCAGTTCAGAGCCTTCATGGGTTGTTCAATTTCAGAGATAAATTTAATAAGTTGGGGATCTAATCTGATACAAAAGAAAATATTTTTCTTGACCATTGACTACACGCAGTTCTTTTAAAAAGTTCTAGGATTCTCGCTCGCAAAAATACACAAATAGTGTTATTTCTGCGAAACCGGAGGAATGAACAATTTGCAGAACTATTTGGCAAGAAGGCATGTTGTGTACATTAATCACAGAGTCTTCTCACCATATCTACTCTCTAGGATTACTGTTTATTTCACAAGTTGAAATTCAAAATGTGTGCTACGAGTCGACATATGACATTATAGCGGTTCTGACACTAGAACGCAATAGTGTCGGAGTGACTGCATTGCAGGAGGCATTTATGGACCTTATACCCATTCCAAATGTTGCACGTTGTAACGTTTTGATGATCTAGATGAATAATAATCATTTTTCCGAATATCCTGGAATTTGGCAAATCTGAGCAAATTGTTATTATTGTATGACATTCTGTTTTGTATTCTAAATAATTTAGTTTATTAATAATTAGTTAATTAATTTGGTTAATTAATTTTGTGTAATTTCTGTTGTTGAGCAATAGAAGAGCTTAAACGTTTTTCTATTGCTCAACATTGTTGTTCTTCACAACATAAGTTCAACTTTTTTTCAGCCACCATTATCCATAAGTATCCTTCTATTCTTGATCTTGATTTTTGCGAATCTTACCACATCATTGAAAATTCTCACTCCTTAGTCATCGACTTATTAAGTGCTCCTTATTTTCCAAGCATTTGGAAATCTTTAATTTAAAGCTTTTTTTTCCTCGCTTTTCAGTTTTTGTTTTGTTCGTTCTGCGATAGATGTCTCTACTTGTCCACCCAGTTGTTCAGACTGCTTTCTCCTCATTGGTTTTTTTTTTTTTTTTTTTTTTTTTTTTTTTTTTTTTTTTTTTTGGCGGGATCCTTCCTGTATGCGGGTATAAAAGCCTGCATTTCTCTGTCTGTTTGCTCAGTTTTGCTTTTTCTAGCTCGCTGAGTTTTGCACTGATTAAGAATCTGGATAGCATATTCGAAACAATTGTTTGTTACCTTTTCATGCATTATTTGGGCATTTATAATAGTTGTTTTTCTACCTTTAAATCTATTTAGATATTTTCTCTTTTAAAAAATCAACATAGTGTTATTTTGGAAAATTATTCTCATTGAAGTTTAAAGAATCTCTCACTGTATCCATCGACTGTCTTTTGGAGGGTCAGACGTACACTATAAAAAATTGTAATTCTACACATGAAGTTACAGAAATCTGTATGCTTACTAAAATTGTATCAATACACTCTACAAAAAAAATTATTAAATAAAATTTGTAATTTAACAAATTACAACGACTATTTGGAAATCAATATTTTCAAACACTAAAATTTTAATGACTTATAAATAAATTCTATATTTAAATTAATAACAATAATAAACATCATTTTTAGGATGATTATAACGAGTCATATATACGTATGCCATGCATTAAAGATTAATATTCCTAGACCAAGCATAATTTAATTTTAAATAAAATTTAACTTTTACAATTTTCGGAATTACAAATTTTTAAACTTCAAAACATCGTACATTTATACATCGTACATTATAAATTTTTACACACTTGTGTAGAGAAAAAAATGCACTTTTAAATGAATTTTTTATAGAATTCTTTATTACAATTCTTTTTTAAATTATTTTTTTTAATTTTTATAACTTTTTTTTGCATCGTGGCAGCAGAATTATTCCATTTTAGACGTTAAACGTGGACCAATCAGAAAACGAGTAAGTTGCGGAATTCAACCAATAAAAAGATTGAGATATATTTCAGATTTTCAAATTCTCTACTTGGGACAAGAACGATTTTCCAGATAGTTAAAAAAGATCTAAATCTACGAAACTAGTTTTTGTAGAACTACAGAAATTTGTAGTTTTAGAAAACAATGTACAAAAGTTATAGTAATCTTACTAACATTTTAAATTTAACACGAGTTGCAGATACATAAAAAGTTCTAGGCATCCCTTTTTAAAAAAAAATTATTAAAATTATATGTTTTTTGATTTACAGCGAGTTATAGTGATTCACGGTGATTGTCAGTCCATCGTATAAAATAGAATACACTAGAAATTAAAAAATATATTCTATTATTTATAACTATTTGAAAAAAATTGTTGTTTTCGGTAGAGAATTGGAAAATATAAAGTATATCTGATTCTTTTTATTGGTTGAATCCCGCAAATTATTTTATTTTATTCGTTTTCTGATTGGTCCATGTACAATGTCCAAAAGTGGAATATTTCTGTTCTTTTATTTTATTCGTTTTTTGATTGATCTAAGCTTAATGTCTAGAAATGGAATACAATGACGAAAAAATGTATAAAAAACTACATAAAGAATTAATAATTTAAAAACAAATTGAGATACAGGTTTTAAACAAGTTGCATTTAAAAACAATTTTTTTTGTATACCACAGTGTAAAAATAAAAAATGCGCGATGTTTAGAAATTAAAAAAATTACAGTACTGAAAATTGTTAAACTGAAATTTTATTTAATATTTGTTTATGATTGGTACAGAAATATTAACGTGACTCTAAATGTCCAGACAGATTAATATAACTCTGTTATTACGTAATCTTCTTTTCGATCATCATAAAAATTATGATATTGTTGCGTATATAGGGTTCTTTTGATCTTATAGTTAGACGACTTCAAACTCTTGTTTCTTAGAAAAGTAGAAAATAATTTATTTACAGATCTTCAGAACAACAGTCTTCGAAACTCGCAAATATTACTAGATATTCAAAAATAACTGTTCAAATCTATCGTACAAGTACAGATATATGTCCCAGAGACTCTTTATACAATGTCTCAACGCTAAATCACATTCAAAACAATGTAGAGAAAACTCAAGCAAACTTGCTTACAATCGCAGCTCACTCAATGACTTACTGATGAATAATAACAACAACAGCTCGTATTGCTCTCCTTATGTAGGCTCGCAGCATGTGCTGGAAATTTCTACAACCTTCTCGAAAAATCCACAAAACTACGGAACAACATTCAATGTATCAGTATATCTATATGGGGTTACCATAGAGAGGGAAGGGTCACCATCGCCAACAATCGCCAAGTTTGTCGCCAACTTGGCGATATATCGCCAAATTTGGCGACCAAAATTAGTCGTCAAAAATGACGCCAACTTGGCGATATCTTTAATATTTGGCCAATCTGCCGTAGACATACACTGAAAATAATAGACAAGTTTGCTTGATAACAGAGACAATGTAACAAAAACTAATATTAGTAAAGGAATGGAGCTTAATAAGATTATTTACATTATTTTACAGTACAAACACTATTTACAAAATTCGTAACACTACCCCCTTCTCAAAGACTGCACGTCCCGGGCAGTGCAATCCCTGAGTTAGAGGAAAACACTTAAAATAAATAAACAAATAAATAAATAAATAAATAAATAAATAATAATAAGATTTAGATAAATAAAAACTAATTACTATTTACATATTTACAAAAAAAAGTGACTTTAATGACCATGGTCTTAAATTCCAGTTTTGAATTTCTAATCACTTTGGCCAAAATAACGGGCTAGCTAGAGTTGCAAAAAGTCGGTTTATTCCGGGGTTTATTTCCAATAGACCAGGTTTATTTCAAGGTTTATTCCCAAAAAACCGAATTATTCCAAAAAATCCCGGGTTTTTTCCAGGTTTATTCCTAAAAACCCTGTTTATTCCCGGGTTTAAACCGGGTTTTTTCTAACCTTTGCAACGCTAGAGCTAGCCAGTTATAATGTATGACCTTGGGCTTGGTGTGTGGCGATTTTTGTACACGTACGACGACGTCATTCAGTCTGTTGACGACTGTGTAAGGACCGTCCCAGTTTCTTTGTAATTTAGGCGACAGACCCTTACGACGTATGGGATTCCACAACCAAACTTTGTCGCCTTCGTTGAACTTATGTCCAGTTGCCTTTATGTCGTATCGTGTCTTCATCTTTTCCAATGCCAGTCCAATTCGGTTCCTCGCTAGACAGTGAATCCCCTCAATCCGTGCCTGGAGTTCATCGACATATTCCTCAGGCGATGAAGGAGCATCAGGAGGACGGCCAAACAAAAGATCCGCAGGCAGACAAAGATCACGATCAAAGAGCATTTGAGAAGGGGAGTAAAAAGTGGCCTCATGAGTGGCACTCCTGTAGGCAAGCAGGAAAAGAGGCAATTTCTTGTCCCAGTCCTGTTGGTCTCTAGACACCAGGAGAGAGAGGCTATTTAGGATGGTACGATTGAACCGCTCCACCATGCCGTCCGATTGAGGATGTAGAGGTGTAGTTCGAGTTTTGTCCATGCCGAGTAGTCTGCACATTTCCTTAAACACAGCCGAATCAAAGTTTCTTCCTTGATCGGAATGGATTTGAAGAGGAACTCCGTATCTGGAAACCCAGTGTTGAACCAGTATGTCTGCTACGGTTACCGCCTCTTGATTAGGAATGGCGGAGGCTTCAGGCCACTTAGTGAAGTAATCCATGACAATGAGGATGCACTTATTGCCATCAGATGTTCTAGGAAGAGGATCCAGGATGTCTAGAGCGATTCGTTCGAAAGGAGCTCCTAAATTATAACTCTGCAATCGTCCACGAGTGCGCCTCTTTGGACCTTTACGTGCTACACAGGTGTCACAAGTTCGACACCACTTGTCTACATCACTGCGAACATTATTCCAGTAAAAACGCTCTCGAACCTTTTGAAGGGTCTTCATTACACCAAAATGACCTCCTGTGGGACTACCATGAAGTTCTTGAAGGACCATAGAAATTCTCGACTTAGGGAGTAGTAGTTGCCATCTACATGTTTTTCCATCGTCAGACTTCCATTTTCGGTACAAAATACCGTTCTTCAAATGTAGGGAATCCCAGAGAGCCCAATAACATTTAGTCGTAGGATGGTAATGGGTCATGTCTTGCCAGATGGGCTTCCTGTTGGACTCCTCTTTCAAATCTAGAATTGGCTTAATTTCAGGATCAGCAAGTTGATCTTTATGCAGGCTCTCGTCACTCCACGGATCTTGCGATGATGTAGACCCAGTTGTAACTTGTCTTACTATAGGACCTTTGACATTAAATTTCTTCTCAACCCGGTCGCAGCATCTTCAATTCTCTGAGCAGGGTCTTCTTGAGAGAGCGTCTGCATTTCCATGTGATGAGCCTTTTCGATGGCGTATCTCCATATCGTACTCTTGAAGCTTTTGTATCCACCTGGCTATCTGGCCTTCAGGGTTCTTAAAATTCAAAAGCCAAGTTAGAGAAGCATGATCAGTTCGGATCAGGAATTTTCGACCGTAAAGATAGTGATGAAAGTGGTCTATGGCTTTCACTACAGCAAGAAGCTCTTTTCTTGTTACGCAGTACCTTTCGCTCTGCCTTTGAGAAGCACTTGCTTAAATAGGTGATAACACGCTCTTGGCCGTCAATTTCCTGGGACAGTACAGCGCCAATGCTTTCATTACTTGCATCTGTATCAAGTATAAACTGTTTATTGATTTGAGGATATGACAGAATTGGAGTGGATGTTAAGGCCTCCTTAAGCTTTTCGAAAGCAGCGTCACATTCCTGTGTCCACATAAATTTTTGATTGGCTTCTGTTAATTTATGAAGTTGTCTTGCAATCATGGAGAAGCCTTTGACAAATTTTCTGTAATAGGTGCATAATCCTAGAAAGCTCCGAAGTTGGTGAACATCTGCTGGACGATTCCAATTTTGCACAGCCGATATCTTCTCTGGATCAGTCCTAACTCCTTCCGCCAAAATGATGTGTCCAGGGTAGGCGACTTCATTTCGAAACAAACTGCACTTTGAAGGGCTTAACTTCAAATTAGCTTCCTTTAATTTTTGTAGCACCCGCCTGAGGTTGTTCAGATGTTCATCAAAAGATTTTCCTATGATTATGATATCATCTAAATAAACAAGACATGCTTCATATGACAGCCCCCGGAGAACCGTTTCCATAAGCCGTTCGAAAGTTGCAGGTGCGTTACATAGACCAAGAGGCATTACCGTGAACTGCCATAATCCTTGTCCCGTTGTAAAGGCAGTCTTCTCGCGGTCATCCGGATGGATCTCTACCTGCCAGTAAGCACTCTTCAGATCCAGAGTCGAGAACCAAGTGTTGCCCCCAAGTGTGCCGAGAGTGTCGTCGATCCTTGGTAGAGGGTAACTATCCTTTTTAGTGTCGTCATTCAGTCGGCAGTAGTCTACACAAAATCTTGTAGAACCATCCTTTTTTCTTACTAATACAATGGGAGACGCCCATGGACTTGTCGATGGTTCGATGACGCCATTTTCTTCCATATCCTTAATTAAATTTTGCACCTCTTCTTGCTTGGCAAAAGGTAATCGTCTAGGGTGTTGTTTAATAGGTGAGTGATCTCCAGTATCAATTCGGTGTTGTGCCATTTTGGTTCGTCCAAAGTCTTCAGATGTTTGGGAGAATAAACTTTGGAATTCCCTAATTAAATTTTCCGCAGCGTCCATCTGTTTTGGATCTAAGTCTGTATTTTGTAGCAAATCCTTGACTAAATTATCTGAAGATTTCTCAGAGTGACTGGAATTTCGACTTATGCACGTCACAGGAGCACATGATGCTATCACCTCTCCTTTCTTGATAGTCCTCGTCTTATCACTGATATAGCGATTCTGACTGGAATGGTCTTTTTCGAGAGGTCCACTACAGATGAAGCCACAAATATTCCTGCTTGTGTACTATTGTCTTCGGGATAATCTATATGGCCAAATCGATAATTAGTTTCATTTTTAATTACAGCAGGAACTAAAAATTCTAATCTTGGATCTAGATTGATGTCTTCTTTGGCTATTACTATTTGTTTACATTCAATTTCGTTATTTAATCCAAAAAGACTTATTTCTTCAAATTTTGAGAGCATTTTGTTATTTTTGAAATCAAGTTTGAAGCCAAACTTCTTCAGAAAATCTAGTCCAATTAAGCAAGGATCTGTTATGTTAGCGACATATGCCGTATGGTAATATTTCGTTCCTCCAAAGTTGATGGTTAAATTTGCCTTACCATATATTCCTATCTTGTCGCCCGTCACAGTTTGCAGGGTAACGCATGGTGGAGTCCAGATGAGTTTAGATTTCAATTTCCGAGCCAAATCTTCTCTTATTATTGTCACATTGGCTCCCGTGTCAACAATCATACGGCACTGAATTCCGTTAATAAAACCTATCACATATAATTCATTATCGCCGCCACTCATTTTCGATATTTGAAGGATCTTCAGGTGGGGCTTTTTATTCTCTGGTCTTGAATTCATCTCACGTTCGTGGATTTTGGGGCAGTTTCTTCGGAGATGTCCTGTATCACCGCATCCCCAGCACGTGAGATTCTGCCTTCTTGAGCTTGTTCTTCCATATTTTAAGGCTTCAAGCTCTTGATTAATTTTCCGAATTTCTTTCAAGACATCGATCTCAGTGTCTGAGCTTTTGTTGCCTCTCAACTGTTGCTCACAGTTGCCCCTCGGACTGAATGACGATCTCTTCGGCTGGCTTGTGTAGCTGCTTCCAACTTTAAGGCATATAGTAATGCAGCCTTTAAATCCTGCACATCTGACATTCGTACCGCTCTCTGCACTTCTGGATCTTTTACTCCGTCCACAAAGTACTGCAGTGAGAGCATCTCCCGTACATTTGTTGGGCAGTCAATGAATGCTAAATTTGCCAGTCGTTCTATTCTGAGGCAAACTCTTAAAGGGTTTCATTCGATTTTTGATGGCGGCTCTTTATTTGTATTCTCGCATAATCTTTGAAGAATTTTTCGCCGAATCTTATTTCAAGTGCACAACTTAGAGTCTCAAAATTGAGTTGCGTCATATCGGGCAATGTTTGCAGCACGTCGACGGCTTCTCCTCTCAAAGATGCTGCCAGTTGACAAGTTTTCACCTCGTCACTCCATTTGTTCGCTTCGGCTACAATGGTGAATTGGGACTTGTAAACTTGCCAGGAACTCTTTCCGTCGTATGTCGACAGCTTGATGTGCACGGGAGAAGCAGGCGGATTCCTAAATTCTTCATAATTACCACTGGACGCTGAAAGCTTCTTCTCAAGATCTTGTACTTTTTTATTTTGCTTTTCATTTACTTCAACTATTTTCTACTATATTACTAACTTCATTCTGAATTTTCTCTTCTACTTTCTCTATTTTTCTTTCCACTTTCTCTTCAACATTACTAACTTCATTCTGAATTTTCTCTTCTACCGAATCTATTCTTCTCTCTACCGACGAGAAATTTTCTTCCAAAGTTTTCTTCATTTCTTCTTGGCTTTTATTAACTTCCTCCCTTAATTCTTCCATTCTTTCTTGGCTTCTTCTCATTTCTCCAGTCACCTCTTCTTGTCTTTTATTCATTTTTCCGCCAACTCTTCTTGGCCTTTCTTCAATTCTGTCTTTATGCCATTGATAGCATCTAACAGTTCTTTCAGTTGATCGTCCATTGTTCTTGTTTTCGCCATAAGATCCCACTTCTGACACCAAAAATTGTTGCGTATGTAGGGTTTTTTTTTATCTTATGGTTAGACGACTTCAAACTCTTGTTTCTTAGAAAAGTAGAAAATAATTTATTTGCAGATCTTCAGAACAACAAAGTCTTCGAAACTCACAATTATTACTAGATATTCAAAAATAACTGTTCAAATCTATCGTACAAGTACAGATATAGGTCCCAGAGACTCTTTATACAATGTCTCAAAGCTAAATCACATTCAAAACAATGTAGAGAAAACTCAAGCAAACTTGCTTACAATCGCAGCTCACTCAATGACTGACTGATGAATAATAACAGCTCGTATTGCTCTCCTTATATAGGCTCGCAGCATGTGCTGGAAATTTCTACAACCTTCTCGAAAAATCCACAAAACTACGGAACAACATTCAATGTATCAGTATATCTATATGGGGTTACCATAGAGAGGGAAGGGTTACCATCGCCAACAATCGCCAAGTTTGTCGCCAACTTGGCGATATATCGCCAAATTTGGCGACAAAAATTAGTTGTCAAAAGTGACGCCAACTTGGCGATATCTTTAATATTTCGCCAATCTGCCGTAGATATACACTGAAAAATATTAGACAAGTTTGCTTGATAACAGAGACAATGTAACAAAAACTAATATTAGTTAAAGAATGGAGCTTAATAAGGTTATTTACATTATTTTACAATACTAACACTATTTACAAAATTCGTAACAATATTATTGTTTTTTTAAATATAGAAATCATTTATAAGTCTAAAATTATAGTCCTTTGAAAGTATTATTATATCGAATAGAATATATATACATCGAATAGACTCATTCCACATTTCCATTTTAATAAATCAAGCTTACAAATACATGTATTTTATAGGTGCTTTATTAATTATGTAAATACATGGCGTGTATAGTCGTCGTAAAGTCCGTACGTCTGCCCGCATTTAACAGAACAAAAACTACTCAACCGAGTCATTTGAAATTTAAAATATATTGTTGTTGCATAATTTTGTCGGATGATTTCCACTTTTATGTAAATCGGATGAATATTTTAATTACAGGGACAATCAAAATTATTCCATTACATTACGGTCAATGGGAAAAATGATTTCCGGTGCATTTTAGGAAGGTTACACTCTTTCGAACATAATAGAATTGATATGCATCTATGAAGTATTCACTAAATTATGCATTCTGTACAATGTGTTGTGCAAAGAATATTTGTTATTCATTTACAGGGCCACAAAAAGTATTCCATTACATAAGTTAGAGGGGGAAACACTGTTAGTAGCTCATGTTAACCCTCTGACAGTCTTGCAAAAGGGAAAATTGTAATGTTGTTTTCTCAGCATTTTGTTTTAATTGCTAAGAAAATATGATTCTTTCAAAATTATACAAAAATCTTATTTACGAATATGAATGTTATCCTCGAATGTGTTAATCCTTGCACAATGTATTAAAAATCCATTAAATCAACTGAGTTATATCATTTTAATTATTGCTTGCATTGCTGTGAAACCTGGAGATTAGGGAACGTCTATAGACGGGCTTGTCAAATAATATTAAACTATTTCAAATTTTACGAAATTGATATACGTTGATAAGGATTACTATCTGTGTAATACTAAGGATTACTTCCTGTATAATAGAAAGTACATAGTACTTACAGGGAAAAGCAAAAGATTTCTGATATTCTACTGCACTCGATGTACAGTATACTATTATGCCAAGATCTGAGTATGTTTAAGGGGGCTCAGGGGTTGAAAACTTTTCAAAAAATCGATTTTTTTTTATAATCTAGTTTGATTATTCAATTAATTCTTAACTCAATGCAAAAAACCGCATAAAAATATTAGCATTTTTAACGGAGTTATAAACATTTATGTATCAATACTTACATAGCCACATCCATATAATTCCAAATTTAAGTCGTGTTTTCTCAAAACTTGATTTTTGACGACTAACACTAAGATTAAAACAAAACTATTTGATGGAATGGCTTAATTTTTTTTTGCATGCATATACCATCATAATCTAGATTATGAATTAAGGATATAACTATCACTTAATAAAAACAGTACTAAAAAATCTCTCAAAGTTGAAAATTTAAAAACCCCCTAAAAAATACAACTTTTTTTCCATTAAAAATACTCAAAATATTAAACTATCTAAAATATATTAATTCATAATCTAGATAATGATGTTATATGCATGCAAAAAAAATTAAGCCATTCCATCAAATAGTTTTTTTTAAATCTTGGTGTTAGTCATCAAAAATCAAGTTTTGAGAAAACGCGACTTAAAGTTGAAATTATATGGATGCGGCTGGAAAAGTGTTGATACATAAATGCTTATAACTTCGTTAAAAATGCAAATATTTTTATGCGGTTTTCTGCATTGAGTTAAGAATTAAATGAATAATCAAATTAGATCATAAAAAATCGATTTTTTGAAAAGTTTTCAACCTCTGAGCCCCCTTAAAACTTCGTTATGGTATGAACGCACTTTATTTGCTGCGTTTGGCGTGCAATTTCTTATTTCTTTTAGATGTCACAGTATAAAATCACCGTGAATGAAATAACATAACTAAGCATCAGATTTTCAGTATTTCAAATGAAAGTTTTCTTATAAAGAATTTAATTTTACTATTTAAATTGAAATTTATTATTTTCTATTGTAAATTTATTTTTTTCTATTGTAAATTTATTTTTTTAAACGTAAAGTAAAAGATTCATCAATATTATCAGATTTTAGTTTCATCAAAATAAATAAAGCTATATTGAATTTGTTCATTTAAGTATTGCCAGACAAATAAATAAAATGATTTAATAATTCTTCTTTAACAAATACAAATACAGAATATATGTTCTGCTATCTATAGATTAGTCAATGATTAAATATCAATTTGTTAGTTATACTAAAATAAATCTTTTTTCACCCAAAAACTTTGTATTATGTTTACATTTTAATAAGCATGTAATATACCATTAAAAATAAACTTCGAAATGGGATTAAACATCAATTAGCATTAATTATTTAATACATATATTAATATTAAGGTACTTTTTTATAATTCGGAAAGAATTTTCATATAAATATAATTGTACTTTCGCAAACAGGAATATTTTAGTTTTTATTAAATATCTATGACAACATTATTAGGTGCTTAACCTTTTAAAGGTAAACCATTAGTATGATTTCTAGAATAATATTTACTCTTTTCTAATTATTATAATTGCAATCCATCCTTTATTGATATTCGGAAAAAGATGTTACTTTTATTTCCTGAAAAGATAAACTTTAGTTCGCTGTACAGAAAAATAGTTATAGGCACGAAATAAGAGATTAACATAAGATTGAAGTAATGAAAGTTCACAGAAATTTTGGTAGTCAATAAAAATACTTTTTTTATATGTCTAGTTATTACAAATTTGAAATGCGTTTTATATAAAAAAAAATAGTTCGCATGTGATGAGCGCAAGTCTAATTTTGTTTGTTTAACGTTTAAACTAATGTTTACAAAACTTTTCACAAAAGAATTCTGGAGAAAACGTATTGAAAACATATTATTAGTTAAAGAAGCTAATAAATAATAATTTTCGAAAACTATACTGAAAAAAAAAATCCGTTAAATTTACGGAAAAACTGCTGGTAGCAAAGTGGACAGCAGTTTTTGTCGTAAAAATTACAGAAAAATTAGATGTAATAAAAAAATTACGTATAATTTTATTGAAATTTTTACTGTAAAAACTGCTGGCAACATTGTGTCAGCAGTTTTTGCCGTAAATTCAACGTTTTTTTTTTTTTTTTTTTTTTTTTTTTTTTTTTTTTTTTTTTTTTTTTTTTAACAGTGCATATATGCCGTCATACTTGCGTGCATCTTTGCAAAAGGCAAAAGGATTAAATTTTGAAACTTTTTTTTTTATTTAACTTTATAAAACTAGAAGATATATCAGAGTTTAGTGTCAGTTACATAATACAGAGTTATCCAAAAATAACGATCAATTTCTATTAAAACACAAATCTATTGATCGCTTTCAGAAGTATTTCAAAAAATGTTCTTCTTAAAAGAAAAAATAGCCATCGTTTCACGGAAAGTGGATAATAAAACATATGAAGAGGTGTTCAAACTTTGACATCGAAAATACGGAAAACAGCAACCAAACTGGGCCAATATCAGGCTACTTGTAAAAATTCTGAAGAAGCGGTAGCATAGCGGATGAAAAGCGATCTGAACTACCATAAAATCTGACAATACCGACAAGAGCATCAGGAACGCACTTACAAGCAGTTCACATTCACAAATATCCTGATATTTGTCCTTGTTGATGGGTGTTTTCCCTATTTTCAATGGTTCTGCTGCCGCACCAATTCGTATGTTTTTACACCCACTTTCCAGGTAACGATGGGTAATCTTTCGGATAGACTCACTCAACATTTTCAATTACATTTTTTTAGATATCCCACTTAAAAACTCTGTGACACATATAACATAATTAAGCAACAAATTTCCATTATTTTAAATGAAGGTTTTCTTACAAAGAATTACATACGAAGAATTTCATTATCTTCCCCTCGAAGATACGGAAAACAACCACCAATAAGGGCCAATATCTGGCTACTTGTGAAAAATTCAAACGAAGCGGTCACGTGGCAGATAAAAAAACATCCTGAATGATCATCAAAATCTTACGACACTGTCAAGAACATTCTTGAAGTTTTGAAAACAGTCCTCATTCACAAACTGACTGGTATTAGTCCTTGTTGGTAGCTGTTTTCCATATTTTCGATGGTACAGCCATAGTCAACTAGATCTATACGGCCCATTCATTTTAGATTAATGTATGAAGCCTTCCGCCAGAGGACTCTAATACCCTACTCAAGTTATTCTGACCAGTCTTGCAAACCCTGAACCAAAACAATGACCATGTGCACAGAACAGAAATCAACTTATTCAATGCTAATTTGGGCAGAGTTTGCGCAACGTGGTTCAATGAAATGGTTCAGGGTTAGAAGCTGAATCCAGCTTCACTTTTTTGGAGGTTTTTAGCGAAACGCGTAGGCCATCTAGATGGCCATGTTACAGCTGATGCACCTCTTCATATGTTTTATTACCCAGTTTCTGGGAACCGATGGCTATTTTTTCTTCTAAGGCGATCATTTTTTCAAACATTGTGGAAAACTTTTCTGAATGGCGTTCCGATACAAAAACCAGTAGAAAAAAAAGCAGATGTTTCATTGTACTACTTATAATCTCTGTTGCAATTTTTAAACTTCTAAGCATGGTATATTGTAAATTTTTATACCATCATATAAAGAGAAAAAGTATTTTTAAATGCAATTTGTTTGAAAGTTCTGTCTGAATTTATTTTTGAGATATTATTTTGTAGTTTTTGGCACCATGTCCTTAATTTTGGGAATCTTTATTTCTGTAGAATGTAAAGGGAAAGTACAATGCCAGCACAAAAATCTTTATACTTTAGCCACAATCTCAGTGTACACATGTTTTACTTTATTTTTCCAGTTTTAAATAGAAGAGGCGGGTTAGAGTTTCTATCAACCGTTGATTACGTGGCGTGGTGGCTCTTACATCTTAGCATGGTTTATAATGCTCAATTAATTTTTTAAATTCTAGTAGTGGTTTGAAAAGAGAGATTTTATAAATTATTTTCTCTACAAAAAGAAATATTTGTGGTGTGCATAATCGACGTAAAAAGCTTGCAATTGTTGAACAACCTCGTATTTAAAAAAAATTTCTACAAAAAGAAATATTTCTGGTTTACAAAATCGACGTAAAAAGCTTACAATTGTTGAACAACTTCGTATTTTAAATTTGTTGGAACAAGATTTTCCTGTAAGTCGTAAAGTTTCGATTTACAAGCATGAAGTCAAACTGCCATGTCCTAAAAGGCAAGGCCGATTTACCACATGGCAGTACACCAAAATAAAAAAAAATTATTTTAAAAGACCGAAAAAGAATTTAATCACATTTTTAGTAATTTTTTTCATTCAGCAGTTTTTTAAACGTGTACTGTTGACGTACTGTTAATACTAAGTATAACAACTACAAAAATATAAAAGAAACATTACTAATGAATGTATCAGTAAGGACCATCTGTCAAAAACTTAAGTTGGAAAATAGTAATTATATCTTTTTCTTGCCATTTATCCATAAAAACTGAAAAAAGTAGTTAAAATACGTGTTGTTTTATAAAAATACAAAGGAATAGTTTTTAATGAAACATGGCTTTGTTAGAAACTATATTTAATTTTAAGTATCTGTATTATTAATCTACAAATAAAGGCGTATGAATCATTGGATAGCCGATTTTTTGTGTCGCATTTCTTGTATGATATATTTTTTTTGCTGCATTTGTAGCTTATTTAGCGACAACGATGTCATATGTATGTTTTCTGTAAATGTTGTTAAAAGACTGGATCGTAAATCTGAAATTCTTTAGCCGATGCGCATAACATCATTTTATAGAAAATAATAGCTCATGTTTTTAAGTCTTAAACATGGAATATGTTTTCTACTATCTATATTTTATACATATGCAGTAGAAGCCCGGAATAATGCGGTTCGATAACCGCGAATTCAAATTTAACGCGGGGAAAAGTCCCCCGAAATAAATGATCAACTTTAACATAAATTTTGCGTTTAAAATTTCAGTGAAAAACAATGTGAGACTTGCAGTCTGCGGTTCGTGCTATGCATCTCGATGCCTCTGTTGATGGTTTAAATGATTGGAGAGAAATTCGCAACAGCGAACCAATTTCAAAGGTCATAACAGATCAGGATATCAATGATGCTGTAACGCATACAAATTGCAGTGAGTAAGATGATGATGATGATGAAATTTTAAATGATGTGGTAATGAAAGACTACATACTGCATATTAGTGAAGTCATTTCATACTTATAGAAGGTAATTTCAAGGATGGAGAGGCAAGAAGATTTCGATTGTGTTCATCTACTCCAT
Organism: Maratus speculifer; assembly: GCA_964019185.1. NCBI lineage: Eukaryota > Metazoa > Arthropoda > Arachnida > Araneae > Salticidae > Maratus > Maratus speculifer. The sequence continues at coordinate 94,093,342 of OZ025302.1, forward strand.
CTTGTTAGTGTGAAATAATATACAAAAAGAAACGAAGCGCCTCAGTTCGCCAAACAATACTTATAAATTTATTACTTTATACTTATAAATTTATTAATAAATATATTACTTATATTCGTATTTTTAAAAAAGTATAAGATTAAGTCTGCGTTCGATGACTGATAATTACATTTCACAAAGCGGATAAATGCTTTCATCATTTTGTACCATTTCTTTGGCACCATTCCGATATATCGCGGTCAAGTTATAACGCGGGTGTAAAACATGTCTCCTAATAACCGCGTTATATCGGGATTCTACTGTATATACTTTTTCATCGGAGATGACACCTAATACTGAAAAAGCTGAATTCTATTTTCTAGTTTTATTATTTTTTGCCCCTGTTCCAAACAAAACATAAAAGTGAAGCCCTATTGTATGTAAAATTGTTGCATAAAAAAAGCCAAAATAACAAATTTTGACGTTTTTTGAAGCAAACAAATTGAACATGCATTTCCATTTTATAAAAAAAAATTCCAATTATTAATAGTTTATCTTTTTTGCAGATTTTACTTTTCTCCGTCTTATACTAGCCCCACCAGTGGCCGCGAGGTTCTGACCTCCAAACTGGTAGACGGTAGGTGCTGGGTTCGAACCCAATCGCGACCGTCGGCCTAACAGTTCGGAGTTTTCCGTGGTTATCTTCGAACCTTGCGTAAATACGGGTTAGGTTTCCTTAGAAAGACCCCCACGGAGGGCATCCCACCCCATAGGGCCTATATCCCATAGCGTAGATAATTGGCCGACATACATACAATCACAATCACCGTCTTATACTACCAGATAAAAAATATAAAATTGATGTTCTGCTGCATTTTAATCATACATAATTATATTTTTTATCCATATTTTATCTGTTTGTTTGTGATTCCTGATGGCATTGAAAATTATTTTATGTTACATATATATTTTTTATTTTAATTTCTACAAATCAGTTAAAAATATTTAAAATGACTGTAAACAATCAAAACTTTATTATTTGGGTTCAAAAATCTTCTAAATATTCTTGAATTTTTCTTTTAATAAATTTTATTACATACTTAGAATTATAGAATAAAGAAATATTGAATTCAAATTATTTACATACTATGTACAAAATGTATAATATGTACAAAATATAAATTTCTTTTACCTTGATAATTTCTGATCATCGTACTAAAAACTGGAAAGATGATCCTATATGCATTTCTGCGTGCCTTTTCATAAAAATAACATAATTCTTCAATAAAACTCAAGACACGCACGACAAACAAAAAATATAAACATTCTCTCTAAAAAATTCTTTTTCATTCCATCAAAAATTGATGCCAACTTTTTTTAGCTAAACCTTTAACTCTTCTCAAAAGATAAAAAAAAATGTAAAAGTCAAGCAGACGAAAAAAAAAAAACAGCTTCGCTGCCATAGCAACGAGTCACTTCTTATAAATAAAATAAATATCCGAGTAGCAAAATTTGCAAACTATTTTCTGTGAATAAACTGATATATTAATTTATCAATTCCTAACATACTCCCACCTTTAATTTAGGCGGAAGCCAAAATTAAACTTAAGATCACTTTTGATCAAATTAAACCCTAATTCAAAATAAAAAAATATAAAAATAGATAAAGATAATAACTAAACAATAATAAAACATTTAGAGTTCTAGAAAAGTCATTTCAGAGTTCTAGAAAAATCAGTTCAGAGTTCTAGAAAAAGTCTTTTCCCAGGTCTATTATTTACTGTTACTTCGACATCAGATAGGACAGTCGAAAGGTTTCAAAAGTTAGAATTGAAGCACCGAGTGTTCTGATGAAGGGAATTCTTAACACATATAAACAGACGCTCCCACCATCCACCAAGCTGCTGCTGAAGGGATGATCTTACATTTAATAGGAGACAGTTCTTTTGGAGAAACTATTGCTTTCCAATCCAATGATTTTAAAAGGTTGTTGGTTCCTCTAAAATTTGAGCCATTATCAGAGTATATAGTAGTCGGCCTTCCTCTCCTGCATATAAATCTTCGAAGTGACTGAATGAATCCTTCTGTTAAGAGGCTGGATACAAGTTCCAAATATATTGCCCTATATACTGCACATGTAAAAAGTACAACCCAAACTTTGGATCTTTGCTTTACGAAAAGAGGGCCAAAAAGATCAGCTCCAACAACTTCAAAAACTTTGGAATCTCTGACTCGATCTAGAGGTAGGTGGATTGGAGGTGTAGTATATGGTTTTGCAGAGTATCTTTTGCATCTGTAACACTTAGACAATTGACTTCTAATGCTGCGTCTAGAAGAAATTATCCAATAATTTTCTCTTAAAATGGATCCAACTGTTTGAAGTCCAGCATGACAATTTTTTAAATGACATTCTTGAATCAGACAATTCACTACATGATGTTTCGATGGTAATAAAATTGGATATCTGAAAGAAAACTCGTCATCCCGCTCTAATATCTTTGTTTTTACTCTCAACAATCCTTCTTGATCTTTCATAACCTTTAATCCTTTTATTGCATCAGTAGTATTACCAAAACTTTCAGATTGTATTATTGACCAGAGCGACCTTTCCGCATCTTCCTTTTCTTCAATCGCCAATTCTGATGGAAAACATATATTTCGATTTCTGCACTTCATTATGAATCTCTTCACCCAACATACGACATTAATAAATCTACCAAATTTTGAAATTCTACTATATATCATAAATTCATGTGAATTAGAACATAAAAGAGTAGGTACTGCAGTTTTCTTCTTTTCCATCATCACTAATTCTTCGTTGGGGCTTGTTTCTGAAAGTGGCCAATTTTCTTCTGATAACTTCAACCATTCTGGTCCCTCCCACCATCTCATCTTCAGCAGCTGTTTAGGACTACATCCGCGAGAAGGTAGATCAGCAGGGTTGAGATGACCAAGTACGAAGTTCCACTGTTGAGATTCGGAAAACTTACAAATTTCTCTAACTCTATTGCCTACAAACGTTCCCCATTGATCATTTCTTCGAATCCAAGAGAGAACAGTCAAAGAGTCGGTCCAATACTTTACTGGTATGGAAATACAATTAAAGTCTTTCAAGACAAAGTTAGTCATGATTTCTGTAGATTTTGAAATAAAATTCAGGCACAATGTCCACTGAAGTCACGCAGTTATCTATATAGTATTATTTCATAAGCTTCTCAGCTATCTGTTTGTTTTCTTCATCAACATTACTCAAATGATATCTTATAACTGCCCCTAGCAAAAAGGAGCTACAAGTTGCTCCAAAAACTACTCTATTGTGTTGATAAACTTGAAATTCGTCAGGACTCTTCCACCATAAAAATCGCAAGAAATGCCGATCTGATTCTTTGACTTCAATTTGAAGAAATGCTCTTCTTATATCGGCTACTACCCCAATAGCTTTCTCGCGAAATCTTATTAACACTGCAGGAATTTGTTCAATGAGGTTTGGTTCTTTAAAGAGACAATCATTTAAAGAAGGAGACCTCCCTACCTTACACGATGCATCAAAAACTGGTCGAACACTTGTAGTAAGACTAATTGTGTAAGACATCCCGTTTGATGACGGGATGATGAGGTAAAAAATGTCCTGGAATCTTGAGTGTTTCATCAGGTACTTTACTTATAACGCCGCCTTCTTCCCATTCACAAAAAACTTTAGCATATTCTTCAAACATTTTCATTGATTTTAATTTCTTTGTTGAATTTATCAATCTTCGTTCCGCTATGTGTCTATTTGAGGGAATCTCACGTTTGCCGTTAATCCAAGGAAAACCTACACTATAGCGACCTTCTATATTTCTATCAACTTCTTTTATAAAATTATCATGAGCGAGTTCTTCTTCTTCTGCTTTAGACAAAGTTTGACAGGGATCTGTTATACCGATTGTCTCTAATTTCCATAATTCTGGAATCTTCATATCTTTTAATGCTAGGTTCGTGATAAACATATTTCCATAATTTAGACAAGACTGTGATGTACTTTCTAAACGACCACAAAGTGTCCATCCAAACTTCGTCTCTATTGCTGTAAGACCGCTCTTTAACTGTTTTACTCGACCTGTAAGAAGTTGTCCATAGTAATCGCTTCCAATAAAAATTTCAATTTTTGGACTTCCTGCTCCTAAATCTGTGATCCATAGTTTATTTTGTTGAATCTCTTTAATTACTGATTCTTTCGGTATATGAGGAATATTATTACAAATTATATCTTGATCCAAAAGTTCTAAGACTTCTTTCGTTTGTTTCTGTCTATCAGAAGAATTTAACACAACTTGGAATTTATTGTGAGATTAATCTTCTGTTTGCGTACTATCAAACAATGTGTGTACAATAGCTTCTGAAGTAATGGGATGTAAACCTAACTCTTCAGCTGTACCTTTTAAAATATAGCTCTTTTGCGACCCACAATCAAGTAACGCTCGTACATTCCTTGTTATTCGACCTTTAATAACTATTTTCAAAGTCATAAGAGCTACGTCAGCAGAACACTGCTTATTTGCTATAGTGCTTTGAATTACTTCTGGGGTCTTAGCTGTATTTTCTGGTTCTTTACACATTGAAATTTCAGGGCATAATAACTCGGTATGGGGTTTAGAACAAACGTGGCAACGAATAAAAACTTTGCAAACTTTAGCGTGGTGGTCAAACCGAAGACATTTTAAACAGCAATTTTTATTCTTAATTTTGGCCTTCCGTTCAATAAAGGAAAGAAATCTAGCCCTAACACAGTCCTTACTTTCATGAGGTTTACTGCAAAATAAACAAAGGCGTTCTTTTGCGCTAAATATCCCTGCCGCAGTAGGTATTTTACTTTCTGCTTTTCTTAACTTTTCTTTAGGTTTGTCTTTAGAGCCCAGCTCTATAAAACTCGATTTCGCTAATTTGAATCTTTCCTCGTTTGCAACTTCTTGTTTCAGAAATTCCATCAAACTTACTATATTTGCTTTTGTTGACGATGCATTATTATTACTAACAACGTTTGAAGTGATTGAAATATTATATCGCTGCCATGCTTTTAATACATCTTCCGATAAGCTAGATTCTATCATGGAATAGAGCCAAGCCGAATTGCTTTCTAAACTTAAACCCATTGATTCTAACGATCTTAAATATGCCTCGACTTTCGTGAATAAATCTGATAAGGGAAGTTTATCTTTGCCATGCGCCTGTACATTAGCTACAATCAATTTTAGGAATTCTCTTACGTAACTTCTATTAGTAAATCTTTATTCCCAAAACGCTCTTGAAATGCCTCGACAGCTTTGGAGTAATTAACTGCGGTCATTGGATAGCTCTCTAACAAACGCCTGGCACTGGTTTCAGGTTCTACCGATTGTATAAGATACTGAAATTTGTCACTATTATCCAAATCTATGTTTTCATGAATTTTTTGAAAGTGGGACCAAAATGAAAGATAATTTATTAACTGCGAATTGAATGGCTTAATATTTAATTTAGGTAATTTATAATGCTTTGATTTGGAATAACCGTAATCTGTGCTTTTTTCACTATCATCTTGAATACGCTTATTTGTTCCCAATGCTTCACTAACTTTATGCTTAATGGTAATAAATTGATTTGAATAACTTTCATTTTCCACTACTTCATTTTCAATAGCCTCTTCATCGCATTTATCATCATCTAACATGAGTTCAATTATAGCTTCATCAATAGATTTAATTTCATGAATCAAATTTTCTAATTTACTAAAATCGTCTGAAATTTTACCCTTATCTAATGACTCGCTGTTAATTTCTTCATTCAAAACATTTAAAGTTCTGGTAAATGACGAACGTAGTGGTGTACGCTTTTTCTTTAGCTTATTCATCTTAGAAAAATTTAGTAGTAATGCACAGCATATGAAAACACTATACGCTATAAAAACAATTCAATATCTCAACATTATTATTCAGATGTCCCTGTTCGGGCGCCAGCTTGTTTTGTAAACAATCAAAACTTTATTATTTGGGTTCAAAAATCTTCTAAATATTCTTGAATTTTTCTTTTAATAAATTTTATTACATACTTAGAATTATAGAATAAAGAAATATTTAATTCAAATTATTTACATACTATGTACAAAATGTATAATATGTACAAAATATAAATTTCTTTTACATTGATAATTTCTGATCATCGTACTAAAAACTGGAAAGATGATCCTATATGCATTTCTGCGTGCCTTTTCATAAAAATAACATAATTCTTCAATAAAACTCAAGACACGAACGACAAACAAAAAATATAAACATTCTCTCTAAAAAATTCTTTTTCATTTCATCAAAAATTGATGGCAACTTTTTTTATCTAAACTTTTAACTCATCTCAAAAGATAAAAAAAAATGTAAAAGTCAAGCAGACGGAAAAAATATAGCATAGCAACGAGCCATAGCAACGAGTCACTTCTTATAAATAAAATAAATATCCGAGTAGCAAAATTTGCAAACGATTTTCTGTGAATAAACTGATATATTAATTTATATATTCCTAACAATGACCTAGTCAGATTAAAAAGCACTCACCATATTTATTAAACAAACATTTTTTTAAAATTTTATTTATTTGTTTTATAATCGCATTGTGTAGATGATTTAAAATAAAAATAAATCGAAAATTTCCCAAAGAAAATAAAATTTTGCAATGAGGATTTTTTTTATTTTATTGAAAGCACCGGCCTTTTAGAACCTTATTTAAGAAGTTATCTATGTTTGTCATAGTAATAAACTAACCAGATCAAATATGCATCTCGGTGAATATGCTGAACTTTATACAGATGTGTATGATCGTTAAGTTCCCAGCGCATTTTCATATATTGCACAGATACATCACACTTTTAAAACTATCATGAGGATTATATGTTTATAATGCTTAAAAAGCATGCATTTTTATGAATGTTCAAGAAGCAGTAAACAAACAATGGTGTTGTTCACTTTTAATAATGTATGATTCGAATATTTTTTATGTGTTTTTTAACTACAGTCGAGTCTCTACATAACGAAATCCATCATTCCAGTAAAAAATTCGTTATATAGAGAAATTCGATGTATAGAGAATAATGTTAAAAATCATATTTAATGTGTAAATTTTGAACAAATATTATTTTTGAACTTTTTAATTAAGAATTTGAAATGTCTAAAAGTAAATATTAACCTAACATTTTATTTCTTAATTATTTAAGCAGTTTCAAAAAAGAGAATAGACATTTATTTGAAAGCTTAATGAAAATGAAATAAGGAACACTTGCATTAATTTCAGACGAAGGTATCTGTAATTTTTTGTTGTTTTGATTTTAAAATTGTTATGCTCTAAAAAAAATGCTTAAATTTTAGCAAGGAATGAAAAATTGTAGTTAACATTTTCCTCCATTTGAAGGCCTTTCTTATGTGCTTCTCGTTAATTCCTCTCTTATATGTGTAATAATCCAATTGACTCTGTTTTGAGAAGGATGTGGAAAGGTGTGTGGGAGGTGGGATGAATTCGTTGGATTTAAAGAACAAATGGAAAAATAATATATATATATATATAAAAAGAAAACAAAACTCAGCACTGAACGATAAATTAAAAATGAGTAATGGAAAATTGATTCCATATGATTTCGAAGCTTTTTAAAAACTGAATAAATTAAGACCAATTAATGAAAAAAATCGTTATATGGAAATAGATATTTCGCTATATAGAGTCTGTTTTTAATGTAATCATGCGAAAAGGGGACGGTTCCTACTAAAAATTCGTTATACAGAGAAATTAGATGTATGGAGTTTCGTTATAGAGAGACTCGACTGTATTTGGAAAAAATATTTGTTGTTCTCGATAGAGAATTGGGAAATCCATGTATCCCAAGTATATCTGGATCTTTTTACTGATTGCATTCCGCAACTCACTTAATTTTATTTGTTTCCTGATTTGTCCAATGTCCAAGTTTAATGTCCAAAAATGAAATACTTCTATTGCCACGATGACAAAAAGAGTATTAAAAACTTAAATAAAAATAATAATTTTAAAACGAATTGTGGCAGAGATTTCAAACAAATTTCATTAACAAGTGCATATTTTTCTCTACACAGCGGTGTAAAAATTTAAATTGTGCGGTTTAAGAAGTCGAAAAATTAGCATCTCCAAAAATTGTAAAACTGAAATTTTATTTAAAACTTTTTTGTGATGTATCCAGGAGTATGAATGTTTAATCCATGTAGTACGTAATATGAAGCGTTCAGAAATCAGTCTAATTAAATCCATCAAATAAAAATGCACATTTTAAACAGTTAAAGTTGTCTATCTTTAATCTACTATATTTTTATCATCGGTCTAGGAATGTTAATGTTTAATGCACGGAGTACGTAATATATGACTCATTATAATCAGTCTAAAAAAGATGTTTTTATTATTCTTAATTTAAATCTAGAATTTATTTATAAGTCTTTAAAATTTGAGTCTTTGAAAATATCATCTTCCAAATAGTCCATGTAATTTGTTAAATTAAAATTTATTTTTAAAACTTTTATACATTGTTTTCTATTACAATAGTTTTAGCCGAGTATTATCAACAGGTTTTCAAAAACTTTATTTATTTATATAAAAACAAATATCATCTCGAGGCAATCTGCTCAGTTACTTCACTTGCAACTGGTAGACAGTACTATATGCCTTCTCCTGCTAATAAATAACTCCATTCTGATAAGAATGTATTTATTAAAATACAACACATTGCTCAGTGGTGCACAAAACAAATAAATTAAAATCTAAATGAATTAAAAGTTTAAAAATGTTGCCACTTAAACGTGAGTAAAAATTACAATATTACAACGAGATCGAAAATTTAATATTTTATGATGTTATGCCATATTTTTGGTATATTGTAGAATAAATTATCATTACATGGTTTATTTTCTCGTGCAATGATTTCGATAGATTTTCTTATTTTACCTTGAACTGGGATATTGCACGGAATTTTGGCCTCAACAAAGTTAATACTGCAATCCTTGTTCGCCAAGTAGAAGCGAGAAAGCAAAAAATATGGCATAACATCATAAAATCTTAAAATTTTTTATTTCGTTGCAACATTTTTAAACTTTTAATTCATTTAGATTTTAAGTTATTAGGAATATTATCTCTCGATCAAAATGCAAACTTAGTCCTTCCGTTATCATATTTTCCTGAAGACGACCGCAGAAGACGGCGCGAAACGTTGATAGTTTTATTTTATTTTAATTGTATAAATGTATATTAAAATTCTTGTTTTGTGCACCACTGAGCAATGTGTTGTATTTTAATAAATACATTCTTATCAGAATGGAGTTATTTATTAGCAGGAGAAGGCATATAGTACTGTCTACCAGTTGCAAGTGAAGTAACTGAGCAGATTGCCACGAGATGATATTTGTTTTTATATAAATAAATAAAGTTTTTGAAAACCGTTGGGAAAAATTACTAATGAGATTTATAGGGAAAAATAAAATCATATTTAGAAATAATTATCCATACTTCTTTGACATTTCTTTAGACGATGATTTGTGATTTTCTGTCATCTTCTTTGTTTCCATTGTAAATAGTTTTCACTTATATTAATTAATTATTATTTTTATTACTGTTTTTCTTATAATAGTTATTACTCTATTTGTGCATTTGTTAGTGTTAATTAAAATTTATTATAAATTGCCATGTTTTCAACCAAACATCTATGTTGAGAATCTTACAGTTTTAATTTTTTAGTGTGTGTGTGACTAAAGTATACATTCAAACACTGTACAATAATGAAAAAAGGAATATATATATATATGTATATATTGTATAAGGGTCCTTCCATTGTAACTTCCTTTACATTTTGAACTATTTTCAGTAATTTTAGTAATACAACACACAAAAAAAAATTATTCAAAATGTAAATTTGACATGGTTTGCTAATTAAACTTATTCAAATCCCAATTTTGATGGAAATTACCTAATTTTAATGTTATTTCTTAAATATAGGTAGTTTTATTTACTATGATAACAGCCATTACTGAAAAGGAATGTAAGTTATAATATAAAATGAAATTTTCATTATCATTTTTTAGGTAATTTTCATCCAAATTGATCCTTAGATAATTTTTATTGATAAATCATGTTAATTTCACATTTGAATATTTTTTAGTGTTATATTACTAAAATTACTGCAGTAAATTATTTTAAATGTAACGTAAGTTACCATGGAATGACCTATAACTGCTTCACAACGAATGGGCTATCAAATAGGTATCGGCCGTCTGGTAGGATTAGCGTGATTTTTTTTTCCAAGCACCTTCGTCGTTCCAAGCCCAAGCTCGCACTCTGATTGGTTGTCGCTCTCGGCACCGCTTTCATGTAACTTGGCGATAATCATACTTGGCGTAGCGATAAATGCTTCCGTCGAGTTTGATTTCCTTCCGAACCGAGTACAAAGTAACTTTTCTCTTGCAAGATTGGATTGGATGGAACGTGTCTAACTGAAAGCTGTACGCTTTAAAAGTTTTTACACACAAGAGCACAAGACCACGAGGATAGGAATGAAGGAAGAATAAGAATGAGTAGATTAGGTTTTAGGTTTACTCGTTCACTTACGAGCGAAGTATTTTTCGCCAAGTTACGTGAAAACAGTGCCGAGAGCAACAACCAATCAGAGTGCGAGCTTGGGCTTGGAACGACGAAGGTGCTTGGAAAAAAAAATTTCGCGTAGGATTATGCTCCATCGGGCTTGCAGCTTAGAGCTACAGTTTGGATTTCGCTTTCCTCTTCACCCCCATCCCACACGTAAATTCGAATTGAAAATTTCGTCTTGTTTAACCCTTTATCTATCGCATTATGAATTGATGAAAATTTTACATTCTAAAGCATTTTACGCAATTTTTTTAAACGAAATTAAAATATTTACATAATCATTTAATAAATTTTTGAAGGATTTAGAAAGATTGAATGATTTAGAAGGTTTAGTTAAATTTGAAATTACTGAGATTTTGTGCAATTTTTATAACACCATTTAAATCTTTTATTTTAAATTGTTTTCTTAGTATTTTGTAGAATTATAAAACGTACAAATATGATGTTCTTACAATATAAATATAGAAATATTTCCGCATTGAAAAATTCCCATCCACCTCTCTCAGTGCTAAGAAAGCTCAGAAGATGCAAAGGCGAAAGAAATCACCATTTTAAAAATATTTTTGTTTTGTGTAACCAATAATGCTTTTGGAACAAGATAAAGTAATGTATCTGTAACTCATTCTAAACAGTATTACAACTAACTGACCTATTAAAAGAATTTTATAATAAGTTATTTTAATGGTACTTATAAATACCGTCGGTAGAAAAAGCAAATGCTCATTCTTGAAATAAATTACTATAAATATGGATAAAATTCCTATATTTTTTTACTGAGGTCGGTTTGCCAAGATATTGTAATCTTTTTCACTGACAGAAGGTTGTCTAGGTTTTCACAATATGGCGGAAACAAAGGGCCTCACTACCGCTGAAATAAACTTCGATCAGTAAAAATGGTTTTTTCTTACATAATCGTCTTCTATGATAAGCATATATTTTTTAAAACATCATACCCGAAAATTATTTTTAAAAAATTACAAATGGAGTAAATAATGTTACATTTTTAAACACATTGCGACATAGTTTTCAAAGAAGTTTCATTTGAAAATCATTTTTCTCCCAATTTGTCGATGCAAAAATTTAAAATGCGCAATCTTTAGTTTCAAAAAATTACTGTAAAAGTTACATTTAAACGTTAAGTGTTTCTATCACTAAAATGACGCCAATGTTATGCGCGTTTTTTCTTTATAAACTTACCACTAATATATACCGATAGTAATATATACTAATTTTCTTGGAAGAGAATTTAAAATAACCTTCTGCACGACAAATAATCTTTGAAGTAGATTATTTAATATAAACTTACTGGATATAAATAATCTCCGAGGGATATTATGTGTATTAAAATTTGTGGTAGGAAAATTATGGTCAATATAATAAATATATAGTCGCCTGTAGCAAATCTAGTAGACGACATCTTCTAGATGCTGTGACATATACAATATCCTGAAAGAAGCCAATTAAAGCCCGCAATGCCAATCATCCCGTCTTTCGACGGGAGTAAAAACAGATCAAAATTTAAAAATCGTGTCCTGATACGTTGTAAGTGGACATTCCAAAATTTTAACTATTACAAACTTTTTTTACTGCCTCCGCAACCAATATAGGTAGATTAGTGGCTACAAATCATGTTCTTCCTGACTATCCAGCATCAACTGAATAAGTTTTATCCCGGCAAACTGCTTATAGGCAAAAAATATGGAGGTCAGTTCTATGCTAAAAATGTGTGTTGCATTCTATTGATGCCCTCAAACTGAAAAAGTCGCTGAAATTGGACTCGAAATCACCTTTACTTATGTAAACCAACAGTAAACAGTGCTCTTTACAGATGATCCTCCATTTTAATCTACTGTAAGATTCAGTAGCGTAGCTATGTTTTTTGGCGCCCGGGGCCAGCAAGAAATTTTGCGTTCCCATCCCAATATAGATATATAACAATTTCTCTCAATTTGGCGCCCCTAGGCATCGGCGCCCGGGGCGGACGCCCCCCTTGCCCCCCCCCCCCCCTTAGCTACGTCCCTGGTAAGATTCACGGTAATTCACATAAGATAATCTGGGTTCACAAGTAAAGATGCTCCCTAACTTTTGAGGTTAGGACTATAGGTGCAGTTCTACAGTCGCAAGTTGGCAGCTTTTTTTCGGCGTCTATGTCGCCCTCCTTTGGTGAATTTCGCGTTTTTTCCCGTGATCATTTGATAAAAATAGAGTGTTATCGCAATCTTCTGACAATAATTGCGTTTTTTTTTTTTTTTTTTTTTTTTTTTTTGCAATTTTTTTGATGAAAATAGCGTATTTATTCGTGATTCTCAGACAAGAATTTCATTTTTTTCGCGGTCTTTTGACAAATATCGTTTACTTTTTTTTGTAATTCTTTAATGAAATTCGTGTTCTTTTATGAAATTCGCGTTGTTTTTGCGATGTTTTGAAAAACATCACTCTTTTTTCGTGATCCTTTGAAATATATTGCCAGTTTTTTGCAATCTTTGGATAAAATTTGTGTTTCTTTTGTAATCGTTTACGCATTGTTTTTCTTAGGATTTGACATGATTCCTTGCAAATGTGTTGTTCCAGGAAAATGATGTGTACAAAATAATTTGTAATAAAATACATAATTTTCCAGAAATGCTGTTATTGATATTTTTTGGCAAAATTATTAAACTCACTCAGTAATCTCCGATAACTGTTTTTCTATCAATCAAACTCTCTCTTATTTTCTTTTTAAAATTTCCTAAATTTAAAGATACCATGTAGAAAGTGTTTTGAAAATGCTTTACATGTTTTGTTTTATATCCCCAGTAGGCAAACAATATTGGACCAATATTGGCTACATCTTGGAGCAATATTGGCAGATTGGCGCAATATTTGCATTAAATATTGCTCCAATAGTGGGATGTTTACATTTTGCCCTTATTTAGTAAATATTTGCAGCCAATATTATGCCAATATTAGCGTTTCATTGGAAATATTGTCAATAGAATGCCAATAATGGTTAAATATTGTAATTTCATTGAAAATATTTCCACTGTATCACCAATATTTGTACGATACTGGCGATTTATTCGCAATATTTCCAATGAAATCCCAATATTGGCATAATATTGGTTGCAAATATTGGCTAAATAAGAGCGAAATGTAAACATCCCAACATTGGAGCAATATTGGCGTTTTATTGGCAATATTTCCAATAGATAAAATATTGGCGCAACGTTGGACCAATATTGGTTTGCTACTAGGGTAGTGTTCTAAATTGTTCGGTGTTTACAATGCAATCTTAATTTGGTGATAAAGTGATATGCATTCACAACACTAGTGTAAGAAAAAAAATTTATCAGCGCTACTTACAACACAATTTCAACACAATTAACATCACTATTTTTATAACACATTTCTAGATAGTAACACTTCTGCAACATATTAACCCTTTCGGGTCTGGTGTACTATTAATAGTACATGTCTTAAATGGAGTATTATTTTCTTTTCTGAAGTATTTTAGCTACTATTAACATATAGTAATGTTAGCATATGTCTATGCATTTACTGTATGACTTCATTTTTGTTTAGGCATTTAGTAATAATATTAATTATTATTTTTGATTAATTCTTTTTTGCGCCGTTAGCGATTCTTGTATTTTAAACACATATTGACTTATTAAATTTAAAATAAAGGTTACTTTCCTGAAATAATCCTGTGTAATAAAACGCAAAAAGTAATACAATGCTGCAATATAAGTTTGACCTTGCTGTAATAAAATATTTTCTAAACATCTCGAAAAATTCTACCTTAGCCTATTGTCATATGATTATGAATTGAACAGTACGTAAGACAGCAACATTCATCATCTTTAAGACAATGGCATATTCTTTAAACACTAATAAGCCTATATGGACAGCTAGCGTTAATGTTATTATCGTGTAGAAACTGAAAAAAAAAAATTGGACCCGAAAGAGTTAAGAACGCACTCACAACACAAAAAACATTTTGTAATGTATCCTGGGGTAATAACGCCACGTTAATGTTCTACCAATTTTCACGGCTTAGTTTTAGATTGGATTTTTCAAACAAATATAGGATTTTGTTATCCATGATTTCATCCTCTTTGACTATCCATGTAAAAATATTTATTAACTGATATCTCTTCATAAAATGTAATTTCGTGATTTCTCGACCAATGCGACCAAAAAAAAAAAAAAAAAAAAAAAAAAACTATTAAATAAAATGATGTAATTCCATGTAGGTTGCCAAATTCTAAAAACAAAAACTCTACAATCCTAGAAATTGACAAAATTGCATTTTAAGCGATATAAAATTTTGAATTTTTTGTGAAAGTGTAAGAAAAAGAAGAACTGAGGAAGGGGGGGGGGCAAAAGAATATCAGACCTTGAGCTTCTTTTTGCTTAAAAAGTACCACTTAAATAAAATTGTTAGACACATTGCACTATTTTAACTGTATTACCTAAATCAGTATTTATGTTTGAATGTGTGAATTCTATGCGATAAGAAGATATTCAGTTTTTTGTGAAAGTGAAAGAAAAGGAAAGAGGGATATTCTTACTACAGAATATAACACCCTCAGCTTCTCTTTGCTTAAAAAGTCCCGCTTAAATATAGTTATAAAAAACATTGCAGGGTTTTAACCATTCTTAATGTAATATTTTTATTATGAGAAATTTTATAATAAATAGAGTTATGTGTAATAAATATTTTTCTTAACACTGCTATAGAAGTCTTGTAAATACTTTTAACTCGTAAACTCCGCATTAATCTGAATTCGCACAAACCTAAAGTTAAAATGTCAGCATTATATAAAACATGCTTTAATATACTACCTCTGACAATAAAGTTCGGTGAATAGTCCTGTAACATTAATGTAGATGAAATACTAATGAAAGTTACCATACTAACCTTCGAAATAGTTATCTCCTATAACTTTGCACCACTGACATCTGCTGTACATGTCCTGGGAAATTCGCAAGAAGTCTTCTTTTGGAATGGAGTTCAAAAGCTTCGTCGCATTTCGTTGGATGTCAGCAATATGGTCAAATCTCTTTCAGAGAGTTTTAGTCGTGAAAATAGGAAAAAGTCTGGAGGATTGAGATCCAGCGAGTATGGGGGATGTTCAATTTGCACAACCCCTCATGAATTTCTTTCGGTGTCTTGCAAAACTTAAAAACAAACTTTTAACTGATCTTTTATTCGTTCATTTTCCTGTTCTCAGTTAAGAACCAACACACTGAACAAGCACTTAGTAAAGCACGTCTTACATAGAACATAAACGACGGTCAACTGAACAACGGTGGGGGAACATGGGCAACACTTGCTTCTATGCAGATGCAGCGTTTTGTTTTCCCAGTGTTGCGAAATCGGCCGTTCTCAATTCATTCACCGAACTTTCTTGTCAAAGGTAGTATTTGTATTTTTCATTCATTAAATAAGTTTTTTGATAAAAATTAATATCCGTGTGAGATCCCTTAATAAATTTTATACATGCTTCATATTGTTATGTTTCATTATCTCTATATTAGCTACAAAATTAACATTTAACTGCTGTTTGCAATCTCACTACACGCTGTTTTTTTTTTTTCAAATTTTAGAGTTGAATTGTAATTTTTAGTTTAACTATAGGTGTAACTAAAACTCTCTTTCGTTTTGAATTCCCATACTATTGTTAAAAATATTTGAATCGATTAAATTTAATTAGATTTAATCCTGTACAAAAAGTTTAGTGCAGAAACAGTACTCTATGAGTTTTAATCATTGTTCGCCTTTTAACTTTTGACTAATGTTACCGGTCTCATAGACGACTGTTTTTTTTTTGTTTTTTTTTTATAGTTTAACTTGTAATTTTCAGTTTAACTACAAACATTATTAAAATTTTGTTTCACTTGGAACTTTAGTACTACCACCAGACACTTTTAAATAGATGAATGATAATTATAATAGTCTTCTACAAAAAGTTTAGTACAAAAACATCATCCTATGAGTTAATCCTAACTTTTATTCATCTTTTGATCTTGCTTCTCAAAGACCACTTCACAGTAGTTGTGTTACAATTTCCGTCACATCAGTTAAAGATTAAATTTGTAAAATCTTAAAAAACAGAACTTGAGAAAGCGGACAATTAAAATTTATACATCAATTGAACTACCAACTGGGAATTTAATAGAAATCTTATTTTGAAAATGTTGGAATTAGCATATAAAAAACCTTTTGATATCCTTTCATTTATTAGAGTTTTTAATTGTTTTTACATTTAATTTAAAAGAAAACAGAGAGAGAGAGAGAGCAGTTTACAGTATTGGGCTTCCCTTAATCTATCCATTACAACAATGACAATAAATCACACCCTTCAGATGTAGTTCCACCACTGTAAGGAATCAACCGGGGTAATAACGCCACTCAGTGGCGTTATTACCCCGATATACTTATTACGCAGTACATTTTAAAGTACAAACTATCTTGCGAACATACCCAAAATCTTCTACAACATTTTAAAAGTACATGAAATGTACTACAAATTTATATAATAAGCAAAGTATTTCCTGATAAATATGTAGTCTTCATATCACATAATTTTACATCGCAAATTTTACATCAAGCGTTAATTTTAGTTGCTTCTAAAACTGATAAGGCCTGTAAAAGGAATAAATTAAATTTAGGCAGTTGTTTGTGTTTTATATGACTGAGAGCCCTTCTACGCAGAGAGCATGGGTGCCATTTACCATGGGTGCCATATTTCATAATTATGCTTAATATTAGCACTTGGCGTTATTACCCCACCTGGCGTTATTACATCAGTGCACCTTATATGAAGTTTTCTAACTCACAACACATTAATGCTTTGTAAATTTGGTAACAAAAAGTGTTCTAAAATGTGATTTTTTGTGTGTGTTGAGAATTTACAATGTGGACATGGGTCATTCCAAAGAAACTTACGTTACATTTTGAACTATTTCCAGTAATTTCAGTACTATAACACACACACATACACAAATGATTCAAAATGTAAATTTGACATGCTTTGCTACTTAAACTTATTCAAAGGCCAATTTAGATGAAAATTACACTTTAATTTTATTTCTTAAATTTAGGTACAGTCGAGTCTCCCTATAACGAAACTCCATAATCGAATTTCTCTGTATAACGAAATTTTAGTTGGAACGGTGCCCTTTTCCCATGATTACACTAAAAACAGCCTCTATATAGCGAAATATCTATCTCCATATAACGAATTTTTTCATAAATTGGTCTTAATTTATTCAGTTTTAAAAAGCTTCGAAATCATATGGAATCAATTTTCCATCAATTATTTTTGATTTATCATCAATGCTAAAAGTTTATTATTATTATTATTATTATTATTATTATTATTATTATTATTATTATTATTATTATTATTATTATTATTATTATTATTATTATTATTATTATTACTTCTTTCCTTGTTCTTTAAATCCAACGAATTCAT
The DNA here is from genome assembly GCA_964019185.1 of Maratus speculifer. NCBI lineage: Eukaryota > Metazoa > Arthropoda > Arachnida > Araneae > Salticidae > Maratus > Maratus speculifer. Next base: position 94,111,440 of record OZ025302.1, read on the forward strand.
CCCACCCTCCACACACCTTTCCACATCCTTCTCAAAACAGTGTCAATTGGATTGATACACATGTAAGAGAGGAATCAATGAGAGGCACATGAGAGAGGCCTTTAAATGAAGGGAAATGTTAACTACAATTTTTCATTCCTTGCTAAAATTTGAGCATGTTTTTGAGAGCGTAACAACTTAAAAATCAAATCAACAAAAAATTACAGATTTCTTCGTCTGAAATTAATGCAAATCTTCCTTATTTGTTTTTCATTAAGCTTTCAAATAAATGTCTGTTCTCTTTTTTGAAATGGCTTAAATAATTAAGAAATAAAATGTTAGGTTAATATTTGCTTTTAAACATTTCAAATTCATAATTCAAAAGATCAAAAATAATATTTGTTCAAATTTCAAATATTAAATACGATTTTTAACATCATTCTCTATACATCGAATTTCTCTATATAACGAATTTTTTTATTGGAACGGTGGATTTCGTTAGACACTCGACTGTAGTTTTATTTACTATGGTAACTGCCATTACTGAAAAAGGAATATAAGTTATCATATAAAGTATAATTTTCATTAACATTTATTAGGTAATTTTCATCCAAATTGACTCTTAGATAGGTTTTAATGACAAATCCTGTTAATTTTACATTTGAATATTTTTTAGTGTTATATTACTAAAATTACTGCAATAAATTGTTCTAAATGTAACGTAAGTGACCATGGAATGACCCACATGTCTTCGATTCATTTTCCTGTAAATTTGCTTTTCCCCCTCCCCTTGTTTCCTGCAAGTTTTTTCGTGATTTATTAATGCAAGTTCAGCCTATTTATAAAATTGTTTCAGGAATTTTTTGTGTACAATTTTATTTTTCGGAAAAAAAGTAAAATAAAGCATGCAATAGTAGCGAAATTTTGCAAACAAACAAACAAAAAAAAACCTAATTTAATTAACGTTTTATCAAAAATTAGTTTTCTGAGGAAAAAAAATCAAAATATAAAATATTGAAATAGGATATATACAGGAATAAAACTGAAATCAGAAACTGTTGCGTCGTACATATTTTTTAATATTGGTTACTGTTACTTTCTAATGATTATCTTCGTATAAACTACTTTAATCTTTTAACATATGATTTTTTATTTCGTTCGGAAAAATTGAGTCTTATTTTTGTTAATTATCCAGCACAAAAAAGTGAAAAACTTTATTCATGCTTCTGTTAGACATAAAGCCACTATGTCACTCTTGTGTTCCATAACAAAAATTCTTGAAAAAATGATAATTTTAAATTACTTACATATTTTAAAGTGTTTACGCTTAAAAATCTCAAAATGTTAAATTTTTATTATATGAGATATTGAAATTATTCATTGAAAACAATTCAAAATATTAAGAAGTAAATTTATTTTTTATTGGAAAATAAAGGAGTTTCCAAAAACGTAAAATTGTTAAATTTTGAAGAGGCTAAATAATGACTTAATTTTTATAATGTCATTTCACTCTAACATTTTTTACATTTTTTTATAAAATCTAACATTTTAATTTTGTTTAAAGGAACATATTTTCTATATAGTATCTCAAATTGAATGAAGTATTTTTTTTTTTTTTTTAATTTTTGAAAGCCCAGAAAATGACATAATAAAAGACTACTCAAATTTTCAACACTACTCAACCTCAGTATTAGGTAGCTTTCATTACAAAAAGTAAAAAGCTACCTATTGCAGCCGTCCGGAGGAAAGCACTTCCGGAACATTTTGGTATATTTTCACCGATCATGACCCCCAGACCCCAAAACCACCCTCCGTTCAAATGTTGACATATATATATATATATATATATATATAACCATATATATATATATATATATATCTGATTTTTGTCATGCGATAACTGACGTATTTATGAACCGATTTGAATGAAACTTGGTATGTACATAGTACATACAAATGTCTCGACCGAGTTCGTTGGCCAGCACCATCCGCCATTTTGTTTAAAAATGGCGGCCATTTTAAATTTTTCAAAAAATTTAAAATTTAAAATTCAATGCGAAAAAATTAAAAGTTGAAAAATATTTTCTTTTACGTGTTAGAACTTAAAATGACGATTCTAGAACACTTTTTATTTTGTCTATATCTTAAAAAATGATTGAGTTATAGCACTTTGAATTTTTCTTATGGCTGACATTTTGAAACGATCTGATTTTTGTCACGTGATAACACGCATATTTATGAACGGACTTAAATGAAACTTGGTATGTGCATAGTACATACAAATGTCTCAACCGAGTTCGTTGGCCAACTTCATCCGCCATTTTGTTTCAAAATGGCGGCCATTTTAAATTTTTTTAAAAATTTAAAATTTAAAATTAAATGCGAAAAAATTAAAAGTTGAAAAATATTTTTCTTTTAAGTGTTAGAACCTAAAACAATGATTCCAGAACACTTTTTATTTTGTCTATATCTTAAAAAGTGATTGAGTTATAGCACTTTGAATTTTTCTTATGGCTGACATTTTGAAACAATCTGATTTTTGTCACGTGATGAAAAGCGTATTTTTGAATCGATTTGAATGTAACTTGGTGTGTACATAGTATATACTGAGGCCTGAATTGAGATCGATACTCAGTTCCATCCGCCATCTTATTTCAAAATGGCGGCCATTTAAAAATTTTTATAAGTTTTAAAATTAAAAATTAGGTACAAGAAAGGGAGAAATTGAAAAAGATTTTTCTCTTATGCATTTGACCTTGATACAAAGATTCCAGAGCATTTTTTGTTCCGTCTGTATCTTAAAAAATGGCTGAATTATCGCATATATATATTAATCGATTTCAATATGAGTGTGCATGTGCACCTGAATTAAGATTTCGACCAAGCTCATAATCAGGTTCTACTAATTTGAGCTTAGTAATTTTGAATAATATAATTTAATTTAAAATAAATAAATATATATATAAGTATATGAAAGCTACCTCTTCCTCCCGGCACTGCCGGAAGGACTATTTTGTGACATTCTCTCTTACATTGCACATTAACAACTATTCGACGAAATTATAATCTTTATCATGCTTTTAATAGTTTGCAGAAATATTTACGAGTATGTTATAAAAGCAGAGAAAAAAAGCCACTCGAGCCCATTGCAATCAATATCAACAAAAGAGGTTATAATCTCACCGTGATAACAATTCAGAACAAAACCAGACTTCATTACCCTAACTGCATGTTATCATCCGTAAATAACACATTTGCCAAATAGCAATAAGAGCGCCGAAATGCAAAAGAAGATCATGGAACTTTTCCAGCAGCCAAACAATATTGGACCAATATTGGCTACATCTTGGAGCAATATTGGCATATTGGCATGAAATATTGCTCCATTATTTGGATGTTTACATTTTGCCATTATTTAGCCAATATTTGCAGCCAATATCGGAGTTTCATTAGAAATATTGCCAATAAAACGCCAACATTGGTTAAATATTGGAATTTCATTGCAAATATTTCCAATGAAACGCCAAAATTTGTACAATATTGGCGTTCTATTGGCAATATTTCCAATGAAACCCCAGTATTGCATAATTTTGGCTGCAAATATTCCTAAATAAGGGCAAAATGTAAACATCCCAATATAGTGGAGCAATATTGACGTTTTATTGGCAATAATTCCAATACATGAAATATTGGCGCAACTTTGGACCAATATTGGTTTGCTACTAGGGTTCTGTCTGACATTATGTATTCAACCCTTTTCGGGTCCGAATTTATTTTCAGTTAAAAAAAATATTTTTATGTTAATAGCATTAACATTAGCTATCCATATGGATTAATTAGTGTTTAGCAAATACTTCAATGTCTGAAAGATAACGAATAATGTTTTTTTTTTTTTTGCGTACTATACAATTAATATTAATACGGCAATAAGCTAAGGAAGAACTTTTGGAGATATTTAGAAAATATTGTATTATAAAAAGATTTAACTGATATTAGAACTTTCTAATACTTTTTGCTATTCATTACACATGATTCTTTCAGGAAATTAACCTTTATTTCAAATTTAATGAATGAAACATATGTTTTAAATAAAAGAATCGTAAACAGCGCAAAGAGAATGAAGCAAATAATAATGATTATTATTATTACTAAATGCCTAAACATAAATAAAGTCATATAGTAAATGCATAGACATATACTAACTTATTACATGTAAATATCAACAAAAGTATGTTTTAAACAAAATAATACTCGGGTTAAGGATTAACTTCAAGGTGCTTCAACGAAAATTATAAAACGACAGTACTGGTTATAAATATATAAAAAATACAGGACGCTGCAATCCCTGATTGGAATATATTCAATCAGTGTTGAAAGAAATGGAACATCAGTATTGATTGTTCGTCTTTATTCCTAACTGCACTCTTTTCTATAAGATAAATTAAAAATATTTTTTTATCATTATTATATTTTATAATATATATATTTTTTATTTTTCTATAAAAAATATATATAAATATAAAAAAAATCAAACTTTTTAATTTTGAATTTTTTATTAAATAGAAAAATCCATTTATCAAACGTATAATCGAGAGCGCCATTATAGTAAGCAGTGTAAAAAATAGCGACAACAACGTGTATAACCTGGGCTTTATTAGTGTAAATAATTAAATATTTAATGAAGTAATAATCTAAATTAAGATACAGGTATTTTTTTTCTTTATGATAGAGGTTAACCATTTCTTATGCTTAAATTTTTATAAATCAAGAATCGTTACAGATAAAAAGTTTTAACTTGGAACATGTCTTTTTCATTTGTATTACGTTAATTTTGATTCAGCATTTGAAAAAAATATTTACATTTAAAAGTATGATTTAAAATAAAAATTACATAATATTTTCTTAAATTTTTATTTTAAATATTTTTTATTTCTAATTAAATTAATATTTTTTAAAATGCTGGATCAAAATTAAAGCTTATATACTTTTATTTATTTAAATGAAAAAAAATGAAATTCTATAAACAATATTTCGAGTTATAGCGATCTCAAATTACCTCCACTTTTCTAATAAAATTTTTATTTTACTTAAAAAAAGAGATGTTTTATCATGTAATTTTGTTCACAAATGATATACTTAACCATCCCCAAAAGCAAAAAACTTAAAATTTTAACTCAATAAATAAAAATTATTTTAAAATGTGTCCCCGCACATACGATATTTTTCATTTATAAATGTTAATTTTTTTTGAATGAATGTAAATAAATTTAAACCTATTTTTTAAATCTTTTTTATCAATCGGAAATTTGAGCAGTAAAAATATAAAATGAAAATAAACTGAATATTTTCGAATTAAAGTAAGAAATTGCAGATAAAATAATATATTTTTATATTTTCTTCAAATCTCTGATATTCTTTCAATAACAAGTTTCATCGACGTTGCAAGGATGTGAAATTCAAATTATACATATTATGTCTCAGTAAGTTTATTGAAGTTCATACAGATGCCTGTGATTGACAATTTCCCATTCCGTTTTTTCTCGTATAACCGTCATTATTTCAAAATAACCATAGAGCGAGTATTTTTAAAGCTTATGTGAATATTCAATGTACTTTAAATAAAGAAAATTGCCATATATTTAAAGAATAAATAATTTGTTTTTTTTTTTCTCCTTTTTGTTTCTTTTCTTTCTTTTTACTTTTTAAAACTTATTTATCAAATTAAAAAATGTAGCAGAATGCATGCTGCATTTCTATATAGGTACATAAGTTCGTACCGATACAAGAATTTCGAAATTTAAAAAAATTTGTTCTAAAAATCGTTAAAATATGGCATTGTACGCCGAAAAACTCGTTCTGTAACAAATAAATTAAAAAAAAAAGTCAAGTCAAACATTCTTTGCAATCAGAACTAGATCGTTCAAAAATGTTTACCAATCAAAACTTCTGTATAACTTTTTTGAGCTTACCTAATAAACAAACAGTTCAACGCTTGAACGTTCAAATTTTGAATTCAAGGTCTTGTTCTCTGGACACCCTGTACATATATATCACCCTTAAAAAGTTTTATTACGATCATTTTTTCAAATAGAAATTTATACCTTTTCTATGAAAAATTTTCTGACTAATTGCCAAAAGAAAAAATATTTTTTTTTCGTTGACAGTGTCATGTAAAATTCTTTTAGGATTAGTACGCGTCAAGGGCAGAGCCCAACAAGCAAGTTTTTGCGCCCAAGGCACTTTTTCATGCCCCTTTAGATTGGTTGATTTATTGATATCAGTTTCTTTTTCTTTACGTATTAAACTTATATTCGAAAAGTGTCTAAAAAGCCAAAAAATGTGTTACAGAAATTTAAACAAGTTGGAAATTGCACATCAAGGGTAGCAAACTTGGTGCGTTCATACTGTAACGAAGTTTTATCTTTGGGAAATAGTATACAGTACTTCGGATACAGTATGACAGCAGAAATCTTCTGTGTGTCCCTGTAAATACTATCTGCTTTCTATTATACAGAAAATGACTTGTAATATACCTTAGCAACGTGCATCTTTTTCATAAAATGGTAAATAGTTCAATACATTTAAAACACGCCAAGGACAATGTTTCCAAGATTATAATTTGGAATACTTTTGTGAGGCACTGTAAATTAATAACAAATATTCTTTTCACCAGAGATTGAACAGAAATTATATTTTAGTATATACTTCATAGATGCATATCAATTTTATTATGTTCTAAAGAGTGTATTATTAAAATCATTAGATATTATTTTTTCCCTTTGGCTGTTATGTAGCAGAATACTTTAGACTGGCCGAGTAATTAAAATAAATATTCGATTTTCATAAAATTTGAAATGACCTGGAAAAAAATTATGCAACAATTATATTTTTTAAATTTTAAACGATTTGGTTGGGTAATTTTTCTTTGTTATATGCGGTCGTACAGACTGACGGACGGACTAATAGAAATAAGATAAGCATTTGCTGGAATAAAATAAGTATTTCATTAAACAATATATATTTTTTTATTTCAGCTTTTTTCGAGGAAGACAACGATGAATTTTGGCATGTAAAGAGATACGGTGTGTTGCGAAATCTCCTCCGATGAAAGTGACGTTTGTTTCTCGTCTGCGAGCGAGCGATGTATTTATAATGTATTTATATGATGCTAAGTGGCAACTAGTTTCGTTGTCTTGACGACCAGTGTTTTGGAATGTTTTTAGTTTAGTTTATTATGAGAGTAGTTGAATTTAATGGATCTTTGGAATGTCATATTAATTGAATAATAGTGGAAATACCAGAATGTCTGGTATTGTACATATTTGTAAATATTTCATCACATTTTGAATAAACTTATTATGAAACAAGAAAACCTTCTGATATGGATATAAGTTTTCTCTTCATGGTGCCCCAATACATGATGTGTATACTAGAAATATAGCTGTTTATGAAGACGATTTTCGCTCTCCATGGAATATGAATATATTTTTTCTCTGGAAATAATGAGAGCAGTTACATCTTTTAAAGAATTTATCTGGTGAATCTGACGGGTTTGAAATTCGCGGCCACGAGAGATTGAGGTAAGACCAATTTGATTATTAATTTATAAATTTGCATGGAATATCGTTTGAAAATAAATAAATAGAATGTTTTGGTTTCGTTATGAAATTTATTGTTTTAGTTTCGAAACTGATAAATTATTTTAATCTCGGATTGAAAATAGATGATTATTGAAATTTAGTTTCGTTTGGAAATATTTAATGATATTATACTAGGAAATATTTTATTATATCGTTTTGAATATGGATCTGGAAAAAATAAAAAAGAAACGTACTTCCGTTCGAGGGAGTACAACGAAACTAATTTCTAAAATTGAATCTATTTTGAAGAATAATGATATGGAAATTTCTTTGAAAATAGAAGAAATTAAGGATTGTCAGGAACAAATAAATGAAAAATTTTCGGAACTAAAAGAGCTAGATAAAGAAATTTTTGAGCTCACGGATATTAAAGAGGTTGAAAATGAAGTTTCGTGTTATGAAGAATATATAGAAAAGATAGTTAAATATCGAGGTAGAATGACGCGTTTTATAAAAGAAAACGACATTAAATCTAATGATACTGCATCTAAGGATAAGCCAGCGGTATGTAACAATGATCTTTCACACGCGATCTTGCATAACGAAACCAGAACAATTAAATTGCCAAAATTGAATATAGTTAAGTTTTATGGGGACTGTAGTCAGTGGCTAGATTTTTGGAACTGATACGAGGTTGCTGTTCATAACAACGACTCATTGAGTAAAATCGAGAAATTCACTTATTTAAAACGTATTTAGGTGGATTAGCATTAAGTGCTGTTTCTGGCTTTTCGCCAACGAATGAGAATTATGATTCATCAATTCAATTATTGAAAAGTAGATTTGGGAGATCGGATTTAATAATTAGTTTTCATATGAATAAGCTTTTGCTTACGGAACCTGTAAGAAATTCTTCAAATGTAGTAGGGTTAAGAAAAATGTATGACGCGATTGAAGTACAGATCCGATCATTACAATCGCTTGATGTTGCAACTGAAACATACAGTAACTTGTTATGTCCGGTAATTTTACAGAAAATTCCCGAAGATTTAAATTTGAGTTATAATAGGAATCGGGAAACGAGTGAATTATTTGATATTAAGAATTTAATGGAATTTTTGAGGAAGGAGATAGAATGTCGGGAAACATCGTTATTGTTAGCTAATTCTAAGGGTAGGAATGTAAATGAATCAACATTTCGTAATAAGGAAATAATTCAAAACAGTAAAAATAAATATTATTTGAATCAGAAAAGAAATGATAACACAAGGCTTTCTTCAGCCGCTGTCTTAACGACTGCTACGAATGAAACTTGCATTTTTTGTCTTGATAAGAATCACGCAAGTATGAACTGTCCTCTGACAATAAATGAAAGAAAAAATTCTCTTAAAAGTAATGGTCGTTGTTTTATTTGCCTTAAACGAAAACACATCGCTAAAGTTTGTTTTAAAAGGAATCAGTTATGCAAAATTTGTAAATTGCGTCACAATGAATTAATTTGCGACAAATCGCTGTCCTCCGTTAAAAATAATTCGGATGATCAAAATTCTGACTCGACGCCAGATATTGTGACGTCATTAGCTTCCACCAGATGTTTGAAAAATAAAAGGGAAAGAAAAGAATGTTCTCCTGTTTTGTTGCAGACACTCAATGCGATAGCAAAGGGAAACAAAAAATCTAAAATTGTTCGTGTTTTGTTAGATGGGGGATCGAATCGGACTTTTGTTGAAAAACGGATTGTGGATTCGTTAGGTTTAAAGATCATAAAAAAAGAAACATTTCAAATTCATTCCTTTGCGGATAAACAAACTAAATCAGTTCAGTGTTATGATATAGTGGAAATTGAATTGGAAAATGCAACAGATTCTCATAAATCCATCAAAATACAAGCCGTGGTGATTGATAAGATTACGCATGGAAAAATTGAAATTCCTTCTCAATGGGTTAAGAATCCTGCACTAAGTCAAGGAATTAAATTATCTGATAATGCAACTAGTAAAGATATACACATTTTGATCGGTTCAGACTATATATGGGAAGTTTTGTGTGATAAAATTGTTAGATTAAGTAGATGTTTAGTTGCAACAGAGAGTTTGTTCGGATTTGTAGTTCAAGGTAGGGAAGGAAATTCGGAATCTAAAGATATTTTGGTAAATCATGCGATTGTTATGAGGGAAGAGTTAGAATATGAGAGAGTTAAAAATTTATGGGAATTGGAGGCAATAGGAATAGAACCAGATAAGGAAATGTCGCGATCAGATTTAGACATTATCAATAAATTTGAACAAAATGCCTTATATAAAAATAACAGATATGAAACTAGGCTGTTGTGGAAGGAAAATTTTAAGGAACATAAAAATAATTATGAGATTGCAGAACGGCGTTTGATTAGCCTATGCAATAAATTTCGTCACGATCCTGATTTGTACATTAAATATAAGGATGTTATTGAGGAACAGCTAAAAGAGGGTATAATTGAACAAGTTGAATGTCAATCCGAACTTGATAAAGATAAGGGATATTTTATGCCTCACCATGCAATAGTGAGCGAATCTAAAGAAAGTACTAAAGTTAGGATTGTATACGATGCGTCTTCCAAGGATAAACATGAACAATCCCTTAACGATTGTTTAGATAGTGGTCCCAATCTTAATCCAGATTTACTTAAAATTATTTTAAAATTTCGCTATCATCGAATTGCTTTTTGCGCGGACATACAAAGAGCCTTTCTTGAAGTCGGTATTGTAGAGGAAGATAGGAAATTTTTACAGTTTTTATGGTATAAGGGTGGGACAGATCTCGATTTCTGTGGCCGTGATGTCAGAATTCTAAGATTCGCAAGAGCAGCCTTCGGTGTTAAATGTAGTCCATTCCTTTTGAGCGGTACCATTAGACTGCATTTGAAGAAATATAAAACTTCTAATCCAGAGGCATATAATATTCTGAAAGAACTATATGTCGACGACCTAATTAATGGAACGGACACTGTAGAAGAAGCCATTACGGTAACTAAAGATGCCGTATCTATTTTTAAGGAAGCCAACATGAGTTTAAGGCGATGGACTTCGAATTCGCCAAATTTAACTGAACAATGGAAGAATAATAACCTAGAATGTCGTGAAGATCCTGTTGATTCTAATGTGTCCTTAAAGATTTTGGGTTTAATTTGGAATAATAATTCTGACACTCTTAAAATTGAATTGAGTCCATTATTGAAGCTAATGAATACGACAGCAACAAAACGCCAGGTATTGAGCGTATGTGGTATGCTTTTTGACCCTATAGGTCTGATAAATCCTTTCACAATACGAATTAAACTATTAATGCAAACGTTGTGGCAAAAGGGTATTTCACGAAAATATTTCATTAGATTTGGAAGTACAATTCAGGGAATACCTCCATGAAATACCGGATTTGAGGCCACTTGAAATACCTAGGCCATATTTCGATGAATTACAAATAGAAAAAATCGAAATCCACATATTTTCGGACGCAAGTCCTAAAGCGTACGGTTCTGTTGCATATTTTAAATGCCATTGTCAAGGGAAAACACTGACTAGTTTTATCATTTCTAAATCTCGAATAGCACCGCTTAAGAAAATAACGTTGAATAGACTCGAATTATTGGGAACTTTGATTTCGGCAAGACTATCATCATATCTACGATCTACCTTTCCGACAGTACCTGAAAATAACATCTTTTTTTGGACTGATTCAGAAATATGTTTGTACTGGATCAAAGGTAAAGCCGATGACTACAAACAATTCATATGCAACCGAATTATAGAAATTCAAGAAAAACAAATCCCTTGAATTGGAATTTTTGTGATGGAAAGTCAAATCCAGCGGATAAACAGACTCGTGGTGTAAGTGCTCGGTCTTTAATTAATGACGAGATTTGGTGGAAGGGTCCATCTTGGCTTCATGAAATTGATATGAATAGTTTTGATGGCAACTACATTGGTCACAAAGACATTCCAGATTTTGAAAAGGAAAGGAAGAAAAATTATCTTGTGCTTCAGGCATTCGTAGAATTGACTGAACCGTTATTGAATCTGAACAGATATAGTAACTTTAATAAGATTTTAAGAATTACAGCATACATTTTTCGATTTGTCCATAATTGCAAAAGGAAAAATGAAAATTTCACAGGAGTATTAACAACAACGGAACTATTTAATGCTGAAGAATATTGGGTACGATATATTCAACAGACCGAGTTTAAACATGAATATTGTCTTCTTAAGGCAGGGAGATCCATCAAAACCGACTCAAGATTGTATTCTTTAAATCCTTTTTTAACTGAAAGTGGAATAATCTGTCTGGGTGGTAGACTGCAGCAATCAAATTTTCAATTTTACGAAAAACATCCTAAGTTATTACCCGACAAAGGAAGATTTACCGAACTTTTAATTATAAGAGAACATGAAAATCTGTTGCACTCTGGAGTTTCAGACACAATGACTCAGATACGTGAAAATTATTGGATCCTAAGAGGTCGCCAAACGGTGAAATCTTGTCTAAATAAGTGCCTAATTTGTAAAAAATTTAAAGCTAAACCTGGCAGTCAAGTGATAGCTCCATTACCACTTAATAGAATCCATGAATCTAAACCGTTTGAAGTTACTGGTATCGACTTCGGAGGGCCTTTATATGTTAAAGACAAAGACAAAGTGTACATTGCACTTTTCACATGTGCTGTTACTCGCGCCATCCATTTGGAATTCGTTAGTAGCCTTCACACTGAACAATTCTTGATGGCGTTCAGAAGATTTGTCTCTCGAAGAGGGATATGCAGAACTGTTAACTGCGACAATGCCAAAACCTTCAAGGCAGCTGAAAATGAACTAAAAACACTCTACGCGAACGTTGCAGATCCAAATGTCCAAAATTACTTTGGAAAAAAGGGCATAAAATTTACATATATTGTTGAAAGAGCAGCTTGGTGAGGTGGTTATTGGGAGAGGATGGTTAAGATGATTAAAATTATATTAAGGAAAATATTAGGGAGGGCTTTATTATCATTTGAAGAATTACAAACTATTCTGACCGAAATTGAGGCAATTTTAAATTCTCGGCCCATTACGTATGTATATAACGATGCTTCAGAGCCATCACCTCTCACCCCAATCACATTTTTTAATCGGGGAAAGGATAACATCTTTACCTCACCACCAAGCTGGTCGTAACAATGAGCAGATCTTCTCCAAGTCAAAAAGATTTTTATTGAAAAGATATTTGTATAGAGAAAAATTGTTGAACCAATTTTGGAAACGTTGGAAGGGAGAATATCTGCTCCAACTAAAAGGTATACATAATGTACATCCCATAAGTGAAAATTGTGAATTTAATGTAAATGATGTAGTTTTAGTAAGTGATGACAAGGTCCCGAGACATTTATGGAAATTAGCTAAAATCACCGAACTTTTCAAGGGACGAGATGAAAAGGTCAGAAGTGTAATGTTGAAGACAGCATCAGGGTTTATAAAACGACCCATACAACTGATTTATAAGTTAGAACTTTAATTAATATATTATGATTTCTCTAAGTAAGTAAAATAATTGTATTTGTTATATATATTTACCTTATTATTGTTCATTATTGTTTGCATTTAGTTTTGATGAATGTATTCATCGGGGGGGAGGATGTTGCGAAATCTCCTCCGATGAAAGTGACGTTTGTTTCTCGTCTGCGAGCGAGCGATGTATTTATGATGTATTTATATGATGCTAAGTGGCAACTAGTTTCGTTGTCTTGACGACCAGTGTTTTGGAATGTTTTTAGTTTAGTTTATTATGAGAGTAGTTGAATTTAATGGATCTTTGGAATGTCATATTAATTGAATAATAGTGGAAATACCAGAATGTCTGGTATTGTACATATTTGTAAATATTTCATCACATTTTGAATAAACTTATTATGAAACAAGAAAACCTTCTGATATGGATATAAGTTTTCTCTTCACGGTGTGCAAGAATACACGATAAATTTATAATGTTTCTTATATTTTTGTTTATTTCTTTTATCATTGCCATAAAAATTATGTGTACACACAAAATGCATAGGTATATGTTTAATTTCTGTAGCCCGACACACACATAAAAAAACAGTGTTGATGGCGCCGTTTATATGATTAATCTTAGAACAATTTTTGTTAAAAAAAAATTACTTTAATTTACGGAGATGTTGGGGACGATCCGTGAAAATCAAGGATAGAATGTGAGAGCTTCAACATGATCACTGACTAGGAAACGTTCCCAGATATAAGTTGTGGATTTAGACAAGTGTGGTATACAAAAAAAAAAAAAAATCTCGTCATGTACGTTATAAAGTGCAATGGAACTACCCGTCGGAATCCAATCGTTTTCGAGATAGCCTCACTTGAAGTGTGAATGAATAAATAAATAAATTGATAGGCGGATATATAAATTGTTCGGAAGTTAAAAGTTCCTTTGCGTTGTTATTAATCCATTTTTGCCAGCCTTCTCCCAAGCAACGAGCGAAATCAATTACACCCGAAAATTGCTGTTTCTTTCCCTTCTTTTAGACAGGCACTTCGCATTCTACGAAGTATTCACGTAAGGCTGCATACGGAGAGTTTTTCTATTAGGTTTTAGCTCACAGGCTATCATAGCCTGAGAGCTTATGTGCCCGCCCGTTCTGTATATATGTACGTTCGTACGTGCGTAAAGCGATAACTCATGATAAAAATATCGGATCCACTTGAAATTTTGTATATAGGTATATCCTGATAAGGCGCTTCCCTGATTAGTTTTTGGAGTTCATTCGATGTGTATAAGAGGGGGAACGGGTTGCTCATGCCCCTCCCCTTAATTGATAGAAACGGGATTTTCATGCAGAATTAACAGTTTTCGTTCAAAATTTAGATATTGGATCATTCTGATGAGGCGATTCCGTGACTGTTATTAGGTGTTCATTGAATAAGTATAAACAAGGGGAACGGGGGGCTCATACCCCTCCCCTTAATTGATATAAAGGGATTTTCATGCAGAATTAACAGTTTTCGTTCAAAATTTAGATATTGGATCGTTCTGATGAGGCGATTCCGGGACTGTTATTAGGTGTTCATTGAATAAGTATAAACAGGGGGAACAGGGGTTCTAATGCCCCTCCCCTTAATTTATATAAATGGGGTTTTCAAGCAGAATTGCCAAATTTCGTTCAAATCTCTGAATAGTTTTGGAAGTTTAATGGTTAAGTATAAAAGAGGGGGGTAACTCCTCTTAAATTATATAAATGCTAAATGGGTTTTTATTAAGAATTATCCAATTAGCTCTGAATTTTGAATATAAACTTTTTATATGATAAAGCGTGTTCTTGAAAGTTTAGGAGGTTCAATGATTAAGTATAACAAAGGGGGAATAAGAGAGCTGTTTCCCCTTCTTAAATTTTTTTTTTTTGAATGGAATTAACCCTTGAAAATACAAGGCTATAATGTACAATTAGTATGCGTAGCCTGTGAGCTCAATGTCATCAGTTTAACTGGGCAATATTCTTTTTATTGTAATTTCCAGCACCTTGTTTTATGCAAATTTTTTCGGCAAATGTGTGGCGTGACGTAATGAATAAACTGTATGTAAATATAGTGCGTAAAATAGAGTGCTTTCTTAGGTTGGAGGTTATGTTAGGTGCATAATAGCTCTATTATTCATATGGAAATGGGTGGTTTTTAACAAATCAAGTGCTGATGTCTCGAAAACGGTTCGATTCGGACGGATAGTTCCATTGCACTTTTTTAAGTATATGAAGAGATCTATCTTTTGATACCATATTCATCCAAATCAACAACTTACACCTGGGAACGTTCCCTAGTGAGTCTAGTTGTGGGTAGGATTTTATGGGGTTATAAGAGGAAAACATTTTGTTAAGGAATGGTTTGCGTTTAAGTTAAATAAGATATTGGAAAAATTGGAATTTTGAGGTGTTTTTATTTAAATTTGTATTAATGGAATATTAATTAATATAGTATTATTTATTTCTTTATTATTAATTAATTTATTTTGTATTGTCTTATGCTGGTGTATTTAAAGATTAATTTAATATTTAAATGAATGAAATAAAAAACATAGCTAATTAGTTAATGCAAACGATTTTTTTTCTTGTAAATTTAAGAATCATTATATATTTCGTAAAATGAATTATTTATAGAGATTTTATATTAGTTAATAAATTTTTTTATTAGGATTTGTAGTATAAATACATGCATTACAATAATTTACAAATGCTATATTTTTAACATGGAAAAACCTATTTTAATAAACAGTAGGTTGGTTATTAAAAACTTTTAATTAGAATAAGAATTTATTTTTTGTCATTTGTTATTTGTCAATATTTTTCGATTTAAAATTAAAAATAAAATATTAATATATATCCATATTTTTTTCAATGGGGGATATTTCATAATCTTCCTGTAATTTTAAGAATGCTGTAGTATTTAATAAAATGGATGAACTTATAAATGTTTCTGTTAATACATTTCCGTTTTAAGAATTATAATGTAATTAAATGTACTAGATTAAGGAATATATATTTGTAACATAAATAAACAAATTTTAATAAGAAAATAAGTTAGTAATTAATCACTTTTAATTAGAATTAAAAAATCTGTGTGTCATTTGATGATTTACTGTAGAATATATTTTTAGTGATTATTTATCACTATATATTTTTTTTTTCATTTGGTAAAATAAAATTTTAGATGGGGGAAATTTCGTAATTTTTCTTTCAAATTTTAAGTACTAAAAGCTGAATAGAATTGTTATATTTTTATATCTTGTAAAACAGTTTTAAGAAACTTTTAATAAGTTGTTTTTTAAATAAAATAAAAAACAGCCATTTCTTTTAAAATCAGTATATAATTAGAAAATAAGTTAAATTAACTTATGAAGTATTTTTATTATTTTTAATTACGATAAAGTTTATAATGAATATTAATTTTAATAAGGGATTATTTTTTTTCTGTTTTAAATAACTATGTCTTTTTTAAATGAATTAAAATAAATAAATATTGGCTATTTTTGAAAATTTGTCTGATTATAACTTTTAGAATCTTATGTGAAGTACATAAAATTAGTTCTCTTGTCAAAACTCAAACAAAATTTAGAAAAAAAATGTCGGTTAAAACTAAAAATTCTGAATTCGGATCGAAGTTGGTATATCTAATCGGGCCACTATCAGAAATCAGTTACGATGCTGCATCATTTGCGGGTATAAGTCGCTTGCGATGTACAACCATAAAAGGACTGATTACGATAACCGGCACTTGAAAAATCATATTCTTAAGTTTAGGCTGCCGACATGCTGCCAAGACTTCACCGAAACTACTGTGTACATGCCGACACATAATCGACACTGCCGGCTGCGGTCCGATTGAGTGTCTAAAGGTATGCGTTTGCTGGATTGAGTTAAATTTTACAATATTAGTCTAAGGGCCGTCAACACAAAAATCTATATTATCATGCACAAGAAAAAACCTTTTTTTTATTGTCGAGTAGAAATAGGTTAATATGATGATACGTGTCTGTCGGAAGTGAAGTGGTGCACAAGTCAAAAATTAATGCCACCAGTTGTTGACTCGTAGGCTTATCATTGTGTTATCTTCTCAAAGTCCTCCAAGTTTTTGTACTTTTGATTGAAGGACAAACACGATGATAAGCCTACAAGTCAACTACTAATGTATCAATATTTAACTTATGCACTGTTTCACTTCCAGCCCATATGGATCATTTGATTTCCCTATTTTTATTCTTCCATAAAATAAAGGTTTTTTCTTTTGCTAGATAACACAGATTTACGTGCTGACGGCTCTTGAAGTATAATTTCCTCAATAACTGAAACGCAATCAAGGAATACCCTCTCCCGCTCTTGATTTCAAACACAATCTTCCTAAAACAAATGAAAAATAAAATTTAAATAATTAGCTTTAAAAAAAAGTCGCTCTGTACCCAATTAGATAACTTAAAGTAAATTATTAGTCATTTTATAGTGTATCAGCTGGGAAGGCTGAATTCCGTTTGATTAAAACTAGCGTGATGTTAAAATCTGATGAACTTGTATTCAATGATAAAATATAAATTTTTGCTGTGTTATGGATTTTTACTTTATAATTTTCTAGAAAATTCCTCCAGCTTCTGAAAGCAAATTCTTCTTACAACACTTCGCCAAATTTCGCCACATTATTTTATTTGGTGCCAAACATATGTTGAGAAAATGCCCTGAATGACGGATATCTATTTTGGAAATGTTCTGTAGTTGCTGGTCTATTGAAAAATGCATCTCCGCTCCTATTCAGAATTCTTAGAAAGTTAATTTATATTCTAAAAGTCAAAATTTTTACGAAGTTTCGCCATGTTTTTGCCAAATACTGCAAAGTTTGGCGATATTCATTTACTTGGCACCAAATGTTCACAATGTCATTTTATTTTTCCAAATTTGGCAATATTTGCCGAAAGGATGCCAACTTTGTGACTTCATTTACAGCCAATTGGTCAAAGGTTTAATGACTGGTTGAACTTTGAAATACATTGATTCATAGTAACACAAAAATAACTCACTAATCGAGATTAAAGCTCTCTATTCCAATTAATAAAATGCAGCAAAAGTTTTGGATAAAAATCGAATTTGGAGAAATATTTAAATTGTAATCACATTGAAGTATTAACATAAGTAAAAACTTTTCAAATATTAACATGTTTTCGAAAGAACTCATTCGACTAATTTTATTACTTTATATTTGAGTTAATTTTTTGTAAATTATCCACTTTAAGAAATGTGAAAAACATTATTCATTTTTCGTTCCGTCATTGTTATACTTCGTTCCTGAATTTAAAAAAAAGACTCAAAAAACGAAAAATTTAAATAGTTTGCATATTTTAAAGTACTCACATTGTCTAGTAACAACCATTTAAAGATATAATATTTTTTTGTAATGTTTTTAATATAAAAGGAAAATCAGTAAGTATGTCATAAACCAATATGAGAGGTAATATATTAGTAGTAAACTGTCTTCAAATACGCTCATAGGTAGCATCATTATCCATCTATCGAATGGGCTGCAATTTTTTTTCAATTTTCTATGACGGGTAGTACGCAAAAATTGCCATTGGTAGTAATAAGTTTACACAAAAATTGAGATTTTAATGGTCAATTCCTCCATTTGTCGCAAATGGCTTGAAGTTTTGCTCAAATGCTGATTTTTGAACTTTTTAATAAAAAAAATTTTTAAGTTAAATGGAATTTATCTTAGCCTAATTTGTTTGAAATTTCTTGTTTAATGAAATGAAATGTTCAAATAAGCTCTGATTACGTATTACTTAATATTTATGTGTAATTTGAATTCGACGATTTTTATAGCTTTTTCGTGTGAGCAAACATTGTAAGTATTGTTTGGTACATTTGTCAGTTTCTCTCATTTTATTATGTTCTATGCTCTTGCTTTTTTCGATAATTTCAGTGTCACATATTTATATGACGGACCAAAGTATGTCTTAACAGCAATTCTAGAAAGAGACGAGAATGTGGAGTAGAAATCAGTGGAATCACAATCAATCATTATGAAAATGCGAAAGGAAATGGGATATGGGGGGAAACTGTGAAATGCGATGTTAATTATTTTTCTGCTGTAAAATACAGATATTTCCAGAAGATTTAAATAGTGGGAAATTTTAAGCATGTAGTTCGTTTGAATCAGAGTTTGAACCAGGGCCTTGAAAAACAGACACTCCAAAACGCATATACTTTTCTCACACAGCGTTCTTCGGTTTTAGAACTGGTATATCAGATAGTCAAATTAAGTTAAGAGCTTCATCCGTGCTTTAAGATGTTGAAATTGTGGCAGCGTAGGAGAATAATCTATTCATTGATAAAGAGGAGATTAGGTGGCAAAAAAGAAACTTTAGAAGGGAGGAGAAATGTATAGGACGAAGAAAAATTACAACTATATTCTTTGATGGTAGAAAAGAAAGCTCTTCATAGAAGAAAAACTGCAAGTGGCATTGTCGAAAGAAAGACGAATCATATATAATTAATGGCGTGCAAAAATGTACGTATTACTTAGTATGAGCCTTATCCTGTTTCATGAACCTCAGAAATACAAATGGTTGAGTACTCTAATAATCTAGCTTCAACTGTGTTAGTAAAGATCTTAGGTCAAGTGGTTGAACCACCTAGTTCATGCAGTTCCTGTCGGCTCGTTCATATAAAGAATACATACTAAATGTTGCGGTTCTCTTCTTAATTTTTCATAAAGCGCGGCTTTATTCTGGCTTAGAAAGTAATATGATGATTTTGCTATTTCTCCGCAGTGAGTGGAAGAAAGGGGTCAAGTGACACAAATATTCCAAACCACTTTCAGACATTATGATGATATTCGTTTGGCCTTAGCTTTTCCGATCTCCTAATCCTTCCCTCATCCTCTGATAACTGATTGCTTTTTCACTGGTTTCCGCTCCACATTCTCCCCTTCTTGCAGAACAGCAGTAAAGACATACTGTGGTTCCTCAGAAAAATATGCAACTCTAAACGTATCAGAAAGCAGAAGTAAGAGCGAGAAACATAATTAAGACAAAAGATAGAAACCAAAGAATTAAACAAACAATATTAAATTTTTTTCACTAATACGCGAAAAGATAATAAAAATAATCTTATTCAAAATGCATATAACTATTAAATAATACATAATCAGAGCTCATTTAAACATTTCGTACTGAAACATTCTTACTAATCATGGCATTTTAAGTAAATTCAATTAAAATAAATTTGACTTAACATTTTCTTTTAATTTTTGCTAAAAAAAAGTTAAAAAATCATCAGCATTTGAGCATTGCCACAAATGAAGGAATTATCCAAAAACTTTAAATTTTTTGTGTGAACTTAGTGCCGCCAATGGAAATTATACCGCACTACCCATCACGGAAAATCGAAAAAAAAGTTTTTTTGGCCAACCTTAATCTATATGATGTTTATTTCAAATTTATAATACAACAGTTGCACAAGAGAAAAAGTTGTTTACGAAGAACAAAGTGATCGCGAACAACAGTAGTTCCGAGCACCTTCGTCGTTGCAAGCCCAAGCTCGCACGATGATTGGTTGTTGCTCTTGGCAATAATCACACTTGGCGTAGCGATAGATGCTTCCCTCGAGAGTTTGATTTCCTTCCGAACCGAGTACAAAGTAACTTTTCTCTTGCAGCATTGGATTGGATGGAACGTGTCTTTCTGAAAGCTGTACTCTTTAAAACTTTTTACACACAACTTTTTATTTTGTACTCGGTTTACTTCGTACTCGGTTCGGAAGGAAATCAAACTCGACGGAACGTCTATCGCTACACCAAGTATGATTATCGCCAAGTTATGTGAAAACAGTGCCGAGAGCAACAACCAATCAGAGTGCGAGTTTGGCCTTGGAAAGACGAAGGTGGTTGGAAAAAAAAATACGCCATCTATGGTCTCAGAAATTCGAAATTAACATCTTATATCTGGATAATGCTGCCATCTATGAGGATATTTGGAAACGGTTCACTACTAATTTCTGACCTATTATACCGATTTGTGACCTACTTACAGACTTTCACTCGTAATTTCAAGATTTGTTAGGGGTACCTTATACATAGAATATATAGAAAAGACGATAATCAAGCAAATTGAAAGCATTATCAGCAAAGGATGTTATAATTTCCTGTGTTAGCAAATGAGGACAAAAACCGATTACACTACCTTAAATGTATCTTATCACACGTAAGTAACTCATAACAATTCACCGAAAGACCATAAAAAGTGCCAAATGGCAAATGAATCATGTAACTCCTAAGTTAAACTATGCATTTAAAAGTTAATGTAAATGTTAAATTATGCACAGTATTTTTAGATAAATCCAAAGGACTTAAAATTTTGCTCTTGTATTTAATTGAGTATCTTGATAATAATTTTGCTTATTTTCCTTAATAAATAATGATTTAAAAATGGTTCTTGTTAATAATTCTGAACTAAGAATAGATTAGTACATATTTACTTTAACCTGTAGTAAAAAATGATTCAGAAATGTGATACATAAGGTTTATATTTGAACTTATCGATAGAATTAACTAGTCGGAAATTGCACGTCAAGCGTAGCAAAAGATTTGCGTTCGTAATACAACGAAGTTTTAAAATAATCATAATTTAATATAATAGTATGCAGTACTTCGGATACGATATCGTATAGAAAATCTTTGGTGTCCCTGTAAATATTACCTGCTTCCCATTGTACAGGAAGCAGCTTTTAGTAAACCTCAGCTACGAATATCAATTTTATAAAATGTGAAATAATTTAATATAATTAAAACGCGCCTCAAACAATGTTTACCCTCATACCATTAGGTGATGGAATAATTTGGTGTGACCCTATAAATTAATAGTAAATATTCTTTGAGTCACAGATTGTACAGAATACATATTTTAGTATTTACTTCATAGATGCATATCAATTGTATTATGTCCAAAAGAATGAAGCAAGATCAAAATGCACAGGAAATTATTTTTCCCATTGGTTCTAATGTAAAGGAGTAGTTTTGATTGACCCTGTAAGAAACTACATATCCGGTTTTCATAAAATTTGAAATGGCTCAACAAAAGTATGTAGCAATTATATATTTTAAATTTCAAGCGATTCCGTTGGATAGTTTTTGCTCTGTCATAGGCGGACAGACAGACGAACTGAACGACGACTATAGATGCTACGCATTTACATTATTAGGAACGCAGCCAAAAGTGCATGCATGTGTTTTATGACATGCATGCACATTTGATTTGTAGCTATTTTGAGTATGTGATGTATTTAAGATTGCATTCATTTTACTCAGTTTTAAGTTAAACAGTCTCCGTTGCAATAGATGTACAACAGTTAATAAAAGGGATTTATTAATTGCTGAAATTTGTAGATTTAATTGGACGAAACTTTGTAAGAAAAGATACTGTTTCTTAATTAAAACAAGTCGGAAATTATACGTGAAACGTAGAAAATGAAGAGCGTTTGTACTAGAGATAGTTTAGTTTCATAAGTTTTCACATATTGGTGCAATAGCTGTTGCAATTTTATTGCAACAGCTATTGCACCTTGCTATTGCAATATTTTGTTGCAATTTAGCTGTTGTAATAATTAGCAACAATGCATGAATACATTTTTTTACGATTCTATAAATTAAATTCAGTAATACAGAAATAATAGGACTCCATCTTAAATGGGATGTAATCATCATGGTAATCTAGAATATCTTGCTTATCAAGTGATATCACTGAATTAATGATATATGTTAAGATTAGGACATAGAATAAATATAATATAAGAAAACTTTTATTAATATACTTAAATTTTTGATACGATTGTCATAAAATTCAAAATGAAATGACAAAATTTTGCAGCGATTATATACATAAATTTCAAACTATTCGGTCGGGTAGATTTAACACTGTTATATGCTGTCAGACGGATGGACGGAATAATCGAAGAATATAGGTGATACTATTTATTATTATGAGCACACCTAAAAAACAAACATATGGAAAGTAGAAATTTATTGTCGTGAATATGGAGGCAACAGTTCGTTAAGTATTAAGTATTAATTCAATTCAACTATTTCAGGAATTTGAAATATAACATTCATTATTTTATTTAAAACACATATCATTTTCTTTTATTAAATTTCGTAGTTTTTCTGGCTGTCAATTTAATGCATTTGCTACGCCAGTGGTCTATAAAATGTTTCAATATATGCTTGTGAAATGCATACAGATGTTTATGACATACAAATTCGTATATTATTTTTTTCCGGATTTTCTCTATGTTACTGAAATGTGGATAAATAAATATTATGTAAGTGTTCTGCGGGTAATACATATCGTATATAGCAAAATTGATCAATAGTAGAAATTTTCATTTTGTATGCTAACATTTGAAAAGCAATGGATAATATATTTGGAAAACTATTATTCGTGATATAATTAGAGTTATTAGATGTATTTAATTCTATAAAAAATCTATAAGTTTCAAATTTTGGTTAAATGTTGATATTACACGCTGATGTTATTTGCATACTGTAAAATTAACCAATAAAATTTGAAAAGTAAAATGTGCGATTGTTCGAAAGTTTTTTTTATCTGTCATTTATTATATAGAATTCTTAAGTGGTCTCAGAAGTCATATTCTCTACCTGGTAGTTTAATTCTGCAACATGACACATTTAATTTTTTTTCTCAGACCCTGTGAAACATTAATTCATAAAAAATTTAAGATAATTTAATATCTCTTTAAATCTTATCTTTTTATCTCTTAATTTAATATATCTTTTCTATTTTTTTTTAACATTTCTAATAAAGAAAGATTGTTATGTGTCGGCGAATCCACATACGAAAAGTTTAATAAATATAGCGTAATAAGATACAAGATGAAAACTATCTCTCTCTCGATGGATTCCACCTTAGACAAAGCTTATTCCAATTTTATAATTAGAAACACAAAAATATTTTATAACTGTTTATTATTTTTTTCAGAGTTTCAGTAGTATGTAGTGAAATAAATAAACATTCATATAATATAGAGGAAAAGATGTAAAAACGGGCACTGATGCAAATGCGAGCATCCCTCCTCAAAAAGAATGGGCCCAACAGTGACCTAGAGATTCTGAACTCTCAACTGGTAGACGGCAGGTGCTGGGTTAAAACAGAATCGCGGCCGTCGGCCTAACCGTTCGGAGTTTTTCGTGATTTTTTTCGAACCTTACGTAAATACGAGTTAGGTTCCCTTAGAAATACCCCCACAAAGGGAACTCCCCCCCAGGGCATATATCCCTAGAGTAAATAATCGGTCGGCACAAAATAAACCAAACCAAATCTTAAAAACAATGGGAGGAGCTTAGGACTTGGTGCCAGGTTTGAAGATGATACAAGGTGCTGATATGAGATGGGAGAGAGCACTTGGAACTATTCTTTCAAGTACTGTAAACGCAGCATGACTGATGTTCCAAAATGTATTTATTCTGGAGATCAAAACAGGCATTTCAATCGCTTTATTTTTATTAAATAGTTTTTTATGGCAAGGTTAAAATAATTCCACAGTGATATCTTGAAAGCGGAAAATTTAAGCTACTTCTAGAAGCACGCATTTAGTTATACGCATCTTTATTTTAATTATAAAAGTGGTCTTCTTTCTCAGTTGGCGTTGGTGTAAATATAAGCACACCGTCTTCATGTAAATATGGACTCCATTTAAAGGGGACCCCAATAACACTATTTTTTCTTAAAAACAACATGAATTCTTAGTAATATATTTTTCCTTGAAAACAGCAATTACCTAGATTATGCACATTGAGAAAACCACAACACATGTATAGAAATCGGCGTCATCTAGTTTCCTTACTGGATCCTCATACAAAAATCAATTGACTTAATCGTTTGACAAAACTTGTCTCAAGAAGTCGTCCTTGGGTAAGAGATTGGCTAAAGCGCAAGGGAAAAAATCGACACACAAAACGATACGATTTATCATTGAACTCATCAGCCTGCAGTGACGACCATCCCCTACACCCAGAGAAAGGAATTGATTAAAACTACAAAACATGTTTTGTTGAGTATATTTTGGTTGCTTTAAGCGAATGTTTTTAGTTAAAGAAAAAATCGGTTTGTTGCACAGACGAAAAAAATATTGTTAACACTTTTATAAAATTTTAACAAAATCTCATCAATTTTATTTGAGTCTTACGAAGATACACAATAGTCTTGTATTTTCAATTTGTAATTCCAACAAAATTTTGTTCTTTTTGCAAAATTTAAATTGCTGTGCAGTAGCCATAACTCTCTCACGTAATTTTGTTTAATTGACTTATAAAACTACATAGGATTAAGGTAATTTTTGGATAAAAAAAACTTTTAAAATTGAAACGGATTAACGATATTGTTATTAGGATATTACGCATTTTGAATAAAAATTGTTCTCATAAAATAGAAATTTTTTTTTTCTTTATTCAAACAAAATTTTCATTGACCCATATTTAAACAGAAATATTTGTTGGACCAAACAAATTTTTGTTGATTCAAATTTTTCTCTGGGTGTAGTGAACAGTGATGATGATTTACTTTACCAGATTTGGATATCAATGATTGAGAAAGACCAGACATGAGCGATGCAATTTGTACTTTTGGTGATGGAACGTTCCATGAAGACACTCGCGGAGAAGAATGGGTAAATGTGTTATGTGCCAAGTGTAGACATACTCAGATTGTTCCGGACCAGAAAGAGTTTGTTATGTTTACGATATCTACAAATATTTTTTCTTGAATAAATAAATTAGCTACAATTTTATATTGGTCCATCGTTATTTAAAACACATAAAACAATTTTTCATAAGTTTTTCTAGAGAAGACCACGTTTGCAACTCATTTTTTCTGGTATTTTTTAATAGCGTTTTCAATTTCTGAAATAATGCATATTATTAGATTAATTTTTTAAACACGATTATTCAAGCGGTAAATTAATTATAACAGATGTAATTTTTCCAATTTTCATTTTTTGGGTGAAAATAGTCCGGGCCAGGATTCGAACCAGGGATGTATTGGCTGAAGCCGCCAATGCTCTTCCAACTGAGCTATCCCGGACACGAACACTGGAGGACTATTTCACCCAGTTAACCTCAACGATTACTTTATCTGGTCTAATACTCTGGATTAGCTCAACAGAATAAATCGAAGGTCAATATATGGAACTGCAGAAAAATCGCTGCATACGAAATTACACTAGATTAATTGTGAAACACGATTATTTAATTGGTAAATTAATTATAACAGATGTAATTTTTCCATTTTACATTCTTGGGTCAAAAATCGTGATTAATCGTGTTTCACAATTAATCTATTGTAATTTCGTATGCAGCAATTTTTCTGCAGTTCCATATATTGACCTTCGATTTATTCTGTTGAGCTAATCCAGAGTATCAGACCAGATAAAGTGATCGTTGAGGTTAATTGGGTGAAATAGTCCTCCAGTGTTCGTGTCCGGGATAGTTCAGTTGGTAGAGCATTGGCGGCTTCAGCCAATACATCCCTGGTTCGAATCCTGGCCCGGACTTTTTTCACCCACAATATGAAAATTGGAAAAATTACATCTGTTATAATGCATATTATTCCCTATTTTGCTTACTCTCATTTAGTAAACTTCTTTTAGTTGTTAATACTTAGCGTAGTTCTAAACAAAGGAAATTATTCAATGGAGACACATTTAACCTATGAGGATTTTCAGAAATTATTTTCAACAATAGAAACCCTTCGAAGCTCTGCAATCTAAAAAGCAAGTTGCCTGCAGTAGCAATTATGTGCCATTTATCAGTTTCTCGTTCGTTCATGCAGTTGTAGCAGCCATTATCCGACATGTCAATACCTGTTCTTTCCGCTATCTTCAGAGAGATATAACCTGTGATAAAGATTCCAATGTTTATAGTTACGATGAGTCATTTAGAACAAGAGTTACATGGTCTGTTAAGTCACAGTGATCTTCGCCCATATAAGACCCAGGACTTACATAGCTTCTGAAAGACTTCTGACAAGGGCACCACTTTTAGTGTTGCTTCCACCTAGCATCAAGACCTGGTGCATTTAGTATCCCTATACTGAAAAGTTGGAGAAACGATAAAAATTCACTGTTGAAACCATATTTTATGTGTTTTTTTTATACTTTAAATTTTTATTATTGGACTTTTATTTGTTTATTTCACGCCAAAAGTGAGTTGTCACAAAATATGGCGCTATTATGTTTTCGCTTGCCTTATTTTTATTTTTAAATATACTTTAAAAAAGCTATGTTAATAGTCCGATAAGTGGCCTCAAAGATATCAATTTCAGAAAATTGTGCTGCTGCAAAATCAAAAAATATGACTTTAACAGATTTTCTTTTTCCTCAAACTTCCTAATATACGGCTTTAAAATGTACCAAGTCTCAATCCTAGGTGCGATTAACACCAAAAATGGTTCCCTTTTGACTATTATTTGAACACATTTACACAATTCTTAGAAAAATTTTGTAGGAAATTTCTTGCGTTCAACAATATTTTAAATTTAAAATATTAATGAATGCAAGGCGTGCGAAAGTTTCCACAGAAAAATTTCCAAGAATCATGTAAATTTATTTATTATCATAGATGCTCGATTCTCATTACTTTTGTGTTTTACCCAGAGTCAGTGACTCATGGTAAAGTACTCCTTCTTAAGGCCCCACAATAAACACTTTAAAAGACCCGGATGATAATGTAAAGTCTATGGGAGCGTTCTTTTCAAATATATCGCTCAAATTTTATTGTTTTTACATGATTTTTTGCACAGGGTAACTGAGGACGTTTTAGAACCGGCCTAGTTTTTACTTTTTCGATTTTGCCGATATATTTTTTTATATTATGTTTGTTTCAATATCAGAACCGGTTTAAACCGGTTTTGAAATTTAAAGTAAATAAAAAAACTGAAACCAAAATTGAAAAAGTAAAAACTAGGCCGGTTGTAAATCGTCCTCAGCTATCCTATGCAAAAAAAATCATGTAAAAACATTAAAATTTGAGCCAGATATTTGAAAAGATCGCTCCCATAGACTTTACATTATCATCCGGGTCTTTTTCAGCGACTATTGAGGGCTCTTAATGAGCGATTGTAGCCTCGCCAACATATGTTAGTGAGAGGTGCCAGGCTGGATATCATTTCAAGTGGTTCAGCTGGTGGAAAGTCCTTGCACTATAATGATCATGGAACTATTAATAAGGAGAAACTTACGTATCCTTAAAATACTGAAGCTGCAACTGTAAACGAAGATGTTCATTACCACCAGTACATTTAAGTAGGAAGTTTTCCTTTATTTATTTTATTTATCACCACAATTGTAACCACTTACATAAAAAAAACAGAAATTGAATTTTCGCAGTTTGGTGAACTGATTGTTCATTTACTCATCAAATGAATCATTTCATCGCGATTTAGTGCCATGGCGGAGCGGCAACCAGAACTCTGTGCATACTGTAATAATATCGCGAGGTATTGTAAATTTGTTAATACACTCTGAGCAATTACTCACACAAATTAAAAGTTCAGATAGCATTTTTTCCATGTTTACAATTTCTTCATTTTCCTATTTTTAAAATCCCAATTTTTTTTTTTTTTTTTTTTTTTTTTTGTATTTGAGATAGAGGTTTAAACTTTTTTGCTTTTGTTCTTTATTATATATATGAAAAATCTGCGCATGGAATCAGCCTTCAGATTTCTGTTCAGATTTCCTTCAGATATTTTTTAAAAAATAAACGCATATATGAAGATTTGTTAGATGTCATCGTTTTACACCTTATGAATCAGTAAAAAAAATTGCATTAAATATAATATTAGACTATCTAAAAATCTATGCACACTTTTCCGTAATAAACATTTCAAAATTTGAAAATAATAAAATGGTCAAAAAATATAATTTAAAAAAAAGTAGGAAAAAATTAAAAAAAATTAAAATGTTTATAAACTTTTAAAAATTATATTAAATATGCAGTTAAAAATTGTTTTATTCAAAATTCACTTTTAGTTAAACATTCAAATGCAATGAGTTAGTTCTCAGTTTGAAGACGCCACACTACTGATTGAAAAAGACCCGGATAATAATATAAAGTCTACGGGGGGGGGGGGGCGTTCTTTACATATATCTCGCTAAAATTTTAATATTTTAACGTGATTTTTTTTTTCACAAAATAGCGGAGGGCGTACACACAACCGGTCTAGTTTTTACTTTTTCGATTTTGGTGTCAGATTGAAAAAAAAAACTTTAATTTTCAGAACCGGTTTGAACTGGTTATGAAACTGAAACTATCCTAATATAAAAATAATATAACCAAAATCAAAAAAGTAATAACTAGGCCGATTGTGGATCGTCCTCAGCTATCCTATGCAAAAAAAAAAAAAAAAAAAAAAAAAAAAAAAAAAAATCAAGTTAAAATATTAAAATTTGAGCGAGATATTCGAAAAGAACGCCCCCCCCCCCCATAGACTTTACATTATCATCCGGGTCTTTCTCAATCAGTAGTGTGGGTTCTGAAACATATTTTTTGAAATAAACAAAACTGTAAAAAAAGTAAACTCTCCCCTTAAATTGCGAAAATCCACTCAAGCAGGACCAAATCAGAAAAGACCATTGTTACTGATGTGGCAAAAATCCACTCAAGCAGGACCAAATCAGAAAAGACCATTGTTACTGATGTGGCAAAAATCGGCAATTCACTGAAAATCATTCTTTTTATACCGTACTTTGGTCTTTGTAGGGTTACTTTGGCCCATGCCATTTTTTTTTTTTGTTTTGTTATTTGTATTAAACAAACAATACCGGATAATTTGGAGTTTTGCCCTTGAAAAATATTTTATACCCTACTAGGATATTTGAATAGTTTGGGGTAGTTTTTTTTTTTTTTTTTTCAGTGGCAGCAATCGAATGCGTTTCTAAACAACTGTTTTCGTGCGTAACTTTTAACTGTTAAAACTTTCTATAGTTAAATAATCTGGATAAGAGATACAAATAAAATAAATGTCAAAATATTACCTTTACAGTGAAATCTCCGAATAAAGGACTCCCATGGGACCGGGAATTTTGTCCCTAAAATAGAGGTGCCCCTTATTCAGAGTTTTGATTGTTATTTTTAATTAATCGTTCAGAAAGATATAAAAATATCAAATCATTAAAGATGAAGTTTAAATGTACCCGAAGTGTATAAATTACGTTAATGAGACAAAAAAGGAATAGAGAATTATTAAATTAAAATTTCTTATTGATTACTAAATCATTAAATTATTTGTAGAATTATTGTTTTTTATTTTATATACAAATTCTGTATATGCAAAAAGTATTAAAACATAAAAAAGAATTTTTCTTGAAGTAATCAACCAAAAGTATTTGTTTTGCAAATTTGAATTTTTCACGACAAACCTTTCAAGTGTTCATTTACCATACTCATGAATTTTAGTTCTTCATTGTCAGCAGAATTTACAAAAAAAAGTATTCAACTGTTGTCCTCAGCAAGCGGAAAACGTTTTGACACATTTACAAATTTAATTTTTAACGGAAAGGTATAAAACTGGAATGCCTGAATAGAGAAGCGATTTGGAATCGAACTGTGTCTTCACTTTTTTAGTAAATAAATTACAAGTTATAAGCGATTTTGATCACGTGAGAAATATTTTTTCAACCTTCTGTGTAGTTATTCTTTTGTCGAGTAGTTTAATCCGAAACAACCACTTTGACGATATTTTCTATACAATATATTGCATTATGGAAGTGGGATAAACACACTGATGACAAATCGGAATTGAGGGTAAATGAGTAATCGTCAATTATGTCGTATACTACTGTATCCACATGACTGTCTGATAAATTCACAAAAATCTCTATTACCATTTTCATCACAGACATACTTCATTATCTGAAATGCAAAAACTAGTCCTTTTAATCTCTTTTTCAACTGTCCTTTAAATCGAGTGTACCTTATTCAGAGGTAAATACATTACATATCCTATACCAAAGGACTGGGACTGGAAGTTTTGTCCCTTAAATAGAAGTATCCCTTATTCGGGGTCTCCCTTATTCGGAAGTTTCACTATACTAACCTCTAACTCATGTGTGTTCTTAGATTTTCCTTTAACCTTTTATTATTTTTACAGAAAATGTTTAAGTTTTCATAAAGATAAGATGAAAACTGGTATTTCAGGGTAACTTTTGTGCCAGGTTTTTTTTTTATCCGAAAATAATCAATTATTATTAAATGTCTTTTATGCAACCAAATCACTTAAAAAATGATTTAAGTATGTATTTTATGTTATTGTAAAATTAAAAAAAATCTTACATTAATTGTTTTTGTTCCAGTTGGTCATAATAACGTGACGAAAATTGTTTCTCGTAGCTTTGATATTAACAATTGATTTATTGTGTTTAAATATTTTTAAAAAAGTTTGTTTATCGAGTCTGATGCGATTTTTCATTGTCAGATGCTATTACAAGGTAGTTTCTATAAAAATGTATTCATATACATATGAAATGCATTCATTTTATATGAAATTAGATGAATGGACCAAAAAAAGCCCCCAAAAGGGTCTACTTCGTTCAAAAACTTTGAAAAATTTTAAAAAAGAAGAAAATAAAAAAATTCCTCTTTAAAATTATACAGTTTGCTTCATTGATTCATGTTAATTATTTATAACTCAATTTAGACGCTGATATAATATAATCGTACATAATATTTTTTAATAATGGAAATTTTAGCGGGCACAGGAAAAAGTGACCCAAAGTAGACGAAAAAAAAAAAACAATTCCATCGAAGTATTTTATTTTAATTTAATTAAGGGTGTTCTTAAATCAAAGAGGTTAAATTTGTGACATATGCTTTAATTTATTTTTGCTCGGAAGTGTATGAAAATAGCAGGTGTTGTTATTCAGAAACCGTCAAATTGCACTCAATTTTCTGCTTTTTAAAAAATGCAATAGACCTTTAATAACAAGCCTTCAAAGTTGAGGTTTTTGAGCACATTTCCGGACGAAAGCAGGAAAACCGGTCGAAAATCAGGAGAAAAACGGGTGATCACGTGATTGAAATAGCTTAGAATTGGACAGGTTAATTATCATAAAATGGAAAATTGAAATCGCTTCCATAGTCAGGCATTCCAATTTTATATCTTTCTGTTAAAAAATGAATTTGTAAATGTGTCAAAACTTTTTGCTCTTGTTTGGCGGAGTAGTTGAGAACACTCTTAAGATAGTGAATAATAATAATGAAAAAGTATTACAATTCATGGAATATGTATATAATAGAGGAGAAGATCAATATAAAGGCTAAGGTGAAAATACGGATTATCTGTTAAATACGATAGTTCAAACTTTACAGTTCTGACGATGGGTGCATGAAACAGTCGCTTTTTGTTAAGAATGGTAAAAAATAAAAGTGCTGATCTCAATAGATACTTGCTTTAAAAATCGCATATTTTCCTACTCCCAAAATTTATCAGGTCAGGGAATTCTAATTACGCACATTTTAATCACTTCCTTGATTTGCCCGTAGGTAATACAGGCAACATATTTTTGCCAATCATGATTTGCGCGTACCACGCACAGGCATCGATATTCCAATCATGATTTATTATTATCACCAGTAAATTTTAATTTTAAATTTTGCGTTTTTTTAATCTGAGAATTTCCTGAGACAATTAGGCAAAAATTTCTGTTTTAAAAAACCAGTGATAAAAGATTATAAATTCTGTGAAAAACATAAAAAATAGACATTATTTGAAAGGTTTGTTTTTCAAAAGTATTGACCAATTAAATGGTTAATAGATAATTGTTGCATGTTTTTTTATTAACACGTCATTCAATAAGATATTGAGCTATGATTTGAAATAGTTGATAAAAAAAAAAAAAAAAAAAAACACATCGTAAACTGATACTGGCTGACTGTCACTAAAAACTGAATGTATTATTTGCCTAAAAATGGATTAAGTGAGTCGAATAATAACGGTTTGGTCTCTAAATGGCTGCTCTTAAGGGGTCATACGACTGTTAAAAGTCGAAAAATCACAAAAATTGTATCTTTTTCGACATTCTATATCTTGAAAAGTGAAAGTCTTAAAATCATAATTTTTATGTTAATAGATCAATGTTTTATGTATACACATATACCTCATTCTTCTTTGAAAATAATTTGTTAAAAATAATTTGTTAAAAATAATTTGTTTTAAAGAATCATAAATAATAAGCAGTGTGCTGTTGAAAAAATGTGATATCAAAGATAACTCAGTTGAATACTTAAATTATATTGAATTTAAAACAAAACATACTACAAAAACTAAAGGTTAATTTGAACCTAAATTTGTATATATTTAAACCATATTTCTATTTTTAAAATTAAACTGAAAATAGTGTATTTTTAACTTAAAAAGTTAAATTTTATCTATGCATAGAAAATGCATCCTTTAGCAATCTGAAAGAAAATTTGGGTTCAGTTTCAAGAATATGGCGTTATGTATCATCTCTAAAAATGTCATGCAAAAATATTAAATACAGTGGAACCTGCCTAAAGTGACCACCCTCGGGACCGGCTAAAATGGTCACTATATAGAGGTGGTCACTTTATGAAATGTCTGTAATAAATGGCACGTTTTTGTGATCCTCAAAAAATAAAATATGCATATGGAAAAATTCACTATGCTAAGTAATGAATTGATTAACTAACAATTACAATGATGGTTGATTGATTGATTGATTTTTGTCGTCCGATTATCTACGCTAATGGGATATAGGACCAGGGGGAGTGCCCTCCGTGGGGGTCTTTCTAAGGGAACCTAACCCGTATTTACGCAAGGTTCGAAGAAAACCACGGAAAACTCCGAACGGTTAGGCCGACAGCCGCGAATTACAATGATGGAATTACTAATATAACCCTTTGAAGGAAAAACACTTCCATTGGTAAAATCTTGACGTGAATGACACCAAAATTTATATACAAATCTATTTGAAGGTAACAAAATGTTATATTTTGCATACATAATAAACGTTGAAAATATTATACATTAAATTATAGTATATATTAGTAGAAATTAAACTAAAAATCTGAATTTACTGTGACATTTGAAAATTAAATTTAAGAGGTTTCATAAATATACCAATGCCCTTGAAAGGATTTAAATATACTACAAAGAAGATAATTGACTTAAAACTCACCATATTCCGTTTGAATTCATTTGAAGAAATTCCATAGTGATTGATTAAAGTAACGCATAACCAGGGGCATGCGAAAAAAGAATTGCCACCGGGGCAAAGTTTCAATTTGGCGCTCCCCCCCCCCTTTTCACATGGCGCTGCACATAACCATAAGGTATACTGCAATTAATATGCATTTTTATTTTGTTTGTAATTGCTTAATGATAATGATTCTATAACTGGCTTCAATAAACTATTCATTAAAAAAATTTCTAACTTTTATAAAATTTCATTTACAGAAAAAAAAAATCAGAAATTTTTCGTTGTTTAAAACACGTTTTTCCAACAATTATGTTTTCAGTCATACTTTCAAGTTGCCTCAATAAATCCATTGGTGGTGGTAAGTTATTTAGGGCATACGTTTTCAATTTTTGTTTTCACATCTTTAACATTTCTGCGTCAAAAATTTCATCATTTACTTCGATTTCAACTTCATCTTCACTAACACAATCTTCTTCATTTTCCTTTTTATTTTAAAACATATTGCAAATTTCTTGTTTCAGACTTTTTTGATTTATTGAAGGATTGCATGCTGGGGTATCACTGTCAAAATTCATTAATAATTCAGCATTCACTGGTTCATCGTCAAAATGTAATTGATTTATAAGATTTTGAATATTGGAAAGATTATTGTCATCATTTGCAGACGGTGAATCACTGATATCTTCAGAAATTATTCGGGAAAAGCCAAATTTTTCAAAGCATTTTGAAATTGTACTTTGGCGTACTAATTTCCACAAGTCAGTAACCTACATTATGGCATCGAGTACGTTTATGGATAAAGCAATTTCATTTGCTGATTTTCATTCTTCTGATCAGGAAATTATAGCCTGGAGCAAAACTTTTCTATAATGTAACTTAAATGCTTGAATTATTCCTTGATCTAGCGGCTGTAAATGCAATGTGATATAAGGTGGTAGAAAGTCTATGAGTAATAGTCTATGAATAATAAAATATTTCTCTTTCTTTGCTTCATCTGGTTGTTTAATTGTGTAAGCCATTCAGTAAAAATAGAGGTTGCCATTTAGGATTTTCTGTTTCCATACGACGAGACTGGTAAATTCTTGATGTTAACTTTTTTGAAACAGCTTGGTTTTTTGGCTCTTCCTATCACAAGAGGATTTAGTTTCTCGCTTGTTGAACTCCAAGCAAGCAAAATGGTAACTCTCTCCTTAGAAATTTTTCCATCTTTACATTTATCTCTAGCCATTGCTAACGTTTTGTTTGGCATTGCTCGATAAAACAAACCACATTCACCAGCGTTTAATGTATCTCCTTTCTTGCAATTTTCCAGTAAATAGGAAATCCGTCTTTTAGAGGAATCTACAGTTTGCATGTAAAAATCATGAGACTCTTCACACAAAATTTTTTGAGAAATGTTATTTCTTTTCTTGGAAGATTCCAACTAGCCATTAGAAGCAGTAAAATTTTCTATATTGAGTTTTTTTTTTAATTCCAAAGCTGCTTCTTGTAACAAAGTTCCAGAAACACGAGCATTCATCCCACGCATTTTTTTTTAAACCATTCAAAAGTTGCTTGATTTACTTCGAAAAAATTGGTTTTTCAAATTTTTCGACTCTTAAGCTCATTTTCATGTTCTTCAAATCTGTAGATATTCCGATTTTCTTTTTAAAATATTATTCATACAAGTTTTACAGATTTGGAATTTTTCAGCTGATGCTCTTAGATTATTATTTTTTAGAAAATTAATAACTTCAATTTTATTCTTTAAACACAACTCTTTATACTGTTTAGATTTTTTTAAATTTAATTTCTTTATTCTCCATACTTTAAGAAGAAAGATAACGGCATTAATAATTTCTAAGGATTTATAACAAAGAATGCTTTTTAAAACAAATTAAAACAATCGTAATGTCGTCTTCTCAGACTATTACTAACACGTGACTTAATTAGCCAATGAGTAACAGGCACAAGATTTCTATACTACGATCTATCAATATATGAGTGTGTGTGTGGGGGGGGGAGATTCTTCATTTTTTTAACTCCTCGAGAGAAAAATGGGAAAGGCTTGACAGATGCAAATATCATTACAATAAAGCACAAACTATACATTGAGCATGTTGTTACTATAAGATAAATTCCATCACTTTTTTATGGATGAAAATGAATATTTCAGAAAATGGTCACTTTGATCTTTTACTTAAAAATTTTCAGCATGCAGAAAAATTGATGGTCACATTTTGCAGGTTCAAATAACATTGACAACGACAGGCTGTCTGATCACTTTACACTATAGTCAGGTGGTCACATTACCGAACAATTCTCATATTATTTTATATGAGTTCGGATAAAATTTTGCAATAATGGTCACTTTAGCCAGGTGGCCACTTTAACAAGGTGGTCACTTTAGCAGGTTCCACTGTAGTTTTAAAGATAACATGTGCGTTATATGAAAAAAAAAACACATTTTTTAAATTTGCTCGGCGAAGTACTGGCCCTTTAAATCTGTTTACAGTAAACAGCTGACACGTTTTTAATTATAACTTCTGTAAATATGAGATTTTTTTCAAGCAGATTGTCTTAACCCTCTGACTGCCCAGACAAAGGGTATTATTGTAATGTTGTTTTCTCTGTAATTTATTAAAAATATAAAAAAAAGATGTTTTTTCCAACCTGATGCAAAATACGTTATTAGTATCGGTGTATAATCTTTTATAGCATCAATCCTATGATTAATTTTTTAGAACTGGGTTTTATTTGTAGAAATATACTAATTTAAATACTGCTTATGTTGCAGTGAAACCTGCAGCTTAGTGTGTGAAAAAATCAGCCGGCGGCAGTCAGGAAGTTAAAACACGCAGAAAAGGCTAATCTTTCATATAACTATTTTTCAAAAAATCGAAATTTTTGACGATTTAACAGTCGTATAACCCCTTAAATCGATAATCAATCTGGTGTCACATCTTCACAACTGAGATCATTACTATGCCATCTTCACAACTAATCTCGATGATATCGCCAAGCAGTAGAACCGTGGAAAACTGCATTCAAGTTTTTATTTAAATATTTGATGCTAGAATTTTAATTTATGACTATTCAGTTCGTTTTAACAAAAACAAAACTGGAGTGCAGTATGTACTTTAGAAACTTACTTTATGGAAAATATTTTGTTTCGATTTAATGTCTATTCATTTTGTATGGTTCATAATGACGAGTCATTACAGTTCTAGTATTAACTGCCAAACATTTTCGAGACAAATTCTACCTGTAAATGGTGAAAAATTCTCAATAAAAAATTGAATAAATATTTAAACTTGAAAATGGATAAACTGAAATTGCCGCAAAAAAGCTTGTTAAGAACACGCCTTTAGAGTACGAGGAAGAACATTGTAAACATAAGTTTAATGTAATGACAGCGATTTGGATCAACAACCACTGGATTCAAAGCCTTCACATCGATTCAAGATGACCAGTCATGGATTTCTATTTCCCAATTCAATAATACAAGTTTATGCAAACTCTCATTCCAAACATTAAAACTGTATATTTTTACTATGTGAATTATGCTTTGCTATATAAGCGTAAAACCAACATCGTGAAAAATGTCCAAGCCAGGGATCGAACCCGAAACATTTGGAATAGCGCTCCAAGTGCTCTATCATTTCAGCTTCGAGGACGATGCCCAGCTTGGCACTTCTCGCACCTATATGTTGGTAAGGCTGCACTGGCAGCACAAGATGGAAGTCTTCATGGGCACACAATCTTGAGGCACAACATGAGACACAAAATAAACTCAGCATCGGTGAATTTTTTAATAATTTATGAGCAGTGAAATTATGCTTGAAATTACAGAATAGTAAGTGATAATTCACATATTTAAAATATTCAATAATTTCAAGCGTAATTTCACTGCTCATAATTAATTAAAATTGCATTACGCGCAACTTTCAAAATTTTAAAAATTAGTGTTTATTTTTTAGTTTAATTAAAAAATTTATTTAAATCCTTATTTAATCCAATCATTGCACTGACATTCATCCTTGATGATAGCGTTCTGACCTGCATCATCAGAGATGTGAATGATGTTTCCTTGTTGCCTCAAGAGGAGAAATGTGAGTGCAACATTTTCATTGTTAAATGTGGGCACACACAGAATGTTCAGGGAAGATGTAGACAGCAAAGGTAATGTAAATAAAATTAATAGTCCAAGAGCCGACATCACAAAAACCTAAGGTATCAAGCACAAAACAAAACTTTATTTTATAGAAGAGTAGTCATAGGGGAATCTAATGTTTCATGTCTGGCGAAAGTGAAGCCGTTCACAAGCAAAAAAATAATACCACCTGTGGTTGACTTGTAGGGTTATAATTGGGATTGTCCTGCAATCAAAAATATGAAAACATAGAAGACTGGAAGCACGAAAACAGGATGATAAATCTACGAGCAAAGCCAACTAACAAGTTTCTGTGCCCAGGGCACTTTCAATCATTCGTGCCCGCATATATAAGTTGATTTACTGATACTAGTTTATTTTTTAAATATTACGCACTTGTTCGAAGTGTGTCAAGTCAAAGAATTTAGTTTTTTCGGAAAATTGAAAACTGATTCCAGGAATGAAAATAAAATGTTTTTTTTTCTAATGTTTCGTGAAAACTTTTTTTTAATCATATATTGAGATACTCGGTTGCCATTTCATTGTATTAATATCTCAGATATTACATTTTTTCACAATTATAAGTTTTTAAAGAAAATTGAACGAAATTAGGAAATATTTTGTGCCCTTCGATAATTTCGTGCCCAGGGCATACACCCCAGGGTCCCCTGCAGTAGTCAGGGCCTGTCTACGGGTCAACCGTTAGTGACATTAATTTTTGGCTTTTGCACCACTTTACTTTCGGAAGACATGGATCATTAGATTCCCCCATTATTACTCTTCCGTAAATTAGAGGGGTTTTTTTCTTGCGTTTGATACATTCGATTTTTGTGCTGTCAGCTCTTGGGCTATAAAGAAAGTATCTTGAGATTGCTGATTGTCATATTTTTTTTGTTATGGGTATTCTATATTTAGATCACCATTTCAAATATAGGGGAGAGTGGAGATACTTGAGCCACCCCTATTATTTCTACAGTTGGTTAATTTTTCTTTCTAAAGTTGGCAATATGGTAACATATTTATTTTTCTGAACATGTAAAAAAGAAATCACACCACCTTGGTACCATTTTGAAAGTATAGCGATTAATAGTTGATTTTTCCCTATCAGAAGTAAATATTTAAGTGCATGTTTTTTTTTGTTGTTTTTTTTTGTTGTTTTTTTTTTTTGTAATCAAAGTTTTGTTTAAACTTGCAACTATATGCATAATTTTAATAAGTATAATTTCAATTGTGTTTTGAATCTAAAATAGTTCTAAGAGCTGCATGCTTTATTTAGTAAAACTCTGATAAACAAAAATAGTGGTAGTGGGGATACTTGAGCCAGTGAGATTGGGGATACTTGAGCCATGGCTCAACCATCCCCATTAGGAAATTAGACATGGGTGAAACAAACAAAAAATAAAATTACATCCTTATATTCACAATAGATTTTTTTCTGGATAAAAGGGAGAATAATTTTTCATTTTATTTTTTTTTTCTTAAAAAAATAACGACATAAAAAATGTTTAAAAATGTATATTTTTTTAATGAAAATATTCATTTTATTTTTCATTTTGACTTCAATTTAACTTTTGTTAAATTAAAATAACTTTTTAAACTGTTTTACAGGTTATAATCTCTAATACTTTAATTAGTTAGGTCCAACATATTAAAATAATATATTTTTAATATAATATATTAAGATTAATATTTTATATTGAAATTGTAACCTCTGTTGCTGTAACTTTTTTTTAAATAAGAAAATTGAAGAAAAATTGGTAAAAAGAGTGTACAAAAAACAATAAAAGCAACTAAAACCACAGTTGAAACTTACCTGCATGGAGCCAAAGGGAAAGACAAAATCTTTTCCTGTGAAATCAAAAAAGTGTTTGAAATAGTAGAATGATACATCTGGTTTAGATTCTGACAGCTACTCAATTATAAGCATGAGTTCGACAATATCAATAGAGGAAAATTCTGTCAATGATGGTGATGATATGAAAAGAGAATCTTCTATTGATGATTGGTTACTAATAAAACATGCCGGAAAGAAAACTGTAAAAAGATTTGTTGGACAAGTGCTTAATATTTTGAAAATGAAATTTGCCCGAAAAATTGCAGATTCCAAATTTAAATGGCTCTGAACGGAGGATGTTTCTACTATCGACATAACTCACGTTGAAATGATCTATCGACCACCAGTTCTAACGACAAAAAATTATCGTATTACTGGCTTTGTTTTCTGAATTGGTTTTGAAGGACTTTATGTATCATAATTTATCATTCTGTAAAATGTTTGTGCAAAAATAAAGCGAAAAAAATTACTTTTGTAGGTATTTTTCCGTACTGACTCAAGTATCCCTTCACCATGTCTCAAGTATCCCCCTCATGGGGATACTTGAGCCACGATGTAAAACAAAAAGTAAAAATTTATTAGACATAGAAAAATAGTTCAAAATTAATTGAAAGTGGTTTTCAGTTGCAGAAAAAATATCAACTTTTCATTTTCAATATTTTATTTTATTATAAAAAATTAAAAAAGATTAAAATTTAAAAAAATGGCTCAATTATCCCCATCTTCCCCTACTACTAATTTCTCAACTTTTGAAAATTAATGTATTGTAAAACACAAATAATATTGAAAAAATTGTTATAAAAAACGAAAGAGAAAAAAACACCATACCTTGATCCATACATGTTTCGAT
This sequence comes from Maratus speculifer, assembly GCA_964019185.1. Classification (NCBI taxonomy): domain Eukaryota; kingdom Metazoa; phylum Arthropoda; class Arachnida; order Araneae; family Salticidae; genus Maratus; species Maratus speculifer. The sequence goes on from OZ025302.1 coordinate 94,152,591, forward strand.
TGTACTAACATTAATACCTTGAGAATAATAAACAGATAGCTGATCCAACCTCAAAATAAAGTAATGACCACATTTAGATCTTTTTCTCTATTCTTTTGTGATATGATAGATTCCTTTATTCTTTTTTTATGCATTTGTATTAACTTGAAAGAAAAATTTTATTTTTACTACAGTATTAAATACTACATTTTTGGATTATTTTATACATTCTTACATTATAATAAAACATTCCTTAAAATAAGAAATTCGTCTTTTTATTAAAAAAATTAAAGTACAGAAAAAAAAACAATATTGATTGTGCCTCTAAGAATTTAGGTACAGAAAAAAAATATAAAAAGAAATAAAACATAGCTCTATAGAAAAATATGACAATTTTGATCTTGTTTTGGAAATCAAACAATTTTTAAACAGTCTGTGAAAAGTTTTTTAATAGATATTTTTAGTAAATCAGTATAAATTGTACAATATTTTAACCAGCAATGATTAAAATTTTATGTGTTACAAATTTTAATTAGAAGCTATGAGTTAATGATAAATAATTATTAATTCACCATGTTAGAGAATTTGAAGCAAATACATAAATAGAAGTATGAATTGAATACACCGAGAATATTTATTTTTACAAATGTTGGAGAACTAACGAAGCAGAAATAAATAAATATAGCAAATAGTTTATAAATAACATTACATAATTTCTTCTACAAATTATAATCTACAAAAACTTCAATATACATAAAATTACAAAATTAAAAATTAATCTTTTAAAATGATGCAATGAAATTATATCAAACAGTTATATATTGGCGGGATTTTTTTTCTTCTAAAGTATGCGATACATAACAAATCAAACCATTTTTTTTTTCAGAATACATTTTTTTTTTTATTTACAACTATTTTTAGGAAAACGAAAAATCTAATTATGAAATTATATAAAAATATTTAAAACTGTTTACTTATATTTAATTTATTTGTTTATTTTTTCCACACATTTATTGAAAAAAGTATAATTCTCAAGTACTTTATTTAAAAAATTGCTAAAGTAACATCAGTGAATCTTCAAATTATTAATTTAACAAAAAATAACATATTTTACGATATGAGGCATTTTCTTATTTAGTTACAGTTAACAAAGAGAGCTTACCACACTTCATCAACTCGTGTTCAACATATCGATATTTGACACTTGAAATTGGAATGCAGGGTTTGGGAAATATAACTTGATGTCGTTGCGATAAAATCCTTTTAATTTCGCAGAGAAATAAAATATTTTACAATAATAATAATAATAATAATAAAAGATGCCAGAATTCTTGTTGCGGATCATTATAGTGCCCGAACGTTAAGCAATATATTAATTGGCGTGGAAAGGAACGATCAAGCTTAGCAAATTCCGAATTCTTGTGACAGATTTTTAGTTTAGTTCTAATTGTTGAATGATTTCTGTTATTCGTCACATTATATCTTACATACTATTTACAAAATGGCATTTACATCATACCATTTACTTTAAACCATTTTATTTTATTTTATTATAACATAAAATAATCATCCAAATCCTCTCCGCTGAAATCACCGCTTTCTCCCTTAACATTGAGACACTAAATTAAAGATCTTCAGTATTTTTTTAATTTTTAATTTTCTTTTCTTTTGTTATTCGAAGTAACAACAACTATAACAAAAAATAATAATCAATCATCTAAATAGTCCCCTTCCTCTCGGATTTCCGTTTTTTTTTCCTCTTTTTTCAAACTTTAAAACTTAAAAACAAATTTAGCTGTATTTGCCATTTTTGGTAATGATAAAGTTTGAATTCTGTTAATTTCATGCACCTATCAATAAAATTTACGCTTCATCAAATTTATCTTTTCCTAAATACATAAAGTTCAAAATCGGTAAAATTATACTTAAATATTCATGTTGCAACTTTCATGGTTTCTATTTGTTACTTTCTGGCAGCAATAAATTATCAATTTATTTATAATACTTGATGAAATATTTATTTTCAACCCAAAAATTCATGGCTAATCAATTTTGAAATTTTATTTTTCTATGGATTACTTTTTTTCTTTGCTAATTAAAAAATTATTAAGATTGGTCAAAAATCAGCGAAAACCCTGCATTTAAATAGAAGATGTAATTTAAACAGTAATTTCAGTACCTCCAATCTAACAGAAGCCAGCATAATTTTAAAATGAAATAGAGCACGTGCGTTTATCTTTTCACACATATCACAATTGTTATTGTTAACTTTTTTTTAAATTTTTAAATAAATTGTAGTACAAAAATATCAATGGAAAATCCAAGAAATATAGTAAATATATTAAAAAAGGAGTGTCAAATAAAAAATAGGAATGTACGATTGAGAAATAAAAAGGAAGTATATAAATATTTTTATGTAAAGGAGTCTCATATCTTCAAAAAAAGTTCTGCTTTAATTATCTATTAATATCTATTTATTATTGAAAATTTCGTATAGTTTTGCGAAGTGTAAAATTTTTACAAAGTCTATCAAGTTCAAAATTAAAGATTCTCAATAGAATACAATTGAAGCTGTAAAATATTCACTATACATCAAGTTTAATTTTTTTTCAATAGCATATGAACATAATAATTTTTAAAATCTTCTTAAATCCAATTAAATTACGTTAATTAGATTACAATTTCTGTGAATAAATCCTTTTCGAAAACTTACTCATTCTTAAAACATAAAATAAAAACAGAATGGAAACATAAATTGAAATCATGAGATATGGAAAATAAATTCAAATTCAAATTATTTCAAACCTTAGTATATTAATTTTTATTAAATATATATACAGATAATAGAGCTGAATACTCTGATAAAAGAAACATAAATACTAATATTTTTTTTTATAAAGAAGATATTATAAAGTTTCATAAACTAGTCAAAAACACGATATAATGAATTTATTATTATTATTCATTGCAAATAACTTGGCATCACTTCTTTTCATATAAATACCAGATTATTTTTGTTGTTGTTTTAAGATGATTAAATGCTTCTAAACAAATATTAATCTTATTATTCCATAACTAATTTTAATCTTTCATACCAAAAAGTAAATTAATTTCTTTTAAATTATTTTTACGTTTTTCTTAAAAAATGACATTAAAAAAATGTGTAGTTTGCCATCGGTGGTTACTTTTGTTATATTTCCAACTCTATTGCAAAATTTATCAGTGCATGCAGTGTGTCCACAAAGTCATGGTGCAAATTTGATCAGTCACTGAAAATCAACTAAACAAGAAGGAAATGTGAAATCTCCACTAAATTAAAGAAACATTTTCCACATTTCATACCTGTTCATTGCAGTTTGATAAAAACAATTATTTGAAACAGAGATTCACAGATGTTATTTACTATGTTACACCAGATCTCTTTAACCGTTTGCAGGAGAAAACTTGATTATCATTTAGATGTAGATAGAGCAACAAAATGGAGGTCATATCGAACTGCCCTGAACAGGTATTAAACTTGGAAAGTTCTCTTATTTGGTTAAGATTTCACATTTCGAACTTGTCTCTGATTGCCTTTGACCGGTCATGTAAGCATCATGACTTTACAGACACACTGTATTTCTTAAACATGTTTATAAATAATAATAAAAAAATAAACACTAGAATATTTTTAAGTGATATTTTAAATTTTATTTTGTAGTTTTACAAGGTATGAGACTCCTTAAACGGCTTACAGAACCCTGAAACATTTAATTAAATAAAATGTCTTTAACTGGAATAGATCATTAACGAAATCACTCTTGGCACCCTAAAATTTTTCATACTCGAACAATCAATCATCTTTTAATTCATTTTTTCTGTTAATCACTACGACTGTGGGTTCGGGAATGGTGAGGATGTTTGACGGATGTTGATATGTGACTCTTCCAGTCGCAGAAGGTGTCCGAACTGTTGCACACTTTGCAGGAACAACTCTGAGCTTCGTAATATTCGTAAACTCGCAATTCCGGATCCGCTCCAGGATCGCAATGCCTCAGCAGGACCCTCCTTAATATCTTCTGATCGTGAACGCAGACGGGATGGTAGGAGATCTTGAACGGGAATTTCCAGTCAGGTATCTGAAAATACAATGATAAATGAATATCAGGGTAATTACCAAATATTCTTGTACATAGCGCGTACTACATGACGCAACAACGTCTTAACCCTTTGAGCTCTGGTGGGTAAATTTTTTGAAAATTCCGAATGTGACATTGGCAACATTATTCCGCAAAGAAAAAATTTTGTTTGCAATGTACACAAAAAAATGCATTAAACATTTTTCAAATAAATTTAGTCGAATATTCCGGTGCCAGTGTGACACTTCGGAATTAAAATTAAGTGGTAGAAAATTCAATCATCAGAACTCAAAGGGTTAAGGGGACAGTTCCCTTTCAACCGGTCAAAAAAACTAGAAAACAGATTCAATTTCCATACCTTTTCACAAAGTCACCAATGAAGCAAATCCAACGAAATTTTTTGGACTGTTAACCATAGCATTACTTATTACAATAAATAAAAGAGATTAATGAAAATTATTTATGTTAATAAGGGAAGCTTAATTTAGTAGCCTACTATTTTTTTTTGTACGATTTATCACTGCGCGCATAATTTCTCAAAAACTATTAAAGATAATGGGTTGAAATTTTCTGTTTGCATTAATTTTATACTTCTTCATAAAATCTTAGAATCTTAGAATTACGAACTAAAATCTTAGAATTATTTTTAATAATAAAAAAATTTTTTTAAGAAATATGTGAGAAAATTTGCAATTTTTCTTTTTTTTATTTTTATTATTAAATAAATACATTTTAAATGAAGATAATAAAAGATTCTAGTTCATTATGTTAAGCGAAGTGTTATGTTTAATTGAAATCTATTTAAAGCTCCTAAATTAAAATGAACACACAGTATCATGCGCTCAGTGACGTATAGTAATTTCGAAAAAACCTCAGAAAAAACCAGTATGTAACTTAATTATATTTTCCTAATTAATTTAAATATTTTTCATGAATCTGTTTAGCTTATTGTAATACGTAATGCTATACTTAACAGTCCAAAAAATTTCATTGAATTTGCCTTATTAGTTCATTTGTGAAAAGGTATAGGTTGGTTGAATGGGGTTTTCTGGCGCAAGGTCCCGTGAGGGACATGCTGCGCCAAGAAGAGGTATAGGAATTGAATCGGTTTTCTATCATTTTTGACCTATTGAAGGAGAACAGTCCCCTTAATTCAAATACCACATTTGCCCTGCATAATTTTGCCCTACATCTGAACTGGAAATTTCATTGTTTTGCATCCGCGATGATGTGGGAAAGTCTACTGTAATTTACTTCATTAAGAATAATGATATAGCTACTACTATGGTACCATAAGATGTATGGTCATCTTTAGCCCCTTCAGAGGCGCCGTTTGTAGTTTGCAAACGGTTGATTTTAATTCGGAAATTGAAAGCTGGCACCAATAATTATTCATGACAATTCCGATCTGATGATAAATGTGAAGAAACGGGTTTGATTATTTTCAACTAAATTTGTTCTTAAATTACGGTGGGAATTAATTATTTGAACACTTTTAGAGCACAAGTTCTTTGCCTCTGAAAGGGTTAAGTCATCCATTCATTTTTAAGACATGGGCATGGTTAAACTACAAAAATCTTGTGTTATGTCACGACCTTCCGTGTATCATCTTTTAAGACATAATGAATACCGAGATGAGCAACTTATCCCATTTTTCTATAAAATAGGTTTTAATTTTCCTTTAAATTTGGGGTTATGTTGAGTCTTCTGTGTTTATATACAGTCTTTTGCGTTATAAACAGTTTTTTCTACTCCTCACAAAACGTTTAAAATAAATAACACGCTTTTATTACGTAGTACTACCAAAGCTCACCATGGCAATTAAAACCAACGTTAAACAATAGTAAAAACACATATGAATTGCTCATGTGTGCATTATTGTTATGGAAATCTCAGAAGAAATTCAAGAAATAACATGACATAATGTCAAATTAATTAAAAAATGCTAACTATTAAAAGCAACTGCTCATGTCAACTCCAGTACGCTCCATTATAGATTATAAGGATTTTAATAACTACATTTAGAATTTAGAACATTTTGAAGCTTAAAATTTTGCATTAAATATTCAGAAATATACTTACGATTTACGGGAAAAAAATAAAGCATTTTCTGGAATAAAAATATGATTTTTTTCAAATTTTTTCTTTTATTTTATTTTAAATATAATGGGTAGATTTTCGGATTTTACTATTTAAATTTTGTATTCCGAGCATGACATTCTGATTATTTACAAATATCTCCATCACACTAATACTTCAAAACATATAAAGGTGCATTTATATTCAGTTGAAATGTTTTTTAAACGCTTATTTCTTAAAGCCATATTTCCATAATCAAATACATTGAATTCTGTGGATTTTATTATATTTCTATATAATGTTTAACGTACTATCACTAGAAAATGCAACAAAAATTAGATTTCACAATAGCTTTTCACTAACTGTTACAGCAAATACTTCCAATACATCTCTTTACACATGTACCAAGATTCAAAAGAGCTATAGAAAAGCGAGTTTCAGTAGTACACTTGCAAAGCTTTTTGCAAATATTCACAAATCTAACTGACAAAGGATCTTTATTCGTATATGTGGGATATTCAAGATGGTAAAATGAAATGTCCATAATTTGAGAATTCCAGTAAGACTTTTAACTATTTACCTGAAACTTCACAAAAATATGAGACCTTCTTTAGTGGTATTATATTACATTTCTTACTATTTTTTTTTCAGTAAAATACATATTTATTCCCGCTTTTTTATATTTTAATAAGAACTTTTAAATCTAAAACAAATGATAAATAATTGACATACAAAAGGTAATAGAAAATAACCCATTAGACGCCAAAACTATAAGCTTAAAAATTTTAAATTTTCAGCTGAATGTCGTTTGCCACCAGAAACTCTGAGTAAAGCCAATTTTTAAAATGAAAAATACTGGCGGATATGAAAATAATTTAAATATGTACATTTAATTTGACTGTTGCATAAACGCAACACCAGCGGGTTATTAGAAATACAGCGGCAAATAGGATGGATGTTAGCAGTTTTGTAAAGATTACTGAATACTAATATATGTGCATATAAAAAGAACATTGTTTGAGATAAAACAAAGTAGCTTATCATTCAAAACTTCGTTGATTTGTTAAATAAAGATTATAAAAATATTTTTTATATTTTTTATTTTCCTATCATTGTAAATAAAAATACTACTCTTTCCAGTTGATACATTATTTTTTTATTGTGTTAAATCTCTTTGTTACAAAAATGACAGATAATGGAGGAATATGTATGCCGATTTAAATTTAACGAGTCCAACCTATACACAGTGGATACTCCAATATTAGGTATATAACATCCATTGTCATCTTTAAATAGCTGGTTGAACTGTATTCAACCAGAAATACATTACAAACTCACAGAATATCACAGAATTCAATTCAGAAAGATAATGAGCAGTGCATGCGGCAATAACTCTTAAATTAAGTTCTTAAGCATTTTGTGAAATGCAATTTCTCACACAAATATCATAGTCTAAGAGCCGACCGCACAAAACCCTAAGTCATTGAGCACAAGAAAAAATCCTTTATTCTATGAAAGAGTAGTAATAGGGGAATATAATGATATATATACCTTCAAGGAGCGAAGTGATGCAGAAGCCAAAAATTGATACCACTAGTGGTTGACTCGTAAGTTTAGCCTTGTGTTTACCGTACAATCAAAAGTATAAGAACATGGAAGACTGGGTGCAGGAAAACACAATGCTAATCCTATGACTTAACCACTAGTAATATCAATTTTCGGCTTATGCACCACTTCGCTTCCGGCAGACATGGATCATTAGATTCGTCTATTACTACTCTTCCATAAAAATAAAGGATTTTTTCTTGTGCTCGATGGCTTAGGGTTTTATGTGGTCGGCTCTTGAACTATCAATCCTTCATGTCAGTGTATTTGACAATGTATAACCTGAGTCACACAAATATTTCTAAAATTCGATATTAAAAAAAAGCGCTTAAATAAATTTTAAGATACAAATGCTCAAAACTACTTAATAGGACAACACTTACTCTAATGTATACCAAGAGATAAGGGATAATATGTTAATTGTTTAATTTTTTCCTTTTCTCAGCAAATTATGGAAAAAGAACATTGCAACTTTCAAGTTTACACCACTTAAAATATTATCGATTGATTCATCGCTTTCATTTATAATCTAATTCAATTCTTAATGTGGATATTGTCGTTCATGTAAGTATTTGAAATAAAATGAAACTTAAATATTGTTTAATTAAGAGTTAGAAGGAAGAGTGAATAAAGATTGCACAATTTTGATAGCCACTTATAGTCCAGGTAATAGGGGATTTTACGAGGCAAAATGAATGATAGTTTTGGAAACGACTTACTTCATGTTTTTGGGTCACTAAACCCAAATTCGCAACTGCCCATCTAAATTTCCCTCGGCCCAAATTTTAATATCTCCCCCCCCCCCCCCACAAAAAAATAGATTTTTTGAAAAAAATTACTTTTTACTTATCTATCATACATCGTATAGGGTAAATTTTGCAATCATTTTGAAAATCGAAAAATTTTTTTGACGTATTCACACGTTTCAGATACTGGAAATTTCGAAAAACATAATTTTTAGAAAAAAAAAATTGCCGTCCGTCCGTCTGTGTGTCTGTAAACGCTCTATCTCCCGAACAATTTGAGATAGAGACTTTAAATTTTGTATGTATTTACTGTGTAAAAGTGGGTGAAGCCTATTTAATATCAGTAACCTCATTTATCCGGAACTATTTTCATCGGACTCTCGAAAAATTCGTTCTTATAAAAGGTATGTAAAAATTTTCGACATTTTTGATTTTAAACAGTGCACGTATAATTCAATAAAATAACAAAAATTTTGCATAAAGAACGAAGTCGATCGGATTATTAGTTGCCGAGATATTTGTAATCCTGTTTTCCACTTTCTTCGATTTTTTATGACCCTGTATTTTATTCAAATTTCAATTCAAAGATAATTTTTTATTAGAAATGAGACACTTAATCCGACTCAGTAAATTGTTACTTAATATGGTTATTATTTTTGAAGTTAAAAGGATGTTTCTTTTACGCAATTCGGTACAACTTGAGTAATTTGGCGTTTTATATAATTCGTCGAAATTCATTTATCAGCTGATGGTTTTTGTACTATTCCTCTTCCATTCAAGATCGAAGTTCCGATACTGAAGAAAAATGTCTTCCATTTTTATAAAATCATCTTCCTGGATATCCCCATAAGTTGTCGATAGGATTAGAATCAGGATTTATGAGCAGTCATTGCAAAGCTTCCATATTATTTTTTACAGAACTCAAGTTTTTCTCACAACTTATGTCCATAGGTGCATTATTTCTCTTTCATATCCGATTTTTTTTCTTGCCAGAAGTGTTCCAACAAATGAAAGATGATAACTTTTTCTTTTCTTAAATCATTTTAATTATTTTTTTTTCTGGTGAAAAGAAATGAAACTTAAATGGTCTTGATGACTGTAAATCATATTGGGATGATTTAAGAAAAGAAAAAGGGATTTCATTAAGGCGTCAGTTAGTTGGTGGTTTTGTTGAAAATGGGGCTGCTTTTCATTCAACGACGCGTTGTCACGTGTAAATCTTTCAGGAAAATTTAATTGAAAGACACATACACAAACTTTCTGACTATCTTTCATTTCTTGAAACACTTCTGACAAGAAAAATATCGAATATAAAAGCGAGATAATGCACCTATCCACACAAGTTATGAGAAAAAACTAGTTCTATAAAAACAATGCTGAAGCTTTGCAATGACTGCTCATAAATCCTGATTTTAATCCTATTGATAAGTTATGGGAATATCCAGTAAGATGATTTTATAAAAATGGAAGGCATTTTTCTTCGGATTCGGAACTCCGATCGACAAGGAAAGATGAATAGTACAAAAACCATCCTGAACGGCATTACAAATTAATGATGTCGAGAAATGTTGGAATATTTGCGATCATTAAACTGATAGGTGAGTGCATAATACATTAAATATTTCTTTCTTTGGTTGCTATATTAAATTTATTTTGGTGTCCTTAAAGTTTTTACACGGGTAAAAATAGTGTTTTTTGTAAATTTTCTTTAAAAAATACTCACAGTTGAATTAAGATAAAAATTAAGTTGAGTTAAGCCAAAAATTGATACCACTAGTGGTTCACGCATACGTTTACATTGTATTTGCCGTTCAATTAAAAGTTTGAAAACATGAAAAATTGGGGGCAGGGAAAAGATAATGCTTAGTCTACGAGTCAACCACTAGTGGTAATCATTTTTGGCTTATGCATCACTTCGCTTCCGGCAGACTTGGATCATTAGACTCCTCTATTACTACTTTTCCATAAAATAAAGGAATTTGTCTTGTACTCGATGACTTAGAGTTTTGTGCTGTCAGCTCTTTCATCATAACTTCTCAACTAATCATCCAGTCATCACCAGTCTTTTCTATTGATCTCAACGTTTTCTCGTTCGGAGAGCAAATGGTGTTAACGTAACATCATGTTGTGTTAAACATATGTGAGCGTTTCAAACATTATTCCGAACTCCTTTCGATCCGCTTATTTATCTGCTAACATAACTCCAATACTATACTTGGAGGTTTTCAAAAGTTTCTTGCTCTAGAATTACTAGCTATTACATTAGAAAATCAAGATTAGTAGATAAATGTTACAGTCTGAAATATTATTCTACAAGGCAAGAAAGTTTCATCTGTATTTAATAATTATAAAAAAATAATTTGAATTATTAAATATATAACATGATTTCAGCATTTCCTTAAGAATAAAAATTAAGAAATTTCTGAAGCTTAAATTATATAAAGTATATGTATTGACTAATTTTGAGTAGTTAAAACCAATATTGACATTTTTTATATGTTAAAACTAGTTTTGACCACTGTTAAAGTTAAACAGAATTTTGACTAGTTAAAATTATAACCCCGGTGAAATCCAACACACAAAATACATCCGTGATTGATATGGTTTCGAAATCTCCACCTCTTCTCCAGTATTTGGTTTCCTGATCACGAGAAATCATTAGAAAGGCACTACGTCGGGAAGTTTGGTTAACAATCTGGTTAAATGACTCAGCAATTAAATGAATATGGAGCGATGTTGTGATGATCATGCATTAAATCTCGTCATTTTGAATTATGATTCATCTTCATTTATATGAATTAGTAGGCATTCGCGTGTCTAAAAGTTGTAGTTGGACGATTTGTAGTAATGAAGACATTTCATTAATTTGTAATTTTTTTCGGAAATTCAGTAACATTTTTAAATTTTCATTTTTTTTAGTAAATTTGTTTTTTATTTCAGAAACTTTTATTGTTTCACCTTTTGGAAAAGTTCTTTATTTTGTTGTTGAGCGAAATAATATTTACCTCAAAAGAATCACATCTTCCCCAACAGGAAGTTGATCGTATGAAGTCCCAGCACGTGTTCCCATACTGGTCGGATCGGATAGCTTTAAGTGTGTACTCTCGACGCAGGCACATGAGGATATTGCGCAGGAGATAGGAAGGCGGATCTTCCGAAGAGTGGTCTTCTTTATCGGACGACGACAGACAAGCAAACGCGCACATCAAAAGCACACACAATAGGCTTTTAGGGGACCGAATCAGCATCTGGAATAAAAAAGAAAATTTACATTTTTAATCTGAATTATATAATTATTAAATATTTGGAAAATAGTTACTGTCGTCGGTAGAGAATTTGGAAATCTGATGTATAGCTGATTCTTTTTAACGATTGAATTCCGCAACTTATTTTATTTTATTCTTTTTCTGATTGGTTCATGTTTGATGTCCAAAAATGAAATTCTTCTGTTGCCACGATGATAAAAAATGTATTAAATAAAACTACAAAAAGATTAATAATTTAAAAGCAAATTCAGATACAGCTTTCAAGCAAATTGCATTTAAAAGTACATTTTTTTCTATATAAGAAAGTGTAAAAATTGAAAGTATGTGATGTTTAGAAGTTTAAAAATTTGCAGTACCGAAAATTGTAAAACTAAAATTTCATTTAAAATTTGTATATGATCGGTACAGGACTATTAATTTTTAACCCATGGCGTACGTAACATAGCACTATGTTATTATTATTATTTTATTATTCTGTTCTTACTCCATTATTAACCTCTTATTGTTATTATTATTATTTTTAAATGAAGATTTTATTCATAAGTCTAAAATTTTAGACTTTGAAAATATAATATTCCAAATAGTTGTTGTAATTTGTTAAATTACATTTTTTTCTCATTTGCAACTATTCTGCTACGTTGCCATATAAAGCCAGATTCACTAGATTGATTGTTATCTCTTTTATAACTTATATTTTGCTATTTTGTTTTAAGATTGAACACCTTTACTTTGATGGAGAATGGAATTATAATACTACATTAGTTTCCTAAATTGCGAACTTGTTTTGGAGATGCTTTTTTTAACCGCTCACATTTTGCCCGTACGTCATTCAGGCAACGTGTTTTCACCAAGCATGACTTGCCAGTATCACATACGGGCATCCATACTCAAATCACAATTTATTATTCTCACCAATAAAATTTTATTTTAAATTTTGTATTATTTAATCCGAGCATTTTTTGATTCAATTAGGTAAAAATTTCTATTCGAAAACACAGTGACAAAAGATTAAAAATTCTGTAAAAGACATGAAAAAATTAGACATTATTTGAAAGTTTTTTCAAAAATATTGATCAGTTAAATGATTAGATAAGAAATAAATAAAATTCTTGAAATTCTACATTTGGTATTTTTTTAGTATTAAATATTTAACTTATCAAAATACCAACAATCTTTCTATTTTATATTCGATATGATATGTTGTTCGTGTAACATGAATATGGAATATTTTACCTCGATTAATAACTTTTCAGATATTTGTTTTAAAACTAATAAAGTATATATATGGTGTAAAAATATTTCGGAAAATGTTATCTTCTTTTAAGATGCACGTGTTGCCTGTAGTAGGCGCTAAATTGGCAATGTCTCAAACGTTAAAATATGTGCGAAGAAGATAGTGCAACGGCACAGTCTAAACCAGTGGTTCTCAAACTTTTAATCTCGCGGATTCCTTTTTTTGGAAGAATTTGTAATACGGAGTCCCTTAACCCCACGATACTTCATGATTTACAACTTAATGTTTTTTATGTTTATTGCGCAGAGAAAGATATACTGGTTAAAAGTACGAACTAGTAGTTTCCAACTTGGGGCAAAGGTTCTGAGTTTGGCCATTTCTTGATTCAGAACTTCTGAATTCATAGTATAAATTTCAAAAATCAAAATTTGTATAGTTTAACCCCTTAACAGTTTTATTTAATATTATTGTTATTGGACACAATAAATTAAAAATAAAGACTAAAATCATTTTTTTTGTATTAAAATATCTGCTTTGTATAATTGAGATATGCCCGTCAAATACAGCAAAAAGTATTATTCAAAATTTGTGGATTCTGAAAGCTATGTATTAAAGAAAACAAACTGTTTCTATTCGAGTGACGTTCGGTCAAAACTGTTAACAGGTAAATGACATCCATTTTTAAAATAAAAATTATTCATTCGGAATTTCCTGTATGAACTCGGAATTAAAGATCAAAATGATAACCTTGGATCGTACTTTTGCATTAAGGCTTACATGAAGCTATTATTGTTTATATTGAAAACCACATATACGCAGAAAATAACATAAGTTGTATAGTTTTCATTTATAAAGAGAGACATCTGTGTAATTCCAATAGGCTATTCTCGAAAAGTAAAAAAATGCGTAGGCTTAGCCGCCCATCAATAATTATGTAACACGTTTTCAATTGTCCTACCCACCCGCAATCAAATAATGCTATTACGGATTCTTTTTTCTTTCTTCTATAAGTTTCTATTACTCCTAAACAATAACTTGCTCCTATGAAAGTTTTCAAATAGAATGATTGTGACTAACTTTAGCATTAACTATCACTTAAAAGAATTATCAAATTTAAAAAATGTGCAAAAGTAGGTGTTAATCGAACATTTATCTATAATACTACTTATTTTCATATTTGTCTGTGAAATAGTTTTCTTAATATTAACAAAGAAAGACCCCGAAATTAAATACCTCTGAATTAAAATACATTTTCCGATATTTCCATTTAATGCCCATGTTTCATTTTAGGCATGTATATTTTATTAAACAAATTTCAATAATGCGGCTTAATTTCTATTTATCGAATTTTCATCATAACCAACTGATGAAGTGCAATGATGATGCTTTGTTAAATAGAAGTTTCACTGTATACAAATGTCCATCTTCTGAGATTTTTTTAAAAAAATTCTTCCATGTTGCAACAATAACAATTAAAATTTTCTTTTCATTTGTCATCTGCCACTCAATTTTTATAATGTTGCAGTTGGAAAAAAGCCCCGAATTTTGGAGAATTTAAAAATATCAGGATATTTTGAGCTAGATGGGTTAAAGTGTTAGATTTTAATAAAATGAACTCTTTTGAAATATTCCACTTTCTGAGAATAAAAAGGATTTCTATGAACAATAATCCATTTAAAAATATTTATTATCATATTATATTTTTTATGATATTTTTTTATGAAGGTTATTACTTGGTATTTTTGAAACAATTAAAACTAATAATAAACAAATAAAAATTAAATAAATTTTAAATACGATTACCTAATATAATTCAAACAAAAAAATTGTCGATACGAAGCATGTGAATGCTGTCTCCAAGTATTAACTACTTAAATTTCCCCTACAGCAAGATTGTTTTTTCTTACAAAGAGATGAATCCCACTACAAGCACAAAAATATTCAGTGACATTCTTTTTTATTTCTTACGAGGCTGACTGAAGTTCTGTCAGCAGAGACGATACATATTGATTCTGTTTTGGAAATTATGCAATTTCAAGCAATACATTCCTACGTTTTACCAAGGAAACAACGTTACAGATGTATGATACAATACAACGAAATTCCTCTTTCGTTAAGAAGTGGACACGTGTGATTATGATATTAAAAAACATTTTAAATTGAAAGTATACATTTATGACACGTTCATATGCATTGCAAAAAGAAAATATTTTAGGACGCTCTCAAGTTTAAACATTATTTGTCAACAAGTTTAAACATTATTTGTGAAATTTACATCATACTATCAATATTAGTCCAGTGGAATATATATGACTCCATATTGTTTTTTACAAATAAGTTTTTGTTTTATAAATTAAAGAGACAGTACAGTAAAAAAAAACTGGGTTTTCAAAACTGAGTAAAAAGTACTCAATAAGTACTTCATATACTTCGAAATAGCTCCGATCGAAATGTATTTAAAAACGAGAAACACGTGTTTTCGTTTTTGATTCCATAATAGTTTTTAAATATAAATCGGTATGAACTGACTCCCCCCCCCCAACTCACAAATTAAAGCAAAACATATCTGCATTTATTTCTTGCTGAAAATTATTCACAATAAACGTTACGTTAAATTGATTGTTTATTAAGAAAAATCACAAAAATTATCAGCAAAATACCCAAAATGAATATTTTATGAAGGCTTATTACCTGCTATTTTTTATACAATTAAAAAATAAAAATAAACAAATAAAAAGTAAATAAATTTTAAAAACGATTACCTAATATAATTCAAACAAAAAAAATGTCAATACGAAGAATGTGAATGCTCTCTTCCAGTATTAACTTCTTAAATCTCCACTACAGCAAGATATTTTTTCCTTACAAAGAGATGAATCCCACTACAAGCACAAAAATATTCAGTGATATTCTTCTTTATCTCTTACCAGGCTGACTGAAGATCTGTCAAGAGAGACGATCCGTATTGATTCTGTTTTGGAGTGTATTGCATTTTCAAGCGATAGTCTGCCATTTTCCAAAGAAAGAACGTTTAAGATGTATGATACAACACAACGAAATCCATCTTTGGTTTTTGAAGATGCGTACACGTGATTATGATTTTTTGTTTGTTTGTTTATTGAACAACATACATCTGACTTGTGTGCTCGACATGAAGCCTGCTTATAAGCCATCGTCAGTATACAGGGACGAGATAACACACAAGGAAATATTACAACACACGAGAAGTACAACCAGGAGCTCCACACAAAGAGTGTGTGCAATGGAGCCAGTGGGATTCGAACCCACAACCTCACGATTAGCGGCGTGATGTCTTAACCACTCAGCCACGGAGGCCCGATTATAATTTAAATAAAAACATTTTAAATTGAAAATATGTGAACATTTATGACACGTTCTTACAGAAAAAAAATATTTTACGACGCACTCAAGTTTAAACATTATTTGTCAAATTTACATCATACTATCAAGATTAGTCAAGTGGAATATGTATGACTCCATATTGTTTTTTACAAATATGTTTTTGTTTTATAAATTAAAGACACAGTACAATGAAAATAAATGGGTTCTCAAACTGAGTAAAACGTATTCAATAAGTACTTAATATAATTAAAAATTGCTCCGATCCAAAAGTATTCAAAATTTAGAAACGCATGTACTCAATTTTGAATAAGAAGAATATGAATTCTACCTTTCTTCTTTTAAATCTCCATTATAACACGAATTTGTTTTTTCTTATAATGAGACGATTCCCACTACACTGTAAAAAAAAAAAAAAATTCAAGAGGTTATTAAAAATTTCTTTGTAAATTTGTATTCCACAGAATTTTTTAGTAACCATTACAAAGTTTTTTTTTTTTTTTTTTTTTTTGCAAGTGAAACAAGCATTTCTTTTGTAAACTCAACAAAAGAATTTTTTGTATAACTAACTTAAAAATTTTTAGTATGAGCCACCAAGCACATTTTAGTAATAGCTCTAAAATTATTTTTAATAACCATTACGTGCGCCCGAAGGGCAGGAGCTTTCTTCGAGCTGCATCAAGACTTTTGAAGCGGAAGATTTTCGGCAAAACTGCAATAGATGGCAGCACCAAACATTCCTACCTGCTCCGACAGGATTTTCATAATCCCTTTATTAACGAGACACTACATACATTCGGGGGTATTTGGCGGTGGCAGGTTTCGGACCCGAGACCTTTTAGCCTGGAGTCCGTTACTATAACCACTAGGCTATCAAGGCCACACCAACTGCGTTTTAGTAAGAGCTATTAAAATTATAAAACTATTAACTCTATTCGTTGCTAACTTTTTTCTAGTAATTGTTACAGATTTTCTAGTAACCGACTAAGATTACTAAAAATTTTTTAGTAATTACAGGGATCACTAAAGTTTTTTTAGTAGATCGAGCCTTTTTTTTTACAGTGTACAGGCACAAAAATATTCAATGATATTATTCTTTATCTCTTCCCATGGTGACTGAAGATCTGTCAAGAGAAACGATACGATTCTGTTTTAGAGTGTATCGCATTTTCGAGCAATAGCCTGCCTTTTTTTTCCAAAGAAAGAACATTTAAGGTGTATGATACATTACACAAAAATTCCTCTTTCGTTTTAGAAGACGCGGTCACGTGATTATGATTTAAATAAAACATTTTAAATTGAAAGTATGTGAAAATGTATGATATATTCTTATACATAACACAAGGAAAATTTTTATGACGCTCTCAAGTTTAAACATTTTTTGCCAAATGTACATCTACTATCAAGTACATTCGATATTGTTTTTACTTTCTTCTACCTTAACAAGAAAAAATATTAGATTTGTGAAAATTTTCGAAATCCGGTTTCGAACGGATTTAAATGTTATAGAGGTCAGAGAACCCGAAAAATATTTTTTTTACAAAATGTCTGTCTGTGAGACTGTCAGTCTGCCTGTCTGTATGTATGTGGGAAAACATTTGTAGGCACTCTAGTTACAAATCTAGCCCATAATCGCCTATGTCCTGATGTTGCCTGGAAGCGACATTGAATAACAGGCTTTAAAGTAGTTTAAATGCTTCTAGAATTACTAAAATCACTAGACATTTTTTATTAAATGCGTGGGTATCATAAGAATTGATATATAGACCGATACAGCTTTGTAGATGTTGTCAGAAATTTTAAACCAATTTTTGGAGCGCCTCATAATATTTGTTACAGGACTGAGGAGGTTATGATCCAAACCGCCTTTCCTCCTCACCTCAATTTAAAATAGCATTTTAAAACTAGCTTTTTTTAAACTTCACCCCTCCCTCCAAAAATATAATTTTGTAACAGCTATGTTTCTGAATTTGAACATAAAGTCATCTAAGACATTAAGCTTTGATATTCCACATCAATCACATTAGTACAAGTATTTTATTACATTCTTCACAGTAGTTATTGAACCGCTCTTGTATTAAAATCTAATAATATTTCTTAATAAAAATGAATTTTCACAACATCATTAAATAACATAGCTGGAAAAATGATGGCGTTTCAAATATTGGATGAAATAATAACATATGTAACATAAAAAAATATATCTATATTTTTTAATACAGCACTTTTCTCCGTGAAAAAAAACATTTTTTACTTTCATGTTGATACACTTTCAATAAACGCAGAAACAAATGACTCCCAAGTGAAATTTACATTATTGTTTCCACTAAGATCATTGCTTTACGAAATAAATAAATATGTACATAAAAAATAATGCAAAGAATTTTTAAAATAATCGAAAGTTACCAAAGAAATATAATTTCTTACCTTTTTAAGAAATAAAAGTTAAATTTTTGTCTAATGTTTATATTTGATGACGTTTAAGTTTTAAAACTCGCCTTATCCAAAATTTAAACAAGTTGGAAATTGCATGTTAGACGTAACAAAAGAGGTGCATTCATACTATAATAAAGTTTTTTAAATGTACACTAATTTGGATACAATACAGTATCCAGACACTTTTCTGATTTCCTGGAAATACTCAATGTTTTCTAATTATACAGCAATTGTAGTTAACCTCAGCAACGAATAATAATTTCATAAAGTATGAAATAGTTTAATATAATTAAAACGCACCCCAAGTAATGTTTCCCCCTCTACCATTGTGCAATAGAATACTTTTGTGTGACCCTTACATTAATAAAAATATTTTTTGCACCACAGAATATACAGAATGTATATTTTAGTATATATTTCATAGATGCTTATGTATTGTATTATGTGCGAAAAAGTGTAACACCATTAAAATGCACTTGAAACTTTTTCCCCATTGGCCGTAATGTAACGGAATACTAATGATTGTCCCTGCAATCATGCATCCGATTTTGATAAAATTTGACATGACGCGACAAAATTTTGGAACAATTCTATATTTTAAATTTTAAACGATTCAATCGATTAGTTTTTGCGTTGAACATTGGTTTATTTTCAAATTCGCCTTATAAGCTAGGCAGTTGAAAACAAAACTAGTTTTACACATGCGCATGCGTAGACCAGCGCACGGCGAACTTATTAATTACTAATACAGTAATTTTCCTACATTTCTCTGCGATATGTTACTATTTTCATTTTTTTTTTTTTTTGTTATTTTTATACAAACATATTAAAAAAGACTTTCCGTGTGTCCAACACGTAATCATTGCTGTAGTTGGAAAAAAAATATTTGAGAGATCTTACCTTTTCATAGAGTAGATGGTGATGCTCAAAAGTCAATATTATACAATTTTCCAAAAGCCAACTTTTAAAAATTAATAGTTTTAACTATTATATTCTAACTTTTATAGTATTATATTGCATAGCATTCATTTAAAGGCAATATTGCAGGGAATGTAAAACTAGTTTTATGTACTGCAAATTTTTAAACTTCTAAACATCGCACATTTTCAATTTTTACACCGTCGTATAAAGAAAAAATATACTTTTAAATGCAATTTATTTTAAAGCTGTATCTCAAAATTTTTAACTAGTTTTTTTAGTACTTATTTTGTTTTTGTGGCAACAGAAGTATTTCACTTTTGGACATTAAACATGAACCAATCAGAAAACGTATAAAAAAAAAAAAAAAAACAGAAGTATTCCAATTTTGGACATTAAACATGGACCAATCAGAAAAAGAATAAAATTAAAAAAAAGTTGCGGGATTCAACCAATGAAAATATTCAAATATATTTCAGATTTCTAGTTACATACCGAGGACAACAACTATTTTTTAAATGGTTAAAAAATAATATTTCCTCTTCTAATAAGGTACAAACATGATTTAAACGTCATTAGAAACATAAAAATAAAAAAGAATACTGCCCAGTTAAACTGATGGCATTGAGCTCACAGGCTACAAATACTAATTGTACATTAAAGCCTTATATTTTCAAGGGTTAATTCCGTTCGAAAAAAAAATTAAGAAAGGGAAACAGCTCTCCCCTTTCCTCTTTTTTTATACTTAATCATTGAACTTCCTATACTATCAAAGACATGCTTTATCATATAAAAAATCTATATCCAAAATTCAGAGCAAATTAGATAATTCTTAATAAAAACCCATTTAGCATTTATATAATTTAAAAGGAGTTCTCCCCTTCTTTTATACTTAACCATTAAACTTCCAAAACTATTCAGAGATTTGAACGAAATCTGAAAATTCTGCTTGAAAAACCTATTTATATAAATTAAGAGGGGGGGGGAGGCATTAGAACCCCTGTTGCCCCTATTTATACTTATTCAATGAACACCTAATAGCAGTCACGGAATCGCCTCATCAGAATGATTCTAATCTAAATTTTGAACGAAAACTTAATTCTGCATGAGAATCCCATTTATATCAACTAACGGGGGGGGGGGGCATTAGAACCCCTGTTCCCCCTATTTATACTTATTCAATGAACACCTAATAACAGCCACGGAATCGCCTCATCAGAATGATCCTAATCTAAATTTTGAACGAAAACTTAATTCTGCATGAAAATCCCATTTATATCAACTAACGGGGGGGGGGGGCATTAGAACCCCTGTTCCCCCTATTTATACTTATTTAATGAACACCTAATAGCTGTCACGGAATCGCCTCATCAGAATGATCCTAATCTAAATTTTGAACGAAAACTTAATTCTGCATGAAAATCCCATTTATATCAACTAACGGGGGGGGGGCATTAGAACCCCTGTTCCCCTATTTATACTTATTCAATGAACACCTAATAACAGTCACGGAATCGCCTCATCAGAATGATCCTAATCTAAATTTTGAACGAAAACTTAATTCTGCATGAAAATCCCATTTATATCAACTAACGGGGGGGGGGATTAGAACCCCTGTTCCCCCTATTTATACTTATTCAATGAACACCTAATAACAGTCACGGAATCGCCTCATCAGAATGATCCTAATTTAAATTTTGAACGAAAACTTAATTCTGCATGAAAATCCCATTTATATCAACTAACGGGGGGGGGGGATTAGAACCCCTGTTCCCCCTATTTATACTTATTCAATGAACACCTAATAACAGTCACGGAATCGCCTCATCAGAATGATCCTAATCTAAATTTTGAAAACTTAATTCTGCATGAAAATCCCATTTATATCAACTAACGGGGGGCATGAGCCCCCCGTTCCCCCTCTTATACATATCGAATGAACTTCAAAAACTAATCAGGGAAGCGCCTTGTCAGGATATACCTACATACAAAATTTTAAGAGGATCGGATATTTTTATCATGAGTTATTGCGTTACGCACATACGAACGAACATACAGAACGGGCGGGCACATAAGCTCTCAGGCTATGATAGCCTGTGAGCTAAAAAAACAAAAATTTTAATACCGTATTTTTTTATTTATTTATTTATTTTTTTATTTATTTATTTATTTTTTTATTTTTATTATTTTACAAAATTTCAAGATTTTTGCGTCTCAGACCCTTTAAAGAAGAATCTCTTCCTTAACGTGTCTTCAGGATAATAAATCTCTATGAGCAAAATCATCCCCTTCCTTATAGCCTTGGCCTAGAGTCAAGTCATCACCACTTGTTACAGCACTTAAGAGCCCACAATAGTCACAGCTTCAAACGATTCAAGATGGCGGAGCACATCCAGAACTAAGTTGAAAGGCTGTCCAAAATTAAATGATTGACAAGGGGCTTCTTCCAATTAGACAACAAAGTAATTCGAACCAATTAACTACGACATTTTCTTTTGAAGGGGAGGGCGTTACTATTTGTGCTCAATTTTCTATTGGATAATGTCCACTTCATGTCAATGTGAGTAAATACCAATGGGGACAAAGACTTCTGGAAAAATACTTTATCGTCGTTTACAGTCATTTTTATTTCAAGTTTATTTTTCCGCCGACGAATCTGCACTAGTGACAAAAAAGCATTCGGGAGCTTATTTACGTTAAACTGATAGCAGCTTTTTTTTTTCTTTTCTTTTTTTCAAATTTATCATTTGCATTTTAATATACTTAAAATATTTTCTTTTTCTTGGATAGAGGATATTTGAAATCGATCGCCAACAGAGGAACTTTTCTACTTTATTTTATTTTAGAGGTTTTTTTTTTCTTCTGCTTGGAAGATACTTCGAAAGTAAAACTGTACTTTGAAAAAAAAAATAAAAATTGAAAAAGTAGAAGGTACTTGTTTTGATATAAACTTCAAAAGCCAATATAAACTCGAGCTTTTAAAAGTGCAAAAAAGAAGTAATTGACGCACAATTTATGACAAAGAAGTAATAAAAAACTCAATAAATTCAAGGCAAGAATTCTCTGATGAAAATTAACTGAAAAATTAATTATATATGTCTAAAAAGTATTTTATTATTTTTATTAGAGTATAACATTTGTACAGTTTTATTTTCCGGAAATAAATGAATACTTTTTCAAGAGATTTTTTCTATTTTAACATTTATTTTCTACCTTTTACAATCGAAATAATAATATTAGTAGGAAAAAAATTGCATTATTACAAGTAGGATACAGTTTATGTTTATATATAAAACATAGTTTTATTTATAGTAAATATATTTACTTGGGGGAGGGTAGATATTTATGGCAAGGGCAAAGGGAGGTTGAGTAAATTATGAAAATATTACTGATCGCGATTTTGAAAACAGGTGTTCCCCGGAAATTCAACCAATGATTTAATAACTAATTTCACAAGCATTTCGCTTAAGTCTGTGTAATTTTTATTAAAAAAAATCAAATGTAAGTTTATTTTTCCAAGTTAAATGTTTGCGCAGGGCGAAGTTTTCCATCCCGGCTTAGTCCGATGTGAAGGTGAAATATTTAACTCGTACCGACAGGTCAATTTTTTAAAAAAGTTCATGGTTCCAAGAATCCGTAGAAACATAAAAATAAAATCTAGATAATTTTAAATCTGGTATCATCGGACCCGGATCATTCTACACCTCTTTCTTTTAAAAAGCCACATTTTCTCAACGACACCTTACATTACAATTCTTATATATATATATATATATATATATATATATATATATATATATAACGATATTTATGTTCAAGGTATTACATACATCTATCTATGTATACAGGGTGTTTGAAAATTACATGTCAGTAAAGGAAAGGCAATTTGAGAAAGTCGTAGTAAGCAGATTTCGTATAGGAATCTGAGTGCGGAAATGCAGCGTTCAGGCGGTGAAAGGTGCTTTTATGTTCAGTGGATAAAAGCATTTCGCTGGCTTGATTCGTCGTTCTCTGCTGCATTCCTGCACAAAATTTGCTTAGTAAGGTCCCCTGTATTTACTTTTAAATTTTCGACACATAATTTTGAACCCGCCCCCCTCTCCCTCTCTCTACATACATATATAGATATAGATAGATATAAATGTGTTTGTCCGGATTGACTTATAATCAAAACACGGTTCAAGCTACTGAGCTTTGAACATGAAAATTGAGGGGGGGGGGGGGAATACTTCTTATGACATAAGAAAGGATTTTTTTAAAATCCTCTCATCTCCCCCCTAACGGAGTTAAAGAGAGGTCAAAAATTTTAGTCGATTTTACAAAATTGCACTTTAGAGGATAAAAAGGGGGGGGGCGAAAATTTTAGAATACTTGGCATATCTCAGCAGCCGTTTTAGATAGGCGCATGAAATTACAGAAAATAAATCTACTAAACAAATAATTAAACAAGTATACCAGGGGTGCTAGAAGTCACCCCTTATAAGGGGTTCAAAAGGGGAGAATAAAAATTTTAGAACATTTGGCACATCTCAGCACACTTTGTAGGTAGGAACATGGAATTCCAGAAAATAAATCTGATAAATAAAAAAATAAAATAAAATAAAATAAACACATATTTCAGCAAATTTAGAAATTCTACTTCTAAAAAGTTTGAAGGGGGGGGGGGGTGATAGTTTTGAAACATTTGACCAAATCTCTGCAGCTATTTTAGGTAAGGAGCATGAAAATGCAGAAAATAAATCTAATAAAAAATAGATAAACACAGGTACTTGAGCGATTTTACATTACCTCTATCTCTTCTTAAGTGAGTTAAAAGGGAGATCGAAAATTTTATAACATTTGGGATATTTTAGCAGCCGTTTTAGATAAACGCGTGAAATTACAGAAAATAAATCCTAATGAAAAAAAAAAAAAAACTAGCCTTAAAAGGAATGACTCCTGGAATAATGCGCATGTGTAAGATTTCGAAATAACGAATCAGGGTGGACCACTCCTTCATGAGTCGGAGGGCTCCGTCTATGCATCGCGAAGCGATTCCAACCGGGATTGCAAAGCAATACCGAACGGAATCGCGAAGCGATGACGCGGGGGGTTGGCGAGCGTAGCGAGCAGGAGGGCGGAGCTCCTCTATAGTTTACAACAACTGTAACTGCTCATTCCAATTGTGCATGTTTGGGGCGCTGTACCCTACTTTGCCCCTCCGAAGGGGAACTTTTTAAATTTTTATCCACAGCACTCGTGCTGCATATCTTTAGAAAGGTCTGAAACCGCCTTTTCCTATTATGGATGTCTTGTGTGTCTCCCCTTCGCTCTGCCCCCCAGGGGGGCACAATTTTAATTTCTGTACCGCACATGTCCTGTGACACATCATTTGAAAGGTCTGCAACTGCTTATTCATATTATGGATGTCTTGTGTGCTTTACAACACCAGTCGTGTGACACATCATTTCAAAGGTCTGCAACTGCTTATTCATATTATGGATGTCTTGTTTGTCACCCCCCATTCTGCCCCCCAGGGGGGGAACATTTTAGTTTTCTTTACAACACCAGTCGTGTGACACATCATTTGAAACATCTGTAACTGCTTATTCATATTATGGATGTCTTGTGTGTCACTCCCCCCTCTGCCCCCCAGGGAGGGGCTTATTTGTAATTTCTTTACAACACCAGTCGTGTGACACATCATTTGAGAGGTCTGCAACTGCTTGTTCATATTATGGATGTCTTGTGTGTCACCCCCAATCTGTCCCCCCAGGGGGGCACATTTTTAATTTCTTTACATCACCTGTCGTGTGACACATCATCTGAATGTTCTGCAATTGCTTATTCATATTATGAATGTTTTGTGTGTCAACCCCCCCATCCTGACCCCAGGAGGTGGCACATTTTCAAATTCTTTACAACACCAGTCGTGTGACACATCATTTGAAAGGTCTGCAACTGCTTATTCATACCATAGGGTATTGGGTGAAGCAAGCAGGGGTAGCCTACACCTTGGAATCTCGAAGCGATACCAAACGGAATCGTGAAGCGATTACGCAGGGGGGGGGGGTTGACGAGCGTAGCGAGCAGTGGGGCGGAGCTCCCCTAGACTACTAAAAAATAATTAAAGCGATTTTTAAAATTCCCGCATTTCCACGTTTCCAATGCTTTTTTAAATCAAACCCGCTTTATACGGAAGGGTGATATGCGGCTGTCGTACCTGCTTTCATTTTGCACCCATTTCCATACGCAAACATAAAATCTATCCCCCCCCCCCCCTAAAGAATCCAGAAACTTCACAACTTTTCGTTCTGACTTTTGATTGGCTAATTGGTGAAATTGAGCAGGAACTTCCGGTGTAAACACAAAGAAAAGGAGTTATGTTACGTTTGGCGTGCTTAAATCTTATTTTTTTTTCTTTTTTGCTTCTGTTTTCACTTTGTTCTTGTTATTACAAACTTTTATCGAATTGGAAACAAATGCTAATTTAACATTGTAATGCGAAATGGTTAAAACAAAAATAATAAAGTAAGAAGTTTTTAAGAAGACTTTTAATTTTATGGGAAAAGGGAATGTGGAGTTTCGGAAGAGGGGACTTTAGATGAAATTTTAATGAAATGAATGTAAATTCTTAATGAAATTTATGATTAATTATTTATTTTTGTTATAAAGAAAAAATAAAACAGAAAAGTATATAATAATAATAAATTGTTGAATTTAATTACTGTGTGTTTGTATTGGGGAGAGGGGGGGGGGGAATCAAGTGATGAAGTAAAAATTCGGAAGAAGAGCAGGGAAGAATTGGTTTAATGATTTTTTTTTTCTTTTAACTCAGAAAAATTCCAAATCTGATTAATAAATAATACAAAAATAAAATAGGACTTTTTGCAGATTTCGCATAAAAATAAATAATTTTAAGAACAAAAAATTACTTTAAAAATTATTAAGGTCTTTCACACCCATACAAATCCTGTAGTAAATTGTAAAACATTTTAGTAATTTTTATTTTTTTGTTTTATTTGCAAGTATATTTTTTCTTTCTGAATTCCCAACTTGGAAAATAAAAATTTTGATCAGTTTATTCTTTGCTTACAACTGTGATTGATGTGATGATTGTGAATTATCATTTTTTTATATTTTGTTATTATTAATCTGGAATACCTATATAATATAATTTATTGTTATAGAAATTGGAAGGTAGGTGGATGTAAGAGCAATGGACAGCCTTCACTGTTTTTGATTTATAAAAAATAATAATAATAATAATCAATGTAAAATTAGCTTTTACTTTTTTTCATAATTCCCTCTTGCATGTTTTGTAATATTGGTTATTATTGACATTTTTAATGAAACCAATCATGAAACAAAAAATCATGTTTCAAAGTTTCACTGTTTTTCTGTAATAATCTGAACGAACACGCTAAGAGCTGATTTCTCTTAATAAATATATACATTCTTTATTTTCATGCAAAATTTGTATATTTTTGCTTTGCTAGCAATAGAAAATTTTGAATTTTCATAGTAATGGTCATTTACAAAATTTCATTTTTTATTTTATTATTATTATTATTATTATTATTATTATTATTAAGATTTTAAGACTCGTGTTCATTACGTTCATCGTGTTCATCAGGAATATTCAAATGGTCAATTTTCAGTAATGGACATCCTGAAGATTCGTTTACATTGAACTTACTGTAAACTCCTAAAAATGCAACTTTAGTAATGTTCATAGTGCATAAAATATTTTGACTTTTAACTGAAAACCCAAGTAATCAAATTTAATTTTTAAATTGCATTTACCAGAATGTAATAACACTGAAATTTTTACAAACAACTGCTTTAATTGGTTTCGTATAATTAATAAAATTTTCAGTAATTTTTTTTTTAATTTTGCCTTGCGTATTTTATAATCTAGTAATCATTAAACCAAATCAGAAACCAGAATATTCATTAAGGCTCTATTACACACACTCTTTGCGTGGAGATCCCGATTGTATTTTTCTCATGTCGTAAAAATTTCCTTGTGCTATCTTGTCCCTGTATATTGACGACAACTTAAAAACATCCTTTCATCTCAATCACACAAGCGAGAAGTATGTTGTTGAATAAATAATTAAATAAGTATTCGTTTTTAAAAGCTGCTGTACACTGCCTAATGCAGTTGGTACTCAACCCTAGGTTAGTTTGACTGGGTTTTCATTTAAAAATATAAAACCATACAAATTGGAGAATGTGCGATACAGAAAGCAATGAACCTTCAGACATTAATTTTGTTTTAAAAGATTTTCTTCTAAAAATATAAACCAACATGCATTTTAGTTATTTTTAATGTTATTATCACGGTACCGAGCTGTGCAGTGTTAGTATACAGTTATAGTACCTTGTTATATGACTAGTTCGGATATATAGTCCCATTTTCACACATTCCAAATAAATAATAAGTTGTTAATTGCATTATTATGCCGCCATACATAAATATTCATTGTATAATGAATATCTCTTTTCTAATGACTATCTTTGAGAAAATCGGAATATGTATGTAATGTAGTGATGGTTGATATCGATTTTATCGCCATTAGGACAACTCAACTTTATCAATACAGTAAACAAATCGATTTTATGTTCAACTCAATTTTATGATACTATATACACACTATATGGCCAAAAATGACCGTCCACTTGCGATTTTTGACATTTTGTAAAATATCTAGAAAAATACTAGAGGAATTACTCTGAAACAATAAGTGTATAAACATAAAAGTACATTACATATATTTTCGTGAAGATTTTTTCTCGAAACTCCATAGGGGACAGTCAACAAATTGAAAAAGAACGAATACCTTTTGGATAACTCTGTCAAAACTAATGTAAGCAAAAGCGCTCAAACTCTACATTATAATTAAGTGGTTTAAATTAAATAAACATGCATACTCGTAGAAATATTAAGGTTTTTATAAAAACATTCCCCATTTTTTCTTCAAGTTTTTTTTGCTTATAATTTGCAGAGTTCTTACTAATATAACAATGTTCTTTTTCGAAAACATGACAAAAAACATTGTACATTGTACCCTCTAATCAGAATTACAAAATAATAAAAATAGTTTGAAAAATGAGCAGTTTTACTAAATATGTTTTCATTGCGCATGCGTCAGCGTTATCAAAATTTCATTTTCATACTCCTTACAGAATAGCAATGTGCAGCATATAGTCCACACGCGAGAAGGAAATGAATTCGCAAAATATAAAAACCCTATTTTTCCTATTGTTGTAAGCTGAGAAGTACCCAAATATTAATATTCTAGATGATGCCAGTCGATTTTAAAGTCTAACTGTTTATATATATACATATATATATATATATATATATATATATGTTACCGGGCAAACCCGATTTGAGGCCAAACTAGTTTGCCTCACATGACAAACATATTAAGACTTATATGCATTTACGAAATGCTCTACAATATACATTTTGTAAAATATACTTTGCAAAAAAAAAAAAAAAAAAAAAAAAAAAAAGCTAATGTTTCATTTACATGCCCACACGAAACAATTCCATTACGAAATGGTAAAGGGGTAGGGGAATTGTGTGCGACATATTTTAATTATATTAAATTATTTTATGAATAACAAAATTTATATACGTCGTTGAGGCTTAATATCAGTTATACGATATAGTGATGCATAATACGAAGTGCATAGCATTTACAGGTACACACAAAATATTTCAAATGACATATTCCTTCCGAAGCACATGTATCTGACGATAGCTGATGGATGGATGAAATGCATTTTAGTTATGATATGCTTTTTTTAAGTTTCACTAAATCTATGCATATTATATGGCGTGTATAAATACTATAGTTGATATACACTTCCAGCAATTATTGCTCAAATACAATAGATTTGTTTTGTGTGTCTTTGTAATTAAATGACAAATGATATAAATGCTCTATTCTATCGTAATCATCTTTTAGTAAAATTCAACGATTTATATCAGTTTCAATCCATTATAAATAGCGTAATGTCAATAAAATACTCTGCAAACAATTTTTCCTCATGAACCATAATGCTATGAAATATATTCTTTTGAGTGTCCTTGTAAATAAACTATTAATGTATATGCACCTCATATACAATACCAAACATGCTATGGTAAGTATCATTGACTGATTTTAATTGCATGAAAAGCTGAATATAAGGTACCCTGGGGTAATAACGCCACGTTAAGGTTCTAGCAATTTTCACGGCTCAGTTTTAGTTTGTATTTTTCAAACAAATATGTGATTTGATACAGCAACTCATTGACTATCTATATAAAAAAAATAATTTAACAGATATGAATACATAAAATGTAATGGCGTGATTTCTTGACCAATGCTATTTGGCATTATTACCCACCTATATGGGTAATAACGCCATGCAAACAAAACTATGAAATAAGTTGGAATAATTGCATGTAGATTGCCCAGTTCTAAAAATACAAACTCTCAGCTCTAGAAATTGACAAATTCCATCCTAAGCTATTGAAAATGCTCATTTTTTTGTGAAAGTGTAAGAAAAATAAAGGCGTGGTGTGGGGAGGGGGGGATGAGGCAAAAGAATATCAGACCGTGAGCTTCTTTTTGCTTAAAAAGGACCGCTTAAATAGAATTATTCGAAACATTGCACAGTTTTAACTGTGTTTATTTGAATCAGTATTTAGGATGTAGCTCGGCCACTGTAGGGAATCAACCGGGTTAAAAATTGCAAGGATTGGCGTTATTACCCCGTTATAGTTATTGCGCTGAACATTTTAAATTACAAATGATCTCGAGAAGATATCCAAAATCTTCAACAACATTTTGAAAGGCCATGAAATGTACGACAAATTTATGTAATTAACAAAGTATTTCCGGATAAAAAAAATAGTCTTCACATCACAAAACGTATCTCGCAAGTTTTAGATCAAGCGTTAATTTTAGCTGCTTGTAAAAACAATAAAACTTAAAAATGAAACAAATTAACTTGAAGCTGTTTTTTGCGATTTATATGACTCAAAAAACTTCTCCGCAAAACACATGAGTATCATTTACCAGATTATTTCATAATTATGCAAAATATTAGCACTTGGCGTTATTACCCCAGAGTACCTTATTTACGTGAGTTAGAGTGTGGAAACGGACAGACAACCAGAATCAATAAATATTTTTCAAACTTATTGGATAGTGTTACTTAACAATAAAGACATTTATTTTCCGACTGCTGCACACTACAAATATCTTGCAATATATAGCATTTGCCATGAATAGATTACAACAATTTAAGCTCCTTTGATGCTTATACACAAAGTGTCCACTTTCAATAGTGGCCAATGTCTAATTCCTAAACCGTTAGTCATAGACATGTAGTTCCAATAACAAAAATGGGGTAAAGAGCAATTTGAATCAATAAAAACATTTCTTAAAAAAAACACGAAATTTAAACTTTCACACGGTCTTCCGCTGCTATAAAATATATTCAGTAAAATTTTTATATTATACCGACAAGTAAGAGAAAAAAAAATAAAGGTTTGGTTATTTAATGATTAAAATTGCCCGAGTGATAGTTGTTTAAAGTTGGAACATATTTTTTACTGCTAATTAGAGATCATTCACAAATTTAATAGAAATATAATTTCATCATATATATTAAAAATGGTTGAGAGTAAAATTAACATTGCAATGTAAGTCTGAAATCTTTAACCGTTATAACAAAATACATAATTTATAATAAACATACAACGGGAAAAAACGGATTTTTTGTTAAATAAAATAATGAAGATTAACTGTTTACAAAATGATACATATTTTGAAATATTATTAGATAACACTGGTTTGCAAAAGTAGGGTTACATCATATTTTTTAACTTTTGATAATTGAATTTTATGCATTTTGTGCCGCTGAATCCGATAAATGAAGAAGAATAAAATATAAAAGATAATGAAAAAGTATTTTGCAAATCATAAATTTTAAAGTTTAAAAAAAAAAAAAAAGAAAAAATAACGAAAATTTCGTTTTATAAAATAGATGTGTTTTTAACCTTTGATAATTACTTTTTATGCATTTTTTACCGTTGAAACTAAAGACCTTCATTTATAACTATCGAGTCTCAATTTTCAGCAAATTGTAAATTTCAAGTTAAAAAGTTAAAATTTAAAATTGAACCTCTTCTCCCACATCATCTAAACCTTCAGATGTTAGCTGTAAGAAATTTATAAGGAAAGGATCCGAGGCTTGTGTCATGGAATCTACCAAACCTTTATGCATTGCTAGAGTATAGTCAATACATAAAGATGTCACAGTCACAATGATAAAGTTTAATATTCAGGGGGAAGGGGCTTAAAAATGATCCCCAAAGTTCACACATTATTGAAGCTTTAGTATTTAATCAGATAAATTCTACTCCTTTGCAAGCCCGAGCGTCTGGATTGTACAGTTGGCAGTTCGCCAGACATTTATTTTTCCTTTGAAGAATCTAGAGACAGTACCCTCACAGAATGCACAGCACATAGGTTTCATTTAGGATTCTTCCGAGGGGCGAAAACCGGTTTTCTCGAGATACAAAAGTAACGTTACTTAGAAAGTTACTGTATGAGCGATCGCTTCTACAGTTGTGGTGTGCAGTCTACGAGATGCCAACGAGATGGATCTTTTTCGTTGCATCTGAATACTTTAAAATGTTTGTTTAAAAGGCAGCAAATATGTTGAAAATGCATTACATATTAACAAAAATGGAATAAAATATTTTCAGAATATAGATTTTTGAATTTCGAAAACATTTCATAATTTTTTTAATAGTATCAGCAAATTTGCGTTATTATTACTTCAAAATTAAAATTTTATTTCTTTATCTTTTCATTTGTTCAGTTTGTATTGCTATGTAGTTAAGGACTTTTTTAAATGTGTCTAAAAAATGAAAAATATAAAAACTATTACTTACTACTATCATAGTACAAAATACGTAAATTACAAAAATAAGAGATAGCAAAAATTTAGATCGTTTTTCAATTTAAAATATTGACTTATGAATTATAAATTTTAAAAAAGGGTAATTTTAAACTATGGAAATAGACACACAATATACAGATTTCCTGATATTTACAGGATTAATATGATAATGCTTGAAAATAGCTTGAAAATAGCTTGAAAATAATGAAAACATAATATCAGTAGCATATCATAAGCGTCATAACATTAATTTATGTTAAAAAATATTGTAAATAAAATAAATAATGTTATTATTATCAGGCATCTTGAAATATAATTCTGTTTTTTTTTTTGTCGCTGTCGTGTCTTGAAAATTAGATTAAATGTGAAAATTAATACTCCCCCCCCCCTTTTTTTTTCTTTTTTCTTGAAAAATAAATTTATTTTTATGGTGAAATGTGGAAAGTTATTTGAATTCTTAGTACTTAAATAATTACACCAGCTACTTTTATGCAGTTACGAGTGATAATGATTTTGGGGACGGATCAGAAATTTGCGATTATGGATTTAATAAATAATGACCTTTTCTGTAAACATTTTCGAGGGAGGAGGGGGTGTATTTTCTTATATTTATTTTAAGTTTAACTAAATATTTATTTGTAAATGCATGTTATCTAATGCTTTCAATCAATCAAACTAGCTGTGTATTTTGAAATTAAGGTGTTTTTTTAATTAAAAAACGTAATTTTTTGACATAAGTTGTAATTTATTTTTTGTTCGGAAATGCATGAAACAAGCAGGTGTTATTGTTCAGAAACTACCTAATCGCACGCATTTTCTTGTTTTTTTTGCAAACGCAATATATCCTTCAGAAAATAGTGTCAAAGTGGGCGTTTTGAACCGAATTTCTGCACGAAAGAAGAATAGCCACTCAACAGGTGTGAAAAACGTGTTTGTCGCGTGATCAAAAATGCATATAATTCAGTATGTAATTTATTGATCAAAAAAGTTAAATTCGATTCGATTCCAAACCGCTTCCATAGTTAGGTATTCCAATATGAAACTTTCCGTTGAAAAATGAATTTGTAAATTTGTCAAAATTTTTTGCACCTACAATCTTAAAAAAAAAAAAAAAAAAAAAAAAAAAAAAAAAAAATGGAAAATTACGAAAAAATTTCTAGTAAAATTATATGTCAAGAACTTTTTATGCAATGACAACAATAAAAATTCATGTAACAGATTTTGAATTAAAAAAAATTTAAAGTTATTTAGAAATTTTTGGGAAAATCGGATTATCAGAACTTTTTAAGTAACGGTAACCAGGATTACAGATAAAATTTTTGTAAAATTACCAAAATTTTTGTAGATTCTTTTGTAAAGTTACAGATGTCTCTAGTTTTGCTTACAAGTTTAGTAGATT
Source organism: Maratus speculifer (assembly GCA_964019185.1). NCBI lineage: Eukaryota > Metazoa > Arthropoda > Arachnida > Araneae > Salticidae > Maratus > Maratus speculifer. The sequence continues at coordinate 94,186,685 of OZ025302.1, forward strand.
GACATCATTTTCTCGTACAGCGTACATATAAATTTTTGAAAGCATAACAAATTTCGGTAAATTTAGATTACTAAAGTTACACTTTTTTTTTTTTAATACAGTGTATTGAGAAGCGCAGTTTAGAACAGCCTTAAAATAACCTGTAAAATAAAGATTCATCAGAATACATGTATATGGTATCACTTAAAGAATGGGATATGAATGAAAACTGTTCCATAAAAAAACTTTAATAATAACTATAATGAAGTTTTTCATTCACATATCTGTGATGGTATCATGAAATATCGCATTTAAAGTTCATATTAATCTACAGTTATAACAATTTATTGGAATTTAATGAAATTTTCCTCACATAAAGCTTACTTAAGCTTAATAAAGTTAAAGTATTGCTAATCTGAAGAAAAATGTTTCGTTCAATTTATAATGAATAAAAGTAAATAGAAGAATAAAAAAAATACACTTACATAGTAAATAAATTTATGTCTTACTAAATCAATCAATGAATGCAATAAAAATAAATAATGATTATTACCACATGGAATAGCTTTCACAGCATAAAATACGGTTAAGGGGGAAAAAAAAGAACACTGCCCAGCTAAACTGATGGCATTGAGCTCACAGGCTACAAATACTAATTGTACATTAAAGCCTTATATTTTCAAGGGTTAATTCCGTTCGAAAAAAAAATTAAGAAGGGGAAACAGCTCTCCCCTTTCCTCTTTTTTTATACTTAATCATTGAACCTCCTATACTATCAAAGACATGCTTAATCATATAAAAAATCTATATCCAAAATTCAGAGCAAGTTAGATAATTCTTAATAAAAACCTATTTAGCATTTATATAATTTAAAAGGAGTTATCCCCCTCTTTTATACTTAACCATTAAACTTCCAAAACTATTCAGAGATTTGAACGAAATCTGAAAATTCTGCTTGAAAAACCCATTTATATAAATTAAGGGGGGGGGGGCATTAGAACCCCTGTTCCCCCTATTTATACTTATTCAATGAACACCTAATAACAGTCACGGAATCGCCTCATCAGAATGATCCTAATCTAAATTTTGAACGAAAACATAATTCTGCATGAAAATCCCATTTATATCAACTAACGGGGGGGGGGATTAGAACCCTTGTTCCCCCGATTTATACTTATTCAATGAACACCTAATAACAGTCACGGAATCGCCTCATCAGAATGATCCTAATCTAAATTTTGAACGAAAAATTAATTCTGCATGAAAATCCCATTTATATCAACTAACGGGGGAGGGGCATTAGAACCCCTGTTCCCCCTATTTATACTTATCCAATGAACACCTAATAACAGTCACGGAATCGCCTCATCAGAATGATCCTAATCTAAATTTTGAACGAAAACTTAATTCTGCATGAAAATCCCATTTATATCAACTAACGGGGGGGGAGGCATTAGAACCTCTGTTCCCCCTATTTATACTTATTCAATGAACACCTAATAACAGTCACGGAATCGCCTCATCAGAATGATCCTAATCTAAATTTTGAACGAAAACTTAATTCTGCATGAAAATCCCATTTATATCAACTAACGGGGGGGGGGGGGGGCATTAGAGCCCCTGTTCCCCCTATTTATACTTATTCAATGAACATCTAATAAGTCACGGAATTGCCTCATCAGAATGATCCTAATCTAAATTTTGAACAAAAACTTAATTCTGCATGAAAATCCCATTTATATCAACTAACGGGGGGCATGAGCCCCCCGTTCCCCCTCTTATACATATCGAATGAACTCCAAAAACTAATCAGGGAAGCGCCTTGTCAGGATATACCTATATACAAAATTTCAAGTGGATCGGATATTTTTATCATGAGTTATCGCGTTACGCACATACATACAGAACGGACGGGCACATAAGCTCTCAGGCTATGATAGCCTGTGAGCTAACAAGTTGGAAATTGTTCGTGAAGCATAACAAATGCGGTATTTCGTACGATAACGAAGTTTTAAGAATATTCAGATCTTGCTGTTATAATGGACAACACTTCGGAAACAGTATAGTGGTCGAAATCTTTTTTGTGTTCCTGTAAGTATGCAGGAAGTAACTTGTATTACACCTCAGCAACGTATATCATAAAATGTGAAATAGTTCAATATAATTAACACACACCCCAAACAAAGTTTCCACGAATAGAATTATGTAGTAGAACACTTTTGTGTTAACCTGTAATTTAAAAATAAATATTCTTTGCATCACAGATTGTACAGAATGTATATTTTAATATATATATATATTATAAGTTCATGTCAATTCTATTATATTCGGAAGAGTTTAACATCATTAAAATGTACTTGAAACAGTTTTTTCCTATTGATCCCAATGTAATGGAGTACTTTTGATTGTCCCTCTAATTAAACTATGCATCCGATTTTCATAAAATTTAAAATGACTCGACAAAATTAAGGTAAAATTATATAATTTAAATATCGTGCGATTTTGTTGGGCAGTTTTTTTTTGTTTTGTTATAAGCGGACGAACGGACAGACGGACTGACAACTGAACGAAGAATATAGGTGCTAGCAATTTATATAATTACGGACCCATTTAAAATTAATCAGATCTTGATGTAATAGTACACAGTATTCCGGATACAGCATAGTGACCAAAATCTTCTGTGCGTCCCTGTAAATACTATCTGCTTTCTTTTATATACAGGAAATAACAGGATATAGTATTCCTCAGCAACGCAAAAATAAAATTTTAAATAGTTAATTACAGGGTCAATCCATTTCAAGTGGTCCAGCACTGGTCGCTCGACCATTTTTGAAAAATCTGAAATTTTTTGTACAACCCTAACATGATGGAAGTTCGAAATGACCGCTATTTTAATTTTACTATTTTTTGTTTGTGCATGGCGGCCATTTTTGTTTCATCGTATGCAGCGATTTTCTCAGATACTAGGATACACAAAATTGTAAATATCTCGTCTTTTATTTTCCCAATTGAAATGGGGTTTGCAGCATTTTGTTCAGAATAAAATAGGCTAAATGAATGGTGGTAGAAAAATTTTTTAAAATAAAATTTTACAGGTGGAATTTTAGCACAAAATTTAAGATTTTTCCCAAAATCTGACCGTTTGCAAGAGGAAATTTTTCATGCAAGGAAAATTGTCACACTTACACAATTTTTTCTACAAATAGGTCAAAAGTGCATGTACGCATAGACCAAGTCCCAGATCTGGGAGTTGATTTCTCTTTGTAAAAAAAATTCCGAAATTCGTCAAAAATTCCAAAAATCGCACTTTTTAGGCTTTGATATCGCTGGTGGGGCACAATTTAAAAATCTGAAATTCTGGCCTTTAATAGTTTTGTTATGTACAAAAAATTTCAAGAAGGAGATTTGACTACTAGCGGAGATATGACATGGACAATATGTGAAAACAATACTGCCAAACTATTGTAACCTACTATGTAATTGTTCAACAAGACTGTCAACCTTACACAATTTTTTCTACAAATAGGTCAAAAGTGCCTGTACTCATACACCAAGTCCCAGATCTGGGAGTTGATTTCTGTTTGCGAAAAAAATTCCGAAATTCGTCAAAAATTTCAAAAATCGCACTTTTTAGGCGTTGATATCTCTAGTGGAGCACGAGATAAAAATCTGAAATTCTGACCTTTGATAGTATTCTGTAGTAGTGTTATGTACAAAAAATTTCAAGAAGGAGATTTGACTATAAGCTGAGATACGGTGATTAAAAAATGTTAAGAAATGCTATTATGAGTACATTAGGAGAAATGAGATTAGTCTCATTTATTACAATATTTACACAGAAAATATCGTTTGTTGAAAACAGTGTAATATTATATATTTAATTTACAACTATACCAATATTAATAAATGTTCAATTTACTATTAATAATAAATGTTTAATTTACAAAGATACTATATATGCTCAACAAAGAGCTTAACACTATTTACGAGAGATGTTATGAGTTAGACCAGTTAGTCTTGTCAGTCCATCAAGCTGTTCTTTCTCAAAATTTTATTTGAAGCCATCAAAGTCTTGTCATCCCTTGTTAACTTGAATGAAATTCTCTGGGCTTAATAATTGAAACCATGTCAATTCGATCAGTTGCAATCCATTGTCTGAAATTTACTTTTCCTGAAATGTGCATCGAGTAAAATTGTTTCAATAGGTTTCTAGTAGGTTTGTTCCTCTGGACAAATAGTGTATTGGCTTAGCATACATTCTGAATTGTTTAAATCACACAGACGCATTTGAAGAAGATATTTGTAATTAACATTTAACTTTGATTTAACTTTGTACCATAAATAATTAATTTAAAATTTTGGAGTTATGAACAATTACATAGTAGGTTACAATAGTTTGGCAGTATTGTTTACACAAGTTGTCCAATGTCCATGTCATATCTCAGCTTGTAGTCAAATCTCCTTCTTGAAATTTTTTGTGCATAACACTATTACACAATACTATCAAAGGCCAGAATTTCAGATTTTTATCTCGTGCTCCACCAGAGATATCAAAGCCTAAAAAGTGCGATTTTTGAAATTTTTGACGAATTTCGGAATTTTTTTCGCAAAGAGAAATCAACTCCGAGATCTGGGACATGGTGTATGAATACACGCACTTTTGACCTATTTGTAGAAAAAATTGTGTAAGGTTGACAGTCTTGTGGAACAATTACATAGTAGGTTACAATAGTTTGACAATATTGTTTTCACATATTGTCCATGTCATATCTCAGCTTGTAGGCAAATCTCCTTCTTGAAATTTTTTGCACATAGCACTACTACACAATACTATCAAAGGCCCTAATTTCAAATTTTTATCTCGTGCCCCACCAGAGATATCAAAGCCTAAAAAATGCGATTTTTGAAATTTTTGACAAATTTCGGAATTTTTTTCGCAATGAGACATCTACTCCCAGATCTGGGACTTGGTATATGAGTACACGCACTTTTGACCTATTTGTAGAAAAAGTTGTGTAAGGTTGACAGTTTTCCTTGCATGAAAAATTTCCTCTTGCAAATGGATAGATTTTGGAAAAGTTCTTAAATTTTGTGCTAAAATTTCACTTGTAAAAATTTATTTTAAAAAATTATTCTACCACCGTACATTTAGCCTTTTTTATTCTGAACAAAATGCTGCAAACCCCATTTCAATTGGGAAAATAAAAGACGAGATATTTACAATTTTGTGTATCCTAGTATCTGAGAAAATCGCTGAACACGATGAAACAAAGATGGCCGCCATGCACAAACAAAAAATAATAAAATTAAAATAACGGTCATTTTGAACTTCCGTCATGTTAGGGTTGTTGTACAAAAAATTTCAAATTTTTTAAAAATGGTCGAGCGACCAAAAAAATATTTTCTGGACCACTTGAAATGGATTGACCCTACAATTAAAACGCACACCAAACAATGTTCTTTCTATACCATAATGTAATGGAATAGTTTTGTGTGGCCTTTTAAATTAATAATAAATGTTCTTTATACCACAGATTGTGCAAAATGTATATTATAATATGTATTTCATAGATGCATATCAATTTTATTATGTTCGAATGAGTGTAACACCATTGAAAATACATTTGAAATTTTTTCCTCATTGACCGTAATGTAACTGAATACTTTTGGTTGTCCCTGTAATTGATCTATGCATCCGATTTTCATAAAATTTTTAATTATTATGTAATATTTATATATTTTAAATTTCAAATGATTCGGTTAGGCAATTTTTGTGCTTTTATATGCGGACGGATGGACGGACTGACTGAACGACAACTATATGTGCTACGGATTTACATAATTACAAACGCACCTAAAAATGGGTTGAAGTCAGACTATTATAATAGCAGAGGTTCATTTCGATGTGCCTCTACTCCTATCCTCATTCTGACCTTGTAAAAATTAAAAGAGCCTGATGGAATAAATACAGATAATTTTTAAATTTTGAAGTCTCAAACATTTAAAAACTGAAAAGACTGTTCATACTATATATAAACATGATAATACAGGATGGAGAAGCCGTACTACTCACGTTAAGGATGCAAATGAGTATAGTTCCAAAACAAGTTGATTTTACTATCATATTGGTTATGGAAAATCTTGATTTGAATTACTTAAACATGTTTTGTGCATGTTCTTAAAATAAATTTACACTGTCTATTAAATTATTATGAATATGTATATAAATTTATCATGTAAATAATTTCATCACGTCACATAATTTTCTTTTATTTATTAACAATACAGGCTACACATACTAACTGTATATTACAGCCTTACATTTTCAAGGCTTAATGCCGTTCGAATGTCATTAAGAAATTTATTCATTAAGATTTTCTTTATAACTTATAAACTCATGTTGAGCGTAAAAGCTTTATGCTCGAAACACAAGCTTGTCGGCATGATGAAGGATTTTGAAACTTTCATAGCATAAAAATTAAAGCTACACAATATTAATAGAGGATTTCATAACACATTAATACTTAAATGACGAAAACGTTAATATTAGATACGAGAGAAAGCAGTATAAGCAGTAAAAATATTTGCGTGGAATACGCACAGATAGGAAACGATTTAGTTCAAACGCATGCGCAATAAAAAGCCAATGGTCGAAAAACGGACGAAAACCGGTAAGATCAATGATCAATGGGTCAGATAAATGATCGAAACCGAGACTTGTGTTTTGTTTATAAATTTTGTGAGGGTGCGATGTAAAAAAAACATTGGTTAGATATGTAAATTGGGTGTATTTTAAATCAACAAACGACGAATTCCAACAACAGTTGTAATTTATCTATCGAAGAATACATATCAAATTGAAAGTGAATTGAATGCATTATCATTTACAGAAACATAGAATTGTGTGTTTGAAAGGAATATGTCTAAAATCACAGTTATTAGTTCCTATATTTTCCAAAGTTATTAACTACAAAACTGTTATTTAAACTAAAAAAAAAATAATCATCCCGATCGATTCTGATATATAACAAATGTTTTAATAAATATTGAAATTAACAACACAATTTTCGAAATTACACTACACATTTTATGTCCCTTTATCCTGTCTAATAAAAAAACGAATACAAATATATTTATATGAGTTTTCACAATCCAGAACAATATGATATATACGGTAAATACCGAGAAAAAGACTATGTTTACTGTTTACTTAATTCATTTTATGTTAAATTATTTTCAATGTTTTAACTAATTTTTTAATCAAAGAAAAAAAGACGAATACAGACATTGTATCTTCAAACAGCGACTAATTTGACCTTAAAAGCCTTCAATCAAAGAAATATGAATGAAAATCCACTTATAAAGAGATTAGCCATTTTTTTAAAATCATAATTCAATTTTTTTAAAGCCGATAAAATTAGTGTGCTTTGAGAATCCTGGGTGTCTGGACGGGTGTTGTTTACAGAACCTTTTAGAACAGTAAAAACATCCCAACGAAGAAGCTTCAAAACGTAAATTATAATAGGAACCATTTAATTTTTAAATATATAGCATAGGTACAGACATAAGTATAAATAAGTGTAAAAAAAAACGTGCAGAAGGGGGAACAAAGGGGGTAGTCGCACCGGGCGCGGAAAGTTAGGAGACGCCAAGTTTATTCTACGGACGTCATTTTTGACCTGCCACAAGAAAATATTGGGAGGAGGACACTAAATTTCAACTTTGCCCCCGGCGCAATTTTCTCATCACACGCCACTGAGTGTAAAATAACTGTATGTAATTTTAAAATAGATGTATGTAATTGTAAAATAAATATTGATAAATTACAAAAATTCAATCATGTCAAATGTGAAAGAAATACGTTTATAAACTGCATACGATTTTTGTTTTATTTTTTTTCTCTGTATCCATTACTTTCATTGAAATTCTCTCACTCTTTGCAAATACATAAATATATGTTAATGATCCTAGAAAAATGTCCTTATTTATATTTGTCTTACATTTAAATAATCATATATATTAGTTTGAAAATAACTAATCATTATTTTGTAAAAAAAAAATCTTGTCGGAGACAGAATTTTTAGACAGCCGTGTGCAAAAGAAATATTAGATGTCTGGCGTGTTGCCAACTGAACAATTCAGGTGCTCGCAAAGGAGTAGGATTTATCTGATTATATACTAAAGCGTCAATAACGGTTGAACACTGAGGATTAAGCTCCCCCCCCTCAGAATATTGCAATTTATCCTTGTGATATGCTTATGTAGAGACATTACTCTAACAAGGCTCGCTGGATTATGTGACATAAGTCTTAGACCCTCTCCTTGTTAGTATAACAGTTGAATAAATTACTGAATTAAATGAAATTTTATTTAATAAAAAAAAGTTTTAGATCTATTTCAGAGTATTAAACTTTTACTATTTTTTAACTTTGAAATGTACGACTTACAAAAAAAATTCTTACGTGATGGCTTAACAATGAAAGTCATTTTCAGATTCAATGCTTAAAAAATACACAAAAATAAAGTATCAAAAGTAAAAAAAAAACACAGCCACCTTTTCTATTTTATAGCATCTGATTTTTGTTATTTTTAATTATGACAACTTACGAATTACGAAAAATCCTGACATCTTAGTTAAAATTTAAGGTAATTTAGGGTTTCATTCATAAACTTGTCAGATGTTGCAATCCCAAAATTTTCTTTTATATTAATACTTAATGAAAAATGCAGCATAGCAACACCAACTGTTTGATGGTTTAAAAAAAATCTAATCAGCAACAACTTATTACTGAATCTGAAGTTTCATAAAAATCCGCGCATTAGTTTTTGAGATAGAGCTATTGGAAAATGTTTTTAAAATATCTGCATAACAGGGCCACATGTTGGGTGATGTACACCAAAAACTAATCAGGATCAATCTTTTTATCAGGTACTAACTCAATCTGAAGTTTGATGGAAATCCGTGCATTAGTTCTTGAGATACATTTATTGCGAAATCGTGAAAAATGCAGCATAGCAACGCCATTTGTAGGGCAATTTACACCAAAAAACTAAACAACACTAATCTATATCAAAGACTAACTGAATCTGAAGTTTTAGAAAATGTCGTGTATTAGTTCTTGAGATAGAGCTATTGAAATAATCAAGAATAATGCACCATGGCAGTGCCTCCTATTGAGCGATTTGCACAAAAGCGCAATCAAAGCTATATCATATCAAGTACTAACTAAATATAAAGTTTTATGAAAATTCATGCGCGTGTTCTTAAGATATGGTTGTTGTGGAAATTGTAAATAATGCGGAATAGTAGAGTCGCCTGTTGGACATTATGCATGAACCCAATCTGATCTAATTCATATTAGTGTCTCACAGTATCAAAAGTTTTGTAAAATTCCGTGCATGTTCTTGAGATAGAGCTATTGCGATAATCGCGAATAATGCACCATGGCAGCGCCATCTGTCGAGCGATTTGCACTAAAACGTGTAATCAGCACCATGTTATATCAAATACTAAGTATAAAGTTTTATGAAAATCCATGCAGTAGTTCTTGAGATAGGGCTATTGTGGAAATTGTAAATAATGCATCATAGCAGCACTACCTGTTGAGCCACATACATAAAAAATTAATCAGATCTAGTTTATATCAACTTCTAACAGAAACTAAAGTTTTGTGAAATTCCGTGCTTTAGGATTTTAGATAGAGCATCCACAATATGTTTTTCACACACAGAGAAACAAACTCACAGACTCACAGACAGACATTTTGTAAAAATATGTTTTTCGAGTTCTTTGACCCCTAAACCGTGTTAATCCGTCGAAAACAAGATTTCGAAAATTTCCACGAATCTAATACTTTCTCCTTGTAAAGTTAGAAGAAAGTAAAAATACATAGCAGCTAATAAACAAAAACATCGTCGTCCTGTGTTATCTAACATAATTTTTTTTCTTAAACTTCTTAGCAGTAGTTTACCTGACATTTTTTGTGTTATCCTGAATAACTATAAACGGTAACAACCGAAAATCAAAATAATATTAGATTTTCATCGAATTTACATCAGCATGTAAAATTTAATTTTGATCGGATATTTGAAAATGAATTAAAGTTCGAAAACCAAATTTTGAACTGAAAAAACATACATACGTATAATCGTTGAAGTTAAGAAAAAACTTATAAAACTAACATATTTTTTGTTAAAAGAAATCATGAAAAGAAAATGTCTCAACTCTTTACAAAATAAAACATATGTTAAAATGTAATTATTTTAGACAATCTTAAACTTAATAAAAGTTAATTCAGTCACAATATGTGTACGATTTTTTTTTCAAGGGCATATACACATGAAATAAATTCTTCGATTACTGTAGTAACTTGGTTTGGATTTTTTGCTTTGAGGCCTTCAGCAGTTATGGCTTTCGCCTTGAATGATATATTACATATAGTCAATGACAATACAGAGATATTTTATTATTCAATAAATACTTTCAATGTATTACAAAGGGGCAAAAACACCACCCATCTCTTATCCTGGATTCGAACCTGGAACCTTCGATGTAGCAATAGCTGCCGTTACTGATCACGCCACTGGGGCGACAGTAACTTGGTATATGATCCACAAATCATAGCCTAACTCATTTGTTTTCAACGCAGGAAAGTAGTCATGTATTTTTAGTCATGTATTTTAAGTCATGTATTTTTAAAGCTTCATATAGCTGAATCAATTTAAGTGTTGTAAGAATGGGACCTTTTTTGTCTTACTTATTAGTGTAACAGGAAAAAATAACTAAATATAATTATTTAAAAAAAAATAAAAACGGGAGACCATATAAAAATTTAAATTTCGTATTTTTAAAAGAAATGATTTTATTGACTCAAATCAACTCAGTTGAACTTAAAATATTTCTTTACCTCATTCAAATCATTTTTATTTTTGAAACTATATGTCTATTATTAACGGTTTAGGAATTTGCCTTTCATTACCGTTGGATACCTTGTATCTATTGTCTTGTACTATTGTCTCTAGACACACCACTTTTATGCTTATACAAGTGCAATGGCTATTCAAAAACATGCTTCACTACAATTAAAAAAAAAAAGATGGTTTCGAAGAGTGACGAGTTTGATGTATTTTAACTTATTGAAGTGCAATTTGCACAATTGTGTTTTACAGATAGAAATGTATCTCAAAATTTTATCGTCGTGTAATACACATCGCCATATGTGACCGGCCATTTGTGATTTCAGACGTTTTGTTAAACATCTGGGCAAAAACTTGAGGAATTATTCTGAAATTCCAGTGTGTGAACAGAATAGTACAGGTCATACATTTCCGTGAAGATTTTTCTTTTCGCGAAATCCCATAGGGCTAGTCAACAAATTGAAGAAGTACGAAGATAACCCTGTCAAAACTAATGCAGCAAAAGCGTTCAAAATGCATATTATGATTAATTTTCACCTTATAATAAACTGTGTTCATTTTTATGAATATAGAATGTATACTCGTAGAGAATTGAGATTTTTATAAATACAGTCCTAAATTTTGTTGAATGTTTTGCTTATAATTTAAAGTTTTCTTAATATAAAAGAAATTTCTTTTGCGAAAATATGACAAAAAACATTATCCATAGATATATATATAGAGCAACTTTTATAAAAGTCTCAAGATTCTGAAAAATATCGTCAAAAGAATGAGCTAAAAATCCGTTATTCCCAAAAAGAAATAAAAAGATGAGAGGCTGTATCCAAATACTTGTACCCAGTACTTGCAATACTGTATATGCTCTATTGACACTAGTCAATGGATGTATGGACACAACCCCTCATCTTTTTGCTTTATTTTGGGAACAACGGATTCTTAGCTTATTCTATCGACGATAATTTTCAGCCTATGTTTTTGAGATTTTCACATTTGTTTCTCAATACATTTAGACACTATGCAAATTATATTTTGTTTGCATTCGCGCATGACCAGTCAAATATTATTCAACATGTAAACCTGAAACCTTTGTAAATTTGTTCATTTTCCTTACAATTTTTCTTATTTTTTAATTCTGATTTCAGGATATTTTGTACAATAATGGTTGTCATATTTTCTGAAAGGAACATTTTTTTAATATTAAGAACTTTATTAATTATAAGCAAAAAAATTGGCGAAATTTAAGACTGCTTTTGTAAAAACCTTAATTTTCCTACAAGTGTACATGATATCTACATAAAAATGTAGAGATGCAGGTGCGATTGGAATCTCAAAATTTCTGAAAAGTCCCCCCCCCCCTTTTTGAGGAGTCTCCAGATCTGCCCTTGTACCAGGACAAACAAAAACTGCTAAAAACAGCAAAATCGTCTAAAAATTTTACAATGTTGTATTGAGTTGTCACCCATTAAATATATACGAACTTGTACAGTTTGTAAATATCTCGACAAATCTTGTCCACGATACTTTGTATGATGTTTTGGAATATGCAAAAGTCTTCTGCTCGATAGATGCTGCATTAGTTGATCGTCGACAAAAAACTCCAAAGAAGGAACAATTCTGAAAAGTGTTAGAGAATAAAATTTGCTGAATAGCAGACTTTTAAAAAAGGCTATATTTTGCATTACAATTTCATTATTTTTACTTTTATATTATAGCTAGCGGCCCGCCCTCGCTTTTCTTCGGATAGAGCAAGTCGCCCAGTCCCCTTCTACTACTGATACCGCAAATTGTTACTACCACTTCATCTCATTAAATTCAACTACTAGCCTCCTGACTGCCCAGCCAAAGGGTAATATTGTAATGTTATTTTCTCTGTAATTTATTAAAAATATTTAAAAAAAGATGTTTTTTCCAACCTGATACAAAATATGTTATTGGTATCGGTGTATAATCTTTGATAGCATCAATCCTAACTTAATTTTTCAGAACTGGGTTCTATTTGTGGAATTATACTAATTTAAATATTGCTTATGTTGCAGTGAAACCTGCAGCTTAGTGTGTGAAAAAATCAGCCGGCGGCAGTCAGGAGGCTAGAAACATTACCCTCCTTTTAAATAGTCGGATAAAAAGTAGCCCATATGTTAATCTAAGGTGTCATATACCTCCATACAAAAATTTCATAAAAATCGATCTATCCGTTCTTGAGTTATAAACGGTGTAACTAACACGACTTTGTTTTATGTATATAGATTATAGCAGCTCGTTCCGGCTTCTCACGTGTATTAAAGAAAAATTTCAAGTTATCAATTTTTACACACACACTCATAACCTAATAATTAAAATGCCGTCCCTGACATTGACAGATAGTTCCCGTTCCCCAGTGACGAATACATCACATATTATATTGCAGCCTAGCCGAGCGGAGTGAACGACGACCACACGATTTTTTTCTAATACTTACATTTTTTAATTCATGATAACTTTCGAACAGAAAGTCCGAATCGAATAATTTAATAAAGAATACTGCCCAGTTAAACTGATAGCATTGAGCTCACAGGCTACAAATACTAATTGTACATTAAAGCCTTATATTTTCAAGGGTTAATTCCGTTCGAAAAAAAATTAAGAAGGGGAAACAGCTCTCCCCTTTCCTCTTTTTTTATATTTAATCATTGAACCTCATATACTATCAAAGACATGCTTTATCATATAAAAAATCTATATCCAAAATTCAGAGAAAATGAGATAATTCTTATTAAAAACCCATTTAGCATTTATATAATTTAAAAGGAGTTATCCCCCTCTTTTATACTTAGCCATTAAACTTCCAAAACTATTCAGAGATTTGAACAAAATCTGAAAATTCTGCTTGAAAAACCCATTTATATAAATTAAGGGGGAGGGGCATTAGAACCCCTGTTCCCCCTATTTATACTTATTCAATGAACACTAATAACAGTCACGGAATCGCCTCATCAGAATGATCCTAATCTAAATTTTGAACGAAAACTTAATTCTGCATGAAAATCCCATTTATATCAATTAAGGGGAGGGGCATGATCCCCCCGTTCCCCCTCTTATACATATCGAATGAACTCCAAAAACTAATCAGGAAAGCACCTTGTCAGGATATACCTACATATAAAATTTCACGTGGATCGGATATTTTTACCATGAGTTATCGCGTTACGCACGAACGAACATACATACAGAACGGACGGGCACATAAGCTCTCAGGCTATGATAGCCTGTGAGCTAATAAGTCATATAAAGGTATTAAATCAGTCTTGATTATGAAGTAATTTATTTTGATAAGAATTAATATGAAGGTAAAAATAGAGGGCTTTTACAGAGACGGCATTTTAATTATTTTTTTAAATAAAAAAAACACTTATTGTGACGTAACTATAACAGTTAGACATATGCTGACGCGATATTTTTTGTAGATAATTATATGTTAGCAAAGTCGTAGAACATTATTTTGTTCTATAATCAACAGTATTCGAAGCGCACGCGATGTAAGGATTTTTAAGGTCATTTTTATACACCTTGGGTTACATTGTTGGCATTTTAGTAAGGATCCCTTAATTTTTTTTGAAAATATAATATAGCCTATGTTCACCGGAAATAGTGTAGCTTCTTAACAGTGAAAGAATTTTTCAAATCCGTCAAGTAGCTTCGGAGCCTATTCAATTCAAACAGACAAACAATCGAATCTTTCCCCTTTATAATATTAGTATAGATAAATAATGATAAATTTTTGCAATTCCTTGTCTTTGCAAATATACATTTATGTTACATTAAAATAAATGTATCACGCAGGATAAATTTTCAATTTTTAACAACTGTTAAAAGTGTATCTTTTTCCTTAAAAGTAATAAATATTAAAAAATATTTCTTTAAAGTTTCAAACAAGTTGATCAATAATGTTAAAGTTACTAATCTTTAAAACTTTTCTGACTTTAATTTCTACTTATTTTTGATAAAAACTGTTTTTCGAACTTAAAATGCTAATTTGTCAAATATTTTATGCATGCATAGCAGTAAGACATATATAACATAAACCAGTACTAGTATTTTTTGATTATGTAAATTTATTAATTGTTTTATTAACTGATTAAATGCGTAGAAAAGAAAGCTTTTTTATTGTTTTACTTAATAATATTAGACTAAAATCGGCTGCCTAGTATCGTATAGTACCAAAAACAAGCCCGGAGGCATATGAAAAGAAAATTGCGCACGGGGCAAAGTTTCAATTTAGCGTCCTCTCCCCCAACTTTTTCTTGTAATGGCCAAAAAATGACGTTTATAGTATAAATGTAGCGCCCCCCCCCCTCTTTCGGACAGCGCTGAATATGTCCCCTCCAAATGTACCCTCGCAGCGCCGCGTGAAAAGAAGGGGGAGGCAAAGGGGGCGGTTGCCCCGGCTGCGTAAATTTATGGGGCACCAAATTTATACTACAAACGTCATTTTTAGTCTGTCACAAGAAAAAGTTTAGGGAATGGGATGCCAAACTGAAACTGCCCCGAGCGCAGTTTTCTCTTCGCACATCACTGCCTCCCCCCCCGTTTCATATATTTTGCAGGTTGTATAAGGCAATTTTTAATTTTCAAATGTAGCCCCTTGTCCTTTTAAAGGTAACTATCAATTTCACAAAAGTTCCAATTATAAGCATCCTTTAAAATTATCAAAATTACCTTTCTACTAAAGGAGAAATTACTGTAATTTGTATCAAATCTATTTTCTTTTGTATGAACTTGAAAAATATATATATATACAAATGAAATGTATAATTTTATTCTTTGAAAGTTAGCTAAAACTTAAAAATAACATTAATTTATAAAAATTAAGAGTTTGAAATCGTCATTTTTTTTTCAAGAGTAATACTGTTAAAATTTACCAATAATCGTTGAAAAAATTAAATCCAATGTTTCTAAAGGAGGGTTTTATTTCAACGCATTACTATACTCCAATCACGACAAAATACGCAAGGAAAGGAAGTGATTTCCTTACATTTGCTACACTGCATCGGTGTTAACCAATCAAAGTTTTAAAAGGGCGGGTATTTCAAATTCTTGGCGCAGGCGGTCCGCATATAATTAAAACGCATTTTTCGTTCCATATTCGATCAAAATCTTTCCGAATTTTGCTCAGCCTAATTGCAATAGAAATATGGAAAGCATATCATTGGAAAGCTTAAACCCTAATATTCCGTGAAGCGTTTTTAATTTTTTCTGAATTTTGCTGAAATGGATTTTATAAGACTAAAACGGACACAACACCTCGAATTTCAGATATTCCAAAATTGAAAGTGTCCTCAGAATTAAACTACAACGAAAATCAGAAAAGTACAAACTAGCCCGGTAATAGAATGTCCTCAGCTATCCTGTGAAAAAAAAATCATTTAAAAATATTGAAAATTAAGCGAGATATTAGAAAAGATTGCGCCCATAGACTTACCATTAGCGTTCGGCTTTTACCGCGTGACTAGTGTGTGCTCTTAAGAGCACACACTAGTCACGCGGTAAAAGCCGAGCGCTAATGTAAAGTCTATGGGGCGTTCTTTTCGAATATCTCGCTGAAATTTTAATATTTTTTACATGATTTTTTTGCATAGGATAGCTGAGGACGATCCACAACCGGCCTAGTTTTTACTTTTTCAGTTTTCGTTTCAGATTTTCTTTAAACAATTACTTAAACTTTCGGAACCGGTTTAAACCGGTTCTGAAATTGGAACTATCGTAATATAAAAAATATATAAGCAAAATCAAAAAAGTAAAAACTAGGCCGGTTGTGGATCGCCCTCAGCTATCTTGTGCAAAAAAATCATTTAAAAATATTAAAATTTGAGCGAGATATTCGAAAAGAACGCCCTTATAGACTTTACATTAGCGCTCGGCTTTTACCGCGTGACTCTTAAGAGCCCATACTACTGACTGAAAAAGACCCGTTTAGTAATATTAAGTCTACGGGGGCGTTCTTTTCAAATATATCGCTCAAATTTTAATATTATCACTTTTTTTTTTTTTTTGCATAGTATATCTGAGGACGATCTACAACTGGGCTAGTTTTTACTTTTTCAATTTTGATTTCAGATATTTTAAAAGGTTCTTTTTAACTTTTGAAACAGGTTAGAACCGGTTCTGAAATTGAAACTATCATGTTATAAAAAATATCTAACCAAATTCGAAAAAGTAAAAGCTATCCGGATGTAGATCGCCCTCAGCTATCCTATGCAAAAAAAATCATGTAAAAATATTAAAATTTGAGCGAGATATTTGGAAAGAGCGCTCCCATAGACTTAACATTTTCATCCGAATCTTTTACAGTCAATAGTGTGGGCTCTTAACATTCCATGGGGCGCGCTGTATCTGAGAGATACATGCGTAAGAAATTCGTCGTTTTCGAAAAGAAAAGGGAGTTTCACGACCTTGACCTTCACAGTATCTGTTCTTCCGCTCATTTCCCTCCCTAGAATGCAGTGGTTTCAAATTTTTGTTGATAGGAATTTCCGGTTTCGCGCTTTGTTAAGGATTTGTATCTATTAGATACATGCGATCGATAGCGTTTGTAGTTAGTTTCCCACTGATACTAAGTTAGAATACGTGAATACTCAGTCTCTCCTGTTTAACTTTCGGCTTCGAAATTATAAGTACTTAACGGTTTTTGAATTTGAATAACCCTAAAGACATAGAAATTGCCCATAAAATTTTATTTAGGGATGACAATGAAGATTCTGAAAAGTTTGAAGAAAGTGACGATGAAACTCATTTAAAACTCATTTTTAAACAATATATGATGCTGAAATACAGAATCTATCTGTCAGATACAACGCGCCCGATGGTGCAATTTTTCAGGCACACCCGACGGAGTGTTAAGAAAACAGCTTCTTGGTTTGTCCTATAACGATGATGAGGACATGAAAATGGTGAGAATAAGGGTTTGTACCAAAAGTTATAGTTTTCTATGAGGATCGGATACAAAAACTGGTCATACAATACGATAAGTGCCTTAACCCATTAACGCCCGAATTATTTTCTTCGCTAAAATTTAAATTTTGTATTTCCCACCACTTTTAAAAGCAAATTAACTTTTATCTAAATTTATCGAGGATTCTCTCTCTCTCGTGAAATAAGGTATAAATTTATCTTCCTCTTTACTGGTGGGAAAACCGCTTTCTTGCCGTTTTTGTAACCGTCCTCAAAAAAGGACGCTGGAAGTTAATGGGTTAATATTGCAACAATTTATGATGAAAACTGAATTAAGTTTCAAGATTCGATGTAAAACAAACTTAAAAAAATGGCCTTGTATTTTTTATCTATCAAAACGTTACTTACTTAAACAAATGCTTTGAAAATGACAAAACTACGGAAAAAATCATTTTCAAGTAATAAAAATAAAATGTTACCTTAAGACGTTCTTCGATTTATAACAATGTGGTTGTTTTTTAATTATAGCAGTTTACTTTTATTTGCTTTATCTGTATTTAATTTTCGAAATTAGTTTCATAGAAAAGAAAGCTGCGTCATAAAATATGATTCTCAAATAGAACTTTATAAACTACTGATTAAAAAAAATATTTTACTATCGGAATTAATCTTGTTGTTTTACAAAATTACTTTATAAATCTTCTTTTTTCATTAAAGATTACGAAACCTTTAGCAGAAAATTAACCAGATTAACCGACTACGCTTACAATCTTCTGTATGCCAATGTTTTCAAATGGGTGCGTCAAATTTAAAATTCAATCGAAAATAAAATTCAATTTAAAATTAATCTAAAAGAATATACGTTATAATCGATATTACTTACTTTTTTTTTACTTTTTTTTATCTTTAGAAAAAGAAAGTGCAGAATTCGTGAAAATTTTAGACTTTTCATTTTCGATGAATTTATTTCTTTTGGAAAATCCTAATCATGATTTGATGGTTTTTAGAAAATGTATGTCTGTGAGTCTGTCTGTCACTCTGTTATGTGACAAAAATTTTGTGGACGCTCTATCTCAAGAATTATTGCACGGAATTTCATAAAATTTTAGATTCAGTTAGATCTTGATATAAATTGAAGCTGATTAAGTTTTGATGTATATCACCTAAAAGGTATTCACCATTTCCACTAAAGTTGTATCTCGTAAACTAATTCACGGATTTTCATAAAACTTTGTTCCTTTATATAATATAACGCTGATTACTTTTTGCCGTAAATCGCTTAATAGGTGGTGCTTTTATGCTGTATTATTCAAAGTTATTGCTATAGTTCTATCTTAACAACTAATGCAAGAATTTTCATCAAACTTCAGATTCACTTAATCCATGATATAGTTTGGTCTTGATTAGTTTTTGGTGTACATCGCTCAACAGGTGGTATTTGTTATGCGCAATTTTTCACGATTTCTGCAATAGCCATTATCTCAGAAACCAATGCACGGATTATCATGAAACTTCAGATTTAGTTAGAAGTTGATATAAGTTGTTGCTGATTAGATTTTGGTGTAAATCACTTAAAAGATGGCACTGCTATTCTGCATTTTTCAAAAAGTATTACCATGTTTAAGATCGAACAAAGTTTTGGGATTGCCCCATCTGACTAGTCATTTTAGGATACAAATTGCTTTTCAACCATAAAAGTAAAAGTCTACTTAAAAAATCATATAAACGGCATTTTAAGCGTTTTTATAGCACTTAGAATTTAATTAAAATCGAATAATGTAGGGGAAAGTGGGGGAAATGGGACGCAGGGCTAATAGGACAAATGGATTTTTTTTACACGACAAATATTTTAGTAAAGATTTATATACCACAGCATGGCAATAGATCTAGCACACTTTTAAGCATGGGAAATCAGCAATGACAGTTGATTGCTATTTAGAAAAAAAAATTATATTTAATTTCTAACAAAACAAAGTAAATTTTACTTTTTGCCTCGATTCTGTTTTGTAAACAATTCAGAATACTTATATCTTATTTAAATACATTTATCGATACTACAAATATTAGTGAATGAGAAAATATTACTGAAAAGATAATGAATTGAAAATGTAAATAATTATTTCTCAAGTTCTAAATTTGTTTATAGTAGGTTCTAATGGGACATTTCTTGTGGGGTCTAATTGGACAACTTAATGATAACCTATTTTATTCGATATTTCTTTAAGGGAGACCCGTATCCCATTTTCGGCCAAAAATCATCAAAAGTTCAAAAAAAAAAAATTTTTCTCAGTAAACGATAAAATACATATTTGCGAATGTTCATGCAAAATTTCAGAACTCGGGGACACTTGGAACAGGTAGCAAATGAGCGTTTTTTAATTGTAGTCACTAGAGTTTAAAGCACTAGCGGACATTTAAAATGTGTTTTCCTGAAAATGACTTTTTCCAAATTTTGCCTAAGTTCAAAGTACTAAGGCTCAGTGGTAAAATGGTTTAGAAACAAAGTGTTTAGGTTTTTAGAATCTTAAAAATTTTTGCAATAAAAGTAAGGAGAGATATATATTTTAACTATTTCTGAAAATTTTACATAAAATGGTAAACATGAAAATTATAACGAATTTAAGGAAATATACCATGCGTAATTTCTTTCTTTTTTTTTAGCTGACTAAAATAGAAAATTAAAAATATCGCTCAATAGGTCGTTTCCATATACTATAACACTATTTAAGAAATTTTAGTAATACCAAAATATTGAAAATTGTATGAGGAGTTGTACTTTTAAAAAATGTATTTTTCCACAAAAAAATCATAAAAATCGACATAAAAATATACTTTTTAATAAAAAGTGAATTTTTTTTGCTAATTATTCCTTACAAAAAGATTCTTAAATAGTACATCAAAATTTATTACTTTAAAATCAATAATAAAGATTTTGGGTTTTTTCTTACGGGTCTCCCTTAAACCAACGTTGTAATGTTCTGTTTGTCTTCACTTTGTGTATCATTTAATTAGAGTGTTAGAAATATTAACACAGCATATATATATTTAAAAAAATGATTTTGACTTTCAAAATTAGGCAGATTTTGTGACCGATGTTTTGTGATTGAGGATGACATTCTTTTGAAGCTAAAATTGTCAAAAACTTAATTGAATTAAGATAACCTATGCTTGAATTTGATGCACAACAATTTTCACATGTGCAGCGTTTGTTAATAAGAAATGCATTTGACATTCATTAAGGGAATTTTTTTTTCAAATTACATTGCATGTCCCAATAGCCCTGCATTGTGTTCCAATATACTTGAGGCTAATGGGACAATTAATTGTATTAGTGTACAAAAGTTAATATACACAAAGATTGGTAATATTTTTTTTTTACTTTTTTAGGACGGTTTTATTTATTTACCTCTAAAAGACATTAGAATTAAAAAAAATAATGATGTAATGTGCATTTGTGTTTTTATTCTAGCCTAAAATAAAAATCTTTTTTGAATAAATTATATTTAACTTACCAGTTTCGCTGTATGATAGAGTATTAAATTTTGTTTAAAAATGCACTTTACTCACATTTTGAAATTATAGTAAATTGCAACTAATTTTAAACAGTCATTTAAGATATCAGTGAAACAGGTGTTAAGTAATAATTTAAGATGCGATTACTAGAATTATTACTTAACATCAGTTTTCACTGGTGAAAAGTTTTCACTGGTGTCTAAAGTAGTTTTAAAGTCAATTATTAAAAGTAATTTTAGAGTGTAGGAAATTGAAGTTTTTAATAGGAGTTAGGATTCTAATACTTGGCGAAATTAATAAGTAGAATAGAAACTATTCATAAATGATTTTACTGTATAATTTTCAAATTTTTATCTTCACAAGAATTAATAAATTAATTTTCCACTTGTTTACCCACTTTTGGTTCAAGCGTATCTAAAAAAATATGTTATTAAAGGTATGAACCGACCCGTGAATATACTGCCAACTATTGATCTTAATTCATTTCAAATTTTTTGGCGTGTGTTGAATACCCAAACTGTTAATAAGAAACCAAACTACCAAGATTACGAGGAAAAAGCAAGGAAAAAGATTAAAGGAAAGCATTGTTAAGATTTTGTATCTTGAAATCGGACACCATTACTTCCAGAAGTTGTTTTTTTCTATACCGGACTCCTGGGAGGCTGTATACGGCGCTCGCGGAAAATCTAAACAGTATTACCTTGATCTTTTTACGCAAGAATACATCAAAATTCATGTAATATGAATCAGCTATACGAAAATAATTATTATCGACTACATTTGTTGTGAAATGTTTTTTTTTTGCCACTTTTATATAACTGTATAAAATGCTCATGGATATTTTATTGTAATATTATGCCTTTACACATACAGAGGTGTTATATATTTACACATATTTCGATGTAGCAGAAAAAATACTCAGAGATTTGTGTAATATGCGTAATTTGTAAATTTATATTAACACACCAATTTAGATAAATCCATATAATTTTTACCATTACACCTTTGTCATCACATAAGACACCATTAAAACATCGATTTAGATAAATCCATATAATTTTTAACATCTTTGAAGGTATGATAAATTAAAACTTCCATTAAGCCGATAAAAGCCTATAAATACAGGTTAAATTCTACGGCAATAAATTAAATTTTATAAAAAAAAGAGTAGTTTTGCAAATTTACACATACAATTATGTAAAACTGACCAATTCGCATTATTATTTTTTAATATGCATTTTATTCTCATTAAATAAATGAGAGTAGAAATATGCACGGATTTAAATTCAAAATTCAAAGTATAAAACTTAAAACAATAATACTGATAATAATAAAAAACTTTTCCTCAATTTACCTTCAAGTTCTGTAAACTTCCAAGCAACGGAATCTTATCTGTTCCTTCACAAATCCCTTAAGTGAATGCGAATGTGGTGCATGGATTGAAAATCTATTTAAACGATTTATAACTCATTCATAATTTATGCCACTCCTGAGACATTAAAACGATTAATATAACATCCGACGAGCGTATTCAACTTTGGATTTCGAATATCAGCTTTATAATAAGTTACATGTGATTTTCCCAGATGATTGATTTTCTATTTTACTGCCTTTTAACACTCACAACATTATTTAAAATTCAGAATTGCATAAGTTTCAAAAATCTTTTAGAATTTCATGTTAGTGATACCTAACATGTTTCTATTGAGTACAGGTAAGTTTACTCACATAACTTGTCTTATTCTAAAACATTAAAGCATTTCTTATAACGCCATAATTATGATTTAATTAAAATAAATTGACAATAGTAATGGTATATCTATCGTAACTGTATCAGGCATTGAAAACATAAAAGTTTTAAATAAAAAATGATATTTTTAAGTTGTTGTACAAAAATTAAATATTTTACATAATTCGAAAAAAAATTTCCGTTAAATTACATAAATATTCTATGCTGAATTGCGATTATGCAATAAATATTTAGAATCAATTTAAATAAACGGCCGTACTCGAAACGTACGAATAAATACACCATAAAATTTCAAAGAGATATAAAGCCTAAATAATATCAAATATTGCTATTCTGTATATATATATTTTTTACCATATCCGCATGCATATTTATTGATGAAAATGAACATTAAAGGATAAATAAGTAATATAACTTTATTTTAAAATATAAATTAAATATAATAATAACAATCACTTATGTAGAGAATCAAAATCATTTAATATGTAAACATTTTTATCAAAAAAATGTTGAGTAAAAATCTTAATAGATTTGAATTCAAAATGCAAAGTTTAAAACTTAAAACAATAATAGTGATAATAATAGAAAACTTTTCCTCTATTTACCTTTATGTTCCTTAAACTACCAAGCAACGGAATCTTGTATGTTCCTTTACAAATCCCTTAAGCAAATGCGAATCTGGTGCATGGATTGAAAGTCTCTTTTAACAATTCATAACTCATTCATAATTCAAGCCTTTCCTGAGACATTAAAACTATTAATATTACATCCGAAGAGCGTATTCAACTTTGGATTTTGAATATCTGCTCTATATTAAGTTACATGAGATTTTCCCAAATGATAAATTTTGAATTCAACTGCCTTTTAACACCCACAACATTATTTGAAATTCAGAATTGCATAAGTTTCAAGAAACTTTCGGAATTCTATTTTAGTGACACCTAACCTGTTGCTAGTGAGAAAGAGTGCAGGTAAGTTTACGCACACAATTTGTCACATTTTAAATTTTTCCTATAAACACCATAATGGTCTTTTAATTAGAATAAATTCACAGTAATAATAGCATATGTATAGTAACGGTATCAGACATTGAAAGTTTAGAAATTTCAAATGAAGAATGATATTTTTAAGTTGTTTTACAAAGATTAAAAATTTTACATAAATAGTAGAAGATATTTTTTTTTATTTTCATTAAATTACATAAATATTCTATTCTCAATTGTGATTACGCAATAGATATTTAGAATCAATTTAAATAAACGGTGGACACTTGCGATTTTAGACATTTTACTAAATATCTAGAAAAATACATGAGGAATCATCTCGAAACTCTTAGTGTATAAATATAATTGTATACGTCATACACCTCCGTGAAGATTTTTTAACGAAACTCCATAGGGAACCGTCAACAAATTAAAAAAGAATGAATATCTTTTGAATAACCCTGTCAAAACTAATGTAGCAAATGCGCTCAAACTCTACATTATGATTGAATGCCTTATTGTAATACACTGTGTTAATTTTTATGCAAATAGCATGCATACTCGCAGAGTAATTAATGTTTTTATAAAAATGGTCCCAAATTTTTTCAAGTTTTTCCCTTATAATTGTCAGAATTCTTAATATAAAATAATATTTTTTTTCAGAAAATATGACAAACAACATTGCACACAGTATCCTGTAATCAGAATTAAAAAATAATAAAAATTGTATGAAAAATGAGTAGGTTTACTAAATAATTTTTTACTGCGCATGCGTCAAAGATATCAAAATTTCATTTTCATATAATGTTAGCTAAATGTATAGTGCAACTTTTGTAAAAGTCTCAAAATCATAGCTTAAAAATTCTGAGAGTAATCATCTATAGAAAAAGGACAAAATCAGTTGTTTCTAAAATAAAGCAAAAAAATGAGGGATTTTATCTAAATGTAGTAGTACATCCCGTATTGTGTATTCTATATTGACACTAATCAATGAATATATAAATACAATCCATCTTGTTTTTGCTTCATTTTGAGAATAACGTATTTTCAACTTATTCAATTGATGATTATTTTCAGAATTTTCAAGTTATGATTTTGTAACTTTCACAAAAGTTGCTTTTTACATTTAGCTAACATAATATGCAAATGAAATTTTGATACCGTTGACGCATGCGCAGTAAAAAATTATTTAGTAAACCAACTCATTTTGTATACAGTTTTCATTATTTTTTAATTCACATTACAGAGTACTGTCAGGGGCGTATTTAAGTAAAATTCATCAGGGGGGCGTAAATGACGATTTTGCCGACTAACTAAAAATATATATGTTTATATCTTTAAAAGTATGTTTCTGTATTTGTATATATGCATCTACCGGATGTCCTAAAATTGACTGACTGATTTTAAAACTCAGTAACTTGCAAATTGTGGTAGCTGTAAAATTAAATTCCTACAAGAGTGTTATGTAAGAATGTAAGATAGCAGGAGTTTTTTACCGCGATTCTCGATTTTAATTTAAAATAGCGGAGATACATGGTACTGTTAGCAACAGGCGCTAAATCTGAGCCCTTTTGGCCTCTTTTCTCAATTCTGGTGTAAAAGAAAAAGATTAAATATATGCAGTGGGCTTCTAAAAACAAAATTACATTGGAAACTGAGAGTCATTTCATATATTTAATCTCCTTTTGTCGCAACAAGACTGAGAGTGAAGAGAAACAAAATATCGGCCCACAATTTAACAACCATTGCTAGCAATGTCATGTATTTCTTCTATTTTAAACTTAAGTCGAGAAACGCTGTAAAAAACACTTCTCACATCTTACCTAACCCTTCTGCCAATATTTTTTAAATAGCTGCGACCATTTGTAAGTTATTGAATTTTTAAATCAGTTGATTCATTTTAAGACACCCTGTATGTTCTATATAAAATTCAACATTGTTAACCCACCGAGATTAACTCATTAGCGCCTAGCATCCCTTTTTAAGGACACTTACAAAAAAGCACTTTTCACAACAGTAAATAGAAAGATAAATAAGTACTATTTTTTAAGACACCTCACTAAATTAAGATCAAAGTTATTCTTCTTTAAAGTGGTGGGAAACCCAAAAATTTCATTTTCATTGAAGAAAATAATTTGGGCATTAATGGGTTAAAATTTTCACTTTAAAACATCGAATATTTTACACTTATTGAGGAGACTATAAGATAGATTTAAAGATGGACATTCTATACTACCCCTTACGTTATATTGCTATAAATATTCCAGTTACGTATTTTCATATTAATGAAAATTTGTTTATTTTATTGCTGATAGTACAGCAGGAAATTCGAATCCAAATTAATTAAACAAATTGAAATTTTTAGTAAAAAGTTACTTGGAATTTATTTACAGTAAACTTATTTATATTAAAAAGGATTAAATCAAAAATTATTTTATTACTCTTCCTAGGTCGGGCTGGAATAGGGACTTACTTTTTTCCTGAAAGATCGGATCAGGCCGGGTCTAATTTATTTTTTCCGTACCAAACCGGGACTGATTTCATTCTTCTTAGCCTTCACGGGCCAAAATATTTTGTCCCAGTTTTGAGCCAGCCTATACGAAAATCATTGTCTCTGCGTAGCCAGGTTTGTTGAAAGATCAGTAAAATTTGGCCTGAGCCAAAAATTTTTGCAAAAAAGCATACAGTTTAAAATAGCCTTTATTCTTCAATTAAATATAAAAATTTATTCTTTTTAAAGAATCGTAGATTTTTAAGCTCATTAAAATGTAGTAGAATGTATAAAAAAGTATTTGCCTATGGCGGAATAATGTTTTAAATTGAAAATTGCGTTTCATCCATACAAAATTAATGCAATAGTATGTGAGGGTAAAAGATAATAAATTTTTATGCCTGCTAAGAAAGAAACTTGTCTATAACGATCTTTTTCTTTCCTATGCGATTCCGTTTTAGGAGATTTTACTGTATACCATTTTTAAGATATTTATATCTCCAGTACATGAAACACGGATTAATAGTATTAAAGATAACTGAAACATTTACATACAACAAACAGCGGTTCATTTTAAACATAAACTACGTTATTTCTATATAAATGAAGATCATAAACGTTAGAAAAATTTTAAGGTTTTTTTTTTAATCAGAACTTCTCCATACAAGTAAAAATCACTATTTAGTAGAAATTCATTCGGACTGAGTTGGAATTTTGCGGGCCAGTTTCGGGCGAAATTCCAACTTCTATTTAGGGCCGGGCCAAGATTTTTTTCAAACAGGTCGAGCCTTAAAATTATAGCCCGTGTGGATGTCTATCTCTAGTCTCTAAAAGGGATAAAAAAACATTTTATTCAACAGACAGGTCAATTTTTCAATAATCGGCTTTAGACGTAAATAATCGACTAAATGATTGAATTAGTCAACCCATTTCATTGAACTTTACCTATGTCACATCAGCTGCGGATATCTAAAAGATAAACAAACACCATCAGACCGAGAATCAGCTGCACGGATCATCAACACATCGAATTGACTGCTGAATTTTCAATATTCGCATGTTAAAATGCAACTCGTCTGCCAAAGTCATTCTTAGTGCCACCTGCAGACCTGATTTTCGTCAATGATCGATAGGTTTATCATCAAATTTTCCTGTATTAGAGCCAGAATTTCACTATGGGCCAGAATTTTCAGGCCCAGTCCCGACTCGAATGATAGTTATCTTGGACCGGCCTACACTGTAAAAAATTTTGGTCTCGAATCACGGTGGTTATACCGTCAACTTTGTGACACTTCCTTTTACCGTAATTTTACTGGACGGTATATATACCGTAAAATACTTAAAGTACATGTACCGTAATTTAACTGAACATAAATTTAAATATTTTGTGGTATATGTACCGTAAAATATTTAAAGTATATGTACCGTAATTTAACTGGACGGTATATGTACCGTAAAGTATTTAAAGTACATGTACCTTAAAAAAATATCGTTACAGCATATATACCGTAAATTAAATATATGGTATATGTACCGTAAAAAATATTTTTACAGCACAGATACCGTAAATTAAATGTACGACATATGTACCGTAAAAAATATTTATACAACACATATACCGTAAATTAAATGTGCGGTATATGTACCGTAAACACATTTGTAATCAGTATGTGTACCGTAAATGAAATATACGGTATATATACCGTAAAAATACAGGATGATCCAAAAAAACCCTCCCACATTCGACAGGTTAAAAAAAACGACTCTAATGAGAAACTTATTTGTTAAAAATATACAAGGTGGTCATAAAAAAACTTTGCCGATACATGGAGCTCTAGCGGCCAGTCCGCTTAACCGATCGAGGTGAAATTTCGGATATAGCTATTCAGAGATATGAGCTCGAGATTCTGTGAACGGCAACAAAATGGCGCTCACGGTTACGGTTAAAGTTACAGAAACTCGAGAATTTCCAATGGCAACACCCATTTTTTTCTTCGCAAAATGCTCAGCGCATGCGAAAACCCTAAACAACGTTGGAACCGTACGTGTATCGCAAGATACGGACATGTTATACACGCACAAAAAACCGTTCTGGGAATCCTTCCCCCATAAAAAAAACTCGATTGGGGCGCAAGGAGGAAATCTGCATACGACGCAGAGTCAGTACAGTAATCTCTGATTAGAATACAGATCGGAGAAACTAAAACATTTATTAAAACATTTTCCACATGGGTGCCATCACAGGCACAGCACCCATGTGGAAAATGTGTAACCAAAATAAAAGTTTTAGTTTCTCCGATCTGTATTGTAATCAGAGATTAGTGTACTGACTCTGCGTCGTATGCAAATGGCTCCTTGCGCCCCAATCGAGTTTTTTCTATGGCGGGGAGGATTCCAAGAACGGTTTTTGTGCGTGCATAACATGTCCGTTTCTTGCGGTACACGTACGGTTCCAACGCTCTTTAGGGTTTTCGCATGCGCTGAGCATTTTGCGATGAAAAAAACATGGGTGTTGCCATTGGAAATTTTCGAGTTTCTGTAACTATAACCGTAACCGTGAGCGCCATTTTGTTGCCGTTCACAGAATCTCGAGCTCATACCTCTGAATAGCTATATCTGAAATTTCATTTCGATCGGCTGAGCGGACTGGCCGCTAGAGCTCCGTATATCGGCAAAGTTTTTTTATGACCACCCTGTAGAATAGATATGACGAGAGTTTAAAATGACTATTTTTCAGAAATGACTTCTGGTAAGTGTCCTCCATTGCGAGCAATATACATTTCAAGACGATGTCTGGAATCTATCATCACGACTGCATCGTCTTGTGGGAGAATTGCTACTTCCACCTGAATTACTCTCTTGAGGTGAGAATGAGTGTAGGTCTTGTCTCAAGATTGTCTCAAGCAGAGGTAGCCGCTTCCACTAGACATAATATGTTAGGGGATGATATATTTCAGATATTGTCTAGAAATTTATATTGCTTATAATGGATAACACTTACCAATCATCATTTCTAAAACATAGTCATTTTAAACTCTTGTCATACCCATTGCCTATTTTAAAACAAACAAGTTTCTCTTTACAGTCCTTTTTTGTTTTATATTATCCTGTCAAACATAGGATATTCTTATGTGTTATTTTGTAATCAAAATCGACGAATATACATGGTAAGCACAAGTCTTACTCTTATTATAAAAACTTATTTTGGCGAGAAATATTAGATATGTGAGGATACATTTAAATATTTTGATAAAAATTTTAATAAAACCATTTGTAGATCATCAAGTTGTGCAAATATATGTATGCTGGTAAAAAACAATATATATTATTTTTTATAAATATTAGATTTTCTGTATTTCTTAATAAATATTTTTTTTCTTTTTGTTTTTTGTCATTACGTACAATTGTTAAAAAAAAATTATGGTAAAATGTAACTAAAAACAATGAATTTGAATTACACTCACATAGCTGCCAATTACTACACCTTTTCTACATTTATTTTTTATACCACTATTTTAAAATAGTTACTGCTGTCACATTTCAGGTCTAAATATACAGCGAAAATTATTATTTTAAAATAGAGGTATAAAGATGCTATAAAAGTAGTATGCACGTAGAGAATAAAAAAAAATCACAAAAAAGTGTTTACATTTGTGACCGCTATGATAATGTGAGATGATCTCTGATAAAATAAAATGCTAATATTAAATTTCTTTCTTACATTTCTATAAATTATTAAAACTGAAAAAAATTAATAGATCTTATATTATTTTTATTAAATAGTAACAATTTATTAAATTTTATTAAATATTAACAAATAATTCAAGAGTACTGACTGCCGAAAAATTATTTCACACTTCTTTTGTTGTTTCACAGACATAATTATAAAAACTAAAGGATCAGAAGGGCGTGAAGAGAATACAAATCACATACACTTTCAAAAAATAAAGTAAAATTAATAAAAGTGGTTAAAATTATACATATACATTAATATTCTTGTTACTTACTTGGAAATTAGGATTTTTATTTTTATTTTCTCAACATACAAATCTAAAATTTCTTACATTCATTTAAAAGTTTAAGAATGTCACTGTCTAACAAATCACCACTTTTTAATTTTTTTAATGGAAATGTGCTATTATATTATTCTTGCAAGAATTGATATGTAATTTATAGCTTATAATCTTAATAACAAACTTTAATTCTCCCTACAGATCAAGAAAAGTAAAAACTAGTTGTCGTGGGCAAAATTGCTTATAACGCGAAAAAAAGTTAATAAAAATGAAAAATGTATTTTCCTTCCAAATATTTAAATAGTCAAGACTAAATTTATACATTCATGCTTAAAAATAAGTTTAAAATTGTATAAAAACTTTGCATTGTTAAGGAGAGGGTTTGAGAATCATATTAAATTTACAAATATAAATGTTTTAGAACATTTACAAAATAAATTAATATCATTATGATTCAGACATATTTAAAACAAGCAATTAAAATATAAAAAGATATTTATTACAACGATTAAATTACATTAATACACTATATCATGATGCATAGTTATAATATTTATGTATACAATTTATTTTCTTCTACACAGTGTGTCATTTACATTTATATACAAGTTCCAATAGTTTTGCCCACTTTGCTGTATTTTGATTATCCACCAATTGATTATTTGTAGTTTGTACCACACACAGGATTGACCAACATCAAGTACCTTAAAGAAAAAGATTCATTCAACATGGGTATAAGCATTAAAATAAATTATTAAAGAAAATACAAAAGTAATTTGTAGAAATGGTTTCACAAAATCATCTTAAGAGGTTATTTCAATATTCACAAGAAGTAACAAGAATGCTAATATTAATCCTATGGGACCGTTATTTTCAATTTTCTCGCTTTGTTTTTAATATATATATATATATGTATATATATATATATATATATACATACAATAGATGAAGATGATCTACTGGGCTACTTTTCATTTTCCTATTTTAGTTATAGATTTTTTATATATATTTGGGTAGTTTCAATTTCCAAACCAGTTCTGTAAGTGAAGGAAAACAAAAAAAAAAAAAAAAAAAAAAAAGTCAAAAACTAAAATCTAAAAATTAAAAAACTACCGCAGGTACATCGCCCTCAGTTATCCTACACAGAAATTACTGAACAATATTTATATCCATGTTAACCCATTTGTGCCTGAATTATTTTCTTCGCTAAAATTCGAATTTTGCATTTTCCCACCGCTTTAAAAGAAAGAATAACTTTTATCTTAATTTAGCGAGGACTTCGTCTCGAGAAAGAAAGTATTTATTTTTCCTCCTTTTTACTGGTGTGAAAGGCGTTTACTTGAATTTTTTGAAACTGTCCCAAAAATGGGACGCCAGGCACTAATGGGTTAAATATTATAAAATAACGCTCCCATAGAATTTACATTGGTGTGTTCATTTCTTCCCATGACTAGTGTGGTACTTCCCATGACTCTTAAGAACCTACACCAGTCCCGTGGCTAAATGCCAATATTTAATGTTAAATTCACGGGAAAATTTCTTAGAAATTTCTAACTTGTATTTTAGTATTTTTATTTTTACTTTTTTTTGGATGTGAAATTTTAAATTGATATATATTGTTGTGTGTTTGTACTTTTTCAACTTTTGTAACCATATCTTAAGGCGAAAATAGTTTTATTTTCAGAACTGCTTTCAAAGTAGATGCATCTGCACATAAAAAAGTCCTTCCGGCAGTGCCGGGAGGAAAAGGTAGCTTTCATATACCTTATTTATTTATTTATTTATTTTAAATTAAGTCATGTTATTCAAACATACGAAGCTCAAATTAGTGGAGTCCGATTATATAAGATTGAATACTCGTTTTTGTCAATACTGAATATTAATGGGAATTTTTATAAATTAGTCATCTTTTATTGAAGCTGGTTTTATTTTAAGCGATTTATAGGGTCTCCAAATTCCACGATATCATGAAGTATATTCCATTTTTAAACAACATAATGGATAGAACAATCCAATGAGCTTGGTCTAAATCTTAATTCATGTACAAGCGCACACTCACATCGAAATTGATTAATATATACCAGGGTTGGCGCTGGCAAATTGATTTTAAAAAAATGTCATCCACATTAAAAATCCAAACTGCTATATCTTAGGCGCTTTTTAAGGTAAAGACAAAGCAAAAAGTATTCCGTAATTCATTATTAATATCAAACACTTTAGAATCTTTCCTCAATTTCTAAATTTTTCCTTGTACATCATTATAACTTTAAAAGATTTTTGATAAACTTAAATGGACACTATTTTGAAGATTGCATCTGATACTGCCCAACGAACTTGGTCGAGCCATTTCTATGTACTATGTACATACCAAGTTTCATTCAAATCGGTTCATAAATACGATAGTTACAGCGTGACAAAAATCATATATATGTCAACATTTGAACGGAGGGTGGTTTTGGGGTCTGAGAGTCATGATCGATGAAAATATACCAAAATTTTCCGGAAGTGCTTTTCTCCGGACGGCTGCAATAGATAGCTTTTTACTTTTTCTAATGAAAGCTGCCTAAAACTGTAACAAACAATTGAAACTAGTCGTTGGGGGCCACCGTAATACTTACCCATCATGGATATGTATTTGAAAATAAAACATGTGAAACTATTTATACAATGCATTGCAATTCATAAACAAAATTTAAATATTGTTAATATACATAGTAATGCTATATTGAAGAACTGCTGATGTACCAATTTCGACAAATTATATAAAACGCCAAACTACTCAAGTAGTACCGAACTGCGCAAAAGAAACATCCTTATAACTCCAAAAATAATAATTCTATTAACTAACAATTAACTGCGTCGGATTAAGCGTCTCATTTCCAATTAAAATATACTTCTGAATTGAAATTTGAATGAAATACAGGGTCATGAAAAATCGAAGAATGTGGAAAACAAGATTACAAATATCTCGGCAACTAATAATCCGATCGACTTCGTTCTATATGCAAAATGTGTGTTATTTTATTGCCTTTTACGTCCATTCCTTAGAACAAAAAAATTCGAAAATTTTTATGTACCTTTCATCAGAACGAATTTTTCGAAAGTCCGAAAAAAATAGTTCCGGATAATCGAGGTCGCTGATATTAAATAGGGTTCGTCCCATTCTTACATACTAACTACATACAAAATTTCAAGTCTCTATCGCAATTTGTTCGGGAGATAGAGCGTTTACAGACAGACAGACAGACGGACGGCAAAATTTTTTTTCTAAAAATATGTTTTTCGGAATCTCTATTATCTAAAACGTGTAAATCCGTCAAAATTTTTTTTCGATTTTCAAAACGATTGCAAGACTTACCCTATACTACGTATGATGGGTAAGTAAAAGTAGAAATGCACAATAAAATTTACGTACTGCACCCTGTGTAAAAAAAAAAAAAAAAAAAAAAAATCATTTAAAAATATTAAAAGGGGGGGGGGGCAAGAGGTCTGTAAATAACAATATTATAGAATTAATATTTAGATTGAAAATTTCTTACCGAGCCTAGTGTAGGCTATGTGTTTAAACAAAAATGGAATTGTCGGAAATGAAATCCTTAATTTAATACATTCTCTCAACAATGCACACATTATCAAGTAATTGTTATTTATTCAGTTAAAATTTTGAAATTTTTTTCTGATGGTTTACCATAACATTTTGAAACAAAAGCACGTGACATAATTTCTCATAATGTTTTTTTTTAATTTTTAAATTTAGTAGTTATTAAAAAGTGGGGTAATTTAAAATCGTTATAACTCCAAATATTATTTGTAGAATTTCTTTTCATTTATATAAACAGAAATATATAAGCTTTAATTCTGATTTAGGAATTTTAAAAGCATTAATTTGAATAAAATTAAAAAATATTTAAAGTAAAATTTAAAAAAAAAATGTAATTTTTTAAAATCATATTTTCAAAATAAAATTTTTTGTTTTGAAATTTGCTGAAGCAAAATTAATATAAAACAATTGAAAAAGACTTGTTCCAAATTTAAACAAAGGTTTTTTTAACCGTTATTGGGTTAAAGTAATTTAAATACAAGAAATGGTGAAAAAACTCATGAAGAAAAAAAGCATTTTCACAGAAAGTCATTTCTATGAGAACGATTGCTTTGAAAACTAGATTTTAAAAAGAAACCAAAAAGAAAAAAATCATATTTCTTGTTACAGTTAAAATAGAAACAAGGTTTTAAACATAATTTTAAGCAGAATTTTTAATGTAATAAAACTGTTTAATAAAATTTGAATATTTTTGTTTCCCGCACCCCCTTAAGCACCGAAAGTTACAAGTCGCAGCATAAAATTAGCCGCGTGTGGCATCTCGCGACTGTGAATCTGTAATTATAATGAAGGGCAGGGTATGAAAAGAAGTCAATTAAAAAACTCAGTTTATTTGGAGAAGAAAAGAGGAATTAAAATGGAGGAATGTATGGAATTAAAATCTAACTAGAAATAAGTAAAAAGTATGCGTTTAACAATGATAATACTGAGACGCTATTTTAGCTAGATTATGTGTGAGTTAAATGTACCTACAAATAAAATTATGCTATTAATAATAACTAAAAGTCATTATATTATTATTGCCATTATGGGTTTGAAATATTACAAGAAATGTATCAAGCCTTTGATTAAAAAAAAAAAAAAATCAAATATCGACTTTGTGTTTGATTTTATTTGTTTTTCAAAAATTAAAATAAGAAACTATGATCAAGATTGTGCAATAAAAAAATGCTGATACTCAGTCATATCCACCATTTTTTGCAATCACTATTCATATTGCAAGCCTTATAGCAGAAAGTTAAAGAATGGAGACGGGTGTTACAGATTTTCTTTTCTTCTTTGCAGATTATTTTTTCATCAAACATTTCTTTTGTTTTAAGTTATGTTTAACATTTTATTACTGAATGCAAAAATGTAAGTTAGTTATTGACAGAACTGAATAAAACGCGTAAAATCGTTAAAAGCAAATGTTTAATTAACGCTGCAATTGCAAAACATTTTACCTATGGATTATTTTCTGCCTCTGTAGTATCTGCCGCAGACAATCGAGAATTTTTTTTGCTACTGGGTATCAGGTCCAAGTCTACTCCTCCACCATACTTCAAAAATGAAATTGGGTAGCCATATTCCTTCTCCATTCCAAATTTTCTGTTATTGAAAATAAACATATATAATTTCTTAACGATTTAAATATACCAAATGAAAAAAGTCTTTATACCAGCCATTTTATTAATATACATCAATATTTTTTCTGGATTGCTTGTCAAAAACTGTGAAAACATGTTTTAATTCCAAAAATTTTTGAAGATTTTGGACGATAATGACTATGAAAATAAATAAATAAATAAAATACCAGAGGAAGACCCCTAGCTTTTCCGTCATATTAAAATTACTCATTATCAAAAAGTAAATGTGTTAAAAAAACCGAAAATATAATAACTATATTCTTATAATTCTCTAAATAATCAATTTGAAAAACAAAGAAATCACACAAGGATTGGATGTGTAAGAAACTAAATAGTTATACTGTAAATCAATGATTTTTACTGTTATTAATATTTTATCACAAAAATTACGCAGGCTGATTTCGAAGATCTCAAATAGATGATAATTATAATTTTCACTTTCCGTAAAATTTCTAATATTGAGAACGTTTGATAAAATATGGATTGGTTGGGCCTCTTTGTTTTAAGACAGGGGTGCAAAAGTCTTTGTGCCAATTGCTCCTATGCTCTCACTACTAACTTTTTTTCGTCTTGTATCATCTAATAATTTGTATAAATTTCTTGCTAGAATGCTATTAAATTTTACCCCGTGGTGAGTGATTGCCCCCCGCTGGTGCCTAGATTTTTACACCAATGGTCTAAAATCTAAATATGTAAAACTGTAAATTTTGAATGTAAACTTACGTAATAAGGCACAATCAAAGCGAAATTTGGGGCCTATTTAAAAAAAATTCATTGAATAATAGGCTCTTTCACAAAATATGACATTTCATTATTTTTACCATCCCAATTAAAAAAAAAATATCCCTGTCGGCTGGGCCTATAGGCGGAGGTAGATTTTGAAGAGTGCTCATTTCAACAAATATATATGTATATATATATATATATATATGATTAGAGATAAACCCAGTTTAATAACTTCATCTGGACATTTATGAAAATTTTTTAATTTCATTTTTCTGCAAAAACTGGTTTTATCAGCATCATCTTAAGAAAACTTCAGCTCAAATGCCCATTTTGACAACATATTTTGAAATAAATTCTGAATTTATTAACAAATCGACCAAAACAGTACATTATACAGTTCCTGAACAACAAAAAACTGTCAGTTGAATGCATTTAAGAAAAAAATGAATTTAAAAATGAGTCATAAAATAACCGATTTGTTGTTTGAATACATCCTTAATTCTTTAATCATGATTGCTTCGGAAAATTCTGTGCGAAATACTCAATTTGGCAGCATTTTTAAAAATATATTATATCTTTATCAAAAAACTGGCCAATGCGTCACAGTATATAGTTCCTAAATAAGAGGATCTGTAAATTGGATGCGTTTGAGAGCAAAGATGGATTTTAAAACGAGTCAGAAAAAAAACGCAATTTCTTATTTGAACACTTCCTTAAATTTTCAGTCACGATGATTTCGGAAAATTCTTTTCAAAATACCCCTTTTGGTAGCCTTTTTTGAAATATATTCCGTCTTTATCAAAAATCTGACCAATGCATCACATTATATAGTTCCTAAATAAGAAGATCTGTAAATTGGATGCGTTTGAGAACAAAAATGGATTTAAAAACGAGTCAGAAAAAAACACAATTTCTTCTTTGAATACTTCCTTAAATTTTCAGTCCTGATAACTTTGAGAAATTCTGTTCAAAATACTCTTTTTGGTAGCCTTTTTAAAAATATATTCTGTCTTTATCAGAAAATTGACCAATGCGTCACTTTATACAGTTTCTAAATAAGAGGATCTATTATCATTTGGATGCGTTTAAAATCAAAAATGAATTTAAAAATGAGTCAGAATATAAGCAGTTTGGATTTGAGGTTTTTTCTCCAACTCCTATTTTTGTTTAATTTCTTTTTGCTATACGAATTGGTCCTATGAAAAACTTGTCACTATAAAATTTGTAGATATTTTTGAGAAGATATAAAATAAGTTTAATCAGATTTGATATCTTAAAATTAACGGAGTTATGGATTTTTCTCTTTTTTCACCGCCCTTTTTCTTTTCGTTTTTAATTTATTTCATCGGTAAAAGTTGGTCCTATCAAAAACTTGTAAATACAAAAGTTTTAGATAATTTTAAGAACATTTACAAAAAATTTAGTTGGACTTGATATCTTGAAAATTGACGAAGTTATGAATTTTTTTCTCTCAAAATCCCTGTTTTTTTTCGCCCCATGAGCTCACTTCTAAATTTATCAAAAATCTGTCATGCATAAACTTTTGGCCCATATTTAAGAAGTAATATAAACTTTAAACCGATTTGATATCTACTTTAATTAAGAAGTTATGGCTTTTTTTCGGTTTTCACCCCCTTGGTCCGATTTAGCCCATTAACGAACTTAGCCGAGATTTTATTCCCTTTTATTTTATGTACCAGTTTGGTGGAGATTGTTGAAGAATTATAGACGTTATCGTGGCCATAAAAAAGTGATATATATATATATATAGATAGATAGATAGATAGATAGATATATAAACTGGAGCGATTGCAATAGGTAGTATTTCATACGAAATCTACCTAAAAAAAAGTTTACCAGAAAGTAAATTTTTAACACAAAGACTTAAATCCGATTCAATAAACTCTCTCTGTGTGCAAAAGAGACAAATTAAAAAAGTATCACTCCAGAAATTTGACTTTAACTGGGCGCTTTTTTTTTCTAGAGAGGAGGGGGTGATCAAGAAACGCCGTAATTCGCATTTATTCAGCGAAGTATTTGAATTATAGGCTACACATTTTTAAGTATTTTTTAATTAGTTTAATGACACTTATAATCGTATAACATGCGGAATCACAAAATACCGAATCGACTATTTAATCAAACACTAGTTTTAATGACATTTAATTGACTTAAAATTTAATAAATAACCCAGTTTCTCACTAGTGAAAACATAAATACTGTAATAACACATAGATATGAGCTGCCAGTGAATTTTTTTAATCAGATTTGCAAATATGCCAGCTGAATTTTAAAAGGGCCATATCAACTAATGTATTCTGATTTACATTGACTTAATTTCCTCTCCCCCCCCCCCCTCTTTTTACTGTGTTCTATGAAATTAAACAGGACGATGACTCTAATTTTAACCCGAGAGGACGCGCACAGGGCCTAAAAGACCCTGAGTGCGTATGGTTTTTACAATTGTAACCACTAATTTTTTAAAAGTAATCTGCAACTTATTTTATCACAAAATTTGTATGAATTGTTTCCGTCTAAATAAAGTAGTTGTTATAATTTGATTTTATTGGTGACAAAGTTAAGAGCATTCATACACTGGGTAAGGACGTGTTCTCCCGGGTTAAGAGCAACTAATGCACAAGTCTTTTTTTATAAACATTTAAAACCAAAAAAGTCTTAATGTAAACACCATTTCTCACTATTTTCAAAATTAGTATTATGAATGGAATATGCATGAATATGCATGCTTTTAAATAGCAACTAAGGTGCAAAACAATCATAGTTTAAAAAATATATATGTATATCCTTGTTTAAATCAGATTCTTTTTATTTAAATCAGGTTTTTATGATTTTTTTTCGTGTGTTAATATACTATGTTTTCAAACTTTAATTAATTAATGTTATTCAAGTACGGGATACATTAGTTAGTACTAGTTCTAATATTAGTAATAAATAGTACTAATATTTATTACAATATTAGTTAGTAATGGAGAATGGGATAGAATAGGACAGAAATTTTTCCTCATGACGTATTATTCTAAACATCAATCACAATACTAAATGGAGGCAGTGGCGTAGTTAGTGGGGGGCAGGGGGGGCGGTCCAACCCGGCTGTCACCCAATATTTATTTGAAAATAAATATTTATAATCTTACACCATTTGGAAAAAGAATTCTGAAATAAAATTAAATTTCTAGCGTACGACGAAATAGACTTAATTTTCTTTTCTAAAAGAAGTTGAAATTTTATGCAGACTGGTGTGTTTAAATAAGATATTTGCACCAGGGAACAAAAATCTTATCTATCCAACGAGTGGATAACAAAAACAAACTTTAAAAGAAAGAATTTTCTTCGACATACAGACACCACATTGATTTAAGCGGATTATGGGTTAAGTAAAAATTCCCCCCTCTGTTTTTTTTCTCAATGCTAAGCAAAAGGTAAATGAGAAATGATATGGTCATTTGTTATAATAGCGTACAATTGTGAATGAAAAAATATAACGGATCGGTGTGTGTGTGTGTGTGGGGGGGGGGGGGGGTGACACCATGGTGGCTGGCGGTAACACAATTTACATCCGCTCTGGGTGTCACCTATCCTAGCTACGCCACTGAGATGGAGCAATGACAACCAAATCTTCAGTTGAAAAAAGTTGCTTTTCAGCATAAACTTAGATTTGTATAAAAAAATTGTTTATTAAAAAAATAAATTTGCTTACTATAATTTTAATATTTGAAGTATATTAATGACTTGTTTACCTGTAGCTGTAATAGTTCCCCTCTTTAGAAAACCTAATATTATACATTATCCATAATTTTAACTAAACTTAAAAGCAGTTTAATATAACAGAACATAATGGGAAGGAATGGGACCTGCTAGCAAAAGGAGGAATGAAATAAGTCGATTTCCTTCTTTTGAATAAGATAAATGTAAATTACTAATATTACGCATATATTCTAGTAAAAATGATTAAATTTAAAAGGAAATAGTTGAAATATTGAACAGAAAATATTCAAAATTTTATAGATGTCAGTTTGCTATTTTAAACACAATTTAATCCAACACGCACTTTTCATTAACAAAGTAATTCATTTTCCAATTTTTATATAACTTAGCCAAAGAAATGAATAACATACTTTTAAGAAAAAACAATTTAAAACATGTATAGTTCAAATTAGTTATCTAATTATGTAAGTTAAAGGAAAACAAGAAATACAGCCGATTAACTTACTTAAATAAATAACTCGGATCTCAAGTTCTCCATTGCCCGAAATCAACAAACTGACGCCATTAGATTTGTTGGTTGGTTGGTGAATACTGAAACTTATGCTGCTACCCTTAAAGAAGGCGTTTGCCTCGAAAATCTGACAACATTACTTCGGCCGAAAGCAAATTTTCACGCTTTGTATTATCTTACCTATAATCAGACATTTTCAAAGAAAATGTTTTGCTCAGTCAATATTTACGATGGTTTTACTAGAAACAAGAATGATATATTAATTTTTTTATTAGGTGTTGTGTATATATAACATTATTCTTTTAGGGGGGAGGGAGGGTCTGACACATGATATCGTAAGATATCTCTAGGGGAAGGGGGGGATTATCCTTTTGATATCGATATCATTTTTGACCCAATTAGAATTATCTCTTTTTCTCTGTAACGTGGTATTTTGTTCAAAATAGTACATTATCTTTTTTTTTTATATTTTATTAACTATTTTTGTTTGAATAAAGCGATATTTTATTAAATTATCTTCAATTGAATCAATAAAGTTTGCGAAAAATAAATTTAACCCGTTTTGTATGTTACTCAAAACAAAAGAATTGAATTCTAAAAAATTTTTTTTACACTTTGATAACGATATCATTACCGGGGCACGGAGTTTGATGGAAGTAACGTATGATATCTAAAGGGAGGGAAAGGGTCCAAAATTACCAAAAAGTAAATAACGTTATATTTGCAATTAGCTCCTTATTGGTCGAATGGAATTTTTGTAAATTAACCGCGTTTCTATAATTTACTTGAAATATGGTAAAGTGAGTGCAAAATCAGGGAATAGGGAATCATTATTTTACAGACATCTTTAACAGAGCAAGGTCGATCCATCCGATGGATCATACTGAGTCGGGTAGGAGGCATCGACTATTTCTTTTAAAAACATCAGTGGTAGTGTTTGCATCAAAATTCCACTGATGACCACTGAAGTAACAGGAAAATATCATTCAAGATCTAGTCTGAATAATTTATCCAAGCCGGACTGAAGAGAGATCGGGGGAGGGGGGATTGTCTAAGATTTGAAGACATATGGATGAGACTGTGAATTAACTTTAACTCTCTAAATGGTTTTTAATGTTTAATTTTCCAGAATTTGGAGGGAGAGATTGAGTTACCGAATGAGAGACCTTTCTTTTAACAAAAATAACAGTCTTGAAATATCAGTGTTGAATTAATGGGGTGCCCCAGAGGGACCCCCCCCAGTGATAAAATGTCTCCCCCCCGGAAAAATAGAGTTCTTGTGTTTTCACTGGGAAAAAAGGTTTCATTCTCCCACCCTCCGGAGCCCCAGAAGTCCCTCTCGGAGAAAAGTGTCTGAATTCAATACTGAGCCATATGGGGAAAGAGCGTCGAGTGAGATAGGTTCTAAAATTTTGATTTGCGATTTTTAGAGTTTTTGAACTTTACCAGCTTTTTAAGGATTAGATCAACAGAAATTCCTGAGCTCATAGAGATTGGGGTCTGAGTTCGATAAAATTCTAACAACGTAAGCGAAAAAGATTTTTGAATTTTAGTTATTTATGAGGTTGGTAGAGGAAAGGGGACCGGTGTTTGCAGTTTTACTGGTGGTTTAAGCGTAAATCTAAGCCAACTGACTGTTTGGTATTTTATTATTTTTTTCTGATAAGGATGTATTTTTTTCTAGTTTTATGAGAATTTTGTCTAAATTTTGAACGTGGTGATTCGCGGGGGACGGGTCTTTATAGGCCCCAAAATTTCACCATCTGAGCACACACGATACGTTATACCATTTCATTTTTTTTAACAGACAACTTACTAGCCGCCGATCTTCATTATTTGAGAGAGGCGGCGTTCGATACATTAGAATTGTAGAGAACGTGGACATGCGTGTTACTAGTGTGTCGCTGAATAAGGAAAAATAAAAAGGTAAAACGCATCGTGTTGCCCAGCTTGGAGTTTTCAAAAAAATAAGCAGTACCATATTTCGGTGCTTCTCTTTATTTTACTTCATGAATAGACTCCACTTTGAAATTCCACCACGGAAATTTTTAACATTGTATTATTAGATTTTTTTTTTGAAAATTTTTTTAATTTCAAATAATTTTTAGCTGAAAATTTTCTTATTTGTCATACCTAAAAAAAAATAATTATTAATGTCATAATTTTTAAACCCAAAATAAATTAATAAGACAAATATATAACAGTAAAGAAGAAGTTTATTAAGAACTAATGCAAGTTAAAAATGTAATAAAAATACATGCATAATAGTTACTTTCACTTAAAAATAGTTAAAATATTACATACTTCTTTGTCCTGCACGTCCGGTATGAGGATCCAACTGAATGAAACACAAAGAGCATACACAAAGGTGAACAAACCCTTTTAACACATAAGAATATCATTGGTATATACAGGGTGTCCCTAAACAAATGGTATATACGCTAGGGGGTGATAGAACACATCAAGACGAGTAATAGTAAATAGGAAACCAAGGGTCCCAAACGTTTTCCAAAGGAGATAGCCGCCATTAAAGTTTGGGGTCCAAAATTTCAAATACACATAAAAAACAGAAAAATTTATCGATTGATTTGCGGTTTTCACTAAAATTATTCTTTATGTTGATATTTTCTTGAAAATAAATTATAAAGATAAATTTCGAAAAATGCCGATAGAGCGCGCTTTACACTCTGAAGTAATAAAAAACTATTTTTTGCCGTGATTTTTTGCATATCATTAAATGGTTTCGTAAGCTTAGATTTAAACTTAAATTTTGAGCTCAAAATCTGAATAGTTGGAAGCGGTTAAGTTGCAAAAGGTTTTACTGTGTTCAGAGGGTTTAAATTTCAATTGATTATAAAAAACGGAAAATTGGTCGATTGATTTGCGTTTTTCACTAAAACTATTCTTTATGTCGGTATTTTATTGAAAATGAATTATAAAGATAAATTTCAAAAAATGCCGATAGAGGGCGCTTTAGACTTTGGTTTGACGAAATAGTCCATCCTAATACTGTTTTTTGCATCTCATTAAATGGTTTCGTAGGTTTAGATTTAAACTTAAATTTTGAGCTCAAAATCTGAATAGTTCGGAGTGGTTAAGTAGCACAAACTGAAGTGTGTTCAGAGGGTTTAAATTTCAAACGAAATGGAATACTATAAAAAAGAACAGAA
Source organism: Maratus speculifer (assembly GCA_964019185.1). NCBI lineage: Eukaryota > Metazoa > Arthropoda > Arachnida > Araneae > Salticidae > Maratus > Maratus speculifer. The sequence goes on from OZ025302.1 coordinate 94,230,617, forward strand.
AAATTAGTCGATTCGTTTGAGGTTTTTTCTAAAACTACTCTTTAAATCAGTGTTTTCTTGAAAATAAATTTTAAAGATAAATTTCACAAAATGCCGATAGAGGGCGCCTTAGACACTGGAGTACCGTGCAACTATTTTTAACCGTTATTTTTTTTAAACTCATTAAATGCTTTCAAATGCTTAGATTTAAATTTTGAGATCAAATTCTGAGTCGTTGCGAGGGTTTAAGTAGCGCAAAAGTGAACTGTGTTCGAGGGAGGGGGGGGGGTGTTAAAATTTCAACTCCTGAACACACTTCAGTTTGCGCAAAATGTTGTTTAAATCTAAGATTTCGAAAACATTTAACAAGTTTTGGAAAGCATTTAATTAGATACAAAAAATGACGGTTAAAATTTGTTGTTGGTTACTGTGAAGTTTAAGGCGCCCTCTAACGGAATTTTTTGAAATTTATCTTTAAAATTCATTTTCATTAAGATACTGACTTAAAGAATAGTTTTATTTTAAACCGCAAACAAATCGACCAATTTTTCCGTTTTTTTATTATCATTTGAAATTTGAACCCTCTAAACACAGTTCAGTTTGTGCTACTTAACCACTTACAACTATTCAGATTTTGAGCTCAAAATTTAAGCTTAAGTCTAAGTTTACGAAAACATTTAAACAGATGCAAAAAATAACGTAAAAAGTAGTTGTTCGTTACTCCAAAGTTTAAAGCGCCCTCTATCGGCATTTTTTGAAATTTATCTTTATAATTTATTTTTAATAAAATACCGACGTAAAGAATAGTTTTAGTGAAAACCGCAAATCAATCGACCAATTTTTCCGTTTTTTATAATCATTTGAAATTTAAACCTTCTGAACACAGTTAAGTTTGTGCTACTTAACCGCTTCCAACTATTCAGATTATGAGCTCAAAATTTAAGTCTAAGCTTACGAAACCATTTAATGAGATGCAAAAAAGTAGTTTTTCATTACTTTAAATTTTAAGCGCCCTCTATCGGCATTTTTCGAAATTTATCTTTATAATTTATTTTCAAGAAAATACCAACATAAAGAATAATTTTAGTGAAAACCGCAAATGAATCGACCAATTTTCCGTTTTTTATGTGTATTTGAAATTTAGGACCCCAAACTTTAATAGAGGCTATTTCCTTTGGAAAACATTTGGGACCCTTGGTTTCCTATTTACTATTACTCGTCTTGATGTGTTCTATCACCTCCTAGCGTATATACCATTTGTTTAGGGACACCCTGTATATTCAATGGTACATAATATTACAATTACAATTGCATGACCATGAATAAGTAATTAATTAAACTAGTTTAAAATCATAGAATTTCACTTCTATGAATTGTATAATTCTCCAATAAAAATTAAGGATGGATTTAACATCATTCAGTATGATAGATTAAAAGTTCCCACTAGAAAGAGGACATCTATTCAGGCCGTCGAGAACCGTGACGGGCCCAGAATCAGTCACCCCCCCCCCCCCTTACACAGACACGCAAGACACATAAAATGCATGTGAATCTTTAATAAAGCCTCGTCTACTTTGTAGACTACTTTAGTCATCTTTCATAAATTACATTATTTATTTTCTTGTAGTTAAAGATAATAATTATATATTCGAATAATTATCTATTCTTCTTTAATACTATTTAACAAAAGTAAATACATTCCTTTCTTTTTTTTTATTGTTACATTATGGTATCCATAAAAATTATAATAAACAGTGTGTATTGCAGGAGTTGTGACCCTTTGAGATTTTTGGACTCCAAAACAAGTTAACGGCTGCACTCCCCCATCTCCTCAGACCTGCGCGCATTTACATAGCAACAACAAGAACATCGCTTGAGAGAATGCCGTACACCGAGGCGAGGATGCCATATTTTCCCTTACTGAAATATAATTAATTTCAGTATAAATATCGCCTTTTTACTGAAAAACAATCATTTTATGGTATAAATACCGTTTATAATTGAAATAGCATAGAAATTGGTCATTTTATGGTATAAATACTGTTTATAATCGAAATAGCACAGAAACTGGTTTTTTTAATGCCTAATATATCTTAGAAATACGGTACTCATACAGTAAAGAATGATAACAGTAGACGTACCGTAAAATTTAGGTACATCTATTGAAATGCTACGAAAATTTTTACAATGTCGTTTTCCTTATTGAAAAATAATTATTTTACGGTATAAATGCCGAGTTTTTACGGAAAAACAATAATTTTAATGTGTAAATACCGTTTTTAATCGAAACAGTACAAAAAACTGTTTTTTACACTTAATATACCTTAGAAATACGGTATTCATACCGTAAAGAGTGAAAATGGTAGAAGTACCGTGAAATTTACGGTACATCTACTGGAATTTTACAAAAATTTTTTACAGTGTATCCAATGTAAAAATTTTAAGTTTGGTTCGTTTATATTTGTAGTACACAGCCCCGCCCTGCGCGATCTGGCCCAATTCAATTTCTGTAAGAAATAAAATCAAAATTTTGTCTTAACTACATTTAAGAGTCCTATAACAATATTGCATGCATATTTATATAATTAATTTACAGTATAACTTACAGTATATACAGTATATTACGATGCGTTCGCACGACAGAAAGTACATAAAAGCAACATTAATGACTACTTTTCCTAGACGTTTCAACATTCAAATAAGAATTCATAATAAATAAATAAATAATAATAATAATAATTTAGTTTAGAATACTTTTGAAGCTGTCTAATAAAAAGTAGATTTGTGAAAATATTTCTCCGACATTTATTAAGGTTTTCCCAAAACAAAAGGGCTATTTTTGGACACATTTCTGAATTCATTTATTTTCGGAAATGCACAAGATTGGCAGGGTTCTCATTAGAAACTATTCAATCGAATGACGTTATTTATTTTTTTGGTAAAAGCAATGCATCTTAGATAAAATAGTGTTAAAAAAGCGTTTTGAAACGAATTACCAGTTCCGACATCACGAAAAAAAAGAAAAACCTGAAGCCGTAACAAGAATCTTTTATTGTCAACCTTATATGTATATATATATATAAATTGCTATTGGATTCAAAATCGCTTCAATAGTCAGGCTTGTCAGTTTTAAGCCCTTACAGTTAAAAGTAGTTTAAAAATGTGCTGTTTAGCAATACATTTGACCACCTTACGATACATTTCCAAAGATTACTTTAACAGAACATTATCGTTTTTAATATTTTTACAAAACATGTTGCCTGCGCTATACATCCTGAGAACAATTAAGTACAGTTCCAGCCCGTCTCGACTTCACTGAGAAAAAAAGCAAGCTTGATTTCAGCACTGCACGAGTCTGCTAAAGAAAAAAGAAACTCAGCTCAGACACCATGCCTGATGCCGACTTCTATGGTGGACATGCAACATTTCTGTATTGCTTTATCAAACTAGCATCGGTTCATGACGAACATTTACACTTATCTTCCCGAAAATCATATTCATTGAAACTAGCCAATATTTTACCGGTTTTTACTTACTCTTTTAGATCGAGCCGGCAGGCCTACTAATTTTTTTTAACGGCCTAGCTGGTCCGTTTAATTTATTTGCTGGCACGGCCCGTATTTTTCGTTTATCAGCCCGTTGATAAAAATGTCTTAATTCTGCCGACCCAACCCGTTTGAAAATTGTCTTTATTTCGACTGGCCGAGTGCGGGCCTCGGATCAAGCCCGGGCCCGTGCAAGTCCCTATCTTGTACCCTAAGATATGAAAAACATAGACGATTGGGAGTAGGAAAACACAGTGATAAACCTTTCAATTGACCACTAAAATAGAGTTTTTGACAATTGTTTCCACCAAGTTATGGCTTTGGCAGATCAGTTGCATTTTAATATGATAATCGAGTTCTGTCCAATCCTAGAATTTTAGCCACAAACTCAATGAGGCCTGTGTAGTGGCTTTCCTGTCTAATAAGAATGAAGAACATTTTACTCAACTTACCTTTCGTCCAATCTTTTCCGGACGGTACATAGTCGCCGAAGTATGATTGTTGCCACTCCTGGGTTAAATCCATGCACACGAAAAAATATGAACATCTTCACCGAAGTCGTCATCATCTTTAATGCTAGTTGATCTACTAGAACTCTATTCATCTACTGCAAATTCTCAGAAAAACTAGTCTTTCCCGATTTTTTTTTTTCAAATTATTTTCAGAAGTCACAAGAAGACGAAAAATGGTGAGGCAAACTTCGGATTTTCGGAAGAAATCCTTTAGAAAAACGCTAAAAATTGGTGTTTTTTAGTGTATGTTTTAAGTAAAAACATGTAAAATTGGAAAAAAATCGGGTGTTTTACAGTTGTATCGATAGATACTGACTACCTAGACTTTGCCGACTGTCATCGAAGTTGCCGACATTAGGGGGGCGAGACGCCCCCCTACGTTCCCCCAGTAGCTACGCCCCTAAGTACTGTGTGCAATGTTGTTTGTCATATTTTCTGAAAAAAATATTATTTTATATTAAGAACTCTGAAAATTATAAGGAAAAAAACTTGGAAAAATTTGGGACCATTTTTATAAAAACCTTAATTACTCTGCGAGTATGCATGCTATTTGCATAAAAATGAACACAGTGTATTACAATAAGGCATTCAATCATAATCTAGAGTTTGAGCGCTTTTGCTACATTAGTTTTGACAGGGTTATTCAAAAGATATTCATTCTTTTTTAATTTGTTGACGGTCCACTATGGAGTTTCAGGAAAAAATCTTCACGGAGATGTATGACTTATACTATTATATTTATACACTAAGAGTTTCGAGATGTTTCCTCATGTATTTTTCTAGATATTTAACAAAATGTCTAAAGTCGCAAGTGTCCAATAATCAATGGCAATATAGTGTAGAAACGCATGAATGGATATACCATAAATGTTCAAAGATATATGAAGCCTAAATAATACAAAATATTGCTAATCTGCAACTATTTTTTTAATCTTATTCTTATGTATTAAAGTTGAAAAAAACACCACTTTTTTTTTATATAAAAAACAAAAGAAAAAACGGTTTATTTGGTTTAAAACAGATTTTTTCGGTTTAATCCGTGTTATTTTTAAATATCTTAATCTGTTATGTAGAAATCAAAATCATTTAAAATTTAAACATTTGTATAAAAAAATGTTGAGTAAAAATATACACGGATTAACATTGAAAATGGAAAGTTTAAAATTTAAAACAATAGTAGTGATAATAATAGAAAACTTTTCCTGTATTTACCTTCAAGTTCCTTAAGCTCAACAAGCAACTGAATTGTACCTGTTACTTCACAAAACCCTTAACTGAATGCGAATGTGGTGCATGGATTGAAAATCTACTTAAACAATTCATAACTCATTACTAATTCAAGTCACTCCTGAGACATTAAAACGATTAATATTACATCCGAAGAGCATATTCAACTTTGGATTTCGAATATCTGCTCTATATTAAGTTACATGAGATTTTCCCAAATGATTAATTTTCAATTCAACTGCCTTTTAACAACCACAACATTATTTGAAATTCAGAATTGCATAAGTTTCAAGAAACTTTCGGAATTCTATGTTAGTGACACCTAACCTGTTGCTAGTGTGAAAGAATGCAGGTAAGTTTACGCACACAATTTGTTACATTTTAAATTTTTCCTTGAAACGCCATAATGGTGTTTTAATTAGAATAAATTCACAGTAATAATAGCATCTCTTATGAGACATTGAAAGTTTAGAAACTTCAAATGAAGAATGACATTTTTAAGTTGTTTTACAAAGATTAAAAATTTTACATAAATAGTAGAAGATATTTTTTTTATTTTCATTAAATTACATAAATATTCTATTCTCAATTTCGATTACGCAATAGATATTTAGAATCAATTTAAATAAACGGTCGTACTAGAAACGCATGAATGGATATACCATAAAAGTTCAAAGATATATGAAGCCTAAATAATATAAAATATTGCTAATCTACAACTCCTTTTTTTAATCTTATCCTTATGTATTAAAGTTGAAAAGACACCGCGTTTTTTTTTTCTTTATAAAAAACAAACGAAAAAACGGTTTATTTGGTTTAAAACAGGTTTTTTCGGTTTAATCCGGGTTATTTTTAAATATCTTAATCTGTTATGTAGAAATCAAAATCATTTAAAATTAAAACATTTGTATAAAAACTTGCTGAGTAAAAATGTACACGGATCAACATTCAAAATGGAAAGTGTAAAATTTAAAACAATAGTAGTGATAATAATAGAAAACTTTTCTTCAATTTACCTTCAAGTTTCTTAAGCTCACCAAGAAACGGAATCTTATCTGATCCTTTACAAATCCCTTAACTGAATGCGAATCTGGTGTATGGATTGAAAGTCCATTTAAACAATTCATAACTCATTCCTAATTCAAGTCACTCCTGAGACATTAAAACGATTAATATTAAATCCGACGAGCGTATTCAACTTTGGATTTCGAATATCAGCTCTATATTAAGTTTCAGGAGATTTTCCCAGATGATTAATTTTCGATTTTACTGCCTTTTAACAAACACCCACAACATTATTTAAAACTCAGAAGTGAATGAGATTCAATGATCTTTCAGAATTCTATGTTAGTGACACCTAACCTATTTCTATTGAGAAGGAGTATAGGTAAGTTTACACACATAACTGGTCGTATTTTAAAACATTAAGATGTTCTTTGAAATACCATAAATGAGTTTTAATTAGAATAAATTGACAACAATAATGGCACATCTATCGTAACGGTATCAGGCATTGACACTTTAGAAGTTTTAAATAAAGAATGATATTTTTATGTGTTTGTACAAAGATTAAACATTTAATATAATTTGAAGAATTTTTCTTTCTGTTAAATTACATAAATATTTTATACTGAATTGCGATTATGCAATAAATTTTTTGACCAATTTAAATAAATGGTCGTAATAGAAACGTATGAATGGATACACCATAAAAGTTCAAAGAGATATGAAGCCTAAATAATATCAAATATTGCTATTCTTTTTAACTTTTTAAGAAATCTTGTCCTTATGTATCAGGGTTGAAAAAAACGCGTTTTTTTTTAAACCAAAAAAAAGCCGGTTCATTTGGTTTAAAGCAGGTATTTTGAAAAAAAACGGGTTATTCTTAAATACGTTCTCCTATTGCAGATACATGCATATTTATTGATAAAAAAGAACATTGTAGGATATATAAGTACCATAACTTTACTTTAAAATAAATTAAATATAATAATCACAATCGGTTATGTAGACAATCAAAATCATTTAAAATTTAAACATTTTTATCAAAAAATGTTGAATAAAAATGTACACGGATTTAAATTCAAAATGCAAAGTTTAAAATTTAAAACAGCATTAGTGATAATAATAGAAAACTTTTCCTCTATTCACCTTCAAGTTCCTTAAGCTCAACAGGCAACTGAATCTTATCTGTTCCTTCACAAATCCCTTAACTGAATGCGAATGTGATGCATGGATTGAAAGTCTACTTAAACAATTCATAACTCATTCATAATTCAAGTTACTCCTGAGACATTAAAACGATTAATATTACATTTGACGAGCGCATTAAACTTTGGATTTCAAATATCACCTCTATATTAAGTTACATGAGATTTTCCCAGATGATTAATTTCTGATTCCACTGCCTCTTAACGCCCACAACATTATTTAAAATTCAGAATTGCTCAAGTTTCAAGAATGTGTCGGAATTATATGTTAGTGACACCTAACCTGTTTCTAGAGAAAGAGTACAGGTAAGTTTACACACATAATTCGACTTATTTAAAAAATTTCCTTGAAACGCATACACTGTAAAAAAAAAAGGGTCGATCTACTAAAAAAACTTTAGTAATCCTTGTAATTACTAAAAAATGTTTAGTAATCTTAGTCGGTTACTAGAAAATCTGTAAGAATTACTAGAAAAAAGTTAGTAACGAATAGAGTTAATAGTTTTATATTTTTAATAGCCATTACTAAAACTCACTTGCGTGGCCACGATAGCATAGTGGTTGTAGTAACGGACACCAGGCTAAAAGGTCCCGGGTTCTGTACTGGACAGCGCCAAGTACGCCCCGAATGTATGTAGTGCAAGTACTCTATAATAAAGGGGTTATGAATTTCCACCTGGAGCTGGTCGCAATGTTTGGTGCTGCCATCTATTGCGTTTTTGCCGAAAATCTATCGCTTCAGAAGTCTGGATGCAGCTCGATCGAAGCTCCTGCCCTTCGGACGCACGTAATTGTTATTAAAAATAATTTTGGAGCTATTACTAAAATTTGCTTGGTGGCTCATACTAAAAAATTTTAAGTTAGTTATACAAAATATTCTTTTGTTCAGTTTACAAAAGAAATGCTTGTTTCACTTGCAAAAAAAAAGTTTGTAATGGTTACTAAAAAATTCTGTGGAATACAAATTTACTAAAAAATTTTTAGTAACCTCTTGAATTTTTTTTTACAGTATAATGGTGTTCAAATTAGATTAAATTGACAATAATAATGGCATTTCTATAGTAATGGTATCAGGCATTGAAAGTTTTGAAGTTTTAAGTAAAGAGCAATATTTTTAAGTTTTTGTACAAAGATTACAAAATTTAACCAAGTAGAAAAAAATTATGTTTATTTTCGTTAAATTACATAAATATTCTATGCTGAATCGCGATTATTGAATAAATATTTACAGTTAATTTAAATAAATGGTCAAGTACGAGTATTTCTTGTACACAGAGGATTACGTAGAATAAACGTATGAATTATTAACCCCTTAGGGACGAACGATCTGCGCATGTACCATTTAAATTTCCCAGAATCTTTCATTATTACAACCAGTTACCTTTTGTTGTAAAACTTGACCTATTTAATTGGCAAATTTTTGCGATTTAACTGCAGAAATACTTCTGTACGACTTATTAGTTAACTGTATTATTAAAAGAAAATCGTTGATAAAAAAAAAATAATACTTTATCAAAAACTATACAACACTGGGTTGGTTACAGCTATACGTACTAGAAAAGCATGAATGAATATGCCATAAAACTTCAAAGAGATGTGAAACCTAAATAATATCAAGTATTACTATTCTATAACTCTCTTTTGTATCCTTATCTATTTATAATGAACTTTATTTGGTACTGAGAATAAAAGTAGTGCACATTTAAACTTCATTTGGCATTTCATAAAACTAAATTCAGTATAGCAATAATCTTTCCTTTATGCAGTGTAATTAACACAAAACCCTCGTTCAAAGTTTAAACTTAACATTGTGCTAAAGGAGCTTGTGTCGACATAACTTCGAAAAATGCAAAACCGTCTTGGTCTGTGACGCGTTTTTCCAGCTAGGTTTTTAATTAAATTTTAAAAACAGAAGAGTCATAATGAGAAAGCTAGTCAATGGGAACTAGTCGCGACTCTCACAGTATTTATGGATGATTTGTAGGGATAAGAAAAAAAAAATAGACATTTTAGTACCTGAAATTTCGTAACATAGTGGCCGCTACATACGAAGTAAGGAATGTTTTGTTAAATAGGGTGGATCAAAAAATATATGAAAAAAAAACATTTTTTTAATTACTTTTGACGCGGAGTGTTAAAGTTGCCTTTTATGTATTTTAGTTTGCACCTATTTTTTAAAAAATTAAAATCTATTTGCATCTTCGAGTGCACAAAGAGCTCCAAATAGATAAAAATCGAAATTTTTATAAAAAATTTTATTTATTTTATTTTATTTTTAATTAGTTTTGGCGAAGGGGACTAAAGTTGACTTTTAGGTGCATTAGTAAAAGCACAATTTTTTATAAAAAAAATTGTTAATCCATCAATATCTTCCAGTGCTCCAAGCGCCCCGAAAAATATTTAAAAATTGAAATTTTATGAAAATGTATATATTTTTCTTATTTATTCATTTTAAATTCCTTTAGTGCCTAATGAGAAAGTTGAGCATTGGGTGTACTACATAATTGTGTAGTTTGCATATTTTTATATCAAAATCCATTCATATCTTCATGTGATCCATGTATAGTTAAAAATTATAATTTTTATGAAAACATGCAGAAAAATTAAAATTACTGAAACTATTTCCAAATTTAGTAAAGTGTTTGTTCAATAAAGAATAAACATTTACAAAAAATAATTTTAAAATAGTATATAAAATATAAATTTAAAAATGAAGGTATTAAATCATACAAATTATAAAAATTGAACTTTCGTAGAATTTTTTGTTCTTACTGCGGACTCCTTTAAAATCGCACAGCTCGGGCAAGTTGTGCAGATTTTAATATTTTGTAGATTTCTGTTTATTGCTTTGTTTCTATTTTTGAAAAGTAATATCAATGTAATAATACAATCAAAATCATAAGGAATGGTTATAATATAGTAAAATATTAAAATAATTAAACAAAATTATAAATTTAAAAAATAAAAATTAAGATAATTTTAAGAAATAATAATTTCATTTTATAAAATTTTATAAATTATTAAGAATAAATTCATAAAATTGATAATTTATAATGTAAAACTAACACTATTACCTCTTTAAATTATCTGATGTACTTATTATCTTATTATCGTATTACGTTTTATCTATATACCATTATCTCTTTTGAATTATCTACTAATTCGAAATATGTTATTTATCTATAGAAACCTCTTAAACGAATATATGTTCACGGTTTAAAGAAGGATTTACAAAACTTCAGTTTTTCATAGATTTAAAGAAGAATTTTTGAAAATTAGCTATTTTATAAAGTAGCATAAAATTATGCATCATTTCTTCAAAAATGTCTTTTTATTAAAAGTACAATTCTTTGTTACACTATATTTATGAAGCATTTTAATATAGAGACAGGTGGAATAATTATAACCCTCCCCCACGTAATGGAGAAAATGGTATATAGTGAAATTTTATTTCGTGCTTAGATATTAACCTCATAATGTTTTTTTTTTATTTTAGATATTCTTTATCACTAGTAAGTAGCATTTTTGAGATTAAAATAGCAGTTTGAAACAAAGTCTACTAAAATTTTTAATAAACGCATTTGTCAGTTTGGAGTTCTAATGGTCTTAATTATCCCCAAGGGGCTTTTCAAATATAACGTTATCATTTTAGGGGGGAGGGGGTCTGGCGAATGATATCGTAAAATAATTCTAGGAGGAGGGGTGTTTGTCTTTTGATATCGATATCATTTTTCATCCAACCAAAATTTTCTTTTTTCATTTCCAACATGATTTTTGGCTCAAAGTAGTGTGTTATCGATTTTTATTTTCTTTATTTTAAGAAAACACAAATTCTTATTAAAATCCCTAAATTATAAAGACATTTAATTTTAAAATATGAAATACCAAAACATATGATATCCCTATTCTTCATCATATGTATATGCATATACAATCACTGTTCGAGAAACCGTATGTGAAATAAAATTTGAAATAAAGCTTGTGTTTACAGATAAATAAAAGAGAAACGAGAAGAATGTTGTCCATGTGTTTTGTTGATAAGAATTTCTATCTCACCATCACCCTCCTGCATGTGGGGCAAGTGCAACAAGACATTATTACTGTTGATTGCATTATGTTACAAAAAGTTATTATAAAGTATTTTTAAATAATAACAATTTCTTTTAACAATTAGATGATTTAAAGTGCTATTTTATTGACTTCTCTTCATTTAAATCACTAAAGTATGCGAAAAATAAATGTAACCAGTTTTGAATATCACTCCAAAGAAAAAGAAAAAAATTACTGTTGATAACGATATCACTATCAGGGGAAGGGGTTGTCGAGGAATGATAACATATGATATCGGAAAGAGGGGAAAGGGCCCAAAATTACCAAAAATTTGATAACGTTATATATGCACTGACCCCCAAACAAATGTGTGTAGGTAAGTATGAAGAAGAAATATAATGGTCTTAATTACCCCCAAACTTTTATGATTGTGAGTTTTACATTGGGTAACTATAATCACGCTTTTAACATAAAAAAAAGGGCGATGAGCACTAAAACTTTTAAGAAATGTTCTTAAAGAGTCAAAATTACTTCCTGTGTACTAAAAACACTACTTTTTCAAATAGAAATAAGTAAAAAAATAACAATGTTAGAGTGCACGGCAGCGACACGAATTAGTACATCCTCGAGTTACAGGATGAAATCATGATGTAGGACAAGATTATTAGGTGTACATTAAGGAATGACTGGTCTGCTTCAGCATTTATTGGTACTATATGAGTAACAACAGGCACCAACTCGTCATTTTGGCGTTACTATCATGTCATCGAGTTACGAGATGAAATTGGTGCCAAATTATAGGTAAGATAAAGTATTTTAAGAATATTTTGTCCTGTCTGCGCATATCCTGGTACAAACCCTTGACAGACTGAAATTTATAATAAAAAATGGCGTTATAATGTACAATTGAAACACTATAAACATAATATTTTGCATTACATTGCAATATATATTACTTCGCCATCGACTTTTAAGGTGAACTAATGATTTAAAAAAAGCTTATTAATAGTAAGCTAAACAACGACTGATTAGGCGCAAATCCGTACAAAGCAATATGAAAATGGCACCAAACCCCTCTATTGACAGTTCTATCACATCATCGAGTTACGACTTGTAATTTTGGCACATTAGAGAGACCAACTAGTGCAATACGAATAGTTCAGTCTGCCTTGTCATACCTTGGTACGAGACGAGCAGAGCAGGACGCCAATTCTCCATTTTGGCGGTATCATACCATCATCGAGTTAAGTACTTGAAAACCTAATGTAGGACAAGATTATTACCTGTAGATTAAGGAATGACTGGTCTGCCTCGGCATTTCCTGGCCGTTTTGAACACCAGCGGGTGCCAATTTGCAATTTTGGTGTCACTATCACATCATAGAGTACAAGAAGAAAATGGTGCCAAATTAAACGTAAGATAAACTGATTTAAAAATACTTTGGTCTGCCTGGGCATATCCTGGTAGAAATCTTTGGCACACTAAAATTTGCAAACTAAAATTTCGAGTTGGCGACTTACTCATATCGTACCAAGAAATGCCGAATTTAAAGGTTTCAACCTTATCAGGTACATGCCCATTGTAAATGCACTGTCTTCTTTTCACAGTGGTTATTTCTATAACTTTTTTCTGGGAAAATGATTTGAATTTTTGGTAAATTTAAATTATGAAATTGTAAAATAATAATAAGAATGTCCCAAAAATTGAACATAAACATGCAAATAAATAATTAACTTTAAAAAAAAAAGATTTATTTTAATAGCTTAAAACTAATCGAAATTTGATAATTTCTTTAAGTTATTTAAATTTAAAACAATTAAATATAAGGATATTTTTAAAATTTCCTAATATCTTTTAGAATTTTATACAAGAATCACACAAATTTTATGGCAATAACTTGATTATTTTAAAGGTGTTTAGTCTTGAAAAATGTTACTAGATGGCAGCAGTAAACATTTTGATCCTGACAAGAAGAGACATATTGACTTTAATTAATTATTGTTATTGTTTCTTATTATTTTTAACTCATTTGCATTTTTAAATTTCTAATATGTTTTTTCCTATATATTTTGCATTTAATCATCTGTAATTCATCTTTTTAGATTTTGTATTCTTTGTTCTGCGGTCTGATTGTTGTCTGCGGGACAGTGTGTTGGAAGAAAATATTTGATTCGAAAGGATGTTTTTTAAATCTCAAATCTATTATTATTCTATTAAAATCTCTAAAAGCCCAGCTAATCATCTTTATTTGTGCGAATAACCTTTAATTAAAAGGTATATAATCAACAAACAAAAATTTAAAATAGTTGTTAAAATAAATCAACGATTCAAAAAGCAGAAGACTGACATAGGAAAAAAATACAAAATGATTATGCAAGTCGTCGAATAAAACCAGAGGAAATTCTAAGGTACTTTTTTATATTTATTGAGGCTAATAAAAGATCATCTATTAATTCATTATAAATCTCAACATAGTAAAATTTCTGGTCCGTCGATCGGAAGCGTCTAGTGTATTTAAAGTTCGAATATAAATTACTTAATTATGACGAAAACGAAAACTGAAATTGCGAGTGAGAGTAATTCACTTTCACTATCAAAGAAATTAAGCGATATAATATTCAAATTGCTGAAGCTAAAGAAAATAAAAATTTGCAATTAATAGAGAAACTCAAATCAGAATTAATTAGTCTAGAATCAGGTTTTAAAAAATCTTATTTTGACATAGCTGAAGAAACCATAAATGAATTGTATGATTTGTTTACCACAGCAAAGGATATCCTGATTGGCGATTTAGTTAAAATTGAAGAATTTTTTGTAAATCAAAATGTAAAAGATACAAGAAAATAAAGATGTAATTAGTAATAATTCAATAATGTCTGTTAAGGATAATGCATTAAGATTACCGAAATTTCAATTACCAATATTTTATGGTGAGATTAGTAATTGGATTACCTTTAAGGAAATATTTCTGACTGCAATTCATAATGATGAAAATTCATCAGATAAGTTAAAATTTTCTTATCTGATAGCGAGTGTAAAGAATTATCCTGCTAAATTAATTTCGAGTTTTTCAATTTCCGGCGTTAATTATAAAAAGCTTGGGAAACTCTTGTTAATCACTATGATAATCGTAAGAATTTGGCATATTCATTACTGTCAAAATTTATTAATGCTAAATCATTAAAATCACCTACGCAAAAATCAATTTTAGAGCTATTGGACACTTGTAAATAAGTTATTAGAAATTTGAAATCTTTAAAATTTGAATTTAATGAATTTGTTGATTTGATTTTAGTTTATTTAGTTCAAACGAAATTCGATGATAATTTACGAAAACAGTGGGAATTATCATTAAATAATGATTGCTTTCCAACTTATCAATTAGTTATCTCGAAAAACAAGCGCGTAGCCTGCAAAATTGTAATGTTGAATTTATTAAAACTGAATCTAAATCTAATCATAAATTTTATATAAAATCTCAACATTTTCCAAAAAGATCGGTAGCGAATACAGTTGTAACGGATAATGTAAATAAATCACAAAAACTTATTTGTCCACAATATAATGAATACCACCAACTTCATAGATGTCCAGCAATGCAGAATTTATCGATTGAGCAATGCTGGCATTTAGTAAAATCAAAAAAGTTATGTACGAACTGTTTACGTTATAACCATTTTGTTGCTGATTGTTTGATAAGTACCACATGATAAGTGCCACATATAAGTACCACATTGCAACTCAAAGCATCATACACTCTTTCATCGTGATCTATCTGCTCATGCGCAACAACAAATTGTTAGACAAAAATATCATGTAATAACCCCAAATGTTGTAGGTAATTTAAATCAATCCTTTAGTGAAAGTTCTCAAACATTGTTGGCTACTGCCATTATACGTGTAAAATCCAATTAAGGCAAATTCATGCCTTGCAGGACGATGATAGACAGTGCCTCTCAAAAGAGCCTACTTTCTAAAGCTTGTTGTCAAAAACTAGGTCTTCCATCAAGGCCTACAAATCATAAAATCTCAGGAATAAATAATTTAGTTGTAGAAACAGCTCTTCAGGAAATTTCTTTGACATTTTCCCTCCATTTTAATGATGAAGTCTTTCAGTTAGACGCGTTAGTTGTTAATCAGATAATCATCAGATAATCATTCAAATCATCATTTTAACTGTTACTTATAACTGAAACCTTTTGTGAATTATGAATCAATTCAGGTTTTCAACTAATACGTATGTTAAATATGTTATATAACCAGTACAAAATTATAGTTTAGAACAAACTGTCAGTATTAATATTGAAGTTTTTTAGTATCATTTGACTTCACGGAATGACTGAAAGTTTTTCAAACATTTATTTAAAAATGTGACTAAACCAATAAATGTAATAATTGTTTTATTAGCCAGAATGATCGTACTGAATTACATAACATAACTATTCACATTTGATAGCATTTTCAAATACATATCGAGAATCATTACCTACTATTTGAAAAGTCGGTTGAATACAATACAAGACTTTATTTTACATGAAGAATATGGCTTTAAGATTATTTAAAACCTTTAAATTTAATAATACATGCATTCACTTATAAAAGAAATGCAAAATAGGCAACAGTTATCTCTTTTTTTTTCAACTGATTTTCAAGAATACTATTTGTACACAATTGCAAGCCTTTTACTTTTCAACCATGTTTTTTAATTGGACTACTGCTATTTGCAAATAAATAAAATTTTTTTTATCTAAAACATTAATTTTAAAACTTGGCATACATTTCAAAACTAAACTTATAAAATTTATACAAAAAAAAGATGAAAGTTGACCATTGTATGGAGATGCTCTTATATCAAAAGTCAATTTTAGACATTTTGTTAAATAATTAAAAAAATTTGAGCTTTTATCTAGAAATTTAATATTTATAAACAACACAGTAGACGTCATATGAGGACTCCAGAAGCCAAGGGGTATAAGTGACACAAATGAAAAAAATAAACTAAATACACAGACGACCTGAAAATATGCTTTTTTCATTTCAGGTAAAGAAATATAAGTGATTTTCTTATTATTTGCTGAGTTATACAGGCAAACCACTTTTTTCGAAAAACAAACAATATTGATTAATTATACATTTAAAGAAAATTGTACTTTATTTTTTAACAGTTATTGAAATAAGAGTTCAAGGACCAGGATGCAACAAGCAGAAATTTCCTATTTCAATTCATTAAATTGTTATTGGTGTTCCAATTTAACATCAATTATCTTTAAACTCAATTTACTCCAAATCGAAATTTTGTCACTTGTGCCTCTTGGCTTCTGGGGTCCTCATATATTGTCGTTTTTTTTTTAATTCTTTAGGGGGCTGTCAACAAGTGGAAAAAGACGGCTATCTTTTGCATTATCCTGTAAAAACTAATATTGCAAAAGCATTGGTTCTAAGGAGAGCTTCTTACAATAAATAGTGTTTATTTTTATGAGGATAGCACACATTTACTCGTATAGAAATTAAGGTTTTTAAAAAAACAATCCCAAATTTCACAAAATCCTTTTTTTTATAATTTACAAAATTCTTAATAGAAAGGTATATGTTTTAGGAACCATGACAAATAATATTCTACCACTACACTGCAATCAGAATAAAAAAATAGTAAATTTTAGATGAAAAAAAGAACTTGTTTACTGAACAATGTTTTACTGCGCATGCACGAATGCAATCAAAATACAATGTGCATAACGTATGACCGAAACGTATAGCGCAACTTTTAACAAAATCTCAAAAATATAGAAAAAAATTATCATCAAAAATATCAAAAATTCTGAAAGAAATCGTCGATTGAATAAGCTCGAAATTCATTGTTTCCAAAATGAAGCAAAAAGAAAATAAATCATCATTAGCAATATAATGTATATACATCAATGTTCAGTGTTCTCGCTGACATTTGACCAACGTTAGAATTTTGGCTAATTAAAAATGAAAAACATTCGCCAAATGAAAAAAGTATTAGCCAAGTAAGATTCACCGTATAGCACTAAAAAAATATTTTTAATCCTTTAATGTACCCCCTTTTTTCAATATGTTCTAAAATAGCCTCAGTTTTTATAATTGTGATAATGATTGTTATTAATCTAAATTCAACTATTTGCTACAAATACGTTAAAAATGTGTATACATTAAAAATATGTATAAATGCATTTGCATGAAAAACGAAAACGAGAAAAAAAGAAAAGAAAAGAAAAGAAAAGATAGAAAGAAAGAAAGAAAAAGCAAAAATTGAGCACTAGCAATTTGGCGAATCTAATCGCTTGTTTACTCGCCAAATGAAGAATTTAGTCGCAATTTGGCGCAATGGCGAGCGACAGCGAGAACACTGTCAATGTTTCAATATACTCACTTCGAAACACACATATTGGTAATTCCGTTTGAAAATTGAAAAATCTGTCACAGTTGAAATAAATTTTGCAAGTGTTAATTTGATCATTATTTGGTTAAAATCACTCTTTTTCTTATTTTCACTTGTTAATACCTCCCCTTTTACGTGATCATTAATTTTTGTAACAAAAATTACATCAATAATTTATTTAAAATTTTCTTAAGTATATATAGCCTTTCGCAAATTAGAATTACGTAAAAATGAAGTATGATAAAATAAACAAGTTAAAGGCACCTTCTTTTCAAAGAAATAAAAGAATTTCTTACAGTATTATTTAAAAAATTTAAACTCGAGATTAATACATTATAACAAAACGTTAAATTTTTTTTTGTCTTCATAAGCTCATATTTAGGTGAGTTCGAAATTACGTTAATACGTATCACCTAGAGTTGTCGTTGAGTCCGTTCGTCTGTCCGCGTATAACAACGTAAAATCTATCCAACAGAATCTTTTTAACTTAAAATGTATATAATTTGCATAATTTTCATGACTATTTCAAATTTTATGAAACCGGATGTATAGCTAAATTACAGGGACAACCAAAAGTATTCCGTTACATTACGATCAATAGGGGAAAAAGTTTCAAGTGCATTTTTATGGTGTTAAACTCTTTCGAATATAATAAAATTGATATGCATCTATGAACATACAATACTACTACATACATTCTGTACTACAATATACATTCTGTACAATTGTGATACAAATAGTATTTGTTATTTATTTACAGGGACACACAAAAGTATTCCTTTATATAATGGCATAGTGCCCGTAAAGCATGGTGACGTCACTGCAACGTCGTTGTGAAGTCACATTGTGACTTTTACCATCGATTGTCGATGTCGATGTGAAGTCACAATGACTAAAATGTGAAGTCGTTATGGCCGTTTTAGAGCTCTTTTGTGACGTTTCACAATGTGGTCACAATGTGACAAATTTGTGACAAATGTGTCATTTGTGATTACTTTGACATTATCATTGTGATGAAACTGTGACAAAAGCGACGATTTTTAAATTGCCAGAAACATGTTTTTAAAGTAAATAACATGATTTGAAGAAAATTCTGTAATATTCTAAAGATTTTTAAGAAAGTCACATCTTAGTCACAATGTGACGTCACTGAGTCGTGGCATTTTAGTCACAAATGTGATGTGACCAAAGTGACTCACAGTGACGTCATTGTGACATTGTGACCATGCATGCTATGTGGGTTGATGTATATTATCCGACTTGTTTAATAATTTTTAAGTGTATATAAATGTATATTGTTAAAAAACTATAAAACCTATCACACTTTTTATTAGATAATACTAAAAAAATATGTTTTATTAAAAAGAAGGAAAATATATTGATTTTTTAAGGAAAAAAATAACACCCACAGGCAGAAAACAACGTAAATTACATGCTATTGTTCTGTAAAAATTGTTTGAAAGTTTTCAAGAAAAAATAAAAACCAATAGTTAATTATGTACCGTCTCGAAAAAAATGTTGATCATCTTTCAACCTAAATTCAGCATCGATTCAGACATATTTTTTTGAAAATATTTTGATAAGATGAAATGAAAATTTTATGACGTTTTAATTATATTATAAAGATTTTCGTAAGATCATAAAATTGCTGAAGGGAAATTTTCAACTGAAATATATGTATCTCTTAAATGAATTAAATTTTGAAATGCGTGTTGTTAATAGATACAAATACCAATATTACAAACAGGGCTGCTAAGAAATTCAGATAATTTTCCAAATGTAGATGAAAACAGCTGAAATTCGATTTTGACATCCGTTAGGCATTTCCGTATGGTGAAGTGACACGTAATTTTTTAATTTTTTAAACGGTGCAGTTTTGTAACATTATTCGGTACTACTCTGTTATTCCGTCGACCAATTTCGCCAAATTATACAAATCACCAAACTAATAGCCAAATTATACATATTGACAAAATTTTTATATTAATAACAACAAAAAACAAATAAATAGTAGAATATTAATAAAAATTAAAATTAAAAGTCGAAATAAAAATCACTTAATGACATTTTAAATATGTAAATCGTATTTAATGTCATTGAATGTGACATTCACGATCATCCATTACTGGTATTTAACCTTATAGTTTGGCGATAATTTCTTGGTCGTCGGGATAACCTAGTAGTACCCATTATTCTTTATGTGTTAAAAAGTGCTTCATAATCTATGTTTGACGCATGATTTTTTTTTTACTTTCTTGTTGTTGTTGCAACGAAAAATCTCTTTCTAAAGAAAGATGATATCCTGTAACTCAAAGTCGAATCAAACATCTGTTAGGAATAATTTCGTTAAAAATTTTAATCTTTTTCCGAAAATTTTTACACAGACTGAAAAAATGTTATAGTTATAAGCGGTAAAATTCGATGATGCACACCAAGAACTGCTATTATTATTATCATTATTATGAAACGATAAAACGTGAAGATACAAGAAAATGGCTTCTTTTGAGTACTTTCGTCACTCACTGTAAAAAAAAAAGGGTCGATCTACTAAAAAAACTTTAGTGATCCTTGTAATTACTAAAAAATTTTTAGTATTCTTAGTCGGTTACAAGAAAATCTGTAAGAATTACTAGAAAAAAGTTAGCAACGAAGAGAGTTAATAGTTTTATATTTTTAATAACTATTACTAAAACTCACTCGGTGTGGCCTTGATAGCATAGTGGTTATAGTAACGGACTCCAGACTAAAAGGTCCCAGGTTCGATACTGGATATAAGTAATCGTTAGTAAAGGGATTATGAAAATCCTGTCGGAGCGGTTAGCAGTGTTTGGTGCTGCCATCTATTGCAGTTTTGCCGAAAATCTTCCTCTTCAGAAGTCTGGATGAAGCTCGAAGGAACCTTCTGCCCTTCGGGCGCACGAAATCGTTATTAAAAGTAATTTTGGAGCTATTACTAAAATTTGCTTGGTGGCTCATACTAAAAATTTTTAAGTTAGTTATACAAAAAATTCTTTTGTTCAGTTTACAAAAGAAATGCTTGTTTCACTTGCAAAAAAAAAGTTTGTAATTGTTACTAAAAAATTCTGTGGAATACAAATTTACTAAAAAAATTTTAGTAACCTCTTGAATTTTTTTTACAGTGCTGAATATTTAATATATTTCCGCATAAGAATATAAATTCAGACAAATTGAAATGAAAGATAAACAATTGCACAAATTAGAGGACCATTTAAAGTTTCCATCAGTTGCCCGGACAATGTCGGGCGAGTCTGCTAGTAAAAGAATGAAAAGAATATTGTTTCAGGGAAAACTTTCGTAAAAAATTGTGTTAAAAGGAATTTAAAATTATACAAAAACATTAAAGTATTGTTTTATTTTTTACGCAGAAAAATCTCCCTCGATAATTTGTTAATTGTTAAACCACCCAAATTAAAAAAAAAGGAAGAAAAAAAATCTTCTGAAAATCTAAAGTAAAAAAAAAAAAAATGCAACTAGCAACTAGCAACCCATTGATTTAAATACAGTTAACTATCACTTTTTATAAGTTCATAATGATACAGTAAAACCAGTACAGTAAGAAACATATCACTATTTTTTGTACATCTTTGATTGTCACTTTTTATTTCATAATGGTTATTTTAGGAAGGTTCTTCATTAATTGGGAAAACATTTCACCAGAATTTTTAATCTTTCATAAAATTTGTGATGCATTTAAACTATTTCTATTGTAAAAATAATAAATGTATTAGTAAATTTATTATTATAAACAATTATCGATTTGAATCGGTGTAAAAAAATACATAATTTCCATCAAACAGCGAAAACAAATTAAATTCGTGTTTACGAAATATTTATATAACATCAGTTAGGGCCTGCACTGCACATATATAACGCTAACTTATTATCAATATTGGGATCCTTCCTTCCTTACTACAGTCGACTCTCGTTAATTCGAAATCGGATAATTCGAATCTTCGCTTAATTCGAACTAAACATGAAGTCCCGAAATTTTCAATGGCAGAATAACGTTGAACTTTTTCATTAATTCGAACTCATTTTTTCTTGACATTGTTTAATTCGAACTAACAATAATTCCGATTTTTCATTCTTCTTTTCTTTCTCACGGATTTCAGATCATTTGAATAACTTTCTTTCTTTGATTTTTGTGAAAATTGTTCCGAAAGAATATACAAATAATCCCATGCATTTGATATCCACTTCCTAAGTGCCCCGTCCGTCCATCAATGACGCTTCAAATTTTTCTTCCATTGTGCTTCTTTCTAATCTTTTAATTAGTTTTTGCATTTATACATTCTAATTTAATATTAAGTCATATTCTGAGGATAATAAATTAAAAAAAGCACTATAACATTAATTTCTTTGTAATAGTACCCTATTAAGCATGTTCTCATTTCTTACTTTCCATAATTCGAACTTCGGATAATTCGAACATTTTTTGTGGTCCCGAAGAGTTTGAATTAACGAAAGTCGATTGTATATCATATTTTATCAGTTCTCAACCTCCCCCCCCTGCCTTCTTAATGATATCGTGGTCGTCGTTGTCAGTGTGTGAAAATTCTTTTTATTTTTACCATTTTTTTTTTCGTTTTATTTTCATACGTTTGCAATAACTTCCAGATATGATGGCACATTTCTTATTCTGATACTTCATAGGATTAATTGAAGAGAAGACGTTAATAAAATGTCGTTATTGCATTTGAAATAATCTTATAACAAATACTTTTTAATCAAATACTATTTCAGAATATTTATAAAAACATTTTGTTACATAATGCATTCAAAAGTAATATTATTTTCTTATACTTACTACCCTACACGGGAGTAAGCAGAGCTTCTTATAAACGAAACAAATGGACAACATTCTACACCCTTTTTTGGTTAGTAAATACAACAAATGTAATTTCGAACTTGGTTTCTTTAACAGCAAATTAATTGTATGCGCAAAAGTCAGAAGAACTGGAATTGAGAACATTGGGTTATTCCATATTTTAGAACGACATTATTTTATAATTATTTAATAGCTTTAATGTTCAATTTGTATTTTGATAGAATTTGATAACAGATTATATTGATTTAAAGAAAGAAGAAAAGAAATTTTGATTTGATCAAAAATGATAACGATAGCAAAAGACCACCCTCTCCTCTGAGAGATATCATATGATATAAAGTGCCAGACTCCCATTCTCTTCGTGTTAACGTTATTTCTGCACAGCCCTTTAAGTAATTCTTTACTGAACCGTTTTTAAAATTTTAAATGTAACTTACTCAGCTTTAAATTCAATTTATTTCATTTGAAATACCATTATTAAAATACTAATCAAACGAAACATTTACGGTGAATATGATAATTTCATTGTAAAGCTTGTGAATTCATTATTAAATCCACTAAAATTATTCATAATAGATAATTAGGAAAGGAGCAGAAATTATCTGATTAAACTAGCGCTAAAAATAGCACTCTAGTTCCTGAAATACTTATGAATTTGCTACAGTTATTAAGTTATAATCGAACTATAACATTTCTAAAGGTGATAAACATTTGCAGAAATCGATAGTTCATTCTCAAACTTTCTGCCTAAACTTTTACTTTAAACTTCACAGAAATGTTATGACCTCGTCACATCAATGCGCATGACATTGATAGAAGCAAAGAAAAACTATTTAATAAATCATCCCTAATTTTGCGTTAATGACACAAGTGTCATTACGAAACAATATTGGTTTTCGTTTATAACTATCTCTGTAAACTGAATTTTTTTTAATAAAAATTAGCACATTTGTGTTGTCTGTGCTAAAAATCCCAGTATAATTATATTACTAGTAAACTATGACTTGACGATATTGATTTTATTGAAATTTTGAATGCTTTTTATGCAACCCCAATTCTGAGGGAACATTTACAATAAATCACAAATAGCAAGAATGTGTTTTCCTTTTACTGTAAGATTATTGTGTTTCATATTTTTAAGTTATTATTATTTTTCTCAATATTAGTATGGATCAAGGATTGTATGTCTCAGGATATTTGAACACCAGATTTCTCGTAAAGTATATTTACCTTAATTAATCAAGAAATTCTCTATTTAAATAAATTGCGATAATTACTTAACAAAAAATCTGATGTTTCGATATTCTGCATCCCCTGAAACGTATTAGAATTTAAAATATAATTCCATATAGCATTAGTTTTTTTAATGTTTTCTAATTAAAAAAAATTAAACATAATATGTTTATCAGATTCAAACTGATAAAAAAAAAATATTACGGAACAACAATGCGGAATCATTTAAATACTAAGTAAATAAAAAATGTTTTTCTCTTGGATACTTTTATAACATGAAGCAAACAGTTTGAATAGAGCGCAATAAAACGCAATGGAACTTGAATATATCTGATTCAAATATGTAGAGCATTTTATTTACATGGAAATGAACAAAAGTTGAAAAAAAAAGGAATAGTAAACGCATTCACAAAAGAGATCGAAACATAATAAAATAACAATGTTAAAATGTGAGAATGTGAGGGAATAACAAAAATTATAATTCAATTCACCATTATTGGCTTTTTTAATTTTTCTGTCCATTGCAGTGCTAACGCGTTGAGCTTCAATTTTTTATACAGTATTTTTTGTTACAATTAAAGAAGTGGATTTACAGTACTTTAGACAGCTGTATGCTTATTTTCTTATATTTATTTGTTAAGTAAGAATCAAAAAGTATTCAATTCACCGTAAGTAATTAATTGCTTTAATTAATAATCACTAATCATTTAATTTCATCCTTAATACTTTTTCCTTCCCATGGCAGTTATAACAAATATTACTTTTATTCACTGTAAAAAAAAAAAGAAAAAAAAAAGTCTCAAATTGACTGGAAAAAAACTGTCAATTTTGGTGCCAGTTTAAAACCGTTTTAATTACAGCAAATGTCCGTAATTTTTCATTAAAATAGTTTTTCCTGTAAAACACACAGCATTTTTCTGTAAAATTACAAAATTTAGCTTCTGTTACAAAAAAAAAAACTGTTTTTTCTGTAAAATAGATTTTTTTTTCTAAAAAAAAGAGTTAGTTTTTGAAAAAATTACAATTTTTTTTTCAGTGTTGTTTAAATACATTTTTTCCCTTTCAACTAAATAGGTGGCTTCACTGTTCTTAAAGCATTCGTATGTTAATTTTCTTATACATATTTGTGTAACAAGAAACAACAAGAATTTAATTCGCTACAAGGAACTAATTATTTTCGTTAATCTGCTCACTGTAGTGATAACACTTCTGTTGCTTATACGCCATTTTTGTTGCAACTAAATAAGAAACTCTACAGTCCTTAAAAAAAGTTTATTTTTCTTGTATTGATAAGTGTAATAAGAAACAAAAAAGAATTATATTCACCGTAAGAAACGGATTATTTTCATTATCCTGCCCAGCGCATGTAAGATAATGGGTGTAAATTCAGTTTTTTTTTTTTTTTTTTTTTTTACCATTTTTTTGTTTTTACTAAATAAGTGACTTCACAGTTACTTGACTTCGCAGGCAAGTGTATGCTAATTTTCTTATATTCTTTTGTCAAACAAGAAACAATAATCATAATAATAATTCATCTTAGGTGATTAATTATTTTTACGACTTGTCTACTGGAATGATAACACATATAACTTCAATTGTTTATACAACAATTTTCGTCACAACTAAATAAGTAGATCCACAATCCTTAATCCATATGTTTATTTTCTGACAGTTATTTGTGTTCAAGAGTGTGTACTTAATAGAATTTTTCACCTGATTTTCCCTCTAAAAAATGTTATACGTTTTGCAACTAACCGTAAAAAAATGGCAAATTCACTTTTTTTTTTCCTATTCAATCGATTATTCCGAGAATAATCGCTGTCTTTTTTTGTTCTCTGGCAAAGGTTTTTCCCTACAACTTTTGGAACCATCCATAAAAAGATAACCTACTGAAGGTTTTTCTTGTCTCAGCTATACGGTACTCTAATTTGTATAAGTTTATTGATTTAATATATTTCCTGAACAGTTATCACTAATCAAAATAATCCAAGCTAAACGTACAGCAAGCTCGTTAGTTATGCACTTTAAAACCATAATAACTGTAAAAATGCGTTATACATCAGGTTACATTAAGCATGATTAATAACAAATTATTTTATAAGTAAACCATCTATTATAGTTCTTTTCGAATATTTTTCATTGGCACAAGAACTTTATATGTTTTGTAATGGATATCATCAATATAACTAATATTTCTTTTCATTTAGTAATTAAAGGTGTATTTAAAAGGTACATTTTAAAGGTACATTCTATACTGAAAGCAAATCCTTTCCCCAACATCAAAATGTGCTTGACCTTTGATACCCATTCGATGGTAATGGCCAATGATCAGATATAACTGGTAAATTGATGAATTCTATTGGAAATACAATCGGCTTTCGTTAATTTGAACTCGTCTGGACCACAAGAAATGTTCGAATCATGGAAAATATGAGAGAAAAACATCCTTAAAATGGTACTATTACAAAGGAAAAAATGTTACAGTGTTTTTTGAATTTATTTCCCTGTTATCATTAAAATATGACTTAATATTAAATTAAAATGCATAAACACATAAACTAATTAAGGAATTAGAAACAATATAATGGAAGGAAAAATTGGAGGTGTCACTAATAAACAGACGGGGCACTAAGAAAGTGGATACTAAATGCATGGGATTATACGTATATTCGTTCGGAACTCTTCTCACAAAAATCAAAGAAACAATAGTATTCAAAGGATCTGAAGTCCGTGAGAAAGAAAGGAAAAATGAAAAATCGAAATTTTCGTTAGTTTGAATTAAACGAAGTCAAGAGAAAATGAGTTCGAATAAACGAAAAAATTTTAATGTTATTCTGCCATTGAAAATTTCTGGACTTCTTGTTTAGTTCAAATTAAACTAAGATTCGATTTATCCGACTTCGAATTTACGAGAGTCGACTGTATATCAAAAATGTGTCATCAAGAGCACAACATAACGATATCGGCAGCTGATGAATTTTTGATTAATTTGAGATGGGTTTCAGATAAATATAGACTTTTTGTTTTTTCCATTTACTAATACACTTTTAATCTCTAACGACTTATAATATTACGAAATGACAACTAGTGTCACTACTTGCCCAATGACGATTGGCTATACTTATTTATCTCTTTTACTTTACAAATTATTCCGTTATGCAGTCTGATTTGTTTGAGAATGATTTCTCTGCTATCTGATTGTCCTTTCAAGAAATCGTATCATGGTGAGTTTTCACCACTTTTCACAGTGGTATTTCACAGTAGGGTCTCTGTTATCATTTGACAAAGTCTTGTGATAGAAAGTCACCATGTGACTTTAATGTGTCATTATTTGGTTATTTATAATAATGCAATATTCACAATGACTTTGAAATTGAACATCCAAATGACATTCATATGAGAGTCTTAAGAGCCCACAATAGTCACAGAAAAATTACTCAAAAAGACCCGGATGACCATGTAAAGTCTATGGGAGCGTTCTTTTCTAATATCTCGCTCAAATTTTAATATTTTTGCATGATTTTTTTGCACAAGATAGCTGAGGGCATCCATAACCGGGCTAGTTTTTACTTTTTCAATTTTTGTTTCAGATTTTCTTTAAAAACTTACTTTAACTTTCGAAACCGGTTTAAACCGGTTCTGAAACTGAAACTATCGTAATATAAAAAATATATAACCAAAATCGAAAAAGTAAAAACTAGCCCGGTTGTGGATTGCCCTCATCTATCTTGTGCAAAAAAATCATGCAAAAATACACTGCTCGACATTGATAATGCAACACCAAGAAGGAGTGGTCAGAAAGTGATGAAATTTGGGGGAAAGACAGAGACAGCAAAGAGCATTAAGCGGTCTTTATTTCAAAATAATAGTCAGAATACAGAACGAGAACGGCGTCGGCTCAGTAGGATGTAGGACCACCGCGAACTGCGATGAACGAAGAAACACGTCTAGGCATCGAGTCTATAAGAGCGTGGATGGTCTCCTGAGGGATCGCTTTCTATTCCCTTTTAACCATTTGCCACAGTTCATCTTCTGAACGAGGCAGGGGCAGAGTCCGCAAAACGGTGTCCAATCACATCCTACACATGTTCTATTGGTGACAGATCAGGAGAGTACGGTGGGCAGGGAAGCATCTGTATACCTTGCAGAGCATGTTGGAACATGCTAGCACTGTGTGGTCGGGCGTTATCCTGCTGAAAAATTGCATTAGGCTGCCCCTAAAGGTAGGGGATTGCCACTGGCCGCAGTACATTATCCAAGAATCGTTGGGCCGTCATAGTGCCCTAAATACGAACAAGAGGTGACATGCAATTATACGCAATAGCGCCCCAAACCATTGTGCCACGTTGTCACGCGGTGGGGCGTTCCACAGTTATTGCCGGATTTGATCTGTCTCTACGTAGATGCCACACATGTATGCGGCGACTGTCACTGGATAAACAGAAGCGTGACTCATCTGAGAACGCAACGTTTCGAAATTCTGCCATGCAAGTCGCTCTAGTCCGGCACCATTCCAAACGTTGGCGTCTATGCTGTCGAGTCAATGGCAGTCTTCTTAACGGACACCGTGAGTGCAGGCCATGTTCAACCAATCGACGGAAAATATTTCTGGTCAACGCGGAAACATTCAGGGTACCTTGTACATGCTGCAGAATCGAGATACAAGTGACTTGCGGGCTCGCCACAGCTTGTCGGTGGATGCGTCGATCCATGCGTGCTGACGTCACTCTGGCTGCACCTGCACCCCTCAATCTTGCCACATTTCCTTGTTCCAACCATTATCGCCATAGCTGATGCACCGTGCTCGCATCCATATGGGTATCAGCTGCGATTTGACCTACAGGCCAAACCCCCCTTTTCAGTCCCAGCACCATACCTCTCGTAAAATCGTCTACCTGCTGGTAGTGCCTTCGTTGACGGCGGCCTGGCATTCTCTTGTATACACGTATTCTCCGAGACAAAAACAAAATTTCTTCGATAATTCGTCTGGCAGAAATAGCGACACGAATATTGCCCATTCTACAAGTTCCTTCCATTATATCTTACATCACGTGCGTCGGAAACCTACGCATTTCACATCATTTGCATAACTCAGGGGCATGCGCCTACTCTGAAATTTGCATAAATTTCTGACTACTCCTTCTTGGTGTTGCATTTTCAATGTCGAGCAGTGTATTAAAATTTGAGCGAGATATTAGAAAAGAACGCTCCCATAGACTTTACATGGTCATCCGGGTCTTTTTGAGTAATTTTTCTGTGACTATTGTGGCTCTTAATAAAACGACACTATAAAGTCACCTGGTGACTCGTCACAAAACAGCAGTCACAGTGACCTGACAGTGAAGTCACATATAGTAGTCATTTGAGACTCATAACAGAGATGCATGGAATTTCCTATTTTTTGTTTCGCCATAGTGACTGTGACTCTTGTGATCATGTGTGACCTGAATGAGATGTTATATGGATAGCTGTTATGCAGGGATAGTAATTATTCGAATTATATTACTTCCTGTTGAATATTCGCGTGAAAATTATTGCTTGAAAATCCCTTCGTCCTTAAATTTTGCACACCAGTGTATATGTATAGTATATATATATATATATATATATATATATATATATATACCGGGTGTCCAGTAAATGACTGACCCATTTTAAAATTAAATAATAAAAAAACGGTTTGAGATAAAAATGCGCGGTTTGCAGTATTGTTATTAGAATATCAATAAATTTTTAATACGCACTTCCTTCAAATAGTTCTAATTTCGGCCAAAAGATGGCGCTGGCGGCATCAGACTGCAGAAATACCGCCTGATTTCTTGTTCTCAAGCTGATGATCTTTCCGGCTCATTTTCCCGAGTCGAATCTGAGTCGAAATGTTGAATCGACTCTGTATTCAACTGCAGAAATAGGATTTGTTGATTGAAACGAGATTTAAAATAACATTTAAGCACAAAGTAAGACACAGGAGGGGAAACTTAATGCGCATGACTCTTCGAAAATACAAAGTGAAATTTTGATAAAAAATGAGGGGGCTGTGATAGGTTGTAGGCTATTTTTTTAGCTACTGCAATGCTTTTCAAAGGAAAAAATGGTCATCTAAAAAAAATTTTTTTACGAAAAATCTGAATTTTTAGAAGGTTGTAAAAATGAAAATCTGGTTAATTGTAGTTTTCTTCACAACATACATATTTTTTTATAGGTATTTGGCGCTTCATTTTCGTTTTTATGCCCTTTAAAATACGAGATCATTCTGACAAAAAACAAAGGGCAGGCCATTTAAAAACATTGAATATCGCGGATTAAAATGGCTGTTGTAAATTAGTTGAATATCGCAAAGAAACAGACTTATGATTTTTAGAAATTAAGTATTAATAAAATATTTTGGAGTAAATTTTAATTTCGCGTATAGTTTTTATAACCTTAGACCATTTAAATGATCCATAACTTTGGATATTTATGCAATTAATGCATGTAGAATTAAAGCTAATTTTTATTTTAATTATTTGGAGCAACTGCTTATTCATATTATGGATGTCCTGTGTGTCACCCCCAGGGGGGCACATTTTTAATTTCTTTACAACACCAGTCGTGTGACACATCATTTCAAAGGTCTGCAACTGCTTATTCATATTATGGATGTCTTGTGTGTCCCCTCCACTCTTCCCCCCCGGGGGGCACATTTTTAATTTCTTTGCAACACCAATCGTGTGACACATCATTTGAAAGATCTGCAACTGCTTATTCATATTATGGATGTCTTGTGTGTCACCCCCCACTCTGCCCCCCAGGGGGGGCACATTTTTAATTTCTTTACAACACCAGTCGTGTGACACATCATTTCCAAGGTCTGCAGCTGCTTATTCATATTATGGATGTCTTGTGTGTCACCCCCACTCTGCCCCCCAGGGGGGGGCACATTTTTAATTTCTTTACAACACCAGTCGTGTGACACATCATTTCAAAGTTCTGCAACTGCTTATTCATATTATGCATGTATTGTGCGTCACCCCCCCAGGAGGGCACATTTATGCTATTATATAGCTTTTATCGCGGGCTTTGAGCGCGGCGACCGTATCTAGAAATTCCGTAATAAAGAAAAAAACCCTAACAGTCCGACTAACGACTTTTCATTTCGGCAGACTTCTCATTTATTCAATAAAAGAAAAAAAAATGTTTGTCATCACGCTCAAAAAGTGTAACATGAATCAATATCAAAGAGAAAGAAAAAAACTTGAATTAATATCAAAGACAAAAAAAAAAACTGCATAAAAAAATAAATATATAATTATAATTGCATATGTTGATAAAAATGCTATGCAATAGCTTTACCGCGGCAGTCCCCGAGTGCCACACGTATTTTTTTTTATTAAAATCTGTGCATTCGTTCTTGGGATAGAGCTGTTGCATAAATCTTAAAAAATGCAATATAGCAGCGACATACATTAAGCAATTTACATCAAAAACTAATCATCATCAATTTATATCAGGGACTACATAATTATAAATTTCCATTAAAATCCGTGCGTAGTTCTTGAGATACAGCTGTTGCGTAAATTGTAAAAAATGCAGCATAACAGCGCCACCTGTTGAGTGATTTACACCAAAAACTGATCAGCATCAATTTATATCAGGGACCACCTAAAACTGAATTTTTATATGAATCCGTGCGCTAGTTCTTGAGATTCAGCTGTTGCGTAAATCATAAAAAATGAGGCATAGCAGTGACACCTGTTGAGCGATTTGTGTAAAAACTAATCAGCAATAATTTATATCAGGGTCTTACCTAAATATCAATTCTTATTAAATTCCCTGAATTTTTTCTTGAGATAGGGAACCCACAAAATGTCTGTCACAGACAGATATTTTATAAAAGCATGTCTTGTGGAATCTCTGACCCCTAAAACGTGTACAATCCGTCGAAAACCAGAATTCGAAAATTTATACGAATCCAATACTTTCTTCTTGTAGAGATAGAAGGAAAAAAATTGGTTCTGGTAGAAAAAAATTGATGCTGCTCCCTCAATCTCCTCGGACGGGGCGATCCCCCCCCCCCCCTTGCCTTTCACATGGGCCTGAATATCCGGATGGAAAAGATGGGGATTTAAAAGCAAAAATTCCTGAATGAGCTAAGAACAGTTTTGATTAATAGATTTATTTTTACTGCACAGTCAGAAATAAAAGATAGAAGCAAAGTTAAAAAAAAAAAAAAAAAAATACGTGTGGCACTCCGGGAACTGCCGCGGTAAAGCTATTGCATAGCATTTTTTATCAACTAATGCAACTATAATTATTTATTTATTTTTTATTTATGCAGTTTTTTTTTATGTTAATTCAAGTTTTTTCTTTTTCTTTGATATTAATTTACTATTATTTATACTTTATACTATTTATTTTACTATTATTATACTTATTTAATATTACACTTTTTGAGCGTGATGACCGATAAGAAAACAATTTTTTTTCTATTAATGAATAAATGAGAAGTCTACCGAAGTGCCGAAATTTGCCGAAATGAAATGAAGTTAGCCGGAGTGTTAGGTTTTTTTTTCTCGTTACGGGATTTCTAGATTTGGTCGCCGCGCTCAAAGCCCGCGATAAAAGCTATGCAACAGCTTAAATGTGCTCCCTTTGGGGGATGTAACACAAGACATGCATAATATGAATAAACAGTTGCAGACCTTTCAAATGATGTGTGACACGACTGGTGTTGTAAAGAAATTAAAAATGTGCCTCCCTGGGGGGCAGAGTGGGGGGGACACACAAGACATCCAAAATATGAATAAGCAGTTGCAGACCTTTCAAATGATGTGTCACACGACTGGTGTTGTAAAGAAATTAAAAATGTGCCCCCCCCGGGGGGGCAGAGTGGAGGGGACACACAAGACATCCATAATATGAATAAGCAGTTGCAGACCTTTGAAATGATGTGTCACACGACTGGTGTTGTAAAGAAATTAAAAATGTGCCCCCCTGGGGGTGACACACAAGACACCATAATATGAATAAGCAGTTGCTCCAAATAATTAAAATAAAAATTAGCTTTAATTCTACATGCATTAATTGCATAAATATCCAAAGTTATGGATTATTTAAATGGTCTAAGGTTATAAAAACTATAAGCGAAATTAAAATTTACTCCAAAATATTTGATTAATATTTAATTTTATAAAAATCATGTCTGTTTCTTTGCGATATTCAACTAATTTACAACAGTCATTTTAATCCGCGATATTCAATGTTTTTAAATGGCCTGCCCTTTGTTTTTTGTCAGAATGATCTCGTATTTTAAAGGGCATAAAAATGAAAATGAAGCGCCAAATACCTATAAAAAATATGTATGTTGTGAAGAAATCTACAATTAACCAGATTTTCATTTTTACAACCTTCTAAAAATTCAGATTTTTCGTAAAAAAAAAAAAATTAAAAATGACCATTTTTTTCTTTTAAAAGCATTGCAGTAGCTAAAAAACCAGCCTACTACCTATCACAGCCCCCTCATTATTTACCAAAATTTCACTTTGTATTTTCGAAGAGTCATGCGCATTAAGTTTCCCCTCCTGTGTCTTACTCCGTGCTTAAATGTTATTTTAAATCTCGTTTCAATCAACAAATCCTATTTCTGCAGTTGAGTACAGAGTCGATTCAACATTTCGACTCAGATTCGACTCGGGAAAATGAGCCGGAAAGATCATCAGCTTGAGAACAAGAAAACAGGCGGTATTTCTGCAGTCTGATGCCGCCAGCGCCATCTTTTGGCCAAAATTAGAACTATTTCAAGGAAGTGCGTATTACAAATTTATTGATATTCTAATAACAATACCGCAAACCGCGCATTTTTATCTCAAACCGTTTTTTTATTATTACATTTTAATATGGGTCAGTCATTTACTGGACACCCGGTATATATATGTATGTATAGTATATATATATATATATATATATATATATATTATATATATATACATATATACCGGGTGTCCCAAAAATGACTGATGGATTTTAAAATTCAATAAGTTGCAAACGGTGACAGTTATTTAAAAAATGTTTGCAGCAGGGTTATCTATAATGTCA
Organism: Maratus speculifer; assembly: GCA_964019185.1. Classification (NCBI taxonomy): domain Eukaryota; kingdom Metazoa; phylum Arthropoda; class Arachnida; order Araneae; family Salticidae; genus Maratus; species Maratus speculifer. The sequence continues at coordinate 94,264,699 of OZ025302.1, forward strand.
GGAGTTTTTTTACCGTACTTTTTTATTTTAGTTCGCATATCAAACAATAGGTGGCGCTGACGGCGATTGAAGGCCAGGTCGATGCTTCACTCAGCACTGATCACCCGGCTTTCAATCGCCGTCAGCACCACCTATTGTTTGATATGCGAACTAAAATCAACAGTTACGGTAAAAAAACTCCTGACATTTTACATAATCCTCCTGCAAAATTTTTTTAAATAGCTGTCACCGTTTGCAAGTTATTGAATTTTAAAATCCATCAGTCATTTTTGGGACACCCGGTATACATAGCCAAAATTGTAGACACTCTTAATTAGTTTCACTCCAAAAAGTATAAAACTACTTTTTTTCCAGCCTTCCGGAGGAAAGCACTTTAGCTATACTTTCGTCGATTGTGAACTCTAGATCCCAAAACCACCCTCCATTGAAATGTTGACAGTACTAATCTTTCGACTGAGTTCGTTGACCAGCTTCAACCGCCATCTCGTTTCAAAATAGAGACCATTTAAATTTGTGGACACTTATGGAAATTTTTATGTTTTCTAACTTTTTCTTTAAAATGACCTATGTTGTTAACTTACATTATGTGACTGTTTAAAATGTTTCTGTGTTTAAAATCTCTTTTGAAGTTTCTAACAATCTGTTTAAAATGATATAGAAGAGTTTACATTTTGTGAAACGGAACTTTTTCTATACAAAGAATAAGTATACAAAGTTTAAAAAAAAAAACGTAAAAATTTCAAAAGATTCAAATGGCGGCCATTTTGAAACAAGATGGTGGATGAAGCTGGCCAACAAACTCGGTCGAGTCACAAGTACTCTTATTATGCACATAAAAAATTTCATCCAAACTGGTTCATAAATTCGAGAGTTACAGCATGACAAAATATATGTATCTATATATATTGATATATCTATATATATAGTATATATATGTAAGCCGATGGGCTTACCCCGGACGGCTGCAATAAGTAGTTTTTTTTAATTTTTGTAATAAAAGCTACCTAAAAGTGTCCACAATTTTGCCCACCACTGTATATATCATGCAGCACGATAGTGCTTTATAGTAAAGCTCGAATGCATCTCTAATGTTAAAGTCCAAAGTTTGCCTCTTAATAACTTTGGAACTAATCATCGGATCGCGACGAAATTGAAAACAGGAAGTGTCCTACTCTAGACCTCAAAGTTTACAAAAATTCATCCAGATCCACCGCTTAGTTTCGGAGATCCAGAGCCCCTGTTTTGTCATTTTTTGCTCGTGAAACAAGGAAAAAAGACAAACAACTCAATTATAACCCGAACCAGGAAACATTCAGCGACGTGTAATAGCTTGTTCGAAAGCTTTTTATTTTAGGGATGTGCCTTTCGAAGCTCCGGTAAGAAAACATCAAAAATTAAGGAAATGGCACCCATTTAAAATTTACATAACGCTATACATTCCATAATTTAACATTATAGAAATCTCTCCTTTTTAATTAGTTAATTGAATCTTTTTTTTTCGAATTGCCACCAACTAAAAGCAGTTCAATAATTTAAAGAAGAAATGATAACACGTGTTTTTTTTATGTAGATCAATAAAAATTCTAATTCACCTGATAGATTTTTGCATTTTTGAAATTGTCGTTATTCGAAACAGAAAATACAATATTTTTCATAAACATATACAGGGTGAGTCATAAATATCGAAACAATAGGGTATCTCCTTAAATATTACTCCTAGACCCATACTTCCAATTGCAAAAATTCATGAAAAAAGATGAAGTTTCAGATAAGGTAAGTTGCAACTCCATGGGGGGTCTATTTGAAAAAATACGAAAATTAAATTTTTATACGGCCCCCGTAGGACAAAATTCCCAATTAGGAAATTGTTCCTTATCCATTCCTAAAATGAACAAAAAAAATTTCATCAAAATATCTAAAAATCTGACAGAGATATTAAAATCTGAAATTCTCCAAAATTCGTGACTTACACCACTTTACCATGCCTAGAAACAAAGCATTTCTCGCCAATTTTCAAAGCAAGTAAGGGGTCATCCATATATTGTCCATTTTTAAATATCGATTTAAGACAGTGCCTCTCATTTGGACATAACAAAGCAGTGTATTGAATTAAAGCTAAACTTTTTTCAAAATATGTTGGTAGTCTGCACTTGAGGGTCTGCACTTGAGGGTCTGCATGTATCGAAATATCTTGATCCCGACCCAAACTGACCCATAGGGGTAAAAAGTTCGGCCCGGCCTGAAAAAATGTTAAAATCATAACCCGGACCGGTCTGGAAAATAGTTTAAATCACAGCCCGGTTTAGCCGCAAATTTCTACATAGTTTTTTACTTCGGTGTGGGAAAAAATGGTTTTGTATGGAAAATTTCTGACCAAAAATTTCTTTTATAGCTTTTAGTTTTTTATATTTATACTTTTTATTATTAAAGAAGTGCAAAAGGCTATAATATTTATATTTTATCAATGAATCTCTATTTATGTATAAATGTATCACTTATATCTTAACATCGTTAATCTCCAACGCATCCCATGCGTTGGAGACTTTGAAAAATGCTATACAGTAAAACCTTTTAAGACAGAATCACACAGAAAAGAAAAAATACGTTACAGAAGGATGCCCTCCCTAGAAGGTGTAATTAGAATTTAATCTTTTCCTCGGGTATCATTGTATTTATTTTGCATGGATCAACATATTTTCCGTTTAAGACAGAATTCCGTCATAGGCAGACTTTTTTTCACTGGTTTTATTGTATTTAATTTTTCAGCCTTTGAATATACTATTCTTTAAAAAAATGAATTTTATTTATTTATTTATTTATTTATTTTGTGAAAAAAAGGAAAGATTTTAAAATCTATGTATTTTTTGAAAAAATTTCGATTGAGCCGAATTTTATTTATTTTAAGCACGTATTAAGTTTAATACGGGTTTTGTCGAGACCGGGATTGAAAATGTCGTCCAATGTACACCTAGAAAGAAGATAGCAGTCTCCTCCTTTATGAAAAGTACGTTAGATCCGGCCTGGTATGTCTTCAGAAAAAAGGAGCCTCTCGGTCCTGGCCTGGCCTGGGCCCAGAATACAGATTTTTTAACAGCCTCTCCAGGACGATAAAAAGCCTGAAGTTGTGAGAGCTAAATTTATAAAAAAGACTTAATCTGCATCTTAGAAAAACCATTCTTTTAAATAAATGACAGACATATAAACAGTACACTTCGTTTTTCTGCATAATGAATTTTCCCCCCATTAATTCTTGTCTTTAAATAATTAATGCTACGAATTTTTAAAGAAAAAGAACATGAAACACGTCATTTTTGATTTTTTTTTACATTAGTTTTCTTTCGGCAAATTTGAAAAAATATTTACTTTTGAAAATATGATTTTTTAAAAAGTTATATTACTTTTTCAATAAATATTTTTAGTATTTTTAAAATTAATATTAAAAAACAAAACTCTGGAACAAAACTAAAATCAGATTTTCATCTTTAATTAAATGGAAAGAAACTGAAATCCGATAAATAATGTTACGAATTATTACGATATTTAATTATCCCATTTTTAATTAAACCAGTACTAACCACATGAAATTTTTATAAATTATATGCGAAATGTTAGAATGTGATTTTCTTAGCAAACTATAAGACTAACCATCACAAAACAAGAAAAAAAAATCAAAATTCGAACTCAAAAGATAGATTTTTGTGCGTTTCCTAGAACTGTTAATGTAACTTTGTTTTTAGAATTGCGCACATTTCAATTTGTGTCTAATGCCTTAAAACCTGATGAATTTTTTAAACGGCTATAACTTAGCGAGTTTTAAAGATAAGAAGATGCAACTTTTTGTGTCTTATTCAGGACTGAATAAGGAAAATTTTTCTAATTGGAAATTTTATCCTACGGGGGCCGTATAAAAATTTAATTTTTGTATTTTTTCTACTAGATCCCCCATGAAGTCGCAATTTATCTTATCAAAAATTTCACCTTTTTTTATGAATTTTTGCAATTGGAAGTATGGGTCTATGGGCAATATTTAAGGAGATAGCCTATTGTTTCGATATTTATGACTCACCCTGTATATAAACTGTAACAAAATATGTGTTAAAACAATATTGTACCTTTATTTGAGTGTTTTTCACGTTAAAACAGTTACTACAATACAGATATTTTAATTAAAAAGGGATAATTTAGAAATTTCCTATATATATCAAAATAACGATTTGAAAATGAAGCAAAGAAAATCTGCGTAGATACCGCGAAACTGCAGGGGGACTACCATCGGGGACGAGGCGTTTCTGCGCCAAATGTCGCCAAGTATTTCGCCAACTTGGCGGTATATCGCCAAATCTGGCGACAAAATTTAATCGTTAATATTGTCGCCAACTTGGCGTTTTTTTCGGTATTTCGGCAAACTAATATGTCTACTAACAATTTTAAACTAATACTAATAATAGTTTAGATATGTTAGTTGAAGGTGATTGATGAAGTTCTTGAAAGGATCTCAGAAAGCTATGAAAGCATACAAAAAACTGATGGAACCAGATAGAATAGCAGAGCTCTATCTAAAAAAATGTTACAGTAAAAATTGGGAAATATTTTCAATCTAAAAATATGCGTAGAAAAGAAATGGAATCAGATGATCTGTAAAGCTCATGAAATAACCCAAATTTTTGTCAGCTGAAAATGTGGACTGAGTGGTGACTGACTTTACTGGTGTCTTAAAATCAATCAGAGAAATACAGGCATTTTTATATTCACTCCGTATTCTAATCATCTATAACCAGTTTAAAAATTTGGGTACATAACTATAGGTTATAGGCTGATGTAATGAAGTATGAGAACGGTCCGTTCAGTACAAAGTGTGGACACAATTCCATTCAATGGTTTTGATAAGTGGAAGATCAAAGCTCAAATTAAATCCAAAAACTTGAAAGCATACGATTCAACCATAAACTAAATATTTGTTTTCAGACATATTTATCTACAACAATTCCTCAACAACCTTATTATATTAATGTTTTCTTTATTTATTACTTTATGGTTTATATTCATCTAGCGATGTGGAATTTAATTGATTTGAGACAGCATAATAATATATTCTATTGACTACTTTGCTCAGTAATCATTTTGAGTGGATAATATTTTAATTCTGAATGTAAGGCAGCAGTAAAGCTCAGTCCACATTTTTAGCAAACAAAAATTTGGGTTATTTCATAAGCTTTACAGATCGCATGTTTCCATTTCTTTTTTACGCATATTTTTAGATTGAAATATTTCACAATTTTTACTGTAACAGTTTTTTAGATCAAGCTCTACTTTTCTCTCTGGTCCCACGAGTTTTTTGTATGATATATATATGCACTGATATTCAAAACTTAAGCAACAATGTAAATTTTAAGTAGATGGCCACGAAATTGAGGAAAAAGGGGTTCTTTCGATCAGTACAATGAACATACAATTCAGAAAGAAGGTAATGCGTGTGCAAATGTCAGGAACAAAACCTCACAGTCCGCAAAAGGTGTGCAGTCCAAGACTACAATAAAAGGAAGGATTGGAAAACGCAATTAAAGACATTCAGTACCAGAGCAAGTGAGTTTTTTCGTGAAATATGGCTAGAAGAATTCACCTTCACACGTGAAAGAAAGATCGGAAAGCTGGAGGAGGGGCGTAGTGTACCGAAACATAAACTACCCAATCAAATCACTTGAAATGTTAAATATATCATTCGAATCATTTCAAATTTTACGAAAATCATATGCATAGTTCAATTACAGGGACAATCAAAAGTGTTCAGTTACATTATTTTCAATGAGAAAAAACAGTTTTAAGTGCATTTTAATGGTGTTACATTCTTTAGAACATAATAAAATTGATATGCAATTTTGAAGTACATACTATAATATACATTTTGTACAATCTATGGTGCAAAGAATATTTTTATTAATTTACACGGCCATACAAATGTAGTCTATTACTTAATGGTATAGGGGGAAACACTATTTGGGGAGCTTTATAATTATATTACACTATTTCACATTTTATGAAATTTTATACGTTGCTGAGGTTTACAACAAGACAATTACTGTATAATAGAAATTATTTAGTATTTACAGGGACACACAAAAGATTTCGGATACTGTATTGTATCCGAAGTACAGTATATCTTTAAAACTTCGTTATTATATGAACGCTCCTCATTTGCAACGTCTGGCATGAAATTTCCGACTTTTTTTTGTAGCAAGCATTGAAGTACAAAATGCATATATATTTCTGTTTCTTATCACTGTTCATTTGTTTCAATATATTTATATAAAGGTAATATGTTTTATTCGAAAATGTTCGGGAATCCGAATGATCGTTTAGAACACCCTCTATTATCTACTGGTTCGGATAATCGATGCTCTAGTGTATAGTATTTTTCACAGCATATTTTAATTTAATCCTTTCGACTCCGGTGAACTATTAACCCGCGAGGACGCGCGCAGGGCCTAAAAGACCCGGAGTGCGCATGGTTTTTACAATGGTAACCACTAATTTTTTTAAGTGATCTTCAACTTATTTTATTGCAAAATTTTTAAGAATTGTCTCCTTCTTAATAAAGTGACTGTTATAATTGGATTTTATTGGGGGCAAAGTTAAAATCATTCATACCTTGTATAGCGCGCGTTCTCCCGGGTTAATAGTACAAGTTTTTTATGGACTGTGATTTTCTTTTAATTATTACTTTTGCTACTATTTACATGTAATAATGTTACTATTGTCTATCTGCTTAGTATATGACTTCATCTATATTTAGACATTTAGTAATAATAGTGATTATTATTAATTATTTATTTTTCTCTGCGCCGTTTGCGACTCTTTTATTTTAACACTACTTCGACTCTTTTATTTTAAATCTTTTAATTTAAAATTTGTGTATTTCACTCACATAGAAGTTAGTTTTCTGAAGGAATCATGTGTAATAACGTGCAAAAAGCATAAGAAAGTTGTAATATAAATTTAAATCTTATTGTAATATAATATTTTCCAAACATCTCCAAAAACTCTTTCTTACCCTATTGTCATATGAATATGATTTAAATAATATGCAAAAACACAAGAGTTATAATTTTCAGACAGTGAAATATTCGTTAAATACTAATAGTCCGAGAGCCGACCGCACAAAACCCTAAGTCATCGAGAATAAGAAAAAATCCTTTATTTTATGGTGGAGTACAAATAGAAGAATATAATGATCTATTTCTGCCGGATGCGAAGCGGTGCATAAGCCAAAAATTAATACAACTAGTGGTTCACTCGTAGGATTAGCATTGTGTTTTCCTGCACCCAGTTTTCCATGTTTTCATATTTTTGATTATACGGCAAATACAATGCTAATAATACACTGTAAAAAAAATCAAGAGGTTACTAAAAATTTTTTAGTAAATTTGTATTTCACAAAATTTTTTAGTAACCATTACAAACTTTTTTTTGCAAGTGAAACAAACATTTCTTTTGTAAACTGAACAAAAGAATTTTTTGTATAACTAACTTGAAACTTTTTAGTATGAGCCACCAAGCAAATTTTAGTAATAGCTCCAAAATTATTTTTAATAAAATTTTACTTAATAATTATTTTTAATAATAAGCCGCAATAGATGGCAGCACCAAACATTGCTACCTGCTCCGACAGGACTTTCATGATCCCTTTATTTAAAGAGTACTTACACTGCATACATTGAAGGCGTATTTGTTGGCGGCCAACATCGAACCCGGGACCTTTCAGCCTGGAGATCGGTGCTATGACCACTAGACTATCACGGCCACAGTAAACGAGTTTTAATAATAGCTATTAAAAATATAAAACTATTAACTCTATTCGTTGCTAGCTTTTTTCTAGTAATTCTTACAGATTTTCTAGTAACCGAGTAAGATTGCAAAAAAATTTTTAATAATTACAAGGATCACTAAAAATTTTTTTAGTAGATCGACCGTTTTTTTTACAGTGTACTACGAGTGAACCACTAGTGGTATCAATTTTTGGCTTATGCGCCACTTCGCTTCCTGCAGACATGGATCATTGGATTCTTCTATGACTACTCTTCCATAAAATAAAGGGGTTTTTTCTTGTACTCGATGTCTTAGGGTTTTGTGCGGTCGGATCTTTGACTATAATTGATCTATTTGGATAGCTAGCATTAATGCTGCACTGTAAAAAAAAAAGGGTCGATCTACTAAAAAAACTTTAGTGATCCTTGTAATTACTAAAAAATATTTAGTAATCTTAGTCGGTTACTAGAAAATCTGTAAGAATTACTAGAAAAAAGTTAGCAACGAATAGAGTTAATAGTTTGATATTTTTAATAGCTATTACTAAAACTCACTTGGCGTGGCCTCGATAGCATAGTGGTTATAGTAACGGACTCAGGCTAAAAGGTCCCGGGTTCAATACTGGACAGCGCCAAGTACACCCCGAATGTATGTAGTGTAAGTACTCTATAATAAAGGGGTTATGAATTTCGTTTTGGAGTTGGTCGCAATGTTTGGTGCTGCCATCTATTGCGTTTTTGCCGAAAATCTATCGCTTCAGAAGTCTGGATGCAGCTCGAAGGAAGCTTCTGCCCTTCGGACGCACGTAATTGTTATTAAAAATAATTTTGGAGCTATTACTAAAATTTGCTTGGTGGCTCATACTAAAAAATTTTAGGTTAGTTATACAAAATATTCTTTTGTTCAGTTTACAAAAGAAATGGTTGTTTCACTTGCAAAAAAAAAAGTTTGTAATGGTTACTAAAAAATTCTGTGGAATACAAATTTACTAAAAAATTTTTAGTAACCTCTTGAATTTTTTTTTACTGTGCGTTAACATAAATGTATTTTTGTCTAAAAAAGTGAAAAAAAAATTCCGACTCGAAAGGGTTGAGAAAGTTGCACAAATAAACGATAAAAGAAAAACGTGTATATGGAACTGTAAATAGACAGATGTGGATAGTGGTATAAATACAATAACGGCCAAAAACACCTTGCGTATTCAAACAAGTGGTTAAATGTAATCAAAGATCGCACAGACGATTTCGTTTAATATTTTTTTTTTAAACCAACACATCCGTTAATTAATATATCCAATTTGTTAATTTAAAATTATTAAATTTTTGCATAGTTGGTAGGGCCAGTAAATTTAATTTAAAAAAGGTTATAAAAGAAAGGTATTAATGTTAACCTCTTCAGACCTGAGCATAAAACAAGTCTATAAATATATCTTTATTGATTTTGCATAATTGAAATGACACCGTAGATGACAGAAAGAGTAATTTTTATGAAATCAGTACTTTAGGGAATTGGTAGTTTAGGTTTACAAATATGGATATAAAAATACTAATCCTCTTTAACATTAGTTTAACTATCAATAATATAAATTTACGCAATAACAAAATTAAGATCTTTAAACAAGTAAATGATTACCAAATCCTTTTTTTTTTATTGTAAAGCATTTAAGTTAAATAATCATGAATATTTCTTACTTTCTTGGCCACAATGTCTTAAAGGCATTTTCAAAACTCGGATGAAAATAATATTTATTTTATGAGGCAATATTCATCAATGCTGACATTTATTGTTTTTGTTTTAAAGCAAAAAACATTCAGCTGTATAGAAGTAAAGTAAAAATGCAAAAAAAATAAAACAATTTAGTTTATATGAGGAAAAGAATCAAGTTACACATTTGTGTACCTTAGGTCTGAAGAGGTTCATTAAATTAAAAAGTTTCAAATCAAATTATTTAAATAAAACACAAAATGCCAATTTTTTTGAAAATCTAAACTAAAAAAATTGCTAAAATGTAAATAAAATTTCAAATTTCTAAAAACAAAAAAGAATGATTAAACAAAATTTAACATTAATAAATCACAATAGTTTTTAAAATAGAAAGAAAATTGAATTCCAAAAAGTATTATGAATGTCATATGAATTAAACCCTACTAATATAAACCCTTAAATTGGCAAAAAATACGAAATTTGTTCTTATTAAATACATCTTAACATAAAAATTTCAATATCCTGCATCGGGAGTCCAACTAAGAGCCTTCTGTTCACTATCGAGACGCTTTACCTCTAAACTAAGGCTTCTACACGCGGAACATTCAAATTAATGTTCTTTTTTAAAATGCAAATCGTAAAAATTAATAGATAATATTGAAAAAATTTATTTAATCAAAATTATATGTTTTTTACATTTTTCTCATTTGTCCTTTGACATGTGTATTCAAATAAAAGTGCACAAAATTGGAAGTATCTGACTTATGCATCGAAAGAGGGAGCATAATTCTTATTTTGATAACATTGGTCAGTATGTGATGGAATGGGTTTAACCCTTTCCTGCGCACTACTCTTTAAAGTTGGCATTTAAAGAAAAAAAAATGAAGCTATCTATTTAGGCCTAAAGAAGTACACAGGTATTGTTTTGTAAAGATTGCACTAACCATTTTAATTATACAGCTGTTGCCGAAGTGGTAACCTCCCATAAGTAAAGCATTGATAAGCACAGTGAGAAGAACATTGCTGTGAAGCGCGTATTACAGTAAAACATTTTACCTATTATTTAAAAACAATAAAGTTTGATCTCTGTGGTGCTGCCATCTAGAACTCATAAGAAAGATTTAAAGTAGCCAATAGAGTAGTTTTTGAAATATTCACGGAGTTTTTGTGTCTCTAAACAGGGGGAACTTTAGGTGTTGCCGGGTCGGCAACACCTTATATTTATCTTTATATTTATCTTTATATTTTAAAAATTAGTGTGAACACTGCGCGTTAAAGGGTTAACGAAAAGAGAGAAAGTTTCATTAATAAATGGCGCTTTGATTTTGCAGAGATCGAGTACTAACGCACAAAAAATTTGAAGAAGGTAAAAAGTTTTGTGTTAGGCAACAGAAAAACAATTTAAATTTCAAAATTAGACATGAAGAATCGGTATGAATTGATGATTTGTGTGTTTGATGGTGGGAGGGCATTTTTTAGCCACTTCTAGCAGAATATAGTCCAGAAAATAAACCTAAATGTGATAAAACGGTTCTTTTTTTATAGTGCAATGCCTTTTGGAATCATTGGGGAAAAAAGAGATGATTCAATGATTTAAATGAAATAAAGATAGGGTAACACGCCTACTTTGTTCAAATGAAACTGGGATCGAACAGCTCGCCCATTATAATAAGTAAAAGTAAGTTGACACGGCGCTTAAAGTACAGTCGACTCTCGTTAATTCGAACTCGTCGGGACTACCAGAAATGTTCGAATTATCCGAAGTTCGAATTATGGAAAATTTGAAATGAAAACATGCTTAGAATGGTACTATTGCAATGGATTTAATGTTATAGTGTTTTTTAAATATATTTCGTCTGTTATCATTAGAATATGACTTAATAATAAATTAGAATGTATAAATACATAAACTAATTAAATAATTAGAAACCTGCACAATGGAAGAAAAGTTTGAGGTGTCACTGATGGACAGACGGGGCACTAAGAAAGTGGATATCAAATGCATTGGATTATATGTATACTCGTTTTGAACAATTTTCACAAAAATCAAAGAAAGAAAGTTATTCAAATGATCTGAATTCCGTGAGAAAGAAAAGAAAAATGAAAAATCGGAATTCTCATTAGTTCGAATTAAACGAAGTCAAGAGAACATGAGTTCGATTTAGTGAAAGTTTTTAATGTAATTCTGCCATTGAAAATTTCGGGACTTCATGTTTAGTTCGAAATAAGCGAAGATTCGAATTTTCCGTTTTCGAATTAACGAGAGTCGATTGTATTTCAAAAGTTATCCAGTGTCACATATGCTTTGGAAAAATGCATGGACTGCAATGAATATATTTAAAAGGTAGTTCTGGGTCTTCACTCAAGGGTTTCAGGTCAAGTTTTACAGTGTAGCTGTTAATGCCATGTGCTGTAATAAAGAAATGATTTTCATGAAAATGAAGAGTCATCGTGCTGTCTTACACATCGGAACCAGAAGAAAGAGGTAAAACGTTACAGCCGATTTGCAAAAACGAAATATAATTTTGTTCTTGTATAATGTGTCTTGTCACAAAATTAAGAATGGATAAATTAGTCTTAGGAACATCAAGCTTCAGTTTCTTCACGCCAATACAATAAGTAAAATTCAACCTCTAAATCGAAGAATTATTTAATCTTTTAAAATTCTTACCGGAAACAAATCATTAAAAAACTCTTCTTTCTGAATGAAAGTAAAGACATAAAATCGTTCTCTGAATTAAAAAAAAATAACCTTTTGACAGCACTTTATTTGTGAAAAGATCATGGAATGCTGTGATCAAAAGTCTTCCAAAATTATTACAAGAAAGAACGATTTGTGAAATCAAAAGACAAAAGCATGAATCCTGATAAATCGGGCGATGAAAGAATAATTTAAGATTTTTAAGAACATTTTCATCATGAAGATTTTCGATTGTTTCAGTTCTCGGAATCTGATGTAAAGGATTATTTCGATAAAGACGAGGATAAAGAGATGAAACCTGAAGATGTCCTAGTGATATCGAAGGAAGATGAAAAAGAAGATAGTGACGATGAGACAGCTGAACCTCCGCTATCACTCTTCGCTGTTTTATGATAATGTGCCGTCATTTCAAGGCACGAGATTGGAATTATGACGTTTTGTACAATTCAAAGAATGACTCGTTATTTGTTCCTATACAATTCCACATAAACAAACCACATTAACCCTTTCCGGCGCAGTGTTGCTGGGTCGGCAACACCTAAAGTTGCCCCTGTTTAGAGACACAAAAACTCCTTGAATATTTCAAAAACTACTCTAATGGCTACTTTAAATCTTTCTTATGTTTTCTAGATGGCAGCACCACAGAGATCAAACTCTACTGTTTTTAAATAATAGGTAAAATGTTTTACTGTAATACGCGCTTCACAGCAATGTTCTCCTCACTGCGCTTGTCAATGCTTTACTTATGGAAGGTTACCACTTCGGCAACAGCTGTTTAATTAAAATGGTTAGTGCAATCTTTACAAAACAGTACCCGTGTATTCCTCTAGGCCTAAATAGATTGCCTAATTTTTTTTTCTTTAAATTCCAACTTTAAAGAATAATGCGCCGGAAAGGGTTAAACCACGTTTTTAAGCCTGTATAAATAACGTAAATTACAAGTAGCAAAGTTTTAACCATATTGCATTGAACTGCATTAAGTGTAATGTAAATCATATAACTATACTTACTGATGTTAAATGATTACGTATTTACTTTATATTTTTATTTTAGTTTACGTTATTATGTTAACAAATTTATTATGCTGTTAATTAATTATATTGTAGATAGTTGTTTTACCAGTTTATTACGTATTAGATATTGCATCTCTATATTTCTCCGTTTAATCGAATTACCCGCTTATTCGGATATTATTTCTGGAACCATCAATATTCGTTTAAGCGGAGACAACTGTATATCATTTTTATTTAGTAATAGCATTAAAAAACTGTTGAGCAGTTTCCTAAATGATTTTTGTGTAAAATAAAAAAAAACCTGATTAATTCACAATAATAACTCCTCGGAAATGTTAAAAATTCAGTGAATAAGAAACTTTAGTTTTATAAAGGTTTTTTTAAATCTCGAAAATATGCAGATTTCTGAGTCTTCTATGGCATTAACTGTTGTTTTTAAAGGAATTTTCTCCTTTTTTTTTTTTTTTTTTTTTTTTTTTTACAGTTTATGAATGAAAGCCGCTACCTAAAGAATTACGTATATCTTGTGACTTTTCTTATCACATTACAAACAGTAATGTAAAAAAAGAAAATGCAGCATTAATGGTCATTATCATATTTTAAACATTAAAAGTAAAGTCAATATCATGTTTCTATCATTCCAGTACATACTAAGAATTAATGCGAAGTATTCAAAAACAATGATTATTTATTGATTTTCAAGTAAGTTCTGCTTCATACAAATTATGATTATATCCCGATTTTAAAAGTTATATTAGCATTTTAATTTAAATTTTCACAGAACGTTTGACGTCGACTCAAGAACGTTTTAGCTTACATTAAATGCATATTTTCAGATAAAGCGGTGAAAGTTTATTTTTAGAATAAAATAAATCATTAAAACCGAAAAAATAATTAAAACATTGAATTTGTTTTGAAATCTTTAAATTTAGAATTGAAGCATGTGTATATAAGAGAAATCGAATTCTTGTTTGAAATCATTAACAAGAAGCATTAGTATACAGAGCTTTATTTAGAAAATTTTTGAAATGGTGTTTTAATTATTGTATAAAATTTTCGAACTGATTAAAACTTCTTTAAAACACCATAAAATATGCTGAAATACTCTAGGGTTTTCGAAAGAACTAAGTCTTTCTTCGTCCGGCGCAGAGAAGACGTGTGTTTACTATGAAAGCAGCGGCACGACTTTCATAGTAGACCTACATTTTCTTTCCGCCTGAAGAAAAAAGACTCAGTTCTTTCGAAAAGCCCAAAGTATTTCAGTATATTTCATGGTGTTTTTAAGAATTTTTTATCTGTTCTATAGATTAACATCAGTTTCAGCTTATTTTCTTAAGAATTTCCGTTACTCCAGAATTGGAGAAATAATTGAGAATTGTAAAAAAAAAAGAAAAAAAACTTACTCAAATATACGTTTTTTTTCTCTAATAATTTACATCTCTTAACCCCTTGGCTACGAGCGACCACTATATATGCCGGCACCGATTGTACTCAGATCCCGCGAGACTACCATTCATGCCGGCGCTGTTTGTACTCATATCCCGCGAGACTACCATTCATGACGATCAAATGGAACGTTTTGTTTTTCACAGTTTAGCATATAAAAAAATTTACCCTAATTCTATTTGAATGTATATTAAGGAAGAAGACTTCTCCTTCAAACTAGGAAAGCTAATGAAAACATTTTTTTTAATCCACGCGAATTTAATTTTTTATGGAAATACTACAATGGGAAAAAGATTATTTTTTCATCACGTCTTTGTGTTTCATAAGTCTTTTTACGCGTCTAGTAAAACTTTAGTTTTCTTTATTAGAAATAATGCTTCTGAACTTCAGAAGGAAAAATTTGCGGTTTAAGAATGGGATCATAAGAAAGCATATAATTTACTTAAGTAAGCGTATTAGTAAGCACATTTACGATTACGAATGATAACATGAACATCTGATTCCCGCTCTTTTTTTTTTCCCGCTCTTTTATCTCGATCAGAAATAGTGGCAAAAACCGACGTCATTAATATTTCGTGTTTTCTTTCTTGTAGAAGGAAAGATTCAATATATTTTTATATTTTTATTTTATTTCAGGAGTGCTTCGCAGTTAAAAAATAAAAAATAATAAAAAAGAAAAAAAAGTGTTACATACTGATTGTAGGAGCTGATACGCTGATAACATTCTTTCTCAGTTTAGCTAAATTAAGTATATTTTTCTGCGTTACTGACCAGTTTTTTTCTATAATTCTATATATTTATCTAATATGTTTTACATTACATGCTTGCATATATATACATTTCATTTTAAAAATTACTAGTAACATGAAAACAAGTTTTTAAAGAGTGTTTTAAGTTTAAAAAGTATTTTAAAGTATTATTGTGTTTTATTCATTATTACTCAAGAGTTTTTTCTTACTTATATGTTAGATTATATGTTAACATAGATTTTAAAAGATAATTTTAACATCAACGAAAGTTTTGAAAGTTTCAAATCATTATTAAATTTTATTCATAATTATCCAATAATTTTTATTTGATATACCTTATTATACGATATACCATATGGAAATATATTTTCTATTTCTGAAATAATTTTAACATAAACATATTTTGGAAAGGTACATTTTTAATTTTTACTCTGATTTGCACATCGTTACTGATTATTATTCAAGACTGTTTATTTGTTTTTAATTATGTGTTATCTATATTTTTTTTATTTCAAAAATATTATAAAATTAAACTAAGTTTTTTTTTAATCCAATCTTACACACACACACACACATATATATATAAGTGTTACAAAGCAACAGTAGCAGGTTGTTTGTATGTTTTATTTAATATTTTTCACTTCTAAATAAATCGTTTTTTATAAAACATTTATTTTACTTACTGAAAGTGTTAAAAATTATTAAATATCAAGATGGTTAGGCTTGTTTTTCTGTTAGAGCAAAATGTTTCATAGGTTGATATTCAACAGCCTGGTAAGTATTTTTCTGTCATGTTATATCATTTTAAAAGCTAAAAACAGGATATTAACTATTCATTATTTACATTTAAACATTTTTTTCCAATTAAAATATTACACAATATCCATCATTTTTTGAATGAATATATAAAATAACATCAAATTCCATGTATGTGAATTTCAAAAAGTTTCATACGAAAGTCATTTTTTTATTAATTTTTAAAGAATGTTTGACAAGCGTTAGGCTTAACTGCGTGAAATCCTCCGGCCCAGAAGGTGAAATCGAATTTCCCCGCTCCGTCCTCAGATGCGCACTTCAAAATGCGCGCCGTCGCGAACGGGTTAAAGATTTGGAAATTAATTTGTTCATTTGTATTTAATAATGTTACTTATACCGGGTGTCCGAAAAATGTCTGATGGATTTTAAAATTCAATAACTTGCAAACGGTGACAGCTATTTAAAAAATTTTTGCAGCAGGGTTATCTATAATTTCAGGAGTTTTTTTTACCGCAATTTTTTATTTTAGTTCGCATATCAAACAATAGGTGGCGCTGACGGCGATTGAAAACCAGGTCGATGCTTCACTCAGCACTGATCACCTATCCTTCAATCGTCGTCAGCGCCACCTATTGCTTGATATGCGAACTAAAATCAACAGTTACGGTAAAAAAATTCCTGACATTTTACATAACCCTCCTGCAAAAAAAATTTTAATAGCTGTCACCGTTTGCAAGTTATTGAATTTTAAAATCCATCAGTCATTTTTGGGACACCCGGTATGTATTTAATGGAATTTACATTAAAAATATATATCAGCAGATTATATAACACTATTCCATCGTGCAGGAAATAGATGCACTTACTACAGAACTTAGCCATCTCTAATAGCGAAAAGATTCCTGGATGAAAACTTGGTTAATAAAAAAATTCCTTTTATAAAACATACAAGTTTTATAAAGCAAACAACTTTATTAATTAAATTAAGGTGATAAATGAAAGACTCTAAGTTCTGAAAAAATTCAATAATTAAACAATTTCTTTAATAATTCAGGACAAATTATCATGAATCCAAACAGTGTAATTTATTTGCAATGCAAATAAAAATACCTCTGAAATTAATAAAATAACAGAAGATATTTTCCGGTGGTCGACTTTAAGAACTGTCGCAAGTTTTTTAAACAATAAAACTAAACAAAAAATGTGAGACCTAAAAGCTTGCGGAATGTTTTGATCGAGTCTAGAATCTGTAGGGAATTGATACCCCAGCCAATCAAATTCCTACTGTAACAGTGCATGAATGAATGTAAGAAAGTATTTAAAAGATGCAAAACTCCATAGAACGCTATCAAGAAAATTAGAAACTTGGCTTATAAAAGATAAAGGATGTTTGGAAATATTTTAATATGAGAATATTTTAATTTGGAAAATTTTTAGAAAAAAAAAATAATAAACATTTGAGCGCAAAATAATCTACAAATATACATTTACATTTCTTTATTTTCCTCTATTATAAAATACTTCTACTACATTTTTGCTCAAATTTTTTTTTATTTTTTTCTAAAAATTTCTCATATTAAAATTTTTTATATAAAAATATTTCCGAACATTCTTTATGTTTCATAAGTGTAGTTTTTAATTTTCTTGGTAGCATTCTATAAAGTTTTGCTCCTTTTCCATACTTTATTACATTGTTTAATACACTGTTACTGAATGCAGTTGATTGGCTTGGGATTCAATTCCTTTCAGTTCCCAGACTCGATCAAAACATTTTTTAAGCTTTTAGATGTCAGATTTTAGTTTAGTTTTAATGTTTGGAAAATTTACAGTAGTTTTTCAAATCGATCTCCAGCAAATATATTCTATTATTGTATTAATCAGATAGGTATCTTTTTTCTGCATTGTAAATTAATTAGATTGTTTAGATTCATGATCATTTGTCATAAACTGTTATAAAAACTGCTTGATGATTTAATCTTTTTCTTAATATAGAGTCTATGAAATATTGTATTCTGTGTATTAGGTCTTGAGATAGAAAACCCACAAAATCCATGTTATATACAGACAGACAAAGTCACAGACTCATAAACTGACAGGCAGATATTTTGTAAAAACATGTTTTTCGGACTCTCTTACCCTTAAAACGTGTAAACCCGTCGAAAGTATTCCCGAATTCAATACTTTCTTCTTCTAAAGATACAAGACAATATCAAAAACTAAGTAATGCGTCGCAGATTTTCCAAAGATTAGTTTGATTCTACCCACAACTAATGTAAGACATTTTATAATAAATAACTTAGTTTTTTGGGAAAAAAAAACCAAAATCTAAACTGAGGAAGTATTCAGATTATTTTTTAAGTAACTGCATAATAAGTGGTAGTTAAGTAAACATATCGTAGTTTAGTTCTTTGAACAAAGAATCGCGATGGGGATACTCTACCGCAGAGGTTCCTAAAGTGTGCTACGCGGAGCCCTTGGGGCTCCGCTTAAACTTTCTAGGGGCTCCGCGGTGTTCCAGAAAAATAAACAAAACATGAAAGAAATTAACATATTGCAAGTGAAAGATTTTCAAAAGTTTGTAGGAATTTGTGTGTGTGCGTGTGTCAAATATATATATATATATACTTTTGACTGAAATGAAAACTACAATAATACACTTCAAAGTTTTTAAATGTTTGCTTTATAGATGTATCTATTTTCTGTATAATATTTTTGGTTTAGATTGCTTTATTTTATGTTTTTCATTTAATATGTTTTAAAAATTCGATTTAAAATAGTCTGCAAGAAATAGTACTCGAAATCGAATGCACAACGTGAATCAAAACACAAACGGCCTGCCAGTGCTGTTAACTCTGCTTGCCGAGTAAAAGGGAGAACAGTTTTGTTCTTTGGAGCTCTGCCTATATTCATGTGTGTATCTTTAATTTTTTATTTCTCACATTTCATAATCAGATGAACCACCAAAAGAGCTTTTGGACAATGAAAACATTTCTAAATAGTTGACCCCAAATCCCGCAGTACTGGTATCAAATCAAGACCGAACCGAGACAATGGGGGAAAGCAATCTCAATAAAAAATTTAAATATGATGAAAATTACTTATAAAATGCGATTTACTGAAACAGATAAACAGATGATCGGCCTTTCTGCGTTATTAGTGGTAAAGTTTTGAATAACAGTTCAATGTTTATGTTATTTGAATATTTAAATTTTCTATATTGTTTTTCATTGTACAACAATGTTTGTCGTTTTAAATGGCCCTTTTTTGTAATATCTTGTATCATTTAATAAACCCGTCATTAGATTCATTTAATATTTATATACGTTGTGTACATAATTATTCTTTTCTTTATGTAATTTTAATTGCTTTAATCTGTTTATTTTATTTTTATAATTTCTTAGTTCTTTAAATTTTCTATGCTATTTTACATAATTGCACTTAATTTCAGAAGCAATGTATATTGCTGAAAACGCATTTTTTTAGCATCTTGTATCACTTTACAATTCGTGTCTTTTTTTTTTTTTTTTTTTTGTCTCTGCCACATTTTTCTACCAGGAATAAGTCTGTATCAATTTAAGGAATATATATTGGTTCTTAACATTTGTCATCACACTAAGAATTTAAAATTTTGCTCAGTTCTGCCTCTTGCTTAGACTTTTTGTCAATGAGTGATTGCCCTGATATAAATTTAATCCCACCCATACATTCCATTTTGTTAGTAAGTTTTTCTACTAGTTGTAGTTCGTTTAACATATGTAGTTTTTAACTGCATATCCGTTTTAAGACAAAAACAAAGACGAAAGAAAGTATCTCTCAAAATTATAATTAATACTCAAATACTTTAAATTAAATATTCCAAAAAAATGAACAATTCTGCACCTAACAATACAGTTTATAGATTTTGCCCCGCCCTCTTAAATATTAAATCGATGACCTGCTTCTAAATGTATTTTTTAAAAATGGTTAAAAAAAAAAGCTGAGAGGAGATTCATTTTTGTTGCATGTTTACAAGTAGTACTAGAAACTTAAAGAGAAACGAAAAAATATTCCATAATCGCATAATTCTATTACGGTTAGGTCTACCAGCGAAAACGTGTTACATATTTTCTCATGGGTGATTGGAGCTACTCATTTCCTTTTTTTAGCGAGTAGCCTATTGGAATTGTACAGAAGTATCTTCCTGCAAACGAAACGGTATAACTTACCTTTTATTCTGTGTGTGTGCGGTTTTCGCTTTAAATAATAATAGTTTTACGTAAGCCAAGCTGGAAATTTTAAAAAAATATTTTATATTTTAAAAATGGATTTCATTAACCCCTTAACATTTTGACTGTCATGGCTATCATATGTGACGATAGCCAGTGATGTTTTCATTGGGCCACTGGTTATCAGATATGATAGACATGGTATTTCAATTCTTTAGGCCTTGGCTATCAAAAACGGTACGAGTTACATGAAAATGGTTTTGGAGTTTGATTGTTGGGCTCCTTACGAAATACGTGTTTTGTACAAATTGATATATATGCCGATTGTATGAGCTAAAGAGTTGTATAAAATGAAATATTTTCCAGATTTTTCTCTTGTTTATTGCAATAAAAATTCAAAAAATTCTAACCTAAAATAAAAAGAAAAATTTAGAAAAAAAAATAATAGAAAAGAAAATCTAAACCATTAATCTTCCAAACTCATCCTTACACATATTTAAATTTTTTTCAATTTAAGAGGTTACACTGTTGAGACATAAATATTAATAAGTGATTTAAGTGATAAATGACTAATTTAGCTTTCCATCAAATAAGCCTTGACAACTCATGGAAAAATTTACGCTAACTTTCGTGGGATACTTTGGCTGTTATTTTTTATTGCCAGGATGAAAATCTCCCTATGTGTTGCAAACTGAGTTAGATTAAAAAATATTGATTTTATATATAGTTTTATGTTGCAAATATTCAAATAAAAAAATGAACATTTGGTGAACATTAGCAGTTTTCGCTTGGCAGTCAACATGTTAACAGTATTGCTTAAACATCGCTCTGGTAAAAAAGAGTTTGTTTTAATATTGAAGATTTTTAAATTTTCTAGTATGAATTTTGAATTTCTGTATCAGGAAAGGGCCAAACTGAGAATCATTATCGGTTCAGATTTTTATCCATCAAACTTTTCTGTGCTCCATAGGCATAAAAAATGAATTTGTAAACCACAGGGTATCGTTGGGTTCAGGGGCTCCGCCTTAGAAATTCTTTTCAAAAAGGGCTCCGCGAGCCCAAAAGTTTGGAAACCGCTGCTATTTCTCAATGTCTCTAATCCGCAAAAAAATATTGAAACATCAAATTTCATACATTGAATGAAAAACGTTTAAACGTTTATACGTTTAACCGCTTGGGTAAAATCCGTATGTACGATGTACCGTATATGCTGTTTCGTGTAATACGTATAATTGCCGATGCCGAATTATACGTATAGCGAATACGTATTTCGTATAATACCACGTATACTCGTATAAACGTATAATCGGGAGCTCTAGTTTTAATACTTTATATACAGTGGTAACATTTTCTGTGTCCATATTTAATAAGATATGAAACATAGCAACCGTTTGTTTGGAATCAGTGTCCAAGTAAAACGTCATGACTGACGTCACATTGAAAGCGTCTATTACAACTTTATTATACTTTTTGCGCTTTATTGTATAAAATTCTATCAGGAAAGTAACCTTTATTTTAAATTTAAAGAGTGAAATATATGCTTAAAATAAAATAATTGCAAACGGTGCAGAATTAAGCTTATTATTAGAATTATAATTATTATTATTATTAAATCCCTAAACTTAAATGATGCCCTCTAGTAAACGCACAGACATATACTAATATTATTACATGTAAATAGTAGGAAATGTTTTTGTTAAAAGAATATAATACTCATTTAAAAGACATGTACTATTAATAGTACACCAGACACAAAAGAATATTTTAATATAAAAACTTAAAAAAATAGTACAGATTTAAGCGTAAAATATTAGAAGTATTTTATAATGAAAGGAAAATGTTGAAAATTACAATATATAACATTTATAAAATATGTATTTAATATGTATATAAGATCTGTATGATATAATTAAATCTATTATTAACAATGGCTGTGTTGATTTTGCAGTGCGAAGCAAAGATTCTAAGGCGGCGCGCCACTGTTCATATTGAAACGAAATAGCTAAATGCGCATGCTTCAATTTTTTCCTTGCATTTCAGTGAGCCAGTCGTTGCCAGCTGTATGTCGTTCGACAGTTTTAAATTTCTCTACTACTCAACAAGTTGAGAAAAAATACTGCATCAAAGTTTGATGATATCAATGCGAAACAAGTCGCAAGATTCGTCAAAAATAGCACCTGATTCAGATTTTTTTGGGATTCCCTTCATTTACTAACCTCGCTATCCTCCATACATGGGTTTCCTGGCTTGTTTTCGAAATTAAAAGACCTATTGAAAGGATTTTGTTTTGATGAGAGATGCTGAACGTGACGCCCGAGTTGAACATCATTCCAAATATGTTTTTGGCAGTGGAGAGAATTGTGGATTAAGTGTGGCGAAGCGCAAGAGCCATACTTTTAAATGATATTGGAATCACAATCCTGTGAGGTACTTATATATTTTACTAGCAAAAGCCATGCTTTGTTTGGATTCGCGAAGCATTATTTTATAAAACAGATATTTGAAAGTAACAATATTTTTTTTATTATTATTTTTGCATCTTTATTAAACAAAAACGTTATTTTATGTTTTGGCGCATTTTAATTTTTTATTTATGCTGTAAAACTGGCATAATAAGATATTTTCGAAGCAAACTTTTACAATTTTTTTTTTAAATTTTCAACTAAAAACTCTTTTAAAGATGTTTTTACAATTTCAAGTAGCCACTGGTGTTTTTTAATTGTTTGAAATATGCATGTTTCCAATCTTTGTAATCAACATCCGATAATCTTTGATAGCTATTTTAGAATAATATATTTGAAGAAAGCTTGAAGAAAGTTACTTCTTCAAAATCCTATTTTCTGGAAAAAACATTTGAAATCTGCTTTCGTTGATACAATGAATTTTTAACTGTAAAACATTTTATTTTAATTTCTTCGTTTTTATACATGTTAGCGTATCAGAATTGCTGTAATTCTCTCCGCGTGGGAGAACTTTTTACTTTCTACGAATGGCAACTCAATTAATGGAATTACCTTTTAACGAAGCGCTCTCTCATTCTCGCAGTGACGTTTTCACGAATAATTATTGTTGTGTTTGCGAACTTATTAAAGTCTTATTTTTCTATAAAATCCTTCTGATTAATGAGTCGATATTATTTAGCCACAATACGACCTTCGCAAAAATGTTTATAAAGAGCTTGAACCAACAGCTTCACGCAGATCTTTTAATTTTTCATTTATATAACAAATTTAAGAATTAATTTTATTTGTTTACAATTATTTTGTTGCCAGTTTACAAAAAAAAAAAAAAAAAAAAAAAAAAAAATCCATAATACAATTCTTTTAAAATGTTTAAGTGTCATCTGTGCAAACGATTTTGCGGGATAATGAAAACATGTTTTATTTAATAAATTAATCATGATTCTATCTATAATTATTTACTCCATGATTTAAACTTTTTTTTCTGAAAATATACGCGTTTCATTTTTTATTTATTTGCTAAAATGCGTCCGTATTGGAAATGCATGTAAAATAAATTAATTAAAATAATAATTTTTTTAACGTTTTACTGTAAAAAAAATTATATTCTGCAAATCTACAGATCATAATTTATTTTTGTGTTTAATTTGAAGTTAAAATATTGAATAGTTTTTTTGTAAAGCGTACGACAAATTGTAATTTAAGTGGACTAGTAGAGGATTCGCTTCGCTCATCCTAATAAATATACTAGAATATAACCCGCAAAAGTTGACAGAATATGAATGGAAAATCTTCAAAACAGATTTTAAAAGTTTACATCGTGAAGAATATTGTGGATGAGAATGAAGACAAGCTTTCAATTGCGAGAATTGTAACACCTCCCCCCTCCCCTAATTAAAAAAAGAAGAAAAACTCGGTTCGCGGCACTATTATTTCTAACTTAAGCACCACCTGATTTAGATTTAGTTTCAATTTTGATGGCAACATCAAATATCATTAGGTATTTCATTATTTTATTTCTGAGATTTTAAAAATTCCACATGATCAGATATTTTGAATGAAAATAAGAAAAAATGCTTTTATGACATAGAAGAAAAGTTGTATCATTTCATGATTTTTGCATTTTATTAATAAAAATATATTTTCCTTTGATTTTTTATGTCTACAGCAAAGCTATTATGTAAAATACAATTTAAATTAATATTTAATATACAAAAATTTGAAAAGCACAGTGGAATCAATTCTATTAATATAATAATGTTTTTCTTTTACAAACTTTCTATGTAAAAATAATATATATCCCTGACATTTTTATTACAATAAAAATTAATAAGAAGTATTTGTTTTATTTTCAATGCCTTCAAATCTGATAAAAAGCATAAAAATGTTATATTTAAACAAAGAGATTCTTTGTTTAGATTGAAGGCCAGTAGATGGCACCAACACAATTTTTATCCACGAAATTTTAATTCAGTACAAATTAATTCACAGGAATGTTTCACAGAATAACTCACAGTATCAACTTACTGCACTCTTAAAACGAAAGAGCTGATTTGGCTTCTCATGAAAGAGCTGTAATTTTTTCGATCATAAAAGAGTTGTTTTTCAAACGATTAAATCTTCTTGATCTAAATTGGTTATTTAAATAGCTCAACTTCATTTGAATTGGTTAAAACTCAAGTTATTTCAACTCTTTTTTGAGAAGCTGCCTTTCAACATTGAGATGAGTGGATTTCAGCTCAACTTGAGCTATTTTGTGGCTGACTTTTTAAGAGAGTGAATTCAAACTTACTACATATAAAAGTAAACAAAAGTTTAAAACCCATTACAAAATATTTAAAGGCTTTAAGATGCTTTTACAATTATTGTAAATGCAAAATCAGATATCAACTGCATTTTTTTAATGAATCAGTCTAAGAGTCATAACTATTACACTAATACGATGACTTTTTTCCTCTACAAATTTCGAATGTAGAAATGATAAGATATCCCTGATATGTTAATTAAAATAATAATTGATAAGAAATATTTATTTGATTTGCCATGCCTTCAAAGTTAAAGCTGATAAACTCCATAAAAAGCTGAAATTTAAACTGAAATTTTCCTGCTTTAGATAAAAATATGTCGCCGGTGTATATAATATAATATTTCGCCAGTAGATGACACCAAAACAATTTTCATCAACGAAACCTTAATCCAGTACAAAATAATTCACCGGAATGGTTCACAGAATAACTTACTGAATTCAAATTTGCTGCTTATAAATGTAAACAAAAGTAAAAAATTCAAAATATTTAAAGGAATTAATTTGCTTTTACAAATATTTTAAAGGCAGAATCATATATCAACTGCATTTTTTTTAATGAATCGCTCAAGGAATCATACCTTTCTTTCTCGATTTGGAATTTGTGCTTCTGAATGGCTATGGTTTCATTTGTTTATATTGGTAATATGTTGTTCGTAGCTGGTTATTTTTAATTTAGAACTTAAAACATTATAATTTTATAAGTTTAAGGGAAAATAAAAAAGCGACAATTTAATACATATGATACAACGTATATTATTATAAATCGAACAGCTGCCTTATTTTCGGAATTGGAATACTCAAGCCTATTATGGCCGCGATAAATATATATATATATATTGTTTTTGACGAAAGGCTATCAAGATCCGGATGAGTTCACCCCGGAAGTGTTACACTATTAGTGCTATGGTATATATAATAAATTAAACTAAATATATAAATTAAATTAAAATAAAATAAAAAGCCATGTCTTTGGTTTCAAATAATTTTATTAGTTTACGAATGTTATTATACCTTGAAAATAATTACAGAGAATTTTACTGTGACTGCAAATAGAAGTAAGGTTTGTAACAAAAGGTGAAGCATAATTAAAAAATAATAATTTATTTTCATTTTCCTTTAAATGAATTTTCCAAGAAAAAAAAATCATGAAAAATGTATCTATCACTATCGCAGTGAAACTGCTATGTAGAAACAATTAGATGCAACAAATATACAAGTGTACCACCGTTCCATAAAAAAAATAATAACAATAATAAAATTTGCAATTCACCATTTTATATTAAATATATATTTATATTAAATATAAAATTTATTTATATTATATTCTTTTATGTATAGCTTCTATACTGTTTTTAAAATGCATAGTCTGTTAAAAAATAACTATCATGTCCCAAAAAAATAAAGTATTACGTATGATGCGTTTACATTAAAAATAAACGTTTTTTCTATCAAAAACGTTCAATATTTTTTGCCGTACCATCGTTCCATAAAAAAAGAATAACAATAATATAATTTACAATTCACCAATTTTATTAAATATATATTTATAGTAAATATAAAATTTATTTATAATGTATTCTTTTACAGCTTCTATACTATTTTTAAAATAAATAGCCTGTTAAAAATTAACCCCAAAAAATAGTTTTATATACGATATGTTTACATTAAAAATAAACATTTTTTCTTTGAATGACGTTCAACATTGCTATTGATAATTATATTTAATGATTTATTTTTTTATACTAAAAAAACTAGACGATAGCATACGGCAATGAGCTAATGAACGAAAAATGTTAACAATATGGGCACACAAATTTCCGTTCTTAAAAAAGAAAAAAAAAGAGATTACTAATCGCAAATTGTTATTAAATGTATTTTTAAATGTGTTTTAGTATGTAAAGCTTTTAAAATATTGACAAAAATAGATTATGTAAAAAATTAACTACCCTATACCTAAAAGGTAACGTTTTATATAGATTGACCCATTTACACAAGAAAAGAAAGTTTTTTTTTTTTTTTTTTCGATAAAAGACATTCAATAACTTCTATAACTGATAAGATATTTAATGATTTCTCTTTTTATTTTCTAAAGTTGGCTGTAATCGTATAGAAATCAACCGATGAAAAAAAGTTAACACTACACCTTCGAGTCCGAAACATATTTTTCACATGAGTAATTTTCAGTACATTTTACAAGGTATGAAACAGCGAAAAAATGCCGAATAAGTTTGTTATAAATAGTAATTTAAATAATACACTTTGTTAAATTCACCATAAATATAAAAACGATGTGGGACGAGTTTCTAGTTAAAACAATACAGCTCGTCATCAACTGAATCAGACTCGTGTCCGTAAGGGCACAAGATCAAAGATGAACTGCTCATAATTCGTCATTACGTATCTGCTTCAATTGATGACATATTAAATTTTTTTAGCTCGGATCGCGTCCTGCTTTTCTTCTTTTTTTATGATGAATTTAATAAACTTCAATTAATATATGAAATATTTGTTTTTTAATTTAAAAAAATTCATTGGAATACTAATGTCACTTTTCACTCTTTATTCAATAATAATCATTGTATTTATCTACCTACTTGACTTCTGAAATTTTATGATCCATTGGGTAACATTTTCCTTCAACGAAATGTTTGCGATATTAAAACCAATTGTTGAGAGAATACATCTAAATTCTGATTATTCTACCAATACTAGAGATGAACGCAATGAAAAATAAAAAGTTAAACTTATATTTTTCGAAATAACTTGTATTGTTTAATCAAAATTGCTTGATTATTTGTAGGCCAATGAACTCATGCAAAAAATTCTTCATTCTTTCATTCCGCATCTTCAAACTTTAGGCACATTTAATTGTACTTTTTTCATTAATTTTTAATTAACTTCAGTTTTTAATCAGGCATCGTGTTTTAATAATGTGTGTGTATACAGAAATAGTCTACTCACGTGTCATTAAAACTCGTTTCTTGATTAAAAATTTCAGTTAATTAAAAACCTGTTTCAAACTTTTCGCATGATACACCATCTCTTGGTATACTTTTATATGATGAAACTTCGCTTGGTTGAAATTGAACCAATTACAATTAATTCGCTTAAGTTTGATTAATTCTGTAGACCAATCTAATGAAAAACAATGAATACATGAAATATAAAGATCAACAGTACAAATATAAGAGTTTAATATATGCAATTTTAGGATGAATCAATTTTAAGGGGACAAACGACCCTTAAGCTTAAAAAAAATCGATTTTTCACAAAAAAAAAAAAAAAAAAAAAGTGAATGTCTGAACATTTTTGCGCATTAAAAAAAATATTATGAAAATATTCCAATTATTTCCAGAGATATGATACAAACCATAAAAGTCTCTCCTATGATAAATCATTTAATAATTTAACCTAAAATCCATTTATCTCAAAATGTGTTTTTCCCCTTGCGCGCAGGATATATCTTAAACTATCTAATAATTTTTTCTTGAAATTTACACAGATTGTGTAACATATCAGATCCTTCAAACTGAACCTAAATTTTTACGTCACCTTCTCCCTCCTCCCTATTTTTCATGCAGGTCATACTTCAGATTTTATTAAAAAAATTGTTATTTTAAACTTTTTTTAATATATTTTTAGCCTAAATTTGAACAAATTTAGGTTCAGATTAAAGAGAAAGTATTGAAATATGTTATTGCTGTTGATTTTTTGTACTATATTGGATATTATTTTATTATCTTTTAAATTATAATGCTTCAATTTACAGCCAGTACAAAAGTTATGGTCATAGAGCAAATACCGGGTGGTTATAAAAGAAGTATCCCTATTTGGAGCTGTCTGTAGCTTGAAGGAATAACCCGAATGAAGCCAAAATTTGTACACAAACTATTTGAGAAGGGGGAAGAAGATTGGAACAATGAAAAAAATAGTTGCAATAATCCCCGGTAGATGGCGCTTTTATGTTTGAAATGTTATGTGCAATACAAGAACAAAGAATTAAGGCACAAAACCGGATGACATACCTAATTTATTAGAAATTTTCACAGTGAATGGGGTTAAGATTTCGCATAGAGGTGCCGATCAAGTTCAGGTTCCACATGACCATTGTGCTGAAAGACACAATCCAGGCGGTGGACGACGTGCTCAACTGCGGAATGCAACGCATCAGGAGCGATGTTTCGCACATGTTGTGATATGCGATACCTTTCGTAGGAATTTTCGAACAATAGCATATGGAATATCCAAATTTCGGGCAACTCCACGTACACTAGGACCGACTTCCGAAATCCCTGATGGCTCCACAATCGCAGTAGCAATTTTTTCTTGAGTGCAGAGAGGTACTGGTTTCTTCTCTCTTCCACATTTTAATTTTACAGTAATCGATCCAGTCTCCTCGAATATTTTTTACCATTCTTCTCACTGCACACGGTGTCAAAGGACTTTTTCCTTTACGTATTCCTTTCACACGCCTAAATTCACGTAAAGCAGCTGCACTGTTTGAACTGTTAACGTAGAATAGTTTTACAATTAAAGTGAGATCTGGTAAACTGAGAGACATGTCGTACAACATTAATGGCAGAAATGACCACGTTTTGATTTCACTAATGATTACAATGGCGTTTGCACCGACAGGACCCGTAGCGCCATCTGTTTTCGATTATTGTAACTATCTTTTTTTTATTGTTCCATTCTTCTTCCACCTTCTTGAATAGTACGTATACCGATTTTGGTTTCATTCGGGTTCTTCCTTCAAGCTACAGAGAGCTCCAAATAGGGATACTTATTTTATAACCACCCTGTACATTCTGAGAAATTGAATGTTAAACATTCTTTATTTCTTTATTCATTTATTCTATATTCATTTTTTTTCTTGCCTAATTATCACTTTTAAAGGTCGTATGTGCCCTTAATAACTTCTACAATCGATAGGGCATCTAATGATTACAATATTTCATACTAAATAATATGTTTGTTTCAAAATTATTACAACTTCCATCTCTTTAGTCAGTAATAACATTGCACTTGATTACCTATGCGAGTTCTGTAATTTGTTTCGTATCTTTTAAGAAAAGTTTATGTCATATTGATGAGTATTTTTAGAAATGCTACTTTAAGAATAATTACAAAAACAAATAACATTTAGAAACCTTTTGCGTTTAATTTTAAATGGAATGTTTCTAGTGTGGGGGCAGCGTTTACTTCCATGATTCAAAATTAATGATTATTCTGTCATTGATTGGAAACATAAAATGTCACATTTAGTTTTAGAAATCAATGAAAGCTAAAAAGTGTTCCTTCAAGTTAAATGAACCGAAAGACGTATGAAAATGGAAAGATAATTTCATTATGAATTTTATTTATATCGTGGGAATCTGCGTAGAAACACGACGTACGTTGTGTGTGAGTAAGTTTAAGAAACAATGAACTAAAAATATGTATAAAATAAATATAGATTGCTAAATAGTACACTACAAAAAATATATTTAAAATACAATTAAAAAATACCTACGTTTCACATCGCTTCTGCAAACGTCGTCAGGATAAAATGGAAAGATATTAAATTGAAATTTTAACTTAATTTTATTTTAATATTATTTTAATATTATAATAATTATTAAATGGAATTTAACATCTTTCCATTTTATCTTGACGATGTTAGCAGAAACGATATGAAACGTAGATAATTTTTAAGTGTATTTAAAAAAAATTTTTGTAATGTACCATTTAGCAGTCTGTATTTGTTTTATACATATTTTTAGTATAATTTATGGTGCAATTTGCCCAATTCATAACTAAAAAATGGTCTTTTATGTGTCTGTTTTTCAATTCTAAAAGTTTTGTAACCTTAGACCTGCGAATGGAATAGGTTTATTTAGGTAGTTTTTTTTTTTTTTTTTACACATTTTTGAATTTATAAAAGCATTTTCTGTGATTATTTAAAAATAATGACCATTCTGCCACCCACTGGACACTTAAAATATCGCATTTAGTTTTAGAAATAATTGAAAATTAAAAATAAATAAACAGTTAAATGAAACAAAATATATTTGAAAAGGAGAAACGATTTGGCTATGAATTTTGTATAATACATATGAAATTAACGTGGCAATACAAATATGATTTTTTTTTAACAAATCTTTAAGCTATTGATTTTTTATTCTCGAAGTTGAGTAGCATTAGATGTTCGAATGGCTTTATTGTCCCTTTTTAATTGTTTAGTTATCTTTGTTCAAAATTTTAAATTGAAAGTATCAAAATACGGTAACTTTAAATCGTTCAAAAAGTGTAGTTTCTTCTATTTTAACTGCTAGCATAGAGAGAAAGTTTTACTGACTAATGTCAAAATGCAGAAACAGCCTCGATAATAAGACTGTAAAAACAATCAGATTAAATTTATATATGAAAATTCGTATACCGATTTGAAAATGCCACTTTTGGAGCATTAACAACAAGAATATTTCTCTTACCTAATATTAATACGTATTTTTATGACTATTTTTTCAATTATTCTTGCCGCCTTATGCAACTTGCAGGTATAATATTAAAGAGTGTTTCAACATTTTTCTGAGACCTCTTACCGGATATTTTATGTTCACAAAAATGCTTTTTTTCTTATATCGAAACACATTTTATACTATTCTTACTTGTTATTTTTTTTTTACTTTTATTTTTTACTTACCCATCATACGTAGTATAGGGTAAGTCTTGCAATCGTTATGAAAATCGAAAAAAAAATTTTGACGAATTTACACGTTTTAGATAGTAAAGATTCCAAAAAACAAATTTTTAGAAAAAAATTTTACCGTCCGTCTGTCTGTCTGTCAGTCTGTCTATCTGTAAACGCTCTATCTCCCGAACAAATTAAGATAGAGACTTGAAATTTTGTATGTTGTTAATATGTAAAAATGGGACGAAGCCTATTTAATATCAGCAACCGCGATTATCCGAAACTATTTTTTTCGGACTCTCAAATAGTTCGTTCTGATGAAAGGTACATAAAAATTTTCGAATTTTTTTGTTCTAAGGAATGGACGTAAAAGGCAATAAAATAACACACATTTTGCATATAGAACGAAGTCGATCGGATTATTAGTTGCCGAGATATTTGTAATCCTGTTTTCTACATTCTTCGATTTTTCATGACCCTGTATTTCATTCAAATTTCAATTCAGAGGTATATTTTAATTGGAAATGAGACGCTTAATTCGACTCAGTTAATTGTTAGTCAATAGAATTATTATTTTTGGAGTTATAAGGATGTTTCTTTTACGCAGTTCGGTACTACTTGAGTAGTTTGGCGTTTTATATAATTTGTCGAAATTGGTAATCAGCAGTTTTTTAATATTGCATGCTTATTAACAATATTTAAATTTTGTTTATGAATTGCAATGCATTGTATAAATAGTTTTGACATGTTTTATTTTCATATACATATGCATGATGGGTAAGTATTACGGTGGCCCCCAACGACTAGTTACATTTATTTTATACTTTTATAGACTTTTATCTGAAATTCGTCTTAGTTCTTCAAATTCCTAGTCTTATGAAACTAGCTGATTTCCAAAGCATTACTTACACCCATCAAAAAATCGCAAAACGAATCCCGTAAAACTTATTAAAAAGAAGAAATAATAACTATAATAAAGCTAAAAGTTTAAAATAGAATTTCTTTTGCGAATATCAAAAATTATTACTCAATGCAAACGAAAAACCGACAAAAAATTTGCATTAAAAATAGAATAAAATTCTAAAATCGCGAAGGTTATACCATAGTAGGCTAAAAGTCAATTCTTTTTACAAATTTCAAAAAATGCCGCAAAACGCATTGAGAAAGCAGCAATGCTCTTTAAGCATTGAGAAAAAAATCCAGAAAAAATTAGGAATCGCTATGCAAATTGTCGATAACTCATTTAAAACTTTCACAAACTCAATAAAAACTCATATTTAAAAAACTCTATGAACTGTATTTATTTAACTAGCTCACAACTTAGCCGCTCATGGCTACGTTCTCTTAAAAACATTCTATGAACTCTTAAAAACAAACGCAGACGATAAAAATCGTTGCCAAAAATACACAGAATAAATACGACCGAACATACCGGCCCCCGTTGAATGATTTCCATTCAACAACAATTATAATACATTGTTACAAATGACATTTTTAAACAAATAATGCAACACATACTAATAAACAATAAATAGCAAATTAATATGAATAACAATTACTTTTCCATGGGTAATAAACATATTTTCGACACTGGTCTCTTAAAAACCCTCGTTGTGTTTTCACTATTACTACTCTAATAATTCCATCATTACCTGGAAATAACTCTACAATTCTACCTAGAGGCCAGTTGAAAATAGCAACATTGTCCTCCTTTATAATTACTAAATCATTTATTTTTACATTTTGTTTTTCAAACATCAAAATTCTGCATTCATTATCTAGTGATGTACACTCATGACATCTAACACTCAAATTAAGTTTACTCTAAATGATGCAAGAATTTATCACATTTCTCATATTTTATCTCAAAAAATAACTCAGAAATACTTTTTTTAAAGTATTTAAGGATTAAGAAACTCGATTTTATCAATAAAAAAAACTCAAACCTCCAGAACAAAATGGATGTCATTAAATAACTCAAATAGCATATATGCACTCTCAATACACATTTTGTATAAATATTTTCTACGATGACACTCAATATATTCAATAAAATAGATATTAACTTAATTTTACACATCACACGCAAAATAACTATATACCAACTATATGAAACTCAAAATATCTTACAATACACACTGCATTAAAAATATATATAAAAACATTTTACAATATTCATAATATAAAATATGCAGTAATTATGAATTCTTTTGCACATATTGCACAACAAGGTCAAAATTTCTGCCTAAACTCAAAAAAGTAAAACTTGTATACTTAAAAATAAATATCGTTTATGAAAATATTCTACTATCATCTGAGTAAGTTTACTTTTATTATATAGTAAAATTGGAAATTTTTGATTAGCATTTAAGTTTCTGTTTGCTAACCTAACTCCTATTCTAAGAAGACCTGTTTTATCAAGAAATGGGTGAAGGTTTCTTATCTGACTATTATTATTTACCTCACTTGATTTTTGCAAGGATTTTATTTCCTTGTCAAAAAATTCTCATTGAACACTTTTTAACAAAAAAGTTTCTGCCTTGTTGAGCTCCTCGAGGTCTAAAGGACCCTCTTTTCTTTCTTTTTTACAAATGCTAAGAAACCTGAAAATAAATCCTAAAATACGAATTATCTTACAATAATTATTACTTAAATCAATTATATCATGCACAAAGGTATTATTAGAAACTGTAAAAAAAGACATGTTTTTAAAGTTATTAATTTTAAAGTTTTTCAGTTCTTTTGAAAAGTCATTGGAATCAACTGCTTCATATATGGTTGTATTTGGATAGTCTTTTTCTTTTAGGAACATTGGCCCACTCCACCACAACTCATTTGAGATTAGCTTATCAGGATTAATTCCTCTTGTTAGAAGATCAGCCGGGTTATGTTGAGAAGGAACATGACGCCACTGCATCCCTTCAGTTAGCTCTTGTATTGTTGAAACTCTGTTCGTAACAAATGTTTTTAGTATGTACGGTTCTTTTTTAATCCATGACAATACTATCACAGAATCTGACCATAAGAAGATTTTGTTTATACTGATCTTGAGAGCAGAAATCACACGTTTAATTAGTTTTGATAATAAAACAGCTGCACACAGCTCAAGTTTGGGAACAGTTAATTGCTTTAAGGGGGAAACTTTTGATTTACTTGTCACTAATTTTACTGACATTTCCCCAGATTTTGATACTGATTTGCAGTAAATTACCGCACCATAGGCTGCTTCAGATGCGTAGCTGAAACCACGTAACTCGATTATAATAGCATTTTTCAATAAAATTCACCTACTAATTTCAATTTTGTTAATTAACTGTAGATTATCTGAAAACTCTCCCCATTCCTTAGCTTCTTTTTCCGGTAACAAGTCATCCCAATTTAACTGCAATAACCATAATTTCTGCATAAATATTTTCGCTTTATTTATAATAGGAGATACTAATCCAAGCGGATCAAACAAACTTGATATAATTGATAACACTTGTCTTTTAGTGACATTTACCTCATTATCCATTTTTACATCGAAACTTAAACAATCTTTTCTTGATTTCCACAAAATACCTAATGTTTTGATCTGAATCACCAAAGGGGTATATCTTGTCATTTGTTTGGTAAAGTTGTGGAGCATTACTGCACCATTTATGTAATAACATTCCTCCGCTCTTTAAAATTTCTATTAATTGATTTTGGAGCTCTAATGCAGAACTTAAAGAATCAGATCCAGATAAGATGTCATCCATATACATGTCTTCTCTCAGCACGAGTGCTGCTAAAGGAAACTTGCTTTCTTCATCCCTAGATAATTGAAGTAGTGTTCTCATGGCTAAAAAAGATGCGCTAACAGTACCACAAGTAACAGTAGTTAGTTCAAAATTCTTTATTGGTTCGTTTACACCTTCTTTCCATAATATTTTTTGCAGCTTCCTTTGATCTGGATGAATAGAAATTGCTCTATACATTTTTTTAATATCTGCAGTGAAAGCGATGATGTATTTTCTAAATCTCAGCATAATTGATAATAAATCATCTTGTATTACACCCTCATTATACTGAATAGAATTAAGTGAGTTCCCTTTTGTTGTTAAAGAAGAAGTATTAAAAACTGCTCTCAAAGGTGTTGACATACTTTTCTCTATTCCTCTATACACTCCAAGGTGGGGAAGTGGGGAATGTAATATGATCCATTTTCTTCCACGCTTTCGTTAGCTTCGACCATGTGGCCTAACTGTTGGTATTCTTTTAAAAAATCAGAATATAATCTTAAATACCCGGGATCCCTTGCTAGGCGATTCCATAAAGAATTTAATTTTTTAGTTGCTATCTGTTTAGAACTTCCTAATGTAGTTGGATCTTGCTTTAGGGGCATTTTAACAACGTATCTACCGCTTTTTTCTCGGGTATAATTTTCTATGAAATGTTTTTCACAAATTAAAGTCTCTTTACTTTTTGGTTTTTCTATCTCGATATTTTCTGTTTCCCAGAATTTTCGAAGAGTTTTATCTAAGTTAGTTTCTTCCTTTATTAACCCACAATGAACTTTGTTTTCATTTTCTATTGGAAAACTTCCAGATACTACGAAACCGAAAACTGTGTCGTGCAGAATAAGATCAGAATTATTAATACGAATCTGTCCCGGTTTTAAAAGTTCATAGAAAATTCCTGCTCCAAGAAGCATATCTACATGTTCTGGGATATTAAATCTGTCATCTACTAATATTACATTAGGGAAATCCTGTGCTGAAATTTCAATTGGACGCGAAGGGGTTAAATCTGCATTTATTTTTGGAACTATCAAGAAATCCAAATTTTTTACAAAACTTCCACCTCTATTGCGTATTGATGCATTAACTTTATGATTTATTACTTAGGTGGTATCATTTAGACCTGACACTAAAATGTTTGTTCTCTCTTTTTTCAAATTCATCATGTCTATTAAATGGCGGGATAGAAAATTAGACTCGCTGCCTACATCTAACAAACACTTTACTCTATATTTAGATCTCGATTCATCAATTAGAAAAGATATAACAGTTGAAAGTAAAACTTTATTCTTTTTATTCGAATAGTTACTAATAAAAGTTTTTTGAACGAACTCTTCTGCATTAGCGTTTAACATTGATGTGCCATAATTTGCTAGTCTTGAATCTGAACATTCTCCTACATTTATTTTACCTTGTGTATTACGTTCTGAAGAAGCATATTCTTTCACATATGTATTATTATTTGTTTTGGGAAAATGAATAATTTTATGATGTCGTTTCTTGCAGACACAAATGTTCTTTGATGTACAGTTGGCTACTGAGTGTAAATTTAAACAATTGAAACATAACTTGTTACATTTTATTATGTTTACTCTCTCATTTTAACAGATAACTTTAAATAATCTGGACACTTTGAAAGATGGTGCTGTTTGTGGAACAAAATACAGTTTAATGTTTTAACACCAGTTAAAAATACTTTATTTACACTTTTGGAATTATACTTTCGATTAACACTAAAATTCTCAGTAAGAGATTTTCCGTGTGATGTAAAATATAAATCAATCTCGCGTCCTAATTCTTCTGGTAAAAACCATTTATCTCCTTGTCTCACACTAATGTGAGAAGCAGTCTCCTTATCTAATGTTTCATTTTATCTGACACAATCAATTGTTTTAGACTCTCGAAATCGGACACATTTCTTAAATTTAGATAATAATTCCAATTGGTCATCAGTCGTGAAGCGAATTGTACATGAGTCTCATTTGGTAATTTAAAAGCTTTTCTAAATTATTCTAGGCAAAAAAAGGGGTGTTGGTTGAAATTCTTTTAAGACTAATTATTTTATTCTTTCATAATTATCGATATGTGTATCGTGTAAATAAGTTATAATGTTAGACGCTTTGTCACCTAATAAATTCAGCAGAATTTCTGCTTTATTTTGTTCCGAAACATTTTTAGTTTTGAAAGCTCGTTCTAAAGAAGAAAAGAAAAAACCCCATCCTTCAGGCTTAGTTGGAACTTTTACAGTCGAAGTTTTAATACTTTTTATTATTTGATCTAACGATTCCATTTTTACTTCACTTTCAGTAATAACAGATTTAGTTTCAGATTTAATTTTAGTTAATTCCAATTCATTTTTTGATCGTTCAAATCCATTTTTTGACCGTTCAAGTTTAAATTTTTCAAGATCAAATTGCCTTTGTTCTTCATGTTTACGACTCTCAATTATGGTGTTAGCTATTTCTGTAACGAAATCTGTTTTATTTTTATATATTTCGCTATTTTCTATAATATCATTTAAATCAGCTATAGTCATTTTATCATTAATATTTAGATTTATTTCAGTGGCTATTTGCCTTAAATCCTCCTTCTTTGCTCCTTTAAACATACTTTTAAATTTATATATAACGGTACAAAAAAATCAGTTCAAACAGAAAAATCACTTTCACTTTAAAATATTCTTTTCGTATTCAACTTCTCATTTCACCAATCATACTTCTTGAATTCAAATAATTCAGAAAGTTACACGATGCACTTTATTATCGCTGATCCTTCGTGGTCGGCGGACCACAATTTATGTCGATAACTCATTTAAAACATTCAAAAACTCAATAAAAACTCATATTTAAAAAACTCTATGAACTGTATTTATTTAACTAGCTCACAACTTAGCCGCTCATGGCTACGTTCTCTTAAAAACATTCTATGAACTCTTAAAAACAAACGCAGACGATAAAAATCGTTGCCAAAAATACACAGAATAAATACGACCGAACACAAATTACGAATTTATTGAAAAGAGGATAACAATAAAGTTATCGAGGGTTGAAATATTAAAAGCGAGTTCTTTTTACTATTTGGAAAAATTGTCGCGAGATGTAGAATCCGAGTTTGCTAAAAATAAATAAAATTCCCCAAAATTCAGACAAATGTGGAAGACTTTTACTATACTGATCCTAAAAAATTCTAACTAGAATTCTGCGATGAAAGTTAAAAAAACCGCAGTGCTCGTCAACAAAGCCAAAAATTCTATTGAAACTTCTTAAATTTTAAAAAAAAAAATGAAGGAGGACAAAATATATTATACTAGGTTAAAAGTTTCAAACCGAATTTCCTCTTATGAATGCTAACCAACTGTCTCGAAATTAAAAAAAGTGATAAATAGACAAAAATATTAAAAACTGCTACGAATTCAGAAATCGAAAATGACTAAAATTACCGCATTTACCTGAAAGTTTAAAATCAAATCCCTTCAGTGGATGTAAAATATAAAAAAGAAAACATTTGCCGCGAAACTCGAGTGAAACAAAAGAAAAGTATCACACAAAAATTGCCAAAAATTCGAATATTACAGTGAAAAGTAATTATTTTACTAAGTAAAAAGTTTAAGACCGAATTCATTTTAAAAATGAAAATACATTTCTATAGAACACGAAAGTAACTTTAAAAATTACATAAATTATTCCCCCCAAAAAATAAAAAATCTACTAAACGGATTCCAAATAAACTTTATTAAAAATAGAACACATTTTACTTATTAGACTTATAGACTGAAACGATATTCTTACTAATATGAAAAAAAATAACCGTAAAATGTGAACTTTTTAAATTAAAAGTTAATTTCAAAAAATGTAATCGAAAAATCCAAAGTTGGACTTAGCTGTCCATAATTACAGACATAGAGGTAACTATCGCTTTCGTTTTATATCTTTCACAGTAGCGTCCCTTCAAAACACAACCAACAGATAGACAGACAAACTTCTTTCCCTATTAAAAATGCAAATAAAGCCTTTGTGCAAAAATGTTTAAATTTATAAAACCAACGATTATAAATGCACAAATAATGTATGAAAAGGTATAAAACAGCTGTTTCGAACCTAAAATCGAGATTCTTCATCAGTGCAAAACTCAGCGAGCTAGAAAAGCAAAACTGAGCAAAGAGACAGAGAGACGCAGGCTTATATACCCGCTACGGGAACAATCCCGCAAAAAGAAAAACAACAAATGAGATGAAATCAGCCTGAACAACTGGGTGGATAAGTAAAAACATGTACTGGAGAACAAACAAAAGAAAAACTAAAAAGCGAGAAAAGAAGCTTTAAATTAAAGATTTCCAAATGCTTGGAAAATAAGGAGTATTTGATAAGTCATTGACTAAGGAGTGAGAATTTTTAAAGATGTGGTAAGCTTCCCATAAATTAAGTTCAAGAATAGAAGGACACTTATGGATAATGGTGGCCTAACAAATGTTGAATTTATGATGTGAAGACCAACAATGTCGAGCAATAGAAGAGTGTTTAAGCTCTTGATTTTTGACATACCTTTTATGCTACTTTAAACGAAATCTGAGAGCACGTTTAGTCTGACCAGTATAAAAAAGACCACATTCGCAAGAAATGTGGTAAATGCCCCAGTTATCTAAGCAATCAATAGGGTGCTTAAGATTTGAAAAAGCAATTTTATTAACAGGAGAAAAAATAACATTGAAATCGAACCTTTTTAAAATTTTAGAAACTTGTTGACTGATTTTGGGAAAAAATGGCAAAACAACTAAAGTATTAGAGCTCAAATTGAAATTTTTTCTTCCAGAATGAGTGGATTTCGTCAATTTTCTATGAATTGAATCTATAATACTAGGAGATTAACCACGATCAATAACAATAGCTTTAGATAATTAAGTTCATTACTGAGTAACTGAGGAGTTGAAC
Organism: Maratus speculifer; assembly: GCA_964019185.1. Classification (NCBI taxonomy): domain Eukaryota; kingdom Metazoa; phylum Arthropoda; class Arachnida; order Araneae; family Salticidae; genus Maratus; species Maratus speculifer. The sequence continues at coordinate 94,305,202 of OZ025302.1, forward strand.
AAATATTGGAAGTCCGGAAAACAAAAATTTTAAAAGCCACACATTTTTTGGTTAGGAGGATGAGAAGAATATCTGTGAGGTGGCAGACAATAGTCTGAAAATTATCTTCATTACGAATAACAAGGCCATCAAGGAAAGAAAGGCAATTGTTGGATTCAACTTCAAAAGTAAATTGAATGCAAGAATTCTATTGATTCTTGCATTCAATTTACTTTTGAAGTGAGTTACTTTTGAGTATTCCCAATGAGAAAAAATAGTTTCAAGCGTATTTTAAGGAAATTAAACTCTTGCGAACATAATAAAATTGATACGCATCTTTGAAAAATGTACTAAAATACACATTCTGCGCAATCTGTGATGCAAAAAATATTTGTTATTCATTTACAGGGCTACAAAAAAGTAATCCATTACATAATGTTATAAGCGTAAAATCGTTTAGGCGCGTTTTAATTCTATTAAACAATTTACATTTTATGAAATTTATGTACGTTTCTGAGGTTTACTACAAGTTATTTCCTGTATAATAGAAAGCAGATACTACTTACAGGAACAAACAAAAGATTTCGGCTGCTATACTGTACCCGAACTACTGTATTCAATTATACTAAGATCTGAGTAATTCTAAAACTTTGTTATAGTTCAAAAGCACCCCATTTGCTACGTTTAGCGTGCAGTTTTTGACCCGTTTTATGCCAGAATACTCATTTTTTGGACGCTATCGATTTCAAGTAAGCATTTGATATTCAATAACCATAGTTTACAGATAAATATGATAAATTAATAGTATAGACATTAACATTAAAGTTAATATTATTTTGTGACATTTTCATGTATAAATTCCTTTGAAAGGTTGAAAATGCCTAACTGAGAAGAGATAGTAAACTAAAAAACGATTTAGGAAATTGAGATTTAGGGAAAAGTTTTAATAAGCTATAAAAATTCCCCGAAACATTTCCAAAAGTCAGTGGCAGGAAAATAATCTTTGATTTCATAAATGCTCTTTAAAAAATGGGTTTACAGCAACACAAAACTCGATAAAGAAAACGTTTATTATTATTATTATTATTATTATTATTATTATTATTATTATTATTATAAAACTAGACGCTAAGATTTATTTGATGAAAAAAAAACTTTTTCAATTTTGACGCGTCTTTGCAAAGATATAAACTTTTATATTTGTAAAAATTGTGTATATTTATGATGTTTGTTATAATTAAAACATTATTTCCTGAAAACTGCAAATTTCACAGATTGCAAACTTTTAGAGCATTTTATGCGTATTCCTAACGCTCATAATCTTCTTAAAGTTACACTGTATATTCTTTATACAGTATTAACACCTTAACGCTCAGTGTTGCCGGGTCGGCAACACCTAAATTTCCCCCTGTTTAGAGACACATAAACTCCGTGAATATTTCAAAAACTACTCTAATGGCTACTTTAAATCTTTCTTATGAGTTCTAGATGGCAGCACCACAGAGATCAAACTCTATTTTTTTAAATAATAGGTAAACTGTTTTACTGTAATACGCGCTTCACAGCAATACTCTTCTCACTGCGCTTATCAATGTTTTACTTATGGGAGGTTACCACTTCGGCAACTGCTGTATAATTAAAATGGTTAGTGCAATCGTTACAAAACAATACCTGTGTACTCCTCTAGGCCTAAATAGATTGCCTAATTTTTGTTTCCTTTAAATTCCAACTTTAAAGAGTAGTGCGCCGGAAAGGGTTAAATAAATATTTATTATTAAAATTTGCATTTCATGAATATTTTAGTGTAGAAATTTATGTGCATATCAAAATATATTTCTACTTTACTATAAAAAAACGCATAGTTATAAACGTTTTTTTTTCTGCTTTTATGTTAATTTTTACAGTTTATTCTAACTTGCATTCGAATACGTATATAAAAAGTAGGTAAGTATGATCGCAGATCGCACAGAGGGCTTCGTTTAATACTTCTTTTAAAAAACTTTAAGTTAATGTATCAAAATTTTTAATTTTTAAGAATTAAATAATTACATAAATGACAGTACAATTACGTTTAATTTTTAAATATTAAACCCTCACATAAATGGCAGTACAATTACATTTACTTTTTAAATGATAATACATTTTTAAATCTTATTTAAAATATTCAAGTAAATTTATTTAAATAAAATTTTAAAAAATCCGAGTATTTTTAAATTCAGCAATATTAAAAAAAGAGATGAAATAAATAATATATAATTTTTTAAAATATATATATTGTTTAAAACATATTTAAAATGTTGTTGTTTCATTTTTCCAAACGCAAACTAAATGGTGCCAAAAAGAATGTTAATACGGGGTTATTACAAATGAATCATCGGGTTTTGATACGTTACTATGTGCGAACTAGGAAACGTACATGTTTCCATGATAACTCAAACAAGAGAGTATTAACTAAAATTTCGCGCTTCATATGTGTTATGTGTGTCTGGTTGCCATGGTTTCTGCGCGAACGTCATATTCAAAATGGCTACTGTACAGCAGAAAGCGTTTTGTGTACTGGTATTTTCAAAGTGCGAATCGCTTATAGACATTCTGAGAGCATTCCGGAACGCATAGCAATGCAACCCGACAAAGCATACAGCACTGGTATCGACAGTTCAAAGAAAACAGTTGTTTATGAAAAGGCATAAGTTTATGAAAAAGCATAAACAGAAACAAGCGTTACTGAAGAAATGAGTCAGAGAGAGTTTCATCAATAGTCTCAAGAAATTGAATTGACAACGAATTGAAATTGAAAGACCGCATTCGCGACCATGGACGCCAATCTTGTATACTTTCGGTATATTTTCATATGTAACTCATTGTTATTTGCCCAATTATGTTCCGAAATAAATGCTTCGGAAATCCGATGATTCTTTTGTAATAACCCTGCATTTATTAAAATTTAAAATAAAAATAAAAAAAACGCTTTCAATTCTTTATTAATAACTATAATGATAACTTGACAAAATTTGCTTTTAGAAGTCAGTTATTTCCGCAAATTATCAGAACATGGCATCATCAAACAGAAATTATCCCAAGATTATCCCAATATTTATTATTTTGTATCCATTTAATCATCAAAAATCATTATTTTTTCAATTTTAAATATGGATTTAATTATATCATGTAAAATGTTAAAATTAAATTGTTAATATGTGCACATTTTTTAAAAATATTATAAGTAAATTATGCTAAGGATTTTTTTTTTAATTGAAATTCCAGATTTTCTCTGCCTAAAGTAAAAATATTTTAAAAATTACCACTGCGCAAAGAGGGAAGAGAAAAAAGAGGCTTTTGAATTGACCAAAAGAAAAAGCATAAATCCCTAAAATGGCTAAAAAATACGATGTTTTTTTTAATTAAATCTATTAGACAATTAAATCCAACAAGATTTAATTTTCAAAATCCGCCGAAATTCTTTGAACCGGGACTTTTTCCGTTAGAAAATAAGACCCTATGCCATAAAATTATTGAGTTCACGAAAAGATGACTGAAATTAAACTTGTGTTTTAAAATCGTAAAAAAACTGTAGAATGTTATTGTATTAAATTAATCAAAATAACACTTTTCTTTTCCAAAACACTTTTATATTTAGTAAGACAGGGTATTCAGCTCTATGGAAAAAAAGTCTACAATTTAAATAGTTTCCGATTATGAACACTGCGACGGTCAGACGAACAGAGAAGCAGACAATGAAGACCCGCGAGAGGAACGCAATGGCCTTCGTAATACTTACCCATCATGAATATGCATAGTACAATATATAGAAATAAAACATGCAGAAACTATTTATAAAATGCATTGCAATTCCAAAACAGAATTTAAACGTATATTTTTAATGTGCATAGTAATGCTCTGTTAATTAATTGCTGATGAACCCTTTTCAACAAATTATATAAAACGCCGAACTACTGATGTATTACCGGATTGAGTAAAAGAAACATCCTTATAACTCGAAAAATAATATTCCTATTAACTAACAATTTACTTCCTCGGATTAAGCATCTCATTTCCAATTAAAATACATCTCTGAGTTGAAATTGGAACGAAATACAAAGTCATGAAAAATCGAAGAGTCATCAAAACAGAATTACAAATATCTCAGCAACTAATCTGATCGACTTTGTTTTTTATGCAAAATTTGTGTAATTTATTGTCTTTTACATCAACTCCCTAAAATTAAAAAAAAAAAATTGAAAATGTTTGTAAACCTTTCATCAGAACGAATATTTCGAGAGTTTTTTTTTTCGATTTTCAAAACGATGGCAAGATTTACCCTACACTACGTATGATGAGTAAGTAAAAATATCGATAAATAAATATTGTCGCAATAGTCCAAGAGTCGTCAGCACAAAAACCTATGTTATCGAGCACAAGCAAAAAAAGAAAAACTTTATTTTATGGAAGAGTAATTATAGAGGAATTTAATGATCCATGTCTGCCGGAGGTGAAGTGGGCATAAGCCAAAAAATAACACTACTAGTGGTTCACTCGTTGGTTTATCAATACGTTATCCTGCTCCCAGTTTTCCATGTTTTCATACCTTTGATTGTACGAGAAACACAGCGTTGCACCTACGAGTCAATTACTAGTGGTATTAATTTTTGGCTTATGCACACTGTAAACAAAAAAGCGTCGATCTACTAAAAAAAATTTAGTGATCCATGCAATTTCTAAAAATTTTTTAGTAATTTTACTCGGTTACAAGAAAATTTGTAAGAATTACTAGAAAAAAAGCTAGCAACGGTATTAGTTTTATATTTTTAATAGCTATTACTAAAACACACTTGGTGTGGCCGTGATAGCCTAGTGGTTATAGCACCGAACTCCAGGCTGAAAGGTCTCGGGTTCGATGCTGGACACCACCAAATACGCACCGAATGTATGCAGTGTAAATACTCGTTAAATAAAGGGATTATAAAAATCCTGTTGGAGCCGGTAGCAATATTTGGTGCTACAATCTATTGCGGCTTAGCCTAAAATTCTCCGCTTCAGAAGTCTATATTTTTGCCCACTGGATGCAGCTCGAAGGAAGCTCCTGCCCTTTGGGCACACGTACTGGTTATTAAAAATAATTTTGGAGCTATTACTAAAATTTGCTTGGTGGATCATACTAAAAAGTTTTAAGTTAGTTATACAAAAATTCTTTTGTTCAGTTTACAAAAGAAATGTTTGTTTCATTTGCAAAAAAATGTATGTAATGGTTACTAAAAAATATGTGGAATATAAAATTACTAAAAAATTTTTAGTAACCTCTTGAATGTTTTTTTTTTTTTTTTTTTTTTTATTACAGTGCACTACTTTCCTTCCAGCAGACATAGATCATTAAAGTGCTATTACACGTGTGCTTCTGCAGGCGTCAAATTGCAGGCTTCTCCATGTTATCCTATGGGCGAAGAGGTGTCCCTGGAGGAGCGCGCGCTTCTGCTGTGTCGGAGCGTCTTTGACGCCTGGAACGAAACGAGTTGCTAGTAAGAGCCAATCAAATGCTTGGAAATCGAAATGATGATAAAGCTTCTTCTCGAATAGCCAATGAAATGCTTAGAAAACGAAAAAAACGCAGGCGATTTTTGTCGCTTGCTATTTTTACGTGTAATAGCACTTTTAGATTCCCCTATTTCTACTATTCCATGAAATAAAGATGTTTTCTTGTGCTTGATAACATAGGTTTTTGTCCTGCCGGGTCTTGGACTACAATCTATGCAAAATAAAGTGCTTACGACATTTTAAAATATATCAATTATTCGTTGGTAAAAATATTCATTACTATAATTATTTTTAAAATTATTTAAAATTAAATTTTAAATGTAATTGTTTGAGTCTGTCTTTAACAAGTCTGTCAATTTTTAAATGAATGCACTGAAAATTACAGGATTTGGTTTTTCATGTCCATTGTTCCTTTAAGTTGAAAATATATTGGTATGAGTTTTCTTTTGATACAAAATGCTTTTCGAAAACGTGGTAAATGGAAAAAAAGGTATAGTGTATTTTCTTACGTGGATGTAACATTTATTTATTTATTTATTTTCGTACATTAAGAACTACTTTTTTTAACAGTTTGGATTAAAATTTGTCTATTTAGATTAACAAAACAGTCATAAAACTTTTTCAAAAGTAGGAAATTTTTCAATAGTACGATTTCTATTTTAATTACTAATAACTATTCCTGTCTTTTCGAATAATTTTAGCTATGAGAAGAAAATGAGTTTATTCCCTTTCCGTATATTAATGTTTTGGAAACTTTATCGATTTATTTCACAGTAACTTCTTTTATATTTATAATTATCTAAGAAAATAAGTAGTATTATATACCAGTTTTTAATTTATTTCAAATAAATTTAAATATAGGATATCTCTTCATGTCCTTGACTAATAGCCTATTCGAAAAACGTTAATTTTTGAAATATCATTTTTGGTTAAAAAATGTAACAAATGTTTTTCATCTTATGAAAATCCATGTACATGATAGTTCAATTGATGAGCCGAAATTGATGATAGTTCAGTTTCGATATAGTCTCAGAGGTCTGAAATTATATTTATATAAAGAACATTAACCCTTTATCTACCGACGGTCCTTATAAGTACCATTAAAATTACGTATTATAAAATACTTTTAATACGTCAATTAGTTGTAATATTGTTTAGAATGAGTTACAGATACATTCCTTTATTTTGTTCCAAAAGCATTATTGGTTACTCAAAACAGAAGTATTTTTTAAAGGATGATTTCTTTTGCCTTTGTATCTTTTCAGCTTTTTTGCCACTGATGGAGGGGGATGGGGATTTTTCAATTCGGAAATACTTCTATATTTATATTGTAAGAAAATGACATTTGTGTACTTTATAATTCTACAAAATACTAAGAAAACAATTTAAAATAAAAGATTTGAGTGGGGTTATCAATATTGCACAAAATCCCTGTAAATTTAAATTTAATTAATCCTTCTAAATCCTCCAATCCTTCTAAAATCAAAAGATTATGTAAATCTTTTAATTTAGTTTAAACAATTTCGTAAAATGCTTTAGGAAGTAAAATTTCATGAATTCATAATTTGGAAGATAAAGAGTTAATGCAGTAACAAATAAAAGTGTAAAAAATCTTAAAGATGACATCTTAATCGTTTTACATGTTAGATCATGGAAAACGTTTTATAAAATGTAACTTATAGGATCTTGAGATTAAGCGATGAGAGAAAAAGTGGATTTTTTGTTGTTGTAGTGGTTCATAGAATAATAGATTATAAATTATAGAATAATAGATTAAATATTTGAACTTATATCAATATATAGTAGTGAAAACAATATACATATAGAGTATTCCAAAAACATTGACATCATAAATTACAAAGTTGCGTAAACAACTTCACAGAATTTTAAGAAATCGATTAAATTTTTAGGAGATTAAATATGAAGAACAACAAAATTTAATTTTTTATAAGGTCACATATTTTTTCAATATGTAGAATGTACCCCGTGCACTAATAATGTCATTTAGAAAGTTATAAAAGAAAAAAAATAAGAAAGAAAAAATTAAAATGTACATATTTAGAGTTAGAATAGCAATCATTGTTTTGTTTTGTAATTTATGTATGATCTTTGAAACGCTGTTATCCGACAATAATTTTCCTCTTTATGAATTCATTCTCAGCCATCGAAAATGGGCTGCACATTCATATCTCTACTGTTTTTTGTGATAAAATGCTGTAGAATTTTTAGTGTATGCAATGTTAAAAAAAAATCTCAAATTCACATATATATTTTTCCTGAATTTCGCAGAAACAGTCCCTTTTCACAACAAAAGGGCTTTATCATATATCCTGAAAATAACGAAATGGATTGAAATAGAAAGAAAAAATGGAGACACTCCGTTATCAAGGGGGGGGGGGGGGCTCCGTGGCCGAGTGGTCGAGGCACCACGCCTGCAAACAAAGATTGTGGGTTCCAATCCCACTGGCGTCATGAAATATTAAAAAAAAAAATAGAAAATCCCTTTTAAATCACATTTTTTCTGTTTATTCTTCTCTTATTTTGTATTTAAAAAAATCTTTTAACTAATTAACCCCCAAAATAAATAAATAAATAGACTGCAACATTAAAAAAAAATTGTCTATAAGATTATTTTTTGTAAAAAATCAGTAAATTTTTTTTTTCATTTATTCATTGATTCATTCATTCGAAAAAAACGGTGATTTTTTTTAATATAAACTAGTTAAAAAATTAAAATTTATTAAAAAAAACAATTATGCAGCGGTCTAAAATAAAATAAAATAAAGCGGCTACGACTATTCTAACGAATACATTTGAAAGGATATCTTTGAAAAGCACAACAGATTTTTCCACTAACTCATAAAAGACATTCTTTGTACGAAGTGGCGTTAGCAGCTTTGACTCAGTCAGTAAGGACTTATTCCGTTGTCAAAAGGTCTCGTGTTCGATTCTCAACACAGCTTGAAGTAAATTGTACAGAATAAAAATAAATAACATAGCAGCTCAAAATCACTTGGAAAGTTCGAATTCTTTGACGATTAATCGATTCATTATTTTTAAAAAATAAATTATTATCATTAAAAGTCAAAACTTATAATGGAAAGTGGTCGCTTCTTCCAACGGAGTTTTCCTTTCTTTTATTTCTCAAAACGGAAAATCTACTAACTCTGGCAACTTTGCTGCCAGTACTTTTACCTTAAATTTACAGTTTTTTTAACAGTGTGGGTACATTGCGTTCATTGGAAAATTTTGTACAGGGCTGTTTAATTTTTTAAAAATTTAATTTTTTTATTTCTTCAAACTTAAAATCCTGAAAATATTAATGATAAAAATCTGCACATTTTTATGTAACATTGTAATTTTAATGTATGTCTATGATCAATATTTAAAGACTAAAACTCGAAGTTAATAATTTTGAGACACTCTGGATAATGCAGAATATTTGTATTCCACTCATATTTTTCAGTTTAAATTAATTTTCAATATTATTCGTAAGCTCCGATGTAAGAAGAAAAACATTGGCAAATCTAAATGGCAGTAATTTTTTGTGTTTATTGTTTTATATGAGCTCTTTTTTTACAATATTACATGTGATTATTAAGCTTTAAAACAATGCTATCATTATCAGACTTAGTATTAAATTATAGTAAAATAGGTTATTATCCATCAATACCACTCTAATAATTTTAACGAAAAATTTAATTTATATGGTATTTTTTTATTGAATTTATATTACTGCTGACATAACTCTTGAATTCTCTTATTTATCAAAACTTATTTAATCAATGTCTCTTATTAGAGTTGTAGAAATTCCCGATGGGACAAAACCTCGATTCACAAATTTCAGCTATAAGTAGTCTTAATAATTGAAAACTAAATAACTTAAATAATTAAAAATATTTCAATAATTAAGTTATGATTAACGTTTTTTTTTTCGTTAATATAAAACTACTTAAAATTATGACATTCTAAACGTATATTTGGGACTTTAGTAAAAACAATTTCTACTGAATGAAAAGTAAAACATATTCAATTTTGTTTGCAGTTTCCCATATATGCGTGCATGCATGTGTGCGTGATCATTAAAACATTGAACATATTGCTTATACAATATGGTCAAAACTAATGCAGCATTATAGATTTTAGACGTATTTTCACGTATGCATATTGGGCTGCAAAATAATAGGAATTATACAAAAACAAAAAAAATTAGGCTGCGTTTGCAATGCAAATGAATAAACCGTTGTGCTAAAATTAAATGCATGGTACTACAATTAATATTAAAATTATAATTTATAAAAATTATACATATATATTTTTTATTTTTTTCAAAATATGCATTTTGATAAATTTATACAGGAGCAAAATGATAAGAACGCAGTCGACCAAAAAATTATCGCCAAACTATAAGATTAAATGCCAATAATGGATGATCATGAATGTCACATTCAATGACATTAAATACGATTCACATGTTTAAAATGTCATTCAGTGATTTTTATTTAGACTTTCTATTTGTATTTTTATTAATATTATACTAATTATTTGGTTTTTTTTTTCGTTATTTAAAATAAAAATTATGTCAATATGTATAATTTGACTATTAGTTTGGTGATTTGTAAAATTTGGCGAAATTGGTCGACGGGGTAACAGAGTAGTACCGTATTTTTTACATGTCAATTCATTGCAGGCTCCTTAATGATTTGGGCTATCCTTTTCTCAACAGGTAAGCTTATAATTGCTTTTCCAGATAGATAAACAAAGTAGACGCATCTTTATTTGCCTGTTAGAATACTATTTGTTGAACCTGAATGAAAAAAGTATCATCTTTTACGAGATTTCCATCAAGGTAATGCCTGAATTCACTCAGAAAAAGACGCAAAAGATAAATAAAACTCTCAAACTTGATTGCAAGCCAAACCTAAATCCACGAACAACGTTTCGGGTATTTTAGAGCACAATATATAATGAAAGATGGTCAAATTGTGCAATATAATTCGAAAGCAGAATTAAAATCTGAAATTTGTAACATATGATGAGTTTTGTCACCTCAACAAATTTAAAACTATATGAACTCTCTGTTACAGTGTTGCATTGGAATTATTAACAAACCAAAGAAGTCCAATTGACATGTAACATTTCCATAATTTAAAAAAATTGGTTTTGTTCATATCATTTTGCTTCCAGTTCATATCGAGTAAAAATGCAATGTATCATATTTATAACAATCGTTTTATACTGTTTTCTTTTTGTTTTTATTGTGCACTTAGTAGGATATAATAAATTTGTATGGTTTATATAAAGATTAATATAATTATATTTTTTATTTAAGCAATTACATGATCGTTTCTATCATTTTGCATTCCGGTAGAGTTATATATCTGACAAATTACCCTTCTACTTCGTATTAAGAATTCGATATCATATACTATCAGACCAACAATGAATTTACAGTCACAAAAGCATTTTTGTGACGAAGAAAAATTGAATTAAAAAGGGTCCAAACACTCTGCAAAATAAATTGCTCTAATCTCTTCTACAGCTGTCTGAAGCTATATAAGAGATATACATATATGGCCCCAGCACACACTGTAAAAAAGTGTCCTGAATTTTACAGGTGTTATTCTTTGAATTTTAATTTTTTTAATTGAGAAATTCCGTTTTAGAAAAAAATCTTAGTTTTCCAGGAATTCCAGGATGTTTTTAATTTTTTGTTGACTTGATAACTGAGCGTTTCCGTTTGTGGCAACAGACGCACCAAAAACAGAACACCTCCGGCGACAGCCATGTTGATTTTATGTTATCGTTGGTTATGACTGTTTAAGCTATGTTTAGAAAAGATTTCTGCGATCATTTTAGCTGATGCTGACGTTTAGATGCAGCATATATCTTAAAACTACACGAATAATAAAACGTTGTTTCGATTTCGTCATCTTTTTTACCTGGATTCTTTGGTTACGTTTGTAACAAAAAGTAAGTTATTCAGATTCATTTTGTAATTATTTTTTTTTAATGAAAATTGTACTTATTTTAAATGAGTGTTAGATATTCTGATCTTGTTATGTTTATTTCGAATATTGCACGTTTGGCTTACATGCAGTGTTTGATTCAAGCCGTCAAAAAAAAAAAATTGACGTGATATAAGTTTAAATTACGTTTAAAGTGATTTTAACCATCAAAAATATCAATATGTATTTTTTAAGTATGCTCAGAAAAACAACAACTAAAAAAAAATGTTGCTAGCATAGCAAGATGCAACATTGCTTCTATTTAATGAGAATACATTTTACTTTTGGAATGTACTTTACTGCAATCAATTATTAAATTATATATATTTTTCTTTTTTTATGTCTTTCTTTTTTTTCTTATATGGGCGATTCTACGATAAGAGGTAATTTGTACGGCAATCCGTTTAAAACAGATTTTTTATTCTATATGCTGCTATTTTTCGCAATGAATCGCATCATCTTAATATACTTTATTAAATAACATCACGATTGAATTCCTAATTTAAACATATTTTTCTGAAATTTCTTACAAAGTCTAAAAAGTCCCCTCCCCTGGCATGTCCCCTTGCCGGTTTCAATTTAACTTTCAAACAATACATATATTTTTTCCGCCAGATGCTTAGCTAAAGTATGTTTAATTGGAATTTATGTAATTATACTTACGTATTATAAAATAAAAAATAAAATAATTTTGTTAATTTCAAATAATTTTTAAAATTAACTTTTGTCCCGCTTTTTTTGTGTCTCTCCCCTGTCAAGTTTCGTTCCGCTGAAACAAATATAAATTCAAGGATGGCTATATTGGAAGTAGTGCTTAAGGACATCTATTGGCTTGAAGTTAGCAATACTAAACGCGCAAGTCATTTAAGCGTCGCTATTTTTAGTTGTTGCGACGCGACCGTGTTTTGTATTGGTTTCGCACGTTGATCGTGTATCTCCCCTGGTAAGTCATAAAACTTATAATATTCATTTAATTCAATTGCATTTACTGCCCTAATTAAACAATACAGTAATACTTAAAGTGAAATATACAATTAACCGAAAAACTAATTCAGTCAGTTAAAAAGTTTGAATTTACACGAAAATGTCTCTCCCCTGCCGTATTTTCCCTGGCACGATAACTGCCAGGGGAGCTAGTCACTGACCAGAAAAAGTTATAAAATATGTATAAAGTGACTTGCTTTTATATGAAAAAGTAAATAAACGGGACAAAAACCATAATTTAAAGGTTTTTGATCAAACTCAAACTTTTTTTTTTGGCCAAATTCTTCATGTTTTTGAACCTCTTATCGTAGAATCACCCATATATATGAGAGAGAGGGGGGAGGAGCGGGACTGACTTTTAGTAATGAACCATTTTAAGCAATGACATCAATCGCGATATCACAAAAATAAGTTATATGCGTATACAGTCTTTAACAGAAATATTCTCTGGAGCACAAATAATCTCTTTTTGAGAGGCGGAGGACAGATTCAAATAAATAAATAAAAATACAATTTATTTGTTATTGAGAAAAGAATTTAGTGATAGGTTACCACAAAATCAAATTAAGATGCTAGGAGCTTTTGAAAAAATAAATTTAAAGTACCATATGTAGATTACAAAATATGTAGATAAGATTTTTTAAGTTATATGGTTTTCTAATGTAACTTGTTTTGCATGTACTTGATTTATACATAACACTTAAACAATATTTTCTTTGCAGCATGCCCCCCCCCCCTTTTAACTCAATAGAAACACAGGACAGTGAAAATGACATTTATTTTACAACTGGGAAAGGAATGAATAAATGTTAGGATTTGAAAAGAATGTTAAGATAAAATTATAAAATATGAAATTGTAATTTTTTTATCCCAAGATTAATTTTGTTAGTGACTAACAATCATTTCTTACTGATGATGTTATTTTATATATAGAATACAGCTTTACCTAGACCCCTGTTAGGAATAAATGACTAATTTATCATATCAGTAAGGGAAAAAAATGTTTAGCTTGGTTTGAAAGATGATCCAAAAATGAAAGTATCCTAATGTTTTCGTTCTTTGACAAAAAAAGTTCTTTTTTTTTATGAGTCTGGAGCACATGTGAATAGTTCACATAAATATAGCTTACACTAAATTACAAAATGAAAATAAGTAGATTGGGGGGAGTGAGAGGGGGAATCAGATGATTGATTTATTGTTAAAATAAAAAAAAAAAGAATACAGCTTTTAAGATTTGCTTAGTGGTTTGTGTTTCGGAGAAATTTTAGACAGGGGCATTTAGATAGTACTTATAAAAAATCTGACGAAATACGAAAGGTTCTCAATCATGTATTTGTCTTATTTACTTCTAAATTAATGATAAAGAAGGGTTTTAAATGATTGTTGAAAAAATCTCAATTATAATCTCTCCCCTAACTTTAACTTTTTTTCCTTTTGAAAGAGAGAGGAGAAGGAGGGGGGAGAAAATGCTAATAATTGGCATTTTATAGTAATTATTAGTTTTAAAATGTTATTTTCTTAAGATATTACTGATATCTATCTCCATTAAAGCATGATATACATAGCTATTTTAGAGACAAAAGTAAGCCATCATTTCAGGGATGGAAAAATTAAATAGAACAATTAGCAAAGTTGTTTAACGCAATACTTTTTGTATTAACAATGCATAAAAAATAATATAATAAACCGTTTATTAAAATATTGTATAATATTATAACATTTTAGAAAATATTAAATTTATTTAAATTACACTTGAAAGTAAACGAGATTGTTGCTCTTTATGTACCTGTTGACAGATGTTTTTGTGGAAGTTTCAATACAAAATCAAATATTCTACGACAGTCTTCTATTGCAGGTAAATTATAGATATAGAAGCTGACATTATTTCTCATGAAGTTAACTAAAGAAACAGAATCACAGAATTGTTATTAGGGCATTTATGAACTGTTCATATCTGCCAGAAGTAGTCTGTTCACAAGTGTCCCTCACATGGTCACTTCAGTTAAAGTGACAAATCATTGACAGTTCTTAATTTTTGACGATTTTTTTTACAAAAAATATTTATTAGTATTCATTAAAACACTAACAATTAAATGAAAGGATAAATAGTTATTTGCTTAGCAAGTTGGAACTGAGATTTTACTTTTGAGATCTATAATCAAGGTTTTGGCTGCCGAGGACAAATAAAATGTCAAAGAGCCTCAAAAATTTTTTACCATATGTCTACAAGTACTGTCATCATTGATATTTTATTTCAACTAAAAAATCATATAATGACTAGTGAAAAAATGCGATGTTCACATCTGCCCCATGTTCACATGTGCCCCATTCTTCCCTGCATGTTTAAAGTTTAACACAAGTATGAAATAGTCTCTCATGTATATTTTCTTAATTGGATTATCATTAACAATTTTTACCAACCATGAAGCATGAAATGTTAGTGATAATTTTATTGAGAATTTGTTTTACTTAACTCTTTTATATCTTTATTTACTTGTAATATTTTTGTTTTTATAATAGTAGACTATAAATTTAATATGCAGACAGCAAGTTTAATCTTAAACTGACGTATCAGAAATTGCAACGCAACTAGTGTGAAGCGGTTTGTGTGACTGCAAGTTCGAAAGATAAATAAAAACGATAATAAACTCATACGATGGTGTTTTTGTACTAAACATTTTGTACAAGACACTATATTGTAATTAACATTCACCTATTTAAAAGTCTCCAGTGATAGTATTAAAGTTCCAAATGAAATGAAATTTAATCAGTATTTGTAGTTAAAATGAAAAATTGAAAGTTAAACTTTAACAATTAAAAAAGCAGTGGTCTGTGAAATCAGTAACATTAGTTAAATGTTAATGAAAAATGGGACACGTGTTTTATGCTTTATATGAAAAACTAAACTTTTTTTTCTCCCTAACCGAAAAATCATTTTTCCTAATTTTTGCAGAAGCACTAAAACTTTTTTCTTAAACAGCTTAAGTTTATTGAATTTTTAAAAACTATCTTTTAAATAATGTTATAATCAACATATTCCAGTTTTTTTCTATATTAATCTACAAACTTAGCCAATCTCAGTCTCCTTTTCCATTAATACATCAAATAATCACACATATCCACAAATACATCAAAATTATAGTAATGGAACAAAACACCCCATGAAAAGTACTACCGAATTGTTTTTTATTGTATTTATTACCAGAATTTTAAAAGTATACTACTAAAGTTATTTTCAAATAAATTTAACAGGACTCGTTAATTTTAATCAGTTTGATTTAAATCACGATTTAAATCAATTAAAAAATCATTTATTTAAATCAGTTTTCCCCAGACATTAGTTTTAAATAAATTTGCGATGAAAATAAACATATTACATTAATACATACCATGATAGTGCATTAATATAGTTTAATTTTACGCCACAGATAATAAAAAAACTTTTAAGAAGATAAAACTTAACGTTAAAAAGTAAAATACTATGTAAGTAAAGAAAAGTGTTTTAGAGTTCGATTTGAATCACAATTATAAAACTTTGCCACAGTAAAGAAATCTAAGCAGAAATATATTAAATATTGTAATTACTCATTAATATTTAGAGAAACTTCTGCAAGATGAAGTAAAATAGAACTATGTGAACATCGCATTTTTTCACTAGTTATTATATGATTTTTTAGTTGAAAAAAATATTAATGATAACAACACCTGTAGACATATGGTAAAAAAAAAAAGAAAAAATTGGAGCTCTTTGACATTTTGTTTAGCCTCGGTAGGCAAAACACCGTTTATAGATCTCAAAAGTAAAATTTTATTTCCCATTTGGTAAGCTAATAATTTTATTTATTCTATCATTTGAATTTTAGTGTTTTAACATATACTATGAATACTAATAAATATTTTTTTAATACAAAAAAGTCTTCAAAAATTGAAAAATGTCAATGATTTATCATTTTAACTGTATTGGACAAGTGGAGCATTTATGAAATAATTTGTTGGGGGCAAATATGAACAATTCATATGAGCCCCAATAATCATTCTTGGATTCTGATCGTTTCAGTTAACTTCATGAGAAATGATGTCAGCTTCTATAAGTTTCCTACAATAGAAGACTGTTTGTCATAGAACATTTGATTTTGTATTCAAACTTCCACAAAAACATCTGTCGATAGATACATAAAGAGCAACAATCTCGTTTAATTTTAATTTAAAATAATTAATAAACTTAAATAATGTTATACTACATTTTAATAAAACGGTGTTTTATGCATTGTTAATACAAAAGGTTTCGCGTTAAACAGTTTAGCAAATATTTCTATTTATTTTTTCCAAACTTAAAATGATAGCTTACATTTCTCTAAAATAGTTATATATATGATGCTTTAAACGGTGATATATATCAGTAATATCTTAAGAAAGTAAAATTTTTAAACTAATAACTATCATAAAATTACGATCTTATGCAGCTCCCCCCTTCTCTCTTTCAAAAGTGAAAGAAGTTAAATTTAGGAAAGATATTATAATCGAGTTTTTTTTAACAATCATTAAAAATCCTTCTTTATCATTAATTTAGAAGTAAATAAGACAAATACATGGAAGGGAATCTTTCATATTTTGTTAGATTTCTGATGAGAATTATCTAAATACCCCCCCCCCCCCCAAGAAAAAAAATCCAGAAACACAAACCCCAAATCAAAATTTAAAAGTTTTATATTTTCTTTTTCAAATTTACTTCTTTAATTTTAATTTTTATTTTAACAATTAAATTAATCATCTAATCCTCCCTCTCTTTCATAAATCTACTTATTTCAATTTTATAATGCAGTACTTAAACATATCACCCAGAAACTAGCGAAATTTATAGATATTTTTTCGTTATAAATTCTCTTTTTTCGTCACCCCAATAGCAGGACAGTTGTGAAACAACTATTTTTTTATTTATAAAACTATCAAAAGAAAGAAACTATAAAAGCGATTTTTAAAAAAATTACCATATACAAAATTGCTCTGTTTAATATATTGAGTAGTTTTTGTTTATAGAAATTAATCCATTTGGGTCATTCCACATGAATTCAACCAATGGGTGTTGCATCATAGTCACAGATTTTTTTTTAATTTTTATCATAGACAGACACAGTAGTAAAACCCTCAAATTTGAAATTTAAAAGTAATTTTCACAATATTGGCTGAGATATAGCCATTTCAAAACTGACCATTTTTACTAAATGGCGGCCATCTTGGAATTGTATCAGTGTCTAAATATGGCCATAACTTGACAACTAATGGCTCAAATTTTATATACCTGGTACCAATTTGAAGCTATTTGTACAAAGAATGAATATTTCCCATCGAAACAATGATAAATTTTCATTTCTTTATTTTTTATTTTGTGCAAAGTGAAAATTTCACCCCAAAAAAGGACAGATTGTAATGGCTCATAAAAAAAATGAATCATCATGAATTTTTCTGAAACTTGGTAAAAACATTGCTCCATCGGTTTGCTTTAAATATAAAAAAAATTGGAAAGGTAAAATTTGTTGTTTTAAAATAAATGGTTTTTTACACATAAGGTGTCATTAACCAAATAATGATCATTTTAGAATCTGTAAGCATTCCTGATTCAAAAAATAATGGTTAAAATAAAATTTTCTAACATCTAAATTAATGTAAAAGTATATTTAAAACCTCATTTGTACTAATTTTGTAGGAATCTGCCCTCCCCCCCCCCCCAAAAAAAAAAAAATAGACAATTGAAAAAATTTTACACTGAAAAAGATAAGAAAATAATTAAGGAATATAATATATAATTATAAAATACCTATAAATGCAATGCATATATATATGATAATTTACTTCACATATAGGGGCGAGTGGAGTGGAATGGGACAGTAGATTTTTCTCTTTATGTATCATTCTAAATATTTCATCAATCACACATTAGGTGAAGTAATGGTACCCCAATCTTCAATTGAAAAAAGTAGCTGATTTACATAAGCTTGCAATTATATAAAGAAAAAGATTATTTCAAAAATCAAAAGTAAATTTAGTTCATATACTTTTTACGCTTTCTGTATAATGATTTGATTATGCATAGATGTAACAGTTTCTCTCTATATGGAACATTATACTGTAAAATTTGTTGTTTTAAAATAAATGGTTTTCTACATATAAGGTGTCATTGACCAAATAATGATTACTTTAAAATCTGTAAGTATTCTTAATTTAAGAAATATTGGTTAAAATGAAATTTTCTAGCATCTAAATTAAAGTATTGAATATATATTATATAATTCAATAAAGAAATATCAATTTGCAGTTATTTACACTAAATATTCATTTTTACAGTACTTTTTATTTCATTTCATTCAAAATATGATAATATAATTCTCAAAACATATTTACATAAACATTTTAAATACCTTACTATGGAATACATGAAAAAAAAATTCACATATTTTCTCCAGAAATGTTGGAGAAATACTAGCTGTAAATTACAGAGTTGAATTATACAATTGTGTAATTTAAATAAAATAAATGTATATAAATGAGTTAATTGAGTTGACATTTGTTATTTTTTGTTCATATTGAGTTAAAATTTATATGAACAAAAATCTAGATACGATGAGACAAAAAAAAAAAATAATAACAATAATATAATACAAATCCAGGGCAAAACATTGAATATGATGAGAAATAAGCCAAAGTTTAAACATACGCATGGAACAAATCTAGACAAATAAGAACAAAATATTTACTTACATGCATATAACTTTATAATATAATAGTTTTTTCTTCAGATTATAGAAACATAATGAAATTTTTACATCATGTTTTGAATTCAAAATTTCAAATTTTGAATTCATGTTTTGATTCTTGAAGTAATCTTTTTCTTTATATAATTGCAAGCTTATGTAAATTAGCTACTTTTTTCAACTGAAGATTGGGGTACCATTACTTCATCTAATATGTGATTGATGAAATATTTAGAATGATACATAAATGGAAAAACCTACTGTCCCATTCCACGACACTCGCCCCTATATGTGAAGTAAATCACCATATGTATGCATTGCATTTATAGGTATTTTATAGTTATACATTATATTCCTTAATTATTTTCTTATCTTTTTCAGTGTAAAATTTTTTCAATTGTCTAATTTTTTTTGGGGGGGCGGAGGGGGGAGGGGGGGCAGATTTCTACAAAATTAGTACAAATGAGGTTTTGTATATACTTTTACATTAATTTAGATGTTAGAAAATTTTATTTTAACCGTTATTTTTTGAATCAGGAATGCTTACATATTCTAAACTGATCATTTTTTGGTTAATGACACCTTATGTGTAAAAAAACATTTATTTTAAAACAACAAATTTTACCTTTCCAATTTTTTTTTATATTTAAAGCACTCAGATGGAGCAATGTTTTTACCAAGTTTCAGAAAAATTCATGATGATTCATTTTTTTTATGAGCCATTACAATCTGTCCTTTTTTGGGGTGAAATTTTCACTTTGAACATAATAAAAAGTAAAGAAATAAAAATTTATTATTGTTTTGATGGGAAATAATCATTCTTTGTACAAATACCTTCAAATTGATACCAGGTATATAAAATTTGAGCCATTAGTTGTCAAGTTATGGCCATATTTAGACACTGATACAATTCCAAGATGGCTGCCATTTCGTAAAAATGGTCAGTTTTCAAATGGCTATATCTCAGCCAATATTGTGAAAATTACTTTTAAATTTCAGATTTGAGGGTTTCACTACTATGGCTGTCTATGATAAAAATTTAAAAAAAATTTGTGACTATGATACAACAAGTTTTCTTTAAATTGGTTGATTTCACGTGGAATGACCCATTTATGAGAAAAAGGTATATTTATGTGTACTGTTTACATGTACCCCAGTCTCCCCTATAGCTTTGTGTGTTCTACTTTAGTGATGCCTAATATATTTAAGGTTGAAGAAAATCTGA
Organism: Maratus speculifer; assembly: GCA_964019185.1. NCBI lineage: Eukaryota > Metazoa > Arthropoda > Arachnida > Araneae > Salticidae > Maratus > Maratus speculifer. Next base: position 94,325,676 of record OZ025302.1, read on the forward strand.
ACCATTCAGTATTTTTTTTTTAATCAGATTTTGTGGATTACAACCCTTTATAATGGTGGAAGTTAAGGTATTTGTTATAGTTCTCTGGATCGATGCTAAAGGGAGGGGGACAGAGGGAACACGTTCCCCGGACACCATAACGAAAGGGCAGCAGTAGAAGTAGACGCCCATCCTGGGGACCAGCTTTCCGCTTATGGCCAGGATGAATTTCTGAGCCGAAGGGGGAGGGGGGCGAACGAAAAGCATCAAATATTTTTTCTTTGGTATCGATCGTTCTCATGTCTGTTTAAAAACCATGATATTGTTAAAATTATCCTATGTAAGGCCATAAATTGCTGTAAGTTATCTTAGAATTTTTTTTCTCGTATTTCCTGCAACTTTTTTATATAAAAAAAGTATTGTAAAATAAAAGGAAAGTGTGGTATTTTTTATAATATACTATTTTACATCTTTTAACTTTATAAGTGTCTTTTATTACTAAAGTTTCTATTTTCATTTTCCAGAATCTTTGCTACTATTAACCCAAATAAAGGTATCAAATCACCTAGGATGAAAGGAAGAAGAATTAATAAGATTAACAAGCCAATTATACAGTTAGTAAATGGACTTAGAGATTTTGAAAGTCATTTTAATTTGGGATGCAACAATCGATAATTTTATTGTTTTATTTAGTGTTCTGATTTTTTGCATATTTATTCCTCTTAATTTTTTAACCCAATTTTTCTCAGTCTTATTTATTGTCACTGTGTTTATTAGAACTATTTGATGTGATAGAGGTTATCAGCAATCATATATAATTGCTTTTTAAAACTTCATGATTGTTTCTCTGAATACATTTTCAATTTTCACACTCAAATGAAAAATATTATACAAAGAATTCTATTTTTTAGAATGAATGAATTACAGCATTACACTGAAAACTGTAGATTTATTTTTTAATGTGATCATCATGTATTATTTTATTTTGTTAATATTTTATATATTAATAAAGAATTATTAATGAATACTTTTGAAGTTTCTGACCTTTTTTTTTACTTCCTGATTTTTATGGTTTAAAACATGACAACACAGCAAAGAAAATTCTTGTATCCAGTTCAATACATTATATATCAACACAAAAAAGACAACATATTTAAAACTTTTGGTAGCAAGTAATTGTAATTCTGCAGAGTTGATTTTACACCAGAAATCACAAGGGATGTCAGAATGTGTGAAAATGGAAAACAGTTGATATATATGCACATTTTTTCTGCAATTTAAATTTTGCCAAAAAAGTAAAATAGTTAGTTTTTGAGTAAATATGTACATAAATACAATCTGTAATGTCTATTTTATCTTTAAGATTAAACCAAAGAACATCTATAGTAAAATTGATATTGCATTTCTTTTTCTCTGCATTTTAATTTTAACACATCCAGTTTATCAAAATATTTTGAAAACTAAAACAAAAGGTTTTCCTTAAGAAAAGCATACAGGAAGAGTTATTTACAAATAATTACTGACATAAATTATCTGTAATCTATTATAGGCCAATAAGTTTCGATCAATAAGGAGAAATGTCAAAATGCCAGTTTGTAATATGAAAAATTCTTTGGAAAAATTCTTAAGTTTATCCAGAGTATATTTCGAAGCTTTTAGATAATGCGATGCAGTTTTCAAATTAATTTAAAATATTTGGTACAACTTGGTAATGCTGTCGGCAAAAAATTTAATGCCAAAATTAAATGCCAATAATGGTTTACCGTAAATTTCGTATTCACTTGCATTAAACACAATGCACGTATTTGTTCCGTCGTCAAGGGATTTTTGATTCGACATTTTTTTTATTTATGTTCTACTAATTTATTTGTACTCTTGTTATATATATAAAAAAATTGCATCAATTTGAGTAATTTGGATAATAGTTGGACGATTCGTATAATTTGGCGAAATTGGTCGACGGGATAACCAAGGTGTACAAAATTTTTAAGCAAATTGCAGAAAAAAGCATTTTTAAGAATTCTTTTCTAAATTATTTTGGTTCTCCATCAGAAATGGGCCTAAGGCTGACCTTTTCAGAAATCAGGCCCTGTACAATGTAAATATACAAGGCCTGATTATTATAATTGATATTGTTTGATGTATTTCCTTAATACTTTAACACATGCAGTCATTATTTTTGAAATACTTCAACAACTAAAAAAAAAAGAAAATTAAGAAAAATACACCGAAAAAATTAGTCACAAAAATATTTACCGACATAAATACGAAACTAATTATATGCCAATAAGTTTTGATCAGTAAGGTAAAATTTGAAAATATAAATTAGTACAAAGGAAAGTAATCTTGCGTTAATTTGAAATTTCTTTCTGAAATGGAAAATTTTAGTCTGAAAAACAATATTCTGTTTCTAACTCAGTTTCCAAGTTGGAATATTTCAGTTTCCCAGTTGGAGTACTTCAGTTTCGAAAACGGAACCGCTTCAGTTTCGAAAGCGGAAACGCTCCAGTTTCGAAAGCGGAAACGCTCCAGTTTCGGAAACGGAAACGCTCCAGTTTCGAAAACGAAGACGCTCCAGTTTCGAAAACGGAAACTCTCCAGTTTCGAAAACGAAGACGCTCCAGTTTCGAAAACGAAAATGCTCCCGTTTCGAGAACGGAAACTCTCCAGTTTCGAGAACGGAAACTCTCCAGTTTCGAAAACGGAAACTCTCCAGTTTCGAAAACGGAAACTCTCCAGTTTCGAAAACGGAGACGCTCCAGTTTCGAAAACGGAGACGCTCCAGTTTCGAAAACGGAAACTCTCCAGTTTCGAAAACGGAAACTCTCCAGTTTCGAAAACGGAAACTCTCCAGTTTCGAAAACGGAGACGCTCCAGTTTCGAAAACGGAGACGCTCCGGTTTCGAAAACGGAAATGCTCCGGTTTCGAAAACGGACAATCTCCAGTCTCAAACGGAACACTTCAGTCTTGGAAACGGAAAAGTAATGAAAAAGAATTTCTATGATTTAACGGATCAGATACGGCAACTCTGCTGCCAGTACCTTTTCCGTTTTTTTACTGGAGTTTAAGTTTACAGTGCAGTTATTTATGGACATTTGTGTTTCAATAACATACATATTTATAAAAGCATAAGCATTTAAAAAGCGTGCTTTTTATTTATAATGTAGGATAAAAAAAATGTTATAATCACCAGAAATATAATTATTGTGGAAAGAATACTTATTCTTCAAATTTGAGACAAGTGACGCTAGTTGAGCTACAGCTGTTGTACGAATGGTAGTGTAAGTTTGCTGGTGCGTTTTTATAATTTAAATAGGAAGACATTTAAAAAGTTTTTTTTTTACTTTTATGTGTGAGCCATGATTCTTATGGGCAAAAAGTACGCCCAGATATGTTAAATGATGGTGTCATCTTACTACATGACAATAACGGGCTCATAATGCTCTCCAAAGTCAATAATCTCTGCAAAAGTTCAAGAAGGAAGCCTGGAGGCGCACTCATATAACTCAAAGGTAGTACCATGATTGTATTAATTTTACGAAATTTGAGCTACATTTATTTGGAACAAGGTTCTTTGATGTGGAGAATTGGCTCAAGCGACAGGGACGAAATTTCCATCAAATTGGTTTAAATAGGTTAGGTCTGAGGTTTAGATAAATGCCTAAACATGATATATTTTATGGTTATGTGAAAAAATAATAAGTTAGTATGCCTCTTAACTCCATTTTGTAGTTTCTGAGTATTGTTAATAATTTTCTACTACACTTGTAATCGTTTTTAGGGTTGAGGGGAGAAGGGATCGTTTTTTTTATAACATAAAGGGTTTTTAATCAAATTACGCACACTTGTCAGTTACTTCGTCAAAGTGTACTAAAGTGTTCGTACGGGTCTTGGAATTTCAAGATCAGAAAAATTCTTTGGTACCACAATTTTCTTATAGAAAATCCCTTCCTAAATAAGGCGGCATTTTGTCAGCTTGAACTACGTTTATTTTTTTATAAAAATATGCTCGTACTGTACCTGGAAAATTAAAATATCCGTACAATTCTGGATTAGAAATATTAAGCAATGATTAAAAATAATTATATGGAATATGCGTTAATATATGAAAATTTGTATCGGAGAATTTTTATTTACTCATTAGCAGAAAATCGAAGAAAAATTATCATTTATCATTTGAGCAGTTTTGGATTCATGTCGATAAAATTAGCATTGCAAATTTTGCAAAATTGAAATTACTGGAGACATAAAAAAAAAACAGATTTTTTACAAAGGCAACTTCTTTACATTACTAAAAAATTGATAATTTCTTAATAAGTATTTTGTGAAAAGTACAGTAAAACCCGATAATTCGGATTAATTGGGACCGTGTCCAATCCGGATTATCCTGAGAATTAGAAAAAAAAATGAAATAAAACATAGCATACTAACAGAAAATCACCTTTATGTTAAACATATTGAATATTTGCAGACAGAAATAATGTCTACTTTGCTTAATTATTCCGAAAATATGTCAGAAAAAGTTTTTTTTTATTTAGAATACGACGATGAAACAAGTTAATGTTATGGAAATTAGCCAATCGCTTCTCAAACTTGAAAAAAAAATGACCAAACCGATCCGAATTATCCGGAGATCCGGATTATCGGGCTCCGAATTAGCGGGGTACTACTGTACTATTTTTCTGCTCTATTATTCCGATATGTCAGTAAATACTTTTAAATCGAAGTTGTTGGGTCACAAAATTTTAAACCCGTTTTTGACGAAGTTATTTATTTATTTATTTTTTTCATAGCAATTCATATTTACAATCATATTTTTGATGTTCAAAATACTACCACCAACTTGTATGTAACTTTTCTTTCAAAAGTGAAATAACATTTCAAAAAGAATACGGAAAGGGGTATGATTCTGTTTTTTACTTTTATAACAATTCAGCTAACTATACAGTGTTTTATTTTTATTTATTTATTTTTAATTGCAGAAAACTGAAAAGAGAAAATAAAAATAAAAATGACAAATTTGTTTTGAGGGGAATATGAGTTCGTAAAAACATTTCATATCTGTGCCTTTTTAAAATTGCATAACTCGTTAACATAATCTTATTTCCCATCCATTTTTCCTGAATGCTTTTACAATTTGCATTGTCCACTTATCCTCAACTTATGGATTTTAAAATACATTTCAAGCTTTTGAAAACCCTTTAAAAGACATTAAACATTATGTAAGATATTTATTTTTTAAGGAATAAGAAAAACAATGACAATTAAACAAACATAAATAAGTATATAGTTAAAATTATTGAAAGCAAAATACTTAGTCATTATTATTAAAAATCGATTTTGTTTCAAAATGGAAAAAAATATTATATATGATACAAGTATACGGTGAAAAAGCATCATCATAACATCTACTTAAAAGCATTGCCCTCAACGAGCCATGCTCGCCGATCCCTATTCAGGCACCCTAGATTCTAAAAGCACTCTAAATTAATCCTCTTTAAAAAGGTTGATTATAACTTAACTTTATTGGTAATGCATGTGTAAATGGCTTTCCATTCATTTATTAAGAAGGCTCAATCATCTGCTGTTAAGAAACACAGTGGCTGTTTTTTAACTTTGATTGAAAAAGTTGTTTAAATATTTGAAAATAAACTAATGCAAAATAGTAATGCATGTGTAAATGGCTTTCCATTCATTTATTAAGAAGGCTCAATCATCTGCTGTTAAGAAAGACAATGGCTGTTTTTTGACTTTGATTAAAAAAGTTGTTTAAATATTTGAAAATAAACTAATGTAAAATAGTAATGCATGGTAATGCATGTGCAAATGGCTTTCCATTCATTTATTAAGAAGGCTCAATCATCAGCTGTTAAGAAACACAATGGCTGTTTTTAACTTTGATTAAAAAAGTTGTTTAAATATTTGAAAATAAGCTAATGTAAAATGAATTTATAAACAGGACTTTGTCTCGCAATATTTTTTAACTACGCTATAAGAAAGTTCTCTTAAATATGACATTTGAAATGCGTCGTTTTAAATCTGTCTTAAATATTTTTTTTTTATTTTTTCTATTCTTATTACACTATAAAACATTTTTTGTAACGTTACTCCATAAGGTTGGTCAGGCACGTAGCCAGGGAGGGGGCTAAGGGGGCTGAAGCCCCTCCCGAAAGTTTGAAAATACAAAATTATCTGTATGATAAAAAAATAAGTTTTGTTTGTTTTTATCTTCCATTACATTAAAATCAATTGCATTTTTCGCTGTAAAAATATCCATATTGAATTACAGTTACGGTAATCCTTCATTATATCAGTTATTTGGATATATTGTTCTTTAATAGGTATATACCACTAAAAAATATAAATTCTTTTTAAAAAGTAATTTTTACTGTCTTTATGCGCAGCAAAATTCGATCGATTGTAATTTATTATCATTAATTTGACTAAGAAAAATTAAGTATAATACGCATACGACATAAGAAAGGTTGCGAAAAATTAGGAAGACTAATTTCTACAAGTTTCAGTCATTGGATAAAAGCTAAATGTTTTTGTTAAAACATTACAATTAGATTATCACAAACCGTATTGTTATTTTAACAAACAAACTTTAGATTTCTTCAGGAAAATAGAAATATAATTATTTCACTGTTGAGATTTCAAAGAGCTCCAGGAAAAGAGAAATTAGAGCACCTCTTGGGCTAATACTTGAAACAATCTTATTTTGTGTAGAACAAAACAGTAACTGACCACGATGATGATCCTCTAACTTTAGAGAAATTGATATAAAAAAGACTGTTAGCTAAGAGTTCTTTTAAGTTTTGAGCAAAGTCTGGAGCGAATGAATTGAAACGAGATATTATAAATATCCTTAGAAATGTTATTTACTTCACTCCAGAAATTTAGAATGAAATCATTAAAATATTTTGGGATACAGTTAACCGAAGTATTAATTAGGAAAATAAATATTGTGAATGATATGCTTTAGCTTGATTGCTAATGAAACTATGGACATATCAAGCGCAGAACAGCTTGCCATTTGTGTTAGACATGTGAACTATTAAAAAGTTCACAAAATCCAATAATTCGGAATTTTTTTTACGTATTATTCGAATAAATGTCTTCTCTTCCAAAAATTCAAGAAAAGTAATTTTACAACATTGTGATGAACTATATCTTGGCATGTATAAATGTGTCACATAGGCGTATGACAAAGTAGCCAATAAGCGTGGTCATGCTAGCGGGATTTATTCTAGAATTCTTCAGAGTATCTAAAAATTAGATACGTCCTCTGTGAGAGCCATTGATTAAATCTTGCCTTATCCAACAGCATACTGATTCCCTTATTCGAAACTATCATGGACTTGTTAAAACAGCGGAAAAAGTTTTTAAAAATCACCCGAAGGCAAATTTAGTGCTTCAGGAAGCAATTGCATCATATATCCTAGAAAAAAAATAACTTCTTCGCATTTGTGATACAAATTTTATCGAGAGGCATGAAAGCATATTGACTTTTGTTGAGTTGCTTAAATACATTTGTGCTAGCTTAGAAAATATTTCGAAAAACACATGGAAGATTTCTTCAACAGCTGGAGCTTTTTTGGCAGTCAGGGAGAAGAATCATTTTCTCATAAGCTTGTCTGTTTGTCAGAAGGTTTTCTGTCTGACAATCGTAGTAAATTCTTCAAAAAAAAAAAAAAAAAATTGCGCGATATAATATCGGTTGTAATCATGCTAAAGATGCCCAATTGCTTAATATAAATATGCAGAAATATGAAGCAGAAATCTTTTGTGAGATTTTATCGTACATCAAAACTTCGGGAAGACATCTTCCAAACTGAAATAAAGATCCCAAGAGTAGCATTTAGACATGGAACAGGTACAAACCCTCAAATTACATCCACTGACAAGTATTACAATAACACGGTCTTATTTCCCATGTAGAATGTCTTACTCAAAATTTCAATTATCGATTCATTTCGAATGAAGATATTCTAAGATATTCCCAGTTACATTTTCCAGGATGTGCTTCACTGGAAAAAGCAAGCAAATTAGAGAATCCGAAGCAATACATTCAGGATAAATTGTCAATGTAGCAAGTGAAAGCTGAAAGCGAATTAGGGTGCAAACAAATTGCTAATGTTGAGAGCAACACAGAGGTTTTAAAACTTCTTGAGCTGTAATGTGACGTATTACGATAAAATCAAATACTTGCTGGCAGTTTTGGTTGAAAGCCTAGTAACAACAGTCAGTGCTGAAAGATATCTCCATGATTTCCATTCTTTGGGAAATTACAGAAGATCTTGGTAAGTCAATCAGAATCATGACTAAGAAGAAATTATGATGATTGCTTCTGTTGCACTAGCAAACATTGTTGAATTCAGGGGTTGGCCCGGGAGGGGGACATTCCCCCTCCCTCGGAGCCCCAAAAATCCTTCCCGGAGAAAAGTTCCTGAATTCAACACTGCTAGTAAATTTATTTTACCAAGAGTATCATTTATAATTATTATAATCAGAGAATGTGAAGTACAAGCATAATTTTTATGATTACATATGACTGTAGCAATTAATTAATTTTTTTAATAATGCGTGTAATTTATTTTATTATGGATCAATAGTTTCAAGACCTCGCACTCATAATGTCAGATTCTCGAACGTTAACATTAATCCTGTGTTTTAAATCAATACATATTATTTGTTTGCATTTCAATATTTTACAACGTTTTTTTCTTCATAGGATAGGGGAGAGAGGGGGGCACGTTTGAACAATTTTTCAAAAAATCAGTAGGGGGAACTGTGGTACATTGATACAACTTTTTTCTAAAAAATTTTTTGGTGTCTAGAAAGCAAAAATTTCAAGTTATTTTTCGATGTGTTGTCAGCAAAACCTGTGTAGTTTGTTATAAAAATGTTCAATCGTTGTTTTAGGTATTATTTTTTGCATGTAATGTTAAAAAAATCAAAAAAAGTAATTTGTATCAATGTGCCCTATCCCCGGGGCAGATTGATACACTTTGATACGTCTCGGAAAAATGGAGACAAAATAACACCGATGCATATTTTTCATAGAAAAATAGTTAGCAAACCATTTTATACTATTTATAAAAATTCAAATCACCCACACTTTATTTGTAAGCAATATTAAAGCAATCAAAATGAAATGTATAATGACTTCATGTTCTGGCTGTTCCTTGTCTGATTGTTGGCTGTAGTAACTTTGTCGTATCTGATACTTCAACCCCAGCATTATCTTCTTTCTTAGGAAAGATGAAAAATTACCAAGTTTTCTGTTTATAAATCGGTTTATAAACAAAAAATAAAGGATAATTATATTAAAAATTCTGTTTTTAATATAATTATCCTGTGCTGTTCTGCAGCTTGTTTCTCTTGCGTAACACTTTTCATGTAGAAAATACATTTTTCTCTGGAGAACAGATATAAATTTGAGATTTTCCAGGCTGCCGTCCATTTCTTTAATTAGTTCTACTAGCACTATATGTTGGGTAAGTTCGTACGTCTTCTCTTTGCAAAAATACTATAAAATGTTCTAATATAAAGAAATTAAAGCTATTTCACTTCAATAAAAACTAATATTAGAAATTTTTAGCGAAAATGGTTGGATTAAGGAGTGCATTGTAAAAAAAATATAATAACAGGTAATGAAAAAATGAACTAGAAAAGGATTTAGGTTGTATCAATGTGCCCCGACAAAGACTGTATCAATGTGCCCCGACAAAGACTGTATCAATGTGCTCCATACAGCCATTTTGAATAAAATGAGTCTCAAATCCAATACTTCATAATTTATCTAACTAAAAAGAATGAGAAACTGATAAAGAGTAGTTTTACTTACCAGAGAGAGTATTCTTTTCGGTTGAAAATACTGGAACAGTTTTATAATACCATTTCAATTCTACAACACAAATTTACTTTTGACCTACAAAAACAAATTATCACCCGTCCTATTTCAACAAACTACTGAATCATTCCAAAACTTTCTGTGTATAGTTGAGTGCACAAGTATCACCTTTTGGAGCTGTTGTGAAACTTCCTGTAATGACCCTGTGTGCTGTACATGGGGTGTATCAATGTGCCCCATGTATCAATGTCCCCCAGTTCCCCCTACATTTTTTATTTGAATTATATTTTTTGCGTTTTAAGTATTACATAATAAAAACAGCGCATTTCTTCATCATACGAACCAGAAATTGAAAGTTTTCCATATAATTTAAAATAATTGTATCAATGCCCATGTATCAATGTCCCCCAGTTCCCCCTACATTTTTTATTTGAATTATATTTTTTGCGTTTTAAGTATTACATAATAAAAACAGCGCATTTCTTCATCATATGAACCAGAAATTGAAAGTTTTCCATATAATTTAAAATAATTGTGAGGCTTTAAAAAGCTTAAATATGCCTGTTCAAACCTGCCCCATGTGGTACCTTTAAACAAATAAGGGACACATTTGAACAAATGAATAAAAAAAATAATAATGAGTTTTCATAAAATCCTGCATATGTTTCAGGAATATAAAGTAACACGAATAAAATTTAATAACTATATTTTATTGGAAATAATAATTTTTCTATTATTTAACCAGACTTAAATCCATCAAAATTGATATCAAAAATCATTGTTAAAACAACACAGAATGTCTCTCGAGTTATGTTTGTTTGAGAAACCTTTTTTAAATATTCTTGTAATACACTAACATAATATCTGATGCTTCTAAAAAATAAAAAAAATTCATTCACACTTTTTATGGAAAAACTCGATTTAAATTCCGTTTTAACTAGTACGAAAGTACTAGTAATTCCGTAGTTGGGAAAGAGTAAATGAAGAGTGAATGAGAGAGAGGCTTTATTAGACAAACCTACTAAACCATGAATCATTATTGTGTATCCGGACTTTGCAAATATCAAATAAATGAATGCCATCATCAATTTAAGTTTGAAATTTCAAATTGCTGATACATCTAGAGATTGTAATACATGTGTGCAATAAGGAAAAATTGTTAACAGTATAAGTTCATGATCTTTGATATTATTAATTAACCTCTTTTCACACAGAAAAAAGTCCAAAAATAGTAATATTTAGATGCATCAACAACTCTTTACTTCATAGTTTTAGATGTTCAATGGTGCTCCAGCTTTTGTGTTCAATGATGCCCCATCACATGGATTCAACATTACAACAGTTTACTCAATTTGGCTGAAGAATTTGAATAAAACAAAGCTTATAAACTAAAGATTATATCTTTATTTAAGTGTTTAACAATAAACCAAAACTTTAGGATACAAAATTTTGAACAAAAATCTTACAACGTTATTTTCTTAAATTTCAATTCAAGAGGGTGAAAAATACATGTCTTGTTTAGACAGTTTTGTGCATAGAAAATGGATCAGCTTTGTATTCTTATTGCACAGAATCAGTAGTAATGTATTGCCATAGACTTTTTAGAAAATAATTTATTTGAAGGAAAATATTTAGAGTGTTCAAAGGTGTGCTCCCAGTTCAAACATGCCCCCCTCTCCCCCTACTTGAGGCTCCTCTCAAACATCGTTAGTTTGTGATTTTTAAGCTTCGTAGAAAATTTTTCCTAAAAACTCTCCGATTTTTGAGCCGGTTTGGAAACTGGAAATGCTCTTAAAAGTTAAAAATTGCAACAGAAATTGAAAAAATTAAATATGAAATAACATTTTTTGACATAGTTAACAAGTATTCTATGCAGAAGCACACATTAGGATAAGCCTAGGTTATTTTTAAAGTTTTTTCTGAATATTATTTAAATTACTTTTTTAAGAACAGAAAAATTCCAAAATTGAGCCCCTCCCGAAAGAAAATTCTGGCTACGGGCCTGAGGTTGGTGGCAGCCAAGCTTCCACCAAGTTTATGGAGGAATAACGATTAACCAAGATAACCAGTGTAACATTACACTAATATGTAATGTTACACCAGTAACATATATTTAAATTACACCATTATATAGGTGATAAAAATCACACCATGAGACTGGTGGCAGCTTTGCTGCCACCAGTTTTATGGAGTAATGTTACACGAATGTTTTACAGTGTATTCATGTAAAAATACTTTTGTCGTTAGAAGGGAAATATTGTTTGCATTATCTTAGAACTCATAACAATTGTTGAAAATTTTATATTAAAATATGAAATAAATGTCTCGCATAAATGTATTCTTAAATTTAAACTTATTTATATTATTTTTGTTCGGTCATCTCAAATATCACATAATTTCTCCTATCCATTGCTTTTAACGCATTATAATGAATTTGTTATTTTAAACTTTTATTTCTCTTTGTAATATTCATGTGAAAATATTATTGCTGCTCGAAAGGAAATATTTTTATTTTCGTTGTTTTAGGATTGGTAGCAATATTTTAAAAGATCATCTAGAAACGTGAAATGCCTCGTGTAAATATATTTTTAAAGTGTTTTATCATTTTAAATCTGACGTAATTTACACAAAAAAATTCTTTTTTTTTTTTTTTAATATGTACGTAAAACTACTTTTATTGTTAGAAAGGAAATATTATTTTAGCTGACTTTGAATTTACGAAAAAAGTTGAAAATATTACCTCAAAATATAAAATAAATGTCTCGCGCAAATATATTTTTAAATATACACTCTTTTGCTAACTGTTAATTATTTGGCCTTCTTAAATAGAAAATTTTATAAAATTTTAAAATTTTATATTTAAAAATGTAATTTTTAAAAATATAATTTTTAAAATTCACATGTAAATATGGTTTTAATGACGTAAATATCAATATTTTCTTGCTTTTAATACGTAATCGTTTATTTCTAATTTGAATTTTTTTCTGTTTATAATAGCAATGCGTCAATAAATTGTTATTATGAAAAAAAATATTATTATTTGAGCTGTTTTTAAAATTAGAAACAATTTAAAATGACACCCTTTTCTAAAATAGGTAAAGAATATCTCTCTAAATACTGCAAATTTGAATGTAAAAGGGAAATAGATTATAAAAAAAATCAAATTAAAAAAATAATAATAAACACAGTCTCCACACCGGGATCTTCTACTATATAAAATGATCTAAAAGTGTTAAAATTGCTGTGTATAATATTTACTACTATAAATCTTTTTTAATGGAAGGATTTTGACCAATTTTATGGTTAAATATCTCTTAAAATAATTATTCGATTTAAAAACTGCCTCCATCAGTGTGTTTAATAAACATTTATTTATAATACCACCAATTTACAAATTTTCATGTGCAACAGTTATTTATTTTTTGTATTTATTTATTTTATTTTATTTTTATTTATTTATTTAATTTTATTTAATTTTCATTTATTTATTTATTTTTTAAAGAGGTACCCTTGGTCACAAAAAAATCATTGTCAATGCCGGTGACAGCACTGCGCACTTTTTTTTTTTTCTTTCAGAATAGAGAGATACAAGTTGAATTTCGTCCCGGTTGTTTACTATTCGAGTTCTACTGAATGGATTTTCACGAAACTTGTACTGTTAGATAAATATTGCTTCGGGGAAGATTTTAAGCTACAACACATCGTACTATGTAGATTAGATAAAAAATGATGATGGAAAATTCTCTTATTTTTAACAAAAATGTTACCTGGCGAGGTTTTTTTTTTTATGTAGCGATCATTATAGTCGATTAAAGAATTTAAATTGAATTAAAGAAATTAAAATCTATATACCTTGCAAAATAAAAGATAATACTGTTATTATTTTTATTAAAAAAACAAAGAAATGAAAAAAATATTTTATCGAGAGATAATATCTGTGGCTTCCGGTAATAACCAGGTAAGGCGCATTTTTGAAAAAAAAATGAGATAATTTGGGAAAATGTAAAAAAGAATTAAAAGGGTAATTTCATCTGCCATAGTACTGAAAAATGAAAATCGAATACTTTCCGTCATAGGGCGACTATGCATTTTCATTTAAAAATTGAAAAAACAGTAATAATCAGGCATAAAGTAACGGTGATAACCAAATAAGATTCTATTTATTTCTTTAAATCATCTATAATTATAAAAATAACATAAAAATGGCTCGTATAACTTATAAATTTCGCTAAATATTTAAATTAACGTCCATAAACTATAAAAATTTCATATCTGTGGCGGGAAACTGCAACCAGGTAGTGGATTAATTTGGAAAATAATCACAAAAAGTGAATGATCTGATTGATGCTATGTATTCTTTTAATATAATATAAATAAACAATTATAATAATAAAAGTTGATAAAAATGTATTTAATTGTTGTGAAATTAATGTTTGAAATGTAAATAAAAATTTAATTTTATTTACATTTATTAAAAATAAATGTAAAACGGCAATAACCAGATAAAAGTTACATTTTTAATTGGCTCTCAATTTATAAAAACCATTTTTATATAACTATTTTGGCAAAAAAAGGTTCTTATAACCTAATTGAATGTAGTGAAAATTGTTAAGTTCTAATCTATTTTATAAAAGTAATGATAAAGAGACATTTTTGAAAACTTTAAATTTTAATTACTCAAAATATTAAAAATGTGCCTTACCTGAGTGATTACTGGAAGCCACAGATATTATAAAATTAAAATATTTAATTTATACATAAAAAGAATATTTGTAATATTTAAAAATGAATTCAATGGAAACGATTTGCAAATTCACCATTTTTTGTGTCAGAATTAAAAATGCAAATTCAGCAAATAAATAATCTGAGTTTTTATTTATTTATTTATTTATAATTTACGTTCTTCATTATATAACTTACAAAAGAAACTAGCAGATGTAGAGATAAAATGACAGTATATTTTGAATTATATGTTATTTTACGATTTTAATTTTACTTTTGTCGGGCAAACAATGTTTTTAAACCAAAAAGAAACAAAAGTGTAACATCTGTCAGAACGATGTTCAGAATAATGGAATGTTTTAAAATATGCGAAAGCTTTTTTGAGCATTCTTTTTATATTCAAACTTAAATTATATAAATAGAGTTAATATTATGAAAATAGAATCAAATATTTAAATTTTAGTGTAAGTATCTGCCATATCCATACTAATATTATAAATGGGAAAGTGTATTAGATTAATTTTGAAACACGATAATTCAATCGGTAAATTAAGTATAACAGATGTAATTCTTCCATTTTTCATTTTTGGGTGAAAAAAGTCCGGGCCGGGATTCAAACCAGGGGTGTATTGGCTGAAGCCGCCAATGCTCCACCAACTGAGCTATCCCGGACACGAACACTAGAGGACTATTTCACCCAATTAACCTCGATGATCACATTATCTGATCTAATACGCTGGATCAGCACAACAGAATAAATCGACGGTCAATACCCTCATAGCATGCATGTTCACAGTGACGTCACAATGACGTCACTGTGAGTCACTTTGGTCACATCACATCTGTGACGAAAATGCCACCACTCAGTGACGTCACATTGTGACTAAGATGTGACTTTCTAAAAAAATTTTCACAGTTTGTCACAATGTTAATGTCAAAGTAGTCACAAATGACACACTTTTTACAAATTGGTCACATTGTGACGTCACAAAGTGGTCACAATGTGACGTCACAAAAAAGCCCTAAAACGGCCATAACGACTTCACATTTTAGTCACTGTGACTTCACATCGACGTCACGTGACGTCACATCGACTATCGCTGGTCACAAAGTCACAATGTGACTTCACAACGACGTTGCAGTGACGTCACCATGTCTTACGGGTATATGGAACTGCAGAAAATCGCTGCATACGAAATTACATTAGATTAATTTTGAAACACGATTATTCAATCGGTAAATTAATTATAACAGATGTAATTTTTCCATTTTTCATTTTTGGGTGAAAAATGGTGTGTGTCTCTTTGTTTGTCCGTCTTTCACGGCAAAACGGAGCGGCGAATTGACGTGATTTTTTAAGTGGAGATATTTGAAGGGATGAAAAGTGACATAGACTAATTTTTGTCTCTTTCTAAACCCCCACTTCCCTAAAATGGGAAGTGGGAGTTTGTATGAAGTATTTCGCAACTTCAAGGTAGAAAGATAAAGATAGATAGATGGTGCTGATTGGTTTCTAAAACAAGATAACGTTGTGTGTTCTCTATGTGTACTTAAGTGCGGACATCGGCCCGCGCTTCACACTATAGTGCATATGGTATTTATACTCTGTTATTTGATGATTGATTCACATTGATTTAACTGCTTTCGATTTTTGACTATTCGTGTTTAGCTTTGCGATTTGGTATTGTTGTCTTGGTTTGGTTTTCCGATTTCCGAAAACAAACTCGGTTTCGGATTCGGTTTCGCCATTGTTGTTTTTCGGATTGGATTAATTCGTTTAGTTTAGATTTATAATATTCCTGAACTTTTAAGGACTAAGACAATTGCTTTGGTTTTGGATTTAGTTTTGCTTCGTGAATTGGTTTTGTTGTTTTTGTTTTAAAGTAAATATATATAAAAAATAATAAGTAAAATTTGATTTCCACTTATCCCTCAATAATTCTATGAGTTTTTAAAAGTTCGATTACATAGTTTGTTGTATTTAACACGATCGAAGTCGCGGGAAAAATCTAATACATATATATATTGTAAAATATTTTAATTTGAGACGTTTAAAAAAATTTCTCTTTTACTCAGGAAATATGCCTTTTATTCCCCAAACTTATGTGCAAACATAAAATACAAATGTAAATTGTGTTTTGGCTGCTAAGAATTCGAGTTTAGCCTAATGGATTTGCATAGGACTTACACTGTTAGAAAGTTAATGTTTCAGGAAAATTTTTAATATGTAACACACGCTCTGCCTTAATGAATTATAGAAATACGGTGGAAAATTATATAATCCGATGAAATCGATTATGAAAAAGTAGGCATTTGGAATTATTATGCTTAATGGATTTTGGTGATTTTGAACTGTTAACCACTTAAATTGTTTGCACGTTAGTCATATGGACAAGAAGAGTATGCTTCATTCATCACTTCAAGCTTGAATGCGCGGAAAGTCCATGTCTTTTATATCCTCATAATGGGCATAGACTGACATTTAATTTTGACACAAGGAAAGCGAATTTTATAGTATTAAAACGTATAAATATCACAAAGTTTTGCGATTACTACATCCGAATAGCTTGAATTTGTAAAAGTATTGACTATATAAACATGGATAAACGAAGTTAGTAAGTAATAGGTTTTGCTACTTTTTGTTTTCTGTAAAACTGATATACAATGTCTTTTGTTTTAAGATATATCCCATTTTTACCCTTAGAAATATTAATAGTAAATAACACTTTAAAAAATTAGCTATACTATAATATCAATCGTTTAATCACAATACAATAAAGACAGGCAATTAATCAATCATTTCCCCCTCGGGCATTGATAGAGTCGTAGATTTTTGTTTTTTTTTGTTTGAAACTTTCAGTAATTTGTATTTTATTTTTGTACATGTAACAGAGTCATAATAATAGAATCATTAAATAGTGAGAACATAGGTGTTAAATGTACTTAATTTTGTTCAAGGGGAAAAAAGTTTTTTTTTTTTTAATTATTATTACTATATTTTACTGTAGCTTTACAGAAAAAACTTACATTATTTTAGAAATGTAAAAATTAAACTTTTATTATGTACAGTGTAATATAATGAAAAGATTTTCCAAAACACTTAATTAATGGAATTTTGACCATGGTCAACCCTCTCATCTTGATTGTGTCAAACTTCCCCATATACTACTTTTTAAAGAATTGCTCATGGATGTTTTTAGCTTAATTTTTTGTACAATCTTTACGCCTAGAAGGAAAGCTTCATTTTTCCGCAATCCATAAAACCAAATTACTTAAATTTATATGATGTACTTTATCTGAGAAAATCATACAATTCGTATCTAAAAATTGTACTTTTTCATCTGAAAACTCTTCCTGATGGATTTTTCTACAGATGTTTCAATTATCTGCATGAATATAAAAGACCACTGCTTTAAAATTTAAGTAACTGCGGCTGATAGCAATTGTCAAAATTTTGAAATTTTTGCGACGATTAACCCTATTATTTGTAAAGAAAATCGCGTGATAAAAATTGTCAAAATTTTTAATAAAAATTTTAAAATTATTAAAAGAATGGAACAGTATAAAATCGTTATAACTCAAAATATTATTTGTAAAATTTCAATTTATATACATTTATATAAACATAATAACTATCTAAATTTTAGTTTTGATTCAGCATTTATAAAAATGCTTATTTTTAAAATAAATAAAAATATTTAAAGCAAAAATTTTGGAAAGAAAAATAATATAACTTTATTTTTAAAAAATCACATTTTTAAAAGTAAACTTATATTTTAATTTGCCGAATCAAAATTTATGTAAAACAATCAAAAAAGACATACTCTATGTTTCAAACATTTATTCTTAACGGTTCTTGTGTTATAACAATTAAAACTGGGGAAAACTTTATTTAAGCGCCATTGTAAGCATACAGAAACAGTGAAATTTTTAATACAATATATTTTTTAGAAATTTTCATGATTTTTGTTCCCGGACCCTCTTATATATGAAAACTAAAGGGTGGGTCAAGCCTTCCCTATAATCAACCCTCCCAAGTTTCCCCTATATGAAAACAAATTTCATTCTTTGTGGTAGTGAATAAAACAGAATTTCTGCATCTTCTAAATGGTCTATCCTATTTGTTTTCAAAATAGATTTGATCCACTATAGTTTCGAACCTCTCAAATAACTCCCGGTACATTAGAAATGTAGTTAAAAAAAGAAAAAAAGATATATAGCTCAATAATCTTCCCTACATCTCTGATTTTCACGTGATGAATTAGCAAATATTTTCGGTGGTTAAAACTGTGTACAACTTACAAAAACAATATATGTGTCAAATCATGATCGCCAAAATATGCTAGCTGGCGATGAAATTGGAACAGCGAATTATTTTAGGCAAAATAAATAAATAAAATAAAGGGAAAATGAAGAAAATATAAATAAAGAAAAAACAGTGTTATTTCCTCCGAAATACACGTTTCAGTAAATTAGTAGTTTAATATTAATTGAAATTCAATTAAACATTACGAAAAATTTTATAAATCCTGAAAAACTTGTTTAAATATTGTTTTTTTTCTTTCATATTTACATATCATAAACTAGTAAGAAAATTCATGCGTTAAACATAGATTATGAAACACTTTCCAACACTTCCTGAAAGTCTTTGAAAAAACTTCGCTATTTACTAGAAATAAAATGTTACTGTCTATAGCAATAATATGTATTCCAATACTTTTGAACAGCCCTGTATTTGATCTGTCGGTTGATATATGTACCATGTAATAAGGAAATATAGTTTAGAAGAAAACACTTATCAGGTTGAAATTTCTCTTTCAGTGATTTATACTAATAGAAGGATGCATACTTGAATTTTTTTTTCATCCCTGTAGTTTACCTAGTACCTTTATTGCACGCCAGTATTTAGCTAAAATTTGATTGAAACTAAAAAGCAATTTGCATTCACATTCAGTTTTCTTTACGAGTTCTTTTGTGTAGCCCTGTATATCAAGTATAAAGTTTATGCATATTATATAATATGCATAAATTTAGTGAAACTTAAAAAAAAGCGCATATAATAATTGAAAATGCATATCATCCATACATCAGCCAGCATCGACAACGTACCATATTTCGGATAGAGTATACTATTTTAAATCTTTTGTGTGTCCCTGTAAATACAATACACTTCGTTTTATGTGAAATAATTTATATAACACCTCATCAATTTTATTATACATGGAATAGTTTAATATGGATAAAATATGTCGCACTCAATTTCCCCCTTTACCACTATGTAATAAAATTCTTTTGCGTGGCCCTGTAAATGAATAAGCACAATTCTTACTTTTACCGCATATTTTACTGAATGCATATTTTAGTGCACTTTGTAAATGTATGTAAATATTTATGCGTTTGTTAGGGTATTTTTAATATTCATTATAATAATGATTTTTTTCCCTTAGGCTCTAATGTAACGAAAAACTTTCGACCAGTCCCTGTAAATAAACCAATGATGCTAGAAACATTTAAAATAGAGTTCGTACTAGTGTAAATTTTAATAAATTCCAAAACTTTCAATGCAATCCGAGTATATTTAAAAGAATTAGAGAGCCGACAGATGATCAGTCAAACTTAAATCTTAAACACTTTTCAACTTGCTTCGAAATCGTTAAAAAGACAGTTAAATTAATCGTCAAATCAACAGTTATAATTTTTTAATAAATTCGTTAGTTTCGTTTTTTATCAAACATAAATTTAAAGTGGTAAATTTTTATTAATTGTGGCCAATGCCAAATTAACATTTTTAAACGGATTTCTTTTTTTTTTCTTTCTTAAATTCTTACTTAAATTTCAATTATGAAATTAGGCAGTTTTTGTTTAAAAGATGAACATAGAACTCTTAAAAGTAAGCGCTTTCTTTAAAAGAATTTTATTATTATTATTATTTTATTTATTTTATTTTATTTTATTTTTGTTTGTTTGTTTGTTTCACCTATCCTTTGTAAATGCAGAATAAATTAAGACTAACCTGTGGGAACTTTTCACATTTTCATTTGTTAAAATACATTAATCAACTTAGATCATGTCATTTTATACAAGTCATCTGTCACTGATGTGTCAGATACTTTACTTGTAATGTGAAATGTATTAACAGTTTCCCCCACGCACACACCGTACACTATCAGAGATATTTTAACACGTCTCACACCCCCCCCCTTTTTTTAACAATAGGGCAGTTTCATATGACGTCACAAATCGACCATTGGAAGTCAAACAATCGTCGAACGGCAGCTGTGATTTGTAGCTGAGAGTATTATGGCAGTTGCTGGAGGTGAATCGCCAGCATTTGATTGGCGGATGAAAAGTAAATCAGCTGATTGCAATTGCCCTATATGATGTAACTGCTAAGTCACCGAGACAAAAGGAGAAGACAGGCTAACATCTTACGTTTCACATTCGTATCACTTCGGACCACTGCAATCACGTGATGTCTGCGCATTTTTATTTTTCCTGCAACTGCGTCATGTTAAAAAGTACCACGTGACTCAAGCGGTCCGAAAAACGACGAACGTTTAGCGCAGCCTGTGCTTTCCGTCAGCCTTTCAAACCCACATGTGCATTTTGCTGCAAAAACAATTTATATTTTTATCCATTTAATCAAAATTAATTTTGACTAATGCATTTATAAGTTATCTAATAACAAAATTTTGATTATAAATTATTAGATCCTTCGAAATAGACATTTTCTTATAAGTATTAATTATTTTTTCATTTTTTTTCGATTATTATCGATGGGCAATTATAAAATTTATGGTTGAAGCATTTATTTATTCTTTTCATGCCGTTTTATATTCATTTTACAACATTTTTATATTTGTAAATTAATTTAGTGTACATTTTAAAAATTAAAATGCTTAAAATGCTATATAAATTTAAAATTTATGAAATTAAACTCTTTAATTACTATGTTTTTCTTAATTTCATTTTAAGTTAAATACTTAAAATTATTTCCGGTGCTCACATTTTTAGCAATAACTTGATATTTATTTTATTGCGATATTTGAAAAAGGATATTTAATACCTGAAATAAAATATTATAATAACGTTCTTCCTTTTCTAAAATAAATATTAATAAAAGAAAAACCGTTATTTTGTGTCTTGAATGTTTTGCATAAATATAATACAAATTAAAGTTGAATAAATCCAAAATCAAACAAAGCTTATTTTAAAATATTGTTTACTTATATTAAAATATTGCTATTTATCAATGCTATGTCACTTCCTACACAGGACTGTAACTAAGAGGGTGCTTCGGGTGGCTCACCCCCCCCCCCCTAAAATATTTTGAGCCTCCTCAGGAAAAGATTCCAAGGTCACTCAATAAATTTTCTGTTCCTAAAATCCAAATGAAATACTGTTCAAAAACCTAATTTGGTTTTGAGGCTGTTTCACAGTTTTGCAGAAATACTAAATTGTAACTAAAGTAAATGTTTCAACACTTGCTCATCTAATTTGCACATATGGAGCTAACATGATGTTTAATATTGCATTAGTTATATATTTGAATTTTTCATCATTATATTCTTTTCTTAGCATAAAATGTAGTTATTACAATAGTTTAATGAGAAACAAAGTAACTACAGTGTGAATATGCACTAATTTATCTTTCTGCGTCACAGAGAGAGAGAGAGAAAGAAAATATAAGTCCCCCCCTACACTTTCTTGAGCGCTCCCCTCCCCCCTACAATTCTCTTCTAGCTACTGCCCTGTTCTCTCATGCATCTGGTCCAGCAACTCTTACACGAATTTTATTCGATTCACATTATTTTATTAGACACTTACGTGTGTATGAGAAATATATCGCAAAATTTATAAAAATATAATGGCGCGAATAAAATATAAAAATAAATTGTTGTATACAAGATTAACCTCGTATAAGAGTTAAACATTTTACAAAAGAGAATTATTTTTTTATCGATATTTATTTGATAACACTATTTCTTAATTAGTCAATAAAATGAACATATTATACTCTACCATAAGAAATAAATCCAAACTTTTTATTTACAAATGTATACACATTTAATAAATATATAATAGGTAAGAAAAAATGTACATATTTTTTATGTTTAGAACATTTTATATTGAAGAATGTTAATTAGCTTTAATTTAAATAGTGAAGAACACGAAAATCTTTTCTTTTTGAAAGTATATTTAATAAAGAATTTTTATTTTATAAAAACAAATTTTGGTAAGTGTATTTTTTGAAATGATCTTAAAAACTATTAAGCTAATTGAAAAAATTTAATAAATTAATTTAAAAATAAATATTATTTTTATTAACAAAAATAGACATAAAGAGTAAGTAATCTTAATGGTAATTTTTTTAACTTAATTATTTGAACTTTTTTATGAAAAATTAATTGAACTAAATAGATATTCGTAAAAATCGGCTAATTTATTTTTCACTTTATTTTAACGAACATTAATTTATTGCATTATCATTTTATACGCATTACAAAACATTAATAATTTTTTAAACATTAAAATGAATTTTATTTTTATTTTTTCAAAAGATGATTTTTTGCGCTACAAATATAATTACTAAATCTATGTTAATTATTTTAATTTAAAAAAATATATTTAAAAAAACATTTATTGATAAAAAATATATATATTTCATTTACCAAAAACTATATTGCTATCAATTTATTGCAAAATTGAATGTGGGAAAAAAACCTCCATGTAAACGATCATAAACAATATTTAGTTTTGTTAAAGATTTTCTTTTTAAATTTCCCTTGAAAAATATCACTAGTAAAAAGTAAACTTTTTTTTTTACTAGTACCTGCTTCATAACTTCTAAACGCATTTGTGAGTGTTGCTTAGGATTAATTTATATTTAGAATATTTTTCTAAACATAACTTTAAATAAATTTAATATTTATGATAAGAACATAAAGAAATCTTCTTCTTACAAATAATAGTAATATCATTTGATACTATCATTTTTCTTAAATAATGAAATTATATGAAAAATTTGAAATAAAATTTATGTTTTAAAAGTTACATTATAAGATTTTAGCAGGATTATTTGTCGAAATGTCACAAAATATTAAATTTAATTATTTTGCTTTTTTAAACATTATACAAAAATATTTTCTATGCAAAGGTATAAAAGTTCATTATTTCTATTTGGGTTTATTGTAAAAACATTTTTTTAAATATTATTTAACAATACAATGCTTACAAATACATTATTTTTCCCCTTTAATTATAAATATAAATATTTTTTTAATTTTCACATTATTTTTTTTAATTAAAAATATAATTTTTAAGAACAATTATATTATACGAATAATAAAATTTACTTACCTCTGGACAGTTTTCTTATATTTACCTTGCAAAAAAGGGGATAATTTTGACGTCTATTTCAATTTTGAAGGAACACTTTTTTTCCTTCTTCTTTTTTTTTTTTTATTATTGTATCGCCAAGTCTTTTGCTCTTTCGGTTCGCATTTCCCTAGCGAAAGAAAGACGATGGAAAATTCGAACTTATGGCACTCCTTCCGATTTCCAGCCGTTTGTCCGCGCGGCTACAGAATGCACTTTCCCTACCCTCCCATTGGCGGAGTGAAGACTCCCACGCTTGTGACGTTGTAAAGAGACAAGCCGGAATCGGAACTCTTTCATTACGCCGTTTCTTCTGTTTTCTATGCAAAAAACAAACCGCGGAGGAGTACTCCGGCTACTACAATGTAGTTATGATTCCCTCGTGTCTATTAAGTAGCCAATAAAAACACTCCAGAGAAAGGGAATTTCGGCCAACTTTAGTATTCGAGTAAAAGAGGAATCCATTATTTTGAAGTTTTAGCGTATTTTAGAATGCAATGTCTTATCTTTTGTTTTGTTTTTTTGTTTTTTTTCTATTGAACTGGAATAAAAGTGGGAGAGTTATTTTTAGAGAATTTTAAGCAATAAATATGTTTTATTCGAACCTTAAAGGCGCGAGAAAATCTATTTATAGAAATCTTGAAGTAAATTCGTGTCATTAGAAAATAAAATGTGTTCTTTTGAGAGAATTAAAGAGAGTTCGCATTTAATAGAAAAATTAATGGCTTATTAATGGAAGATGAATAGAGAATTACTTTTCATTTTTTTTCATTTTTTAATTTAATGAAGCATACCTTTATAAACGACTTTTCCTCCGTCATTTATATCTGTGTTCATCCATAGAATTAAAAAAAAAACCCATTTTATGCATGTTTTAGAAAAAATATAATATAATAAACAATTTTTCGATAGAAAATATACTATACCAGTGGTTCCCAACGTTTATTAGTACACGAGCAGGGCTGCGGAGTCGGAGTCGGAGCTAATAAGAAACAAGTCGACTCCGTTTTTTTTCTTTTGTTAAATAGTTTGAAGTGAAATCAAACCAATTATATATAATTATAAATTCATTGTAAATAAAAACTGTTTTTAATTAAAAACTCTAGTAGATTTTGAATTACTTCTTAACTAGTAAAATTATCATCTTTATTTTTTTCCATTTCAATCGAACTTTTTCTGCTCTGGGGCACACAAATTAACATCGAAATTGCAACGATTTCCACTTTTCAAGTCTACGAATCCGAAATAGAAAAAATTCTGTTTTGTTTTCTTGTTTATCTTTCGATAGTTAGATTTTTCGGGTTTATGGTACGTGAAAATTTAAAATTAGTAAAACGGAAATATTTTTCTATTTTCTTTCAAAGCTGATTTAATATAAAAAAAGTGAAATATTTGCCTTATTTTTCTAACATTCCCTCATAATTTTAACCAAAAGCAACATTAATATTTTATCCAGTCAAAGTCGTTAAAATTTCCAAAGTCAGAGTCAAAGTCGGCTATTTTTGAAACCGACTCCTCAGCCTGCCTTTAAGTTAAAACAAGTTGGAAATTGCACGTGAAGTGTAGCAAATGAGGTGCGTTCGTACGATAACGAAGTTTTAAAAATATCACTCTCATATATCAATCTCATAAAACTGTAAATAATTACAATTAAAATGCGCACCAAACAATGTTCTCCGTATACCATTATGCAATGGAATACTTTTGTGTGGCCTTCTAAATCCATAACAAATAGTCTTTGCACCACGGATTATGCAAAATGTATATTATAATATCTATTTTATAGACGCATATCAATTTTATTATGTTCGAATGAGTGTAACACCATTAAAATGTATCTGAAACATTTTCCCCATTAACCGTAATGTAACGGAATACTTTTGATTGTCCCTGTAATTGAACTATGCATCCGATTTTGATAAAATTTGAAATAACTCGACAAAATTATGTAATAATTATGTATGAAATTTCAACGGATTAAAATGCATTTGAAACTTTTTTCCTCATTGACCGTAATGTAATGGAATCCTTTTGATTGTCCTTGTAAATGATCCATGCATCCGATTTTCTTAAAATTTGAAATGACTCGACAAAAATATGTAATAATAATATATTTTAAATTTCAAACGATTCGGTTGGGTAGTTTTTGCGTTGTTATATGCGGATGGGCAGACAGACGGACGGACTGAACGACAACAATAGGTGCTACGTATTAACACAATTACAAACGCACCTAAAAAAAAAAAAAAAAAAAAAAAAGTGAATTGTTTAATATGAGGGTGTATCTAAAAAGAGTGTGGAAAATTTGTATATCCTCGATAAGCTGTCTGCCATCCTATCCTATGAAAAAGGCTAATTTTCGTACGAAGAATGTACTATAACGAAAAAAAGAACTGGAAATCCCAATGCGTGCAAGCTGAATAATAGTTAGAACAACAAATGTAATGAAAAGTATGTTTAATTATTCTTGAAACAACGCTTTAAATTCAGTGAGATTTCTGCCAATGGTGTTTATCGATAAAAGTATCTGTACAAAGGGCAAAACGTGCGAGGCAGGAGACAAATTCATGTGGTAAAACTGTTTTTTCTTTGTTAACAGGTGTAATTATATCTTGACTCATGCTTTTTTGTGGCTTGTCTCTCTAGTGTGCGGTATGCGTAACATGTATAAAAATGGCTAATTTTAATCTTAAGGCACCTTCTAGAAGCAGTTTGGTTCTGTACTATTTGTTTATCAAAAACAACAAAGTTGGGAAAAAAGCACATTCACACAAGTTAAACCCCATCAAGAACTTCAAAACTGATTTAGATAGTTCTAAATATTCCACTCCTATGTTCATCTAGAAATAAATCAAGGATCTTTTCGGGGTTGTGTGACTACTGATAAATCCCACAACATAATAACAACTGCAAAGAAGGTAGAATAGAAATTCCATTCAAATTCATTGCCGCATTACTGCTTAAGAAAACGCTGTCTTCTCACGAAGTTTAATTTAGGCTAATAGCTCTCATGATTACTGCAGTTGTAAAATATCGTATGTAGTATATTTTTTTTGTTCATCCAGAAGGAAGTAAATAAACAAGGATTTTTCCAGGGTTGCCATTACGATTGTGTGACTACTGAAATAGCTCACAACGAGTTCATAACATCATACCGACACCCTGTGTAAGAAAACATGATCTGCTTACGAAGTTTTAGTTTAAGCGAATAGCTTTCATAATCATTTTGCTTGTAAAATATTTTATTTTTTAATTTTTTTTCAAACAGATGAAATAAAATATGCATTTTTGTGACAAACATCGATTGTTTCGCGACCCATCAAATAACCTGCTGTTGCAGAAAATGTTGTTTTGTCAAACTGCAAAAGTATTTCAATTAAATAAAATTTTCTCTAATCAAATACTGGTGCACAAGAACGCGAAAATCCCATCTTTAGATAAGGGTGAAAACTCCATGGAACCATGGAAAGATAGGGAAGTAAAACGAAGCCTGTTTCCCTTAGAAGCAGGAAGTGTGTCTATGCCACTGGTTTCTGAGAGGTTCACCCATATCCCAGCATTCCATGAGAAATACCGTGAGCATGGCAATAGATTGGCGCGCTTTATCGCTTATTATAGAAAAGTGATGTGACTGGTGCTGCTACAGCAAGAGGTAAAACGCATGCCAAGTTATCGCCAATCGCCAATACTAGCCAGGTTGCAGGCAGTTTCAGGGTCACACCTATCACAGAATTCTCGGCTTTCATCGGAGCTGATCCATTGACCGGTCCAGGCTTTCATTTATAATAAGTTTCATAATTCTGCGATGCACGAGCTCTTCTGCAGATCTTTTCTTTGCAGAAAGTTAATAGATTTCTTCATACCATTTCACGTCAATTTTTGCTGCGTTTTTCGTTTTTGCGGGCCAAACATGAAAAACGAGACCTAAGTCGATCTTTAGAGCTATTAGTATCCAATAATCGATCCATAGTTCTATATATAAATGTTTTATTAAGACCAATTCATTTTACCTGCTTAAAATCCCCAATCAAAGAGCTGTATATAGTCATTCTTCTTTTAGCTTCCATATTTAAAATAATTATAAACAAAAATTTTTATACAATTTCGGTTCAGTTCATATTCAGTTTTATACAAAAATCGTCTGAACTACTAGAAAATTCCAGAACCCTGAAATAGAGAAATAAATTGTTTTACAAAAAAGTTAGAATTGATCCTTACTTTTTGGAGAGTAAAAGCTTTTAGTAGTCACCCTATAAAAATGCCTTTTCTCATTTATAGTGCCACAAAATACAAGCAAGCAATAAAATTCAAAGTAACATAACTCGCTAAGTTTTGGTCTTTGAAAAGAATAATTTCTCGAGCTCTGATGGTTGAATTTTCTCCCACTTAATTTTAAATCTGAAATGTCACAATGACACCAGAATACTTGACCAAATTTATTTGAATAAAGTTTAATTACTTTTTTGTGTGTATGTGCGTGTGTATATATTCCGGATGATCCAAAAGTCAGGACAAATTTTAAAAATGAATAATTGGAACCTGAATAAAGATACAAAGATACGGTTTCCACCAAAAAAAACCTGGGTTTAATGTGGCAACGAAAAGAAAATAGTTATTTCGGGGACCAGCAGATGGCGCTATAGTGATTCAATGGACAAAAAGATGATTTACAAATGAAAAAAATGTTGACAACTTACAATTCAGCTTATTTACAATTAATTAGTACTACAGTAAATGTTCAATGTACTGTCCATCATTCAGAAGTACAGCTGTGAGACGAGGCACCTCACCGTTCACAGCATAGAGTAGCATTTCTTGCGTTATGGCAGACACATTTAGGCGGATTGCATCTTTCAGTGCTGCTAGTGATGCCGGTTGGTCGCGGTACACATTTGACTTTAGTAATCCCCACAGTCAAAAGTCCCAGGGTGTCAGATCGGGAGATCCTGGAGGCCATGCGTGATTAAAGTAGCGACTGATAATGCGATCTTCCCCCAAATATTGAGCGTAGCAGGCGTTACACAGGCAGAACAATATGAGGTGGTACTCCACCTTCACTGTTTGGAGTAACTGTCGTGCTTGCAATTCAGAAATCCGACAGCGCCAATTGTTGGTCGCCAATAAAACTATTTCTTTCGTAGCCACACAAAACCCTGTTTTGTGTCCATCCATTTGGTGCAAAACGTATCTTTGAATCTTGATTCGTTTTCGAATTATTCGTTTTTAAAGTTCGTCTTGACTTTTAGATCACCCTGTATATATCATGAACCATTTTTTTCTTTCCAAAATACTAGCGCCAATGTGACATTTAGAATATTGATGAAATTTACACACCATAGCTCAAAGGGTAGTTTGAACATAGAAAGTCATTTTGCAAATTATTATAGCCAAAACAGAAAATAAAAGAGCTTGAATAAGAACATAAAATTCAATTATACGTTTCTCGCGTACTTTATTCTACTTGTTACTGCAGGTGATAATTTTAATATCAGAAGCTTCGATCCGCCTACGCGCTGTCACATTTTTATTTCGTTTCTTTGCCTGTTTATTTCAATGCATTTCTCCCTACGTAGTATAGTTAAGTGCAACGTAATATATTTAGACTGAATAATATAATCTTATAGGTCTTATAAAAAGTAATAGCATCCAATTTTCCCTAACTTCCAGTTAGCCGTTTCAAGGACGGTGGCTGCAAGACGTAACCACTTAATTTTAAATCGGAGAAATAGGACGCATATTTTTAAAAATAAATTTTGTTTTTAAAATGTACGTGAAGAAAAGCATTTAGTTATTGCCGATTACGAAATCTACGACGATCACGAAAAAGGAAACAATCTAATGTTGAACCGATTGATTGTAAAATACTTTTTTTCTTATTTGTTTGTTTTAAATCTAGAATTTATAAGCCTTAAATTTTAGTCATTGAAAAAATCCTTTTTTAAATGGTTGTTATAATTTGTCAAATTATTTTTTTTTTCTTTTCAAATCATGCCGCATTAGAACCATAATTTAGGAATAAAAATATTCTTTTACGTCTTATAATAATTGCTCAAATTGCGAACACGAGACCATTGTTGATAACAAAGCTCAATAACATATTAGTACCGATCATTATGAGTGTCATAGTCTAGGGATGGTATAATAACTAACAAAATGTAAACAGTTTATAATGTGTTCTCAGACCTTATCTTCAAACGTAGGATCATCAAAGCATATTTACATCTATTAAGATTCACAAAAAACAAATTTTATAAATAACAGAATTAAATATTGGTAGAATTTTAAAAATTTGATATAAATACACTGTATACTTGTCATATTCACAATTGTAAGTCGCAACTGTTTCGGACATCAGTACTTCTAAACAATAGTTTTAATTGCAGATTTCGTTTGCACATATTGAAGAACTATAGCACAAAGCATTGTATTGAAAAATAACAATATTTTATACGAGGATGGTTCAATAATTATTATCCCTAGATTATATAAATTGCTTGTATTGCGATTGTTGATTTGGAATGTCAAAAACTATCGTCTTAGATTTAATATGCTCAATTTTTGAACCGTTTCTGCTACATTAATATGTTTTTTGGAGGGCGAGGTAAAGACTTTTAGACGAATTATTAAAGGGAATGTGAGATAGAATGGCAGGTTTGCAGATTAATGTGCTAGATTTGTGACAGTGGAAGAACCATAGCTGCATCACTATGATACCGAGTTCAAACGACGGTGGCAAAGTCTTGTCCATTGTCACAAATCTAGCACCATAATCTGCAAACCAGCCTTTTACTCCCACTCCAAACTTTTTTACTCATCCTTCCAAAATATCTAAATATAGCTGCTACGGTTTTGAAATTGAGCATGTAGGCATAAAAAAATCTAAAGCCTTCGATGGCTTTAGGGTTCGATATTCTACATCAACTGTAGGAGTAAAAATAAGAAATGTAGAAAAATTATATATAGAGCCACACAATGAATTAGATAATGGATGTTTATGGAAGATAATCTCTGGAAGTGTGATTTCAGAAGATTTAAGCGTGCTTTAATGATAATTAAGTTTTACCTAAATAGTATCATATATGTACGCAAAGATATTAGATAAAATATACGGCGGTACAAAAAAATTAAAATATGCTACTGTTTATTAGGTATAAATTTCTGAAAGTAAAATTTCAACCTATGAGACGTTTTAACATTTCGCAACATAGTTGAAAATGTTTAAGAATTTGGCTTGTCTGTCCGAACTCTAACTTGCGTTAATATAGCTGGATTATTCTGTAATTGATATATAATCGTATAATATTTAGTATTTAATGTAATTAATTTAATTTAATTTAGTATTTGCATAAAAATGTGACAGCTAATGTATCAAAATCTGAATATTTATAAAAGTATTTACAGTACAAACGTACCTCATTTGTCCCGTTTGATGTGTAATTTCCAGATTGTTAGTTTTTGAGAATAACAAAAATGGTATCTCGTGCACAAAAAAGTGTAGTTATGACAATGTAATAACAAGTAAGAAAAATCATGCGTTAAGCATAGATTATGAAGCACTTTTCAACACTTAATGAAATCTTTAACAAAACTTTGTTATTTAGGGAAATAATAGTGCATAGCCAAATATACCCAGATATGTATTCCAGCACATTAGATCAGCCCTGTATTTCATATGTCAGTTCATATAATGGGAAAATTTAGCTTAGCAAGAAAATACCCAGTAGCTAGAAATTTCTTTTTCAGCAACTCATACTATTAGATGGAAACATACTTGAATACTTTTGTTCAGCACTGTAGTTTACATTATACCTTTATTACAAGTCAGCATTAGGCTAAAATTTATTGTAAACTAAAACACTTTTAAAACAACTGAAATCACATTCTCATAAATCATCATTCATAGGCGTCCATGTACCGAATTCTTTGCGTGGCCCTTATATCCCTTCATCTATATTCTGCAAACATTTCTCAGTAAATTGAATGCAGCTCAGCGTAAAAATGCATAGCTTATTTAAGAACCACGTTTAAATAATTTACGCTCATATTTAGTAACATTGGTGAGCTCTTTTGGGTAGCCCTGTATATCAACTATAACATTTATACACACCATATAATGTGCATATATTTATCGAAATATAAACGCGAATATCATAATTAAAATGCATTTCATCCCTCCATCAGCCATCATCGGACACATATACGGTACTTCGGAAAG
The DNA here is from genome assembly GCA_964019185.1 of Maratus speculifer. Taxonomy (NCBI): domain Eukaryota; kingdom Metazoa; phylum Arthropoda; class Arachnida; order Araneae; family Salticidae; genus Maratus; species Maratus speculifer. The sequence continues at coordinate 94,357,827 of OZ025302.1, forward strand.
AATATACTATTTGAAATCTTTTGTATGGCCCTGTAAATGCTATGTACTTCATATTATGCAAGACAGTAGCGTATAACTTATATTAAGCTTCAGTGACATATACCAATTTTATTATACATGAAAAAGCTTAATATATTTAAAATATGTCACACACAACTACCCCTTTTACCATTATCTAATGAAATTCTTTTGTGTGGCCCTGTAAATGAATAATAGCTACATTTTCACCTTATATTTTATAGAATGCATATTTTATTATGTTTGACAGGGTATAAAATCTTTAAAATTCCTTTGAAACGATTTTTCCCCATAGGCCGTAATGTAATAGGAAACTTTTGATTCGCCCTGTAGATAAACTAATCATGGTAGAAACTTCATTTTCGATAGGACTTGTGCTAGGGTAAACGTCAATAACGTCTTAAAATTTCATGGCAATCCGAGTATATTAACGATTTTTCCCCATGGGCCGTAATGTAATGGAAAACTTTTGATTCGCCCTGTAGATAAACTAATCATAATAGAAACTTCATTTTCAAGAGGGTTCGTTCTAGGGTAAACGTCAATAACGTCCTACAATTTCATGGCAATCCGAGTATATTAACGATTTTTCCCTATAGGCCGTAATGTAATGGGAAACTTTTGATTCTCTCTGTAGATAAACTAATCATGGTTACTTCATTTTCAGTAGGGTTCGTGCTAGGGTAAACCTCAATAACGTCCTAAAATTTCATGGCAATCCGAATATATTAATGATTTTTCCCCATAGGCCGTAATGTAATGGGAAACTTTTGATTCGCCCTGTAGACAAACTAATTATGGTAGAAACTTCAATTTCAATAGGACTTGTGCTAGGGTAAATGTCAATAACGTCCTAAAATTTCATGGCAATCCGAGTATATTAACGATTTTTCCTCATAGGCCGTAATGTAATGGGAAACTTTTGATTCTCTCTGTAGATAAACTAATCATGGTAGATACTTCATTTTCAATAGGGTTCGTGCTAGGGTAAACTTCAATAACGTATAAAAATTTCATAGCAATCCGAGTATATTTACGGGAGTTAGAGCGCGGACAAGCGGCATTCCGGCCAGACGGCCAGACGGCCAGACAAACCGAATGCATAAGCACTTTTCAACTTTGTTGGAAAGTGCTAAAAATGTACACCCAGAAAAAAGTTTTGTTGAATCAACAACAATTTGTTTGGTCCAACAAATCTTTTCATTTAAATATGGGTCAATGAGAATTTTCTTTGAATAAACAAAAAAATATCGTTAATTTTTTTTTCAATTTTCTGTCCACAATTTTCATCTGAAATGCATAATAACGTAATAATAACCTCATTAATCCTTCTCAATTTGAAAAGTTTTTATTATCCAAAAATTATGTTAAACCTTTATAGCTATATAAGTCAATTAAACCAAATTACGTGGCTACTGCACACCATTTTAAATTTTGCGAAAACTACAAAATTCTCTTGGAATTACAAATTGAAAATACAACACTTTAGTAACACTCAAATAAAATTGATGAAATTTTTTTAAAATTTTACAAGAGTGTTAACAATGTTTTATTGCCTGAGCAACAAAAAAGGATTTTTTACTTTAATTAAAAAATCCGCTTAAAACAACCAAAATGTATTTAACAAAACATGTATTGTAGTTTAAATCAATTCCTATTTCTGGCTTAATTATGGGTAAGTGTCATCGCAGACCGCAAGGAAGTTTTAATCAATTCCTTTTTCTGAGTGTAGCTAGAATGGGAATTAGAGAGTTAAAAAAAATCTTAATATGCAGTTCTATAATTTCACATGAAAATCAGAAATATATATGTGACATGTCAGTTACCGAGACATTCATTAATTTCTTACTTTTAAAAACTTGTTGTCACAAGGGACAATTCTGATATTAGAATTTTGGAAGTTGAAATTAACTCCGACAAGGTCTCCCATGTTTTGTCAATTTTTATCTCCTTTTACCTCCCTTATTTTTTTTCTTTCTTTTTCACTTTTTGTATCCTTAACTATTTTGGAGTAGTAATATTCAGATCTTGGTGCAATAGTACACAGTTTTTCGGATACAGCATACTAACCGAAATCTTTTGTGTATACCTATAAATACTATTTGTTTTTCATTATACAGCAAGTAACTTGTAGTAATCCTCAGTAAAGTATAACAATTTCATAAAATGATAAATATTTAAGTGCAATTAAAACGCGTCGCACGGATTGAACGACAACTATAAGTGCTACGTATTTACATAATTACGAACGCACCTAAAAACTCTAGTTTTGGCAATGTAGTAAAAATGTAGTTAGAATGGGAATTAGAAGGTTAAAAAAGATGTGAAGATACAGCTCTATAAATTTTACATGAAAATCAGAAATATATGTGAGAAAAGTCAGTTACCGAGACATTCATTCGTTTTCTAACTTTTTAAAACCTGACGTCACAAGGGACAATTCTGCTATCAGAACTTTGGAAATTGCGATGGACTCTGACACGCCTCCCACGCTTTGTCATTTTCCATCTCTATTACTTTGTCTCATTTTCTTTTACACTTATAGTATCCTTAACAAGTTTGGAGTTGTAGATAAAATTTAGTGCATCAAATTTTGAGTTACTTATGGCGATAGCTAAATGTACATTTTATTTAGGGGGTTTGGGACACATTTCAAAATAAGTTTTATTTATTGAGTTAAAATTTTTAATCTTTTTGTGATAATTAACCATATTATTTGTAAACAAAAATACGTGATAAAACTTCTCACAATTATTTTTAATTAAATTTTAAATTCATTAAAATGTGGAGAAATTTAAAATCAATGTAACTCAAAATATTATTTGTAGAATTTCAATTTTTAAAAATTTAACTAGACAGAAATGTCTAAATTTTAATTTTGATTCATCATTTTTTAAACTATCATTTAAAAAAAATAAAAATATTTAAAATAAAAATTTAAAAATATATATGTAAGTTATTAAAAAATATATCCTATCTTCAAAAGTAAATATTTTTTTTTCTCAAATTTGAATATTCAAAACTTAATAAAGTAAAAAAAAAAAAATTCGAAATTTGTAGCCTTGATCTTTCACGGTTCTTGAGATATATCAATTTAAATCTGAGAAACTGTGAAAAACCCATTATGAAGAAAAACGTATTTTCACAAGAATTCATTTCCATGACAATCATTGCTTGAAAGCTACTTTTTGAAAACAAACAAAAACGAAAAAATATACATATTTCCTCTTCTAATTAAGATAGAAACATGATTTAAACGTCATTATAAGCATGAAATACTAAACTTTTTAAAGCAATAAAATGTTTTTAGATTATTTGAACATTTTTGTGTCCCGGACCCCCTTAACGTATATAAAAAATATAAGAACGAAAAATAATACGTACAGCAAAGATTATGAAACGTTTTCGAACACATTCTCAATACTTTGACATGACGAGCAAGTAAGAAAAATCATGCGTTAAGCATACATTATGAAACACTTTCCAACGCTTCCTGAAATCTTTAACAAAACTTTGTTAATTAGGGAAATAAAATACTACTGTCCATAGCCAAATATGTATTGAAATACTTTTGAAGAGACTTGTATTTGATCCGGCGGTTGATATATTTATACAATATAATGAGAAAATTTAGTTTAGCAAAAAAATGCCTAACTGGCTGAAATTCCTCTCACTTTGTTCTAATATATGGAAAATACTTCAATACTTTTTTTCAGCCCTGTAATTTATCCAGTATCTTTACTACATGCCAGTATTTTGTTAAAATTTAGTTCAAACAAACACATTCTTAAAGCTACTGAAATCACATTTCCAGAAATTATCACATATGGGTGACCATGTAGCTAATTCTTTTCGTGACCCTGTATATCATTTTATCTATATTCTACAAGCAAAACGGAAAGCAGTTCAACATAAAAACACATAACTTATTTAAAACCACTTTTAAGTTAATTACTCTCATATTCAGTAACCTTTATAAGCTCTTTTGCGTAACACTGTATGTCAACTATAACATTTATATACACCAAATAATTTGCAGAAATTTTGTAATACTTAAAAGCTCATATCATAACTGAAAATGCATTTCAACCATCCATCAGTTATCATCGATAATACACAGTATTTCGGGTAAAAATATAAGGTTTGAAATATTTTGTGTGTCTCTGTAAAAGTTATGCAATTCATATTATGAGTTAAATATTAAGTCTCAGAGGCGTATATCAATTTTATGATACTTGAAACCGTTTAACATTATTAAAATATGTCGCAAACAATTCCTTCCTTTATTATTGTGTAATGGAATTCTTTTGAGCGGCCCTGTAAATGAATAATAACTATTATTTTGACAGCATAGTTTACAGAATGCGTATTTTGGTGTACTTTGCGAATCCAATGTAAATTTGAATAAGTTTAACAGGGTGTAACACCTTTAAAATTCATTTGAAACGATTTTTTCCCATTGGCCGTAATGTATAGGAAAACTTTTGACTAGCCCTGTAAATAAACTAATCTTAGTAGAAACTTCATTTTCAATGGGGTTCGTGCTAGGGCAAACATCAATAACATATAATAATTTCAGAGCAATCTGAGCATATTTACGGGAGTTAGAGGGCGGACAGACGGCCATCCGGCCAGACAAACCGAATGCATAAACACTTTTCAACTTTGTAGGAAAGTGTTAAAAATGATCTCTAAATTCGAAAGTGTATAACATATTTAAAAATCTAATTTCTGCTATTACCATAAATAGCCATAAAAATATTTTTTTTTTTTTTTTTTTTTTTTTGTAATTGTATTTGATCTGTAGAGTTCATTAAGATCAAGTAATATTTAAATAACAGTGCAATTTAACAAGAAAAAAAATCGTAGGTTATGAAATACATTCCAACACTACCTGAAATTTCGTTGTTTAGAAAATAAGATAAATAAGATAACCAAGTAAATGTTTTCGAAAAGAGAGAAAAAACACTTGAAAATGTGCTATCAGTAGTAAACTTTTATAGCCAAGTATGTATTGCAATTCTTTGGAATGGCCCTGTATTTGATTGGTAGATTGATATAATACTATAAAATGGAAAATTTAGTTTATCAAGAAAACGCATAATAAATTTTTCTTGCGGTATTTTATACTAATACATACTTAAAGATATTTAATACGTTTTTTCAGTACTGCAGTTTACCTAGTACCTTTATTACATGCCACTTTTTATCTAAAATTTAATTCAAACTAAAACACTGATAAAAATACTGAAATCACATTTCCAGAAAATGTCATCAATAAACAACGTTGTGTCCAATTTTTTGCGTCAACCTGTATATCATATTTATATTCTCAAACATTTCTTAGTAAATTAAATGCCTTTTTAGCGTAAAAATGAATAACATATTTTAAAACCACCTTTAAGCAATCTATGCTCATACTCAGTAATATTGACTAATTCTTTTGTATAGCCCTGCATATTATTTATAATTTATAGTATTTATACACACCATATATTATGCATAAATAAAGTGACACTTAAAACCGCGTATCATAATTAAAAATGCATTTCATGTTATAATTAATACTGTACAGTACTTCGGAAATTTGAAATCTTTGAAAATCTTTGGAAATTTGAAATATTTGAAATCTTTGGAGTGTCCCTGTAAATACTACATACTTCGTATTATACATGAAATAACTTATAGTAAAACTCACTGACAAATAGAAATGTTATTATACATGAAATAGTTTAACAGAATTCACAGAAGCGGCAAACAGTTCCCCGCTATACTTTTTTGTAAGGGGAAAATATTTGTGGCCCTGTAAATGACTAGTAATCATTCTTTGCCCCGCATATTCTACCGAATGCATATTTTTGGATACTTCGTAAATGCATACATTTCTTATGTTTGAAATGCTATAGCATATTGAAAATTCATTTAGAACGGTTTTCTTCCATTGGCTGTAATGTAATGGAAACTTTAGACTGCCCCTGTAGGTAAACTAAACATGCTACAAACTTCATTTGAAATAGCCTTCGTTCTATGATAAACATAAATAATATCCCAAAAAATCGGGGCTATCGGAGCACATTTACAAGACTTCGAATGCGGACAGACGGACAGACAAACCGAATTCATAAACACTTTTCAACTTTATTTAAAAGTGTGAAAAACGCATATCGTTACTGGAAACGCATTTCAAACAATTATTGTTCTAGGGTTTCAGAAGTTCAATTATATTTTATGTGCTTCTAAAGTCAAATTCTTTTGAATATCCTTGTAAATGAATGATCAATTTGATGCACATTATTAGTAAGAACTTTAACGTACTTATCCGTGATATATATCAATTTCAATATGTTCAAAATTGAGTAATATCATTAAAATACACCGAAAACGATTTTTTCTATCGATTTCATTGTAATGAAATTCTTTTGAGTGCCCCTGTTTATGAACCTTAAATGATACATACTTCCTTTTCAATACCGAACTTGTTTTGATAAACAAAATAGCCTGTGTCAATTTCTGTCGATCATTCTACATTTACACCAGTTAGAGCATGGATAGAAATACAGACGGACAGACAAACTTATACATAAACTTAAGCACTTTTCAACTATCTTGCAAAATGTTAAAAAGTATACCATAATTTTTTCCCAATATTCCTTTAAAAATCTTCGGATCTTTTTGCAGCTTTAAGCAAAGTACTGAGAACCTTTATTTTCCTATATTTCTTTAAAAGTCATAATGAAATGACAATTTCAACTGGACAAATTACGAATTTCTTTTTAACCCTTTGTGAAACGACAACTCCGATTTAAAAAATATTTAGTCAGCTGTTACTATACATAATTATAAGGGGCCACGGGAAAAGTTAACTTTTTAAGATATTAAACTACAATCTTTTCTTAACATTTTGATGTACATGATTCCTTGAAAATCCCATTAGAACAGACATTATGCAGTCGAGTCTCTATATAACGAAATCCACTGTTCCAGTAAAAAATTCGATATATAGAGAAATTCGTTATATAGGGAATGATGTAAAAATTCCTTTTTTAAATGTAAATTTTGAACAAAAAAAATTGAGGTGTTTATTAAGAATCTGAAATTTTTAAATATAAATATTAATATAAATATATTGTATTTCTTAATTATTTAAACAGTTTTAAAAAAGAGAACTATGACATTTATTTGGAAGCATAATAAAAGTCGCATAAGGAAAACTTAGATGATTTTTAGGCGAAGAAATCTACAATTTTTTGTAGTTTTGATTTATTAACTGTAAAAATGTTCACAAGCAAAGACTGGAAGCAAAGGCTAGTTTAGCAAAGACTGGAAAATTGTATAGGATGTATTTTCTGCAATTGGATGTCCTCTCTTTATAACATCATTTCAATGATGGTGAAACATCATGGTTTTTTCTCTTGTAAGTTTTCGTTGTCATGCTTATTGTCACTCTCATAATCATTTCATCTGAGAACTTTGAACTTTATTACCTTTTGAATCACAACATCTCAAATCTTGTAGCAATCCAGTTGACACTGTTTCGAGAAGTTTGTTGGAAGATGTGGGGGAGGAATGAATTTGTTGAACTTAAAATAGTAGGAGATTTAACGTAGAGAAGCAATATGAAAAACCCAAACACTGAAGGATAAGCCATGAATAAGTGATGGAAAATTGATTCCATGTAATTTCGAAGCTTTTTTAAAACCCGATAAATAAAGAACGTTCTATGAAAAAATTCGTTATATGGAGATATATATTTTGCCATATAGAGATTGTTTTTAATGCAGTCATAGGTAAAGGGGATCGTACCAACTAAAAATGCATTATATAGCGAAATTCGATGTATGGAGTTTCGTTATAGAGAGACTCGCGTGTAGTTTTTTGAGTTATACCTTATAATAAGCTTTATAAGTCTTTCCGAAATAAGCCTTTCCGAAACATTAAGATCACTTATCACCAAATGACATTTTTGGACATAACGCGCTGGATATCTCAAAGAAATCTGAATATTGGTTCAGAAAATTCTGAAACGTATGTTTCATGTTAGTCTGTGTAAAATGAACATAAAATTTCCTTTTTACTGTTATGTATATATATATGTATATATATATATAGGGGAGAATGAGGGACACTTTTTGATACCCCTAAATAATATAGAAACATAGCATGAAAAAACTATTTTATAGTTAAAGAAATTGCAAGCTTGAACATTGAAAAAATGAAATAATCAAAAATGGTACTCATGTTGTCTAAATGGTACTCATGTTGAATTGAGTATATTTAGATCAATAAACTTTTTTACCAAAAATAGAACCGACTTCAAAAACTACTGCAAAGTAAAAAATAATTTTTTTACAGAATAGTTAATACGAAATTAAATAAAAAGCATTGTATTTACCATACGTTTTGTTAGATTTATGTACATTAAATTGATTTTTTGGAGTCGGTGCCAGCCAAGCCAAGTTAAATGTAATTATTCAATAATAGAAACTTACCTTTAATTTTGAACTTGGCATGGCTGGCACCGCACTGTAAAACATTTGTGTAACGTTACTCCATAAAACTGGTGGCAGCCTTGCTGCCTCCAATTTGGTGGAGTACTTTAACCGATATAATCGGTGTAACATTGCAATGTTACACCAGTAATGCATGTTTTTATTACACCATTATGTAAGTGAAAAATTACTCAATGAAGTGTAAATCGTAGCTACCACCGATTTTATGGAGTAACGTTACCACAAATGTTTTTCAGTGCGACTCCAAAAAATCAATTTAATGTACATAAATCTAACAAAACGCATGGTAAATACAATGCTTTTTATTTAATTTCGTATTAACTATTCTGTAAAAAAAATATTTTTTACTTTGCAGTAGTTTTTGAAGTCGGTTCTATTTTTGGTAAAAAAGTTTATTTTTCACTTTTTAGTTTTTTTTATATTAGCTTATGATTGAGAAAACGGTTACAACAATCAATACTAACTTGCGAGAAATCACTAATTTTATTAGTTTTTGCTTAGTTACTAAAAAAGTACGGAAGCAATTTTGATGAAACAGAAGTGGTACCAATTCGAGAGTAACCTCGTTCAATAAATCAAAATCGGCTGAATAGTTTTAGAGTAATCGATGTGCATATAATATATATATATGTATATATATATATATATGTAATACATACTCGTCTAATTGTTAACCTCCTCCCCGTTCTTTGAAGTCGGTTAATAATTTTTAGCATTTAATTTGTAAAATATACATATAAAAATTATAATACGGAAAAAATTACAGCACACACGTATGTGAGGTTCGAACCCACGCTTTCTTTTGAGAATCAGAGTTTAAATAAGGCTCCTAAGACCGCTCGGCCATCCTGACTGTATTCCGTTCGGCGAACTTATTTAACGTCCATGTTACTTTTAATTTGCGAGAAATCATTAATTTTATTAGTTTTTGCGTAATAACTAAAAAAGTACTTAACCAATTTGGATGAAATGGAAATGATACCAATTCCCGAATAACCTCTTTCATTTAACACAAAAACTAGTTTAATCGGTTGGATAGTTTCGGTGTAATCGGTGAACATACATAAGAAAAAAAATGCATACGCGTCGAATTGATAATGTCCTCTCCCTTTTTTAAGTCGGTTAAAAAAATTATACTAAGTAAAAAACAACTGTATATTATACACATATGTCACCAGTGAGGTTCGAATCCACGATCTCTTTCGAGAACCAGAGATTAAATCAGACGCCTTAGATCGCTTGGCTATCCTGACTGCTATCTATTCGGCGAACATATTCAACGTCATGTTACTTCGCAAGTCTATTATTTTAGTACTTTTCACTGATAAAAAGATCTCTGATACTCTGTGCTAATACAAAAAAAATCTGGTTAAATACAAAATATTCTTAAAAGTATAATTATTATTTAATTTGTAAAAATTATAATACGGAAAACGTTATTGTATACATGCATGTCAGGAGTGGGGTTCGAACCCACGATTTCTTTCGAGAATCAGAGCTTAAATCTGGCGCCTTAGACCGCTCAGCCATTCTATCTACACGACGTTCAGCGAAATTATTCAACGCTTTTAATTAACGAAAAATCACTAATTTTATTAGTTTTTGCCTAATTACTAAAAAAGTACTGAACCAATTTCGATAAAATGGAAGTAGTACCAATTCGAAAACATTCTCTTTCATTTAAAACAAAAATAACAGAAGTAGGTTGCGTAAATTCTGAGTAATCGATGAACATACATTAAAAAATACATACGCGTTGAATTTATGATAACCTCCTATTCTTTTTTTAAGTCGGTTAAAAAAAAATATATAATATGGAAAAAATCCTGTATATCATACACGCATGTCGGGAGCGGGGTTCGAACCCACGCTCTCTTTCGAGAACCAAAGATTAAATCAGGTGCCTTAGACCACTCGGCTATCCTGACTCCAACTTAATCGTCTAATTTATTCAACGTCATGATACTTTTTGCAAGTCTATTATTTTAGTACTCTTTCACTGATAAAGTATTGGGTTGATAACAAAACTCATACTCTGTGCTAACGGTTAAATACAAAGTATTTTTAATTGCATAATTAGTATTTAATTTGTAAAATGTACATGTAAAAATTATAATACGAAAAAAGGGATGCATGCATGTCAGGAGTGGAGTTCGAACCCACTCTCTCTTTCGAGAACCAGAGCTCGAAACAGGCGCTTTAGACCGCTCGACCATCCTGACCGCCCACAAAGCAGAGAACTTATTCAATACTTTTAATCAGCAAAAAATCACTAATTTTATTAGTTTTTGCCTAATTACTAAAAAAATACTGAACTAATTTCTATGAAACGGAAGTGGTACCGATTCGAGAGCAAAGTCTTTCATTTAACACCAAAACCAAATTAATCGGTTTTACAGTTTCGGAGTAATCGGTGAACATACATAAAAAAAAATACAAACGCGTTGAATTGATAACCTCCTCTCCTTTTTGGAAGTCGGTTAAAAATGAATACATTTCTTTCTCAATTTTGAAACATTATAAGTTATCAAACCCAAACAAACGATAAATTTGTATCTTGTATTGGCTTATTTCATTCATGGCGGCATAAAAGATGCTCATTAATTTAAATATTAAATTATGCACAATACTGTAAAATAATTTAAAAGTACTGCAAATAATGAATAATATTTTGCTCTTTTCATAGAAATATTCGACTTGCGTATTTTTCTAATAATTTTTGCTTTCTTTCTTAATAAACAATCGATTAAACGTTCATTGTTAATCATTTTGAGTAAGAAATAAATGCCAGTATATTTTTACTTTAATTTGTACGTTCAGGGGCTAATCCATAGAGATTTATATTTGAACACAACCATGGTATCAAAAATGAGTACATGTGTTTCTCAGCTTTGAGTACATTTGGATCGAAGCTATTTTGAATATGTGAAGTTCTTAATTTGAGTACTTTCTACTCAATTCTGAGAACCCATTTTTTTCAGTGAAAATGCGTTCCATTCCTCCCCACAAAATAGGAGGTATGAGACAGCAATAAAACAAAGCTCTACACTGTTAAAACTAATGGTGACACATTGCACCTTTTAGGGGTGAAAGGCTTGTCTCACTGGTGACACCCCTAAAGGAGCCAGAATGGCACCTTTAATTAGGGTGAAAAGAAGGCACCCTTAATCCAGAGTGTCCAATAATAAAAAATTAAAAAATATACAAACCGACTTTTGGCCGTCGAAGGAATCGAACTCACAACGTCTGATTACAAGCTCAGCGTTCTAACCGCTCGGCCATTGAGCTCACCTACATTCACTCATAGCCATAGAATTTACTTGCCGTCACAGAAAACAGAAAGACACACGTCACAGTGCATGCGCATGGTTCCAGTCACCCTATGAGGTGCCACATTGCTGCCAATACGAAGTGCAGGCACCTTATTTAGCTCCAATCACCCAGTAAGAGACCTGTCGGCACTGCAACCACATATACAAGCCCCTATGGCACCCTAGGGTTCCAAATGCCCCGGGTTCCAATTCACCCAAGGGCCTTTTCACCTCCGGGTCCCAAATGGCACCGGTTTGTCACCTTCACTTTTAACAGTGTAATGTACAAACAGTTTAATGTCAGCTAGATAAACAATTAAAAAAAAGATTGTAGAATGAATATGCCACAATATACAATTCTAGTATTTTCATGACTGGAATGAAAATTCGGGATTGCCAGTCAAAGGTGACAATAAAAAATCATTAATTCAATTTATTTACACTTTGAAGTAAATAAATATATTATCAGTGTCATATAAATGTGTTATCTTCTATAAATGTTTGTAAGTTAGCTATTTACATTCATCTTATTAAAAAAAAAGAATTGAACATGTTCCATTCCTCCCTTTACTGGCATGTACACTTCCTCCCCACTTCCTTGTTTTTTGTTAAACTAAATGTAAAAACAAAAATACTGCTTTTAGGTTTTTTTTTAAATTATGCATAATGTATGCAATATAATGTTCCATAAATAGAGAAACTATTACATCTCTGCATAAACAAGACATTAATATACAGAAAGCATTAAAAACATATGAAGAAAATTTACTTTTGATTCTTAAAATAATATTTTCTTTCATACAATTTGCAAGCATATACAGATCAAATTTTTTTTTTCTGCAGAAGATTGGGATATCATTGCTTCATATTGCTTGTGATTGATGAAATATGTAGAGTGATGCATAAAGAGCAAAACCTACTGTCTCATTTCTCCCACTGTCCCAATCCACCACACTCAGCCCTATGTATATATATATGTGATAATATGACGATTTGCTGTAATAATATATAGATTTTTGTCGAATGACATCTTTTCTGTAAGAAGAAGTCAATTTACTTGAAATAATAAACAGATTTAGCAGCCGTAGTTGGAAGACATGGAATTGTGTTCCTTGGGACTTTCTCCAATAAAAATAATAAGAAAATCAGTTTTTAGTTCCATATTTTATTAGATCAAGCCATAAGTTATTCCACTTGTCACCCTTTCACACATCTATCACTACAACATTCGCTCCCAAGTTACGTCATTTCCGTGTTCTAATTATCGGACAAAATGAGACGGGCGACCTGGCAGTTCAATAGGCAGATGCATTCTGAATACTGTGACCGTTTTTTCAAGCTAAAAGCAGGCTAGATTTGGACTGGCAACAAGCTAAAAATAAATTTGATGGTCCTGCCATCTATACGAGAATCTGTTAATTTCGAGTCAGTAGACTGACAACTATCTTTTAGCCTGAGTTTTTAGCTTGATTTAGCTTGTTGTAAGACCTACAACAGTCCAGATTTCTTACAACAATCCAAAAACGGCCACACTGATTCTGAATGCTCCGACAACCTAGAATGAACTCCAACACTCACACGGAAAAACTAGCCCCTCCTCAGACTGCGTCAGTAAATTAAAAATCCAATTAGGATTAACTTCGAGGCTACGCGTCGAAAATCATCACCGCTGATTGGTATAAGAGGCGTGGTCTTCCCGTAGGAACTATATCATGTCTGGCAAATAGACTAACCTGCTAACATCTCAGCGCACTAACACAGAGCAGACGATCAATAAAAAATAAAATTAAAAATCTCGATAATATTCTAAACAGGAAAAACATTACGAAATCGTTTCCCGCACTTTTTGAGAAACAAGCAATAGATTATTAATAAGTTAAATAAAAAAAGAAAAAGGACTTTAGCTGTTAAAATATTAATACATTACGAAACTAAGATTAAAAATATGTTCCACAAATTTAGAATTAAATGCTTAGAGAAAACAAAATGGCGCATTTTTTTTATTTTATTACATATATATATATATATTATATATATATATACACACATATATATATTATAAACGTATCTGTGCGTGACGCATACGTTATTTTGCGAATGGCAACACTTTTTCATGCAATTTTTGCTACTGAAAATTTTACACTTCTAAACATCGCACATTTTAAATTTTTACACCGTCGTACCGAGAAAAAAAAATTTACTTTTAAATGCAATTTGTTTAAAAGAGGTTTCTCAATTTATTTTTGAGATATTAATTTTTTTACCGTTTTTAATACCAAATTTGTAATTATGGAAACATTATCACTCCATTCTCTTTTTAAAAAATTTAAATTAAAATGCGCAACACTTTTCATGCAGTTTCAGTTTTGCAATTTTCGCTACTGCAAATTTTACACTTCTAAACATTGTACATTTTAAATTTTTATACCGTCGTATACAGAAAAATATGTACTTTTAAATACAATTTATTTCAAAGCTGTATCTCAATTAAATTTTGTGATATTAATTTTTATATAATTTTTAGTACCAATTTTGTAACTGTGGCAACAGAAACAATCCATTTTCTGTTAAAATTGAAAAAAAAATAGAAATTAAAATGCGTATACTATTTTTAAAATATCGTCTGTTATAAAATCCTGTTAATTTGGATTTTATTTCGTTTAATCATTTGGATAACTGAGTTTTATAGAATTTTGTTACTTTTAGCTTAAAATAATATTTGTTTGAGAGTTAAACTGACCATAATATGAGATGCATTTTTTACTTTAACTAATTTTGTAGATTTATTCTAAATCAATGAAACAGATCTTTATTAAAGATTTTCTTTCGTCGAATTTCGGCGGGTTCCCCCTCGTAATTATACTTTTGAAATTTTCAAAATTTTACATTAATTCAATACAACTTTTGTATTAAAAATATAAAAATGCTTTAACCCTTAAATGCATAGGATAGAACGCGTTCCAAAAAATGCACAATTCAAAGAATCAGAATTCATACCAGAAAAATCTAAATAGTAAAATTTTCTTTATTTAATTACGAATGGTCTGTCATTAAGTCAAGTGAAAATTGCTCTTTTAAATTTCGGGTGAGAATACGGAATATGTGAATAAAACCCCCAATAAATCGGGAACACTTATGGTATCGAAAATGATACAATATGCATTTAAGGGTTAAATACAAATTTAATTAGGTTCATTGTGTCGTTATTACAATCTGAAATTACGTAGGCACCTAATTATCATACAAATCCAAAATTTATTTCATAATTCTGCGCGTCTTCTGCTATGTAAATGTATCCCAGTTTGGAGCTTCCAGTAAATGCTAATTCTGAATCTTGCAATTTTAAATACTCGTACATGAAATATAAACTTATATCTTCTATCCTGTCACGAAAGATTATTTAAAATTTCATGCATTTGAATCTATTAATCGTCTTTTTTTTCTTTTTAGAGTTTTGAAACACGTTAAGCATTTAAAAAGCAATAAAAATTATTGACGAAAAGGTGCTTTTCCCACAATTGAATTAAACAAAGCTTCTTATATTTATTGTCTATTTTCCAAGATAAAATTGAAAACTACATTGACTTACCTTTGAAATATGAGTATATATATGTAATAATATTATTAATAATAATAATTTAAGAAATTACAATATCCAATTGGAAAATGATTTTTTAAAGACTAAAATTTAAGACTTATAAATAAATTTTAAATTTAAAAAAAGCGTGGTCTTTTATAATCAATCAGATCAACATTAGATTGGTTCTTTTTTCAGGTTCGTCGCACATTTCGTAATTTTTTTATTTTTTATTTTAAAAGACGATTTATTGCTTCTTTCTTTGGATTCGGTTTTTAGCTCACAGGCTATCAAAGTCTGAGATCTTATGTGCCCGCCCATTCTGTATGTTTGTACGTATGTTCGTGCGTAACGTGATAACTCATGATTAGAATATCCGATCCACTTGAAATTTTGTACATAGGTATATTCTGATAAGGCGCTTCCTTGATTAGTTTTTTGAGTTCATTCGATATGTATAGGAGGGGGAATGGGGCCTCATTCCCCTCCCCTTAATTGGTATAAATGGGTTTTCATGCAGAATTATCAGCTTTCGTTCAAAATTTAGATAAAGGATCATTCTGATGAGGCACCTCCATGATTAGTATTAGATGCTCATTGGATGAGTATAAAGAGGGGGAACGGGGGGCTAATTCCCCTCCCCTTGATATATATAAATATGGTTTTCATGCAGAATTTATCAGATTTCATTAAAATTTTAGACATAGTATCATTCTGATGAGAGTACCACCATGATTTGTTTTGCGAATTCATTAGATAAATATAAAAGGGGGGAATAGGGAGTAACCCAACCCCTCCTTAATTAAGGTTCCCGCAGAATTTACTGATTCGCTTCAAGTTTTGGATATAGGTTCATTCAGATAAGGCGCTTCTCTGATTGGTTTTGGGAATTCATTGGGTAAATATAAATGGGAGATCGGTGGGATTACTATCTTAATTCATTAAAATGTTTTTCTTGCAGAATTATCCGATTTGCTTCAATTTTTGGACGCAAGTTCATAGTGATAAGATGCTTCCCTAATTAGCTGTGGGGTTCTTTTGTTAAGTTCTTGTTTAAGTGGTACTGGCGATTACGCCCTCCCCTTTAAATTTGATAAATGGGTTTTTATGTAGAATTGTCCGATTTGCTTTTAATTTTGGATGTAGGCTCTTTCTGATAAGGCGAATCTCTGAATAGTTTTGGAAGTTTAATGATTAAGTACAAAAGAGGGGCATAACTCATCTTAAATTATATAAATGGATTTTTATTAAGAATTTTCCGATTTGCTCTGATTTTGGATATAGATTTTTTATATGATAAAGCATGCCCCTGATTAGTTTAGGGATTTCTATGATTAAGTATAAAAAGAAAAAATGGGAGGAGCTGTTTCCCCTCCTTAATTTTTTTTTTCAAACGGATTCAACCCTTAAAAATATAAGGTTGTAATGTACAGTTTTGCGTAACCTGTGAGCTCAATGATATCAGTTTAACGGGGCAATGTTCTTTTTATTTTCTTATCTGACAAATTGCTTCTACCCATTTTTGTAACTTTTTCACTTTCTTCTTTATTACCAGCGACATTTCAATTTCCTAAAAAAAAAAAAAACTTTTAAATGTAAAGGATTTTATAAAAAAAATAAAATAAGGACATTTATTGCCCAAAGTTTGACACTGTTTGAACGTTTCCCATTGAGTAATAAAATCAATAAAAAAATCATTTTTATGATGATCAAAACGCGTCTTACGTAATAACAGAGTTATACATTGCACACATAATGAATTAAAAATTAATATTCCAAAATCAACCACAAAAAAAAAAAAAAAAAAAAAAAAAAAAAAAAAATGTCGACACCACAAGATTTTATTTTTGACCAAAAACAAAACCATTTAACAAATGGTTAAAAATTCTTAGAAGCCTCCAGTTTTTTTAATTGAAAAAATAGATGTTTATTTTATCAATAACGTTGCAAAATACTCTCAAATGATGAATAAAACTTTAGCATGGAAAATGAATTCAGTATCGCCGTCTGTTGATAATTCTATAAACAATTCATATTAATTCTATATTCTGTTTTGGGGGATAACAGCAATCAATAATGTCGTCTTTTAATGCTTAGTTTGATTGTCTTATTATTTTTCTAATATTTTTCTTTGAATTGTGTTCTGTATTGCGATTGATCGGGCAATATGGAAATGTTTTTTAGGCTTACCCTGATTTCTATTCAGAAATTAATCGGAATTAATGTGTCTATTTAGCATTGCCCTTGATAACGATCTAAATACCACATTTCCAATATTATTCCAATTTTTGGCAATTCCTCTGTTTCATATAATTTGTCATTAAAGAGTTATTCCCCATATTGATGTTGATTTGTAGTATTAGCTAATGGTTCTATATATATATATATATATATATATATGTATATGTATATGTATGTATATCTATATATATATGTATGTGTGTGTGTAAATTATGTATTAAACTCTCTCACTGTTTATGTATAAATTCATTGAATACTAATTACTCGCATTCTAAAAATTCAAAAGTTTTCAGTTGCATTAAAATCGTTTGCTTTTCGCGGGGAAAAGTGCTGCTCACCAAACCGCACGACTTTTTCGTATTTTCACGCTAAATATTCAAAAGTATTTTTTTTTTTTTTACAGATTTTCTATCGTAATTCTGTCGCTAATTTTGACTGATCCTTTATTACATACATAAGTAGTTTAATTAGTATTTTGTTTTTCAAAAAACTCTGCCCAGTATGGAAAGTTTTCATGTCAGTACTCATTTTATCGATTCGAAGGTGAAGAAAGATCCAGTGAACCTTGACCAGACAGAAGTCGAACTCTCGCCCTATACCATGTTAGACAGCCACGCTAACCCCAATGTTACTAACAAGGAAGGTCTCCATACTGGGCATACTCAGAAACTTTTGAAAAAAATGCTAATTAAACTACTTATGTATGTAATAAAGGATCAGTCAAAATTAGTGGCGGAATCACAATGGAAATTATGTAAAAAAAATTAAAAACTTTCGAATATTTGGCGTGAATATCACGCGATTTGGTGAGCAGCACTTTTCCTCGCCAAAAGCAAACTATTTCATGCAACTGAAAACTGCTAGATTTTTAGAATGCGTGTAAATAATATTTAATGAATTTAAGCATAAACAATGGAAGAGTTTAATATATTATATACATATGTATATATCTTGTATTGCATATATATATTGTTTGTTGCTATAGTTTTTAATTTATCACTGGAAAAATATTTTCATATACAAAAAATTCATATTGAAAAAAAATATTTTCATACATTTAAGCGTTTTTAAAATTAAAAGCCAGATGTTTCCATAGAAACGAAATTGACTTGACAATGCTCAATTGGACTTTGAGCTTAAAACAATTTTAATGAATTTAAATTATGAATTTCTTTTTAAATCGCAAATTTTGATGGTTAAATTTGAATATAAATACATATAAATATTGATATAACAAAATTATACTTAAAACAAACTAAAACTGGCAAAATTAAGGTTATTTAAATTATATTTACCAAAACAAGTTCAACACGAAACTTGGACCGATTTTGCCCATTAACGAACTTAGCCGAGATTTTATACCCCTTAATTTTATGTATCAGTTTGGAAGAGATTGGAGCAAAACTATAGAAGTTATCGTATCCATAAGAAAGTGATATATATATATATATATATGTATATGTATATAAACCTTTTTGCTAATGGTAGTTTTGGGGTCTAGGGGTCATGATCGGCGTAGATCTGCAAAAAAATTTCAGAAATTCCAACATTGGTGCGAACGCAATAGGTAGTATTTCATACGAAATCTACCTACACTGTTAAAACTAATGGTGACACATTGCACCTTTTAGGGGTGAAAGGCTTGTCTCACTGGTGACACCCCTAAAGGAGCCAGAATGGCACCTTTAATTAGGGTGAAAAGAAGGCACCCTTAATCCAGAGTGTCCAATAATAAAAAATTAAAAAATATACAAACCGACTTTTGGCCGTCGAAGGAATCGAACTCACAACGTCTGATTACAAGCTCAGCGTTCTAACCGCTCGGCCATTGAGCTCACCTACATTCACTCATAGCCATAGAATTTACTTGCCGTCACAGAAAACAGAAAGACACACGTCACAGTGCATGCGCATGGTTCCAGTCACCCTATGAGGTGCCACATTGCTGCCAATACGAAGTGCAGGCACCTTATTTAGCTCCAATCACCCAGTAAGAGACCTGTCGGCACTGCAACCACATATACAAGCCCCTATGGCACCCTAGGGTTCCAAATGCCCCGGGTTCCAATTCACCCAAGGGCCTTTTCACCTCCGGGTCCCAAATGGCACCGGTTTGTCACCTTCACTTTTAACAGTGTAAAAAATCCAAATTGACACGATCACAGACGATATATTTGACATAGCATACGCATTTTAATTTCTATCTTTTTTTCTTTCAATTTTAAGAGAAAATGGGGTGATTCTGTTGCCACAGTTACAAAATTTATGCTAAAAACTATAAGAAAAATAAAATCTCAAAAACAATTTGAGGTACAGCTTTCAAACAAATTGCATTTAAAAGTACATTTTTTTCTGTTTACGACAGTGTAAAAATTGAAATTTTGCGATATTTAGAAGTGTAAAATTTGTTGTAACGAAAATTGCAAAGCCGAAATTGTATGGGAAAGTGTTGCCATTCGCAAAATGACGTATGCGTTACGCACAGATACGTTTGGCCTTTATGATATAGATACTTAAATAGTATTATGTACAACTATAGGTATTTACTATAGATACTTAAATAATGCTGTATACATTTATAAGTATTTACTACAATGAAAAAATAGGTATTTACTTCTAAATAAAAAACTTAAATAAATATCAAATACGAATTTTTTTAAATGCTTAATACATTTATACAACAATTGCAACATCTTTTGGATTTAAATTTTCTCTCTTTTTAAAAAAATAAGTTGCTTTAAAAAATATATTAAGTGAGGCCTTCCTTGCGATCTGCAGTGACACTTATTCATTTGTTAACCCAGAAATAGGAATTGATTAATTCTACAAAACATGTTTTGTTGAGTACATTTTGGTTGTTTTAAGCGAATTTTTTAGATAAAGTAAAAAATCGGTCTTGTTGCTCAGACGAAAAACAAAAAAAAAAAAAAAAAAAAAAAAAAATATGGTAACACTCTTATAAAATTTTAACAAAATTTCATCAGTTTTATTTGAGTCTTACTAAAGTCTTGTATTTTCAATTTTTAATTCCAACAAAATTTTGTTGTTTATGCAAAATTTAAATTGGTGTGTAGTAGCCAAAACGCTCTCACGTAATTTTGTTTAATTCATTTATATAGCTATAAAGGCTTGACGTAATTTTTGGATAATAAAAACTTTTCAAATTGAGACGGATTAATGTCGTTCTTACTATGTTATTATGTATTTCGGATGAAAATTGTGGACGCAAAATGGAAAAAGAAAAAAAATCAACAATATTTGTTTCTTTATTCAAACAAAATTTCCATCGACTCATATTTAACCGAAAAGATTTGTTGGAC
Organism: Maratus speculifer; assembly: GCA_964019185.1. NCBI lineage: Eukaryota > Metazoa > Arthropoda > Arachnida > Araneae > Salticidae > Maratus > Maratus speculifer. The sequence continues at coordinate 94,378,804 of OZ025302.1, forward strand.
CACACAAATTTTTGTTGATCCAACAAATCTTTTTTCTGGGTGTTAGTAAACTAATTGAATAAAGCTTCTTGTACCGCAGCGAAATTTCTTGTATCATCTCCATTGATGCAAAATACAAGGCCGCCATTGGCGACTATTTAAGAAGCAAAAAAAATTGACTGTTGGACTTTTTTTAGCCTTTACACTTGTACTTACTTTATTTAATTAATTTTTTTAATTTTAAAGTTCTTACATTTTTGTTGTTACTTACCCATCATACGCAGTATAGGGTAAGTCTTGCAATTGTTTTGAAAATCGAAAGTTTTTTTGGACGGATTTGCACGTTTCAGATACTGGAGATTCCGAAAAACATATTTGTAGAGAGAAAAAAAAAAAATGCCGTCCGTCCATTTGTGTGTCTGTCTGTGTGGCTGTCTGTGTGACTGTAAATGCTCTATTTTCCGAACAAATTTAGAGACTTGAAATTTTGTATGTACTTAGTATGTAAAAATGGGACGAAGTCTCTTTAATACCACTAACCTCGATTATCCGGAACTATTTTTTCGGATTCTCGAAAAATTCGTTCTGTCGAAAGGTATATAAAATTTTTCGAATTTTTTTATTTTAAGGAGTGGACGTAAAAACCAATAAAATAACACGAATTTGGTTTAAAGAACGAAGTCGATCAGATTATTAGCTGCCGAGATATTTGTAATCCTGTTTTCCACATTTTTCGATTTTCCGTGACCGTGTATTTCATTCAAATTTCAACTCAAAGATATATTTTAATTGGAAATGAAACACTTCATCCGACGCAGTAAACTGTTAGTTAATAGGACTATTATTTTTGGAGTTAAAAGGATGTTTATTTTACGCAATTCGGTACTACTTGAGTAGTTTGGCGTTTTATATAATGTTTCGAAATTGGTTCATCAGCAATTCATTAATAGAACATTACTATGTATATTAACAATATTTAAATGTACGTTTAAACTTTGTTTTAGAATTGCAATGCATTTTATAAATAGTTTACACACGTTTTATTTTTATATATTATATTATACTTATCCATGATGGGTAAATATTACGGTGGCCCCCAATGACTAGTTTCATTTACACAGTAGTTTAAAAAAAGGACAGTTATGCTCACTATTTTTATTTCATAATTTGAACTTTCTTTTAAAAAATATGTACTTTTCATAACTATAATTTTAATATTATTTTTGAAAATTATAAATTACTCTCTTTTTTTTCTCATTTTTTATGCTCTTATTTTCTTTTAACATTTTGTTTACATTTTACAGGGCATACAGAGCATCTCGATAATTAAAATTAAGCAGATTTTGCAAAATAATTAATATTATGTAATTTCTTAAAATAGTGAAAGAAATTATTTTATTATAGTAAATATACATATTATAGTCCATTAATAAAACAAATGAAATTAATTTCATGCATAAAATTGTTTTCATGAATAAATTAACTTTTAATATATTTTTTGAATAATGTGTCTCTTTGGTACGGTTTTCTAAAAAAAAAAAAAAAAAAAAAAAAAAAAAAAAAAAAAAAATGTTGAATATATCACCTAAATAGGTTGCGTAATCAGAAAACACGCTATTTGAGAACAATATGAAGCCATTTTCATTTTGAATGAAAAGAAATAAAATTTAAAAATATTTTACTAAAAAAACCCGTGAAAATCCAAAAAATTTAAACAACACATTTTTATTAGTACTTATCCATCATACTTAGATTAGGGTGAGTCTTGCAATCGTTTTGAAAATAGAAAAAAAATGTTGACGGATTTACACGTTTTAGGTACAGGAAATTCCGAAAAACATATTTAAAAAAAAAAAAAAAATTGCTGCTTGTCTGTCTGTCGGTGCGTCTATAAACGCTCTATCTCCCGAGCAAATTGAGATAGAGACTTGAATTATTATGCGTATATATTATGTAAGAATGGGACGAAGTCCATTTAATATCAGTAACCTCAATTATCCGGAACTATTTTTTTCAGTTTCTCGAAAAATTCTTTCTGATAAAGGTAACATAAAAATTTCGAATTTTTTTTTTATTTTAAGGAATATACAAAAAAGGCAATAAAATAAAAAAAAAATTGCATAAAGAACGAAATCGATCGGATTATTAGATATGTGTAATCCTGTTTTCCACATTCCCCGATTTTTCATGACCCTGTATTTAATTCAAATTTCAATTCAAAGATATATTTTTATTGGAAATGAGGCGTTCAATCCAACGTAGTTAACTACTAGTTAATATGATTGTTATTTTTGGAGTTATAGTGATATTTCTTTTACGTAATTCGGTACTACTCGCGTACTTTGGCATTTTATATAATTCATCGAAACTGATTCATCAGCAATTCATTAATAGAGCATTACAATGTACGTTAAAAATATTTAAATATACGTTTAAATTTTGTTTTGAAATTGCAATGCATTTTATAAATAGTTAACACATGTTTTATTTTCATATTATATTACACTTCTACTTGATGGGTAAATATTACGGTGGCCCCCAACGACTAGTTTTTTTAAAAAATTCCACTCTGACGTAAAATGTTAAATATTTTGAAAAAAAGTTAGTCACACAGTTTTTTTAATTTCAATTGTTTCTCCAAAATAGGCTTATACATCGAAATATGTATATATATATATATACAGGGTGTCCGAAAAGTCTGGAAACGGCCGAATAACTCGAGAAATACATATGAGATTGAAAAACGTAAATATACGTGTTAAATATTTTTAAATAAGCTACTCTGTGATACCAAATTTGACCTTCGAAACCGACCCCCTTGGGGTCAGAGGGGCTCCAACTTTGAAATCTTAAATTATAACCCCCATTTTTTATTGCAGATTCGGATTCTACGGACAAAAATACGTAACTTTTGTATTTGATGTTTATTTCAAATCTTCGTTTATCACGGTGTAATCGGGCGTATTAAATCGATACATATTCCCGCTTTTCCAACGGGATTTTCCCTAATCGAAACTGATTGGGCAGAATTTTTGACGTCAAATTCCTCGTCTTTTGTAGGAATAGCGTTTCCTGAAAATCACCCGTGGCGATTATTTCAATAGTGCTACACTGTTAAAAATTTGACCATTTGCTGCAGCGTCACTCCACAGCTATTATAGAATATCTCTTTTGTGACCAATGAGAATGCTCCATAACACAGTAAAGTAATCGTTTTCTATAAAAGTGGTGGAGTGACGATGCTGCAAAAGGGTCAATTTTTTTACAGTGTACTTTACTGTGTTATGGAACATTCTCATTGGTCATGAAAGAGATATTCTATAAAAGCTGTGGAGTGACGCTACAGCAAATGGATCAAATTTTTAACTGTGTAGCACTACCGAAATAATCGGCACGGGTGATTTTCAGGAAACGCTATTATTGCAAAAGACGAGGAATTTGATGTCATAAATTCTCCCCAATTAGTTTCGATTAGGCAAAATCCCGTTGGAAAAGCCGAAATATGTATCGATTTAATAAGCTCAATTACACCGTGATAAACGAGGATTCGAAATAAACATCAAATACAAAATTTACGTATTTTTGTCCGTAGAATCCGAATCTGTAATAAAAAATGGGGGGTTATAATTTAAGATTTCAAAGTTGGACCCCCTCTGACCCCCAGGGGGTCGGTTACGAAGGTCAAATTTGGTATCACTGAGTAGCTTATTTAAAAATATTTAACACGTATATTTACATTTTTCAATCTCATATTTATTTTTCGAGTTATTCAACCGTTTCCAGACTTTTCGGACACCCTGTATATATATATATATATATATATATATATATATATAATATACATAAATATATATATATATATATAATAAATAAAAAAATTTGAGCCATTTCGCCGCCTTGAGTTTTAATTCTAACGTTTATGGAACATACTTTTATTCTCAGTTTTCAAAATGTATTAATATTTTAACAGCTAAAGTTCCTTTATCTTATTTTATTGATTGTTTTCTTAAAAAGAGCGGGAGTGTTATTGCGAAATCTTTCTTCCAGTGTACAGGTTCATTTTCCTTTTTGGAATATTTATCGAGACTTTAATTTTGTTTTATTATTTAATTAAATCGCCTGCTAGAATGTTCATGCGCCTTTTTACGTGTGAGCAGGTTGTGTTATTACGCGCTTAGATAGTAAGTTATAACAAGAAGACACGCCCACTACCAACAGGAGATGGTGATGTGGGTTGTCTTAGCCTTGAAAATAATCCTAATGGGTCTTTAAATTGCTTACGTGGACAAGGGGAGGGGCTATTTTTGGCTTGGATTCTGAGAAACTCATTTTACGATACGAGAGCGTCAGAATGCAGCTAACCTTTCAAATATTAGGATGCCCGTCTGATTTTTCTATAATTTAGAACATCGAGATGATGCAGCCTTTAGAGCGAGTGGTCTAGTGTTAATTGTGTGGAATGGTGACCGGTGGAATAACTTTATGGTTTGCTCTAAATAAATAAGGATTAGAAACTGATTGACTAGTTTTTATATTAGGAGAAATACCTAAAGAGAACAAATCCATTGCTCTCCATGACGACTGCTAACCCTCTTTATGATTTTCAAGTGAATAGACTTGTTATACAGCAAAGAGGGTATTTCACAAGAACTGATACATTTAAACAGAAAATCGTAATATCACAACTTCGTATAATCATAACATATATATATATATATATATATATATATATACAGGGTGATTCCAAATTTTTTTTACAATAAAAGAGGGGTGATAGTGCACATCAAGACAAACAATATTAAATAGGAGACTAAGGGTCCCAAACGTTTTCCAAAGAAGGTAGCCGCCATTAAAGTTTAGGGTCCAAAATTTCAAATAAACATAAAAAATGGAAAAATCGGTCGAATGATTTGCGGTTTTCACTAAAATTATTCTTTATGTCGGCATTTTCTTGAAATTAAATTATAAAGATAAATTTCAAAAAATTCCGATAGAGGGCGCTTTAGACTTTGGAGTAACGAAAAACTATTTTTTGCCGGTATTTTTTGCATCATATTAAATATTTTCGTAAACTTAGACTAAAACTTAAATTTTGAGCTCAAAATCTGAAAGTGGGAGTGGTTAAGTAGCACAAACTGAACTGCGTTCAGAGGGTTCAAATTTCAAATGATTATAAAAAACGGAAAAATTGGTTCATTGATTTGCGGTTTTCACTAAAACTATTCTTTATGTCGGTATTTTCTTAAAAATAAATTATAAAGATAATTTTCAAAAAATGCCGATAGAGGACGCTTTAGACTTTGGAGTAACGAACAACTCTTCTTTGGCGTTATTTTTTGCATCTTATTAAATGCTTTCGTAAGCTTAGACTTAAACTTAAATTTTGAGCTCAAAATCTGAATAGTTGGGAGTGGTTATGCAGACAAACTGAACTGTGTCCAGAGGGTTCAAATTTCAAATGATTATAAAAAACGGAAAAATTGGTCGATTCGTTTTCGGTTTTCGCTAAAACTAATTTCTAAATGAGCATTTTCTTGAAAATAAATTTTAAAAACAAATTTCACAAAATGCCGATAGAGGGCGCCTTAAACTTTGGAGTAGCGTACAACTATTTTTGATTGTTATTTTTTTAATCTCATTAAATGCTTTCAAACGCATAAACGTAAATTTTAGGCTCAAATTCTGAATCGTTTGAAGTGTTTAATTAGCGAAAAATAGAATTGTGTTCGAGGAGGGGGGGAGGGTTAAATTTCAACTCCCGAAGACACTTCAATTTGCGTTACTTAACTATTCCTAATTATCCAGATTTTGAGCTCAAAATTTAAGTTTAAATCTAAGCTTCCGAAAACATTTAAAAAGTTTTTGCAAGCATTTAATTAGAACAAAAAAATAATGGTTAAAATTAATTGTTGGTTACTCTGAAGTTTAAGGCGCCCTCTAATGGACTTTTTTGAAATTTATCTTTAAAATTTATTTTCAAGAAGATACTGACTTAAAGAAAAGTTTTATTTTAAACCGCAAACGAATCGACAATTTTTTTCCATTTTCTATAATTATTTTAATATTGAACACCCTCCCCCATCCCCATAAACACAGTTAAGTTTGTGCTACTTAACTACTCCCTACTATTCAGATTTTGAGCTCAAAATTTAAGTTTAAGTCTAAGCTTCCGAAAACATTTAATGAGATGCAAAAAATAACGGCAAAAATTAGTTGTTCCTTACTTCAAAATCTAAAGCGCCCTCTATCGACATTTTTTTAAATTTATCTTTATAATTTATTTTTTAAGAAAATACCGACATAAAGAATAGTTTTAGTGAAAACCGCAAATCAATGAACCAATTTTGCCGTTTTTTTATAATCATTTGAACTTTGAACCCTCTGAACACAGTTCAGTTTGTGCTACTTAACCACTCCCATTTTCAGATTTTGAGCTCAAAATTTAAGTTTGAGTCTAAGCTTACGAGAACATTTAATGAGATTAAAAAAATACCGGCAAAAAATAGTTTTTCGTTACTCCAAAGTCTAAAGCGCCCTCTATCGGCATTTTTTGAAAGTTATCTTTATAATTCAATTTGAAGAAAATGCCGACATAAAGAATAATTTTAGTGAAAACCGCAAATCAATCGACCAATTTTTCCATTTTTTATGTTTATTTGAAATTTTGGACCCTAAACTTTAATGGCGGCTATCTCCTTTGGAAAACGTTTGGGACCCTTAGTCTCCTATTTAATATTGTTTGTCTTGATGTGTACTATCACCCCTCTTTTATTGTAAAAAAATTTGGAATCACCCTGTATATATATATATATATATACAGGGTGTTCCGTTAAAGGGGTCCAATATTAATAGGGGTAATAGAGGAGATCACATGGAGCATAAATCAGTACATAAAGCTTGGTCGGATCTCAATAGTTTTCAAGTTACAGCAAATAGAATGAAAATTCGGAAAGTTGTAAACTTTCGTAACGAGTTGTAACGAGTTGTTCGTAACGAGTTTCGTAATGAGTTGTAAACCTCATTGCTAAACTGTCGTAATGCTACATAAAAACGAAGCACATATTTAAAAAGAGCAGAAAAAAACCTACAAAATTACATCAATTGTATTAAAATAGCAATATTTATTGACGAGTTACAAGCCCTGAAACAGTGAAAAAAGTACGAAATCCAATATACATCAAAATAGTTAATCGTTAATTCCAAAAAGACAACTCTAGCTACAACAAGGAAAATGTAGTAAAATTTGGTCCATTCCGAAAGCTTTCGAAAAAGCTTACAATGAACCATATCGGTTTAATTGTGTGAGAGAAATTAATCAGTTTCTTAGTTACAACTCCGCTTTCTTTGACACTAGCAAAGGTTAAACTCCGCCCATCACGATTGGAAACACACCGCCTTTTTAATTACTCTCAACTATACATTTTCGATCATGCTTCCTCTGAGATGCATATTCAAGAGTTGGATGAACCAGAATAACTTTACAATAATAGTCTACATTTTAAAGTGGTCTTTTATTGATATAAAGCTTAAGTTAAATTCTTTAAAATTAAACTGGTGGTGAAAATTCGGAAATAATTAACAATATTGCGATTTGTAACTATGTAAGAAGTTTCAGTACATGTTTTACATGGACAATTATTGTATGTACAGGGGTTGGACAAAAATATGGAAACACCTTTAAAAAAACACGTTTCCTTACCTAGTTTTGTGTACGGTACCCGTAGTTATTCAAAACAGCTTGCAGTCTTCTCGGAATGGATAAATACAGTTTCTGTATGTTTGCCAAGGGAATATTGTACCATTATTCCTGCAAAACAGTGGCAAGTTCAGATAACGATGTTGGCGGTGGATAGCAAGAACGCACATTCCGCTCCAATGTAGACCACAAAGGTTCGATAATATTCAAGTCTGATAACTTTGGTGGCCTGGAGAGATGCGAAAATTCATCCTCGTGCTCAGAAAACCAGTCCTGGACAAGATGAGTTGTGTGAAAAGGGACGTTGTCGTCTTGGAAGATACCATCATCATTGGGGAACAAAGCTTGCACCATTGGATGGACTTGATCGGCCAAAATGTTCACATAAGTATGAGCAGTAATACGCCCTTACAAATTTATCATGGGGCTAGAAGAGAACCACGATATGGCTGCCCAAACCATCACCAAACCCCCGCCAAGTTTCACTCTTGGCAACAAGCAGTCTGTATTATAGGATTGAGATGGCGTTCTCCAGGCGTAAACTCGGCCAGAAGTGGGTAACAATGCGAAAGAAGACTCATTAGACCATATTACGCTCTTCCACTGCTCTATAGTCTAGGCTTTATGACTTAAACACGACTTTTTCCTGTTACAAGCATTAGCATTACTGATGGATGGCTTTTCAATTGCAACACGGCCAGCAATTCCCTATTTATGAAGCTCCCTTCTAATTGTTTTGGTACTCACAGGATTTGGTAACACGAAATTCATTTCAGCAGTAACTTTTGCAGCTGTGGATTGCTTATTTTTCGCGATAATCCTCCTTAATGATCGTTTGTCACGATCACTCAGCACACACTTTCGTCCGCGCTGTGATTTAGCGGATGATGTTTTTTCCGCATTTCAAATATGCGGAATAAATCTTCGACACAGCACCTCTTGAAACACTAAAAACCTCGGCTACCTTGCTTACAGAAGCACCCACCATACGCGCGCCAACAATTTGTCCACGTTCGAAGTCTGTTAACTCTGACATAATGCAATGATAATCTCACATAACAGTGTTCCAACAACGAGTGAACGCTGCAGTGATTTTACGAAGTTGTATAGGTGGCATCAGTAGGCGAAAATTCCAGTGCCATCAACATAGTTCATTATAATCAATCTTTCTTTTCAAACATGCATTTCTCAAAGGTGTTTCCATATTTTTGTCCAACCCCTGTATATGTGCATCATAATTTATGATAGGAAATAATAATAACAAATAGCATAATAATTTTATTAATTATAAATTTAAAAAAGACACTAAATTTTAAATTAATTCATACAAACTTTGTAATTTACAATTTGAGTACACCACAGTCTGTGACTTACAAAATACTGTGCCAAAAAGTGTTGAAAATAAAAGAAAAATGACAAATAAAGAAGTACATTCCACGTACTTTATGACACATGTGAAGCATAGTCTTCTGGCCTGCGCTGCACAGTTCAATGTCGGAAGGCAGACGAACGGACATTATTATAATAGGTGTTCGAAGTTGCGCCCATTAACAGAATCGCACAGCCGACAGCGACGTCGTAAAGATTGGCGAACACGCCGAAAAACTCCGACAGAGTTGGGAATGTCTCCTGCAGCGACAACGATTCGCGCTAGTAAATCCTCCGGTGTATCCACAGGCGTTTCATACACCAGCGATTTAAGGTGTCCCCAAACAAAAAAGTCTAACGGATTGAGGTCTGGAGAGCGTGCATGCCAAGCAACAGGTCCACTGCGTTCAATCCATTTCCCAGAATATGTTGAATTGAGGTGATTGCGAACACCTATGAAAAAATGTGCCGGTGCGCCATCGTGCATAAACCACATATTGTGGCGCAATGTTGCTGGCACATTTTGCAGTAACTGCGGTAAGATATCCCGTAGGAAAACCCAGTACGTACTGCCATTGAGTACATCTGGGAGTAAATATGGTCCTATGAGATAATCGCCGAGGACACCTGCCCATATGTTCACACTGAACTTTTGTTGTGCGTTCGACGGGAAAACAGTGTGCGGATTTGTATATGACCATGGGTGCATATTGTGCGTGTTTACCACGTCCTCTCTCGTAAATGTTGCTTCATCAGTAAATAAAATATTTTCCAGAAATTGTGGATTATTTTCTGTTACATTAAGCAACCAGCGTACGAAATCTGTCCGCTGAGCACAATCTGTTACTGATAACAGTTGTACCCGCTGCACATGAAAGGGGTGCATGTTTTCTGCACGCAGAACACGCCACACACTTTGGTGAGAAACACCGACTTCAGACGCAGCAGCTCGTGTACTCGTGGAGGGGTTATCTTTAAAAATATTCAGTACATCTTCTTCCAGTGCAGGTGTTCGTACATGTCGAGGTTTCCCTGCATCAGTGCTTGCTGTATTAAACGATCCAGTCTCCCGTAATCGTCTATCGATTTTTATGAAGAGTTTCGAACTTGGGCAACGTCTCCTTGGAAATTGCTCACGGTACATGCGCTGTGCTAGACATGCATTTCCATGAGCTTGCCCGTACATCAGATGCATGTCCGCATATTCTTCGTTAGAGTATTCCGGCATAATTATTATACATCAACTTACTACAATCCCACTTACAACAGCCTCCCTTTAACATAACGCCGACTGATGACTGCTGTTTTATTACACTTTTCTTCCTATACACATAGAAAATTTGCATAAAAAGTACTTCTTCTTCATCATCCTGAAAGTTCATGGAGGAAACGCAGCAGTCACGGAGTTTGCTTTAAGACAAGGCGAGAGCTGCACAATATGTCATTCACTTGACCAGACTGAATAATGAAAGGGTATTGATAGAGGTTGATCAGAAATGTATAATTGAAAGATATTAAAACGGGGTGTTTACAATCGTCATGGGCGGAGTTTCGCCCTTTCCGAGCGTGCAACAGTACAGAGTTGTAACTAGGGAACTGCTTGATTTCTCCCATACAGTTAAACTGATATGGTTTATTGTAAGCTTCTTCGAAAGCTTTCGGAATGGACCAAATTTTATAACATTTTCCTTGATGTAGGTAGAGTTGCATTTTTGGAATTAACGATTAACTATTTTGCTAAATATTTGATTTTGTATTTTTTCACTGTTTCAGAGCTTGTAACTCGCCATTAATTCTCAATATTCTAAAACAACTTATGTCATTTCGTAGGATTTTTTCTGCTCTTTCTAAATATGCGCTTCGTTTTTATGTAGCATTATCGATAGTTTAGCAATGAGGGTTTTTTTTACAAATTTCCGATTTTTCATTCTATTTGCTGTAACTTGAAAATTATTGAGATCCGGCCAGGCATTATATACTGATTTATGCTCCGTGTGATCTCCTCTATTAGCACTATTAATATTGGACCCCTTTAACGGAACACCCTGTATATATATACATGTGTGTGTGTGTGTCTGTGTGTGTACATGTATATATATATATATATATATATATATATATATATATATATATATATATACATATACATAATATATACATATTTATGTATACATACATACATATATATATATATATATATATATATATATATATATATATATATACAGGGTTTCCCTAATCTCATGGTACATATGCTAGTGGGTAACAGAACACATCAAGACGAGTAATAGTAAATAGGAAACCAAGGGTCCCAAAAGTTTTCTAAAGGAGATAGCCGTTATTAAAGTTTAGAGTCCAAAATTTCAAAAAAACATAGAAAGCGGAAAAATTAGTCGACTGATTTGAGGTTTTCATTAAAACTAGTCTTTATGACGATATTTTCTTGAAAATAAATTATAAAGATAAATTTTGAAAATTGCAGATAGAGGGCTCTTTAGACTTTGGAGTAATGAACAACTATTTTTTGCCGTTATTTTTTGCATGTAATTAAATGGTTTCGTAAGCTTAGACTTAAATTTAAATTTTGATCTCAAAATCTGAATAGTTGGGAGGGGTTAAGTAGCATAAACTGAACTATGTTCAGAGTGTTCAAATTTCAAATGATTATAAAAAACGGAAAAATTGGTCGATTTGTTTGCGGTTTCAGCTAAAACTACTCTTTAAATCAATGTTTTCTTGAAAATAAATTTTAAAGATAAATTTCACAAAATGCCGATAGAGGACGCCTTAGAATTTGGAGTAGCGTACAAGTATTTTGTTATTTTTTTAATCTCATTAAATGCTTTCAAATACTTAGTTTTAAACTTAAATTTTGAGATCAAATTCTGAATCGTAGCGCAAAACTGAACTGTGTTTGAGGAAGGGGGGAAAGGAGGGTTAAATTTCAACTCCTGAATACACTTCAGTTTGCACTTCTTAACCTCTCCCAACGATTCAGAATTTGAGTTCAAAATTTAAGTTTAAATCTAAGATTTCGAAAACATTTTATAAGCTTTTGAAAGCATTTAATTAAATAAAAAAAATAACGGTTAAAATTAGTTGTTGGTTACTCTGATGGTTAATGCACCCTCTAACGGAATTTTTTGAAATTTATTTTTAAAATTTATTTTCAAGAAGATACTGTCTTAAAGAATAGTTTTATTTTAAACCGCAAACGAATCGACCAATTTTTTCGTTTTTTATAATCATTTGAAATTTGAACCCTCCGAACACAGTTCAGTTTGTGCTACTTACCCACTCCCAGCTATTCAGATTTTGAGCTCAAAATTTAAGTTTAAGTCTAAGCTTACAAAAACATTTAATCAGATGCAAAAAATAACGGCAAAATATAGTTGCTCGCTCCTCCAAATTCTAAAGCGCCCTCTATCGGATTTTTTTTTATTTATCTTTATAATTTATTTTCAATAAAATACCGACATAAAGAATAGTTTTAGTGAAAACCGCAAATCAATCGACCAATTTTTCCGTTTTCTATAATCATTTGAAATTTGAAACCTCTGAACACAGTTCAGTTTTTGTTACTTAACCCCTCCCAACTATTCAGATTTTAAGCTCAGAATTAAAGTTTAAGTCTGAGCTTACGAAACCATTTAATGAGATGCAAAAAATAACGGCAAAAAATAGTTTTTCATTACTCCAAAGTCTAAGGCGCCCTCTGTCGGCATTTTTCGAAATTTATCTGCATAATTTATTTTCAATAAAATACCGACATAAAAACAGTTTAAGTGAAAACCGCAAATCAATCGACCAATTTTTCCGTTTTTTATGTTTATTTGAAATTTTGGACCCTAATCTTAAATAGCGGCTATCTCCTTTGGAAAACGTTTGGGACCCTTGGTTTCCTATTTCCTATTACTCGTCTTGATGTGTTCTATCACCCCCTAGCGTATGTACCATGAGTTTAGGGACACCCTCTATATATATGTGTGTGTGTATGTGTGATATGTCTGGGTAAATCTGAAAGTAAGCACTCATTCTGCGAGTATATTCTTGGAATGTTACCAATTTTTGACTGCTGCATTGTGGTTGTTGCAGGTCCTGGAGGGGTTAAAACAACAGAATGAATTCAACGATTTGGAGTTTCTCCATGGAACAGATTAAAGGCATATGTTCTTAAAGGCATCTTAATCTTTTATTGACCACAAATTAACTAAAATAGTTCCCAATTCATTATTGAAGCTCAAACTCTTACTGTCTCAAATCATAGTGGATATTGAATTCCGAAGCAAAAAACCGGGAACTCCTGGTAGTATGAGATGTTAACAAGCTGAAAATCGTACAAAATCTCTAAAATCTGTATTTTCGCCGAATGCTCTATTTCATAGAAAGTTGACACATATGTTTATAAAAATATATTGGACAATTGCACCATAAAATATAACTACTAAAAATGTATTTGTTAAAAATACAAAACTTTGCTCATCGGTGCATAAAAACAAAAACTTGTCCAGTTAAAATCAAATTTAAAATCAAATTTCGAGCCGTCTTCAGGAAAATATGATGGTAAAATGGCTAAAAGTTTGCTTTCTTAGCGACAGATTATATTTTTAATAAAATAAATCGCAATGAATCAAAAGTTTGAATATGTTTCCCTCTACGCATGATCACACAGAAATATAAAATAAAGTTTGTCGTAACTCCACCCCTTTATCTCATTGATATCGTATTAGTGATAAGATCGACAAAATTCAAATGAATCAAAAATCTGGTATACTATATGAAATACTTATCGCATTATCAAATAATGTTAAAAGAGTCTATTTCAGAATGACAATACGTAAGCTTTTAGTAAGTTTGGAACATTGCAGGGATATTAGACAGAATAAACAGAATAGAGCTCTTTCTCGTTTCTACTTGTCTAACAAGGGCTGCCGTATTAACTTTGAAGAGGCTAAAAGCATAGTTCCATGCAATAACCCATTTGAAGTAAAATAAGAGAATCCAGCATGGGCTGTAAGTACCGGAGGGAGGGGCTTAACGGCTCTGACCAATGGGAAAGCAGCCTATATGCACTTCCACCATTTCACCATCTTAGAAAATCAAGTTATGTTTCTCTTCATATTTAGTTGGAGATTTAGCGGAGTGGATTCACACTCTGTAGGTGCTCCGTAAGCCACGTGTTGACTTGACTAAGGGAATCTCTCGAAATCATTGCGCGAGAAAATAAACCTTGTAATGATAGTTTATTCTATAATATACCAAAAATATGGCGTAACTCCGTAAAATCTTATACTTGTATCTAATTGCAGAATTTTCATTTTTCCTCAGACGTAGATAGCAACATATTCAAATTTTTGATTCATTTCTATTTATTTTATTAGAAATATTATCTCTCGCTCAGGAAGCAAGCTTTTAGTCATTTCACCATCATATTTTCCAAAGGCTCGAAACGTTGATTTTACATTTTATTTTATTTTAATTGCACAAGTTCTTATTAAAGTTCTTGTTTTTGTGCGCCAAAGGGCAAAAGTTTTGTATTTTTAATTAACACATTATACGAAGACATCTTTTTTATTTTTAAATAAATAAAAAAAACAGGAGAATTCCCTTATTGGGACATTATCATAGACCAATGAGAAAACGAATAAAATGAAATAAGTTGCGAATTTCAACCAATGAAAACATTCAGATATACTTCAAATTTCCCAATTCTCTATCGAGGACAAAAATATTTTCCAAATAGTAAAAAATCCCAATAGGCCGAATCAAGTGAGTACGATGCATGGTCAATGACATGAGTCATGTTTCCGTAGAAAAACTGTTGAGCAACGGTAACTGTGTGCGATGCTGGCTTATCGTCATGCAAAACTCATGCAAAACTTCTGTAATTTTTAAGATATTCGGCACGCAAAATTTTATTTGAAACGCAAAATTCAAACAAAGTGTTTGTTTCTTTCTATTGTCGAAATTTGTAGAGTAGTCAAAAGTATTGGTTAACATAAACAGCTGGTATCAACACGCTTAGTCACAAATGGCGCTCAAAATTCGCTTTTTAACTGTGTGTGATGGTCCCTTATAGTCATGAATAACTCACACAAAATTTCTATGATTTTTAAGATGTTCTTCACACGAAATTTCATTTGAAATGCAAAATTCAAACAAAGTTTTTGTTTTAATATTTCTTTCTCTTGTCAAAACTCGCAAAGCAATAAAGGTATTTATAAAAAAAAAAAAAAAAAAAAAAATAGCTGATATTAACACATGGGGACAAATAGAGCTCAAAATTCGCTTTTTAACTAGCACAGAAGTTTCCGCTTACAGAAAAAATCCATGTCGGCTGGGCCTATGGGCGGAAGTAGATTTCGAAGAGTGCTCATTTCAACAAAAATATATATATATATGATTAGAGATAAACCGAGTTTAATAACTTCATTTGGCCGTTTACGAAAAATTTTTAATTTCATTTTTCTGCAAAAACTGGTTTTATCAGAAACATCTTAAGAAAAATTCAGCTCAAATGCCCATTTTGACAACATATTTTGAAATAAATTCTGAATTATTAAAAAATCGACCAAAACAGTACATTATACAGTTCCTAAATAACAAAAAACTGTCAGTTGATTGCATTTGAGAAAAAAATTTAATTTAAAAATGAGTCATAAAATAACCGATTTGTTGTTTGAATACATCCTTAATTCTTTAATCATGATTGCTTCGGAAAATTTTGTGCGAAATACTCACTTTGACAGCATTTTTAAAAATATATTCTATCTGTATCAAAAAACTGGCTAATGCGTCACAGTATATAGTTCCTAAATAAGAGGATCTGTAAATTGGATGCGTTTGAGAGCGAAAATGGATTTTAAAACGAGTCATAAAAAACGCAATTTGCTATGTGACAACTTCCTTAAATTTTCAAATCACGAAGACTTCGGGAAATTCTGTTCAAAATACTCTTTTTGGTAGCCTTTTTCGAAATATATTCTGTCTTTATCAAAAAACCGATCAATGCATCACATTATATAGTTCCTAATAAGAGGATCTGTAAATTGGATGCGTTTGAGAGCAAAAATGGATTTAAAGACGAGTCAGGAAAAAACGCAATTTTTTATTTTAACGCTTCCTTAAATTTTCAGTCACGATGATTTCGGAAAATTCTGTTCAAAATACCCTTTTTGGTAGCATTTTTTAAAATATATTCCGTCTTTATAAAAAAAACGGACCAATGCATCACATTATACAGTTCCTAAATAAGAGGATCTGTAAATTGGATGCGTTTGAGAACAAAAATGGATTTAAAAACGAGTCAGAAAAAAACGCAATTTCTTATTTGAATACTTCCTTAAATTTTCAATCCCGATGAATTCTGTTCAAAATACCCTTTTTGGTAGCCTTTTTTGAAATATATTCTGTCTTTATCAGAAAATTGACCAATGCGTCCCTTTATACAGTTTCTAAATAAGAGGATCTACTATTTGGATGCGTTTAAAATCAAAAATGAATTTAAAAAAGAGTCAGAATATAAGCAGTTTGGATTTGAGGTTCTTTTTTTCAACTCCTATTTTTGTTTAATTTCTTTTTGCTCTACGAATTGGTCCTATGAAAACCTTGCCAATATAAAAGTTGTAGATATTTTTAAGAAGATGTAAAATAAATTTAATCAGATTTGATATCTTAAAAATTGACGGAGTTTTGGATTTTTCTCTTTTTTCACAGCTCTTTTTCTTTTCGTTTTTAATTTTTTTCATCGGTAAAAGTTGGTCTTATCAAAAACTTGTAAATACAAAAGTTTTAGATAATTTTAAGAACATTTACAAAAAATTTAGTTGGACTTGATATCTTGAAAATTGACGAAGTTATAAATTTTTTTCTCTCCAAAACCCTGTTTTTTCGCCCCTTGAGTCCATTTCTAAATTTATCAAAAATCTGTTATGCATAAAGTTTTGGTCCATTTTTAAGAAGCAATATAAACTTTAAACCGATTCGATTATGGCGTTTTTTCGGTTTTCACAAAAACGCCCCCTATTCCGACTCCCTTGGTCCGATTTTGCCCATTAACGAACTTAGCCGAGATTTTATCCTCTTTGATTATATGTACCAGTTTGGTGGAGATTGGTGAAGAATTATAGAAGTTATCGTGTCCATAAAAAAGTGAGATATATATACAGGGTGCTTCGCTACCAGACCGACAAACTTTGAGGGATGATAGTAGACACGAACACAAACATTATTAAATAGGAAACCATGGGGCGCAAACGTCTTCTGTAGAAGTTAGGGGCCATTAAAAATTAAGGTCCGAAATTTCAAACGATGATAAAAAACGGAAAAAAGGATCGATTCGTTTGCGGTTTTTACTAAAATCATTTTTTATATCACGATTTTTTTAGAAAAAATTTTTAAAGGTTACGTTTAAAAATTGTCGATAGAGGGCGCTTTAGACTTTAGAGTAACGAACAACTACTTTTTACCGTTATTTTGTGCATGGGGTTGAAATTATTCTAAAGTTTAGACTTTAACTTAAATTTTAAGCCCAAAATCTGAAACATTGGGATCGGGTAACTAGCGAAAATTAAACTGTGAACAGAGGGGGAAATTTTAAACGCTCATAAATATTGGACAAACAAATTGATTTTGTTGCAGTTTGCGTGTAAGTAATTAACTTGGTAATTATTTTATTCAAAATGATGTACAGCTTTGGTGCCCTCATTTTTTGATAGAGGGCGCTTCCGACACATCTCTGACATTTCAAAGGCATTACTTCTGGGTGTTTTACTACCAGACCATCATACTTCCAGCAAGTGTTAAAGATACAAAGATGACTTGGAATCACATAGAAATGTAACGTTGGAAATGCATTTTCTGAAAGTTATGGTCAAAGGAAGCAGAGAAAAAAGTAACAGAAACAGAGAGACACTTTAGTGCGAGAAGAGCGACACGTTAATGTCACAGAAACCAGTTTATTTAAAGGTTTTACTAGAAAAGGTGTTTGAAATTACGACCAGAAGTAGTCCGGCAAGTTTGACAGCGATGGTAGATGGCGCTAAACGGTAATGCGCCTGCGCAAAGATCACTTTGAAGTGATCATTCACGAACCGGTTCCAAAGGTAGCAGAATGAAGTATTTGAACTATGAACAGCACGATAGGGTTCCTCCACATTTTACCAATGACGTTTACCGACAGTTCAAAGTAACATATGGACAGTGGTGGATAGGTCGTAATAGCCCGGTTCATTGGCCTGCCAGATCGCCGGATCTATCACGTATGGACTTCTTTTGCTGGGGTCAAATAGAAAATTGGGTGTATGAGACTACCGTACCATCAGTTGAAGACCTCGCAGCTGGTATTTCTGTATCTGCCAGAAAACGATCAGAGATGCCAGGAAACTTTCAAAGCGTGAGGAATTCCACGTGACGCCTCTGTAAAGCATACCGGACTACTTCTGGTTGTAATTTTGAACACTTTTTCTCGTAAAACCTTTAAATAAACTGATTTCTGTCACATTAATGTGTCGTTCTTTCTCTGCTGTTTCTGTTACTTTTTTCTCTGCTTCCTTTAACCGTAACTTGCAAAAAATGCATTTCCATCGTTACATTCCTGTGTGATTCCAAGTCGTCTTTGTATCCCTAACACTTCCTGGAAGTATGATGGTCTGGTAGTAAAACACACAGGAGTAATGCCACTGAAATGTCAGAGATGTGTCGGAAGCGCCCTCTATCAAAATATGAGGGCACCAAAGCTGTACGTCATTTTGAATAAAATAATTACCAAGGGAATGACTTACACGCAAACTGCAACAAAATCGATTTGTTTGTCTAATATTTATGAGCGTTTAAAATTTCCCCCTCTGTTCACAGTTTAATTTTCGCTAGTTACCTAATCCCAATACTTCCGATTTTGGGCTTAAAATTTAAGTTAAAGTCTAAACTTTAGAATAATTTCAACCCCATACACAAAATAGCGGTAAAAAGTAACTGTTCGTTACTCTAAAGTCTAAAGCGCCCTCTATCGACAATTTTTGAACATAACCTTTGAAATTTTTTTCTAAGAAAAACGTGATATAAAGAATGTTTTAGTGAAAACCGCAAACGAATCGACCCTTTTTTCCGTTTTTTATCATCGTTTGAAATTTTGGACCTCAAACTTTAATGGCTTCTAGCTCCTACAGAAGACGTTTGCGCCCCATGGTTCCCTATTTAATAATGTTTGTTTTCATGTCTACTATCATCCCTCAAAGTTTGTCGGTCTGGTAGCGAAACACCCTGTATATATATATAGATAGATAGATAGATAGATAGATAGATAAAGTGGTGCGATTGCAATAAGTAGTATTTCATACGAAATCTACATAAAAAAAGTGATATATATATATATATATATAGACAGATAGATAGATAGATAGATAAAGTGGTGCGATTGCAATAGGTAGTATTTCATACGAAATCTACCTTTAAAAAAGTGATATATACAGGGTGATTCATAAAAGATATGCAGAACTTTAAGGGGTTATAGTACACTTAAAGACAAATAATAATATTAAATAGGAGACTAAGGGTCCCAGACGTATTCCCAAGGAGATAGGGGGCATTAAAGTTTAGGGTCCGAAATTTCAAATGATTATAAAAAATGGAAAAATTGGTCGATTCGTTTGCGGTTTTTGCAAAAAATTTTCTTTATGCCAGTATTTTCTTGAAATAAAATTTTAAAGTTCAATTTCAAAAAATGCCGATAGGGGGCGTTTTAGACTTTGGAGTAACAAACAACTATTTTTTAACGTTATTTTTTGTATTTCTTTAAATGATTTCGAAAGCTTAGACTTAAACTTAAATTTTGATCTAAAAATCTGAGTCCTAACGAGTAGTTAAGTAGCGTAAACTGAAATTTGAAATTTGAAACCCTTCTCCCCCCAGAACAAAAATCAGTTATTCCCGATCTTT
Organism: Maratus speculifer; assembly: GCA_964019185.1. Taxonomy (NCBI): domain Eukaryota; kingdom Metazoa; phylum Arthropoda; class Arachnida; order Araneae; family Salticidae; genus Maratus; species Maratus speculifer. Next base: position 94,398,782 of record OZ025302.1, read on the forward strand.
GTGTCGTAGATTAGGCTCTAACTACTGCCGCGTTTTGCTAAAATTATTCTTTATGTCAGTATTTTCTTGAAAATAAATTTTAAAGAAAAGTTTCAAAAAATTCCGATAGAGGGCGCTTTAGACTTTGAAGTAACGAACAACTATTTTATACCGTTATTTTTTGTGTCTCATTAAATGCTTTCTAAAGCTTAGACTTAAACTTAAATTTTCAGCTCATAATCTGAATCGCTGAGCGTGGTTCAGTAGCGAGGGGAGGGGGTTCAAATTTCAACTTCTGAACATAGTTCAGTTTGCACTACTTAACCATGCCCAACAATTCTGTGCTGTGATACGAGGCAAAAATACAACTTTCGTCAAGGACTGCATAGTCGGAATTCACTCATAAAGGCACTGGCACAGTTGGAAACGTCGCTCATGCAAACGTTAAAGCTCCATTCCTGACGCTAGTCAGCGGGTGAAGAAGGAGACAGAAAGTATGCAAATGTCAAATGGGGAAGAAGAAGAACACGTATGCAAAATTTCGACACGATTCAGGCATAAAAACCACTGAACGGTGAGTCAAGTGTAAGTCGCTGTAGTAATGAATCGGAAGATGGTGCCCTTCACGAATAAGGAAAAGGCTGAGATGCATTTAATTTACGGAGCGGCAGATGGAAATGGTGCAGAGGCACAACGAATGTACGGAGAGCGATTTCCCAACAGGCGGTTGCCTAACCGCAAAACTTTCGAGCGCTTGCACAGACAGTTGTGTGAGACGAGATCATTTCTCGCTTCCCGGTCGAATGCAGGTCGTGCAAAAAAGGACGAATCAGTAGTTGTTGTAGAAGCCATTCTGGATGTAGTAGCGGCGCAGCCAAGTACAAGTACACGAACAGTGGCTAGGCAGGTGGATACCTCACAGTCCATGACTTGGAGGGTACTGAAGGATGAACATTTGCTCCCGTTTCATGTGCAACGAGTCCAGAAACTGTCTCCAGGGGATTATCCAAATCGTATTGAATTCGCCCGCTGGTTTCTGCAGCAGAACGCGCTAAATCCACATTTTGGACGAACTGTGCTTTTCACCGATGAATGTACCTTCACACGTGAAGGTACATTTAACACACACAATGCACATGTATGGGCGGATGTCAATCCACATGCTACATATCCACATGCTCATCAGAGACGCTTTTCCATCAATGTTTGGGCAGGAATCCTCGGAGACCACCTAATCGGACCGTACCTTCTTCCTGAACGCCTCAACGGTAAAACATACCTCACATTTCTGCAACATGTGCTGCCAGACCTGTTAAACGTTGTTCCTCCACGCATCCGGCGGGTCATGTGGTTCCAGCACGTTGGAGCGCCAGCCCATTACGTACGAGACGTCCGCAACTATCTGGACATCACATTTCCGAACAGATGGATTGGTCGAGGTGGTCCTGTTGCTTGGCCTGCTCGCTCGCCAGATCTTTCACCCCTCGATTTCTTTTTTGGGGACAATTGAAGGCTCTTATGTATGAGACACCCATTGAATCCCCCGAGGAACTGATCGCCAGACTTTCCGCCGCTGTAGGGGAAGTGCTCGAAATGCCTGATGTTTTCGCGAATGTTCGCCGTTCCATTCTTCGCCGTTGTTCTGCGTGCATAACCTCTGGTGGTCACAATTTTGAACATTTATTGTAATTACATGTTAATAAATATGCTTTGGTAACATAATCCTAATTTGTGTCTTTTTACCTCGTATCACAGCACACAATGTGTGGACATGGTAAACTGAACTGTGCTCAGGAGTAGAAATTTCAAACCCCAATCCCCAGAAACTTAACCACGTCTAACGATTCACATTTTGGGCTGAAAATTTAAGTCTAAGCTTTAGAAAGGATTTAATGAGACACAAAAAAAAAAAAAAAAAATAGTTGTTCGTTACTCCAAAGTCTAAAGCGCCCTCTATCGGAATTTTTTGAAACTTTTCTTTAAAATTTATTTTCAAGAAAATACTGACATAAAGAATAATTTTAGCAAAACGCGGCAGTAGTTAGAGCCTAATCTACGACACAAAGATCGGGAATAACTGATTTTTGTTCTGGGGTGAGAAGGGTTTCAAATTTCAAATTTCAGTTTACGCTACTTAACTACTCGTTAGGACTCAGATTTTTAGATCAAAATTTAAGTTTAAGTCTAAGCTTTCGAAATCATTTAAAGAAATACAAAAAATAACGTTAAAAAATAGTTGTTTGTTACTCCAAAGTCTAAAGTGCCCCCTATCGGCATTTTTTGAAATTGAACTTTAAAATTTTATTTCAAGAGAATACTAGCATAAAGAAAATTTTTTGCAAAAACCGCAAACGAATCGACCAATTTTTCCATTTTTTATAATCATTTGAAATTTCGGACCCTAAACTTTAATGCCCCCTATCTCCTTGGGAATACGTCTGGGACCCTTAGTCTCCTATTTAATATTATTTGTCTTTAAGTGTACTATAACCCCTTAAAGTTCTGCCCATCTTTTATGAATCACCCTGTATATATATAGAGAGAGATAGATAGATAGATAGATAGATAAAGTGGTGCGATTGCAATAGGTAGTATTTCATACGAAATCTACCTAAAACGATTGTCGTGATATCATTTACCAGCATCTAAAATTGCTGAAAACGGATTTTTTCTGAATTATGCGGGTTTTTTAAGTTGCTTATTTTGATATTTTAATTATTTTTAAGAAAATTTTTTTTTAGATATTGTATTGTTTGTGACCGAAAATATTTCGTAATCTATGCTTTATGCAAGATTTTCTCTTCCTGTTTTATTTTGCATTTGTCTATGACTATTATAAAAAAAATCTTTACCGAAGAATTCAATTTATCTTTAAAATAGATTATTTTTGTTTTTTTAGTTTAGAAATAGTTTTGCAGAAAGGAAATTATGCAAGTGTCACCTCTATACGTAAAATATTATATTTGTGATCATTTATTGCGTACAATAAGTGCTTCCAGTAAAGTAAACTTAAAAAACTGCTGTAATAGGGAAAAGCTCTGAAAGCAGTTACATAACCGTATAATTTGTTAGTCACATATGTATTTCTCATCTTAATTTGTCGTACTTGTCACCACACGTGACAATCTTGATATCGAAAGCTTCGAAGCTTGAAATTGACACTGGCGTGTCGTCATTCTTTGTCATATTTTATCTGTTTGGTTGTTCTCGTTTATTCTTTGACTTGCTATTTCTCTAGCATATGTGGAATTTTAGCAACAGTTTAGCGCATAATTATGTCATTCACACAGGACTATAGTTTAGGATAAAATATGTTTCACTATTTTTAGATAACAAAAAGCATGGAATTATGAATAGTTTTCAAAGTTATTACACACGTCTTAAAGGAAATTTCATTTGTTATCATAATCTTGTAACGAAATTTACTAATAAATATTTATATTTTGCAATATAATGTATTGTTATTATTTTCTTTACGATATAGTACTATAAAATCGTCATTAACTATTATATAATCCGATGTATTTTAAGTATCCATGTTTACTAGAAAGTAAGAGTTTAAGTTTCTATCTTATATCAAAATACGAGCAAGATTGTAGTATATGTGTGTTTGTCCATGTGTAAATGTAAATTTTCCTTAAAACTACCGAAAAATGCTCTAACATTTTTTTAACTACTAAATTTTTCACACCACCGTTTTCTGTCACGAGAAGACCATCTGGCTAAATCAGATGTTCAAGAAAATTCGATTAAACTGTCATTTTACGTCCAAGTATGTCAGGTTCAAGCGAATTATACGTAGAAAACGGCTCAATAGTTTTTTACTAATTTTTGTATCCAAGTGTTTTCTGACCCGAGAAAACTATTGTCCTAAATCACATGTTCGAGAAATTTAGATCAGTATTGGTGGAGCCAATTTTAACTCAAAAATGACTCTAACTATTTTAACAAAATTTTATATTCTACCGTTTTAGATTACGAAAAGACATCACATGGTAGAAAAAATTTGTTTTGTGGGCCATTTTTGGATCACTGTGAGTCAAATTACCGTATTTACTCGTGTATAGGGCGCACCCCTACTTTACAGGTAAAAATGGCGATTTCTTAAAATCTCGTACATAACGCGCACCATAAATTTGATACGCTAATGAAGAATGACCAAATGAATTTCAGTAAGAAAAAAGTCGAAACAAACATTAAACCAGACCAGAAAACAAAATGAAAATGCATTTTTAGACTTCGGGTTGTAAGAGAATGACGAGAAATAGGAATGAGTGACGATAAAGAAAATTGCTAATTAGCGTTTAGATAATGTCATTAGCTCTGTTGTATAAAAAACTGCAAGGAATCAAATAAATATGCAGTAATACTTCAATTAAGTAATATTTTCCGAGTTTTAATATCTTCTTTGAATAATTTCTTGTTTCATATGTATATTGGTCGACTGCATCCAACAGTAAAAAAAATATTCCGTGTATAAGACGCACCTAGGAATTTTGCCCTATTTTTGGGAGGAAAAAGTGCGCCTTATACACGAGTAAATACGGTATTTTATTTAGAAAACGGCTATAACGATTTTGAATAAATTTTGCATTCTATCGTTTTCGGGCATTTGAAAACAATTGTAGTAGGTAGCATGTTCAAGAAAATTGATTAGTGTGTCGTTTTGGGTCACAATGGATCTGAATCAAGCTAATTGGATTTAAATTGGTTCAAATAATTTTGACTAAATTTTGTATTATACCGTTTCCGAGCACAAGATTATATCATACACTCTTAAAACTGTGCCTCTGATATAAGAAGTACATTCAGAATATTTTTGCCTCTGAATATTAAGTGGCACGTGGTGCCTTTGAAATTAAGAGGTACACTGTTAAAAGTGTGCATGCGTATTTGCCACCGTGCCGCTTATCACTATGACAGGGAATTTTCAAAGGTACACAAATGGAACTTTGCGCCTCTGACAATTTTTAAAGGCACAAATCGAACTTAGTGCCTCTGACAAACTTAGTGCCTCTAACACTTTCGTATCGGTGACTCTTATTTTGTCGTGACTTGATGTTTTTCTGAAAAATCAGAGGTAATTTTTCTATGTGCCTCTCATATCAAAATAATACAAGGCACGATATGCTTGTACCTTTTATATAAGAGGTACGGTTTTAAAAGTGTATGTTCAAGAAATTTAGATTAGTTGGTCATATTTGGCTCACTATGGGCCAAGCCAATTTCATCTAAAAACGGTTCTAACGATTTCGATAAAATTTTGTATTCAATCATTTTGAATTACGAGAAAACTACTATTACGATAAAACTATTACCTTTAAAAATATATATTATTATTTTTTTACCGCATACATTACTAGAAAACAAATTTAAGAATGACAATGGAACATTTTCCATAGCAAAAGTTGAATTATTTTATGTTTACCAATTTACAAAATGTTATTATATAAAACTAATCTCCTACGACATTTGAATTATTATTAAAACGTAATTGTCATATTCCATCTGTTCATTAGGTCTCGAATTTAATTTTTATTAAATAGCATTTTTGAATAATAGTATCGATTTGACGTAAAAAAAGCTTATTTAAATATGACGATATTTTAATGTCAAATTTTATGAAATATATTTTTGGAAGTTAAAAATACCTTTAATAAATTTCAGTAATTTTATAAAGAGAACTTATATCTAAAGTTAATATGTTACGCTATTTATAATGTTATATCAAAATCTAAAAATAAATAAATTCACAATTCAACAATAAATAAATATTTAAAAGTTATTTAACAGTTGATCGCAGATTACTAGATCAGCGTTTTATTTAGGTAAACAAATATTTCACTCATAAGTACATAAATATATAACAAAATTAAAAACCATTGAAAATTGCAAAAGCATTAATATCGAAACAAGCACAAGTATTCTAATAATAATATGATGCATTTCTTTTTAAAATGTTAAAAGAAATGCATTAATTTTAAATTATTATGCAGCAGATTATCAATCTCTACATTAGTAAATTATTAAAGTAAACAAACCTTCAAATATTTCCGCCATAATCATGTAACGTATTATAAACAGGTCAATAAAAATTTCATAAAATGTTTTCTTGGTAAATTCAACGTTAATTTTATAAAATTGATTAATATTTGTATTCCTTGCGATATTTGTAATCCTTTTAATTTTTCATTTATTCCCTAGTAGCAAACCAATATTGGTTCAACCTTGCACCAATATTTCATTTATTGGAAATCTATACATATAATAAAACAGTAGGACCCGGTGTGTCTGTACATTGAAGATAATTGACAAAAATGGAGTCAGGGCGATAAAAGAAAACCAATGAAACACAAAAAAAAATTTTTTGAATTTTTTGTCTGTCTGTCTGTCTGTCTGTCTGTCTGTTTGTTCGAGGTTATCTTCGTAACTACTGAATGGATTTTTATGCGGTTTTCACTAATGAAGAATGCACACTTTCGGGCAGTGTATAGGCTTTGTTTCATCAAAATCGGACAACAGACAAAAAAGTAACAAAAAGAAACAAAAGAAACTATTAGGTGCGCTGCTCACGTTTTTTAGTACATAACGTTTTTTAGTACATATAAAATCCAATAGATGTCACTGTGCGATTTTAAAACGCGCTATCGTTATGTTTTCGCCAGTCTACTTAAGTATGAGAAAGTTTCAAGCTGGCTGTCGTTCCATGTGGTTTAGTCGGTAGAACGTCAGTGCGCCATACTGATGGCCCGGGTTCGATTCCCAGCATGGAATTTTTTTTCACTATGTTGGCATTAACGCCTATAAGCAATTAAAAGAATTTGAAATATTGTATTCAAGGCGAATTTTCTCTCTGGGAAAATTTCCTTGCATTAATATGTCAGTGTAATTTTTTTTTCGATTTAATTTTTTTTTTCGAAACTTTGTTTTTCTTAAAAAATTACAGTAAATATTTGATATTTCCCAACGTTTTTTGAATGATCGACTTGCTTTTTTTTTTTTTTAATGTATGTCTGAACCTTATCTAACTACTTCTTCAAGATTTCTTTAGATAAACCGACCAGCGTAGCGGGCGAAGGCCGCTAGTATTACTAATAAAACGCCAATATTGATTATATATTGGCATTTCATTGGAAATATTTCCAATGAATTCCCAATATTCTACAAATATTGGCGTTACATTGGAAATATTTTCAATGAAACTCCAATATTTAACCAATATTGGCGTTTTATTCTGAATATTCCCAATGAAACCCCAATATTGGCACAATACTGGCTGCAAATATTGGCTAAAGAAGGGCAAAATGTAAGCACCTCAATATTGGAGCAATATTTCATGTCAGTATTGCACCGATGTGTCAATATTTCTCCAAGATGTAGCCAATATTGGCCCAATATTGTTTGGCTACTAGGTATTCATTGCATTTAATTATTAATTTTTCAATTAACAGGTTGAGCGTTACGGTGACTGGCACTTAACTTTCTATTTAAGAGCCCACAATAGTCACAGAAAAAGTACTCAAAAAGACCCGGATGATAATGTAAAGTTTATAGGGGCGTTCTTTTCGAATATCTCGCTCAAATTTTAATATTTTTACATGATTTTTTTGCACAAGATAGCTGAGGACGATCCACAACCGGCCTAGTGTTTACTTTTTCAGTTTTCGTTTCATATTTTCTTTAAACAATTACTTAAACTTTCGGAACCGGTTTAAACCGGTTCTGAAATTGAAACTATCGTAATATAAAAAAAATATAAGCAAAATCGAAAAAGTAAAAACTAGGCCGGTTGTGGATCGCCCTCAACTATTAAATATATTAATTTTCTGTTTAATTTTAATTTTAAAATGCCACTTCATTTTAAAACACCAGATTTTTGAAATTATCCAAATTATAATTATTAATATACATATGATATATAATTATAATTATTAATTTTAATTTTTCAAATGAGAAAATGCAAGGTGTTTATTTTATTGTTTCCTTTAAAACTTTCCAGTATTACAAAAAGTCTAGAAAATTAGTACAAAATCAATGCTAATCAGCTCCGAACGTTGCATATTTGAGCATATTATGCATATGCAACATCTCCACATTGTACCTGTTATGTAATCTATAAACATTGTTGCTCGCATGCTTTGACCTCATAATATTATCGAAATTCAAATATAGCAAGTAACAGTTTATTACGAAATACTTCAGCAATAACCAGAAATTTCTAGGTTCATAAAGCGTTTTATGAGGGCGTAATAAACACCTTCTTGGATTTTCTCTGTTTTACTACCATTGGAGTAGTTTCTTTGCGTAGATTCTGAATCATTTTGTGCTTTTTGATGTTAGAGGGGAAATATCGATTATCTTGAAAAGAGATATTCGAGATTGTATGATTGCTAGCGTATAAGTCCAAAGGATTATCTAAACAAGTTGGAAATTGCACGTGAAGCATAGCAAATAAGGTGCGTTCGTACTATAACGAAGTTTTAAAAATATCACTCTCATATATCAATCTTATAAAATTGTAAATAGTTAACTACAATTAAAATGCGCACCAAACAATGTTCTCCCGATACCATTATGCAATGGAATACTTTTGTGTGGCCTTGTAAATTAATAACAAATGTTCTTTGCACCACATATTATGCAAAATGCATATTATAATATGTACTTTATAGATTCATATCAATTTTATCATGTTCGAATGAGTGTAAAACCATTAAAGTACATTTGAAACATTTTTCCTCATTTACCGTAATGTAACGGATTACTTTTGATTGTCCCTGTAATTGATCTATGCATCCGATTTTCATAAAATTTGAAATGACTCAACAAAATTATGTAATAATTATGTATTTTAAATTTCAAACGATTAAAATGGATTTGAAACTTTTTCCCCATTCATCGTAATGTAACGGAATACCTTTTTATTGTCCCTGTAATTAATCTATACACCCGAATTTCATAAAATTTGAAATAACTCGACAAAAATAGGTAATAATTATATATTTTAAATTTCAAACGATTGAATTGGGAAGTTTTTATGTTGTTATATGCGAATGGACGGACTGAATGACAACTATTGGTGCTACGTATTTACATAATTAGGAACGCACCTAAAAAGGCTTTATTGTTAGTTTTTATTTACATAAGTATAAAAAACTAACGAATACTGTTTAACTTTCGTTTGTTATTTTCCACTGCTGCGCATTACGAAATTTTGCGAAAGTCTAACTGAAATAAATTATTGTAATAGACAGATCGCGGATTTTTTTTTCCCTTTTAAAGTATCTGCACATCTTCAAAAGTGAATTTTTGAAATTTTTGAAATTTTCTCTTTCTGTCCATTTTTAATGATAACATTTACTTTAAAACTTAGTAAAAAATATGAAAATTTTAACAATTACTCAGAAATAATTTTTTTAAAGACAAAAATAGCCTAAATTATATCAAAAGTGTTGACATTTCCACAAAATGCGATAGCTCAAAAATAAAGAATTGTATAGACATTTTCTAAATTGCATAACAAACAGAATAACTTTTTATGGGACTTAGACAACATACATTATAATCGCAGCATTGTCTCAAATGATATCGTAGTTAAAGTACTAATGTAATGAAAAATTGTCAAAATTTGTCTCAAGTTTTTCGTTTATATCAGTGCAGTGTTCTCGCTGTCGCTCGCCTTTTCGCCAAATTGCGACTAAATTCTTCATTGGGCGAGTAAACATGCGATTAGATTCGCCAAATTGCTAGTGCTCAATTTTTGCTTTCTCTTTGTTTTTCATGCATATGCATATAATACATATTTTTAATAGCTTTGTAGCGGATATTTGAAATTATATTAATAATAATCGTTGTCGCAGTTATAAAAACTTATGTTATTTTAGAACAAATTGAAAAAAGAAAATACATAAAAAAGTTAAAGATTTTTTTTTTTTTTTTTTTGGGGGGGGGGGGCTACACGGTGAATTTATTTGGCTAATACTTCTTTCATTTGGCGAATGTTTTTTATTTTTAATTAGCCAAATTACTAACTTTGGTCAAATGTCAGCGAGAACACTGTATCAGTGTAAATATAAAACTTTAATTACATTATCATTTGTGTTGTCTGTTCTCTCAAAAGACATTTGTAAAAGAAGTACAGAAATTTAAGAGACATTTCATGCATAATTTTTTGCTTTACGATGTTTTGCGTGTAGCAAAAATCTGAAAAACTTTATTTTGATAAAAAGGTAAAAATAACTTTAAAACATAATTCAAAAGCTGCATCAGAAGTAAATTTGGTACTACTCTGTTATCCCGTCGATCGATTTCGCCAAATTATACAAATCGCCAAATTATTAGCCAAATTATACATATTGACGTAATTTTTATTTTAAATAACGAAAAAATAAATAATTATTAGAATATTAATAAACATGCAAATAAAAAATCAAAATAAAAACCACTCAATGACGTTTTAAACACGGTGTGTATCGTATTTAATGTCATTGAATTGACATTCACGATCACCCATTATTGGCATTTAATCTTATAATTTGTCGATAGAAATTTGGTCGACGGGATAACCTAGTAGTACCGTAAATTTAAATGGCTCTTAAACGGCTTATTTTATGTACAGACATAATTTAAACAGATTTCGATAGATAAAATATTCAATTTTAGTATTATTGCAAACAAGAAAAATCGATATTTTCATCGAAAATTACATTTTAAAGGCGTTCGAATACCTTAAGTTATTATATACTAGATTTATGAAAATTGTAATATATTTAGCATCATCACTACCCTTAAACTTCAGATGCTATAAAAAAAGGCTAGAAAAATCATTACAAATTAAATGTTAATCAGCTCCGAATCTAATGTACTTGAATATGTAATGCAATCTCCCCATATTATGCATGTTACATATCTATAACTATCACTACTCGCATGCATTGGACCTCATAACATTCTCGTAATTCAAGTATAGCAAATAACAGTTTATTACGAAATACTTCAGCAATAACAGAAGTTTCTAGTTTCATAAAGCGTTTTATGAGGGCATAATAAACACATTTCTTGGATTTTTTCTGGACATTTTATTACTTCTGGAGTAATTTCCTTGTCTAGAATCTAAATCATTGTGTACCAATTGACATTATAGAAGAATATCGATTACCTTGAAAAACGATATTCAAAATCTTATGACAGCCAACGTAAGTCAAAGGATTATAGGAAATATGTAAAGATCATAGGCGGGTTTTACTTACACTATTGAATACTGTTACTAGATGTGTTTCGTAAATTGGAACTCTAAATGCTCGAAACACCAGATTTTTAAAGTAATCTTCTCCCTTTTGTCTAATATCAGTATTATTTACGATTAAATATGGCGAAGTAAACTGCAAAAAATTAGTGACATCCGCATTTGGAGCTCCGTTAAATTACACGGTATGCCTGTGAACAAACACTACTAGTGAACAGAAAAACCTGGTAAATAACTAGCAAAAGCCATGCTTTGTTTGGATTCGCGAAGTATTATGCTATAAGATAAATATTTGAAAGTAATAATATAGTTTTTAAATTACTTTTGCATCTTTATTAAGCAAAAATTTAATTTTATGTTTCGGCGCATTTTAATTTTAAAATGTACTTTAACCAAATAACTAAGAATTTCCTCAGATTGTTTATTTATGATATAAGACTGGTATAAATAAAAATATTTTCGAAGTAGAATTCTACAAAATATTAATTTTATTTGTTTACAATTATTTTATTGCCACTTCAAAAAAATATAATGCAATTCTTTTAAAATTCATAAATATCGTCTGCTTAAATGATTTCACAAAATAAGAATAAATTGTATATTTGAATTCCTAACACAGAAAAATACTTTTATAATTGAATGTTAATCAGAGAATTTTCACAAATTTTAATTCATTAAAAATATGCTATAATTTTTCTAAAAAAAAGTATTTTATAAATTTTATAAAAGAAATCATATAACTATACATAATTAAAAGGAATGAGCATAGTTTGAAAATCTGAAAGCAGTTTTTGAGATATTTTGTCAGAATAATGAAAATATATTTTATTTATTTAATGATGATTCTAGCTACTGACTATAATTACTGATCCCATGATTTAAGTTTTTCTTCTGAAAACGTACGTGTTTTACTTTTTATTTGAAAAAATGCGTTCGTAATGGAAAAACATGTAAAATAAATTAATTAAAATAATATATTTGAATAGTATTTCTGTAAAAAAAAATAATATTCTGCAAATCTACAGATCATAATTTATATTTGTGTTTAATTTCAAGTCAAAATACTGTATAGTTTTTTTGTAAAGTGTACGACAAAATGTCATTTGAGTGGCCTAGTAGAGGATTCGCTTCGCTCATCCTAATTATTAACACTCGTTTGCCACTATACCTTACTGATTTGAAATTTTAGTACTCTAACTAAATTTAATTCTTACTACTCTGTTATCCCGTCGACCAATTTCGCTAAATTATACAAATCGCCAAACTAATAGCCAAATTATACATATTAACATAATTTTTTTTTCAAATAACGAAAAAACAAATAATTAGTAGAATATTAATAAAAATACAAATAAAAAAATGAAATAAAAATCACTTAATGACATTTTAAACACGTGAATCGTATTTAATGTCATTGAATGTGACATTCACGATCATCTATTATTGGCATTTAATCTTATAGTTTGGCGCTATTTTTTTGGTCGACAGGATAACCTACTAATACCATTTAATTACTGCAGTTTGGCAAACGCATTTTTGGGCGTGCTCGTTATTATATAAATGCGTAGCACCTATAGTCGTCGTCTAGCCCGTCCACCTGTCCACATATAATAACCAAAGAACTACCCAACCGAATGGTTAGAAATTTAATATAATTAATCATTGAGAACTTTGGTTGAGGTATTGCACATTTTATGAAAATTCAAACAAAACTTTAAAAAATATTAATAAAAGTTTTCTTACTTCTATGAAGACCTATCGTACGTAATTAATTCAATGATATCACAACAGGTAATTTCATACGCTGATTCAACATTTCCATTGTGATTACAACAGATTTAAGATGGAGTCCTATTTCTTCCATATTACTGAATTTAATGTATATAGTCATAATGAATTTTGTATTCATGAATTTTACCACCAGAGTACATCAGCTGTTCCAAAAAGATCGATCGGTTTGGTTTATTTTGCGTCGGCCGATTATCTACACGAGGGATATAGGCCTAGGGGGAGAGTGCCCTTCGTGGGAGTCTTTCTAAGGGAACCTAACCCGTATTTACGCAAGGTTCGAAGAAAACCACAAAAATTCCGAATGGTTAGGCCGACGGCCGCGGCTGGGTTTGAACCCAGCACATGCCGTCTACCAGTGCAGAGGTCAGAACCTCTCGGCCACTGGTGGGGTCAAAGATCGATCGGAATATTTATAAAATTAGTTATAGTATAAACGCACGTCATTTACTACAATTGACATATAATTTCGGTTTTAATTTTCTCTTCTATTTTTTGTTGTTGCTGTTGCTCTTTTTAGCTCACATGCTATCATAGCCTGAGAGCTTATGTGCCAGCCCGTTCTATATGTACGTTCGTGCGTAACGCGATAACTCATGATAAAAACACCCGATCCACTTGAAATTTTGTATACAGATATATCCTGATAAAGCACTTCTCTGATTAGTTTTTGGAGCTCATTCCATATGTATAATAGGGGGAAAGGGGGCTCATGCCCCTCCCCTTAATTGATATAAATGGGTTTTTCATGCAGAAATAATAGTTTTCCTCCAAAATTTAGATATAGGATCATTCTGATGAGGCGATTCCGTGACTGTTATTAGGTGTTCATTGAATAAGTATAAACAGGGGGACCGGGGGTCTAATGCCCCTCCCCTTAATTTATATAAGTGGGTTTTTCAAGCAGAATTGTCAGATTTCGTTCAAATCTCTGAATAGTTTTGGAAGTTTAATGGTTAAGTATAAAAGAGGGGGATAACTCCTCTTAAATTATATAAATGCTAAATGGGTTTTTATTAAGAATTATCCGATTTGCTCTGAATTTTGGATATAGGTTTTTTTATATGATAAAACATGTCCCTGATCAGTTTAGAGGGTTCAGTGATTAAGTATAAAAAGAAGGAAAGGGGAGAGCTGTTTCCCCTCCTTTAATTTTTTTTTCGAACAGAATTAATCCTTGAAAATATAAGGCTGTAATGTACAATTAGTATGCATAGCCTGTGAGCTCAATGACATCAGTTTAACTGGGCAATATTCTTTTTATTTTTATTTTTGAATCATATACTAATTGGCATAGCGATCTGAAGCCTTTAATTTAAATTGTTTGAGATCATTCGTACAAAGAAGAGTAAAATGTTAATCAATAAAAATGTATTTTGCCAATGCTCCATTTGTAAAATGCACTGAATTCCTTTAAGATTTGACGTTTTATTTCAAAGTTTATTAAATGAAAATTAAATCATTTTTATAAAATGGTACAAAAATGTCGTCATTTTGAATGGACCATTTTTTCTGATTTAAGAATTAGAATATATTCGTAAAATTATGCCAATGATTCCCCTTTTTTTAGCCTTGTGAAATACGTTAATCTTCCTCGTTAAGCAATATAAAGTTGAAAATTAGTGTTTATTTTTTAAATTTGTTTACTCAAAATGTAGAACAATAATACTCAATTTACATGCAAAAAGCTGATTTTTTTTTTTTTTTTTTTTTTTTTTTTTTTGTCTGACTTTTTAAGTTGAATTAAAATTTAAGAAATAACGATCCAGAGATGAGCAAAGCGAATGATTTTCCTATGGAATGCATCATTCGTACATGCGCATAGTAAAGATAGTTCAACATATTGTGTAAAACATAACTTTCAAAATTTGTATTTTATATTTTAATGAAACGCCAATGGAAATTTACGAAAAAAAACATAGTTGCCAACTTTCGTAAATTTTTAATCAATTATCGCTGCTGAATAAGTTTTAATCCTCTATCTACTGACAGTACTTATAAGTATCACTAGAATAATTTATTATAAAATTCATTTAGTAAGGTGGTCTGGTGTAATAACGCCAGGCGGGGTAATAACGCCAAGTGCTAATATTATGCATAATTATGAAATAATCTGGTAAATGACGCCCATGTGCTCTGCGCAGAAGGGTTTTAAGTCATAAAAATCGCAAAACACAGCTTCAAGTTAATTTGTTTCATTTTTAGGTCTTATTGTTTTTACAAGCAACTAAAATTAACGCTTGATTTAAAATTTGCGAGATATGTTTTGTGATGTGAAGACTTTTTTTTTTATCCGGAAATTCTTTTTTAATTACATTAATTTGTAGTACATTTCATGGACTTTCAAAATGTTGTTGAAGATTTCGGATATCTTCTCGAGATAATTTTTAATTTAAAATACTGTACAGCGCAATAACTATAACGGGGTAATAACGCCAATCCTTGACATTAATACCCCGGTTGATTCCCTACAGTGGCCGAGCTACATCCTAAATATTGATTCAAATAAACACAGTTAAAACTGTGCAATGTTTCCAATAAATCTATTTAAGCGGTCCTTTTTAAGCAAAAAGAAGCTGACGGCTGATATTCTTTTGCCTCATCCCCCCTTCCCACACCACACCTTTATTTTTCTTAAACTTTCACAAAAAATGAACATTAAAATGAACATTTTCAATAGCTTAGAATGCGATTTATCAATTTCTGAGTTTATAGACAGTGTATTTTTAGAATTGGACAATCTACATGCAATTATCCCATCTTATTTCATAGTTTTGTTTGCATGGCGTTATTACCCATATAAGTGGGTAATAACGCCAAATAGCATCGTTCAAGAAATCACGCCATTACATTTTATGAATACATATCTGTTAAATTATTTTTTTATATAGATAGTCAATCAGTTGCTGCATCAAATCATATATTTGTTTGAAAAATACAAACTAAAACTGAGCCGTGGAAATTGGAAGAACCTTAATGTGGCGTTATTACCCCAGGGTACCTTACATTGATTAGTTGTAATGCAGCTTAAAATGAGATATGGGTACATTTCATTATCTGGTTCCAAAAACATTATTGGTTGTACAAAACAAAAATATTTTTAAAAGGATGATTTGTTTTGCCGTTGCATCTCTTCAGCTTTCTTGGCATTAGGGGAGAAGAGAAAATGAATTTTCAGCTTAGACATATTTCTACATTTATGTTGTAAGAACATCATACTTGTACATTTCTTTATTGGAAAAGGGTCGTTGCAGCAACTGAGCGTTACAAAGCTGGCGCATGCGTATTTGAGCTCTGGTTTGTCGTCTGCACGAAAATCCAGATCAAACGAAACCGCTACAGTTTATAACCAGATAAATTTTTCTGGTTGGCAAGCGGCTCTAGAAAAAATACGTGCAAAAATTTACATTTAATGTATATTTTTTGTAAATTTCAATCATCATACATACTTTTTCAATTGCAGTTCGAAAAGGATTGGTGCAAATTTTCACATTAAAAAATAAGATCAATTGACATTACATAAATTTTTCGCTCTGCTTTGACTTTCGATTCCGCTAATGAAAAAAGTCCGTAAATGTGTAGAACTGAATATCTCTTTTTATTACCTACATATTAGTAATTAAGAAAAATTCAATAAAGTAATACGCATTTTGGAAAAAAATTCATTGTAATTCTATGTTCTTTCCTTCTCAAGCTTACACTTTTTCTTATGTAATATTTAAATATGTTGCCGTATTTGCACACTCGTTCAAAGGAATTCACCATTGTAGAGAAGTTGTATGATAGGTAAATGTGTGCTGTTAAAGTTGTGTACAATAAATGCAAAAATTTTCTATAAGATTTTTTCCACTTATATCTTTTTACTAGATCAAATATTTTAACTTTATTTCCTATTTCTGTCCTTTTTCTTCCAAAACAAAAAAGTCTCTAAAAGCATTAATTTAATCTATATATGTATGAATATATTCATAAGTTCCCCAAGTATTGATACACTTATAAAACTGCAAGAAATACAGCTTTGTTGCACAAAACCATATTACAGAAAAACCATGTAATTTTGAAATTAGCGTTAAAAACAAAGGATAAGAACACTGTTGTGCATAGTCTCACATTTATATTTTATAGCAATAAAAACTGTGTTACGGAACAACTCTTAAAACTATTAAATTAATCGTCATCATACTCGTGTAGTGCCTAGTTAGTCATAGTTAACCCTTTACTTACGGGGTTGGGATATATGTCGTCCCAGAGACTATTTCTTTATTGTTTTCGCACCAATTTTTGAAAACTAGTCCCTATCATAAACTAATACTAGTGTAATTTCACGAGATAGCTAATACGAAGAATTTTTCTTCTAAATTGTGGTACGAATGATTATAAAAATAGTTGCCAGTTCTACTCCGTAATCTAAAGGTTAAAGATGATAAGGATTGCTCTATTTTAAGTGTAAGCATACTGTTCGAATTCTAAAACTGGTGCATAAAATAGACCTTTATTGAGGGATTTCCTTTACTTTCGGCAAATATAATCGAATCAATCTAACTGACGCGATTATTTTATGCTGCGGCACGGTAATTAGGTTTATGTAGTCAGATGACAAATATAAGTATGCTAGTGGAGCTATATATCGCCAATTTTAGTCATATCCTGCCATTAAGGTACTCAGTATTATCACCAGTAAATTTTTATTGTAAATTTTGCCTCCGAGCATTTTCCCGATACAATTAGATAAAATTTTCTGTTTTAAAAAACCGGTGATAAAAAATTAAAAATTCTGAAAAAGACACTCGTTTCGAAGGGGGTAATATCTGAGCTTCAGTTTCGTTCGTTTGGTTTTCTGCTTTACTGCCATTTTGATCTAATATTGATCTTATATAATTTTTTTTGTAGCTATTCCAATTTCCTAATTATTCATTTGGCTGTTATAGCCGAAGTGTCCGCCAAAACTTCTTGCATTCACTTCTTTTGTCAATTAGCGTACCCACTTAAAATTCTAATTTATATCGTTTCCGGAAATTTCTATATGCAAACAGTGCAAAAAGAAAATAAAAGATACACCTATTTTTATCCGCGGACCTATTAGAAATAGGTATTCTTAGATTGAGAAAGATGTGTTTTTTTCAGAATATAACTGCAATTTTTAACTAAAGGGTGTCTGCACATTGAAAACTGAACCAATTTTGCTTTTCAAAAAAGTTACACATACGTTTGACAATATAATTAAGATCGTTCAAAAAAAGACGTCACGAACATTTATTAAGTCTTCAAAGATTTTAAAAAAATGTTATAAGAGATTATTCAAATATTTCGAAAAAATAAATTAAGATGTCACACGAAAAATTCCAAATCGTATCACAAAAATTATGTAAGCAATTTATATATAGATGAATATAGTGGGGCTCCAATTTCTTACTTACATGCCTAAAATTTACATTTTTTTCAACTTAAAACTACATATTTTGTTTACTAATGGATTTTTAAACAATTTTAAGCATGTTTGGATAGCAAACTTATGATTTGAAAATAAAAATAAACTTTCGCTCATAAAATAGATATTTATTGTGAAAATTTTTAGCAAAAGCATTCCAAGACAATTTGCTCACAATTTCGTCGAACTTCCCTAAATATCGATTATGCCCTCTCCTCTTTTTAGCATGCTCGGTATACTTTTATTTGTATTTTCTTTCAGTTCTTCATCATAGAACTATACCTGATTAAGGCTTCTGGCAAATTTCTTCCACTTGTCATATTTTCTTTTTTTTTTTTCTTTTGGCTTTGAAAGATCTCAGGCATTCTAGATCTGGCTTTAATTACCCAATTATTGTTAAACGTTCAGTTTCTTATTTGTTAAGATTTACTTTTAAGTCGTAACAGATTACCATTGGCTTCAGGGTACTGACAGGGTACTGAGTCATCATCATCATCATGCCAAACATGGTTTAAGGCTATAAGCCTGTTCTGTTCTCATTCCATCTCTTTTTCCTCCAGGGATGCTTTTGGTATGCGATCAAAATCCATTCTTTCCAAGTGGTTCTTACACTTCCTTCTCTTATTTCTATTTTATTCAATATTGGCATAACCAATAATATAATAATTCAATAATAATTCAATAATAATTCAATATTGGTTCTCTTCTGATCATTTTTTATTTTATTCATTATCAAACTTTCTTTTACGCTCCTCAAAAATTTCATATTTGACAACTGCATTTGTCTTTCATCATTTTTTGTGAGTGCCCGTGGTTCACTACCATATAGTAAAGTTGGGATTGCTATTGTTAAAAAAAAAAAAAAAAAAAAAAAAAAATCATCCATTGTTTTTTCTTGTATTTGGGTGCTGAGCCATACATCAAAATACTTTTTAGAAGGATTCGGAAATTATTCCTTTAGTTGAGGACTTACCTTCTTTAAATATCTTTTATACTGGATCTGATTCAACATGCCATCCACTATGCAAAGACTGCCAATCTCCCTTCTGTTGATGACAGACCATGATCATAAACCTGCTGTCAGAATCACCATCTTTTCGATCAATTTTTGAACCAACATTTGATTTCCTCCAACTTTTAGCGAAATATTGTCTCAGCAGTCAGTGATAGAAAACAATAATCCCTTTCAACTTTTTTTCGCGGTTCTAAAAATGTCTCAGCTAGCCATGACTTTTTTCTCCGATTTTCAACATTTCAACCATTTAGAGATAAGCGTTTGATACGAGTAGGTGATAAATATTAACGGCTGGTACTAGTAGTACTGGTTTTTCTCCGACTTTAGGAACGACAACTGTAACCTTTGCTCTTCCTTTGCACGAAAAAAAGTTGGGGTTAAAATCGGCTGAAAAGTTTTTTGCTCAAACAGTTTGTGAATCTGATAGCAGCTTTAGAATGTGCTCAGCAGTCTCTGCAATATATTCCTGTTGATTTTTGACGTGTTTTTGCGTCTTACATATGAAGATTTGCCCGTTTTTGTTTCGATGTGAGACTTGTTCAACAAACAAACCTGAAAATTTTCAAAATTATCTCACAGAAGATTTTGAAGAATTGAAATATGCAGAAGACAAAACTGAAAAAGCACTCTACTCATATTTTCCCAGTCTTTAGTAGTCATGTGTTTATATTGTTTTTCTCAAACTAAACACTTCAACTTCATAGCTAGAGCCAGTTTTTTCTCATCTAAGGCATTTACACCCCAATTCTGTAACCCTGGTTCCTTGTTGTTTAAACAGAAAAAGGAATGCTAGTTTAGTTTACGAATTCTGTCAAGTTTTTTGTGCAATATATGGTTTATCTATTTTCAAGACAAATTCTATGGATTTCTTGTTCATCTCGAGGTGTAGTGATAAATTAAAACTCACAAGTTCCATTCCTCTGTCTTTAATGGCACCCTATTATTAGCCCTGCATAATAGAAATTGCCGTAAAAATTTAAAAATGACAGAATATCAGTTAACTTGAGTTTTTCATAGTTTTTCCCAACATTTCTCTTATTATATTCCCTTATTATATTCTCTTATTATCTCATTTCTCTTATTTCTCTTTAAAATATTCAGATCTTGGTGTAATAGTGTACAGTTCTTCAGATATAGTATAATATCCGAAATCTTTTTTGTGATTCTGAAATCTTCTTCTTTATAAAACAGGAAGTAACTTGTAGTAAATGTCAGCAATGTAATTATTGACATTCAATGTAAAATAGTATAATATAATTAAAACGCACTCAAAACTCGTTTCTCTCTGTATAGTTCTTCAATAGAATGACCCTATTTTAAATAAAAAATACTTTTTTAACCACATATTGCACAGAATGTATATTTTACTATATATTTCATAGATGCATATCAGTTATATTTATGTTTGAAAGAGTTAAATAGCATTAAAATGCATTCAAAACTATTTTTTCTACTGGTTGTAATGTAACGGAATATTTTTGAATGTGTCTGTAATTGAACTGTACATCCGATTTTCATATAAATTGAAATGACTCCACAAAATTATGCAACAATAATATATTTTAAATTTCAAACGTTTCGGTTGGGTAGTTTTACGTTTTTATATGTGGATGTACGTAAAGACGGACGGACAAAATGACATCTATAGGTGTTTCATGCTTACATAATGACGGACGCAAAAATAACGCTAAAAATAAGTAAACGAATGTTATAGAAAATCCCTGCTCTGAAAAATATTTTTATTTGTTTATCATGTGCTTTCCGCCTCTTCCTTTTACATACTCTGCCCTCTGCTTTGTATTGAGCTAGTGCTTTGCGTATTTTTTTATCTTTTAAATTCGTTATGAATCTTTAAACTTAACATTTTTTTTATTTTATTACTCACATTCAATTTATCTTTTAAAACCTTATTCTTAATAGCACTATTTTTTTATTATTTGCTCTATTCTTTTCTTAATTAACATTCTTTTCTTAAAATCATTAATTTCATCTATATTGTTCATAAATTAAGTTAAAGTTTTTCTCAATCGACCCATCTATTCGCAAGATATTCGCCTACAGCCTGAACCTCAAGTAGATGTCTACTAGGCAACCGCTTAAGTTTGTTTGTTTGTTTGTATTTATGTCTTCCAATTATCTACACTGTGGGATATAGGCCCTAAGGGGTGGGATACCCTCCGTGGGAGTATTTCTAAGGGAACCCGTATTTACGCAAGGTTCGAAGAAAACCACAGAAAATTCCGAACAGTTAAACCGACGGTCGCGATTGGGTTCGAACCCAGCACCTACCGTCTACCAGTTTGGAGGTCAGAACCCCGCGGCCACTGGTTGGCTGGCAACCGCTTAAGCTGTATGCAATGTTCAGTGGTGTTCATACAGTGCTTTCTTATCCGGGTTACCTTGATCCAAGGAATGGATCTCTAATGTGTGTCCAAAGTGAGTGTTACTAATTAAAAAAAAAAAATGTTGGTGCACTGTATATTATGTAGATGATCCCCATTTGAAAACTTGTATTAGTATTCTGAAGGAAGACATGCAATTTTATTAAAAAAGGGTTCGAGAACCCCCGGACGACTAAAAATTTATTTTTGAGACTAACTTTTTTACCTCCTTATTAATTTTACTAATTAACCCTTTATCTACCAACGGTACTTATAAGTACCATTGAAATAACTTATTATAAAAATTCTTTTAATACGTCATTTAATTGTAATACTGTTTAGAATGAGTAACAAATATATTACTTTATCTTGCTCCAAAAGCATTTTTGGTTATACAAAACAAAAATATTTTTAAAAGGATAATTTATTTTGCCTTTGCATCTTTTCAGCTTTATAGGTGCTGAGGGAGGGGAATGGGGATTTTTCAATTTGGATATATTTCTACATTTATATTGTCGAACATCATATTTGTACATTTTATAATTTCATAAAATATTAAGAAAACAATTTAAAATAAAAGATTTGAATGAGGTTATAAATATGAACAAAATATCTTTAAATTCAAATTTAATAAATTCTTTTAAATCCTTCAAATCTTTTAAAATCCTTCAAAAGTTTATTAAATGATTATGCAAATCTTTTGATTTAGTTTAAACAATTTTTACGTAAAATGCTTTAGAATGTAAAATTTTCATGAATTCATAATGCGGTAGATAAACTACTATACTATAAATTTAAACAGACAATCTTTAAAGGATTTCAATCCTTAAAATAAATTGAAAAAAGGCATTTTAAATAAAAATTTCAAAGGCATTGTTAATCTATGTATATAATTTCTTGTTGGGAATTAATGGTAAGGATATTAATTTGTCTACTGTTTTAATGTTTAATTTCACAATTTGTTTTTATTTAATTTTTACAATGTAATTGTGGTATTATCTTTAAATCTTGGCTCAGTCTGATTTTTTTTATTTCAGTAGTTAACTTTTTCACTGCAAAAGGACCCATAATACTCTAAAAATAGCTGAAAACGATTTTGAGTAGACAATGTTCCATTTTGCAGTGAATTCGTTAAGGGTCCCTGCCCGCGAAGACACTTGCAAGCTAATTCTATTCCTATGGAAAGGCATTTTTTTTAACCTTTTCAGACCTGAGCATAAAATAACTCAACAAATATATGTTTATTGCTTTTGCATAATCGAAATGACACCATAGATGACAAAAAGAGTCATTTTTATGAAATTATTACTTTAGGGGACTTGTAATTTGAGTTTACAAATATGGATAAAAAATACTAATCCCCTTAAAACATCAGTTTAACAATCAGTAATATAAATTTTCGCAATGACAAAATTAAAGTCTTTAAACATGTAAATGATCAGCAAATCCTCAAAATTTTTTATTGTAAAGCATTTAAGTTAAGTAATCTTGAATATTTCTAACTTTCTTGACCACAATATCTTGAAGGTATTTTTGAAACTTGGATAAAAATAATATTTATTTTATGAGGTAATATTGATCAGTGCTTACATTTATTGGTTTTGTTTTGAAGCAAAAAATATTCAGCTGTATAGAAGTAAAGTAAAAATACAAAAAATTCGAACAGTTTAGTTTTTATGAGGAAAAGAATGGAAGTACACATCTGTGTACCTCAGGTCTGAAAAGGTTAATAACTCTTTCGCATTTTAACTTTTTTTTTTTTTTTTTTTTTTTTTTTTTGCATTGATAGCTGAAATGCATGTCGACATCGCTCCTTTTTTTAACTTTTCGGTTTTGATTGCAGATATTTTTTATAAAGTTACTTTCACTTTCTGAACCGATTTCGGAAGTGAAAGTTACTTTATAGAAAATACCTGTGACCAAAATCGAAAAAGTAATCAAGGAGCGATCTTGAGAGAGACTTCAGCTATCCAATGCAAAAAAAAAAAAAAGATATCAAAATTTGAAAGAGTTATTAGAAAAATGTCTCCCCATAAGTATAGAATTAGCTCGCGAGTGTCTTCGCGGGCAAGGAGAGGACCCTTAAGGGGGCACAGGGGTTGATCGATACTGAAAAACATGTAAACAGAGCTCTCGCTTCGAGTCCATATAAAAACAGAAGTATTCAATGTAATTAATTTAAACTTTCTGATATTTTAAAGGTATGTTTGTAGTCTTATAAAATTATAAAATGGAGTACTTCAGTGAAATATAATAAGAAATATAGCAAAATTTATGTAACGCAATTTTCAAAAACAAAATTATGTGTTATATCACCAACACCAAGATATCTTAACGTTGAATTGACATAAGAACCTAATTTTTGCTTTAAAATGATCCGGAAACTTTACTCTATAGAATGAATTAAGGATATAACTATCACTCAAAAACAACATTATTAAAAAAACTCTCAAATTTGAAAATTTAATAAACTCCTAAAAATACAACTTATTTTTCATTAAAAATACTCAAAATATTAAACTATCTAAATTATATTAATTCATTCTATAGCTAGTGATTTTATGTGCATGCAAAAAAAAAAATTAAACCATTCCATCAAATAGTTTTTTTTTTTTAAATCTTGGTGTTAGTCGTCAAAGATGAAGTTTTGAGAAAACGCGACTTAAAGTTGAAATTCTGGTGCGGCTTTGAAAGTGTTGATACATAAATGTTTACAACTCCGTTAAAAATGCAAATATTTTTATGCGGTTTTTTGCATTGAGTTCAGAATTAATTAAATAATAAAACTAGATAAAAAAAAATCGATTTTTTTTTAAATTATTAACCCTTGAGCTCTCTTAATGTCAGAGAAATAATTCTTCAAGCTGGCTCTTTAGAATTTTTCCTGACGCCTAAGAATTTTCCACTTTTGTCACTTCCTGTTCCTAATCGAATGTCATTTTTCTTGTGTTTTGTTCGAAAATAAAATATTCTTCAATTAAAGACAATTGTATTTTATTTAATTTTGTCTGTACAAAGCATTTATAGAGAATTAAGCACAGTAATAAGTAATTCAACACAAAATGAAATTATTGAAATTCCAATGCGAATGAGGTACCCTGGGGTAATAACGCCACGTTAAGGTTTTATCAATTTTCACGGCTTAGTTTTAGATTGTATTTTTCAAACAAATATAGGATCTGATACAGCAACTCATTGACTATCTATATAAAATAAAATAATTTAACAGATATGTATTCATAAAATGTAATGGCGTTTTTTCTTGACCAATGCTATTTGGCGTTATTACCCACCTATATGGGTAATAACGCCATGCAAGCAAAACTATAAAATAAGATGGAATAATTGCATGTAGATAGCCCAATTCTAAAAATACAAACTCTACAAACTTAGAAATTGACAAATTGCATTCTAAGCTATTGAAAATGTTCATTTTTTGTGAAAGTTTAAGAAAAATAAAGTTGTGGTGTGGGAGGGCGGGATGAGGCAAAAGAATATCAGACCGTGAGCTAATTTTTGCTCAAAAAGGACCGCTTAAATATAAATATGAGAAATATTGCACAATTTTAACTGTGTTTATTTGAATCAGTATTTCGGATGTAGCTCGGCCACTGTAGGGAATCAACCGGGGTATTAATGCCAAGGATTGGCGTTATTACCCCGGTATAGTTATTGCGCAGTACATTTTAAATTACAAATTATCTCAAGAAGATATCCAAAATCTTCAACAACATTTTAAAAGTTCATGAAATGCACTACAAATTTATGTAATTAACAAAGCATTTCCGGATAAAAAGATAGTCTTCACATCACAAAACGTATCTCGCAAATTTTAGATCAAGCGTTAATTTTAGCTGTTTGTAAAAACAATAAGACCTAAAAATGAAACAAATTAACTTGAAGCTGTTTTTTGCGATTTATATGACTCAAAACCCTTCTGCGAGGAGCACATGGGTGTCATTTACCTGATTATTTCATAATTATGCAAAATATAAGCACTTGGCGTTATTACCCCAGGGTACCTTATATAGTATGTATGGAAAACGCTTAA
Source organism: Maratus speculifer (assembly GCA_964019185.1). NCBI lineage: Eukaryota > Metazoa > Arthropoda > Arachnida > Araneae > Salticidae > Maratus > Maratus speculifer. The sequence continues at coordinate 94,424,669 of OZ025302.1, forward strand.
CAAATATGTTATAGTAAAAAAGAAACAATTTTATTTTACTATACAAAGTGATAAAAGAATTACTTTCAGAAACTTTATTATAATGCTTTTATAATAGTTTTCACCTTTCGATTTTTCTGAATTTCATTCTTCTTGAATTCAAAATGACTACGACAACAACAACTGGTGTTTCAAAACAAGAAGCTGAATAATAAAACTGAGATCATTGCAATATTTAAGGGGATCAGGGGCACATTTTTAAATAACTTTTACTTATTCAGTTAACCTTCCCACAGCCGCAACCGGATATATCCGTTCACTAGGCTGCAGGTTTAACTGAGGTTGAAGCTTTATTTAAACTAATATAATTCTACAAACATAATCCAATTTTAAGAAATGAAGTTATGATTGATACTTTCAAGGCTTATAAGCATATACGTAACAAAAAAATATACCATGAGATAAAGTCCCTCTTTTATTAACATTTAAAATACATTGCAAAGAATAAAACATTACAATTTTGCCCTTTTGCTCGGCGGTAATTTTTTTTACTTACCCATCATACGTAGTATAGGGTAAGTCTTGCAATCGTTTTGAAAATCGAAAAAAAAAATTTGACGGATTTACACGTTTTAGATAGTGGAGATTCCGAAAAACATATTTTTAGAAAAAAAAATTTGCCGTCCGTCCGTCTGTCTGTCTGTCTGTAAACGCTCTATCTTCCGAACGAATTGAGATAGAGACTTGAAATTTTGTATGTAGTTAGTATGTAAGAATAGGACGAACCCTATTTAATATCAGCAACCTCGATTATCCGGAACTATTTTTTTCTGGCTCTCGAAAAATTCGTTCTGATGAAAGGTATATAAAAATTTTCGAATTTTTTTTGTTCTAAGGAATGGACGTAAAAAGCAATAAAATAACACACATTTTGCATATAGAACGAAGTCGGTCGGATTATTAGTTGCCGAGATATTTGTAATCCTGTTTTCCACAATCTTCGATTTTTCATGACCCTGTATTTCATTCAAATTTCAATTCAGAGGTATATTTTAATTGGAAATGAGACGCTTAATCCGACGCAGTTAATTGTTAGTTAATAGAGTTATTATTTTTGGAGTTATAAGGATGTTTCTTTTACGCAGTTCGGTACTACTTGAGTAGTTTGGCGTTTTATATAATTTGTCGAAATTGATACATCAGCAGTTCTTTAATATAGCATTACTATGTATATTAACAATATTTAAATTTTGTTTATGAATTGCAATGCATTGTATAAATAGTTTTCACTTGTTTTATTTTCATATACATATCCATGATGGGTAAGTATTACGGTGGCCCCCAACGACTAGTTTTCTTTTTTGTGATGGCTAACCACATTATTTGTAAACAAAATCCCACGATAAAACTTGTCATAATTTTTTAATGAAAATTAAAAATTTATCAAAAAAAGGGTAGTTTAAAATCGCTATAACTCGAAATATTATTTGTAGAATTGAAATTATTTTACATTTAAATAAATAGGAATATCTAAATTACTATGTGGATTCAGTGTTTTTTTATATATTAAATTTTTAAAAGTAAAAATTTGAAGAAAAGAGTAATAATGAAACTTTTCTTTAAAAAATAATATTTTCTAATTCTTTTTTTTTTCAAATTTGCTGAATCACAATTGAAGTAAAGCAATCCAAAAAGACATGCTCTAAATTTGAAGCATTTACCTTTAACGGTTCTTGAGTTATAACAATTTGAATCCAAGAAATGGTGAAAAAACCCTTCACGAAGAAAAACGTATTTTTACAAGAAGTCATTTTATGACAAGCATTGCTTTGGAGGCTAAATTTTGAAAACAAACCAAAAAGAAAAAAAAATATTCATTCTTATTATTAAGATAGAAACATGATTTAAACGTCATTTTAAGTATAAAAAAGCAGAGAAACTTTTATTGCAATAAAACTTTCTTTAAAAAATTGAAGATTTTTGTGTCCACTTACATTAGTACACAGTTCTCTCCAATTTAAACACCATTTTGAAAGAATATGAAAGATAATTTCAAGATAAAACTAAGGTACCCTGGGGTAATAACGCCACGTTAAGGTTCTACCAATTTTCACGGCTCAGTTTTACTTTGTATTTTTCAAACAAATATATGATTTGATACAGCAACTTATTGACTATCTATATAAAAAAATTAATTTAACAGATATGTATTCATAAAATGTAATGGCGTGATTTCTTGACCATTGTTATTTGGCGTTATTACCCACCTATATGGGTAATAACGCCATACAAACAAAACTATGAAATAAGATGGAATAATTGCAAGTAGATTGCCCAATTCTAAAAATACAAACTCTACAAATTTTGAAATTGACAAATTGCATTCTAAGCTATTGAAAATGTTCAATTTGTTGTGAAAGTGTAAGAAAAATAAAAGTGTGATGTGGGGGGGGGGGGAGGAGGATGAGGCAAAAGAATATCAGACCGTGAGCTTCTTTTTGCTTAAAAAGGACCGCTCAAAAAGAATTATTAGAAACATTGCACAGTTTTAACTGTGTTTATTTGAATCAGTATTTAGGATGTAGCTCGTCCACTGTATGGAATCAACCGGGGTGTGCCAAGGATTGGCGTTATTACCCCGTTATAATTATTGCGCTGTACATTTTAAATTACAAATTATCTCGAGAAGATATCCAAAATCTTCAACAACATTTTGAAAGTCCATGAAATGTACTACAAATTTAAGTAATTAACAAAGTATGCCCGGATAAAAAAAATAGTCTTCACATCACAAAACATATCTCGCAAATTTTAGATCAAGTGTTAATTTTAGCTGCTTGTAAAAACAATAGGACCTAAAAATGAAACAAATTAACTTGAAGCTGTTTTTTGCGATTTATATGACTCAAAACCCTTCCGCGCAGAGCACATGGGTGTCATTTACCAGATTATTTCATAATTATGCATAATATTAGCACTTGGCGTTATTACCCCATACCACCTTATTTCGACATTTTACTTAATAATAAAGGTAAAGTCTCAAAATTTTGATGAGCTTGAATAAAAAATTTCCAAATACACCGTTGATCCTCAATCGCACTGATGGAAAATCTCTGTTCTATGGACTACATTGTAAAAAAAAATCTGCAAAGTTACTAATAGTTTTCTAGGAAACTGGGATTCTTAGAAGATTTTATGTAACGGCAACAGCAAAAATTCAGGTAACAGATACAGATTTGCACTGAAAATCAAAAAAATTTATAAGGTTACTAAGAATTCTTTATAAAACTGGAATTCCTAGAATATTTTATGTAACTGCAACTCAGGTTACAGATATAATTTTAGTAACATAACTGTAGTTTTAGTAGATTCGTTTGTAAAGTTACAGATTTCTGTAGCTTTACAAATATTAGTTTCGTATATTTGCATTTTTTCTGGTGCAGTGCACAGAAAAAAAGTGTCCGTAAGCATACAGATTTCGGCAACTTTACATCTGTAGGATTACAGTTTTTTTCACAGTGTAGAGTTTTGCAGAATGTAACCTGATTGAAATCCCGAAATTCGGCTCAAATTCAACCTGAAATCACACCAGAAATTGAAATAAAATTTTGCTGAATTTCCAGTGGAAGTTCAGAATTATACTAACGCAATTACTTGCCTTTCAAAAGGTTAATACAATTATGGATAATCTACAATCATCTACAATAGTCTATTATATTTCAAACATCAAATAAATCATTTTTATATTTAAAAAAAACCACCAATTAAAAAAAATATATCAATCTGAAAGAATCAAACTGCAACCCAAAATCAACTCGAAATGGAAGCAGCTTAAATACTTGCCCGATCCGTGACAATACAATTAGTATCAGCACGATGTGACTTGCCGATCTAGCCAGATCGGAATGAAATAATATCAAGTTATAGCCGACCCGATAAAGAATTCTCGTATAGACTATTTTAAATAAAAATTTAAAGTTCCATTCAACTGCAAGTAATTTTCTAAATGCATTATAACATATATTTATATATATTTGAATTATTAATATATTTCTGCTATATAAGGAAGTATTTAATAAAATAAAGAAATTGTTGCACGCAAAACTGAAGTGCAACTATTTCGCTTGACCTTAAAAAAGGTTTCTCGTATGTTACAAGTATGTTATTACTACTAGTTTCTATTTTTATCCATTTTCTCTTTTTTTTTTTTTTTTTTGTTTCCGAAATAGCATTATGAAATATTTCATACTAGGATATATCTGATGCGATATTCGTGACTTGAAGTAATTTCGTCTGGACATGGGAAATGAAGATTTTATTGAAATTTGCTGATAATAAAATGGAGTGATATTCAGTTTAAAAAGTAATAGAGTTCATTAACTTCTGTCTACCAAAACTGGAAAACGAAATTAAATTAAACTGTAAAGTAACTAAATAATGATTTGTTCAATTTTTCTTACTTTAGAGTAGTGTTGGCCAAGTTTTTTGGGGTTATTCTCAATCAACACATCTCTGTGGTCAGGATTCTCGCTCTCGCTAGCCATTGCGCCAAATAGCGACTAAATTCTTCATTTAGTGAGTAAACAAGCGATTAGATTCGTCAAATTATTAGTGCTCAATTTTTGCTTTTTCTTTCTTTTTTTAGTTTTTCATACATATGCATATATACGTATTTTCAATAAATATATATTTTTAATATATTTGTAGCGGATAGTTGAAATTAGATTAATAACAATCGTTATCGCAGTTATAAACACTTAGGTTATTTTATAACATATTGAAAAAAGAGCGTACATTAAAGGAGATAATTTATTTGTGTGTTACATGGTGAATCTATTTTGCTGATGCTTTTTTTTCATTTGGCGAATGTTTTTTATTTTTAATTAGTCAAATTACTAACGTTTGTTAAATGTCAGCGAGATCATTGTCTGTGGCGTATAATTATTTTTATATGTTAAAGTCAACGCTTTTTTCGGTTGACCTGAGCTTTCTACTGAACCAATTTCAGTCATTATTTTTCGTAATGAAAACTGTTTATTTGTAGAAGTGCCGATACTAGCTATTTTTTTAAATACTAGGAGGGCTCCGCCCCCCTGCTCGCTACGCTCGCCAACCCCCCCGCGTAATCGCTTCGCGATTCCAAGTTGTAGACTACCCTTGCTTGCTGCGCTCGCCAATATCCCATGGTATAAATAAGCAGTTGCAGACCTTTCAAATGATGTGTCACACGACTGGTGTTGTAAAAAAATTAAAAATGTGCTCCCCCTGGGGGTAGAGGGGGGTGACACACAAGACATCCATAATATGAATAAGCAGTTGCAGATCTTTCAAATAATGTGTCATACGACTGGTGTTGTAAAGAATCTAAAAATGTCCCCCCTGGGGGGCAGAGTGGGGGGGTGACACACAAGACATCCATAATTAAGAAGTTGCAGACCTCTCAAATGATGTGTCACACAACTGGTGTTGTAAAGAAATTAAAAATGTGCTCCCCATGGGGGGCAGAGTAGGGGGTTGACACAGAAGACCTCCATAATAGGAATAAGCAGTTGCAGACCTTTCAAATGATGTGCACACGACTGGTGTTGTAAAGAAATTAAAAATGTGCCCCCCCTGGGGGGAGCAGAGTGTGACACAGAAGACATCCATAATATGAATAAGCAGTTGCAGACCTTTCAAATCATGTGTCACACTACTGGTATTGTAAAGAAATAAAAAATTTGGCGAAATATTACAGTTATCGCCAAGTTGGCGACAAAATTGGCGATTGGTGGCGATGGTAACCTTTCCCTCTTTATGGTAACCCATACGTTGGTGCATAGACGGAGCCCTTTTCTGATTGGTCTATTCGACTCATGGAAGTAGTGGTCTGCCCAGATTCGTTATTTCCGGAAATCTTACACGTCAGCATCATTTTAGGAGTCATTCCTTTTAAGGCTAGTTTTTTATTACTATAGAAGGACTCGTATATTGATATTTTAATTTGTGTTTAAAAGTTTTTATGAAACGTCTTTAAAATGGTGGCGATTAGATTACTTCCAATGCTGCATAGAAAGGAGAAATAATGGGGTTTATCTATTTTTATTCATTTTATCCGTAATGATACCATATTTTCCTCACAATAAAAAAAAACCTTTAAGTTACAATTAGTATCAACACGACGTGACTTGCTGATATACACTGTAAATAAATTCAAGAGGTTACTAAAAATTTCTTAGTAAATTCGTATTCCACAGAATTTTTTAGTAACCATTACAAACTTTTTTTGCAAGTGAAACAAACATGCAAACAGTCTTTTGTAAACTGAACAAAAGAATTTTCTGTATAACTAACTTAAATCTTTTTAGTATGAGCCACCAATCAAATTTTAGTAATAGCTCCAAAATTATTTTTAGTAATCATTACGTGTGCCCGAAGGTCAGGAGCTTCCTTCGAGCTGCATCCGGTGGGTAAAAAGAGAGACTTCTGAAATGGAAGATTTTCGGTAAAGCCGTAATAGATAGCAGCACCAAACATTGCTACCTACTCTATTTTGAAATGTTTCTAAAGGGGAGGGAAAGTTCAGAGATCATTACCCATAGTAACTGCTACGACAGGATTCTCATAATCCCTTTATTTACATTCGGTGCATATTTGGCAGCGGCCAGCATCTAACCCAGGTACTTTCCGCGTGGAGTTCGATGCTATGACCACTAGGCTATCAGGGCCACGCCAAGTGAGTTTTAGTAATAGCTATTAAAAATGTAAAACTATTAACTCTATTCGTTGCTAGCTTTTTTCTAGTAATTCTTACAGATTCCTTGTAACCGAGTAATATTACTAAAATATTTTTAGTAATTACAAGGATTACCAAAGAATTTTTAGTCGATCGACCCCCTTTTTTTTACAGTGTAGCCGAACCGGTATGGGAAATGGGTTAATATCAAGTTACCCGACCCGATAAAGATCTCTCGTATGGTACTTAAAACCAAAATTAAAATTCTATTGAGCTACAAATATTTTTCTAAAACTATTATAGCATGTATTTATATATATTTGGATTATTTATATATTTCTGCTATGTAAGAAAGTATAAAAGAAAGTAAGAAATTGTTGTACGCAAAACTGTAGTAGAACTATTTCATTTGACCTTAAATAAGGTCTCTCATATGTTGCCAATATGTTATTATTACTGGTTCCTATTTTTATACATTTCCTCATTTTTGTTTCCGAAATAGCCTCATGAAATATCTTATACTAGGATATGTTTGATGACATTTTCGTGACTTTAATAAATTCTGTCTGGACATATAAAATGAAGATTTTATTGGAATTTATTGATAAAAAAAATAGAGTGATTTCAGGTGATGAAATAATAGAGTTCAGTAAACTTCTGTCTAGTAAACTAGAAAAAGAAATTAAATTAAATTGTAAAGTAAGTAAATAATTGTTTCTTAAAAATTCTTTATTTTATATGAGTGATTGCCAACCTTTTTTTGAATTAGTCTCAATCAAAACAGTTTAGAATGGGAGGCGGAGACACAAACAATCACCGCATTGAGTTCATGGATGAAAATTTAGAATTAGTTAAATCTCTATTCGCATATTAAAACGCAATTAGTCTGCCAAGTTATATCTTGGTGGAAAAACACTAAAAACCAAATTTTAGCAGTTGACTTATAGGTTTACCATTATATTTTTCTACTCTCAATCCTCCATGTTTTCATACTTTTGGATGCAGGTAAGCATAATGGCAAACCTACGAGTCAACCGTTAAAATCGGATTTTTAGGTGTTTTATACAAAAATGTGACTTAGCAGACCGATTGCGTTTTAATATGCGAATCGAGATTTAAGTAATCCTAAATTTTGATCCGTAAACTCGATGACATGATTTTTGTGCTGCTGCCTCCCGGTCTATTTTTGTCGTGTACAATTCTGTTTATATTTTTAAAACAAGGCTTTTTTTTTTTTTTTTTTTTTTTTTTTTTTTTTTTTTTTTTTTTTGTCAACTGTTTTTAGTTTTCTACTAAATAAATTTTAGTAATTATTTTTTGTAGTGAAAGCTGTTTATTTGTAGACGCTCTCATACCAGCTATTTATTTTTAAATACTCCTATTTTGATATTTTTAATTTATGTTTAAAAGTTATGAAACTTCTTTAAAATGGTGGCGATTGGATTACATCCACTGTTGCATAGAAAAGAAAAATAATGGGGTTTATCTATCTTTATTAATTATATCCAAACTGATTGATGACATTTTCAATTTACAATTAAAAATAAGTTTATCTTAAAAATTTGAACAGAAGATAGAATAAATTTGCCTCATAAAATTGCCACATTTTAGTATTTTTCATTTAAATGATATTGAATTTGAGAATCTTGATATATAATGTTTCCGTGTGTGAAAATAAGGTCATATTTATTTATTTTTTTTTTTTAAAAGATAATTTTCTTTGAAAAACCTAAAAATTGTGCCACGAATGGGACTGAAAGACATAATGATGACAACATATGATAACATATGAGTGAAAAATAGGATTTCAGTGAACCTCTACTAGTAAAACTAAAAAAAGAATTTAAACTAAAATGTAAAGTAAATAAATAATCATTACTTCGATATTCTTTATTTTAGATGAGTGTTTGCCAACTTTTTTGAGTTATTCTCAATCAAAACATCGCTCTGGCGTACTATTTTCTTTATATTTTAAAGATAAGACTAGTTTTTCTAGTCAGGTGTCTTGAACTTTGTACTGAACCAATTTTATTCTTTGTATGAAAACTATTTGTTTATAGATGTGCCCGTACTAGCAATTTTTTAAACACTCTTCTTTCAAAATTTTTAATTTATTTTCAAAAGTTTTTTTTATGAAACTTCTAGTGGTGTTTGAATTACTTCTATTGTTGCATACAAAGAAGAAATAGTAGAATTTTTTAATCTGTGTTTATTATATCCATATTGAAGCCATTTTTTTCCTCGTTATTAAAAATAATTTAAAAAAAATTATCCAGAAAGTGGCATTATGTTTTAAAAAAATGGGTATTATCCTTCATAAAGTTATTGCATTTCAGTATTTTTTCATTCAGATAATACTGAATTTGAGAAGATGAATTTATACTGCTTCCGTGCGTAAAAATGTCGTCATATTTTGTTATTTTTTAAAGATAATTTTCTTTGATAAACCTAAAGGGTTTACCCCGAATGTTTCTAAAAGAAATAATTTTCAATGATTTCTACTCAAAAGCACTAAGATTACAATTTCTAGAGTACAAATTTCGTATGCAAAATTATACCTGACAAATGTGACCTCAAGATTAAAAATATATTTATTAACAGCCTATTGCGTTTTAAAATAACTTTTTTAAGTGAATACTGATTTCCTTGAAATCTCTGTACATAAATTTCACTAATTAGAATTCACTAATTTTTATTATTATTATTATTATTACTATATATTTATTTAATTATTTATTTATGATTGTGAAAACTTGAAATTAAGAACAAGAGCAAAAATTTCAACTTAATTATTTTCATTATATTTTAATGACGCGAACAAAGTTTTATTTTTCAATAAATTGAACTGTTGAAGTTTTTAAAAATAATATTTTCATAACTTTAAGATTAAAAAATGTTAGTTAGATTAACTACTGTAAGATGAGTTATTTTTTAAATTAATTTTACAGGTTTCTTATGAATCAATATAGCATTTCCTTTTTAAGCATTTTTTTCGTCGAAATTTGGCGGGTTTCACCTAGTTATTACAAGTAAACACATACTCACGTGTTAAACTTCCATTAGCTTTATCTAATACATTTTTATAAGAACTCGTCTCTCACTGAAAAATAGAAGGAAAGAACAATTAAATAATTGAGCACAAAATTCCAAACAAGTTGTTAAATAATAATAAGAATAAATAAAAGTAAATAAAAAAATTGTAATTTAACAAATTACAACGACTATTTGGAAAATGATATTTTCAAAGACTAAAATTTTAAAGACTTATAAATAAATTCTATAGTTAAATTAATAATAATAATGAACATCATTTTTAGGATGATTATAACGAGTCATATGTTACGTACGCCCTGCATTAAACATTGATATTCCTATACCAATGGTAAAAAACAGTAGTTTATAGATAGACAACTTTAACTGTTTAAAATGTGCATTTTTATTTGATGGAGTTCATCAGACTGATTTATGAAAGCTTCATATTACGTACGACATGGATTAAACATTAATAACACTGGGCCCATCACAAAAAATTCTAAATGAAATTTCTGTTTTACAACTTTCAAAACTTCAAATTTTTAAACTTCTAAATATCGCACATTTTAAATTTTTAGACCGTTGCACCGAGAAAAAAATGCACTTTTTAATGAAATTTGTTTGAAATCTTTACCACAACTTGTTTTCAAATTATTAATTTTTTAAAAGTTTTTATTACTCATATGTTAAAATAATTGTGGCAACAGAAGTATTCCATTTTGGGGCATTAAACTTGGACCAATCAGAAAGTGAATGAAATTAAATAAGTTTCGGAATTCAACCAATAAACAAGTTCAGATATACTTCAGATTTCCCAATTCTTTGTCGAGAACAACAATTATTTTCCTAATAGTTAATAATAATGATAATAATAACAATAACAATAACAATAACACATAGAAAAAAATCAGTAGAACTGGTAAAGTAAAGGTTTTACTAGTAAAGTAAATAAAACTTCTTTAGTTGAGAATTGTTCAGTATGGTGGGCCGAAAAAAAAATTTTCTTGATTTTTTATGATCGCGGGTGCGGAAAAGTGGCCACTGGTGGCACTCAGTTCACACAAAAAATTTGAGCTTTTTTGGACATTTTTTTACCCTGCCGCAAATGGCTTAAAATTTTGCAAAAATGCTGATTTTTGAACTTTTTAGCAATAAATTAAAAAATGTTAAGTTTATTTTGGTTGTGTTTAGTTGAAAAGATATATTTAATGGGCCAAATGTTTAAATAACCTCTAATTATGCATTATTTTATTGCTATGTTCTTTAAAAATGTACAGCTTTTAGCTTCTTTTGCGTTCGGTACCAACGCGAAATAACCCAGAACTCACCATAAGGAGGTAGCTTCAGGCCGAGTTTTACGCGACCTTCTACCTACAGAATACTATATTCAAGATGCACTGAATCGCATTTATGCTACAAAATCGTTTTTAGAAATGTACTTTGGTATCTTTGCAGTTTTGCTCTAATGAAGGTCTTCCTTTACTCCTTTGCAGCTTCTGTCACAATTTTAACGACTCTTTCCACAGCCTGGGAGTGACTTAGAAAGCAGACTAATGATTCATCCAACATAGATTTTGAATTGACATTTTCTCTAATTTCTTCTGTTAAAAAGCTTTTTGTTATAGGAAGTTCGCTGATTTTGGCCGCGACCTAGTGGATACACTCGTGTTCCGTTGCTTTAAAGTTTAAATTTGGAACTTGAAACTCTAGCACTATGTTGGTTTTTATCTTTTTTAAATAGCGGCATGCTTTTATTCTTTCCTATGCCATTCTTCACTGTAAAACATTTGTGGAAACGTTACTCCATACAATTGGTGTAAAAATGGTGGCAAATGCTGCCTCCAGTTTCATGGAGTAATTGTTTTCACATATGCAATGGTGTAATTTAAATATATATTACTGGTGTAACATGACAATGTTACACCGGTTTTAACGGTTAACATACTCCATAAAACTGGAGGCAGCAAGGCTGCCACCAATTTTACGGAGTAACGTTTCCACAAATGTTTCTCAGTGTTTTAATATTTTGTCTATCATCGGTCGCCATTTCTATCAGTAAATTCTCGGGATGATCATAATATCCATTTGTTTGGATAATTGAATTCACTGTCTCCTTTAGGTCTTCTGGTAAATACGATGCAAGTATACCTGTTTGCCACATATATCTAGGACCGTCCGTGCAACCTGGCCTTTTCCTTACAGAAAACCACACGGGAGCATAAACTCGTATCACGTACAGAGCGAGATATATTTTAACGCTTTATCAGGATTTGAACTTCTAACGCAGGAGCGTAAAATTCTGCAAGCAGTCGTGAGGCATCTCGATTTCACAATTGGTCTTGGTTTTGTGTTATTCAGCTCTTGGGGTTGAAACTTCTGCATAAATATCAAATAAATATTTTTGGTCGGTACTGAGATCTTCAGAATTTCCATTTCTGATATCCATGAAACAGCAATAGGCTCGAACTAAGTGACACGTAGATTTTCACTCCCCGTTAGTGTAGCACCGATTAGTTTGGCAAGTTCTTAGGTCCCGTGGTTCAACCATGATGTTTAGAGAGTAGATGTCGGAGTGGGAGTTCGTTCCTATGAAAAATGCATATAAAATTTTTCAGCTCTCTTCCTAGTTTTTTTTAAGACATCAGGAGTTGTGACACCATTGCGTTTTCCTATATTAACAGTGGTGCCATCATACCCGAGTATTGTCCGTTCTAACGTGTACTGACTTAGAAGATTATGTAATGATTTTGCTATTTCTTTTCCGTGACCACAGCGAGGTATCAAGTGCCTCAACTATTCCTAACCATATTCAGGCAACACGGTGATGTTTTCTTCGCCTTTTTCTCGACGGTGCCGCTTTTCTTTTTTTCCTATGAAGATAGTTTTATCATTTCTACCATCAAAAAATATACTAATTTTCCTTCTTTCAAGATCTTCTCCCGCCTGTATCTTCTTTCCAAATTTATGATTCTCTCTTTTGACCTTGTTTTTATCGATGACAAGATTCGTATCCTCAGCTGTCACAACTCATGCATGTTGTGACGCAAGATCTACTAGTAGTGGAGCATGATATAGGCATAAATTGGCAACTGCAATTATTCCAATATGCATGATGCCCCAAAAAGGCTACTTTTCACGCTGTCGCATGTATTTACACTGCTTTGGTCCTTCATACTAGCCATTTCTAAGCTCGTCATAATAAAACCCACAAAACACTATAGTGGCACTTTAAACGATCCAAAAACCACTGTTCTCATTAACGTTCACACTGAACAAATTTCGCTGGATAACTTATCATGTAAAAAAATAATCTCTTATCACATTTTCGCCCCTCTTTTATTTCATCCTTCACTCTCTCACTATTACGACGAGTCATTGCGCTCGCTTAGAGTCCTGCTTCAACCGCATCTCATCTACCAGATTTGCTTTTAAAGCATTCTGCTGTCCGTTGCCCAAATATATGACCTTTGACACATAGAAAGAAACAAGAAGACCAAGGGACATAAACTAATGAACGATTCAAACAAATACAGCGTTTGCCTATTATACGCGAAAAAACTATAAAAATCGGCTAATTTAAAATACACAAAGTAGTGATGGGCGATTTCGATTTTTTAAATCGATTTAATCGATACTACGGCCAACTCGATTTAATCGATACTTTAAAATTTTTAATCGATTTCTCTGAAGTTAATATAATTTTCATTTTCCTTCAAAAGTCGAAGATAAAATAGTCGGATGTGCCAATTCCAAAATTTCAGTGTATTAGTTTCTAAGATAGAAGAATTAAAGAAACCTCAGAACACCCCCCCCCGTGCAAAATAGAGTTTTTTGTTGAGTGATGTACACCAGAAATTGATCAAGATAAATTTTTATCAGGTACCAGCTGAATCTGAATTTTAATGAAAATCCAGAAAGCGCGAGATACAGCTATTGCGAAATCATAAAAAATGCAGCATATCAGCGCCACCTGTAGGGCAATTTACACCAAGAACTAAATAACACTAATTTATGTCAGGTATTTACTGAATCTGAATTTTGATGAAAATTCGTTCTTGAGATAGCGCTATTGCGTTAATTATGAACAATGCAGTATAGCAGCGCCATCTGTTAAGCGATTTCCACCAAAATATAATTAGCATCAAATAATATCAAGGACTAATTGAATCTAAATTTTTATGAAAGTCTGTGCATTGGTTCATGAGATAAAGCTAAAATGGAAACAGGGGCGTCCGAAAAGAGAACTGCGCCCGGTACAAAGTTCCAATTTAGCCCCCCCCCCCCCTATTAACTTTTTCTTGTGATAGGCTAGAAGTGATGTAAGAAGTAAAAATTTAGCGCCATTTAAATTTCCGTGCTCGGAACGACCGCCTTCTTTCGCCCCCCCCCCCTTTACATGGCGCTGAGTGGAAATTGTGAAAAATTCAGCATAGCAGCGCCATCTGAGAAGCGATATACATCAAAATGCAAAAAAACATCAATTCATGTCAAGGACTAACAGGATCTGAAATTTGATGAAAATCCCTGCTTTCGTTATTCAGATATAGCTGTTGCGCAAATCGCAAAAAATGCAGCATAGCAGCGCCACCTGTTAGACTATATACACCAAAAATTAATTAGATTCAGTTTATATCAAGGTCAAATTAAATCTAAAGTTTTGTGGAATTCCGTACATTTGTTCTTGAGATAGAACGGTCAGAAATGTTTGTCATATACAGACTCACAAAGTGACAGACACACACACAGACAGATATTTCTTAAAAACCATAAAACCGTGTTAAAGACCTTCTAAAATATATAAATCCATCGAAAACGGGAAGTCGAAATTTTTCACGCATCTAATACTCTCTTCTTGTAAAGTTACAAAAGAAAGTAAAAATGTAAAATCGATTCTGCCCGTAAGATCGGTCTTTAGATTCGATTTCAATCTTTAGATTCGATGTCGATCTTTAGATTCGATTTCGATCTTTAGATTCGATGTCGATCTTTAGATTCGATTTCGACCTTTAGATTCGATGTCGATCTTTAGATTCAATTTCGATCTTTAGATTCGATTTCGATTTTTTTTTTCTAGGATAAATCAGTGTTGAATGCAGATATTTTTCTGCGACTTCGGAGGAAGACATCATGTTTTACAGCTCTGTAAGAGAGGGGAAATCGCAATTTGTGCATTAGAAAGAATAAAATCTCATAACTTCTTGAGGGGGGGGCGGGTATCCCCCTGCGGGCCACCCCATTAATTCGATACTAGGTTAAATCGTTATATTTTTATTTAGAAGTTCAGTTAGTTGAAGTATTGGTTTATTATGTTTTATTTCACGCTCGTCTCTTCTAATTCCCCCCTTCCGCGTCAGTTTTAACTTACAGGACCGTTCGAAATATGCATACAGTTTTCAAAATGTCCAATTCTCGGTTTGTTTTACTTTAGATCCACATTTTAAATCCTTGACAAAAGATAAATAAAGGATCGCCCTTCCGCCCGTTTGGTGTTTATCTGGGCCCCGCCGGGGGCATATTTTTTTGTTTCTTCAAAAGAAACAAAAAAAAATGTTGAGGGGAAGCTTGCACCCTCCCCCAATATACACCTTAAAATTTCGCTCATTTAATTCTCTACCATTTTTAACTTAAAAGTTTAAGCTACATGGTACCCCCTAGAGCTGTGGACCCCTCCCCCCCCTGTCGATCACTCACCTAATTTTGCTTATTTCTTCCTTCATTTCAATCTTTAAAAGGCTATTACTGCTTCTATAGGAGTTACAGTGGGGAGAAAAATTCTAGTATAGCTAACCATTTCTCGCCGTTCTTTTTGCTATTCCAGTTTCCCGATTTTCCCTATAAGACCTTTTGGGGGGGGGGGGGCAGAAGGAGTTTTTCTCATTTCTTGATACAATATGTCTATTGAAAACTTATGCTTCATACATTACAAATTTAGCATAAGAAATTTTCTCCTATCATTTCAAGTCACGTTACGGACCCATAATGTGTTAAAATTTTAAGTTTTCAAACTTCTTCGTAAACAAACAAACAAAAAAAAAATTGATACATATTAGCGAAACTGGGGTTCGAACCCGCAATCTTTTGATTGCACACGTAATCCCTATGCTTATTGGCCACCGAGTACTCAGCAGCGCTATTATTTCTTTAGATTGTCATCTTTAAATTCGTAATATCTTTTGAATGGAATGTCCGATTTGAATAATTCAAAAAGTAATCTACAGATATTGTAACAGGCATTAATACAAAATGATTTATTTGGATAAGGATTAAGGTATCGAAAGTATGGTCTAATTTTGGTTGGTGTATTTATCGCGTTTTAAAATGTAAAAAAGTAGTTATAGTGAGTTAACGACAATACCTGGACATAATATGGTATCGCGAGTTTTTTTTTTTTATAGATATTAATATGTTCTTTAATATTATAGAACCTTTTTTTTAAATTCTTTTAAAAGTATTTCCTGACGATTCAACATTATATATCCTAACGATTCAAAAAATACACACGTAATTGTTCAAGGTTTCACTTCTGTCGGCACCCTCAGAGTGCCACTATTTTTTTTTTCATGTTCGCCCGTCCTACCCCCCCCCCTCCCTTCCTCACCATTCTTAACTTACAGGATCGTTCAAATTATGACTGCGATTTTAAAAAAGTCTAATCCTCGTTCTATTTTATTATAAATCCATATTTTGAAACCTCAACAAAAGATACATTTGGGCCAGGGTCGCCCTTCTTTCTGCTTGGGATTTACCTTGCCCCCCTGGGTGGGGGGCATATTTTTTGTTTCTTCCACACCATCTCATGTAACATGTCGTTATAAAGCTTTTATCTCCTCGTTTTTTTCTGTTACTACCCTTCTCTTCACCTAGTTACGTGCTCTTGGCACTTTTTATAGTTTCAAAGAATGTATGTTCCTCACGGGCCACCCCATGAATTCAACACTAAGTTTAACACTATATTTTTGTTTAGAAGCTCTGTTATTTGGGTTATTAGTTTATTTTTTTTCCAAGTTTGTTCGTTTTAATCCCCCCCCCTTCCTCGCCAATCTTTACTAAATGGGCCGTTCAAAGTATGCATGCAATTTTTAAAATGTCCAATTCTCGTTCTATTTTATTGTAAATCTTCATTTTGAAACTTCGACAAAAGATACATTTGGGCTATGGTCGCCCGTCGGTCCGTCAAGAGTGGGGTTTACCTGCCCCCTTGGGTATGGGGCATAGTTTTTGTTTTTCCAAACTGTCTCGTGTAGCATTTGGTTGGCATTAGAAAAAAAAAGTTTTTTTTTGTCTATACTCCTTGTTCCCCATCCTAGTTAAACGCTTTTGGCACTCTTTATCCTCGGTTTAATGCCAAGTTACTCAGTGTTGTTTTTAGTTGAGTTATGTCTCTCAAATTTGTCAAAGTTTTTGTGTAAGTGACAATCATTTTAAAATTTAAAATTCTTATTATCCGACTCTAAAATCTGCAATAGCTTAATTCTATGCCTCCCTAAATGGGGATGGAGAGGTGGGAGGCAGTCATTATGGTCCTGCTGATTGTCCAAGTTTTGGAATTAGTAATTTGGATCTTCTCTGTGTGAATCTGAATATCGAAATATCGATTCTAGTATCGATTCTAGAACTGAGAAATCGATTCTTATTATGATCGATGTTGTTTTATACGATATCGATTTTAATCGATTCTCAAAATTTCCAGAATCGTCCATCACTAACACAAAGCAATTAAATAATGCATTATCAGAACTTATTTAAACATTTGGTACATTAAATATGCCTTTTCAAGTAAATGCATAAAAAATAAACTTAATTTAATACCTTAGAACTTTTTGCTAAAAAAGCTGAAAAATCAGGATTTTTGCAAAACTTTAAACCATTTGCCGCAAGGTAAGGAAATGTCCAAAAAATCTCAATTTTTTTGTGTGAACTGAGTGCCTCCGGTGTCCACTTTTCAGCACCCGCCATCATCAAAAATCGAAAATAAGTTTTTTTGGTCCACCCTATTGTTAACCCCTTCCCCTGTCCTTAAATGAATTCTTTATATGCATACCACATTGTAACTTATGTACCCGCCCTCTCTCCTCTCCCCCCTATCTTCAAATAAATTCATTTCAAACACACGGATAGAATACTTTGAACATTAATGCATTTGTTAAAGTTTCTATTTTTTTAACCTCTTTTCATAAACCATTTTTTTACTAATGTATTTCCAACTGTGAAATTCTTCTTCATTATTTCATATTTTCTTCGAGCATTTATTAAACACGTTAACTGCATTTCATTTGATCAGGAATGATGGAGGAATGAGCTATCAAAAAAAGTAAATTATGTTTCTTTAAAATTTCAACTTTTTATTCAGCTACCATTATAGATTTTTTTAACTGTTGAATTTACCGTCAATAAATACAATATACCTATTTCCTAACGGCGCGGGGTTTTTTTTTTCTGAAATGTTTTGGCGTATTTAGAAATGGCAAATATGTTTAGTTTCTTTTTTTACGAATTTTACTATTATATTATTTTATAATATAACAAGTCGGATGGGGCAATCCTAAAACTTTCTTTTATCTCATACACATTAGTACGTTAATACTTCCAGAAAAATTAAACATATCAAAGTCACCGGTTTGATAATTTTTACCAAAATGTAATCTGCAACAATTTATTTCAAGTTCTAACTGCATCTGAGGTTTTATGAAAATCCGTGTATACGTAATTGAGATAGAATTATTGCAGAAATCCTAAGAAAAAAAACTGGATAGAAGCACCACCTGTTGAGTGATTTACTCCAAAAACTAAAGAATACTACATGCTAAAAAGGTAAAAAAGCGGTTATTTTATATAAAACCTTTTCATCCATAAATTATCATTACACTAAGTTTCCACAAATGTGCATGTTATTTTTTTCATGAAATTTTACTGTCCCTCCGCCTTTTTTAACACTTTCCAACAAAGTTGAACAGTGCTTATGCATTACCCCCACCCTCTCTCCATATTTAAATGAATTCTTTATACAGGGTGTATCTAAACTACTGGGCAAAACTTTGAGGGGTGATAGTACACATAAAGACAAATAATATTAAATGGGAAACTAAGGGTCCCAAACGTCTTCCGAAGGAGATACGCGCCATCAAAGTTTAGGGTCCAAAATTTGAAATGATTATAAAAAACGGAAAAATTGATCGATTCGTTTGCGGTTATCACTAAAACTATTCTTTATGTCAGTATTGTCTTGAAAATAAATTATAAAGATAAATTCCAAAAAATGCCGATAGAGGGCGCTTTAGACTTTGGAGTAACGAACAACTATTTTATACAGTTATTTTTTGCATCTCATTGAATTTTTTTAGAAGTTTAGACATAAACTTAAATTTTGAGCTTAAAATCTGTGGTTAAGTAACGCAAACTGAACTAAGTTCAATGGGAGTGGTTAGGTTCAAATTTCAAATGATTATAAAAAACAGAATAATTGGTCAATTCATTTGCGGTTTTCACTAAAACAATTCTTTATGTCAGTATTGTCTTAAAAATAAATTATAAACAAAAATTTCAAAAAATTTCGATAGAGGGCGCTTTAGACTTTGGAGTAACGTACAACTATTTTTTACCGTTATTTTTTGCATCTCATTAAGTTTTTTGAAGCTTAGACATAAGCTTAAATTTTGTGCTGAAAATCTGAATCGTTGAGAGTGGTTAAGTAGCCCTAACTGAATTGTGTTCAATGGGGGTGAGAAGGTTCAAATTTCAAATGATTATAAAAAACGGAAAAATTGATCGATTCATTTGCGGTTTTTTCTAAAACCATTCTTTATGCCAGTATTTCCTGGAAAATAAATTTTAAAGATAAATGTCAAAAAATTCCGTTAGAGGGCGCATTAAACTTTAGAGTAATTAACAACAATTTTTAACTGTTATTTTTTATATCTAATTAAACGCTTGCAAAAGCTTAGACTTAAATTTTGAGCTCAATTTCTGAATCGTTGGGAAGCGTTAAGAAGCGCAAACTGAACTGTGTTCAGGAGTTGAAATGTTACCCTGCCCACCCTACGAACACAGTTCAATTTTCCGCTACTCAGTTACTCACAACGATTCAGATTTTGAGCTCAAAATTTAAGTCTAAGCTTTTAAAGCATTTATTTAAATAAAAAATAATAACGGTTAAAAATATTTGTTGGTTACTCTAAAGCTTAAGGCGCACTCTAACGGAATTTTTTGAAATTTATCTTTAAATTTTATTTTCAAGGAAATACTGACATGAAAAATGGTTTTAGAGAAAACCGCAAACGAATCAACCAATTTTTCCGTTTTTTATAATTATTTGAAATTTGAACCTCCCCACCCCCATTGAACACAGTTCAGTTTGCGCTACTTAACCACTCTCAACGATTCAGATTTTCAGCTCAAAATTTAAGTTTATGTCTAAGCTTCTAAAAAAATTTAATGAGATGCTAAAAATAACGATAAAAAATAGTTGTACGTCACTCCAAAATCTCAAGCGCCCTCTATCGGCATTTTTTTTAAAATTATCTGTATAATTTATTTTTAAGACAATACTGACATAAAGAAAAATTTTAGTGAAAACCGCAAATCAATTGACCAATTTTTCTGTTTTTTATACTCATTTGAAATTTGAACCTACCCACTCCCATTGAACACAATTCAATTTGCGCTACTTAACCACAGATTTTGAGCTCAAAATTTAAGTTTATGTCTGAACTTCTAAAAAAAATTAACAGATGCAAAAAATAACGGTAAAAAATAGTTGTTCGTTACTCCAAAGTCTAAAGCGCCCTCTATCGGCATTTTTTGAAACTTAGCTTTATAATTAATTTTCAAGACAATACTGACATAAAGAATAGTTTTCGTGAAAACCCTAAACGAATCGACCAATTTTTTCGTTTTTTATAATCATTTCAAATTTTGGACCCTAAACTTTGATGGCGCCTATCCCCTTCGGAAGACGTTTGGGACCCTTAGTTCCCCATTTAATATTATTTGTCTTTATGTGTACTATCACCCCTTAAAGTTTTGCCCAGTAGTTTAGATACACCCTGTATAGATACAACATTGTAACTTATGTACCCGCCCTCTCTCCTCTCCCCCTTATCTTGAAATAAATTCATTTCAAATTTACAGATAGGATACTTTGAACAATAATGTATTTGTTAAATTTTCTATTTTTTATCTTTTTTTTACTAATGTATTTCCAACCGCGAAATTTTTCTTCATTATTTCATATTTTCTTGTAGCATTCATAAAACGCGTTAACTGCATTTCATTAGATGAGAAATGGTGGAGGAATAAGCTATCAAAAAAAGGAAATTATGTTTCTTTAAAGATTCAACTTTTTATTCAGCTAACATTTAAGTATCATTAGTTTTTTCTTTCGCCTTTTTTTAACTGTTGAATTAACCCGTCAATAAATACAGTGTATTTCCTAATGGCGCGTGGGTTTTTTCTGAAATTTTTTGGCGCGTTTAAAAATGGTAAATATGTTTACTTTCTTTTTTTACGAATTCTTCGATTATTATTATTTTATTATGTAACTAGTTGAATGTGGCAATCCTAAAACTTTCGTCTATCTTATACACATTAATACGTTAATAATTCTAGAAAAAGAAAACATAGCAGCGACACCGGTTAGGTAATTTTCACCAAAATCTAGTCGACAACAATTTATTTCAAGCTCTAACTGAATCTGAAATTTTATGAAAATCCGTGTATTAGTATTTGTGATAGAATTATCGCAGAAATCGTAAGAAAAATAACTGGATAGAAGCGCCACCTACTGAAAGATTTACTCTAAAAACTAAAGAATACTACATGCTAAAAAAGCTAAAAAAGTGGTTATTTTATAAAATATCGTTTAACCCATAAATTACCATTAACACTAAGTGACCACAAATGTGTATGTTTTTTACATTCCTCTATCTTTACAAGAAGAATGTATTGGATTCATGAAAATTTTCGACTTCCGGTTTTCGACGGATTTATACGTTTTAGAAGGTCCTAAACACGTTTTGACTATTTTTAGAAAATGTCTTTTTGTGAGTCTGTCCGTCTGTCTGTGAGTCTGTCCGTCAGTCTGTCTGTGAGTCTGTCTGTCTGTATGTGACAAAAAATTTGTGGGCGCTCTATCTCAAGAACTAATGCTCGAAATTTAATAAAATTTTATATTCAGTTAGACCTTGATGTGAATTAGTGCCTATTGGTTTTTGGTGAAAATTGGCCTGCAGGTGGCGCTGCTATACTACGTTTTTCATGATTTTCAAGATTGCTATATCTCAAGAACTAATGCACAGAATTTCACCAAACTTCAGATTCTGTGACCCCTTGATATACATAGACGCTGATTAAGTTTTGGTGCAAATTGGCCAGCAGGTGGCGCTGCTATGCCACATTTTTCATGATTTTCATGATAGCTGTATCTCAGAACTAATGCACAGAATTTCACCAAACTTCAGATTCCGCGATACCTTGAGATACATAGCCGCTGATAAGGTTTTGGTGTGAACTGCTCTATAGGTGGCGCTGCTATGCTACATTTTGCACGATTTTTGCGATAGCTATATCTCAAGAACTAATGCAGAGAACTTCATCAAATTTTAGTTTCTTTTACATTAGAATATATAACATAATAAGACGCTGATTACATTTTGGTATTAACCTTGCAACAGGTGGTGCAGCTATGCTGCATTTTGCACGGTTTTTTCGATAACTATATCTCAACAACCAACGCACAGAAATTCATCAAACTTCAGATTTTGTTACAAAATGACATATAACATAATTACACGATGATTACGTTTTGTTATAAATCCTTCAACTGATGGTGCTGCTGTGCTATATTTTACAAGTTTTTTTTAAACTAGCTATATCTTAAGAACTAATGCACAGAATTTCATCAAACTTCAGATTCTTTTACACCATAACATAATTAGATGCTTTTTTTCCATTTTGGCATAAATTGTCCAAGATAAGGTGTTGCTGTGCTACGTTTTGCAAATTTTTTCTTATAAGTATATCTCAAGAACTAATGGACGAAATTCCATCAAATTTTAGATTCTGTTAGGTCTTGACATCAATAGATGCTTATTAGGTTTTAGTATAAATTACCCAACATGAGGCACTACTAAGCTCATTTTCTCAGAATATTAATTAAATTTTGCGTTTTAGGCTTTTCGGATACCAGAATCTCATTAGGCTAGATCAAATGTTCGAGGAAATTCGATAGTAGGTAACTTCGGGGTCACCACGTTTTTTTTTAAATATTAAAATGTACTTATGAGATATAAGAAAGTTTCGGGATTGACACATCCAACTAGTTTTTTCATGAAATTTTACTGGCCCTTCGCCCCCCCCCCTTTTTTTTTTTTTTTTTTTTTTTTTAATGTTTATTAATACAATTTGAAAAAGTCGTAAAAAGAAAAAAGTCTTTTTTATTCAAACCAAAAAAAAAAAAAAAAAGAATTGCAAAAATCTCAAACACTCTCAAAGGCTAACTAATCGGCCATTTTCAACATAGTGTCAAGTTCGTTACCAAATGTCAAGCCTGTTACCGCACGCTTTTTTAATGATTATCATTTTTTCACCATTCTACTTTTATTTTTACTTTCTTCTATCTTTACAAGAAGAAAGTATTGCATTCATGAAAATTTTTGACTTCCGGTTTTCGACGGATTTATACGTTTTAGAAGGTCTTGAACACGTTTTGACTATTTTTAGAAAATGTCTGTATGTGACAAAAAATTTGTGGGTGCTCTATCTCAAGAACTAATGCTCTAAATTTAATAAAATTTTATATTCAGTTAGACCTTGATATGAATTAGTGCCTATTGGTTTTTGGTGAAAATTGGCCTGCAGGTGGAGCTGCTATACTATGTTTTTCATGATTTTCAAGATTGCTATATCTCAAGAACTAATGCACAGAATTTCACCAAACTTCAGATTCTGTGACCCCTTGATATACATAGACGCTGATTAAGTTTTGGTGTAAATTGGCCAGCAGGTGGCGCTGTTATGCCACATTTTTCATGATTTTCATGATAGCTATATCTCAAGAACTAATGCGCAGAATTTCATCAAACTTCAGATTCCTCGATACCTTGAGATACATAGCCGCTGGTAAGGTTTTAGTGTGAACTTCCGTATAGGTGGCGCTGCTATGCTACATTTTGCACGATTTTTGCGATAGCTATATCTCAAGAACTAATGTAGAGAACTTCATCAAATTTTAGATTCTGTTACACTAGAATATATAACATAATTAGACGCTGATTGCATTTTGGTATTAACCTTGCAACAGGTACTGCAGCTATGCTGCATTTTGCACGATTTTTCCGATAGCTATATCTCAACAACCAAAGCACAGAATTTCATCAAACTTCAGATTTTGTTATAAAATGACATATAACATAATTACACGATGATTACGTTTTGTTATAAATCCTTCAACTGATGGCGCTGCTGTGCTTTATTTTACACTGTTTTTTTAAACTAGCTATATCTCAAGAACTTATGCACAGAATTTCATCAAACTTCATATTCTTTTGCACCATAACATAATTAGACGCTTTTTTACATTTTGGCATAAATTGTCTAAGATATGGTGTTGCTGTGCTACGTTTTGCAAATTTTTTGTTATAACTATATCTCAAGAACTAATGGACGAAATTCCATCAAATTTCAGATTCTGTTAGTCTTGACATAAATAGATGCTTATAAGATTTTAGTATAAATTACCCAACATGAGGCACTACTAAGCTCATTTTCTCAGAATATTAATTAAATTTTGCGTTTTAGGCTTTTCGGATACCAAAATCTCATTAGGCTAGGTCAAACGTTCGGGGAAATTCGATAGTGGGTAACTTTAGGGTCACCACGTTTTTTTTTTTTTTTTTTTTTTTTTTTTTTTTTTTTTTTTTTTTTAATATTAAAATGTACTTATTAGATAGAAGAAAGTTTTGGGATTGACACATCAAACTAGTTTTTATTCAACTAAGAAACAAATATGCAATTTCCCTAAAATTTAATAATTTGCATGAATATATACTGTAATTATTAGAAAAAGTTCTTGTATAATTTCTATGTGATCAAAATCTTGTGGCTAAAACTGTCTCTCATTTCAATTAAATTTAAGTATTATTGATAAATATCATGTTTTGAAATTGAAGGACACTTTAAATAATTTGATTTTAGGAAATTTAATAAATTTAAAACTGAGTATTTTCAGTAATTTTGTGTGGTAACGGACTTGACAATGTGCCTTAGAATCCAACTTTAAATAGCATTTACATTTTATATTATAAGGCAAAGTGCACAACCAATTTTTTTCCCGTGTATCTTAAACATTTACTTTAACACCTGTCTCCATTTAAAAAAAAATTATTAGATTTGAAAAATAAAAATAAATTCTGAAATGTAAGCAAATGGTGAAAATGGTCCGAGAAAATACGAAACACTCTCAAAGCATAACTAATACTGAAATTCTCTCCACCAGTTTACGTTTTCGTTGAAACCTACAAAATTTATTTAAATATGAACTTTTTTTTACATTCTATCTTCTTCACCACTTCCCCACACCATTTTTAAATGAATTCTTTATATAAGTACAACATTGTAACTTCTGTATCAACCCTCTCTCCCCTTTCCGCTCATCTTCAAATAAATTCATTTCAAACATACAGATAGAATAATTTGAACATTAATGTATTTGTTAAAGTATCTATTTTTTAATCTCTTTTTAAAAACCATTTTTTTTTTTTTTACTAATGTATTACCGACCATGAAATTCTTCCTCATTATTTCCTATTTTCTTGATGCATTCATAAAACGCGTTAACTGCACTTTATTAGATGAGAAAGTATGAAGGAATCCACTATTAAAAGAAGTAAATTATGTTTCTTTAAAGATTTAACTTTTTATTCAGCTAACATTTATATATCATTAGTTGTTTTTCTTAACTGTTGAATTAAAAGTCGATAAATACAGTATATATATCCTCACAGAGTAAAGAGAAATTAATAGAGTGGAAGTATAATGTCTGGGGGTGACGCCAAAAATGTAACCCTAAAATCCGCTACATTAAGTCCAACAAAACCACGTGCTTTGAAGAGATAAAATTCTTTTGCTAATGACTTAAAATCGTTTGAGACGTTAAAATTTGAGCAATAAAAGGTTTCATATTGCAAACTTTTTTTGAGGCTTACTTCACCTCCACCTATCTCATTCCACCATGATATTTCCTAATGGCGCGGGGGTTTTTTCGGAAATTTCTTGGCGCATTTAAAAATGGCAACGGTTATGCACGTTTCTTTTTTACGAGTTTTACTATTATTATTTTTATTTTATAATATAACTAGTCGGATAGGACAATCCCACAACTTCCTTCTATTTCACACTCGCTAACACTTCCAGAAGAATGAAACATAGTTGCGTCTTCTGTTAGGTAATTTACACCAAAATCTAATCTGAAACAACTTATTTCAAATTCTAATTGAATCTGAATTTTTATGAAAAATCCGTGCATCAGTATTTGAGATAGAATTATCACAGAAATCGTAAGAAAAAAAACTGGATAGAAGTGCCACCTGTTGAGCGATTTACTCCAAAAACTAAAGAACAGTACATGCAAAAAAGGTAAAAAAAGCGGTTATTATATAAAAAATCGTTTCACCCATAAATTACCATTAACACTAAGTGGCCACAAATGTGTATGTCATTTTTTCATGAAATTTTATTGTCTCTTCGCCCTTTTTTTTCTCTTTTTGAATGCCTATTACTATAACTCGAAAAAGTCGTAAAAAGGAAGATTTTTTTTTTAAATTCTAACCATAAAAACTTGCCCCTGAAGAGTTAGTGGGAAAATTACGAAACGCCTGCAAAGCATAACTAATACTGCAATACTCTCCAGTAGTTTGCGTTTTCGTTGAATCTTTTTTCATTCACACTTGTTCACTCCTTCCCCTCTCCATATTTAAATGAATTCTTTACATCGATACAATATTGTAACTGATGTACCTGCCCTCTCTTTTCTTCCCGTTATCTTCAAATAATCCGTAAAATGGGGTGAATAGGAACGAAACTTCCCGGTCATATAAATAAATTCATTATAAATATTTGTGATGATATTTTTAGTTGCCAATTTTTTTAATCGAAGGTAATCGCATTAAGAGTTAGGAAATTTAGTTTTGACATGTTGGCACCACTACTGGGGTATATAAAAAAACTTCAAGAGGATCCTCAAAAACCTCATTTTTTCAACGTCTTCAAAACTTTGTATGCAACTACAATATTTTTCGTATTCTAAACCTAAGAGTAGGGATTTTTATTTAATGATACACCTGTAAACGGCATGCTGTATTAAATGCTACATATTTCTAAACTAAATAATGAAAAAATGAAAAAGGCTTGTAGCATCAGAGGTCTAAGATTTACGGGGTGAATCGGAACACGTTTTCTCTCATGGTTTATTTTTCTATACAGTAATATTTTCATATAATGTATGAAAACATATCTATGAATATGTATTGTAACAATATTTTGTTTGTTATAATTACTTGAAGAGTTTAACGATACCAAGTAATTACTTGGTTAAACAAAAAAGCCAACACCTAATCCAACAGACATGGAACACACAATAAAAGAATTTAAAAATAGCAAATTAGAAAAACTGCACAGAATTATTCTCTGACATCCGCAACATTACAAAAATATCTCAAAATGTTAAACCAATTAAAAAAGGGAGGGATGCAAACAGTACTAAGGGCTGGGGATGAGGGCGTACTAGTAAATCATATTAACACATGCAGCGATTGAGTCTACTCAATAGATTCACTTACCCAATAACTACTAGTAAAGGATAACACAGAATAAGGCTGAATTTGTATTAAATTCTACTTCTGCAATTCAAATATAATTTCTTTAAATAAATTTTAATATTTCTTGATTTCAAAGTTGTTTTCTAATTTTAAAGAGGCATATCTAATAAAGGCTTGTTTTCACAATAACTAACGTGTTCCCATTCTTCCCTCATCATTATTACGTGTTTTTTTAAGCCTATTAAAGCTTGAATCGGAATAAATAAAGAATATAACATTTGCTCCGATTCACCCCTATCTGCGTGGTGAATTGGAACACCATTAAAAAGATAAATAATATATATATAAACAGTAAAAAATGTTTCGTTTTTGCTTAAAAAGTAAAGAACAAAACAAGACCGAAGTTTTTAGCAAAAAAATAAAAATAATAAAAAATCAATTGTTGTTTTTTTTTTAACGTTAAAGTTGAAAAGTGTTCCGATTAACCCCATTTTACGGAACTCCTTTCGAATATATAAATAGAATACTTTGAAGACTAATGCATTTGTTAAGGTTTTTGTTTTTTAATCTCTTTTCAAAAACCTCTTTTAACTAATGTATATCCGTTAAATTCTTCTTCATTAATTCATATTTTCTTGAAGCATTCATAAAACGCGTTAACTGCATTTCATTTGATCAGAAATGATAGAGGAATAAACTATCAAAAAGAGTAAATTATGTTTCTTTAAAGTTTCAACTTTTTATTCAGCTAACATTTGAATATCATTAGCTTTTTTTAAATTGTTGAATTAACTGTCAATAATTACAATATATTTCCTAATGGCCCAGGGTTTTTTTCTGAAATTTTTTGGCGCTTTTAAAAATAGCAAATATGTTTAGTTTTTTTTACGAATTTTACTATTATTATTATTTTATACTATAACTAGTAGGATGTGGCAATCCCAAAACTTTTTTCTATCTCATACACGTTAATACTTGCAGAAAAATTAAAAATAACAGCGTCTACTGTTAGTTAATTTAAACCAAAATCTAATCTGCAACAATTTATTTCAAGTTGTAACAGTATCTGAAATTTGATGAAAATCCGTGTATTATTGTTAGAGATAACAGCACCACCTCTTGAGCGATTTACTCCAAACACTAAAGAATACTGGGTGCTAAAAATATGTGCTTAAAAGCTAAAATAGCGGATAATGAGTAATAAGAGAAAATTATTTCTAAGCTCTTACTTTTTCTTTTTCTTGACAGGTGTATTTTTCATCTTTATTTAACAAATTTTTTCTAAAATGTAAGCAAATTCGTGTAATACAAGCTGAGCATAAATGTATACACGGTTAAATGGAGCAATTCGTGCACTAAAAATGGTTCATTATTAAAAGAATCTTAATATTTTTTCGTTCTATACGAGGAATAAAAGCGCGAACAATATAAGGGTAATAGGAGAAAAAACATTTCAGTACTTTTTCTGTATGCTTTAATGATTTTATTTCTTCTTATTTGACAAGCTGCTTCTAAAATACGGTCAAACTGATGTAATATGAGCAAAGCTAATACATGGACAAGTTGAAAGAAGTAAATTTCTGTTTAACAATTGTTCATCTTTCATCATTAGAACTATATTAATGTTTCCTCTAAAAATATGGATGATGGATAACATAAGAAAATATTTTAAATGACCTTTCTGTTCCCTCTTTTTAAGAGATGTTTCTCTCTCTACTTATTTGACAAAATGTTTGTAAAATACTATGATGCGCTGTAATACGAACTGAGCATAGATGTAGACACGGTTAATAAAAAAGCAATTTGCGTGTTAAGAAAGGCTCATCATTTAAAACTATCCTAATATTTTCTCGTTTTCTGCGATCTATAAGACCGGGATAAAAAATAATGCACGAAAATCGATTCACTGCCCTTTCTGTATGGTTTCTATTATCGAGAAAGATTTCTTTCTTCTTTATTTGACAAATTATTTCTAAAATACATCCAAACTCCTATAATACGAATTGAGTACGAATTGAATAGACACAATTAATAAACAAGATGGAAATTGCACGTGAAGCGTAGCAATGAGGTGCGTTCGTACGATAACGAAGTTTTAAAAATATTCAGATCTTGATGATTATAGTAGAGCGTACTCCGGATACAGTAATGTAGTCGAAATCTTTGTGTTTCTGTAAATATGCAGGAAGTAATTTTTTATTACACCTCAGCAACGTATATCTTATTCATAAAATTTGAAATAGTTGAATATAATTAAAACGCCCCAAACAATGTTTCCCCGTATAGCATTATGTAGTGGAATACTTTTGTGTGGCCCTGTAATTTAATAATAAAAATTCTTTGCATCACAGATTGTACAGTATGCATATTTTAGTATATACTTCATAGATTCATGCCAATTCTGTTATGTTCGAATGAGTGTAACATCGTTAAAATGCATTTGAAACTTTTTTCCCATTGATCGTAATGTAATGGAATGCTTTTGATTGTCCCTGTAAATCATCTATGCATCCGACTTTCATAACATTTGAAATGACTCGACAAAATTACGTAATAATTATATTTTTAAATTTCAAACGATTAAAATGCATTTGAAACTTTTTTCCCCATTGACCGTAATGTAACGGAATCCTTTTAATTGTCCCTGTAATTCATCTATACATCCGATTGTCATAACATTTAAAATGACTCGATAAAATTACGCAATAATTATATGTTTTAAATTTCAAACGATTAAAATGCATTTGAAACTTTTTTACTCATTGACCGTAATGTAACGGAATCCTTTTGATTGTCCCTAATTGATCTATCCATCCGACTTTCATAAAATTTGAAATGGCTCGACAACATTACGTAATAATTATGTGTTTTAAATTTCAAACGATTCGGTTGGGTAGTTTTTGCGTTGTTATATGCGGACAGACAAACGGACAGACGGACGGACTGAGCGACAACAATAGGTGCTACGTATTTACATAATTACGAACGCACCTAAGAAGCAATTTGCGCGTTAAGAATGGCTCATCATTAAAACTATCCTAATATTTTCTCGTTTTCTACGATCTATAAAACCGGGATAAAAAATAATGCAAATTCTGTATGGTTTCTATTATTGAGAAAGATTTATTTCTTCTTTATTTGACAAATTATTTCTACATTACAGTCAGGACTCGTATAACAGGAGATTAGCATAAAGAAAAACAAGGTTAAAAAAATCAATTTGCCCGTTGAGACTGATTCATCCTTCATCATTAAAACTACAGTTGGCTCTCGTTAATTCGAACTCGTCGGGACCACAAGAAATGTTCGAATAACCGAAGTTCGAATTATGGAAAATATCAAATGAAAGCATGCTGAAAATGGTACTATTACAAAGGAATTAATGTTATAGTGTTTTTTAAATTTATTTCGTCTGTTATCATCTGAATATGACTTAATATTAAATTAGAATGTATAAATACATAAACCAATTAAAAGATTAGAATCAAGCACAATGGAAGGAAAATTTAAAGCGTCACTGATGAACAGGCAAGGCACTAAGAAAGTGGATATCAAATGCATGGGATTATATGTATACTCGTTCGGAACAATTTTCACAAAAATCAAAGAAAGAAAGTTATTCAAATTATCTGAAATCCGTGAGAAAGAAAGGAAGAATGAAAATCGGAATTCTCGTTAGTTCGAATTAAACGAAGTCAAGATAAAATGAATTCGAATTAATGAAAATGTTTAACGTTATTCTGCCATTGAAAATTTCGCGACTTGATGTTTAGTTCGAATTATCCAATTTCGAATTAACGAGAGTCGACTGTATATCATAATTTTCTCGCTCTCTACGAGCTAAAATCGTGGATAATTGAAGACAGGTGAATGTCATCATTTCAATGCTCTTTCTGTTACCTTTGAGAAATGTTTCCCTCTACTTTATTTGACAAATCGTTTCTATAATCTAAGCAAAGTCGTATAATACGAGCTGAACATAAATGTAGACACTGCTCTAAAAAAAAAGCAATTTTTCGTTCAGACAGGTTCACTAGAAGAACCATCTTAATATTTAAAGATAGAAAACCAACGATTATAAATGCACAAATAAAGTAAGAAAAGGTAGCAAACAGCCGTTTCGAATCTACTATGGAGATTCTTCATCAGTGCAAAACTCAGCGAGCTAGAAAAAGCAAAACTGAGCAAAGAGACAGAGCGACGCAGGCTTATATACCTGCTACGAAAACGATATATAAGCCTGCGTCTCTCTTTCTCTTTGCTCAGTTTTGCTTTTTCTAGCTCGCTGCGTTTCGCACTGATGAAGAATCTCCATAGTAGATTCGAAACGGCTGTTTGCTACCTTTTCTTACTTTATTTGTGCATTTATAATCGTTGGTTTTCTATCTTTAAACATTTTTGCACAAAGGATTTATTTGCGATTTTAACATCTTAATATTTTCTTATTCTCTACAGGCTATAAAAGCTTGATAAAGGGTAATATGAGAAAATCATTTAAGCGCTCTTACTGCATGGTTTATATTATTGAGAGAGAATTTGTTATTCTTTATTTAACAAACTATTTCGCAAATACTGTCAAATTCGTATAATATGAGCTTAACATAAAGGCAGACACGGCTAAAACAAGCATTTTTGCGTTGTTTTTGAGAAATTTGAGCGTTGCGACTGGATCTTTTCTCATCATTAAAACTTTATTATAATTTTCTGGCTCTGTATGAGTGAAAAAAAGGGTATAATGAGTAACACGAGCTTATCATTCCAAAGATTTTTCGGATTCCTCGTTTTTAGTTGGCGAATGATTTCTAGAATACAGTCAAACTCGTATAATACTTGCTAGTGTATTATTAATAGCACATGTATTTTCATCGAGTATTATTTTCTCTTAACAATTACATAGTTACTTTTGACATATAGAAATGATAGTATATGGTTAGGTCTTTCCAGTTATGACTTAATTTACGTTTTGATATTTAGTAATAATAATGGTAATAAAAAATTTCTTTGCACCGTTGGCGATTCCTTTGTTTTATAAACATATTTCACTCTTTAAATTTAAAATATAAGTTACTCTTCTGAATCAATCCTGTGTAAAAAATACAAAAAATATATTTATTAATTGCATATATGTTTATATACATGTTGTACATCTATCATAAATTTTCAGAGGGTGGCCCGAGGGGGACACTCCCTCCCAGAGCAATAAGATGCCCCGCCCCCCCGGGAAATTTGAGATTTTGAGTTTTCAATGCACTGTTAAAAAAATTCTGAAATTCACGAATATTTTTTTCCTGAATTTCACAGAAAAAGTCCCTTTTCACAACAAAAGGGCATTGTCCGTTACAAATCAGCAAATCCCACCATATTTCCTGAAAATAACGAAATGGGTGGAAATAAAAACAAAAAACGAAGGCACTCCGTTGTGTAAGGGGCTCCGTGGCCGAGTGGTCAAGGCACCATACCACTAATTGCCTGCGAGCGCAGGTTGTGGGTTCGTATCTCACTGGCGGCAAGAAATAATGAAAACATAAAAAGTCCCTTTTAAATTACATTTTTTCTGTTTATTTTTCTCTTATTTCTTATTAAAATCTTTTAATAAGAAATAAGAGAAAATATAAGCCAATAAATAAATAAATAGTGTACGACAATTTCAAAAAATTGTTTATAACATTATTTTTCTAAAAAAAAGTTGTTAATAAAAAGTTTTTTTCATTCATTCATTCATTCATTCAAAAAAAAAAAAAAAAAAAAAAAAAACAGTGGTTTTAAACAGTGATTTTTTTTATTTAAACTATTTAAAAAATAAAAATTGATTTTAAAAAATAATAAGCATTATGCATCAGTCTAATATAAAATAAAATAAACTGTTTACAAATATTATAAAGAATGTATTTGAAAGGAAATCTTTAAAAAGCACAACAGATTTTCCCACTGACTCATAAAAGACATATTCTGTACAACCCGGCATCAGCAGCTTTGGCTCGGTTAGTAAGGATTTATTCCGCTATCAAATGGTCCCGAGTTCGATCCTGAGGACGGCGTGAACTAAATTGTGCAGTAATAATAATACGTAAAATAACATAACAGCGTAAAATCACTCGGTAATTTCGAATTCTTTGACGATTAATCGATTTATTAATTTTAAAAATTATATTAAATTATTATCATTAAAAATCAGACTTTGTAACAGAAAGTTACCGCTTCTTCAAACGGAGTTTTCCTTTCTTGTATGTCCCACAACGGAAAATCGGAACGGTAACAGTTCGGCTACTTTGCTGCCGGTAGTTTCACCTGGCATTCACAGATTTATTTTTAACAGTGTGGTCAAAAAGTACAAATTATCCCCCCCCCCCCTTTCCCGTAGCCACAGAAGTCCCTCCCGGAAAAAAGTGTCTGAATTCAACACTGATTATGTGGTAATACACTATAAAAAAATCAGTAATCTTAGTAATCTAAATTTACCAAAATCTCTTATGTTTACTAAAATTTCATATGTACATTGCAGAAGAAAATGATGTCAATCTTACAAAACATGTGGGATATCTGTAACTTTACAAAAGAATCTACTAAAATGTTAATTTTACTAAAATTTTATTTGTAATCCTCGTTACCGTTACTGAAAAAGTTCTGGGAATCCGATTTTATAAAAAAAAATTCTTAGTAACTTT
This sequence comes from Maratus speculifer, assembly GCA_964019185.1. Classification (NCBI taxonomy): domain Eukaryota; kingdom Metazoa; phylum Arthropoda; class Arachnida; order Araneae; family Salticidae; genus Maratus; species Maratus speculifer. Next base: position 94,458,871 of record OZ025302.1, read on the forward strand.
AAATATTGTTAATTCAAAGTGCAAATCTGTATCTGTTAAATGAATTTTTATTGTTGCCATTCCATAAAAAGTTCTTGGAATATAATTCTACTAGAAAAAATTTTATAATTTTCCATTTTTACTTACCCATCATACGTAGTATAGGGTAAGTCTTGCAATCGTTTTGAAAATTGAAAAAAAAATTTTGACGGATTTACACGTTTCAGATAGTGGAGATTCCGAAAAACATATTTTTAGAAAAAAAAAAAATTTGCCGTCCGTCCATCTGTCTGTCTGTAAACGCTCTATCTCACGAGCAGATGGAAATAGAGACTTGAAATTTTGTATGTACTAAGTATGTAAAAATGGGACGAAGCCTATCTAATATCAGTAACCTCGATTATCCGGAACTATTTTTTTCGGACACTCTAAAAATTCGTTCTGATGAAAGGTACATAAAAATTTTCGAAATTTTGTATTTTAAGAAGTGGACTGAAAGGCAATAAAATAACACAAATTTTGCATAAAGAACAAAGTCTATCGGATTATTAGTAGCCGAGATATTTGTAATCCTGTTTTTCACATTCTTCGATTTTCGTGACCCTGTATTTCATTCAAATTTCAATTCAGAGATATATTTAAATTGGAATTGAGACACTTAATCCGCCGCTGTAAATTGTTAGTTAATATGATTATTATTTTTGGAGTTATAAGGATGTTTCTTTTACGCAATCCGGTACTACTTGAATATTTTGGCGTTTTATATAATTTGTCGAAATTCGCTCATCAGCAAATCATTAATAGAGCATTAAAACTATTTAAATATGCGTTTGAATTTTATTTTGGAATTGCCATGCATTTTATAAATATTTTACACGCATTTTATTTTCATTTTTTATATTATGCATATCTATGATGGGTAAGTATTACGGTGGTCCCCCAACGACTAGTTTTTGTTATCACTTATACAATTTTAATTTATGATATATTTTTTTACAGGCATTTTCAGCGTCCTTTGTCTAAATACCAATAACTTTTGAAATAGCCATATCACAAAAATAACCTTGTTCCTGTATAACATGATTATATTTATTACGGAATTCATAAAATATATTTACATTCATTAGTTTCAAATTTAAATAGTTTTAAGAAAATAGTATATTTCAATAATTATCAAAGAATTTTTTCTGTTAATTTTATATTTAAAAAAATTCTTTTGGGTCTGTTGTACTATTAATAGCACAAGTCTTTCGATTGAGTAACATTTTAACAATTACTTTTCTTACTGTATGCATGTAGTAATGTTAGTATGTGCCTTATGGATTTACTATATGACATCATTAACTGTTTACACGCCGAATTTATATCGCAAAATGATTATAATTTTGCTTTTTCCTATATTACAGCTTCAAATGTTTTAATTTATGCATGCAAATTTACTCTCTTAAAAAGTCAGCCACAAAATAGCTCAAGTTGAGCTGAAATCCACTCATCTCAATGTTGAAAGGCAACTTCTGAAAAAAGAGTTGAAATAACTCGAGTTTTAACCAATTTAAATGAAGTTGAGCTATTTAAATAACCAATTTAGATCAAGAAGATTTAATCGTTTGAAAAACAACTCTTTTATGATCGAAAAAATTACAGATCTTTCATGAGAAGCCAAATCAGCTCTTTCGTTTTAAAAGTGTAGAAAATAACAAAAAAAAGCAAAAAAAAAAAAAAAAAAAAAAAAAAAAATTCTGCAGTTTTTTGGCTGTTTTCATTTTAGTGTTCGCATTTTGGAATGTGATTATTGATTGACAACCTATGCAAATATAACAAATTATTTTTCGCTATGTGCTATTGTATATTGTTCTTGAGTATTTTCTCGAATTCCAAAAACATTTAGATTTCTAGCGGTCAAATGTTAGTAATATAGAGAAAACGATAAAAGCAAATAAATATTTTGTATACAAATTAATGAATTTACATATTCCTTATACCTATATGATAAATGCTTAAACATAAATATTTTTTTAAAGTTTAAATCCACCTTATATTTTATAGGAAAAATAAGGACTTCGTTATTATGTTGGAAAATATATGTTTTGTGTTACAAATAATGCAATGTTTCCATTTGGGAACATTGGCATTTAAACGGTTAAGGTTTAGGCACTTAGTAATAATGATAATAAATAAATATTTGCTTAATTCCCTTTGCACCGTTTGCGATTCTTTTATATTAAATATATATTTCACTCTTTAAATTTGAAATAAAGGTTAATTTCCTGAAAGAATCAAGTGCAATATAGCGCAAAATACATAAGAAAGTTGCAATATCCCGTTGAGAGTCCACACTAGTCACAGAAAAAGACCCCGATAATAATGTTAAGTCTTTGGGGGGTGTTCTTTTCAAATATCTCGCTCAAATTTTAATATTTTTTACGCGATTTTTTTTTCATAGGATAACTGGGGACGATCTACAACCGGACAAGTTTTTAGCTCACAGGCTATCATAGATAGCCTGTGAGCTTATGTGCCCGTCCGTTCTGTATGTATGTACGTAACGCGATAACTCATGATAAAAATATCCGATCCACTTGAAATTTTGTATGTAGGTATATCCTGACAAGGCGCTTCCCTGATTAGTTTTTGGAGTTCATTCGATATGTATAAGAGGGGGAACGGGGGGCTCATGCCCCCCGTTAGTTGATATAGATGGGATTTTCATGCAGAATTAAGTTTTCAAAATTTAGAATAGGATCATTCTGATGAGGCGATTCCGTGACTGTTATTAGGTGTTCATTGATTAAGTATAAATAGGGGGAACAGGGGTTCTAATGCCCCCCCCCCCGTTAGTTGATATAAATGGGATTTTCATGCAGAATTAAGTTTTCAAAATTTAGATTAGGATCATTCTGATGAGGCGATTCCGTGACTGTTATTAGGTGTTCATTGAATAAGTATAAATAGGGGGAACAGGGGTTCTAATGCCTCCCCCCCCCCGTTAGTTGATATAAATGGGATTTTAATGCAGAATTAAGTTTTCGTTCAAAATTTAGATTAGGATCATTCTGATGAGGCGATTCCGTGACTGTTATTAGGTGTTCATTGAATAAGTATAAATAGGGGGAACAGGGGCTCTAATGCCCCCCCCCCGTTAGTTGATATAAATGGGATTTTCATGCAGAATTAATTTTCGTTCAAAATTTAGATTAGGATCATTCTGATGAGGCGATTCCATGACTCTTATTAGGTGTTCATTGAATAAGTATAAATAAGGGGAACAGGAGTTCTAATGTCCCCCCCCCCTTAATTTATATAAATGGGTTTTTCAAGCAGAATTTTCAGATTTCGTTCAAATCTCTGAATAGTTTTGGAAGTTTAATGGTTAAGTATAAAAGAGGGGGATAACTCTTTTTAAATTATATAAATGCTAAATGGGTTTTTATTAAGAATTATCTAATTTGCTCTGAATTTTGGATATAGATTTTTTATATGATAAAGCATGTCTTTGATAGTATAGGAGGTTCAATGATTAAGTATAAAAAAAGAGAAAAGGGGAGAGCTGTTTCCCCTTCTTAATTTTTTTTTTCGAACGGAATTAACCCTTGAAAATATAAAGCTTTAATGTGCAATTAGTATTTGTAGCCTGTGAGCTCAATGCCTTCAGTTTAACTGGGCAGTATTCTTTTTTATTAATTTTACAATTTTCTTTTCAAATTTAATAATAATAATAATAATAATAATAATAATAATAATAATAATAATAATAATAATAATAATAATAATAATAATAATAATAATAATAATAATAATAATAATAATAATAACAGTAATAAAAACTTTAACTTTTAGAATCGGTTAGAACAGGTTCTGAAAATGAAACAATCACAATATAAAAATATGCAACCAAAATTGAAAAAGTAAAAACTAGCCCGGTTGCAAATCGTCCTTAGTTATCCTATGCAAAAAAAAAAAGTGCAAAGTTATTAAAGTTTGTGTGAGATATTTGAAAAGAACGCACCCATAGACTTTACATTATCATCCCGGTCTTTTTCGGTCAGTTGAGTGGGCTTTTAAATCTTGTTGTAATATTGGGTCGATCGGAAAGTCCTTTCGTGTCACTGAAATCAATCCCCTTCCGAAAAATTCTTCCTGTTAGTTATTATGCATTATATATCTGAATTAATCTCTAATTATTAATGGGCAGAATCTTCCGGCACGAATTGATTTCCCCGACACGACACAATTAATTTTTTTTCCAAACATCTCCAAAAACTCTTCCTTAGCCTATTGTCATATGAATATAAATTGAATAGTAGGCAAAACAAGAACATTCGTTTCAGGCAATGAAATATTCGTTAATCTATTTGGATAGCTAGTGTTAATGTTATTAACGTAAAAGTAATTTTTTTTTTTCTAAAAAATGATAAAAAAAATAATAATAAATAAAAAATTGCAATTTAACAAATTATAATGACTATTTTGAAAATTAGGTTTTCAAAGAATAAAATTTTAGACTTATAAATAAATTCTGTTTTTTTTTAATAATAGTAATAAATATCACTTTTATGATGATAAAAACGTGATTTACATAATAGCTGAGTCCTATATTGCATGCGCCACAGATTAAAAATTAATATTCCTGTCCCAATTTTTTTTTAATGAAATTTTAGTTTTATAGTTTTCGGTATTGCAAATTTTTAAACTTTTAAATATCACACATTTTCAATTTTTATACCGTCGCACAGTGGGGCAAAAAACCTTCAAATCTGGCAAAAAATTGAAAAAATGAAATTTTATTATGAACTATCGGCATACGTCACTTTAATAGAGCACATGTCAGTACACATCTGCCTAGTATTAAAAATTGCGCAAAGTTATTTTGGTCGTCACTAAAGAAAGAAGTTAAACTGCATATTTACTTTCACAATAAATAGGAAAAAAAAATGTTTCAACATTAGTTTGTTAATTTCGCTGTAATAATTAAAAATTTTTTTTTTTTTTTTTTTTTGTCTATGGAGCCTTTAACTACAAGTATGTAACAATAATTCATTAACTTTCAATTTGTTTTAAGGCGATTTTTATAGATATACAAACACTTAGAATATATAGTTGTGAAATTTATAAAAAAAATTATCAGTATAAAGAAACATTGAAGATTTTAGTTATGAATTAAGACAAATTAAGTGTTTACTATAATATTTTCTACTAAGTTTGAGTTTTAGAAAGGTGAATATGTGAGAAAATCTTGCTACTTTTTGCTACTTTTTTAATTGCATGTTCATTTTCATAGTTAATCATCTTTAAATTTTTGTTAAGTACGGTTGTGCCAAACATGAATATATATTGCTTCTTTGTTAAAGATGAATTTAAATATATTATTTAATACAAAATAATGTATTTAAAGAAACTGACTATAATGAAATGTTTCAACAGAAAAAAACTTTTGAAAAGTAATAAGATCTTATGGTATAAGAGCTTCGTAATTGGAGAAGCTATGAACAAGTAGTTTAAATGAAAGTAAAATTAAATGTTTTAAATTTTAATATAAATTCAGGTGGGCAAAAGCCTGGCGAGACAAGAGAATGCTTCAGAATTATTAAAGAGTGGCTTGGGAAATCGCTTTCATTTCCTCTACTTGTAAAGTAAAGAGAGGCGTCAATGAAAAGCAAACGTGTCCGTCTTCATATTCCATCTGAATTTGTTCTGGGCGATCAAAAGGATCAAGAGCAAAACGGTTACACGATTCTAGTTCTACATCTTCGTTAGTGTAAGTGACATGTAAGAGTTTAAGATCTGAAAGAAACGAAAAGAAAAAGTGTTTGTCAGCTCTAAGACAGCAGAAACAATTTTGCTTCTGCTATCTTATATAATTCCTGCATTTTTCCTGAGAAAGGTTGATTCATTCCTTCAAAACAAGTCGCTATTCACTTTAAGATTTGCTTAAAAATCATTAAAATTATTAATTATATTTTAATTTTTAAAAAAAATCTTAAATGCGATATTATAGATGACTTAAAAATATTTAATTTGTATAAAACTAACTTAAATTCTTGTTTTTAACTCATTTTTCTACAAAAATTATTGAAAAAGGTTCGTAAATTAATTAATAAATTGCTCTGTAGCTTATGTAAAAAGTTTAAAATTTTAATACTTTTACTCTACAAAAGAATCCATGATGTGCTTTTTTTGTTCAAAGTAAATTTTATTTTTTGCCAACTACGAAGGCTTCTTGCTCCACTGTGCGTCGTATAGAAAAAAAAAATGTACTTTTAAATGCAATTTGTTTGAAAGCTGTATCTCAATTTGTTTTTAGCTCACACGCTATCACAGCCTGAGAGCTTATGTGCCCTCCCGTTCTGTATGTACGTTCGTACGTGCGGAACGCGATAACGCATGATAAAAGTATCCTATCCATTTGAAATTTTGTATACAGGTATATCCTGATAAGGCGCTTCCCTGATCAGTTTTTGGAGTTCATTCGATAAGTATAAGAGGGGGAATGGGGGGCTCATGCCCCTCCCCTTAATTGATATAAATGGGTTTTTCATTCAGAATTATCAGTTTTCGTTCAACATTTAGGTATAAGATCATTCTAATGAGGCGCCTCAGTGACTGGTATTAGGTATATTGTATAAGTATAAACAGGGGGATTGGGCGTTCTAACGCCCCATTCATTAATTGATATAAATGGGTTTTTCATGCAGAATAATCAGATTTCGTTCAAATCTCTGAATAGTTTTGGAAGTTTAATGATTAAGTATAAAAGAGAGGGGGATAACGCCTCTTAAATTATATAAATGGGTTTTTATTAAGAATTTTCCGATTTGCTCTGAATTTTGGATATAGATTTTTTATATGATATAGCATGCCCGTGATTAGTTTAGGGGTTCAATGATTAAGTATAAAAGGAGGAAAGGCGAGCTGTTTACCCTCCTTTGGTTTTTTTTTTTTCGATCGGAAATAACCCTTGAAAATGGAAGGCTGTAATATGCAATTAGTATGCGTAGCCTGTAAGCTCAATGAGATCAGTTTAACTGAGCAGTATTCTTTTTATTAAGATATTAATTTTTTTTGTAGTTTTTGAAATACTTTTTTTTTCATCCTGACAATAGAAGTATTTCATTTCTGGACATTAAACATGGACCAATCAGAAAACAAATAAAATAAAATAAGTTGCGGAATTCAACCAATATATAGATTCGGATATACTTTAGATTTCCTGATTCTCTGCCGAAAACAAAAACTATTTTCCAAATATTTAAAAAGGAAAAAAAAATCGGACTCGAAAGAGTTGAATAAAAAATTAAGATACCTATTTGTATGCGTATTTTCTATTTTTTATGACACTTTAAATAATAAATAGCAACTTTAAACTAAAAAGTTACAATAAATAAATAAATAAATAAATAAATTTTAAATTCATTCCGTGTTAATATGGTAACGAAACAAATGAATTGTAAATACGATTTTAATACTGAAACTGAAACTAACTATGCATTTTAGAAACTTTTCTCGAATAATAAGAAAAAGAAACATCATTCAAAAAGAGTATACAGAGAAAAAGAAGGTAAACATTTTAATTCTTCGAGGTAAATTAGAAAATTATGAATCAGTGTTGAATTAAGACAGTTTTCTCCAGGAGGGACTACTGTGGCTCCTAGGGGGACATTAAGGGGACAGTGCACCTCTATTTGAACAAAATCGTCTGCTGCAATATCGTTGCAAAAAAAAAGGTATATCTCTGTGGTATAATTATACCAAAACAGTTTTTTCTCATTAAAATATCATTTATGAAGTTTTTAAGAAATAAATAATAAAGGTAAGTATATTTATATGCTTTAAATCTGTTTTTCTCAAAACTAATTTTTCAGCGTTTTTAGAATATTTGAAATGCTCCTTGCGACGTAATTTTTGATCAATATTTAGGAAATTGATAAGAAATATCCTGATATTCTGTAGAAAGAAATTGTGTAAGCTTTTTAAAATTCGCCTTTATTAAGAGAGTCAAATTTGATTTTTTACTTATTAAATGGCAAAATTTTCATGAAAATCTATATGGAATTTAGAAAAAAATCTATAAAATATTAGCTATTTAAGAGATGAAAAAAAAAAAAAAAAAAAAATACACAATTTTGTTTATAATAGAGTTTTAAGTGATAAAAATGCAAAAGCAAGAAAATTTCTCAAAAATTAAAACACGAGGAGCATTTTAAAATGTCGTTTAAAATTTTAAAAGTTTAAAAAATGTGATTTTTTTATAAGATTGGAATTTTTTTAGGTGCTCTATCTGCTTTCGGTGAAATGTATATAAGCACAAAATTTCATATTGCTATGATGAATATTACAAAAAATAAATAAATAAATAAATAAATAATAAAAAAATAACGTCCACCTTTTCCTTAAAAAGTTTGCCGGGGTTGGGCGGAGGTCCGTCTCGGGGTCATCCCCAGGATTTAGCTCTGATATTTGTGGTCTGATTGATAAAATCTACAAGTTATTGACAAAATTATGAGACATCATGAGCGGATATGAGTTAGTGCTGCCATCTTGTACTAGTTTTGAAAACTAACTGCTTTTTCTTCATAATTATATTCGCACTCGATAGATAAGAGTCTAATCAAATTGTTCGGAAAGATTTTAATTTAAATTATAAAATCATTCGCGAAACATAAAAACAAACGAATATGTTCAACTGTTTTCCAAAATTCGATTCGTTTTTGAAGATTTTTGTTTAAAAATGTAACTTCATTCAACACTGTTTTTATGTATGTTTAAGGTTATTACCATGACTCCCGGCTACACCTGTCTTTAACTAAAAATATATATAAAGAAAAAAATTGTAATTTAACAAATTACAACAACTATTTGGAAAATTATATTTTCAAATGTTATAATTTTAAAGACTTATAAATAAATTCTATATGTAAATTAATAATAATAATAAACATCATTTTTAGGATGATTATAACGTGTCATGTATTACGTACGCTGTGCATTAAACATTAATCACTTAATTGTCTGCCCGAGACATTCACGGGCAGTCATGTATGAACAAATTCCGTTGCGCCCGTGACACTCACGCGCTGCGCGTCTAATGACTTTAGCTAAAATTTTCTGGTAAGTAGAACCCCGATAATTCGGATTAATTGGGACCAGGCCCAATCCGGATTGTCGAAAATCCGGATTATCCGGAGAATGTAAACAAATGAAATAAAATAAAACATACTCGTAGAAAAACACCTTTATACTGAACATATTCAATATTTACAGACAGTAAAAATGTTTACTTTATAATTATAAAATTTGTCATATTCTGCCACTTTTACAAGCCGCATGTTCACGCATGTAAGTGATTTGTAGAAGGATTTTGGCACGAAGGCAAGGAAACAGTCCCAAGAGGACCTATATATGGACTGGCTGACAAAGGTAGGATCGCGATCCTTATTAGTCAGTGTGTCTATAAAGACTTTTTAACTTTGCTTTCTTTAAATTCTCTGAGTAAAACTTAATTAGCAGCAAGCTTTTGATGATATTTCCAAATGGTTTAAATAGAAAACTATGAAAAATGAAATTGGCAAAACTTAAATGATGTATCGTTGTTCCTTTCATAGATAATATTAAAGAGTTTAAATAAAAAAGCTTGAGGTAGTCTTCCGAAAAGATTTCAGAAAATAGTTATTTATTCAGAATATGAGGCTGTAATAAATTTATGTTATGGAAATTTGCCGATCACTTCTCAAACTTGAAAAAAAAAAATCGACCAAACCGATCCGGATTATCCGGAGATCCGGATTTACGGGGTCCGGATTTGCGGGGTTTTACTGTATCTTCTTCTGAATTTTTCGTTCGCTATTTTACAAGTACTAGAAGCTTCATGGACATTCTATAACAATGGACAATTATTATACATCTCTAAAGTTATGTGATATTCTTTTAAATTATTAAACATATGTTATTGGTACTGCTAGAAATAGCAGAAAATATATGCTGGAAGGTTTGCGAGGGAAAAAAAAAATAAAAACTGGTGAAGTTCATGCGTTTAGACAAGGAAAACTTATCGCGTTGAAATGGAAAGACAAGAAAGATGTGACAATGTTATCATCAATATACAGGGTGATTCAGCTCGTCGGTGACAAACTTTAAGGATCGATAGAGCACACCTAGACGAACATTTTTGAATAGGGAATGTAGGGTCCCTGACGCGATGGTAAGGCGCTAGGCGCTTTCGAAAATTTGGGTGCCGAAATTCGAAACGTCATAAAAACTAGGGAAATGGTTAGATTTTCTTGCTTGTTGCGTCGAAATGATTCTGTTTGTTTAGACTTTCTTCAGTACCAATTTGATAAGCGTATCTCTTAAAACATGGATAGGGGGCGCTGCAGACTTTGGAGAGCTAGACAACAACTTTAAGCCCGTTATTTTGATAATTTAACACATGCTCGCCAAAGTTTATACTCTAACTTAAAGTTTGAACCCAAAAGTAGAGCCCTGCAAAAAGCGTAAGAGCCGGAATAAAATGTCAAAGTACAGGGTGGTCGAAACTCGAAGGCTCCTAAGAGATAAACAAACAGATTTCTTGACTTATGGCATGCATTTTCATGATTATGTTTGCTGGGGCTCTCTGAAACTCAGTTGAACGGTACAAAAAGAAACATCGATAGGGGGCGCTTTGGGCAAAAAACATAATTCGTTGACATTTCGGACGCTAACTGGAAACGGGGCGCTAAGATCAGTTAGAAACAAAACAAGAGAGTAATTTACTTATCATAAGAAGCTATTAAAACTGCAGTTTGTTTGTTTTTTTTAACAAACATAGCTGGTTTCAATCATGCACAATGCGCGCAATAAAATTTACATAAGGTGCTTTTTGCTGATTTATGCAAAAGATATCGTACCATATCGATATGCAAAAGATACGTAATGCGTAGACGACAACGCGAGATGACGTAGTTGTATGCGCAGACACGTCTTTTGAACGTGCGGTACCTACTTAAGCTTCGGGTTACTTGTCTGCAGATCGGTAGTAGGATGGAACGGTACACAAACTCTGAATTGGCTGACATGCATTTGGCGTATGGCGCTGCTGGTTGTAATGGACGAGCCGCTCAGCGGTTGTACGCCGAGCGTTACCCCAACAGGCAAATCCCCTGCCATGCCTTCTTCGCTCGAGTACACCAGAGGTTGTCCACAACGGGATCTTTCGACGGAGGCAGGCCTGAACGGGAGCGATCAGTGAGCACCCCCGACAACGAAGAGGCTGTGCTTAACCTGGTTGAGGACAACCCAGGTCTTAGCACGAGAGATATTGCCAGATATGTTGGCATTTCGCAAGCAACTGCGTGGCGCATCTTACGTTCCCGGAATCTGCACCCCTACCACATCCAGCGGGTGCAGTTGCTCAGAGAGCAGGATTTTGGCCCTCGAGTGGAATTCTCAAGATGGTACTTGGCGATGAGATCCAGGGATCCCCGTTTTGTAAACAGCATTTTGTTTACGGACGAGTCCACCTTCAGCCGGGAGGGAATGTGGAACGCCCACAACAGTCATGTGTGGTGTGATGAAAATCCACATGAAACCAGAAACCGAGCAGCCCAGGAGCGTTTCTCAGTAAATGTGTGGGCCGGCATTCTGGGGGATTGCCTCATTGGCCCTTATTTGTTACCTGAACGGCTGACAGGTGGAAATTACCTGATTTTCCTGGATCAAGTGCTGCCGCAGTTTCTGGAGGAGGCGCACGTACCCGAAGGTTCGCGTCGCCAGATGTGGTTCCAGCACGATGGAGCTCCGGCCCATTACACGAACGACGTGAGTCTCCATCTAAACGCAAGGTATGGCCAGCGGTGGATCGGGCGTGGGGGTCCAGTTCACTGGCCTGCCCGATCACCAGACCTCACCTGCTTGGATTTCTTCCTTTGGGGTTACCTGAAGGCCGAGGTATACCATACACCTGTCAGCAGTGCTGAAGAACTTGTGGCGCGCATTGTGGCAGCTGCAGGGCAGATCAGAGATACTCCTGGCATTGTTGGAAACACACACTCCTCAATGCGACGGAGGTGCGAAGCCTGCATCATGGCCCAAGGTCGAAATTTCGAGCATCTTCTGTAGTGTTATTTTTTGTAAATAAATTTCCAGTATCATTGATGTTTTTGGTCTAAATTTATTCAGAAGTGTTGAGCAGAGGTAGAAAATGTGTTTTCATTATTACTAACTGATCGTAGCGCCCCGTTTCCAGTTAGCGTCCGAAATGTCAACGAATTATGTTTTTTGCCCAAAGCGCCCCCTATCGATGTTTCTTTTTGTACCGTTCAACTGAGTTTCAGAGAGCCCCAGCAAACAGAATCATGAAAATGCATGCCATAAGTCAAGAAATCTGTTTGTTTATCTCTTAGGAGCCTTCGAGTTTCGACCACCCTGTACTTTGACATTTTATTCCGGCTCTTACGCTTTTTGCAGGGCTCTACTTTTGGGTTCAAACTTTAAGTTAGAGTATAAACTTTGGCGAGCATGTGTTAAATTATCAAAATAACGGGCTTAAAGTTGTTGTCTAGCTCTCCAAAGTCTGCAGCGCCCCCTATCCATGTTTTAAGAGATACGCTTATCAAATTGGTACTGAAGAAAGTCTAAACAAACAGAATCATTTCGACGCAACAAGCAAGAAAATCTAACCATTTCCCTAGTTTTTATGACGTTTCGAATTTCGGCACCCAAATTTTCGAAAGCGCCTAGCGCCTTACCATCGCGTCAGGGACCCTACATTCCCTATTCAAAAATGTTCGTCTAGGTGTGCTCTATCGATCCTTAAAGTTTGTCACCGACGAGCTGAATCACCCTGTATAATTCCGAAATAGTTGAAGTTATAACTCAAAGTAAGAGAACGAAAAGGAAGTCAAAAGTAGTTGTAGATTACAACCAAACTATGGGAGGTGTTGATATACTAGATCAATTTCTTTCGAGTTACCATATAGCTAGAGATGATTAGAGGTAATATTGTAAAAAAGCGTAATTTTTTTTTCCAAGCACCTTTGTCGTTCCAAGCCCAAGCTCGCACTCTGATTGGTTGTTGCTGTCGGCTCTGTTTTCATGTAACTTGGCGATAATCATACTTGACGTAGCGATAAATGCTTCCGTCCGTCGAGTTTGATTTCCTTCCGAACCGAGTACAAAGTAACTTTTCTCTTGCAGCATTGGATTGGATGGAACGTGTCTTACTGAAAGCTGCACTCTTTAAAAGTTTTTACACATAAGAGCACAAGACCACGAGGATAAGAATGAAGGAAGAATAAGAATGAGTAGGTTAGGTTTTAGGTTTACTCGTTCACTTACGAGCGAAGTATTTTTCGCCAAGTATGGTTATCGCCAAGTTACGTGAAAACAGTGCCGAGAGCAACAACCAATCAGAGTGCGAGCTTGGGCTTGGAACGACGAAGGTGCTGGGAAAAAAAATTTCTCTGTAAAAAGATATTCTTCCTTCTATTGGACCAAGCCGCTTTCAATGCTTTTCAAGTTTATAAGAAATAAGGGGGCAGAAAATCTCATCCAAAGTTCAGACTCAATTTAGTAGATGAAAGCGTTGAAAAATATCATACAGAAGGAAGTTTCCATAAACGGGGCTTTCCTTCGGTCGACACAACATCAAGTCTTTTGTATGAACACCATTTTCTAGACGTTATACTTCCCACGGACAAAAAGATAGACCTTACAGTGAATGTAAAGTTTGTTTCATCTCATGTGAATGAAATGGAAATAAAATTCTAAAAGAAACTAGATATTATTGTAAGTACTGTAATGTAAGACTGTGCATATCATGTTTCAAAGTTTTCCATACATTGAAGAATTATTAAATTTTGAAAAACATATTGAATGTCGATTCGGAAATTAAATTTGAAAAGAAAATGTCGTCTTTGTAGTAATATAACAAATTACCTGATTTTTATATCTTTCCCCTAAATCAAAGTAAAACCTCAAGCTCCAACGGTCTACTGAAGCTTCCCTGCGCGTCATAAATGTACAAAAAGAAAATTCATTTGAAAGTAAAATCTCAATCACAGTGTCCATAATGAAAAGAAATATTGAAATGTAATATCGTTATGAGGAAAATGCGATGTTTTAAATAGTGACGTCATTTTCGCTTCAAATGCTTTTTAAAAGTTGCTGTTATTAGTAATATGAAAAAGGCATCCGTAATAATATTGTAATTTCCATTTATCTGGTTGCTGAATTGCATCATTTTCCTCATTTGAAATTTTTCTTATTTTCTTTAGACATTAATTTTTATCATAAATTTTTTATGTTATTTTATTTACATTATTATTGTTATTTCTCAGTAAATATATATTTTTTTTTACCTCAATTAGTGCATAATTATACGCAATCATTTTGATAAAAAAAAAAAATTATTATCGAGAGAAAAGCTAAACTGAGTTGCCACCATTTTGAAGAAATATCATAAAAAGTATTTAAAATTAAAAATAAAATATAAAAATGGAAATAAATTAAAAAAAATAGCTAAAATTAGCACAACTACAAATAAATAGCTTTCATTTAAAAAAATAATTATCAAAATTGGTTGAGCAGAAAATTCAGGGCTGACACTTTTTAGCTTGTCTGAAAAAAAATATCATCAAAAGCTAAAAAAAAAAAAAAAAAAAAAAAAAAAAAAAAAAGTTTTCAGGAGCAAAACACTTCTATTTCTAAATTGTTGAAATAAATGATTCACACCGGAATCTACGAACAAACTCATTTCTAAACAGAAAAATACGAGCTAAATTTCGCATACATGATAAAAGGAAAATTTTCTGTACCAAATTTCTAGTGCCACTAGAGTTTTAGGTATTAAATAAAGCGGTTTCACAAGAATTTCACAGCCCCTAAAAGGGTTAAATATGAAAAAATACATTATTTCTTTTACCAATGAACTCATATTTTTATGAGTAATAAAATTGGACAATAAAAAAACTCGATGATTTTTGAAGGGATTTTCCCGAAATCACGCGACGATTAAGTGGATAATATTCCTAAACCAATGAAAAAAAAAAAAAAAAAAAGTAGATTAGAGATAGACAACTTTAACTGTTTAAAATGTGCATTTTTACTGGATGGAGTTAATCAGAATGACTTCTGAACGCTTCATATTACGTACGACATGAATTAAACATTGATATTCCTAGACCCATAACAAACAAATTTTAAATGAAATTTCATTTTTACAATTTTCGGAAATGCAAACTTCTTAACATCGCACATTTAAAATTTTTACACCGTTGAGTAGAGGAAAAAAATTCACTTTTCAAGAAATTTGTTTGAAATTTCTATCACAATTTGTTTTTAAATTATTAATTTTTTAACAGTTTTCATTACTTTTTTTCTCATTGTGGCAACAAAAGTATTCACTTTTTGGACACTAAACTTGGACCAATCAGAAAACGAATAAAATAAAAAATAGAAGTATTCCATTTTTGAACATTAAACTTGAACCATTCAGGAAATGAATAAAATTAAATGAGTTGCGGAATTCAACCAATTAAAAGATTCATATATACTTTGGATTTCCCAATTCTTTACCGAGAACAACTATTACTTACCCATCATACGTAGTATAGGGTAACTCTTGCAAACGTTTTGAAAATCGAAAAAAAAAAAAAAAATATGACGGATTTACACATTTTAGACAATGGAGATTCGGTAAAACATATTTAGAAAAAAAGATTTGCCGTTCGTCCGTCTGTGTCTGTCTGTCTGTAAACGCCCTATCTCCCGAACATATTGAGATAGAGACTTCAAATTTTGTATGTACTTAGTATGTAAGAATGGAACGAAGCCTATTTAATATCAGTAACCTCGATAATCCGGATCTATTTTTTTGGACACTTGAAATATTCGTTCTGATGAAAGGTACATAAAATTTTTGAAATTTTTTATTTTAAGGAGTGGATGTAAAAGGCAATAAAATAATACAAAATTAGCATAAAGAACAAAGTTGATCGGATTATTAGTTGCTGAGATATTTGTAATACTGTTTTCCACAACTCTATATTTCATTCAAATTTCAATTCAAAGATATTTTTAAATTGGAAATGAGACGCTTAATCCGACGCAGCAAACCGTTAGTTAATATGATTATTATTTTTGGAGTTATAAGGATGTTTCTTTTATGCAATTCGGTGCTACTTGAGTAGTTTGGCGTTTTACATAATTTGTCGAAATTGGTTCATTAGCAATTCCTTAACAGAGCATTACTATAGATATTAAAAATATTTAAATATACGTTTGAATTTTGTTTTGGAATTGCAATGCATTTTATGAATAGATTTCACATGTTTTATTTTCATACATTATATTATGCATATCCATGATGGGTAAGTATTACGGTGGGCCCCAACGACTAGTTTTTGTTTTTTCCAAATAGTTAAAAAAAAAAATGGTCAACTTTACCCGGCCAGTTCAGGTCTGTCGAAGTCTAAACCGTCCTAGTTAAATCAGATTCATTGAATAACTCTTCATTTCAGGGAATGGCCTGGGGGGGCAGGGCCGTAGCTAAGGGGCGCTATGTGCAGGCCTGCTCCCCCCCTAAAATAGTTTGAATCCCCCCCGGAAAAGATTCCAAGGTCACTGAATGAATTTTTGTTCCAAAAATTTAAATGAAATTCTGTTCAGATATCTAATTTAGTTTTGAGACCTTTCCGCAGTTTTGCAGGGTTACGAAATTGTATCTAAAATACGTGTTTCAACACTCCCTCATCCTATTTGTACATAGGAAGCTAACACGATGCTTAATTTTGCACCAATTATATAATCAAAATTTTCATCATCTTGTACTTTTATTCTTAGCGTAAAATGAAGTTTCGAATTTTCTTAACAGAAATTTAGTGAACTTGGAATTTTTTCCAGGAAGGCTGAGCCACCTATAGCGCCCTTTAGCTACGGCCATGATAAGCCCCCTCCCCCCTCCCCCCTATTGTTCACTTCTAGCTACGGCCCTGCTGGGAGGAGGGATCCCTGTATATTTTGAGATTTTGTGTTTTCAATAATGAAAAAATGCAATCTCCCCTTGAACTGTATAATGCCCCCCCCCCCCCCCTTCCGGAACTACAAATGTCCCTAGCGGAGAAAATGTCTGAATTCAACATTGAATCAGGAATCAGATATTAAGAACAGCTGATTTAAAGGTCGATTGTACGTTCCTAAATTCAAACTTTGGTGCTGCCATCTATTAGAAATCTTTCTAACAACAAATATTTCTTCTAAAAGGAAGCAGAGATCTGCACGGACCTTAATTTCAAGGCCTGAGCCCGTCCCAATTGATTTTTATTTTTAATTTTTATGCATAAAATAATAATATTTATCAATAAATTACTTTTATTTGTTATTTTAATTGGTTTTTATAAGTAAAATAATGCTAATAACAATAAAAAATAAAACTGTATATTTATATTTTTAGTTTTTTTTTTTTTTTTTCTACTGGGGCTTTGCCAGCATGAAAATTAAGTATACGGTCTGAGCCGTACAAAAAAAAAAAAAAAAAAAAAAAAAAATACTGTCTCGGTCAGGAATATAAATTTAAAAGTTCGGCCTGAGCCCGGCTGGACTGTAGAGAAAAAAGGTATTGGCCCGGTTGATTACAACAGTTTAAAGTTCGATCCAGATCGGTAAAAAGTTAAAATCTTCCATTAAAATATCCGAGTGAATTTCTACAAAATATTGATTTTTAAGTCGATTTGTCTCACCAAAAATATTTAGCCTTTTTTTTAATGTTTGTAATCTATAGAAGTATAATCATGTTTATAATCTATAGATTTTTTTTTTTTTTTTTTTTTTTTTTTTTTTTTTTTTAAGTGCGGGCAGTTGCAATATTTATTTTTTTTAATGAATATCTGTTTACGTATATAAAAGTTTAAATTATCATCAATGTTTACGATCGCCAACTCTTGATGATGCTCGTGCTGTCCCTAGTGAATATTATCTTTTTCTAAAAAAATAATAACTAACTGTAACTGTCTTGATTGGTTCCATTGTTTGTTATGCAATGAATAATTATTTGTACTGATCAGGCCTTGCGTGTAGCTTGGCGAAAAGTTTACTTTTTCTATTTTTATATGTTTTTCAGTGTTTTAATTTTTGTATAAATGTATTTATTTTTAAAAAATGTATTCAAGTATTTATTAGTTTATATTATTCAATCTTTTAATCATCAATATTATTAATCCATATTCCTAGTACTAGAGTGTTAAAAGTTCGAGAAATGTTATATAGTAAAATCTTAGAAGACGAAATTGCATAGAAAATAAATAAATAAATATCATTAAAAAGAAATATTTTAAGTATTTTTTTCTTCTTAGTAGGTGTAGGTGAATTAGATGTTTTTTCTTAAGTATTGGTTTATCCATTTTGCATGTATCAACACATTTTTCAGTTTCCGTGATAGTGGGTTTTTTCCCACACGGTTTACTACATTTTAATACGCTTAGAAATGTACTGTTCTTTAAAAAGAATAAATTTTAATGTTTAACTGTAAAATAATAACAATTTAAAAGTATTTGCATTTTTTTTTTTTTTTCAAAAATCTTTGGGACAATCATTCTAATACGGGCTGGGTCAAAACTGCGACTGAAAATTTTGAGTCGTGAAGACTAGGAAGAATGAAACTAGCCCCAGCTCGATGCAAAATAAATAAATAAATAAATAAGAAAATAAATAAATAGATATATAAGTTAGCTCCAGGCAGGCCCGGTCCTTCAGAAAAAAAAAATATGTCCCATTTTTTTTTTTTTTTTTTTTTTTTTTTTTTTTTCAGAAAAAGTTAAAGCCCGGACCCGTCCCGTTCCGAATATCGTGAACGCATTCCGAGCCCGGCCCATGCAGATAGCTGGAATGAAAATATTTATTTTTGTATCCTGACAAGTACTGCCATCTGGTGGCGAAATATTTCATCATCGGGATGATCGATCTTCATCTTCTTGACTCATAGATGCTCCGGTTTCGGATGCTTAACTGTCACCCTAAAGGTCCAGTACCAAGACCAGCAATATGGACATTTCATGTAAGTTCAAATCCCTTTCCTTAACATAACACTGTTCTGTTTTTTTCGCAATAACCTTTCGTTATTTACATTTACTGTAATGTAGCTTTTCAAGATGGCGTCGTACTCGATATGATTAATAACATTCTTTTATTGTATCTAGAAACATTCCAGTATATTATATCGGAATATAATAAAATATACCATTACTTTAAATGATTTCGTTAAAATTACAACTTTAAATAACGTAAAGCATTCTAGAAATCTATAAAATATTAAATAGCTGAAGTTTCATGCTTATTAGTGTATTGATCGTTTAATACAGAGGTACTATACCATAACATTATCGAAGAAATTCTTTCCCACAATTCTTTACTATTACAGCATAAAACTGCCGTGATTTTGTATGATGTAATAACTGCTATTCAAGGACGGCTGTCTTTTATATCAATACGTATCGTGGAGCTAATTATATTATTATTTGTGCAGTTGTCAATATCTAATTAGCTATTCAAAAAAATCTTATGAGACATAAACATTAAAAATAAGCAATAAAAATATTTGGGGATATAAAAAAACTATAAACATGACCTGTTAGACTTGATATCTTTCTCAGATAATAATTCTAACGCGAATTTTATATTACGGTGGTTACATTATCAATGTTGTAGTTTTGTTTACGTACAGCCATTGATTTAAATCTATTGTTTTTCACAATGTATCTTTTTTTCTATTTTTAAACATTATATAACATAAAAAAATACCTACTGTCTTCTATATCAATACGTATCGTGGAGTGAAACCTATTATTACGTATGACATTGTCGGTACCTAATTAACTATTCAAACGAAAAAAAAAAATCTTATTGGGCGTAAATGTTTAAAATAAACAATAAAAATATTTAAGGGATAGAAAATATTGTAAACTTGACCTCTTACAGTTAATATCATTCTCACATAATAATTCTAAAGTGAAATTTAGGTTACAGATTTTTTATCAGTGTTGTAGTTCTGTTTACATACAGCCATAGATTTAAATCTATTATTTTTCATAACTTTATTTTTTCTTTTAAACATTGTATGATACAAAGAACAATATCTATTGTCTTCTATGTCAATACGTATTGTGGAGCTAAACATATTATTATTTATCACGTTGTTAGTATCTAATTATCTATTAGAAAAAAAATCCTATAATATGTAAATGTTAAAAAAAGCAATAAAAATTTTTAGAGGATAAAAAAAGTGATAAAGTTTTTCTTTTACAGTTAATATCCTTCTCATGTAATAATCCAAAACAAATTTTTTGGAAACAATTATATTATCAGTGTTGTAGTTTTGTTTATATACAGCCATAGATTTAAATCTTGTTTTTCACATTTTTTTTTTCTTTCAAACATTGTATAGTACAAAGAACAATATCTACTGTCTTCTATATCAATACGTATCGTGGAACTAAACATATCATTATTTATGACGTTGTCAGTACATAATTAGCTATTCAAAAAAATCTTATATGTAAGCGTTAAAAAGAAGCAATAAAAATATTTAGGGGATAGAAAAAATGATAACTTTGGCCTCTTAAAGTTAATATCATACTCACATAATAATTCCAAAGCAAATTTTTAGGTTACATTTATATTATGAGTGTTGTAGTTTTGTTTACATACTGCCATTGATGGAATTCTTGTTTTTCATTTTTTTTCCCGTTTAAACATTGTATAATATAAAGAACAATATCTATTGTCTTCTACCTATATCAATACGTATTGCAGAGCTAAACATATTATTATTTATGACGCTGTTCAGTATCTAATAAACTATTAAAAGAACATTAAAAACATTAACATTAACATTATCGCAAACATTAAAAATATTTAGGGAATAGAAAAAATGACAAACTTTATCTCTTACAGTTAATATCATTCTCACATGATAATTTCGAAGTGAATGTTTAGGTTTCAGTTATACTATCAGTTTGTAGTTTTGTTTACATACAGCCATTGATCTAAATCTACTATTTTTATTTATTTATTTTTAAGTGGACACACTACCTTTGAAAGTATCTCTTTAAATTTGAATATTATTGTAATGATATGTGGTGGCACAATACTTAATACTAAAAATTGAATAAAATAAAAAAAGAATCTTGTAGAACAGCCTATATTACTAAAATTTAAATTAAATAATAATAATAATTCCTACTATTTTTATAAATATGAATATTTCTGCTTTGATTTTTTTGTCACATTTATTAGAATATACTGTACGATACTGTGCATGGATTTTTAGATGTACGGGATTTTACATTTAATATGATTTTATTCCCTCTCGTCTATATCAAAATATGAAGAAAATTCAACAAACTCCCAATTTAAATATTTTTTTTAAATAATTATAATTATGAATGTTAAATTCATGCACAAAATCTTAAAAACCCCTTGGAGAACAAGTAAAAAGGGAAAATTTTAAACCTCTATCTAAATTAGCAAAAAAAAGCCTTAATATTTATCGAACAAGCAAGTTGTAAAAATATCGACAGGGAGAAAAATCAATTTAAAGTTTTCATTTGCATATATTTGTCATTGCGCCGGATCTATTAATAAAATTTAAAATATCTCAAAGTATAATTGTCGTATAGGTAAACATGAGGGGTCAAAATATTGAGAATTAAAGAAGCTTTCAGTTAACATAAAAAAAAAAAAAAAAAAAAAAAAAAACGGTTTTTGTATAATTTTAAGGTAGTGTGTCCCTTTAAACATTACAATACAAAGAACATTATCTAAGATATATACTCAGTAAAATGTTTTTTTAAGGTACTAAAATAAAATTTATTCTAAATTTTTAAAATGCATTCATAAAAATCCTGCAGTGACTGCATTCATTTTTTTCTTTTTAAAGTTTCCTTCCAAGATACTCTTAAAGAATATGATTTTATAAAGAATAACGAATTTTCATATAAACTGAAGTTTCAACTAAATACTACTATTTTATGTATAACCTAATACAGTAGCGTCGGTTAAATGCTAACAGAAGTTTATTTTAGAATTACAGATTGATAGCATATCTTATAAATGTATAATTCAATTTAATAAAATTACAAATACATTGGTATATCAACCAATTCTTACTATGGACTGACCATACTGATATTTACTTTTCTTACAAGGAAGGTCTCCGTATGGGCTCATACTCAGAAAATTCTAATAAAATTACAGAGTGTTCTTTTCATGTGGATATATATGTTTCTAAAAAAATCGGTGGAACCCCGATTGAATGTTCGTAAAAAAATAATGAACATTTCGTTTATTTGGTAATTTATCACCTGTTGGCGACGAAATAAAATTTCAAAAAATACTTTTTTTGTCAAATACTTTTTAAGGTAAAATATTTCTTGTAGTACTTTTTTAAAAATATTTATTTAGATAACTTTATTTTTTTAGGTTTTAGTTTGCTTTTTTTATGTTTTGTTTTGTCATATACATATTTATAATGAAAATTAGCTATAAAATTTTACAAATTAAAACGAAAATTAAATAATTAAATTTGTTTTAATCTCAGTATTAAGTCTTATTGAGACTGTCTATTCAATTTCGTTGCTATGGATGCAAAAAACTTATCCGATGTTGAAATGTGTTACTGCAGCATTCTTTCTCAAGTCTTTATTTTGGAATACGCTTAAATATATGAAAATATATTTTTCAGCATGAAAATATTTTCTATATAAATAATTATTTTTACAGCATTAAAATTAAATAACTGCTGCAACAAACAATATATATATGCGATACAATATAACATATATATTAAACTCTCTCATTGTTTAAGTTTAAATTCATAAATATTATCGTTTACAGGTATTCTACAAATCTGTGAAACAAGTTTCAGTTGCATCAAAATCGTTTGCTTTTGGCGAGGAAATCGCATGAAGCTTTCGTCTTTTCATGCCAAATATTCGAAAGTATTGTATTTTTTTTACAAAGTTTCTAGTGTTATTCCGCCGCTAAATTGTACTGATCTTTTTCTACATACATAAGTAGTTTAATTAGTATATTTTTTTCAAAATATTCTAAGAATGCCCAGTATGGAGACCTTCCTTGTTAGTCGATTTATTCTTTTATATTTGTATGTATCAGAGTTTCCCCCAGGTTTAAAAAAGGGCAGGGCGCTACTGTTCTGAAAAGGGCACTTTTTACATTTCTCAGGGCACTTTTTACATTTTTCAGGGCACTTTTTCATTTTTAAGGGTACTTTTATAGAGTGTAATCTAGAATCTAGCGACTTCATCAAGTCGTGAAAAAACAGAAATTTCATCAAAAAATTGAAAAAAAAAGGTAAAATTTATTAAAAGATCGCGAAAAAACGGCCAATTTTGTTAAAAGATCACAAAAAACAGCATATTTTGCTAAAAAATCGCGAAAAAACGGCAAATTTAATTAAAAGATCGCAAAAACAGCAGTTTTTGTTAAAAGATTGAACAAAATCTTTTAACATGCACACAAAAAAAACCTTTAACAGCAAAATCTCGTGAAAATATCGCGAAAAAAACGGAACTTTACACAGAATTTCCTGTTTTATTGCGATTTTGGGGCGAAATTTGCCGTTTTTTGCGACTCATTTGACAAAATTTTCCATTTTATCGCGATTTTTGGAAGAAATTTGTCGTTTTCCCACGATTTTTGAGGAAATCTGCCGTTTTGTGAAATTTTGTGACGAAATTAGCCATTTTTTTTTAATCTTGCCGGAAATTAGTCGTTATTTCGCGACTTTTTAACGAAATTTGCGGTTTTTTAGCAATTTTTTGACGAACTTACTCGTCTCACGGGACGCGTATGAGGCTATTTTTTGCGTTCCGTCGCAGATTTTTTTTGTAATTTACGCGCTATAGCGCGTTCGGATCATCGCTGGAGGGCTGCGTTTTTTCTAATGTGGGGCAAGAAGGGCGCTATTTTTTTTAATGAATGACAAGAGGGGCGCTAGTTTTTGGATGAGGGGCAAGAGGGGCGCTATTTTTTTAACTAAAGGGCAGGAGGGGCGGAGCGCCCCCCTGAAACCCTCTGGGGGAAACTCTGATGTATACTTCACTTTGTTATTTGCTAATTACAAACATATATATCATCATTTAACCACTTAACTGTTTTTATTATTATTATTATTATTATTATTATTATTATTATTATTATTATTATTACGTACAGTAAATTGAAAATATTGGATAAGTACCACTTCTTTTAAGCTAAAATATTCGTAATATTTAGTTTACATTTTTCTGCCATTAAATAGAATGATCCTCTCTAAACAATCGTTTTTCCTTATCGGACGATTGTTACTTTCAAGGTTGCGAACGGACGAATTTCATTGGCCGGCTGCTTAAATTTCATTGGTCGACCAAGTTGTTCGTCGTATCCTCTTGCTTTTCTCTATGAATTTTTTGGATTTTTTGCTCTCTAATGTTATTTTTATTATTTTTACTTGTTACTTTTACTAAATTTAACTTTTTGCTAAATCTTTTTACTTTATTTTTATTTTCTTTTACTTTTCGATATTCCCTAAAAATTATTTAGGATTTATTTAATTTATATATATATATATATATATATATATATATATATATATATATATATAAAATGTATGGCTTTTGGCTTTTTTGACCGCTTTACCCTATGACTCATCGACCAACCCAATGCTCCGGAATTTCTCTGAAATTCCTTTTTACTGCTTATCATCTATGCAATCGGATAATTCGACTCATCGACTTCGATGGAAGGTAAACTGAAGCATTACGACTCCAGTAGGCACTTCTCATCCTCTGCATTGGTTCAAATAGAATGAAATGGTTTAAAAAAAAAATTAGTGGTGTCAAAAAGATTTAAGTGATGCATAAAGCGAACTCTTCTTGCCCATACTATGTATGGGCAAATCATTTAAGTGATTAATGAACAATAACTAAATAGATCTAAATAACTCACAACTTGAGACGGGATGTTGTGCATATTAAACAATTTTTCATGAAACAGATATCATTTCAAATACAGTCGAACCTCTATATAACGAAACTCCATACATCGAATTTCTCCATATAACGAATTTTTAGTAAGAACGGTCCCCTTTTCGCATGATTACATTAAAAACAGACTCTATATAGCGAAATATCTATCTCCATATAACGAATTTTTTCATAAATTGATCTTAATTTATTCAGTTTTAAAAAAGCTTCGAAATCATATGGAATCAATTTTCCATCACTTATTTTTGATTTATCGTTCAGTGGAGAGGTTTTTTTTTTTATAAATATTACTTCTCTCCTTATTCTTTAAGTCTAACAAGTTCATCCCACCTCCCACACACCTTTCAACATCCTTCTCAAAACACAGTCAATTGAATTGTTACACGTATAAGAGAGGAATCAATGAGAGCACATAAGAGAGACCTTCAAATGGAGGAAAATATCAACTACAATTTTTCATTCCTTGCTAAAATTTGAGAATTTTTTTTTGAGAGCGTAACAATTGTAATTTTAAAATCAAAACAAAAAAAAAATTTACAGATTTCTTCCTCTGAAATTTATGTAAGTCTTCCTCATTTGATTTTCATTAAGCTTTCAAATAAATGTCTTTTCTCTTTTTTGAAACTGCTTAAATAAGTAAGAAATAAAATGTTAGGTTAATATATACTTTTAAACATCTCAGATTCTTAATTGAAAAGATCAAAAATAATATTTGTTCAAAATTTACACATTAAATACGATTTTTAACATCATTCTCTATACATCGAATTTCTCTATATAACGAATTTTTTACTGGAACGATGGATTTCGTTATATAGAGGCTCGACTGTATTATTTAACTAACCTTGTAACCATAATCAAAAAAGTCTGAAACATGTTAAATGCAGTACAGGATCATTACATTGCATTTCTTGGAACTAGATTGTAACTTTTTCCTTAGTATAGGTCAGGGATAAGAAACCTGTGACACGCGTGCCAAAATTGGCACGTCATAAAATATTTTTGGAACAGCATTGATTGAGATCCTAAAACAAAATAGAATGAAGGCAAACGCAAAATTATATCATCTGAGTTTTGCTTTCTTTTCATGTCATTTCTTTCTTTCTTTTTTTTTTTTTTTTGAAAAGCAAGTATTGTATTTGCTTGTGTATAAAGCACACTTTTTCTTGAAAATATTAAGGCAAAACTCGTAGCTGCGCGTTACACACAGTGTAATTTTTTACAGCTTGAAGTAATCACACGGTATACATATGAATTAAGAAGTGTATTCAAAGAAGACATTAAAAATAGGAAAATCTTACTTAATAGAACTATTGTTGCATCTTTATTTCACTCCTTGCACTTTTTGTTAATAGAAAAACGTTAGTAATGCTATTTAAACTCTAATTAGCAATTCACATTGGCGTCACTCACACCCATCCTTCTTCATTTACTCCCTACCCGAAGACTAACTAGTCGATGGGGGCCACCGTAATACTTACCCATCATATAAAATCATATATAATATATGGAAATAATATATTTGAAAACTATTTATAAAATGGATTGCAATTCCAAAACAACATTTAAATGTGTATTTATATTTTTATTGTGCATAGTAATGCTGTATTAATGAGTTGCTGATGAATCTCTTTCGATAAATTATACAACACGCCTAACTACTCACGTAGTACTGAACTGCGAAAAAGAAACATCCTTATAACTCCAAAAATAATAATCTTATTAACTAACAGTTGATTGCGTCGGATTAAGCGTCTCATTTCCAATTAAAATATATCTTTGAATTGAAATTTGAATGAAATACAGGGTCATGAAAAATCGAAGAATGTGGAAAACAGGATTACAGATATCTCGTCAACTAATAATTCGATCGACTTCGTTCTTTATGCAAAATTTGTGTTATTTTATTGCCTTTTACTAACACTCCTAAAATAAAAAATTTCGAAAATTTTTATGTACCTTTCATCAGAACAAATTTTTCGAGAGTCCGAAAAAAATAGTTCCGGATAATCGAGGTTGCTGATATTAAATAGACTTCGAGTCATTCTTACATACTAAGTACATACAAAATTTCAAGTCTCTATCTCAATTCGTTCGGGAGGTAGAGCGTTTACAGACAGACAGACAACAATTTTTTTTTTCTAAAAATATGTTTATCGAAATCTCCAGTGTCGAAAGCGTGTAAATCCGTCAAAATTTTTTTTTCGATTTTCAAAACGATTGCAAGACTTACCCTATACTACGTATGATGGGTAAGTAAAAATGTAATTTCGCCTTGTTTCCAGGCTTAACGCAATGTTTATTTCGACATTCTTTACTTAAATTTTTTTGCCCATTCATTTATTTGTATATCAAGTTTATGGTGCATGTTATACACGAGATTTTAAATAATTGTCATTTTTCCTTTTAAAGTAAGGGGTGGGCGTTATACACGCATGCGCGGTATACACGAGTAAATACGGTAAATAAATTTCTAAACTACTTCAATGTGGGCTCAAAAAAGTTATCAAATTAAGAGAAAAATTGGAAAATGTCGAAAGAAAAATATCGGGCATTACAAGTAAAATTGCCAATGATAAAACTATATCGAACCAATATAAATTTTACAATTGTTTCTTGTATTTATTCCTGCAGAATTATTATTTTCGTAAAAGAATGATATGAAAAATTTAAATATGAGAAACCACTTATCAGATGATTTGAATTCTGCTTGCATTTCGTTAAAAGTAACTAGGTCGAGCCCCATATCTTAATATTTGGCATAACCAAAATCGCATTCAATATTTTATTACTGTTTAAAATATATTAATCTAATTATTATACATTATTATACTACATTACTTACCCGTATATTTAAGTCCCAGTAAAGAGAAATTTTTAGAAATAACTTGAATTTACTAAATTATTTTTTCTTTCTTGGTATGTCACGGTCACAATTTTTTATATATATTTTTTTTTTTTTTTTAAGGGAGCGGGAAAGGTGTGTGTGTGTGTGGGGGGGTGTATATGTAAAAGATTCGCCGACCCTGGTATAGACCATTTCACATGCTGTTAAATTTATAAATGTTATTCAAATATACTTGAATCAAATCATTGTATTACTCATAGAAAAAAAAATAATTAAAAGCTTTGAATTCCAGAAGGTAAATATAACATGATGTATCGAGCTTAGCCCTCTAAAGGGTAGAAAATTTTATATGATGTTGAATAATACTGATATTTCTTAACTTCAAAACTGATTGCTTCATATATTGTTGAATTCAGAGTTTCAAACAGGCGGACTACACCCTCCCCTTTCAGAGCAATGAGATTCTATCCCATCCGCTGAACTCTATAATATCCATCCTTCCTCAGAGCCGAAGTCAAAAAAGTGAAAAATGAGTGATGTAGAGAGATGCTGAGATGGACCTCAGCTATCCAATAATTATTATATATTTTTTTTAATTTCGAAATGCAAACAAGTTATTAGTAAATAACCTCCCGAAAGAAGTAGAATTAACTCGAGAGTACCTTAATTCCAACATCAATAGTTCAGTTTGTGATCCCAAAGACGGAATTATAGTTTCATTAACGCCATGATGAATTTCCTTTAACCTCTTCAGTCCCTGAGTACCCAAATGGGTACATCAGTTTTGTACAATTTTATTGATGATACTCAAAAATAAATGACATTTTGACATAAGAATAATATGTTCCGAATTCTGAGATTCGAGCTAATAAAAATAAAACAAAAATCTCGTTCTGAAGTCAAACGAGAGAAGAAATAATTCAGTAATAATTAAAAATACTGTAATAATCGCCAGTAGCGAAGAGGTTAACCCATCAACTTTAACATTGCTTTAATCAATGAACTGATGTTTTCGCCTTTTCACAACTATGCGAGCTTTATCTATATAGTTAGTCAACTGATGAATAACGTCTATTTTAATTAAGATATAAAAAGAATCCATCACTATTTTTTCCGTTTTCCTGACTTCCAAAAGAAATTGCTTTCTTAGGATTACTCGCATATAGCTTAATTGCTTTTTAAATAACATACTGAAAAATATTTTGTATCAGTACTTCAGCTAAAGTTAATGATATTTTTGATTAAGATTTTGCATGTTTTCCAACCTATGCCATTTTTTTCTTCTTCTTCATTTTTTTAATATAATAAAAAATAAAATAATATTTCGAACCAGAAATTATTTAATGTATGAAATCAAATTTCTTTTAACATCTGTAAGAATTTTAACAATTATTTGTTTGATCAACGAGAATTCAAAGGCATTTATTTAATTATTTAATACTACTTGGTTATCCCGTCGGCCAATTACGCCAAATTATATAAATCGCCAAACTTTTTGCCGAATTATATAAATTGACATACTTTTTATTTTAAAAAAAAAGAGTTAAAAAACATTTGATGATGTAACAAACACATATATCGTAGTTAATGTGGTAAAGTGAATGTGAAATTTACAATCATCCATAATTGGCGTGTAATCTTATAGTTTGGCGATATCTTTTTGGTCGATGGGATAACCAAGTAGTACAATTATATATATTATTATAGCATACTTTGAATATAATTTCATTTTTTTTAATTGCGTTACATTATTAAGCAGAAATAGAATTTAGTAGCTTTTCTATACAACTAAGCTGATTTAGAAAAACTGGTAAAATAATGTGTTATCATAATTTATAATTATTGGTCGAGTATATATATAACTAATTCAAAAAATGAATATTTTATTTTATTTATTTTTTATTTTATTTCAGGTTTTTTTATTATTATTCTTTAGAAAAGTGACAATAAAACAAAAAACAAATTTAACTGTATAGGAAATAGTAAAAAAAAAAAAAAAAAAAAAATCATACAACATATGGATTCTTAAAAAAAATTCAATATCCATTTTTTGACGGTTTTACACGTTTTAGGGCTCAAACATACCAAAAAATATTTTAATAATAAAACTTTAGATTTGGTTAATCCTTGATATAAATTGGTGTTGATTATTTTCTGGTGAAAATCGACCCACAGGTGGCGCTGCTAAGCTGCATTTTTCATGGTTTTCATAATAGCACTGTCTTAAGAATTGATGCCTGGATTTTCATTAAACTTCAGATTCAGTTATCCTTTGATATATTTTGATGCTGATAATCATTTGGTGAAAATCGCCCAACAAGTGCCGTTGCTATGCTTCATTGTTCATGATTATTGCAATAGCTCTATCTGAAGAACTAATGCACGAATTTTCATCAAACTTAACATTCAGTTAATCACTGATATAAATTGATTCTGATTTGTTTTTGATGAAAATATTTCAAAAGGTGGTGCTCCATTTGTAGAGTTTTTTACGATATTTGTAATAATTCTATCTGAAAAACTATTGCAGCTATTTCCATAAAACTTGAGATACAGTTAAAGTTGATATAAATTATTGTTTATTAGATTTTGGTATAAATTACGTAAACGGTGGTTCTTCTATGCTGCATGTTTAAGAATTATTAATAACATGTATGAGATAGAAGAAAATTTTGAGACCATGACAAGCGAATAGTTTTTTTATTTTTTTCGACAAAATTAAGTTTAATTTATATTTTCCCCAAATTTTCTAAAGAAGAATATATAGTTAAATAAAATAAATAATAAAATAGAATAAAGTATTTTTTTGTTTTAATTTTATTACATTTAAAGAAAATCATCGCAAAAATCATTGCTTTTGAAAGCGTGGCAAATCTATTAGTCATGAATTTTTTCAGGTAACGCAGCTAACAACATGAAATATTAAATTCGCTGAAATAAGACTGTTACGAATATTACTTAAATTAATCACAAAGGCCGGGAAAAATAAACTTAGCCGATAGTTAAAACACAATAACAACATTTTATTTACAAGTTTGTTTCAGAACGAACGTAACACAACTGACAGCAATGACATCGGCTGTCTATGACGTAACAAATTGCGCCTCCTACGAAGGGTTACAATAATGATTTGGGATTGAAGTGTCCTTGAATTTATTTCTTTTTTTCCTAATATCCTCCCACCTTTTGAGTGGGAAATCAAACACTCAAAACCTTTACGTAGACACAAAATAAACATTATTCATAATACTTATAAAAAAATTACTTATACAATTGAAACACAATCTTATCAATTACAATAACAATATATATAGTATATGCAAAATAATAATAATAATAATAAACACTTGAATACAAATAAAGAAGTGAAGTGAAATTAAGTAAAATGAGTATTTAAATGAAGTTTTCTAAATAGAAAATTTATCTAACAGGTGTCTTGATAATTCTGCCACTACTAGTGGTTAAAGGCGTAACCTCATCATTTGTTTCTTTTATTGGATTTTCCAATTCCAATCGGTATAATCTCTGAACTGGTCGTAATAATTCAGAATTGTTTGTTTTTATGAGCGCAAGCCTAATTTGGCCATCTCTGCCAGGTATGACTTTCAGAACGCGAGCTAAATTCCAGTAGGAACGTTTTTTATTAGTATCCTCCAGTAGGACAATTTCTCCTACCTTAAGTGATTCATTTTTATAGCATTTTATTGATTGCTGCCGTAACTGTCCTAAATATTCTGTACGGAACCTATGTCTTAAAGTTTCTCTTATCCGTTGCAAATATTTAGCTCTTTTACTCAATTTCACTTTGTCTACATTGTCAATATCTGGAACACCTGACTGTGGAGTTTCATGTAAAAATTTCTCTGGTGTTATAGAAAAGTCCTCATCAATGTCTTCTGACACATAGGTAATTGGTCTTGAATTAATAACTCTTTCACAGTCACATAATACAGTGAGTAATTCCTCGTAATCAAGAGAAGCACGACCCAATATTTTCCTTAGGATTTGTTTTACAATCCGAATCAAGCGCTCCCACCATCCGCCCCACCATGGTGCGGAAGGAGGGTTAAACTTCCAATCAATTTTTTGTTCAGCAGCTTTAAAACGGAGACTATCCCAGTCGATAGTTTTCAAAAAGTTCTCCGCGCCTATGAAATTTGTTCCATTGTCTGAATATATGGTTGAAGGTCGTCCACGGCGTGCAATAAAACGTCTTAAAGACTGAAAAAAGGATTCAGTTGATAGAGAAGTGATTAATTCCAAGTGGACGGCACGATAAACTGCACAAGTGAAAAGTACAATATATGCTTTTTGACCATCTTTCAAATACAATGGTCCAGCCAAATCACATCCTATAACTTCAAATACACAAGCATCGCGGACCCTATCATTAGGTAAAATTCCTGGGATTGCCTCACATTTTTTAGCTTTGAATTTTTGACATTTTATACATTTTCCAATACAATTTCGTATTGTCTTTCGTGATTTTAAAATCCAATATTTTTCTCTTAAAGTTGACATTAACAATAAAGTACCAGCATGTAATAAATCATTATGAACAGTCATTATCAACAATTTTACAACAGGGTGATCAGATGGCAATATAATAGGAAACTTAAAATCGTATTTGTCTTCTCGATAAGCAACATTTGACCTAGCTCTTATAAGACCGTCACAATCAACTATTGGTCTGAGTTGTCTTAATTTCTCATCATTTTCTCCCTTAAAAGATTCTTTTTGAATGAGTAACATTAAAGCCTTTTCCCCCCTTTCTATTTCTTGTACAGATAAATCTTTTGAAAGATTTTTGTCAACTTTTCTTAAATTGTTATAAAATCTAAAAATCCAAGATAACATTCTTACAATTTTCTTAAATGAAGAAAAATACTTATAATACCACTTACCATTTTCATCATTACTAATTAATGTGGCTATAACTGTTTTACGAATCTCAGAATTGACCAATTCTTCATTTGGCTCGTCATTCGATTTAGGCCAACTTTCCCTTTTTTCGTGCAACCAATCAGGTCCCTCCCACCATTTCCTTTCAACTAATTGTTCAGCAGAACACCCCCTTGAAAGTAAATCGGCGGGGTTAAGAGAGCCTGAGATATGATGCCACCAGTGAGGGGAGGTCAGTGAATGTATTTCTGCAACCCGATTTTGAATGAACGTCCCCCAATTTTGATTTCGCTGAATCCAACACAAAGCTGTTGTTGAATCAGTCCAACAATAAATATCAACCCTTGATAAATTTAGATCCTTTATTATGTTAGATAACAATCTAGAACCAATATTACAAGCCAAAAGTTCTAAGCGAGGAATCGTAATGGGTTTTAAAGGGGCTACCCTAGATCTTGCTTGTACTAGATTAATTTTAACCCCATCTTCGTTTTCGATTCTTATGAAAACGCACGTACCGTATGCCTTCTTACTACCATCACAAAATAAATGTAAACTTATATCTTGATTAATTGGTTTAAGTCCAAACCATCTAGGAATACTTATCTGTGAAAGTAAACATAAGTTTTGTTGCCACGACTTAAATTTTTTTTGTAAATCATCCGGTAGTACATCATCCCATTTAAGTTTTAAATTCCACGTTTCCTGTAAAATTAGTTTCGGAATTAGCATTACCGGAGCCGTATAGCCCACAATATCAAACACTTGGTGTGCTACGGCTAGAACTGTTCTTTTTGTGATTGGTTCTAACTTATTTAAAACCTGTTCAATTTTACACGATAATGTATCGGTAGATGTATGCCATATGAGACCTAATAGGGAAACACCCTCTTCCGTAGAGGAATCCTCCTCAAATATTTCATTACTCAAGTTAGACTTCCAACATCTTAAATTAAAATGACCCAATGACATAATTAATTTCGCTTCGACAAAAAATTTTCTCATTTCTGTTTCAGAGCTTAAACTTGTCACGCAGTTATCAACGTAAAAGGCTGTTTTTAGAATGTCTGCAGTATTCTTTAATTTTTCTGGAACCCTATCTAAATGATACAATAAAGTGGCGGCTAATAAATAAGGGCTGCACGTGATGCCAAAAACTACCCTTTTGTGACGATAAACTTCTACCTGTTCCCGATTTTCTTTATCAAACCATAGAAATCGCAAAAAATCTCTGTCTTTTTCTCTTATAGCGATCTGCAAAAAGGCTTTTTCGATGTCAGCGGTAACACCTACGTAATTCATACGGAAACGGTTTAGAATCGAGGGAATCATCTCAATTAGATTTGGACCCGTAGATAAACAATCATTTAATGAGGGAAAACCTGGTAAATGTGAACTAGCGTTAAATACTGGCCTTA
This sequence comes from Maratus speculifer, assembly GCA_964019185.1. Classification (NCBI taxonomy): domain Eukaryota; kingdom Metazoa; phylum Arthropoda; class Arachnida; order Araneae; family Salticidae; genus Maratus; species Maratus speculifer. Next base: position 94,493,028 of record OZ025302.1, read on the forward strand.
TATTTGTGGTACTATTTTCTTTTATTACTGCCCGATGAGGCAAATAATGAACACCCGTTAGTTTTTCAGTCGTTGTCTTTTCAATTATACCAAGATTTAACCAATTCTGAAAAACATCACAATAATCATTAAATTTTCCAGAATTTGTCAATTTTCTTTTGGCGGTTAAAATAGATTTTTCCGCATTTATTTTATTATTTGGTAAAAGCTTGTTATCCAAAACCCAAGGCAACGCGACTTCATACCGCCCCTCGCTATTTATATTAATAGTTTCTTCAAAATATCTTTGCGTATCCTCCTGCAATTCTGCTTTCGTTTTACTAATTGGAGGTTCTGTGATTCCCAAAACATCTAATTTCCAAAGATCGCTAATGCACTGATCTTTTACTAACATAGAAGAAATAATAAGAGAAGCAGTGCTCTCAGAAGTTGGCTTAATGCCAGAATTGAATTTTCCTATGACAGTCCATCCTAATTTCGTGTTTATCGCGGTTAATCCACATTTAAGATTAACTATATTTCCAGTTAAAAGTTTACCAGCAAAGTCTGCACCAATTAACAATTTTATTTCCTTATCAACCTTTAAATTCTTATTTTCTAAATCATTTATTTTAATTCCGTGTAACTTCAATTCATTTATCCAAGGGCCAGACGGAATTTCCTTAATTTCAGAACAAATACGTTTCTGACTTAATACTTCTAATTTACATTTATATTCATCATTTATATCACTTAATTCAATCAAATAATTTTTATATACATTTTCAGGAGTTTCAACACCACCAAATAAAGATTGCTTAATTCTAGTTTCACCAATACACTTAAATTTCATACGCTGAGCAACATCTGTAGATATATAAGATTTCATACTACCATTATCATAGATAGCACGAATAAACATTTCTTTAGAACCATTCTTAATTTTTACAATTAAAGTTTGCAAAACTACATCTGAAATCTTAATGTAATTATTTAGAGTGCTTGTTTTGTTTTCACTTTTATCTCCATTCGAGATATTATCAATTTTGTTAGAAGTTAAATCCGGACACAAAATTACAAAATGCCGATTTTTGCAAATCGGGCATCTATGTTTTGATTTACAAGAATTAGCCATGTGAAAACGTTTTAAGCATACAAAACAAGCATTCTTTTTCTTAATAATATCTTTTTTAGAATCCAAACTCATAGATAAAGCATCTTTACAGTTTTCTGAATTGTGAAACTTATTACAGAAAATACAATCAAATTTCTTAAATTTAGGTGCATTTACCTGAAAATTATTACCATTTGCATTTAATAATTCATGAGCAGTTGGAATACTGTTTTTATTTTCTGGATGCTTACCTTTTTTAACAGGAAGTTTTTCAGAATTTAGAGTATCTCGCGTGATTTTTAATCGAAATTCAGTATCTACTTCATTTTTGACAAACATCATTAATAAATCTAATTCAGTCTTACCTGTTTCAGCACCTGTGTTCCTTTGCCTTTCCCATATTTTGATTAAATCGTCGGGAAGGGCTGATTCTATAAGTGGAAGTAACATATATGAAAATTTATCTTGTGTTACACCTAGAGATTCCAACGCACGTAACTGAGTTTGTAACTTATCATACAGTGTCAATAAATTGACTTGCTTCTTATCTGTAATCACTAGTTTTAATAGTTCTCGTACATAAATTTGTATGAGTACATTTTCCTTACCGAAACGCTCTTTTAAAAAATCCAACGCTTTACCGTAATTCGCTTCTGTTGCAGGAAAACTATCCACAATCTGTCGGGCCGGCGAGTCAGGTTTCGTCGACTGTATAAGGTATTGAAACTTGTCCCTCACATCTATTCCAGGGTCTTCATTTATTTTACTGAATTGCGTCCAAAAGCTCAGCCAATTTCTTGGGTTCCCGTCAAATTTAATTAGTTCGATTTCAGGGAGTTTTTGTTTCGTAATTATCGACACGACTGGAGATGAAGATGAAACATCACTTGTATTAACTGGATTAATGTTCGATTTTATCTTCTTGCATTTGATTTTGAAATGCGATATTTTATCATAGTATTCTTGGGCCGCTTCATATTCTTTGTCAAAATCTTCTTGCGAACACTTCTGTTTTTGTAATTCTTCTAAAAATTTTTCATCTATTGTTCGTAATGATTTACATTTCTCTTGCAATGAATCAAACTGTATTTCCACATCTTCCGAATTAGGATCGTCTTCACTTAATAATTCTTGAAGTTTATTCGCAGTCTTCGTAAATGACGTTCTTGCTGATTTTCTTTGTTGCCGTATAACTTCCAAATCCATGTTTAAAATTTACTTAAACTTAAACTATCGGCAAAAAAAAAAAACGTGAACGTGCTCTAATTAACACGTATCCACGGCAAGGGATGCCATAATGTTACGAATATTACTTAAATTAATCACAAAGGCCGGGAAAAATAAACTTAGCCGATAGTTAAAACACAATAACAACATTTTATTTACAAGTTTGTTTCAGAACGAACGTAACACAACTGACAGCAATGACATCGGCTGTCTATGACGTAACAAATTGCGCCTCCTACGAAGGGTTACAATAATGATTTGGGATTGAAGTGTCCTTGAATTTATTTCTTTTTTTCCTAATAAAGACCATGAAAATGTAAAGTCTATTTATAGCTTACAAATAGTTAAAAACCCTATAAAATTCAAATCATTAAATATGTAGTAATAACACAAAATGTACCTGCCTCACGTTCAACGTCAATCGCTCCAATTTCTGATCCCAAAGGCCGAATTATAAATTCATTTATTCAATGAGGAATTTCCAGTTTACCATTAACCTTAAAATTGCTTAGGGGACGGGACAGTGGACCTTTATTTAAGCAAAATCGTCTCAAAAAGGTCTATTTCTGTAGTATAATAGTACCAAAACAGTTTTTTCTTATTAAAATATCATTTATATAGGTTTTAAGAAGTAAATAATAAAGGTAAGTCTATTTATATACTTTAAATCTGTTTTTCTCAAAACTAATTTTTCATCGTTTTTAGATTTTTGAAATGCTTCTTGCGACGTAATTTTTTATCAATATTTATGAAACTGATAAGGAAGTATCCTGATTATTGTTTAGAAAGAAATTGCGTAAGCTTTTTAAAATTCGTCTTTATTAAGATAGTCAAATTTGATTTTTTACTTATTAAAAGGCAAAATTTTGACGAAAATCGATGTGAAATTTAGAAAAAAAAAATCTGTACAATATTAACTATTCAAGAGATTAAAAAAATCTTACAGAAATTTGTTTATAATAGAGTTTTGAATGATAAAATTGCAAAAACAAGTAAATATATCAAAAATTAAAACACGAGGAATATTTTAAAATTTCATTAAAAAATGTAAATTTATATTTAAAAAATTAAAAATTTTAATGAGATTGGAAATTTTTTTTGAAGGTGTTCTATATGCTATGCTTTTGGTAAGATGTATATCTGCACAAAATTTCATATTGCTATGATTAAAATTAAAAAAGAATTTTAACGTCCACCGTCCCCTTAATCAATGAAGAATTTCCAGTTCCCTATAAATCGTAGCATTACTTTAATCAATCAACTGATGTTTATGCCTTTTCAACAACTATGTTAACTTTGTCTATTTAGTCAACTGATGAATAGCGTCTGGCTTTTCTAATTACGATAGAAAAAGAATCCATCATTATTTTCTTCACGTTAACCCTAAATAAGATTTCTGGAAGAAATTGATTTCTTAATCCATTTATGTCTGAAATTTTTACTCAATTTTATCGCTAAAATAATTTTTAAATGTTACAAGATGAACTGGAAAAATATTAAAAAAGGGATTCTAACATTGTTTGAATTTATTTTATAAGATGTAAACGTAATATGCGTAATATTTACAATAGTATAATATACATAATTATACTTTTTGCCTAAATTTATTTAAAATAAGCTTTTAAATTGTTTATATTATACTATAATTAGTGATCTTAAGAACTATTAAAAATATATTTATTTCTTTACAGAGACTAATAGCATTATAAGTATTATTATTAATAAAGTAATAATAACCGTATTAGAGGCTTAAAAACGATTTATTTCATAATCATGGTGAAAAAGGGCTTTACATAAATAATTGTCTTCTATATGGCTAATAAAATTATGTACCCATTCGTGCCTAGCGTGCTTTATTATGCATACAACAAAAAAGTATAAAAAATAGGTTTGAAATTTGAAATTTTTTGTTAATTCAACAATTAAAAAAAAATAGAGTAAACTCTCTGGAAGGCGTAAATTGTGTAAGACGGAAGTAGGATTAACTCAGAATGATTTTCAAGTCCCTGCGAATCCATAGACCTAGAATAAAATTTATCTAAGGCGTCTAAGGGTAAATATTGTCTACTACGGAAATCTCGTTTCTGAAGGATTCCGTCTTTGACAGAATTTAATGGATATATTTCAAAGAAGTCTACGAGGTAAGATCATGATTTACTTATTTAGATAAACTAAAAATAAATTTACGTTTTACATTTCGTCATCTTCAAAAATGAAAAATCACACTGTTAAAACTAATGGTGGCACATTGCACCTTTTAGGGGTGAAAGGCTTGTCTCTCTGGTGACACCCCTAAAGGAGCCTGAATGGCACCTTTAATTAGGGTGAAAAGATGGCACCCTTAATACAGAGTGTCCAATAATAAAAAATTAAAAAATATACAAACCGATTTTTGACCGTCGAAGGATTCGAACTCACAACGTCTGATTACATGTTCAGCGTTCTAACCGCTCGGCCATCGAGCTCACCTTCATTCGCTCATAGCCATAGATTTTACTTGCCGTCACAGAAAACAGAAAGACACACGTCACAGCGCATGCGCATGATTCCAATCACCCGATGAGGTGCCAGATTGCTGCCAATACGAAGTACATGGCACTTTGTTTAGCTCCAACCACCCAGTAAGAGACCTGTCGGCACTGCAACCACATATCCAAGCCCCTATGACACCCTAGGGTTCCAAATGCCCCGGGTTCCAATGGACCCTAGGGCCTTTTCACCTCCGGGTCCCAAATGGCACCGGTTTGTCACCTTCACTTTTAACAGTGCAATAAACTATGAAAAAAAATCTTTATTTAAGGAAATAAATTGCGATCTTTTTCTGCAATCTCGCGGTAACAGATAAATACATTTATAGATAACTACAGTGGAACCTGTCTAAAGTGACCACTTTTGGCACAGGCTAAAATGGTCACTTTATAGAGGTGGTCACTTTATGAAGTGTCTTTGAAAATGGAACATTAAAAAATTGTGATCTTAAAAAATAAAATATAAATAAGGAAAAATGCTGTATGATTAAGTAATGAACTGATTAATTAACAACAATAACTGAATCAGTAATTTAAAATATACTACGTTGAAGATAATTTACTCAACTCACATTATTTCTTTTGAATACAGTTGAAATTCCGTAGTTATTGATTTAAACAACACATAATTACAAGGTATTCTATAATTTATGTGCATTTTTATTTTCATTGTAATATCATAATGATAACGTTTCTATGACCGGTAACAATAAACTTTTCAGTAAAAATTACTTTAGACAAGTGCAAATATAATTACAATAAAGGACACACTGTTAAAAATAAAGGTGACAAACCAGATACATTTGGCGCCCAGGGGTGAAAAGGCGTTACCATTTGACACCCGTGGGCTTGAAAATGTTTTTGGGGTGCCGATTGATCTTCCACTGGGTGATTGACGCTAATTAGGGTGCCGCGTAATGCATACCGCTGGAAGATTTTCACCCCTTAGTCAATTGCAAATGTTCTGTGATGTATCTCCGTTCCTTTCAACTCGCAGTCACTGGTGGATCATAACAACAATTTCTCCCTACGCTATCCCAATTTGCTTTAGAACTTCGGATAGAAAACTTTTGGTGAGCTTTTTATATAAAGAAACTTTTGAATTTCAGGACATTTGAACATTTCAGGGCGATTTCGAAGGTGAGCTCTATAGCCGAACGGTTAGAGCGTTGAGCTTGCAATCAGACGTTGTTAGTTCAATTCCTTCACGGGACAAAAGACAGTTTGTAATTTTTTTATTATTGGCCACTCTGGATTACGGGTTCCATCTTTTCACCCTAATTAAGGGTGCCATTCTGGCTCCTTTAGGGGTGTCACCAGTGAGACAAGCTTTTCACCCTTAAAAGGTGCAATGTGTCACCTGTAGTTTTAACAGTGCAAAGTGGTCAGTTTATACACTGGTGTCCAAAAGTTAAGCATAATTGGTAATTAAGTAAGTAATGAAAGAAATATAAATCGAAATGTGGTGAAACTCCAGGTGTGTAAACAAAATAGTACGCATCATATATTTTCGCGAAGAGTTTTCCCCGAAATCGAACAGGGGACCGTCAACAAATTGAAAAAGAACGAAGATCTTTTGGATAACCCTGTCAAAACTAATGTAGCAAAAGCGTTCAAACTGCACATTATGATTAAGTGGCTTATTGTAGTGTACTGTGTTTATTTTTATAAGGATAGCATTCATACTCGTAGAGAAATTAAGATTTTTATAAAAACAGTCCTAAGTTTTTTGCTTATAATTTGCAGAGTTCTTAATATAAAATAATGTTCTTTTCTGAAAATATGACAAACATCATTGTACACAATACCCTATCATCAGAATTTAAAAATAATAAAAATTGTATGAAAAATGAGTAGGTTTAGTAAATAATTTTTCATTGCGTATGCTTCAACGATACCAAAATTTCATTTGCATATTGTGTTAGCTAAATTTATAGAGCAACTTCTGTAAAAGTTTAAAAAACATAGCTTGAAAATTCTGAAAATTATCGTCTATAGAATCAACTCAATATCCGTTATTCTTAAAAGGAAGCAAAATATCAGGGATTTTATCCAAATACAGTTGTACCTGCAATATTGTCTAGGCACGAAACAATGGAATATGGATACAGCCCCTCATCTTTTTGCTTCATTAGGGAATAAAATATTTTGATCTCATTCTATCAACGATAATTTTCAGAATTTTTAATCTATGTTTTTGAGACTTTCACAAAAGTTGCTCTACACATTTAACTAACATAATATGCAAATGAAATTTGAATAGCGTTCACGCATGCGCAGTAAAAAATTATTTAATAAACCTGCTCATTTGTCATACAATTTTTGTTATTTTTAAATTCTCATGACAGGGTATTGTGTACCATGATGTCTGTCATATTTTCAGAAAAGAACATTATTTTGTATTAAGAATTCTGCAAATTATAAGCAAAAAACTTAGGACTGTTTTTATAAAAACCTTAATTTCTCTACGAGTATACATACTATCCTTATGAAAATAAACACAGTACACTACAATAAGCCACTTAATCATAATGTGCAGTTTGAACGCTTTTTCTACATTAGTTTTGACAGGGTTAACCAAAAGATCTTCGTTCTTTTTCAATTTGTTGACGGTCCCCTGTTCGATTTCGGGGAAAACTCTTTGCGAAAATATATGACGCGTACTATTTTGTTTACTCACCTGGAGTTTCAGCACATTTCGATTTATATTTCTTTCAAATTGTTCTTAAATCCTGGTGTCGTTCAACCATTTTAATATTTTACAAATACTTTACCCTTGAATGGGTTGATCTCTGTACACGTATTAGAAAATTTGCATTATAATAATGATATGAAATTAATATGAAATTATGAATAATAATAATATGAAATAATAATTATTATTTAAAATTAAAACTGATTTAATAAATAGGAATGTATAGTTAAAAAAATATTAATAACAAAAAGTTAGATTGATTAAAAAAAATAATGAATACTAATATAATAAAGCGAGAACTCCTGATTGAAATGACTCAAAATATGTGGAGCTGAAACGATAAAAGTCAGGATCACGAAATTTGGATAATAGATTGCTATTTTCAACACAGAATGATTTTGAAAATTCACCCTCTAATGAGGTTATATGGGGGGGGGGGGTAGAATGTTTCCATGCATTTCGTCATATCTAAGCCGACTTTTAGATAGGAGCGTAAATTTCAGCATAACAAATCTATTAAAAATTGTTAAATACATATTTTAGCGATTTTAGAAATTCGACAACTAAGGGGGTTAAATGGAGGGCAGTTCGAAATTTTTGTCCTTTTGTCATATTTCAGCTGCAGTTTTAGGTAGAAGCTTTAAAGTCAGCGTAACAAATAAAAAAAAGATGTTAAACACGTTTTTCTGCGATTTAAGATCTCATTTAGCCAATTCAATTTGCCTCTTTTTTCGCCAACAACGGCCATGAACTGGATCATGAAAGATTAGGCGAATAAGAAATCTATTACTAATTTTTATTAGATATTTTGGGTAAGGTATTTTTCAATATTTTTTTTTCTTTTAATTTGATACTATACAATATTAATTTGATACTATATAAATGCCATATGAAATTGATTTTCGTTAAATGCTCGTCCAATCTTAAAAAACACGCATAAGTAAATAAATGTATTGTGATGTGTTAAATGGAAAGGATTTTTTCGTAGTAAAATTTTTTATATAGTATTTTTAATAGGATGAAAGCTACAATTAGGTTAAATGATTGAGAAGATAACCACATTAAAAAAATTTCTACGACTACTATGTGTTTTCTAAAATTGATCGATCAAAAAATTTTGCATGAAAAGTAAAGTCTATTTTTACAAATAGCCGAATTAGCCCATTATGGACGAGCTTCTTTTACAGTTTTTTTTTAATTTTTCGACTCCTGTTTTTTTTCACATTGTAATTTTGAATTATTTAATCACTCAAAATTCACTATTAATTCGGATAATATGAAAAATTCCGAACTAAAATACTGGTATTGAAATTTAAATGTTTTGTTCGTTTTACGTGAAAAGCTTTCTTGGCAACCGGCTTTAATGAGTTAAATGAAATTTTATATAAAATTTTATCATAGTGGTGCTTAAATGTTAAATTGAAGATTAAGAAAAAATTAGGAAAATTTACGCGTGTTGTAATTCAGGGTTGCCACGCCACTTGGAGAACCTGGAAAACCGGGAAAACACAGGGAATTTTAAAATCCCCTCCCAAAACAGGGAAAATCCAGGAAATTTTTTAAAAATCCTAAAAAAATCTGGAAAAAACAGGGAATTTTTTTGCTACTACATCCAAATAAATTCGCCCTTTCAGGCAGTGGTGACCATCCCCCTTAAACCCAATGACGCAAATCCCCCCCTCAAAAAAAAACCTCATACTTTAACATTGATGCCCCCCCCCCCTAAACAGAATATCAATTGTAAAATATTATCTACTTATAATCTATTGCACATTCAAAAGATAGCGAGTTGAGTTCTTATTGCCCTTATCCAGAATTTAAAGAAAGAAAAACACAGGGACATTTCTTTAAATTAAGTGTTGTAAAAAATTAAGTTCCCGCTGCACAGGTCTGTAGCTTAGTTCATTTAGAAACACAATAATTTGTAGAAGATGAATAAATTTCAAGTCTTGAGCTGAAGAATCCAATATATTTTTTATCTTTATTTATTGCGACACAAGGAAAACGAGCGTATTCACTTTCTTAACAAAAAATCATTACTACATGTCTATATTTCATACTACGATTTTCAGTTTTTTATTTTAAAACTCTCTGAAAATTCCAGAAAAAATGATTTATCAGTTCTGCCGTTGCCATTTTTCGAAATCGGAAGAAACTTGAATGTAGCACTATTTTCTTTTCGTGGCAGTTCACGCAAAGCCATGGGGTCAGTCCTTGGCCATAGAGTTGGTCCCCAAAGCTCCTTGACTCTTACAACTCTCCTCTAAAAGAGCTCATTAGCCCGTCAGTAGTCGCGTGTCGGTCTTTTCGCCGCCCTTATAACTTATCTTTTCCTAACTTGTATCACATTACAAATAGAACGGAGATCTACCATGTAGCTGACTTTGAAGCTTTCTAGACCACCTTAGTGAAGTAACAGTACACCTCTGTTTTTCTTTCATGTGCATTTTTAGAAACAAAGTTGATATTGACGAAAAAGTCTACGTAAGAATCACTAATGTCAGTCCATTTGTACTTTTTATAATTACTCCAGATCTCATGAATAAAATGCATAATTTAAGAAAACTGCAAATTTATATCTTCATTGAAATTTTATTTTCGTATATTAGGCGAAAAATATTTCTTATTTTACATATTTGGTATGTGGGGGGCCAGCGGCGAAAAGACCGAGCGCGACTAATGACGTTGTGAAAAAAGTCGCGACTACTCGCGGGTTAATGGCTTTTGACACAATGAAGCTTTAAAGTATATACACACAAAAAAAAAATATTAGCAAGGATGAGAGCAATGCGAATCTTCCCATTTCTTTTAAAATAAATAAATACAAATAACACAATATATACACTAAATATAAGCATGAACAACAGAAACACCAAAATACATCAAAGTTTAAACATTATGCAATTCCTTTTTTTTTTTTTTTTTTTTTTTTTTTTTTTTACTTTTTCCAAATGACCCGCCAAGGGAATTTCGTCAGCAACAGATAAAATATACTGTCTCTTACACTGAGGTAACACTACCTGCTTCACATTTTCACCACAGACATCTTCAGAATGCATATGAATACCTTCCTCTATAAAATAAGCACTTTTATTATTTTTATCAATTTCCCAAATATTTCTTAAAGTATCATTAGCTCTTTGTAGTTTCATAAAAGATTCCTCTGTTTCCTTCTCACTCAAATCAAGTTCATCTTTTCCAGGATCAGAATTCAACTTTTCAACCTTTCCATGCTCATTGTCTATTTCTAACTTATTTCCACCCTCCAAATCAACATCACCAGTGAGATCAGAGACATTCTCAACCTTCGTATATAATATAACCTTATGGTTTAATGCTTCATAAGCAGTTGGACATATAAGCATCTCATTCACCAGTTTCTTGGAAACGGCACAAGTTACCATTACATTTCCATGAATTTTATCATCTATTCTCATCGGTATTATTTTTAATGGAGCGACTTCTCTCTCTCCGAATGCTGAAGTTATCTCAATCTTTCCCTCTCCTTCAACTGATATATCCTTGACTAAGTCTGCCCGTATCACCGAGATCTGTGTACCAGAATCATAGATACCGTCCAACACATTACTTCCACATTTAATCCTAACCACTTCCAATTCATTAAATTTTCCTTCTCTTTTCACGCAGGACGAAACAGGTATTGTTATTCTTGCAGTTAATATCGATGACTGCTCTTCTCCAACTTTCTCATTCGATTGTACAGAGTTCGTTTGCGCTCTTTGTACACCTTGAATACCACGTTGATTTGGGCAAAATGAAGCCTTGTGACCCTCTTGTCCACACGAATAACAAGTAATTTTATTAGGTATCCGTGTCTTTGCTTTATAAGTACCAACTCTTGACTCATATCTGTGATCCGATGCGAATCCAGGGTTTCTATTATCAGTTTGCTTAGGATAAAATGAAAAATTACTCTTCTCTTCCGAAAATCTATCTTTCTTAACTAACTTCCTAAAATCTTGTCGCACACTTTCATATGAGTCAAGTTTCTCAGCCAAATCAGTTGGAGATACTATTTTAGGCCATTCATCCACAAAATGATCTCGAATCTCATCAGGCACTCTTCTTTTTAATTGATCAGTTACAATCAAATCTTTTAAAGAATTGAAATCAGCAATTTTAAGTCCATCAATCCATTCTTGAAAATAACCATTTAATTCAAATACAAATTCTCGCCATGTGCGTTCAGGGTTTCTTTGATGTTCCATAAACTTTCTACGGAATCTCTCAGGACATAACTTAAACCGTCTCAGTAGAATCCCTTTAATATATTCATAATCTTCAAATTTTTCCTCTGCCTCACGTGCGAGAACCTGTATAATATCGGACGGCAGCAAAACTAACAAGTTCGATACCCAATGTTTTGGATCTACACACATCCTCTTTGCTTGGCGTTCAAAAATAGATAAATACAAAACAATGTCGTCCTCCTTGACATTAAATTTAGGCATAAGTTTCGCAAATTCAATTCCATAATTATAGGTTTTCATTTCCAATCCATCAATTCCTGCTCTTTCGCTATCTTTCCCTATCCTCAACTTCTCCAACTCAACTCTTTCCAACGCAATTTAAAACTCCCTCTCTTCTCTTTCCAACGCAATTTTAAACTCCCTCTCTTCTCTTTCCAACGCAATTTTTTCCATCTCTTTTCTCGTCTCTATAATAGTTTCCATCAATCCCTTCACAAACTCTACTTCATAATTTTTACTCGCCATAATTAGTTGTTTTAAATCAGCTATTATTGCATCCGGTTCAGGGTGCTCTCCCAATTCTTCAGCCAGACACCGTAAATCTTCTTTACGAGCCTTACCCAAAAATGACATTGTTACTTTTTAAATAGTTTCTCAAAAGGGTAATAAACTGTCCAACAAATTCGCAAAAACTCAATTTAACCGTAACTAGGAATCACTAATCCACCACTCTAATAAACACCAGAAATAAGTCACACTTTGTAACCATATCACACACATAAATTCAATACCATTGCGAGCACCATAGCAATTTCAAAATTCAACACCTTCACATGTATCACGTCACAATACAACTCTTCAACTAATACTACTTCATAAATCGATCCAAATTCATATTAAAACAAAATTATACGCACCACATCAATGAACACACATCATAATTTATAAATCCTTCAATTAACATATATATATACAACCAATACTCAATTACTCTCCGAAATATACACCGCCCTCCTTTTATAGTAAAACATCTCATATAGAAAACCAATAATAAAAAAAAAATCACAACCAAAATCAATTCAAAATATCCTCCATTCAGCCGGCACTACAAAACACCACTCCTATACTGCTACAATACTACTACACCTTAGCACTGACGTACTCTTAGTTACATTCAAAACAAATTCCTTTCCTTAACGTCAAAATATGAAATAAATTGCAAAAATCTTAATAAATTTATCATAGATACAATATAAATTCTTATAATGGGAAGTCACATTAATAAAAAGCTCTCACCTTGCATCCTTCCAGACTACGCCAATTAAGTTCCCGCTGCACAGGTCTGTAGCTTAGTTCATTTAGAAACACAATAATTTGTAGAAGATGAATAAATTTCAAGTCTTGAGCTGAAGAATCCAATATATTTTTTATCTTTATTTATTGCGACACAAGGAAAACGAGCGTATTCACTTTCTTAACAAAAAATCATTACTACATGTCTATATTTCATACTACGATTTTCAGTTTTTTATTTTAAAACTCTCTGAAAATTCCAGAAAAAATGATTTATCAGTTCTGCCGTTGCCATTTTTCGAAATCGGAAGAAACTTGAATGTAGCACTATTTTCTTTTCGTGGCAGTTCACGCAAAGCCATGGGGTCAGTCCTTGGCCATAGAGTTGGTCCCCAAAGCTCCTTGACTCTTACATAAAAATTAAAAAGTGATATTTAAAAAAAAATCAAGATTTTTTTAAAACAGTAAAAAGCAGAGAATATTAAGAATTTAAAAATCCCCCCAAAATGTACTTTTTCTCAAATCCCCCCCCCCAAACTAAATTGTATGACGCATCTTGCGTCACCAAACCCCTCTCTGGGCACCCCTGCTTTCAGGTAAACTGAGTTTTAATTAACCGACTTCTTGGTAGCATCGCGCTTATTTTGGTGCACTCAACATATAATAAACGCGTTGCAGTACAGGGAAAACACAGGGAATTTTTTTTTCAAGATTAGAGTGGCAACCCTGTAATTCATTTACCGATTGAATAATCGTGCTATAAATTAATCTAATATAATTTAGTATAAAGCGTTTTCTGAAGTTCCATATATTGACCTTCGATTTATTCATCGATATACTATCGATTGTTGAGCTGATCCAAATTATCAAATCAGATAATGTGATCGTTAAGCTTATTTGGGTGAATTATTCCTCCAGTATTCGTCCAGATTGACTCAGTTGGAAAAGCATTGGCGGTTTCAGCCAATACATCACTGGTTCGAATCCTGGCGCAGACTTTTCTTACCCACTTGGAAAATTTACATGTGTTAAGAGTATCACAAGAGTCAAGAAATTGCAGGAAATTTATAACATGTATTTCTCCGGAAAATTTTATATACTTTCGTTAAGCTCATTAACATATACTATTATTTTTAGTATTCAACAAAACTTTCTTAAGAACAAACTGACTCCAAATATTTATCAGATTGTTTATCTTTTTAATATTCGTTTAATTTAAATTCTGCTTTGAGTCGAATATTTATGCACTGCGTGTAGCTCATTACTTTTCATATATTTTGTGAGAAAGTTGTCTTCAACTAGCAGTTTTAAATATTATAGTAAAATCAGAGTAATCGCTGATGTTTGTCGAGACAAATTCTTAGTACACATTAAAGAGATGATGGATCTCTAGTTCCAAATGAATCTCAAACATTGCTTTAATCAATCACTAATGTTTTCGCCTTTTCAAAACTATGTGAACTTTACCTCCTTAGTCAGCTGATGAATAGCGTCTAAGAATCTTAATTAAGAAAAAAAAGGGATTCCATTGCCATTTTCTTTACGTTTTCCCCAAATAAGACTTCTGAAATAAATTGCTCTCTTGACAGAATTGCTGCATTATTTTATGTCGTTATTGCTTTACTAAATAATGTATTTTAGAAGATATTGTGTTATGGAGAAATGTATTAATACTTTTATATGCTTCTGTCTTGTAGCACTTTCGAACAGAAGTTGAAAAGTATTTATGAATTCCATTTGACTCTTTGTCAGCCTTCTGATCAAGCTCTAGATCAAATACATATAGTCAAATTTCCATGAAATTCATATATTTTATTGGAATTTACATCGGCATGTTTGCTTTTGAAAATGAAATGCGTAGTATTTGAGGTTCGTTTACAAGGAATTACAGGGATTCATTTACACACAAAAGAACTCTGTTAATTTACGGTTTATAGAAAAAAATCGTTTGAGATGTATTTTAGTGTCATTACACTATTTTAAGAGATAGTACTTATATAATTAGCATGAAGAATATATAATTATGTATATTCTTATATATAACTATATACATCTTATATAAACTTACATAATTAGCCTTAAAAACTTATGTAATTAGCCTGAAAATTAAATATACTTTTGCTAAAACCATTAGTATTTATTTTTTAACTTTAGTATTTAGAATAACTTTCTCAAAATCAAAATGTTTCCAAATATTTAACTTATTTTTGCCATTTACTTTATGAGAATTTTGATTTTATTTGAATTTTTTGTAATGCATTTGCATATGTGCCAAGAATTTGTATGTATTTTTAGTAAAAATCTTCAATCAGCAGTTTTAAATGGTAAAGTCAAAGTATTTAACTAGTATATGCAAGAGAAACTCTTGTTAGTTTCATTAATATGATGATGGATCTCTAGTTCCAAATGAACCAACAACATTGCTTTAATCAATCACTAATGTTTTCGCTTTTTCAGATCTATGTTAACTTTAGCTCCTTAGGCAGCTGATGATTAGCGTCTAAGAATCTTAATTAAGACAAAGAAGGAATTCCACCGTTATTTCTCTTCACGCTTTTCCTAAATACGACTTCTGAAATCAATTGCTTTCTTCACAGAATTGCTGGATTATTTTATATTTTTATTGCTTTACACTTAATAAACTACTTTAGAAGATATTATGTTATGAAGAAATGTGTATTAATATTTTTATATGCTTCTGTCTTGTAACACTTTCCAACAGAAGTTGAAAAGTATTTATAAATTCGATTTGTCTCTTTGTAAGTCTTTCGATCAAGCTCTAGATCGAATAAGTATAGTCGAATTTCTATGAAAATAATATATTTTTACTGGGATTTACATTGGCATGTTTGCTTTTGCAAATGCGTAGTATTTGAGGTTCGTTTACAGGGTATTACAGGGATTCATTTACATTTAAAAGGACACTGTTAATTTACGGTTTATGGAAAAAATGGATTAAGATATGTTTTATTGTCATTACACTATTTTAAGAGATATCACTTACATAATTAACATGAAGAATATATAGTTATAAATATTCTTATATATAACTGTATACATCTTTTATACATTTACTAGCGGACCCGACAGACGTTGTCCTTCCTGGCACCGACACCAGAAAATCAAATAAATGTACTTAAATATAGTAATGCGCACGATAAACACTACGCTCTTAATTTAATTTCTTATTACAATTATGTAAGGAAATTATTTTTCACTCTTCAGTATTTTTTGAAGTCGGTTCAATTTTTGATAGAAAAGTTACTTTTCACTTTTTTGTTAAAAGTTAACGATTTTCTGAAGTCAGTTAATCAAAATTATAATACAGGCTAAATTACTGTAAAGCATACACGTTTGACAGGAACGGGGTTCGAACACGCGATCTCTTTCTTCGAGAAGCAGAGCTTATATCTGGCGCCTTAGACCGCTCGGACATTCCGTCCGCACTCTATTCATCGAACTTATTCAACACTTTTAATTAGTGAAAAATCACTAACTATTAATTTTTGCCTAATTACTAAAAAAGCACTGGAATCAATTTCGATAAAATGTGAATCTAAACCATTCTCGAATCTAATAGAACGCACACACCAAATTTCATCAAAATCGGTCCAGTCGTTTAGGAGGAGTTCAATTACACAGAAGATTTTTATATATAAAGATGAGCATTAAAAATTTCAGGTTTTTGCGCCGAAGACATCGCCAAATTAGGATAATGTGAATTATCTCACGAACTACTGGATTTAAACGAATTAGCTTAGTACCATTCGATTCAAAATGAAAAAATGCACTGAAATATGTTATCAGTTGAAAAATAACTACAAAAGCCGATTTTTATGGAATTTTTAAAAGTTCGTTCTTTTTTCTACTCATCTTAGGGGTGGAATTTTCGAAAATCCATTTTTAGCGGCACTCGATGTTATAAGAAGTATTTTTACCCCAATTTTCAAGATTTTTGGTTCGGTAGATTTTTTTGTGCTATGATTAATACGAAATCCTGACTTTCTTTAATATATATAGCACTTTTAATTAGCCAAAAATCACTAACTATTAGTTTTTGCCTAATTACTAAAAAAGTACTGAATCAATTTCGACGAAATGTGAATCTAAACCATTCTCGAATCTAATGGAACGCACACACAAAATTTCATCAAAATCGGTCCAGTCGTTTAGGAGGAGTTCAATTACATACACACGCACAGAAGATTTTTATATATAAAGATGAGCATTGAAAATTTCAGGTTTTTGCGCCGAAGACATCGCCAAATTAGGAAAATGTGAATTATCTCACGAACTACTGGGTTTAAACGAATTTGTTTAGCACCATTCGATTAAGAATGAAAAAATGCACTGAAATATGTTATCAGTTGAAAAATAACTACAAAAGCCGATTTTTATGGAATTTTTAAAAGTTCGTTCTTTTTTCTACTCATCTTAGGGGTGGAATTTTCGAAAATCCATTTTTAGCGGCACTTGATGTTATACAAGTATTTTTACCCCAATTTTCAAGATTTTTGGTTCGGTATATTTTTTTGTGCTATGATTAATACGAAATCCTGACTTTCTTTAATATATATAGCACTTTTACTTAGCCGAAAATCACTAACTATTAGTTTTTGCCTAGTTACTAAAAAAGTACTGAATCAATTTCGACGAAATGTGAATCTAAACCATTCTCGAATCTAATGGAACGCACACACAAAATTTCATCAAAATCGGTCCAGTCGTTAGGAGGAGTTCAATTACATACACACGCACAGAAGATTTTTATATATAAAGATATAATTAGCCTTAGGATACTTATATAATTAGCCTGAAAATTAAATATACTTTTTCTAAAACCGTTGGTATTTACTTTTATCTTTAGTATTTGACTTAATTTTCCCAAAATCAGAATGTTTCGAAGTATTTAACTTATTTTAGACATTTACTTTATTGGACTTTTGATTTTATTAGAATTTTTTGTAATGCATTTACATAAGTGCCATGAAGTTGTATGTATTTTGAGTAAAAATCTTCAATCAGCAATTTTAAATGCCAAAGTAAAGTCTAAATATTTAACTAGAACTTGGCAAATGAAACTCTAGTTAGTTTCATTAAAACGATGATGAACCTACAGCATTACATTAATCAATCACTAATATTTTCGCTTTTTGAAAACTATGTGAACTTTATCTCTTTAGTCGGTTGATGAATAGCGTCTGAGAATCTTAATTACGACAAAGAAGGGATTCCATTGCTATTTTCTTCACCTTTTTCCCAAATAAGACTTCTGAAATAGATTGCTTTCTTGACAGAACTGCTGCATTATTTTATATCTTTATTGCTTTACACTAAATAACTTACTTTAAAAGATACATTATGGAGAAATGGATTAATATTTTTATATACTTCTGTCTTATAACACTTTCCAACAAAAGTTGAAAAGTAATTATGAATTCGATTTGTCTCTTTGTCAGCTTTCTGATCAAGCTCTAGATCGAATAAATTTGTCAAATTTCCATGAAACTCACATATTTTATTGGAATTTACATTGGCATGTTTGCTTTTGCAAATGAAATGCGTAGTATTTGAGTTTCGTTTGCAGGGAATTGCAGGGATTCATTTACAGTCAAAAGAACACTGTTAATTTACGGTTAATGGAAAAACATCATTGAGATGTATTTTAATGTATTTACACTATTTTAAAACCTTGGGGACGAATGACACGAATACGTGCCGCAAAAAGGCTTAAGAACCCTTGTTAATTATACAAAATTATACAAATTTGCCTTATTTAATCGGAGCATTTTCTCAATTTAATAAGGCACAAATTTTTGTTTTTAAAAACTGGTGATAAAACGTAAAAAATTTCTTTAAAGGCTCCCGTCGCGAAGGGGTTAAGAGATAGCACTTACATAATTAGCATGAAGAATATACAGTTATATATATTCTTATATATAATTATATACATCTTTTATACAGTTGCATAATTAGCCTTAGAAGACATGCAAATGTAATGCATATGCAAAATGTATGCAATTGCAAAATGTATGCACATGCAAATATGTGGCATGAATTGATATGTATTTTGAGTAAAAATCTCCAATCAGCTTTTTTAAATGATAATGTAAAATCAAAATATTTTCATTCGTATGGCAGGAGAAAGTCTTAGTCTTCTTAAAACGATGATTAACCTCTACTTCCAAATGAACCTACACCATTGCTTTAATCAATCACTAATGTTTTCTCCTTTTTAGAACTATGCGAACTTTACCTCTTTAGTCGGCTGATGAATAGCGTCTAAGAATCTTAATTAGGACAAAGAAAGGATTCCATCGCTATTTTCTTCACGTTTTTCCTAAATAAAACTTCTGAAATGGATTGTTTTCTTGACAGAATTGTTGCATTATTTTATCTCTTTATTTATTTATTAAATAACTTACTTTATAAAATATTTTGTTATGAAATGTATTAATATTTCGATATTCTTTTATTAAGACTTTCCAACATTGTTGAAATTTGATTATGAATTCGATTTGTCTCTTTGCCCATCTGTCTGCCGTCAGACTATGCTCTAGCTCGAATAAATATAGTCATATTTCCATGAAACTGTCATATTTTATTAGGATCTATATTAACATGTTTCCTTTTAAAAATTAAATGTATAGCATTTATGGTTCGTTTACAGGGAATTACAGAGATTCATTTACACCCAAAAGCATTCTATTACTTTACGGTTTATGGAAATTAATCATTTGAGATGTATTTTAATGACATTATGCTTCTTTTAAGAAAAATTATATAATTAGCCTAAAAATGAAATATACATTTGTTAAACCCACAGGCATATTTACTTTTATTTTTAGCATTCAATCTGACTTTCCTAAAATCAGACTGATTCTACATATTTATTTTCTTTTTAGCATTCGTTTAATTTAAATTCTGCTTTGAGTCGAATATTTATGAAGCCTTGCGAGTATGTCGTTACTTTGCATGCATTTTGTGAGAAATTTGTCTTCAATCAGCAGTTTTAAATACTATAGTAAAATGAAAGTAATCGCTGGTGTTTGGCGAGTGAAGGTCTTAGTCTCATTAAACCGATGATGGATCTCTAGTTCCAAATGAACCTACAACATTGCTTTAATCAATCACTAATGTTTTCGTCTTTTCAGAACTATGTGAACTTTATCTCCTGAGTCAGCTGATGAATAGCGTCTAAGAATCTTAATTAAGACAAAGAAGGGATTCCATCGCTATTTTCTTCACGTTTTCCCCAAATAAGACTTCTGAAATAAATCGCTTTCTTGACAGAACTGCTGCATTATTTTATCTCTTTATTGCTTTACTAAATAACTTACGTTAGAGGATATTATGTTATGAAACGTAATAATATTTGTTCATAATTCTGTCTTTTATTAACATTATCCAGCATAGTTGAAAGTGTTTGTGAATTCGTTTAGTCTCTTTGCCTATCTGTCTGTCTGTGATATTTTATGCTCTAACTCGCATAAATATGCTCATTTCGAAGTAAAATTACTATGTATTATTGGGAGTTTTCTATGACAAGTTTGGTATTCGAAATGAAGTGTGTAGCTTTTACGTTTCATTCACAGGCACACTCAAAAAAATTCCATTACTTTATGCCTGCACTGTAAAAAAAAGGGTCGATCTACTAAAAAAACTTTAGTGATCCTTGTAATTACTAAAAAAATTTTAGTAATCTTAGTCGGTTATAAGAAAATCTGTAAGAATTACTAGAAAAAAGTTAGCAACGAATAGAGTTAATAGTTTTATATTTCTAATAGCTATTACTAAAACTCGCTTCGTGTAGCCTTAATAGCATAGTGGTTATAGTAACGGATTCCAGGCTAAAAGCTCCCGGGTTCGATACTGGCTAATGCCAAATACGCCCCGAATGTATGTAGTGTAAGTACTCGTTAATAAAGGGATTATGAAAATCCTGTCGGAGTAGGTAGCAATGTTTCGTGCTGCCATCTATTGCGGTTCTGCCGAAAATATTCCGCTTCAGATGTCTGGAGGCCTCGTGAATGAATCTCTTGTCCTTCGGGCGCACGTAATGGTTATTAAAAGTACTTTTCGAGTTATTACTAAAATTTGCTTGGTGGCTCGTATTAAAAATTTTTAAGTTAGTTATACAAAAAATTCTTTTGTTCAGTTTACAAAAGAAATGCTTGTTTCACTTGTAAAAGTTTGTATTGGTTATTAAAAAATTCTGTGGAATACAAATTTACTAAAAAATTTTTAGTAACCTCTTGAATTTTTTTTTACAGTGTGTGATGAAAACTGATAGCCATGCATTCCATTGAAATTATTCTATTTAAATGTATAGACATTTTTTAAAACACACATACACACAAATAACGCCTGCATTCAAATCCCGGCTCTGGATAATTTTTCACTCCAGTTGGGTTTATTGTATTTATGCTTGTATGTCTGTATCGGCATTTTCAACATAGTGTCATGTCCGTTACCGAATGTCAAGTCTGTTACCACACTTTTTTTAATGATTGTCATTTTTTCACCATTCTAGGTTTATTTTTTATTCAATTAAGAAACAAATATGCGATTTCCTTAAAATTTAATAATTTACATGAATATATATTGTAATTATTAGAAAGAGTTCTTGTATAATTCCTATGTGATCAAAATCTTGTGGTTAAAACTGTCTCTCATTTCAATTTAATTTAAGTATTATTGATAAATATCATGTTTTGAAATTTAGGGACACATGTCACTTCGAAGTAAGTTGATTTTAGGAAATTTAATAAATTAAAGCTGAATATTTTCAGTAATTTTGTATGGTAACGGATTTGAAAATTCGCCTTACAAGTTAACTTTAAATAACATTTTCATATCATATTATAGGGTAAAGTGCCCAACCAATTTTTTTCATGAACCTTTAACATTTATTTTAACACCTGTATCTATTTTAAAAAGATATTATTAAATTTGAAAAAACGAAATAAAATAGTGAAATGTAAGCGAATGGTGAAAATGGCCCGTATATTACTGTTATATTTATCACTGACGTACTGTAGAATATAGAAAGTATAAAATGTACAGGGTGTCCAGCAATAACACTCTGATTTCAAAATTAAATTTCTCAAAAACAAAGATCGATAGTAATATGCGGTAAACGGTTTTTTCATTAGGTAAGCTGTAAAAATCTTATACAGAAATTTCAAACAGTAAATATTTTGAAAAAATTGCGTTCTAATTGCATAGAATGCTTTGATTTGACATTTTTCTTGTTTTAGATTGCCTGCAGAGAAATAATTTTTCAGCTTACAGTGCAATATTTTAAAGATTTTTCGAAGTAAATTTTTAGAATTTCGAAATTTCAAAAATTTAATCAAAAAAACTATGAAATATGGCACTTTAAACCGAAAAAAAAACATTCTCTGGCAGCAATCAAAAGCAAGAAAATGGCAAATCAAAGCATTCTTTGCAATCAGAACACAAACTTTTCAAAATATTTACCGTTCAAAACTTTTGTATAAGATTTTTACAGCTTACCTACACTATTAAAAATCTTGTACTAATTTGAACCAAAACAGTTTGTTTTTTGGTGCTCAATATCTGCCACCACCAGATAATGAAATCTCTTACCAACATTTGGAGCTTCCTAGTTCAACCTCGTTCCAAGTATTGGAACTATGCTTCAAAGGGAGCTCCAAATTTTGGTTCAAGATTTCACCATCTTATGGTGGCAGATATTGAGCACCAGAAAACAAACTGTTTTGGTTCAAACTAGAACAAGATTTTTAACAGTGTAATGAAAAAACCGTTTACCGCATATTACTATCGAATCATATTATAGGGTAAATGCCCAACCAATTTTTTTTTTCATGAACCTTTAACATTTATTTTAACACCTGTATCCATTTAAAAAAGATATTATTATGTTTGAAAAAACGAAATAAAATACTGTAATGTAAGCGAATGCTGAAAATGGCCCGTATATTACTGTTATATTTATCTTTGATCTTTGTTTTTGAGAAACTTAATTTTGAAATCAGGGTGTTATTTGCTGGACACACTGTATCATTCTTTTACAAAGACTCACAGAGGAACATGTCTAATGTTCTTCCAATGTGTAATTGCCGATGGACGATAATTGTTGGAAGTGCGTTTGCAATTCTGGTTCAGATTTAAATTAATAACTAACTTTTTACATATCACTTGGCGTATTTAATTCAATAGATCATGTATAGGGTCTGCATGAAAGATCTCAAGCACATTTATGTTTATTGATCTAAATTGATGAAAAAGAAATATCAACTGTACTTTCCGTTTAATTGAATCAACTATTATATATAACTAGGCAATATATGAGTCTATGGAACATATACAGGACTGCACAAAATTTTTTTCGTGTTATTCATGGTTAATTTTAGTTACCGAAATCTAAATTTTTAAAGGATTTATGCATTTTTAATATTGTTTTTTTTTTACACCTTAATAAACTGTGAAGTTTGTAACAGTATTCTGGGTGTGTTGGAAAAAGTTTCACAATCTATGCTAGATGCATGATTTTTCGGTCTTGTATTTGTTATTCAACATAATTTTCCTCAAATCAGACTAACTCCAAACGTTTAACTTCTTTTTGATATTCGTTAATTTAAATTCGTATTTTCGTTGGATATTTATATTGCCTTGTGGGTTATGTCATTACTTTGCATGTATTTTGTGCGAAAATTATCTTTAACCCCTTCGCAACGGGGGCCTTTTACGAAATTTTTAATGTTTTGTCCCCGATTTTTAAAAACTGAATTTGTACTTTATCAAATCCAGAAAATACTCCGATTAAATAAGACAAATTTTACAGTAAAATATTCTTAAGCCTTTAAGGATTCTTAAGCTTTTTTGCGGCACGTATACGTGTCGCTCATCGCCAAAGGGTTGATTAGAATTTTTTAAATGTTAAAGTAAAATCAAAATATTTGCTAGTATATGGTGAGAGGAAATGTTAGTCTCATTAAAACGATGATGAACCTCTAGTTCCAAGTGAATCTTCAACATTGCTTTAATCACTCACTAATGTTTTCTCCATTTCTAAACGATGTGATCTTTACCTCCTTAGTCAGCTCATCTCAGAAGACGAGTCAGTCTTCTATAGGATTAGCAAGAGCCAACGGCGTAATTAAAATTTTCGCGTAATTAAAGTAATCTCTTAAGACGCCACACTACTGACAGAAAAAGACCCGGATGATGACGTAAAGTCTATGGGGGCGTTCTTTTCAAATATCCCGCTTAAATTTTAATATTTTGACGTGATTTTTTTTGCATAGGATAAATGAGGATCATCCAGAACCGGCCTAGTTTTTACTTTTTCGATTTTGGTGCCAGATTAAAAAAAAAAAAAAAAAAAAAAACACTTCAACTTTCAGAACCGGTTATGAAACTTAAACTATCCTAATATAAAAAGAATATAACCAAAATCAAAAAAGTAAAAACTAGGCCGGTTGTGATCGTCCTCAGCTATCCTATCCTATGCAAAAAAAAAAAAAAAAAAAAAAAAAAGAAAAAAAAATTACGTTAAAATAGTAAAATATGAGCGAGATATTTGACAAGAACTCCCCCGTAGGTTTTACATTATCATCCGGGTCTTTTTCAATCAGTAGTGTGGGTTCTTAATAAAAAATCAAGTATAAAGGTTATTTTTATACACACATTTTACTGTCGGCAAAACGGTATTACAGAAAAAACTAGACTTCCTTCAGAGAAAGCAACTAGTTCTCTGCAATGCTAGTTACCTTTTCATGTTCGTAATTCCAGTAACGTTGTTAATAAACTTTCGCAATTTGTACATACGCATTTACATGAATTTTTAGTGAAAGATTTTTAAAAATTTTAGGTACTACTTGGTTATTCCGTCGACCAATTTCGCCAAATTATACAAATCGCCAAACTAATGGCCAAATTACACATATTGACATGATTTTTATTTTAAATAACTAAAAAACAAATATTTAGTAGAAGATTAATAAAAATACAAATTAAAAGTCGAAATAAAAATCACGTAATGGCATTTTAAATACATATATCGTATTTAACGACATTGAATGTGGCATTCATGATCATCCATTATTGGCGTTTAATCGTATAGTTTGGCGATAATTTTTTGGTCGACGGGATAATCTAGTAGTATAATCTAACTATATGGCCAAAGGTGGCCATCCACTCGCGATTTTAGACATTTTGTTAAATATCTAGAAAAATACATGAAGAATTATCCGGAAACTCTAAGTGTATAAGCATAATAGTACAGATCATACTTTTCGTGAATATTTTTTTACCGAAACTCCACAGGGGACTGTCAACAAAATGAAAAAAGAACGCATATTTTTTGGATAACCCTGTCAAAACTAATGTTGCACAGGCGTTCAAATTGTACATTATGATAAAATGGCTTATTGTAATAAACTGTATTCATTTTTATGCGGATAGCATGTACACTCGTAGAGAAATTAAAATTTTTAAAAAAGATGTTTCAAAATTTTTCAAGTATTTTTGCTTATAATTTTCTGAGTTCTTAATATAAAATAATATTCTTTTCCGGAAATATAACAAACAACATTGTATACAATACCCTGTAATCAGAATTAAAAAATAACGAAAATTGTTTGAAGAATGAGTAGTTTTACTAAATAAGTTAATTTTCGTTGCGCATGCGTGAACGGTGTCAAAATTTCATTTGCATATTGTTTTTACAAAATATACAGAACAATGTTTGTGAAAGTTTCAAAAACACAGCATGAAATTCCTGAAAGTGGTCGTTCTCAAAACCTAATCCAATAAGCTTAAAATCCGTTATTCCCAAAATTAAGGAAAAAGATGAGCTGTATCCATCTATCCATTCATTAGTGTCAATGTAGAATACCCAATATAGCACGTACTACTGTATTTAGATACAATCCCTGCAGAGTTTCTGGATAATTCCTCATGTATTATTCTAGTATTTAACAAAATGGCAAAAATCGCAAGTGCCGGTCACATTTGGCCATAGTGTACCAGTTGTTAAGGCACCACAATAAGCACTCAAAAACACCCGGATGTTAATGTCAAATCTATGGGATCGTTCTTTTCAAATATCTCGCTGAAATCTTAATATTTTTACAGAGCATTTTTTGCATAGGATTGATGAGGACGATCTACAACCGGGCTATTTTTTCCTTTTTCGATTTTGCTTATATATTTTTTTATATTATGACAGTTTTAATTTCAGAACCGGATTAAACCGGTTTTGAAAGTTAAAGTAATTATAAAAAACTGAAATCAAAATTGAAAAAGTAAAAACTAAGCCGGTTGTGGATCGTCCTCAACTATCCTATGCAAATATATATATATATATATATATATGTATATTACAAATTAAAAAATTTTTCGCCAAAACTAACCTTTATACTATTTTAATTTTCTTATAATAATGTTCCGTACTTACTTCAAATTATTAAATTAAAATCTTGTTTCTGAATCTAATCTGTTAATATTTATGCAGACGATATAAATTCTTAATTTGCCTTAAAAAACATTATTCCAGTATGCGTAAACTTAAAAAGATGGCTCTAAATTAAAAATATTCTTAATTAAACTTTATTTCTTAATATTCCAAATAAAACTAATTTCTTCTATGTTTTTATAACCCTTTTTAAGACAGTCTTATTAAATTTATTCCAAATCCATACCTTTCAAAAAATATCATTATTTTATTTTATCTATTTATTTATTTTTCCTCAGTTAACATTTGATAGTGTGCATAGCAATAAATTCATTTCTTTTCTTTTTCTCTTAAAATTAATAGTCTATAAAAATCGTCTGCCTAAGATATTTAAAATCCTGAGTCGATTATAAATTGGTTAAATAATATTTTTTTTTAAATAAATTTATCGTCTGTGGAAAATAGTCTCGTAGCTGGACAAGAATTCTGTTAATGATGGTTTGAGGTTACAGAATGTTCTGGAATTTTCTTTTTAG
Organism: Maratus speculifer; assembly: GCA_964019185.1. Classification (NCBI taxonomy): domain Eukaryota; kingdom Metazoa; phylum Arthropoda; class Arachnida; order Araneae; family Salticidae; genus Maratus; species Maratus speculifer. Next base: position 94,520,055 of record OZ025302.1, read on the forward strand.
ATTTAAGAGGGAAAGTCTCGAGCTGAGAAGGAGGATTCTTGGGTTTTTTCTTCGATGAGTACGGCTCGCTGAAATAATGATGGAATGTTTCGGTAAAAGACAGTTTGCAAAAGGAGCTTTTCCCTTTCTCATGATTACGGATTAAATAAATGAACTTACAGCAGCCAATGAGTAATTATTTGGATTCTCTACATCTATTTATTTATTTTCCTCGGTGGCCATGACTTCTCTGCGGTGAAAGGGAAACCCGGCGTTGATGTCTCTGGCTCCTAGCTTTTAAATCGTCACATGTATATATATATAAAGTTGAGCGAGATATTTGAGAGAAAACACTCCCATAGACTTTACATTATCATCCGGGTCTTTTTCTGCGACTAGTGTTGTGCCTTAATGATCCCACCCATTCTATTTCATAATTCCATTTCTACCGTTATGAAGCTCTAGTTTCCCATCTGCTCTCATTTTTCTTAAATCGATCATTGATGTTTTTGCCTTTTCACAACTATGTGAACATTAGTTGATGAATAGCGTCTAAGAATCTTAATTAAGATAAAGAAAGAACTCCATGATTATTTTCTTCAAGTTTTCGAGAAATAAGACTTCTGAAAGAAATTGCTTTTTCAATACTGTCCGCATAATTTTTATGTAGCTTAACTTAATTAAGGGAACAGGGGTCGTTATTATTTTTTTTTAAATTTTCATCATAGCAATTTAAAGTTTTGAACATATATACATTTCACCAAAAGCATATAGAACACCTTAAAAAATTTCCAATATTATTAAAATTTTTAAATAAAAAAAATTAATTTTTTTAACGAAATTTTAAAATGCTCCTCTTGTTTTAATTTTTGAGATATTTTCTTGTTTTTGCATTTTTATCTCTTAAAACTGTATTATAAACAAATTTGTGTAAGTTTTTTTTTTAATCTCTTGAATAGCTAATATTTTACAGTTTTTTTCTAAATTCCATATCGATTTTCATCAAAATTTTGACTTTTAATAAATAAAAAATCAAATTTAACTATCTTAATTAAGACAAATTTTAAAAACCATACACAATTTCTTTCTAAACAATATCAGGATACTTCCTTGTCAATTTCATAAAAATTGATAAAAAATCTCGTCGGAAGAAGCATTTTAAAAATCTAAAAACGCTGAAAAATTAGTTTTGAGAAAAACAGGTTTAAAGTACAGGGTGGTCATAAAAAAACTTTGCCGATATATGGAGCTCTAGCGGCCAGTCCGTTCAATCGATCGAAGTGAAATTTCGGATATAGTTATTCAGAGGTATTAGCTCGAGATTCTCTGAACGGCAACAAAATGACGCTCACGGTTACGGTTATAGTTCCAGAAACTCGAAAATTTCCAGTAGCAACACCCATTTTTTCATCCAAAAATGTTCAGCGCATGCGAAAACCCTAAAGAGCATTGGAACCGTACGTATATAGCAAAAAACGGACACGTTATGCACGCACAGAAAACTGGTCTGCGAATCCCCCCCCCATAAAAAAAACACGATTGGGGCGCAAGGAGTAAATTTGCATATGACACAGAGTCAGTAGACTAATCTCTGATTCCAACACAGATCGGAGAAAACTTTTATTTTGATTACACATTTTCTTAACGAGTGCCATCACAGGCAATTACACATTGCATGGTGGCGACTGTGGACAATACAGCCGATCGTTTCATCGTATGAGGGATGTTTGCAATCTCACGTTTGATAGAATCTTTCAAATCAGACAAAGTTTGCTGATTACACGTGTGCACTCTAGATTTTAGATATCCCCAGAACCTGAAATCCATAGGAGTGAGGTCGGGGGATCGCAGAGGCCATTGACGTTACCAGTTAAGGTGAAATGTGCCTCGTCCGCTCATAATATGTGAAGAGGTCGATCATTATCTTTATCATATTGAATAAAAATTTCAATAAAAATGTCTATATGTTGTTGATGGTCTCTCACTTCCAACATCTGGGCGCGCTGGTACCGGTAAAGAAACACGCAGATTACAGAGCGCAGTAACTTTAAGACCATTGATTTTTGTATATCAAATACACGAGATGCATCTTTTGTAGTTTGCATGCGTCCTCTGGTCACTATGTGATGCACTTTCATAACAGTATCCTCAGGAACAGTTGGTCGTCCGAATCGCAGACTATCACAGGTGCAGCCAATTTCTTCGAATTTCATTACTAAATCACGAAAAGCTTGTGAAATGCATAGGCCACGTATTTGGCGATGGTTTCGATGGTAAACACGCCAGGTTTTCGCAACATTCATCTCATTTTGATAATAGTTTTATCAATTCACCACGAACGAAGTCATTTTGTTGGCATCTGCGAACTCCGACTGAAGAACTAACATTCCCACCCTACTTTTTATCCGTTTTCTACGCTGACTATCTGGCAAACGATGTTCCGTGATTGGTATTTTGTCTCTGTCATATTCAAATTTTCTTCATGTGCCTTGGTCGTATGTTTTGGGGGTCGTTCGTAGAGCTGATTTTGTGCGAGCATAACGCGTCCGTTTATTGCAATAACCATACCGTTCCAACGCTCTTTAGGGTTTTGGCATGCGCTGAGTTTTTTTCGATGAAAAAAAATGGGTGTTGCCATTGGAAATTTTCGAGTTTCTGTAACTATAACTGTAACCGTGAGCATCATTTTGTTGCCGTTCACAGAATCTCGAGCTTATACCTCTAAATAGCTATATCTGAAATTTCACCTCGATCGGTTGAACGGACTGGCCGCTAGAGCTCCATAAATCGGCAAAGTTTTTTTTATGACCACCCTATATATAATTACACTTACCTTTATTATTTGTCGCTTAAAACCTTCATAAATGATATTTCAATAAGAAAAAACTGTTTCGTTACTATTATACCACAGAAATAGACCTTTTTTGCGACGATTTTGCTGTAGACGATATTGCTCCAATAAAGGTCCACTGTCCCCTTTAGGGGATCCGCGACATATTTTAAAATAAATTTTATTTATTGAGTTAAAATTTTGAAATTTGTTGTTGTGGTGATTAACCATATTTATTTGTAAAGAAAATCACATAATAAAACTTCTCATATATTTTTATTTAAAATTTATGAGAAAAGCGCGGAAATTTAAAATTGTTATAACTCGAAATATTATTTGAAGAATTCCATTTTTTTTATTTAAGTAAGCCTTGCCAGAGACAGAGAGATTCTCATAACGAAGCTGATAGATGTTAGGTACTAGATTCAAACTCAATCGCGCCCGTCTGTTTAATCGTTTGGAGTTTTCCGTGATTGCCTTCAAAATTGGATTTCTTTACATTAATACGGGTTATATTCCCCTAGAAAGAGCCCCATGGAAGGACCCCCCCCTTTAAGGCCTACATCCCTCGTGTTGTTTTAAAAACAACCAACAATCATTTAAATAAACAGAAATATATACAGGGTGTATCTAAACAACTGGGCAAAACTTTAAGGAGTGATAGTACACATCAAGACAAATAATATTAAATGGGAAACTAAGGGTCCCAAACGTCTTCCGAAGGAGATAAACGCCATCAAAGTTTAGGGTCCAAAATTTGAAATGATTATAAAAAACGGAAAAATTGGTCGATTCGTTTGCGGTTGTCACGAAAACTATTCTTTATGTCAGCATTGTCTTAAAAATAATTTATAAACATAAATTTCAAAAAATGCCGATAGAGGGCGCTTTAGACTTTGGAGTAACGGACAACCATTTTTTACCGTTATTTTTTGCATTTCATTAAATTTTTTTAGAAATTTACACAAAAACTTAAATTTTGAGCTCAAAATCTGTGGTTAAGTAGCGCAAACTGAACTGTGTTCAATGGGAGTGGGTACGTTCAAATTTCAAATGATTATAAAAAACACAATAATTGGTCAATTGATTTGCGGTTTTCACTAAAACTATTCTTTATGTCAGTATTGTCTTAAAAATAAATTATGAACATAAATTTCAAAAAATGTTGATAGAAGGCGCTTTAAATTTTGGAGTAACGTACAACAATTTTTTACCGTTATTTTTTGCATCTCATTAAATTTTTTTGAAGCTTAGACAAAAACTTAAATTTTGTGCTGAAAATTTGAATCGTTGAGAGTGGTTAAGTAGCGCTAACTGAACTGTGTTCAATGGGGGCGATGAGGTTCAAATTTCATATGATTATACAAAACGTAAAAATTGGTCGATTCATTTGTGGGTTTTTTTCTAGAACCATTCTTTATGTTTGTATTTCCTTGAAAATAAATTTTAAAGATAAATTTCAAAAATTCCGTTTTAGAGGGCGCCTTAACTTTAGAGTAACCAACAACAATTTTTAACTGTTATTTTTTGTATCTAATTAAATGATTGCAAAAGCTTAGACTTAAATTTTGAACTTAAATTCTGAATCGTTGGAAGGGGTTAAGAGGCGCAAAATGCATTATGTTCAAGAGTTGAAATACCCTGCCCACCCTACGAACACAATACAATTTTTCGCTACTTAATTACTCACAAAGATTCAGATTTTGAGCTTAAAATTTAAGTCTAAGCTTTTAAAACATTTATTTAGATTTAAAAAAAAAAGAAATAAATAAAAAAAAATAACGGTGAAAAATAGTTGTGGGTTACTCTAAAGTTTAAGGCGCCCTCTAACGGAATTTTTTGAAATTTATATTTAAAATTTATTTTCAAGGAAATACTGACATAAAGAATGCTTTTAGAGAAAACCGCAAACGAATCGACCAATTTTTTCTTTTTTTATAATCATTTGAAATTTTAAGCTCTCTACTCCCATTGAACACAGTTCAGTTTGCGCTACTTAACCACTCTCAACGATTCAGATTTTCAGCTCAAAATTTAAGTTTGTGTCTAAGCTTCAAAAAATAACGGTAAAAAATAGTTGTACGTTACTTCAAAGTCTAAAGCGCCCTCTATCGGCATTTTTTGAAATTTATCTGTATAATTTATTTTCAAGACAATACTGACATAAAGAATAATTATAGTGAAAACCGCAAATCAATTGACCTATTTTTCTATTTGTTATAATCATTTGAAATTTGAACCTACCCACTCCCATTGAACACAGTTCGGTTTGTGCTAGTTAACCACAGATTTTGAGCTCAAAATTTAAGTTTTTGTCTAAATTTCTAAAAAAATTAATGAGTTGCAAAAAATAATGGTAAAAAATAGTTGTTCGTTACTCCAAAGTCTAAAGCGCCCTCTATCGGCATTTTTTGAAATTTATCTTTATAATTTATTTTCAAGACAATACTGACATAAAGAATAGTTTTCGTCAAAACCGCAAACGAATCGACCAATTTTTTCGTTTTTTAAAATCATTTCATATTTTGGACCCTAAACTTTGATGGCGCCTATCTCCTTCAGAAGACGTTTGGGACCCTCAGTTTCCCATTTAATATTATTTGTCTTAATGTGTACTATCCCCCCTTAAAGTTTTGCCCAGTAGTTTAGATATACCCTGTATAAGCTTTAATTTTGATTCAGCCTTTACAAACATATTAATTTAAATAACAATTAAAAATATAAAAAATAAAAAATGATGTAATTAAAAAATCATATTTAATGTACTGTAATTTCCGGCGTATAATCCGCGCATCAAACAATCATTTCCGACCCAGAGTTTTTTCAAAAATAAATGTAACTTCTTAGATCGCCGTAAATATTTGTCTTCAATTACAAAACAAAATTTCTGGGTCCAAAAAGAATTGTTACTGCCTCAGAGTTACTTAGAGTTACTGCCCGCTGCCGCCAATGGGAATTAACTCTAAAAGTTCTCTCTGCTTAAAATTCAATAACACTAGCCGCCCTTGGCGACCGTTTTGGTCTCCTTTAAATTTATACTAAACATTGCATTATAATAAGTTATTCATAATTTAATTTTACTTGCTCAATTGTGTGCCAAATCAAAAAATTCTGCTAGAATTTTCAAAAACTCGGTATTTTTATACTGGCCGGAAACAGGTGATAATTCGCCAAGCAATCTTCCCGTGGCATTTTTTCGTATTTCATTAATTTCATTTAAAATATAATCATTTCACTCATGTCATTTTAACGCATAGCTTTAATTTTAAACTAAATCGTTTAAAATTCATGACTTGTATTTTTTTAAGTAATTGAAAACTTAAAATAATAACATTTATAAAAACAGCGCAAGAGAAAAATGTAAAAAAATCAGATTTACCTTGGTCTAAATCCATAGAGTAAAAAGAAATTAATAGAGTGGAAGTACAATGTCTGGAGGTGACGCCAAAAATGTAACTCTAAAGTCCGCTACATTAAGTCCAATTAAGTCCCAACAAAACAACGTACTTTGACATGCCTTTCAATTCAAACCAGTTTAAATCCGTATTTCTTTGCTCTTGTTTTTTAAAAGTAACTAATCTATCGCTTCACAGGTAAGTACTTTTTATTATTTTACTATATGTGTTTTAAATATCAAACATAAACAATTCTTTTAAGATTTTGCTTAAAGAGATAGCATACTTTTGTTAATGTCTTAAAATCGTTTGCACTCGAAAATCCAGATTTTAGATCAATATTTATTACTTAAGTTTTCATACATGATTTTAAAAGAATGTTTTCATTACTATTTCTTTCAGCTGTAATTCATTTTTTTTTTCAATTTGTCGTATTAAAACAAAATCCCTTCCGCGTGCTTTTGTTGGAGACATTACTATTTGAGCGATAAATGGTTTCATATTGCAATCCTTTTTCTGGGACTCTCTTCACCTCCACCTATCTTATTCCTCCATGGTCTAAATCCTTTTTAAATTGTTTTTACACAATAACTGATGATTTGCGTTTTATTCAGATATTGCCACTGAACAATTAACAAATAATCGTGATTTTTGTGCCGCATACGTTAGCGTAATGTATTCTTAATAGATTTTTTCAAGAATTTTATACGAAACATTAGACGGAAAATAATGAAACAAACTTAGTGGTGTGACACTACCTGCTGTTGCTTGGATTTTTGCATCCCTGCCTATAGATACTTCTGGCTGATACAGAATATTTAAATTTGGCAAGAAGGAAGGTTTTATAGCACACAATAAAACATCTGAAAATCATTAATGTATAATTCTTTTTCGCTTTATTACGAGATTTTCCATAATCGTGATTTCCAAAGCGAGACAGTTTCAAATACGGAATCCTAAAAATATGAACTTTTCATGTTGTAAAATTATGCATAATAGATCTCTTATATAAAATATCTTTTATTATAACACATGTTATAAATTAAACTTTTTTTAGTATATATATATATATATATATATATATATATATATATTACAAGGAATAAATGTTTGTAAGATAGACTAGAAATGAAAATGTGAAATATAAAATCTGTGGATTAAGATACGTAAAATTCATCTCAATCTATTCATTTAAATGTACTTAGACTAAATTCATAGAAATTTCCATTCTGATTGTTAAAGTTTAATTCAACTGTTAGATAATCTTACATAAATTAAATTTATTCCTAATATTTACTAATTTTTGAACCTTAAATTTAGTTTTTTGTTTAAGTTATGTTGTTACCCAATTTAATTCCTCTTATTTTAATATGCGTGTCAGTTATAGCTTTATAAATTTTATGTAAAATTTGTCTAAAAGCCACATTTCAAAATGTTAAAATGGAGCATATAATTTAGCAGTAATCAATTATCTAAAGCAATGATTTGTAGTTTCATTAATGCTATGATGAAACCTTTATTTACCATCAAACTTAACGTAGATTTAATCATTCAGGTAACATTTTGGCATTTTCTATACTGTGTAAACTTTATAAATTTATTCAGCTGATGAACAAACAGCATCTGATAATCTTATAATTAACCTTTTGAATGATTCTGATATAATAAATATGTGACTTAATTATAATTTTAATCTACAACATCTAGTACGAATTTTCGAACACGTATGCTTATTTCTTTTTATAATGAATATGGAGTAAAGCCTTTATTTATTTTCAATCCATCGGTTTGTAAAGTATGGCGATGTTCAAACACTGCTTTATAGTTTTTTTAATGCTATGACAAAACTTTAATTTACCATCAGCAATAACATAGCTTTAATCAATCACATATACATTTTGGCATTTTCTAAATTGTGTGAATTTTATATATTTAGTCAGCTGATGAACAACATCCAATAATCTTAACTAACTTTTTTAATGATTCCGATATAATAATTATGTAACTTAATTATAATTTTAATCTGTCAAAAAATACCGAGATTTTTCGAATATCTATTCTTATTTCTTTTTATAATATACTTGGAGCAAAGCATTTATTTATTTTCAATTCCATATGTTCATATAGTATTTTGACACTCAAACATTGATTTGTAGTAATTCTATGGTGAAACTTTAATTTACCGTCAATCTTCATATAGCTTTAATAAATGACATATATACAGGGTGGTCATATAAAAACTTTCTCGATGTATGAATCCCTATTGGCTTAACCGCTCAACAAATCGAAAAGAAACTTTAGGTATACTTATATGAAGATAAGCGATCAAAATCGTGATGATTTAAAACAATTATGTTCCTACGGTCATAGAGACAGTGAAAAAAAAAAAAAAAAATCAAAATTTTCGAATGTCACTACCCATATTTTTCATGCGCAAATTCATTAGTACATTGAAAAACCGTAAATGGCGTTGAGATGATACGGGAAAGACGAAAATTTTCGGTGTAAAACACTTGCAAAAAATGACGATTGTAAAGGATCAATCACAATGTTTTTCAGTAGATGCTTATTTTTTCGCTTGTAAACTGAATTAGGGTGTAAGATTAGTTTTCAAATGTGTTTTTGAGTTGTGTTTGTGAACATATCGGGAAAATAAAAAATTAACTATTTATTTTAGAAAGCTGAATATTACATTATATAGAAACTGATTTGGATTGAGTGCCACAATTTTACATCAGCAAGTTTAGTCATACATGCATCGTTCCGACGCCATTTATGGTTTTTCAGTGTGCTGATGAATTTGCGCAAGAAAAAAAAGGGTGTTGCCATTCGAAAATTTCAAGATTTTTTCACTGTAACCCAAGCGTGAGAGATCTATTATTTTAAATCATCACGATCTCGAGCGCATACCTTCAAATAACTAAATCAGAAATTTCCTTTCGATTGGTTTAGTTGTTGGGTTGCTAGGGGTACATGTATTGGGAAGTATTTTTGTGACCATGCTGTATATTTTTGAGCTTTCTAAAATATATGAACGTTATATATTTAGTCAATTGATAACAGCGTCTAATACACTAAACTAACATTTTGAATGATTCTGCTACATAAATTATACAACTTAATTAGAATTCTAACCTGCCAATAAATACCAAGAATTTTTGAATACTTATTCTTACTTTTTTTATAATGCACTTGGAGTAAAGTATTTATTTATTTTCATTTCCATATGTTCGTACTGTATGGTAACGCTCAAGCACTATATTCAAGCACAATAGCGTTATCAATACTTTATTTCTAAAAGAGTTTTTAAAAATGAATTTCGTTATTATTTGCTTCACATTTTCTTGAAAATAAAATTATTGAAAGGAAGAAGATGAGTAATATATTTCTTTGCAGTATTCCCATGCACTATTATTAACCGATTCCAACATAGATTGTTTTAAGAATATATAAATATATATGTGTGTGTATGTATGTATATGCATTGCAGTATTCTGTAAATAGTATCTGCTTTTATTATATATTATTCCTCGTATAATCCCTCTTCCCTGAACATGCATGTCAGTTAAATTTATATATTTTATGTAAAATTTGTCTGGAAGCCACATTTCAAAATGCTAAAATAGTGAATATAATTGACAATAATCAATTATCTCAAGCACTGATTTGTAGTTTCATTAATGCTATGATGAAACCTTAATTTATCATCAACCATATCTTTAATCAATCACATAAATACATTTTGGCGTTTTCTAAACTGCGCGAACTTTATATATTTAGTCAGTTGATGAATATCGTCTAATAATCTTGACTAACCTTTTAAATGATTCTGCTATATTAATTATACAATTTTTTTAGACAATATAAAAACACTTTAAGGGACAGTTCAAAATTATTTGTTGATAGGTACTGGGTTCGAACACAATCTTAACCGTCTTCCTAAACTTGCGGAATTTTCTGTGTTTTTTTTTCTAACCTGGGATTTCCTTGCGTAAATGCGGGTTAGGTTCCGTTAAAAAGTTCTTTATGAAATGCATGCTCCCCTTAGGGCTTATATAGTTCGTGTTGATATTTGTCTGCTATAATTCATACATTTTCTAAGTAAATTAATCACTTTTTTCAAAAATGTGTTTAATTAATTAAATCATTAATTAAAATACAATAATTAATAATTCTAATTTAAAAGCCCCATGTGTATTAAGTTTGGATTTAAGAACTTAATGCTTTGTTAAATGGCAATTTTGTAACATTGAAACAAAAACAGATACATGTTTTTAAATTGTATTAAGAAATTCAAAAAAAAAAAAAAAATAATAATAATAATAATAATAATAATAAACTTCCAATTTTTAAATTTTTTTCTTGAAATTTCACGGAAAACGTTTCTGTAAACTTCAAAATATCTTTTTATGTATAATAATGTGTGCATATTAATGTTAAATTTTTAAATATAGCACACTCCAAGATATAATACTTAATATTACTAGGAGTGTTCAAGCGAAAAAGTACGAAACGTCGTAAAACCGAACCGGTTAAAATTCGAATATGCAGTTTTGGCATAACGTAGTGAAATATCGACAGACGCAATTAATGTGTCCGGCGTGGTTATGCGCATGCGCGAGCACCTGCGCTGGAAGGAGGAGAAAAACATGCATAAATTTTTTTAAACATTTTTTTAAAGCATGACGCAAGCATTTTTTTAGAGTTCAATTAAATATGTTTCTCCATGTTCTCTCTTATAATAATATTTCTTTAGAAAATTATTAAAAAACAAATTTCCATTATATTACTGAAATTGTATTTGTGATTTTTGAAGGCTGTAAGAAGATTTAAGATTCGACAAAGAAATTAGCGATACTTGGACTATTGTTTTAATATTTTTCAATTCATGATATCTTGAATTAAAAATAACATAAATATGAAATCGAGTTATTTTATGAAATATTTGAAGGGACTACTGAAACAGCAGAACTTGAGGCACCTACTTGCAAGTGGGGCCCTGTACGATTTTTTTTTTCTTTCACAGTAAAATAACAGCCACAAAAATGTCATAGGGTGAAATTACATATTAGCAGGCCGATTATCTCCACTATTTCCGGATACTAATCTTTGCCCTATTTACTGACACAAATTTATAAAATGGATATACAGTAAAACCTCTGAATAGCGACCATCACTGGCAACATGATAAAGTGACCGTATTTCAAAGGTTACCGTTATTCAGAGGTTCCGCATTTTAAAAGCTCAAAATTACTTTTATTTTATAACAGTTATAAAATTACTGTTACTGTTAAAAAAAAATTATGTGTTATACGTCTGTAAAGCACTCAACTCGTCTATTTTACTATTGTTACCTATACTTATTTCCTTATCTCAATTATTTTTTTTTACTTACCATTATTTTATTACTGTATAATTGTTCTGTATTTTATTTAATAAACATTGCTGGGTGGGGCTAGTTGAGCTGAAACCAATTGGTAGGCCTCCCCACCTCGCTGAATCTGAATATTAATCTGATTTTGCATTAAAATCAAAACAAATGAACAAAATTATTTTATTTTTTTAGTTAAAAAATACATGCGATCTTTAAACACGAAAAAATCATTTAATCGCAGTTGTTTTTCTTTTTAAAGCATACCTCTTTCTTTAAATGAAAAATTAATTTCACGAGATTTGTTGTACAGTTCGTTATCATTTTGAGTGAGCGCATATTTTTTAATTTCCCAGTTTCTTTGCAATTTCTGGGTCCCTTTCCCGCACCATTGGCCGAAAAATTGAGAGATATTTCTCTCGACAATTAGAAAGCCATTGAAAAGCAACCTATCAATCTCATGTTAACCAGATTTTCAATGTCTATTTAAGATTTTAAATTTCTTTCTTGAAACGTTTTTTTCGAATAAAAATTACTTTCTTTTCCGAATGTCATCTTTTTGATTTCTTCCGCACAGTGTTGAATTCAGACAATTTCATCTGGGAGGGGCTTTTGTGGTTCCGGGGAAGGAAAATGCACTTTTTGACCATTGAAAACATAAAACCTTAAAATTTCCGGGGGAAGGACTGAAATCAACACTGCTTCGACAATTGTGCATTTCATCTAATTTTCGTTCACTTGTACCTTTTTTCCTGTTCTACATAACCTGTTCTACATAACTTTCAGCTTATCACTTAAAATTAAAAATTTTCGCTTTTGAATTCATTATTTTAGTGAAAAACACGTGCTACACATAAACAAGAAATATCATCGCAGGATTCACAGGAGAATACAAATACCCATCTAGTTATATTGAATTTACATAATAAACATTGAAGATGTTCTCACGCAATTACCCTTGTTATGACTAACTAACATTGTCCAAAAATTTTGATAACGAGACTGAAATAAAGTAGTATGATAAAAACAAAACAGGCAATCCATATAGAAATATTTAAGTAATTTAATAAACTTAAAGAAAGAGAAAAAAACTTTTCTATAACAATATTATGGTTGCTATAAAATCAGCACAAATATAGAAAAATTGAACGCCAATAATTACTCAAATTGGCGGTTCAAAATTGAGATGTTTTAATTCGGGAAGACCTAATTACAAATGCCTATTACTAGTTCACTCTTAAATTTACGAATGGGGTTTTATTAAGCAACCGCTAGAGTAGTAGATAATTTGTAAAGACGTCAAAATAAGAAAATTCACCTCCAAATTCTTCGCTACCTCAGTTATAGTTAAAAATTAATGTTAAAATAAATAAATAAACAATGCTATGGGGTGGCTGGTGTTCGAAATTCCTTGTTCGGAGGCTTAATATAATGTTATGTCTATGGAAGAAATTCGGTAACATTAAAAAATGAGCGGTATTCGATGGTTACAGTTGTTCGGAGTGTTGTCCGTTTCGGAGTGGTGTCCGTTGTCGTAGGTTTCACTGTAGATTGCTACTGGACTTAATAATTATAATTAGTGTCTGAGTTTCATACTAAAGTAACTTATTACAGTGCAACACTAGCAGAATAAGATCGCATAGATGTGACAATGGGATATCGTATAGATGTTCTGTGCGATGCACTCTAGAAAAGTGGTCGTCGTATAGAAGTCACAATATGATATCACGTCGCCGCGGACACTCAATGGTCGCCAGAACGTCTGTGAGAAGACAAATGAGACATCACAACGTTGCAGTGTGACGCAAATGTGGTGTCTCAGTGATGAAAGTGTGATGTGTGGTCAGTTGTATGTTCCATCCAATTGAAGCTGTAGTACGTGATCTATCTGAAGAAGAGAGATGTCGGATCGAAGTCTGATGCAGCAAAAAATCTAATAACATCTCGCTGCGCTTCAATCACCGAATTTCGCAATAAGAAAGCCAAGATCTCCTGATAGGTAGTGCCTCTTGATTGTCGGACGGAACACTGAACTTCACTGAACACTGAGTTCTTTTTTCCTTCGTGCACAGGTGCCCGCGCAAGCGTATATTCATTTCTGGACCCTCCAGCTCTATCACTCGATATCGCACACCATTATTCTTAAGCTGCTATCAGATTCACTAAAATTTCGAGAGACTTTTGAGTCAACACTTGATTTCCTCCAACTTTTCCCGAAATATCCTCACAACAGCCAATATGATAGCAAACAGCAATGTCCCCCCAACTTTTTTCCACAGTTTCAAAAAAGTCTCCTGTAGCTCAGACTTTTCGTTCAACATCGAGAATTTCCAAGAATCAGAGATAAGCGAATGATACGAATAGGCGATAAATATTAATGGCTGGTACTAGCAATACTGGTTTTCCTGCTTTTCCTCCAGCTTTTTAAAAGACAATTGTAACCCTTTTCTATCTTTGAACGGGAAAAAGTTGGGGTTAAAATTGGCTGAAAAGTTTGTCGCGCGTAAAGTTTGTGAATCTGATAACAGCTTTAAGTAGCATATTCAAATTTCAACCAGTTCGATCTTTACAACGTTTTGTACGTTTTCATTTGAACACCCCTTATATGTAAATTAGATAAAAATAAGACACATGGAACTTTTTGAATATACTAACTCAACAAAACTTGAAACTTTGAATGACGTGACTTAAATTTTATTTTTAGTAAACTAACTTACGGTATACAAATTTGAAGTTTTTCTGATATCGCTAAGAATCGTTGCAATTACATGCCTATCATTAAAATATGTTGAATGTAAAAGAAAAAAAAAGCTTTTGTATGATAGTTGAGCCCCTAACTATGTAGAGACTGGATTTGTCCTCGGTCTAATCCCGTCTTCTATCTACTATCCGTACATGTATCTCAAATATTTATATATGGGGCCGTCCATAGATGATGTCACAAATTTTTTCAATATTTTTGACACTCTTCTCCCCCCCCCCTTTTGTCATAAAGTATCACACTTCATCATACCCCCCCTCTCCCACTTGTCACATGTCATATATTACGTAAACATATACTTATAGTTGAGCGACAAAGCACTATGTTATAGACTATATTTCTAATTTTAATTTTTAATTTTTAGTATGTGTTTTAATGACCTTTGGGAGCATAACAATAAAATTGATTCGTGTGCTTATTTTGTATAACATAAAATTAAGATTTACAAAAAAAAAAAAAAAAAAAAAAAAAAAAAAAAAACAATTGGCATATAATAATAATAAAATAATAGAATTTAATCTATTTAGTTTTAAATCTTATTTTTACTTTATGAATACAAATTTCATATAATCTGCCGACTTTCAATGTTTTAATTTCAGACAAAAAGCGTGATGTCACACTTCATTTAATCTTTTTCACCTTCTTGTCACCAGTTGTCTCAATTTCACGACCCTCCCCCTCTCCATCGAATTATGATATCATTTATGGACGGCCCCTATTCTGAATGAAATAATTTCCAAAAATTCAAATTCAAAAGGTTAAAGTAGAATCCAATTATATCATTTTGATAATTTTCACAGAGATTTTGAACCAATACCAGATATGATGAAACCAACCTCTGTTTTAATTAATTATGCATTCGCCGTTTTAAGACAATGTGAATCTTCCGATCTTTTGTCATTTGATGAATAGCTAAGAATCTTAATTAAGTTCAAGAATCAGTTTTATCATATTTTTCTTCACGTTTTCCTAACATTTAGGGATAAGTTACTTTTTAGCGAGCGTACCTATATATTTTTATTGATTTATTGAATCTGGTGCGTAGAAAAAGATCTTATTAATGGTATTAGATTAACTCTTTTCAGGCAAAGTAGTTCTGCTCTTAATTTGTAGAAATAATTAACTGGCATCAAAATTTATGAGCTACTTGATTAATAAATAAATAAATAAATCACTTTCTTCTTCTGCATGCAAAATCATTATATAGGGTCATAAGGGCTAACTATGACTAATTTGTACATTTTCAACATTTTTTCTTTTACTTTTTTCTATTTGGAAAAGTGATATCTTTAATACATAGGAAGTAATTTTATCCCATTAAGAACATCTCTTTAAAGTTTAAGTTATCATAGCTGTTTTTTATGTTAAGACGCCACACTACTGACTGAAAAAGAGCCGGATGATAATCAAAGTCTATGGGGGCGTTCTATTCAAATATCTCGCTTAAATTTTAATATTTTTACATGATTTTTTTTTGCATAAGATAGCTGAGGACGATCCACAGCCGGCCTAGTTTTTACTTTTGCGATTTTGGTGTCAGATTTTTTAATAAAAATACTTTAACTTTCAAAACCGGTTATGAAACTGAAACTATCTTAATATAAGAAGAATATAACCAAAATTGAAAAAGTAAAAACTAGGCCGGTTGTAGATCGTCCTCAGCTATCTTATGCCAAAAATAATAATAATAATAATAATAATAATAATAAATAAAAAATAAAAAAATAAATAAAAAATTAAAATAAAAAAATTTAAAAAAATTACGTCAATATATTAAAATTTTAGCGAGACATTTCGAAAGAACGCCCTCATAGATTTTACGTTACCATCCGGATCTTTTTCAATCAGTAATGTGGGCTCTTAAGACCACTAGTGTGGAAATTATGACCACTATATTTTCTCTTTATTCTTCCCTATACACATTTGCTTGGAGTACTGTGATTATTAGAACTCCAAACTGGCAAATCCATTTATGAAAAAATTTGGTAGAATTTGTTTCAAATTGCTATTTGAATATCAAAAATGTTTCAGACTAGTGATAAAAAAATACCTAAAATGAAAAATACATTATGAGGTCAATATCTAAGCATGAAACAAAATTTTACCTTTAACAATTTTCTCCGGTCATAACTACCCCACCTGACCCGATTATAGTTACGCAGATGAATATAAGAAATATAGCAGTTTGAAAATATCGCCTTCCAGCGGTAGATTATTCAAAATTTTGCTTACGTTTGCTAGTATTTATTGCATAAAACTTAAAAATTATGATTAATGCATAAAATGAAAGAGCATCTCAAACATATTTACCTACAATCTTACAAGTTTTCATTGTGAGTACCTTTCGTCACACGGCACACATCGAGTAGCTAAGTCAGTTCTTTCCAAGCGTCGATTAACAGAGAATTTCTGATCGGCGCTCACCCGATCGAAAGCCATGTGATTTCTACCTGTAGGCGTTCATAAAGGATCGTGTGTGTGTGCCTCCTTTACCAGATGACCGTTGCAACTGTTGCAATAGTGACCCAACAGACACTTATCAATAGCAAATTTTGTCAAAAAAAAAATCGCAAGAAAACGGTAGATTTCGTCAAAAAATCGTGAAAAACGGCAAATTTCATCAAACATTTCTCGGAAAAACTCAAATGTTGTCAAAGGGGCACAGAAAAAAAATAATGTTGGGAGTGAATTTTCCTTGTTCTGAAAACTAATTTCCTTGTTTCAAAATTGTTTTTTTCTTTTCTACAAACGGAATTTTCTGCTGTACAATCCATTTTCGACTGCTCCAAGTCTTTTCCAGTAAATGTAACTCCTGAAATTAAACAAAAAATACCTTTTTACTCAAACGAAAGTTTTCTTTTTTTCAGCAAAAATGTCTTTTAAAAAACCTCCTGTCTTTTTTTTTTTTTTGTCTTGCCCCTTTTTTAAAGAAATGCTAATAATAGTGACACTTGTTATCTTCTACACACAAAAGAGCATTATTTTATAAGTAAATTTGTATCTTGCACATTTATTTATTTATTTTTTTAGATAAAGAAAATTTCTCTTAATGGTTTAAAAAAATTAATATTGGTTTTAATTAATTATTTATTATTATTAAAACAATGATTATTGCATTTCATTTTTCTTTTGCAAATGCACAAGTTCAATTTTTGCGTCAAAGAATATGACTTATTATTTGTGAGGACCCACTTTTGTAAAAAAGGGACCCATAATTTTAGAAGTCCAGGGGACCCAAGATTTTTAAAGTCCAGCGGCATCACTGAATATATTGTAAAATATGTGGTGAAATGTTAATTATAATTTACATTTTGTAGTTAAATAATAGAGAAATGAATGACTATGTGGGTGAAATTTTTTATTTGTATGTATTCTGCTGTAAAAAAAAAAAAAAAAAAAAAAAAAAAAAAAAAAAAAAGTTTATTAAAACACCAGCACTGCCATCAAGAAAAACACATCCTGTTTTGAAAGAGAACATCGTTAATATTAACTTTATGAAATTGTGTGCAACAGTTTTTTGTTCGTATTAAAGGGACGGTGGACGTTAATATTATTATTTTTTAATTTTCATCATAGCAATATGAAATTTTGTGCATACATACATTTCACCAAAAAAATATAGAACACCTTCAAAAAAATTTCAATTATTATTAAAATATTAAATTTTTTAATTTTTTAAAATTTTTTTGAACGAAATTTTAAAATGCTCCTTGCGTTTTAATTTCTGAGCTATTTTCTTGCTATTGCATTTTTATCACTTAAAACTCTACTATAAACAAATTTGTGTAAGATTTTTTTAATCTCTTCAATAGTCAATATTTTATGGATTTTTTTCTAAACTCCATATCGATTTTCATCAAAATTTTGCCTTTTAATAAGTAAAAACTCAAATTTGACTATCTTAATGAAGACGAATTTTAAAAAGCTTAACAATTTCTTTATAAACAATATCAGGATACTTCCTTATCAACTTAATAAATATTGATCAGAAATTACTTCGCAAGGAGCATTTCAAAAATCTAAAAACGCTGAAAAATTAGTTTTGAGAAAAACACATTTAAAATATATAAATACACTTACCTTTATTATTTACTTTTTAAACTTCTTCATAAATGTTATTTTAATAATAAAAAACTGTTTTGGTACTATTAAACTGCTGAAATAGACCTTTTTGCGACAATTTTGCTATAGACGATTTTGCTCAAATAAAGGTCCACTGTCCCCTTAATTCAGAGTTTGCGTTAGCTAATTAAGAAAACTTATTTACCTATAAAAAATGTGTCTTGTTTGTATTTCAAAAACTCATTTTTTGTCAAATATTTCAATTTTGTTTTTACGTAACTGTCCTATGTGACGTTTTGTATTTCAAAAACTCATTTTTTGTCAAATATTTCAATTTTGTTTTTACGTAACTGTCCTATGTGACGTGATTGCGACGTATGACGTGTCTATGAATTCAGCATCCTTAAATTAGTAAAATACGTCCATTTATGAGGCATAAAAAGAAAAAGTTAAATTTAGGAAGGTATAGAGAAAAAGATGAATTTAGGCAGATATAGAAAAAAGTTAAATTTGGGAAGATACAGAGAAGAAAGATGAATTTAGCCAGATATAGAAAAAAGTTAAATTTGGGAAGATACAGAGAAGAAAGATGAATTTAGGCAGATACAAAAAAAAGTTAAATTTAGGAAGGAACAGTGAAAAAGTTGAATTTAGGTAGACATAGAAAAAAGTTAAATTTAGGAAGGTACAGAGAAAAAAGAAGAATTTAGGCAGATATAGAAAAAAGTTAAATTAGGAAGGTACAGAGAAAAAAGATTAATTTAGGCAGATATAGAAAAAAAGTTAAATTTAGGAAGGTACAGAGAAAAAAAGAATTTAGGCAGATACAGAAAAAAGTTAAATTTAGGAAGGTACAGAGAAAAGTTTAATTTAGGCAGATATAGAAAAAAGTTACATTTAGGAAGGCACAGAGAAAAAAGAAGAATCTAGGCAGACATAGAAAAAAGTTAAATTTAGGAAGGTACAGAAAAAGATGAATTTAGGCAGATACAGAAAAAAAAGTTTAATTTTGTTGATTAATGTAATTTTTTTAGAATTTATTTCACAGTTAAAAATTTTAATTAACGGGTCCGGAACCCAAAAAAATTTGAAATTTTCTAAAGAAAGATCAAAACATTAAAAATTTCTGTTTTTTATCTGCTTAAAATGACGATTAAATCTTGTTTCTATCTTAAATAGAACAATAAACAATTATCTTTTCATTGTGGTTTTATTATTAAAATATAGCTTACAAGTAATGGTTGTAATAAAAATGACTTTTTGAGAAAATGCTCTTTTCTTCAAGATTGGTTTTTTCACCATTTTTCTTATTTAAATTGTTATATCTCAAGAATCATGAAATTAAATGCTTTAAATTTGAATCATGTAAATTTAAATTATTTTACTTTAATTTTGATTCAAGAAAAAAAAAACACTTTTGAACACATGATTTTTTATTAAGTTACATCTTTTTAATTTTTACTTTAAATATTTTTAATTGCTATTTAAATTAATATTTTTAAAAATGCTTAACCAGAAGTATAACTTATATATTTCTGTTTATTAAAAAAAAATTAAATTCTACAAATAATATTTTGAGTTATAACGATTTTAAATTACCCCACTTTTTTAATAAATTTTAAATTTGTTTTTAAATATGAGAAATTTCTTCATGCGGTTATATTTACAAATGATATGATAAACCAACACACACATACACGCTATAATAATTTTAAAAAAACGAAATTTTATTTAAATAAATAAAAAATATTGTAAAATGGCTCCCGTACTCCTTTAAAGAAAAATGTTTTGTGAATTTTACATTACAAACTCTAAACTTTAAATTACATATTTGACAATAAATTATTTTATTCCAATTTGTTTATTGAAAAACTCTTGAAGTACTTTTATCCTTTCATTGTTCGCGCTTGAAAACAGGTTGTTTTATTTTGCATTGCTTATTGAAAAGCTTTACAATTTAAAGAAAACACATAATATAAAACATTTTCCTTTTTAGACTGCTATTCAATTTCTGGTTCTAATATTAAAGTGGTTCGGTACTCTTAAATGACTTTCTTATTGAAAATGTTCGTAAATTTAATTTAATATCTCTTTTCAGCGTTTTTGATTAATTTGCATTTGTGTAAAATACACTTTTTTATGATTTAAACTTTTACAAATATTGTCGAAATGATTTTATTATTTTTCTGTTGAATATAGCCAGAAATTCAAGGAAAATTCGTGAATCTAATGAAATTCTAATGAAAATAAAATATTATGTTTATTTGGACAAATGTTTCACATTCAATCCAACATCAATTAAAATATATTGAAGATGTGTCAGTAATAGGCACTTCTCATTCCGCTTGGTTTATAAAAAAATAACAAATAAAAATTTAGCTTTTACTATCTTTTTCATAATTCCTTCTTGTATATTTTATGATTTGTGATATAATTGGCACTCTTAATTAATCCAATCGATAATCAGAAAATAATGCTTCGAAGTTCCATAGTTTTTCATTGAAAATCTTAATGTGCATGCTAAGATTAATAAGCTTCATTTAATAATCTTATATAATCTTTATTTTCTTACAAAATTTTAATTTTTTTTTTTTTTGACAATGATAGAAAACTTGAAATTTTATTATTTTAAAAGAAAGTAAAGAAAGTAATAGAAAAATAAAGAAAATTTCATTTATTTTTATGGTTTTATGACTCATATTCATTATTGGAATGCTTAATAAGTCAATTTCTAGTAATGGATACTCCCATGTGTACATTGTTAAAAATATAATTTTCATAGTGTATAAAATCTTTTGACTTAAATGAAAACTTAAATGAACAATTTTTTTGCACTTTTCAGAGTCTAATAACACGAAAAGTTTTATAGTTGCTTTTAATTAATATTGCTTTTAATTAAATAGTTGCTTTTAATTAATGTTGTATGGCTAGTAAAATTTTCAATAGTTGAATCAAATTATTTTTTTTATATCTTTGCTTTTCATATTTTATAATCTTTCTATCATTAAAGCAAATCACGAAGCAGAGAATATTGTTTAAGGGCTTAAGTAAAAGATGGGCTCAAAATCATGTAAAAATAAAATTGTTAAAAAAATTACTTTGTTCTTTTCTGATGTTAAAACAGTACTTATTTAAAAAATACACATTTTGCCCGTTTGAAGGCATGAAAAATATTTTTTTGCCTTCATTTGTGTATTATGCTAATCTTTTAATATTTTACTAGAATTTTTGAAAATATAAGATACATTTTTTTTCTTATAGGACTAAAGATGGCAGAGGCAAAGTCCAACTCCAGTTACCTGTTTGGGGAAGTACCAGACGATGAAAGTTTCTGGCTGAAATTGGTATCTGAATGCCTAGAAAATCCAGTTACTAAGTTACCAACTGGAAAGAAGCTGCTGGTACTCGGAGACAACGATGCAGAGAAGACACTACTTCTTACAAAACTACAGGGTAACAAATCAGACGTCAATTACACCAAGGGGAATGGACTAGAGTACCTTTATTTGACAGTGAAAGACGAATATGGTGAGAACCAGACCAAACTTGGTGTATGGATTCTCGACGGTGATCCTTTTTATAAACCACTTCTAAAATACGCACTAGATGTAAACACTTTAGCTGACACGATAGTACTTTTGGTAGCTTCCATGACTAAACCCTGGGTATTATTCGATACAATAACCACATGGACAGAAATATTAAGGAATCATATAGAGGGACTGCAAATGACAGAGGGTGAACTAGAGCAGAGAAAAAATAAAGTTTTGGAGCGATTTCGTGAATATGTTGAACCAGGGCTGAGCATTTATGGCTCATTGGCAGCTGACAATACTCGAGAGCTTCCAGTTAATCTTGGAGTTGAATTCATAGTTGTGGTAACTAAAACTGAATACATGAAAGAGCTGCAGACAGAATTTGGATACGAGGAAGAACATTTTGACTTTATCCAACTTTCTCTTAGAGAATTCTGTTTATCTCACGGCGCCGCATTGTTTTATGTGTCAGTTAAAGAAGATAAAAATTGCGATTTATTACTGAAATACATTTTGCACAAGGTTTATTCTTTCCCATTCAGGATACCGGCTGTTCTGGTTGAAAGAGAATCAATTCTTGTTCCTGCTGGCTGGGATAATAAAAATAAAATTAGGTTCCTTTCAGAGACACTTACAACCATACCTTCCTCAACGCCTTACGAAGATGTCGTTTTTAAACCTGCTAGGCTGTCTGATATCAAAAGAATGGCACCTGAAGTTGTTGCACAAAGTGATCAAGATTTCTTGGCGGACATGATGGCTGCTTTAGATCGCCAGGCTACCGAAGAGAAAGCGCCTGAATTAGCCAAAGACACAACTTCCATGACTGCAACAGTCGTTCAAAGAAATGTCGCACGAAGAATGACAAGGGCACAAGCTGGTCGAAGCCCACAAAAGAAATTAGAAGAAAAACTAGTCGCTGGCGGTGATAGTACATTAACAAACTTCTTCCACAGTCTGCTCAACCGTAGAACTAGTGCCCCCGTTGATAGACCAGTAGGCTTCAGCGGAGGTAGGACACTAACTCCAAAGCACAGTGCTGACCTTTCGACCCACCGCAACATATCGGGACTAGATAGTACTAGGAACAAAAATTCCCTTTACTCACAAGAAATTGATGAACAAAATTCATCGGACGGTATGAGTCGAAAAAGCTCTGAGGAGAGTTCAGAAAATGATTCCGAAGAAAGCTCTAATTCAAAACTGAAAAATACTGCCCACTTGTCTTTAGATCATCAGGAGAAAGAAGGTCACCTTCCGGAGTATTTTATGAGTAACCAAGGAGCTGAATCTTGCACCACCGATTGCAGCTTTCAACGAGAATCTTCATCTTCTTTTGATTTCGAAGATGATATGCTTGACAGAGTGAGCAGCTCATACAACCCACCTCTAAAGCAAATACTGGAGAACAAGGGACCACAGCAGAAAGATTTGACGAATGGAGAAGTCAAATATCCAGCACAAGCGACAAGTACAAATGGCTTCGACGTGAACAAAGGTTCTGAAGATGGTTTCTTGCCGTTTGATAGTTTGAAAAATCCCGATTCTGTGATGTCTTCAATGCCTTTCAAAATTAACGGACACGATGAGAACAGTCTAGAAAATACGTAAATTAACAAATATTATGAGCTTTAATATTAGGTAATTACGAGATGAAAAATATTTTGGTGGTTAGCAGTTTCCTAAATTCCCGCTTCTGTTTTCAATTAAGGTATCTGATCTTGTGATTGCAGACACTTACTTTTAAATGTTCTTTCAAGCATTGTCTGGATTGCTTCTGTGGTGTTGTATGCGTCAGTTGCTTTGAATGGCTGTTATATTTGGAGTTGCTATATTGCTTAAACTGATGTTCAAACAATTTTGATAGCATAGAAATTAATCCAATTAAATCTTTATTTTTAATGAAAGTGAAATTAAAATTGATTTTATTATAGCTGAAATCAGCCTCATAATATTTCGAAAGTTACATGAGGAGGCTCATGTAAATCTGTTTCAAATAAATTGAATAATTGAGATCATTAGCTAAAAATTAAAAAAAAAAATGTTAACTCTTTACTGCATGGTGTGTCACATCTGGCACATACTTAAAACCACTATAATTCTCATTATGTGTCATGGATTTAGCAAATGTGATCGCTATAACTGATTAAGAACAGTGAAAATAATGCAATAACACTTATTTTGTCCATGATAGATGGATGAATTTGACAAAAAATTATAACTTGTTCTTCGGAAACAACAAAGCAAACAAATAAACAAACAAACATATTCAATCAAGCTATTAACAAAAACTTACTTTTATTATTTTTACTGAATACTTAAAAATATTAATAAAGAAAGTTACAGAGTATTACGCAGATAAATTTAAATAATTTAATCCCACTTAATTGCAGAATGTAGCAATACAATATTTAAAAGCCCTGATTATGTAAATTGGGAACACGGACAAAAAAAATTAATTGAAAATTTGAAAAATTATTTATTTTTTACTACTTTTTCCAATATTAGACAGATATATAGATTTCAAATAACTTTTTTCTTAAAAATTTCAAAAAATCGTGCACTGGAGAGTTAAAATATTAATCTCTGAAACTACTTTTTTATATCATTATTATAAAATGAACATTTTTATTATTTTAGATTGAAGATTCAATGCACCGAAAATAGTTATTATGATCATAATCCGGGAAGATGCGCGCCGGGCCTTTTAGACCCGGAGTGCGTATGGTTTTTGCAATTGCAACCACTAATTTTTAAAAAGTAATCATAAACTTATTTTATTGCAGAATTTGTAAGGATTGTCCCCGTCTAAATAAAATGGCGGCTATAATTTGATTTTATCTGTGACAAAGTTAAAACCATTTATAACCTGGGTAAGCGCGCGTTCTTTCGGGTTAAATTATCAGAAAATCGACAGATTGGAGGGAAAGAGACTTTTTCATATGACAATAAAATTGCAGTATCAGAGTGCATGTAATCCTATTTTCACTTACAATTAATACGAGTTAATTCCTCTGAAGGTACTTGAAATATATTATTTTCGGTGATATGAAAGAAAATTTAATCTCCAGATAAAAATTTTTTAGCATTAAACAAAATAAATTCAATTTAAAATGTGTTTTACAAGTGAATTTAAGACTCCTATTCTACAAATTTCTAATTAGAAATGTAATCACTATTTTGCTGATTTATATACAGATATAATTTTTTTAGATAAATAACGAAATGTTGAATATAAAGAAGTCAGTCTTTGGATTAGATCGTGCGATTTTTTTTTAAAATTAAACAAATGACCTTGCAGAAATGCCAAGTTTCCAACTTCTTGGACATTAGTGTTTTAGTATAGAAAATCTTTTATTGTTGAATTCGAATATTTAAGCGATTTAAGAGAAATACATTTTCTGTAACATAATAGTGGTGTAAAAAAATTCGGACACTTATCAAGTCTGCCCTTTATGTCCCTTGCTGCAATTTCCATATCAGATCCTTTTTTCTTTACAATAGATAACTTATATTATGGCAGCCATTTAACAAAGCACATTCTAGAACAAGGCCAACATTATTTCTTGTATTTAAAAAAAATGCTAATTTTTGTTATCAGAAAAGGAGGATTACATGACCCGTGATGCTCTGCCTCAACCAGTTCCTGTCAGGAAAGAACATATCATTGCAGAAACAGGAATTAAATGTGAAATGTGTAAATATGAAAATTCGATTTGCATAAAACTTCGTATCACAATACACATATCTCTAAATGATGACTTAAAGGCAGTAATCGCTATTAAGTAAAGACGGTAATCACTATGGCTGTTCTCAACTGCTCTGCTCAACAAGTGCGAAACGTTTTGGCACATTTACAAATTCTTTTTTTAACTCAAAGGTATAAAATTGGAACATTAATAAAAATACAAATAAAAAGAGGAATTAAAAATCACATTATGACGTTTTAAAGTTATTATATTTATATGTTTATTGTCATTAAATGTGACATTCATAATCATCCATTATTGGCATTTAATCTTATAGTTTGGTGATAGCTTTTTGCTCGACGGGATAAATAAGTAATACCAGATTTTTTAATTGGTAAAATTCCCCTTGTTTGCCGAATAATTTATTCAAACATAAAAATAACTCGTTATGCTTTTAATTAATCATATTAACACAAATATAAAAATATATTAAAATAATACATTTAATAGCAAACTGTATGTAATTTTTCTAGGGAAAAACTGTCAGAATTCAATGCAGATACGAAATAAATATGCATATTAACAAGGTCAGGTACCTTTAAAAAGTCTGCAGCTTATTGTATAATGACTCCAAAATTTTCTATCTTAGAATCAGGTGCTAAAAATTGCAACAAAAGGATTGTTTGTAAAAAATATGTATGTTTGTATAATATCGATTGAAGTACAAAACTTTAACTTAGAAATTTGTTATTGTTACTTATCATTAATTCTGTTAATGTATGAGTAAGGGTATGTTATTTGATTTACTTCATTCAAATAATAAATAAAGTAACATTTATTCAGTGAATAGTCGTAAATTTGACATGTAAAAAAAAATTATAATTTAAATTTTTAGGTAGTGATAGGCCTAAGGAGATATTTTGATCTTCCAATGAATTTTTTAAGCATGTTTAAAAGCACAGATATCAGCCTTCATATTGTTTTTATAACCCAGAAAATTTTATTTAAAAAAATAATTTAGATCTCCTATGAGGCAAAAAAAGTCATTCTGTTACTTTTTTATTCTTTTTAACTTTAATCTATGATCACTGAAAAGTACTTTTTTTTTTTTTTTTTTGATGAGGGGGGGGGGGGGGGAGTTAGAGTTTAGTCTTCATTAATTTTTTTCTTTTGCTTAGTAACTAATTGAATATTCAATACACACACAAAAAAAGAACTAATCATAGCAATATATATTTTTTTCTTTTTGAGAAATTTTCAGAAAAGTACTTAGAAAAACAGACTCAAAAAAGATTTTTTGCTCTTAAATTTAAAATTTCTGGTTTTACTTTATTAAAAAGAGCACGAAGGTTGACAGCTATGCTTTCTCACTTGCCGAAATGATGAAATAGAACATCAAAATAACTCATTATGCCAATAACTATATTTAGAAATCAAAATGCATGTAGTGATTGAATTTTTGAATCCGAAAAATATTTTTTAATTGTGCCTTTGAGTTCCAAAATGTAAATATTTAAAACTGAAGGGTTATTGGTAGTCTTACATTTTGCACATTGTTTCTTTGCAATTGTTTCATATCACAAAGCTTATTAGCAAGCGCAACTTCAGTAATTCTATGCAAAACTGTAATATATATAAAGCAGAGCTAATTTTGTGGAGCAAAATTAGAGCTTTTTGCACAAGTTCATTGAAAACAATTCAATTCGTTCTGTTAAGATGCCAAAGAAATTTAGGTTCCAGTTTGGCTTTTTAAAATTCTTAAGCCATTTGGTTTTAGACCTATAATTCCTTTACGTTCATATCATGTGCTACAAGCAATATATAAATTTTAGACACAAAATAAGAGCATCTCCAAAATGAAAGTATTTTGTAGCTAGATCATGTAATTGAACTATTTCAATGCATGATTTGTCCTAAGTTTGAAGGTAAATAAAGTTTCTTTTATTTTTCATTTATTTCGTCTTTTTATTTTTCATTTCATTTTTATTGTAATTTAATGTAATTTAATTGTTAATTTATTGTAATTATACAATATTCCCAAAGTTTTAAGTCACAATTTGTTTATATTTATATCGTAAACATTTTGGATAAGCGATATATTAAAAATAAGAAAACTTTATAAAATGTTGTTAAAAATCAAACATTAATAACATCTTGCTTTAAACCATTTAAACATTTAATTCTACGTTAGACACAAAGTGAATTGAAGCTGTTTTTGAAAGAATTTTATTATTTTGACAACACTGAAAACTTGAAAACGATTTTCAAAGGTTTGAAGGTTCCTAAATTCTATTGAAAAGAGTTAATGAGATAATCCGGACGGACGCCTGGAAATTTTTCACCAAGGTATGATACAAACAGAATATTTTTTGATTTCATGCAATAATTCCTGTTTTAAATATTTAAAGCGCCAGCTGTTTTTTAATCTTATATATAATCTAATGATTTTTTTTTTTTTGAAAAAAAAAACTGTTTCATGAAATTGGCGTTTAAAAAAATACCACCATGCAATACGTTTGTTTATGTTTGCACAGTTGGTTTTGTAAACACAGTTGTTTACATGTTAATTATATGTTTATGTTTTAAAATTTCTTAGGAAATATTTACGTTGCTAATATTTTTCAGAATTTCAGAAAACAAGACATTTTATTGGTCCAGTGTTCATTTATCGTTAAATCTTTTGTTATTTAAATATGTGTGTATATTAAATGTTTTTTACTGTACTCAATATACCTCTGTATGATGTTTCCGATTAATGATTGTTATTTATTGTTAAAATAAATTAATAAGTTTGACCACTACATTATACACAAGATTTATATTTGAAAAATATAACGCTTAGTTATTAAGTTGTTACTTTTGTATACCAGAGTTTATATTCTTTTTGTTTATTCCATGATAATAAATCTGTTCAATAAATTGTGTTTTTCATATTTGTTTATGCTGTATAAATCTTTACTTTTGCTATCATCATATCTTATTTTATTTTTCCAATATGATAGCTAATTTTCAAGAGAACTTTATAATTAATAAATGGAAAAAAAAGACCCTCATCTATGTTGTTTGTTATCTTTATAATTTTGTTCAATAAATATCGTTGTTCTTTCCTTTTTACAATATAATAATGCTTATTCCTGATTGTTGTTCATGTTTTATCAGTTATATGACCATCATAATTCATTTCTATTTTTAATGTATTGATGTTAATTTTAAACTGATAGATTTTTTTTTTTTTTTTAATTTGAAAACAAATAAAATATAAAATATATACTTTATTTAATTCTAGATAATATTTTCTAATGTCCTTTAATGTACCAATTTTCCATGTCTAACTACCTTCCAGCTTCCTTTGCACTGTATTGGATTTCTTTCCCATTTTATTGGAACTTTTTGACTACTTATTTTACACAGAGCTATTACATTTGTAAAATTTAAATCTGATATTATTTATGTTTGCTTTCATAGCATCGTTTTAGACAGATTGTCCAGAATGTGTTTTTTATGTTTCATTGTTATTTTCTTTCATTATTGTTTATATTTATTCTCATTTGTTTATCTATTGTTGCCTGTTATCATTAATCATTATCATTAATCGTTATCATTGATCCTTATCTTGATATTTATCTTCAATAAATTCTTTCTCAAATTTGACGTGTGTGTTTTGTTGGTGTGTTATTTCAGATGTAAAACTATACAGAAGTTATTGTTTTTCATTGTTTTCCTTTGTTTTCACTTCCATCGTTATTCATTGTTTTTCGTAATATAATGTACCTCTTTATCATTGTTATTTCGTTCATTGTTGTTGATATTTATTCTCATTTGTTTATTCAGTGTAATTTTATATTCTTTGTTGATCATTCTCAACATTCGTTATCATTGATCGTTGTTTATAATATTTATCTTCTATGAGTACTCTCTCAAATTTGATAAGTGTGTTATTGCAGTTGTAAAGTTATACAGCTCTTATTGTATTTTCATTGTTTTCCATTGTTTTCTCTTTCATCGTTATTCATTGTTTTTCTTAACCTACTGTATTTCCTTATAATTGTTATTCACTTTCCTTGTTATTCATTGCAGGTACTATTGTACCAAATTCGATTGTCTTAGTTAGTTTTTTTCCTACGATTTTATTGTCATCAAAACTGATTTTTTACCCAAATTTGATGCCTGTTATTTTTCTTGAAAAGCCTACTTTGTAGATCAAAAGATACTCAGCTGTATTCAATCATGCCATACCTGGATGTTTTTATATTCAGAAATTTCAAATTCGTACTCGGGATTTTTGTGTAATATATTTTTTTATATTTTATTTACGGTATTTTTGTATTTGCAAGAATTCGGAATAAATAATCTGCCACTTATGGCGACACTGACTATATTCCCTTTAATTTAAAATATATCTCCTAATTTATAAGTTATTGAAATCAATAAATTCAGGAAGTAAAGTGAAAATTTGTTCATAAACAGTTTATAAAACCTAAATGCTTTATTATGTGTAAAAAATGAAATATGGGATGACGATTGGTCACGGAAAAACACAGTCAAAAAAAGAAGTAACTATTAATATTTTCGTCACAGATGTCATATACGCACCACATGGCGCGATTGCAATAAAATGGCGATTTTATGCCTCATATAGTAACCCGGCTATTGTGGTTCATTAATTAATAAACTGTTTATTTACATTTATTTTCTAATTTAAAATGATATAAATTGTTTTGCTCTATAAATATTAATTATTTTTTATTTATTATTATTTCCTTTTTAGAATAATAAAAAACAGTTAAAAAATACATATGTAGCTGGTATTTGAAAACAATGTTTTTGCCAAATACACGTCAGGCTAAAATAGCGCCAGTGTGATGCGTATATGAAATCTGTGCTATGTTTTCTTATTGAAAATACTTTAAATAATTTAAAGTGATTAAACAAGGTGAATTTTGACTAAAAATACATTTTTTGACTGTGTTTTTTCTTGACCTCTCGCCAACCTGTATATATATGTATGTATAGAAATGTTTGAGAAAAATTTGAATTCCTATTGTAAACAGCGACTATATGTGTTATGTGTTCAATTTCTCTAGATATTTAATTATCTGTAAAGTTTGCCAAAGCTAAATGAATCAAAACGAAAGAAAGTATTCCATTAAAAAATAATTCAAAATATTATTTAAACCTAAAAAATATTAAGTATACTTATATTATATCTATGCTTTGACAGCTTACACAAGACGGGTAATATTTATTATCTAAATTTGTAAAATTCTCTGCAACTATCAAGTGCTATACTTTTTAAATGACTTGGTAACATTTTTCAATAATTGTTGCTGTTGAATAAAATGCTTCAAGATAAAAGCTTTAAAAATATAATAATAGTATTTCTTAACATGTTGTTTGTAATTTTTTAAATGAAAGTATTGATAATATTAAAACTTAAAAGCTCTATCCGGTTGAAAACATTCTTTGAATGGCAAGTTTAATTTTATATTTTAAATTTCAAATAACTTCTACAGCTTCATATAATACTGAACCTGAATATTTATGTACCCAAAGACACACACACACACACACAAAAAAAAAAAAAAAAAAAAAAAAAAAAATCAAAAAATCACGAAACGTAAAGGAACAGTCGTGAAAAAAAAACATTTTTGTTAACTCTTCAAGTTATTATCGTAGAAGAAAGTACCGAACAATTGGACATACAATGTTTAAAAATTGAAACTTTTTCTGCATCGTCACTCAATTGCTTTTATTGAATATCTCTGTTTTGACCAATGAGAATCCTCCATAATATATAGAAGTAATCGTTTTCTATATAAGTGGTGAAGGGAGATTCAGCAAAAGTTTCAAATTTTTAACAGTGTAAAGTCTACTTTTAAATAATGTGTATAAATTTTCCTTAGGGGGGCATCTACATATTAAAGTGAACTCAAATTTCATTTTTGTAAATAGCAATACCCCATTTTAACAAGACATTTCAAATTTTCGGTTCAAACTACGCCTAGACACCAAATTTCAAGTCATTTGAATGATAAGTTTTTGAATTATAAACGTTCAAAATTTAATGCTTCTAATGTTAAATTATATTTTCATATTTTTATTAATATCTCCTGAAATTATTCTCCTAATGTGCTAATTTTTTATGTAGAAATAATACTAAAATACCTAATATAAATGCGTTGAATTTGAATTTTTTATAATTTTATGATATGAATTAAGAATTATGAAATTAATATTCGAAAAATTATGAATTGCAATCCATAATTTTTTATGGATTTTGATTTATTAAATTCTGCTTTATGTAAATCTAAAATTAAAAATTTTTCTTCCAAGTAATTTTCAAATTATTCTTAAAAAACTGCAAAATGATGATTTAAGGGACTGTCTACGAAAGAAGTGAGTTGATATTTTGAAACTTCTTATGCCATCAAGCATTCTTCAATGATTGTCATATGATGTTTTAATCAAGAAGACGTCTCTCTTTGTCAATAAACGGATATCGAACTTCAAATTGGATACAGCCCCTAAAATATGCTCGTTTCAAAATAATTAATTTATTGGGAACGTTTTGTGTGATTTGCATGAAAATTTGTTTTTAGGCTAATTGGAGGGTGTAAAGTTCATTTATGCTGTCAGAATTGGGTACTGCTATTGAAAAAAGCAAAGTTGCTGTTCGTTTTGATATGTAGATGCCCCCCTAAGCGAATTTCAAATACATCATTTGAAAGTAGACTTTATTTCCAATCTTTTGGTATCAGTAACTTTTTTCAACGATAATTTGTTAAGAAGCTGGTAGGAGGTGTTTAATTTTTCTGTGCGACTGTACCTATAGTGGGACACTTCCAGCAGTGGGCCACCGATTTTTAAATTTCAAAAATAAGCCCAAAATGCATATCTGAAAAACGATTGAAAGAAATATGATTGCCAAACATTTTTAAATAGTAACTTTTCGCAAACTGTTAGGAATATATACTACCTCTGACAATAAAGTTCGGTGAATAGTCCTGTAACATTAATGTAGATGAAATATTAGCGAAAGTTACCATACCATCCTTCGAAATAGTCATCTCCCATAACTATGCACCACTGAGATCTATTATACATATACATGTCCTGGGAAATTCGCAACAAAATCTTCTTTTGGGATGGAGTCCAAAAGCTTTGTCACATTTCGTTGGATGTCAGTAATATGGTCAAATCTTTTTCAAAGAGAGTTTGAGTGGTGAAAATTGGACGAAATCTAGAGGATTGAGATCTGGCGAGTATGGTAGATGCACAACCCCTGATGAATTTCTTTCGGTGTCTTGAAAAGCTTAAGACCAAACTTTAAACTGATCTTTTGTTCGTTCATTTTCCTGTTCTCAGTTAAGAACCAACACACTGAACAAGCACTTAGTAAAGCACGTCTTACACAGAACATAAACGACGCTCAAGTGAACAACGGTGGGGGAAGATGGTCAACACTTGCCTCTATGCAGGTGTATCGTTTTGTTTCCCCAGTGTTGCCAGATCGGTCGTTCTGTATTTATTCACCGAACGTTTTTGTCAGAAGTAGTATATATATTTTCTGCTGGAATATTTGTTAATTTTCTAGAGCGACTTAAAGAATAAATTTTTCGAAAAATTATTAGAGATTTGATTAAGAGATAAGTTTTGGTATAAAACATTGTTTCTTTAATATTGTGTTTTGATTTAAAATAAATTATTGTTGATATACTCTATTACATTGTAAGTAACTTTTTGGAAAATCATAAATTTTCTTGGTTCATTACTTGAGTTTAGAGGAAGGTAATATTTTTTTTTCATCTGAAAATATGTTTTAAAACTTTAAATATTTATTCTGATACGTGAATGTTAAAACTAGGCTAAAAACAGAAGCATTTTTTGGAATTCTCTAACATTTTAATAATAATTTGATAAGTATCTTTAACTGGCCCACTACTGGTACGTTTATCTTATATTGCTTCATTTACTTACAAAAATATAAGATTATTATACTTTAATTCATCATTTTAATACTTAAGAATTTGCAAGATCTGCTTGCTGATGTGTATTGTGTAAGCTTTATACCTTGCCTTATTTATTCTTTCTTAATATTAACTATCATCATTTAAATAAATATTCACTCATTTTTTTCACTATTGTACTGACTTTTATTTCTTAACCAATTATAAATATTATATTGTAATTGCATATGAATATAGCTTGCTGATTAATAAATTCTTTAATTTTAAAGGTTGTCTTAATTATTTTTTCTTCCTTGTTGTAAATGGGGAATATTTTTGATAGTTTTGTAACCCATTAACCCTTTGCGGCGCAGGGGAAATTCATTGTTTAAGTATTGAAATTAATGACTGATACCTGAAATGATATAAAACTAAATTAGCACAATTTGCATAGTAAAAAATTACAATAAAAACTACAAATAAAATTCGTCGAATTAAAAACCACTTGATGACATAACAAACACAAGTAACGTGTTTAAAGTTTAAGTGAATGTCACATTTACGATAAGCCATTACTGGCATTATCTTAAAATTCGGCAATAATTTTAGATCGACAAGATAATCAAATAATACAGAATTGTATAATAGAAGCATCCTTAAAACTCCAAAAATGATAAATATACGAACTAACAGTTTACTACGTTGCATTAAGTGTTTCATTTCCAATTAAAATACATCTTTGAATTGAAATTTGATGGAAATACAGGACCATGAAAAATCAAAGAATGTGGAAAATAGGATTACAAATATTTCGACGACTAATTATCCGATCGACTTCATTTTTTATGCAAAATTTATGTTTTTTTATTGTCTTTTATATTCACCCGTAAAGCATGGTGACGTCACGTGACGTCGATGTGAAGTCACAGTGACTAAAATGTGAAGTCGTTATGGCCGTTTTAGAGCTTTTTTGTGACAATTCACAAAGCGGTCACAATGTGACAAATTTGTGAAAAATGTGTCATTTGTGACTAATTTGACATTAACATTGTGACGAAACTGTGACAAAAGTGATGATATTTAAATTGCCAGAAACATGTTTTTTAAAGTAAATAAATCAGTCACAATGTGACGTCACTGAGAGGTGGCATTTTGGTCGCAGATGTGATGTGACCAAAGTGACTCACAGTGGCGTCACTGTGACCATGCATGCTATTAGGGCAGTGCTTAAAATTAAAAAAAAAATCGAAATTTCTTTACATCCCTTTCATCAGAATGAATATTTTCCGAAAAAGATAATTCTGGAATAATCGAGGTTACTCATATTAAATAGGCTTCTTTCCATTCCTACTTACTAAATACATACTAAATTTAAAGTCTCGGGAGATAGACGGTTTCTAGACACACAAACAGACGGACGGCAGTATATTTTTCTATAAATATTTTTTCGGAAACTTCTGTGTCTAAAACGTGTAAATCTGTCGAAAAAAAATCTATTTTTAAAACGATTGTAAGACTTACCCTATACTACGCATAATGGGTAAGTAAAAGGGTAAATTTAAATGAGATTTGAGGAATAAATGATTTTAGTAGAACACATATCGGCGTTTAATTTTTAAATAAAAATGAAATACCTTTCAAGCTAACATTATAATACATGAAACATATTTTAGATGAATTTTGAAGAGTAAAATAAAATATTAATCTAAGAAATTAGATGAAATAAGAAATAAGATAAAATGAATGATTGGGTTTTCGTAAATCGGGCAAGAAATATATTAAGATAGAGTTTTAAAATTATTTTTAATTAAAAAAATATTTTTAAAATAGGCCAAAAACTTACATTTCGTAATCTGAATATGTTCTTTATGTATAATTATCAGACCCTTATATTAGTGTTCTCCTAAAATTAAAACAGATTTGATTAAAAACAAACAGTTTCTTTTATTGAGATTATACTTAATATTCAAAATATGTGTGTTCTACGATGATTACCGTTCAAAATATAAATGTTTTAAGTTGTTATGATGTTATATTAAATTTAACCTTAGACTAAAACACACAAATATGGAGAATTTTTATAAGACCTTTCTCTCGTAGCCTTAATACGATGACGTTTAGTTTGAAAAATTTATGTATAGATAGACCTACATCTGCACACATATATGTGGGATTAAAGAATAAAGTATCCAGCAATAAAAGATAATAAACTCAATGATTTAATGAGCGTGATATCCAAAATGAGACTCGTGTAATGATGCGTGGAAAGAACGAGGTGTTCTATAGATTTCAGCGATGGCGAGTTTGATGGATTGTTAATCCAAAGCTCAGAGAAGCTTATTTATACTGAATATTATTCAGTTCTACTGTTATTTTTGAATGCTACGTATATATTTTATGTCTATTAAACCTTTTTTATCTTATCAAGAATATTAATTTTTCTTAAATCATAAGTTAATCACTCAATATCCCACAAGTTCTGGGGGTTCGTTGCCGGGATTTGAATGATTTCGCTGATTTATATTTTAATTTGAATTTCACGATGAAAGCTATTTTGTACAAAGAAAATCTAAGAAGAATGTTTTGTTTTTAAACTAAAACGTATTATATAAAAAAAAGGAACTGTTTGTTATATGTTTAATGATTAGAAATTATCCGTAATCAAGCCTGCAAGATAGTGCACTATATTGTTTTGTTGAAGTGTAAACAAAAATTATAATGTCTGTTCTGAATAAAGCTAGAAAGGCGGACTTGTTAACATTGTGTGATGATCTAGGTATAGTTGTGAATCAGAGTCCAAGAATCATTGATTTGATAAAGTTGGTGACGGAATCGAAGGATTATGAAGAAAATTTTGTAAAAGCTCGACTTGAAGTCATTGCCGCGGTGAGAATAGAAAAAGAAAGACTAGAAGCAGAAAAAGAAGAAAGAAGACTAGAAGCAGAAAAAGAAGAAAGAAGATTAGAAGCAAAAAGAAGATTAGAGGAAAAGAAGATGGAGATGGAGTACGAATTACGAAAAATTGAACTTCAAGGAAATATGACAAATACAAGTGACGGTTCGGCTGTAACTGATTCAGGTAAGCAACCAGATTTGTCTAAATTAATGTCACACTTTGATGGGAAGGGTGATATTAGTATCTATTTAGCTCTATTCGAGAGACAGATTTCTAGGATGAATATAACAAAAGAGAATTGGGTCATGCACTTATTAAGTTTAATGTCGCTAGAAATTGCTAATGTTATAACTAGAGAACCAGAAACATTAACAAATAACTACGATTATGTAAAAAACTTGCTGCTCAAAAGATTCAAATTGACGCCAGAAGAGTTTAGACAAAAATTAATGTCGCATAAGAAAGAAAACTCAGCCACTTGGCGCGATCTAGCATTTGAGTTAAGGAATTATTTAGAAGAATGGATTAACGGTCTTGATGTATCCAATTTTGAAGATTTAAAAGAATTAATATTAGTAGATCAAATCAAGAGAAGGTTTCCGATAGAAATGAAAGAACATTTTATCGATGATCTTCCAAAAATTAAAAGTGTTGATACATTAGTTTGTAAACTAGATGATTACGAAACAGCAAGACGTAATATTAAAACCCTGAATAGAAATTTACACCGCTTTGAAGAAAGAGAGCCAAAAATGCGCGAAAACAACAACACAAAACCATGGTTACCATATCAACATTATAATACTTTAAGAAGACAACAATTTAAAGATAATACAGATAATGTAAATGAATTTTCTTATTTAAATGAAAAGAACAGGGCACAAATTATGTGTTTCAAAAGTAATCGTCTTGGCCACGTAATATCGCAGTGTAATAATGGGAATAATAAACAAATAAAAAATGACAGCCAAAATCGGAGCCAAAACCCGCGATTATCCACCCACAAAGAGATGAATTCCGCAGTAATCAAGCAAACTAACAGCGCCAAATCAGATTACATGAAAAATATTGATATTAACGGTGAAAAGACACAGATCTTCTTCGACACTGGAAGTGATATCAGTTTGGTGAGTTGCGAATATTATACGAAAATAGGCTCGCCAAGATTATTTTCAAATAATATCTCTTTGTCCGGCATAAATAAAATAGTTGTTTATCCAAAAGGATACTTCCCATATGAATTTAATATTGATGGTTTTCTAATCAGAACAAATTTGTACGTGCTAGAATCTCTTGAATATGATATGTTATTGGGATATGATGTGATTAGCAAATTAAATTTGGCGATAGACGAGAGCGGAATTAGGATCGTTGGCAAACGCAACAACATTCAAGTAGGTTACACTGAAGTTCAGAAGAATTCTGATATAAAATTGAATCATGCTGCCAGAAATAATAATGAAAAGAAAACGTCAACGTTAGATAATTCCCGTGATGAAAATATTATAATTGTAAATGATAATAATGCAGGAGATAATTTCTTAATTAATTTAGCGAGCGTCATAGAAGATGATGAAATTGATTTAGATCACGTGAGAAATTTTAATATAAGAAAACAAATAAATTAATTAGTAAAGGGATACAAGCCAAATAAATCAAAAGATACAGGATTACGGATGAATATAATTTTATCTGATGAAATTCCTGTTTGTCAACGGCCACGAAGATTTCCTTTTAAAGAGCAAGAAATAATCGAAAATCAGGTTCAGCAATGGTTGAAAGACGGAATTATAAGGCGCAGTTTTCAGATTACGCAGCACCAGTAGTTTTAGTTAAGAAGAAAGACAACTCGTATAGGTTATGCATAGATTACCGTAAACTGAATAAGAAAATAATCAAAGATCGGTACCCATTACCTTTAATTGAAGATGTTTTAGATAAATTAGAGAGATCAAAAGTATTTACGACTCTCGATCTAAAGAATGGTTTTTTTCATGTTGAAATTGAAGAGAAAAGCAGGAAATACACCGCATTCGTGTCACACGAAGGGGTATATGAGTTTTTGAAGTGTCCATTTGGTTTATGTACATCAGGAAACCAGTTCCAAAGATATGTAAACACGGTGTTTAGAAAGTTATTACGTGACGGCACAGTAGTTATTTATATGGATGATTTTATTATTCCATCACAAACTGAAGAAGAAGGTTTAGAGAAATTGAAACAAGTACTTGAAGTTGCAGCGGATTATGGGCTAGAGTTTAACTTCAAAAAATGCAAATTTTTAAGGAAAACAATAGAATTTCTTGGTGATATAATTGAAAATGGGACGATACAGCCATCTGAATCGAAGACATCAGCTGTTTGGAATTTCCCTCAACCAAAAACGATAAAACAATTCACAATCATATTTAGGATTAACAGGTTATTTTCGTAAATTTATTCCGAACTATGCTCGAATAGCCAAACCATTGACTGATTTATTGCGTAAAAATGTCACATTTGAATTTGGCACAGAACAAATACAGGCGTTTAAAAAATTAAAAGAAATATTATCGCAAAAACCAGTATTGCATTTATTTAAACAAGGATCAGCACTAGAATTACACACCGACGCCAGTAGCCATGGTTTCGGAGCAGTACTACTACAAAAAGCGGATGATGGAAAATTCCACCCTATACAATACATGAGCAAAAAGACAACCCCGCAACAAGAAAAATATTGTAGTTATGAATTGGAGGTATTGGCAATAATTTAAGCTCTTAAAAAATTCAGGAACTACTTACTTGGTACAAAATTCAAGATAGTAACTGATTGTGAAGCATTTCAGAAAACATTGAACAAAAAAGATTTGGCTCCAAAAGTCGCAAGATGGGCTTTATTCATGGAAGAATTTGATTATGAAATCACACATAGACCAGGGAATAAAATGAAACATGTAGATGCTTTGAGCAGGAATACTGTTTTAGTAATTACAAGATCACAGAGTGAGATGACAGCTAGAATAGCTATAGCACAGGAGAAAGATGAGCTCATAAAATCAATAAAATCTTTAGTTGAAAAAGGTGAAGAAAATGAATATATAATCAAGAATAACGTGTTGTATAAGTTTGATAATGGAAGAGAGTTACTTGTAGTGCCTGAAGAAATGCAAAAAGAGATTATTCGTAAAACACACGATAAAGGGCATTTTGCTGCAGTCAAAACAGAAGAATTAGTAAAAAAAGAGTTCTTCATCCCTAACCTGAGAAAACAAGTTGAAACAGTGGTAGTAAATTGTATCGAATGTATTCTATTTAATAAGAAACGAGGCAAAGCCGAAGGTTTTCTAACGCCCATACCAAAAGAGAATATACCATTAAGCACATACCACATTGATCATATTGGACCGCTGCCATCAACAAACAAGAAATATCAGCATATATTCACAGTTGTAGATGCCTTTACTAAGTTCGTATGGTTTTATCCGGTGAAATCCACGACAGCTCAGGAA
Organism: Maratus speculifer; assembly: GCA_964019185.1. Taxonomy (NCBI): domain Eukaryota; kingdom Metazoa; phylum Arthropoda; class Arachnida; order Araneae; family Salticidae; genus Maratus; species Maratus speculifer. The sequence goes on from OZ025302.1 coordinate 94,560,011, forward strand.
GTCATTGAAAAGTTATCATTGCAACAAACTGTGTTCGGGAATCCCAGCAAAATAATAACGGATCGGAGACCAGCGTTCAGATCAGATGAGTTTATAGAATACTGCAAAGAGCAAGGGATAGAACACGGTAAAATTACTGCAGGGATGCCCAGGGGAAACGGACAGATTGAAATAATTCATAGCATCCTGATTCCTGTACTAGCAAAGCTATGTGGGAATGAGCCCACAAAATGGTATAAATATGTGGCAGATGTGCAGAGAATTCTCAATAGTACAGTTACAAGAAGTACAAAATACAGCCCGTTTGAATTGATGATTGGCGTAAAAATGAAAAATAAAATTGACTTAAGGATTAAAGAAATACTAGAGGAAGAAGATATAAACCACATGATGATGGAACGGGAAAATGTAAGAGAAGAAGCGAGAAAAAATATTTTGAAAATACAAGAAGAAAATAGAAAACAATTTAACAAGAAGAGGAGAGAGCCCATTAAATATAAATTAAATGATCTCGTGGCAATCCAAAGAACGCAGTACGGCACAGGTCTGAAATTAAAGGAAAAATTCCATGGACCTTATAAAGTTACTAAAGTAAAGTCAAATGATCGTTATGATGTAGAAAAAATTGGAGACCATGATGGTCCCAACAAGACCTCAACTGCTGCAGAATATATGAAGCCCTGGAGTAATGCATCTGCATAACGTGACATGTTTTTGTTTTATGTTTACCTGTTTTGTATGTGTAAATTTGTGTCTAAATTTTTATAAACAGCTGCCGAGGACGTCAGAAACGTCAGGATGACCGAGAATGTGGGATTAAAGAATAAAGTATCCAGCAATAAAAGATAATAAACTCAATGATTTAATGAACGTGATATCCAAAATGAGACTCGTGTAATGATGCGTGGAAAGAACGAGGTGTTCTATAGATTTCAGCGATGGCGAGTTTGATGGATTGTTAATCCAAAGCTCAGAGAAGCTTATTTATACTGAATATTATTCAGTTCTACTGTTATTTTTGAATGCTACGTATATATTTTATGTCTATTAAACCTTTTTTATCTTATCAAGAATATTAGTTTTTCTTAAATCATAAGTTAATCACTCAATATCCCACATATATATATATATATATATATATATATATATATATATATATATATATATATATATATATATATATATACGTATATGTACATATAAATATACCCAAAAACTACACTATAATATACAATCTTTCTGAACCGCATAAAAAAAAATAAATGCCATTTATTAAACTAAACAAGAAAAAGTCAACATATCTCATGAACAATCCTGAAAATTAAGAAAAGTAAAACACGAAACAAAATGTTTTAACTTAAATCATAAAAACATGGAAACTAAATATGAAAGATAAACAAGAAAAATAAACCAGTGATTATAAGTATATATATATATATATATATATATATATATATATATATGTGTGTGTGTGTGTGTGTGTGTGTGTGACATTTTAAGTGAGAAACTCGAAATATCTTCACCGGTTCCCCTTTTTTTAAACACAGAGTCGTGGCAAGCCAGAAAAAAAAATAAATGTAGAAGACTCATTAAATTACACATTCGCTGCTGCAACTTAGTTTATTAAACTGTAGTCATATAGAGAGGGAAATGCTCCTTTCGCAAGCCGTCTTGAACCGAATCATCGAAAAGAAGAAAAAAAAGAAAGAATGTTCCATCATAAAGACATTACTTCCGCAAGTCGTCTTAACGGACTCATCGAAGAAAAAGGAAAGAATATATCAACATCTCTCGGCTTCCTTCTTAAATCTAAAAACAAACTTCTAGAAAATTCTCTAATCACATGATTTTCACATGTAAACAGAATTCATGTCCAACGTAGAGATTAAACATATCATTCTCGAATCTTTCAGACGATAATTTTTATTTTAACCCTCTCATGCATAAATTATTTTTCATTATTTTGCATTATTGACTAAAAATCATTTTTTTGAGATAAATGAAAACCCATTATAAAATAATTTTATTATTGCACTATATGCTAGCTATTATCTATCAACAAATCGGATCTCTATAAATGAATGCTCAAAAGTTTTTTGCTTAATTATGCAATAATTATCTGTCCTCATATGAGGCCCGTATGCATGAGAGGGTTAAAAGAATATTATTTAACTAATTTATAATCGAACACTGACTTCGATATCTTGCAGCAGACGATATTTTGAAACAAAAAAAAGAAAATAAATGAATTTATTGATACGCTCAAAATTCAAACGTTGAAAGGAGGAAAAAAAAATAAAAATAATGATATTTTTTTTAAAGGTATGGTTTTGGAATAAATTTAATAAGACTTTCTTAACCCCTTGGGGTCGAGGGACACGTATTCGTGCCGCAAAAAGGCTTAAGAATCCTCGTTTACCTCCATCAGTAAAGTTTTACTGTAAGATTTGCCTCATTTAATCGGAGCACTTTCTGGACTTAATAAGGCACAAATTTCTGTTTTTAAAAACCGGTGACAAAACATTAAAAATTTCGTAAAAGCCTTCCGTCGCGAAGGGATTAAAAAGGGTTGATAAAAACAGGGAAAAATGAGTTTTATTTGGAATGTTAAGAAATAAAGTATAATTAAGAATATTTTTAATTTAGAGCCATTTTTTTAAATTTACGCTTTTTGGAATAAATGTTTTTAAGGCGAATTAAGAATTTATATCGTTTACAAAGATTAATAGATTAGATCTAGAAACAAGATTTTAATTTAATAAGTTGAGCTAAGTGCGGAGTATTGTTAAAAGAAAATTAATATAGTACAAAGGTTAATTTTGGCGAAAAAAAAATTAAAATTTGTAATATATATATACATATAGAGAGAGAGAGATAAATACTAAAATCGCATACATATCTGTATGTGTATATGTATAACGAATGAATTAAAAAATGTCAAATAGACAAATTCATTAGAGAAAATACCATCCTTTTCACCAGTGATATTTACTTCAACTTAATTTGATAGAAATAGCTCAGGTGTAATTTAAAAGAAATTGGAAATCTGCAAGTGTTATTAACATTAAAACCATACACTAATTAATGTATACACATATAAATATATGCATGAATTTTTATGTGAATTTTTATTTTTTTAGAAGACTTAGCTAGTAATCTGCCATTAAAATGTTTATTCTAAACAAAATTTATTTTTTAAGGTATATACGAGAATGCTTATAATATTTTAAGAAAATTTTATGCTGATCTCATTTGCACATTAAGGTAATAATAATAATAATAAACATTAAGTGACTTTAGAAATAAATCTTCGTTATTGTAAATATGTCCATACTTGGCGTTCTTTTTCGCATAAATAATGTTCTTACTCAAAAGTTTAAATGATATTTTATTTGAAAGTATTTTAATTTTAATAGCAATGAATAACAAATTAGAAAGTGTAGTTGATTTAAACTATCTGACTTGTTAATAGACATTACTGATTGCTCCGCTTACTTAAAATATAAATTTTGTAACATGGAATGCTAATGTTATATTTAATTTAAATATTTTAGTTACCTTTAATTATTTATTTATTTATTTATTGTATACGTTATCTAACCAATAGAAATTTAATGCGAGTTTCCATGCATACATAAATCAGATATACTTTTCTTTCAGCTCTATAACTAAGCGATGTACAGTGTGTGACAAAAATTTTAATACAACAATAAATTTCAAAATAAAGGCTCAATAAGGTTATCCTGGTGAATTAGCTCCTCAGATATATTCGGGATAGGTGAGTTGGCAGAGCATTGGCAGGTTTAGCCTGGAACTCCTTCGTTCGAATCTGGCCTGCACATTTTCCGCCCTATTTGGAAATAACAATTTATATGATTTATTTACCAACTAGAATAACTGTATTAAAATTAATGTAGTATAATTACGTATCCAGTTTATTGAATTACCATTAAATACGATTTACTCTGTTTAGCTGATTCATATATCAGACCAGATGCTATGATCAATTCTCAAAGCATTCTCAGCTCCAGAGAAGAGGTTCATGGTTCGAATCCTAGTCTGGAAAATTTTCGCTCAGTTAGAAAATAACAAGTCAAATTACTTTAGTACTATGGAAAAATGTTAGAAATAAATTCCTGATCCAGGTTACATAAATTAATAATTTGCTTCAGTGAATTAAAAATGCGTTATGGTTGGAATTTCTTTTTAACTTGGAAAATGATTGTTGTTCTCGGTCGAGAATATGTATATCGAAACATTTCTGAATCCTTGTGATGTCCACACTTTTGGAATACAGTAAAACCCTGATAATTCGGATTAATTGGGACCGGACCCAATCCGGATTATCGAAAATCCGGATTATCCGGAGAATTAGAAAAAAAATGAAATAAAATATAACATACTAACAGAAAATCACCTTTATGTTAAACTTATTGAATATTTGAAGACAGAAATGTTTACTTTGCTTAATTATTTCGAAAACATGTCAGAAAAAGTTTTTTTTATTTAGAATACGACGATGAAACAAATTAATGTTACGGAAATTAGCCAATCGCTTCTCAAACTTGAAAAAAAAATGACCAAACCGATCCGGATAATCGGGGTCCAAATTAGCGGGGTTCTACTGTACTTCTATTGCCACGATAGCAAAAAAGTATTAAAAAATACAAAACAATTAATAACTCCAAAACAAATTGAGATACACTTTCGATCAAATTGTATTTTAAAGTACATTTTTTTCCTTATACGACGGTGTTAAAAAATATTTAGTAAATATTTTTTCTGAGGTAACAGCACAAACTATTGCTTCGGAGTTAGGGATTTGTAAAAGTATGTTATGGTGACGAACAAAAATGTAGAAATAGAGTAGTTGCGGTGAAGGTCGCCTATACTCCATGGTCCAAGGACATTTTTCCAGAATGCGGATGGCAATCGAAAAGGAGAGGAGAAGATGGAGGTTGATCGCATTGAGGAAGAATATACTGGAGGTGAACAATAATGATTTGTATCAATAAATATAAAAACTTTGTTAAATCACCATAAAAGAAAAATTATACAGGACGCGTTTCGAGCTGCAAAATTACCGCTCGTCTTCAGCTGGTCCAAACACGTGTCACAACGGACAGAGTGGAAATAACAGTGAAATAAAGAGGGAGGAGATTACACAGAGTGCGACAGGTGGCGCTGCTTGTCAGAGCCAAGGAGAAAGAGAAAAGTAAAGATAAACTCAAAGAAGGAGGGAGGAGATTACAAAGAGTGCCCCAGGTGGCGCTGGCTAAAAAACCAGGTGGCAGAGAAAAACTAATGAAAGATAAAGAAAACAATTGAAAAATAAATAAAATAAAATAAAATAAAATAAAATAAAAATAAATAAATAAATAAAAATAAAATAAAATAAAATAAAAATAAATAAATTAAAAAAAAATCAAAATAAAATAAAGTTAAATTAAAAAAAATTAATTAAATAAAAACTAAAAATAATTATAGTAATAATAATAAACTACAAAAGTAATTTCAATGCAGGAGAAAGGGAGGGGGATGAAGAGAGATCGTTGACAAGAGTATTGACCAGTTGAGTCGTTGACCAGGAACAGGAGAATTAGAAGTCAGAAGTGACGAAAACGTAATTCTCCTGCTCCTGGTATCTCTCCTCTTCGGCAAAATTATGTTGTCAATTTATCGTCTCATTCTCTTACTGATTCCCAACGTGATGTTCTCTCTCTTGGTTTGAATTTTTCGCGTGTTTCCAAACCTTCTATTCCGAATTTAATCGCTCCGATTGAACATTCTTTCAAAAATAGTAAAATTTCTCCTGGTCAACTTGATTCTCTTCGCTACCTTTTGGCTAACGTCATTTCTTCTAATAAATCTTCAGTTAAATCTAATCTTTCTTCTTCTCAAAAATCTGCTATCAGTGAACTTAATTCTGTCCCTAACCTTCTTATTACTAAGGCTGATAAAGGCGGTCAAACCGTTCTTCTCAATAAGTCTGATTATATTTCTCATGTGGAATCTATGTTAAACTCCGGTCCTTATTCTAAATTAAAGAAAGATCCTTCTACTAAACACCTTTCTGATATCAAGGAGGTCGTTAATAAGTCTGTCATTCTTAATAATAACACTAAACGTATGGCCATTCCTTCTATAGCTAATTGTGCTCGTTTCTATGCTCTTCCTAAGGTCCATAAACCTACTCTTTCATTTCGCCCTATCGTTTCTAATATTGGTACTGCTTCTTATAAACTTGCCAAGTTCCTTTCTAAGTTACTCGCTCCTTTATCTTCCACTAATTTTCACACTGTTAAAAATTCTATTCACTTTGTTGATAAAATTAAACGCCTTTCTCCTTGTAATTACAAAATGATTTCCTTAGATGTTAAATCCCTCTTCATTAACGTCCCTGTTCAACGAGCAATTGACTGTTTGGAAAGAAGGCTACGCGAATTCCATTACTCTTCCATCGAGATTGACGAGATCCTGCAATTAGTTAGTATTTGTGTTAGGCAATCTGCTTTCCAATTTAATAATTCCTTTTATGTTCAAACGGATGGGTTAGCCATGGGCAATCCTTTATCTCCTCTTTTATGTGACATTTATATGCATTTTGTGGAATAAAAACTCTTCAGTTTATTTGATTTTCCCTTCTGGTGTAGGTATGTTGATGATACTTTTATCTTAATTCCTTTTGAGCTGGATCCCCAAAATCTCCTTTCTCTTGTCAACTCTGTTGATCCTTGCATCCAGTTTACTCTTGAAGTCGAAGAGAATGATTATCTTCCTTTCCTCGATGTCTTAGTTACTAAACACCCTGATCGGTTCTCTACCTCTGTTTATAGAAAACCTTTCGCTGTATCTCTACCTCCGCATGCTTTTTCTAACCATCCTCCACAGCATAAAGTGGCTTTCTTTTATAATTTTGTTTACAGAGCACTTCGGATTTCTTCTGACTCTTCTGCTCTAAATAAGGAAATTAGTTACCTCAAATCTCTTGCCCTCACTCGTGGTTATAATCCCTCTTTGATTGACAAAGCTCTGTATAAATTTAATAAGCCTAAACGTCTTCTTACTGATTCTAATAATTCGTCTAATATTAACTCTATAGTTTTACCTTTTTATTCTCCTCTTTGTTTCAAATTAGCTAAAATCCTTTCTCGTTTCAATTTTAAAGTTATCTTTAAACCTATGAATAAAATTAAATTCTCGTCTTTGAAAGATCCTATTCCTGTTGAGAACCGGTGGGGTGTTTATTTTATTCCTTGCTCTTGCAATTTGGGTTATATTGGTCAGACCAGAAGAGCGTTGAAGAAAAGATTGGATGAACATCAGAGATACATTAAAAATCAGGAATTATCTAGGTCTTCCATTGCTTCTCACTGTTGGTCTTCCGGTCATTTTTTCAATTTTTCCATGGCCAGAATTATTTCTAATCCTGCCTCTCCTTCTCATTTAGATACTCACGAAGCTTATTTTATTTATAAAAATTGTAATACTCTTGTCAACGATCTCTCTTCATCCCCCTCCCTTTCTCCTGCATGGAAATTACTTTTGTAGTTTATTATTATTACTATAATTATTTTTAGTTTTTATTTAATTAATTTTTTTTTTAATTTAACTTTATTTTATTTTGATTTTTTTTTATTTATTTATTTTGATTTTATTTTATTTTATTTTTATTTATTTATTTATTTTTATTTTATTTTATTTTATTTTATTTTATTTATTTTTCAATTGTTTTCTTTATCTTTCATTAGTTTTTCTCTGCCACCTGGTTTTTTAGCCAGCGCCACCTGGGGCACTCTTTGTAATCTCCTCCCTCCTTCTTTGAGTTTATCTTTACTTTTCTCTTTCTCCTTGGCTCTGACAAGCAGCGCCACCTGTCGCACTCTGTGTAATCTCCTCCCTCTTTATTTCACTGTTATTTCCACTCTGTCCGTTGTGACACCTGTTTGGACCAGCTGAAGACGAGCGGTAATTTTGCAGCTCGAAACGCGTCCTGTATAATTTTTCTTTTATGGTGATTTAACAAAGTTTTTATATTTATTGATATATATTTATCGCCAGTTTTTTCGGTGTTTCTCAATACAATAATGATTTGGGTGATGCTAAAAATGTAACCCTACATTAAGTCACATTAAGTCCAAACAAATCCACGTGCTTTGATTCGCCTATCAATTCAAACCGGTTAAAACCTGTATTTGATTGCTCTTGTTTTTTATCGTCGAATTTTTTATTAGACAGAGAATTAAAATTTCGTAAACAATGACAGTTTGTGGGATAATTGGCTGTAATACACGATCAATAAATGTAGCAGGAACAAATTTATCGCTTCACATGTAAAAGTTTTTTTGATTATTTAATTATATGTGTTTTAAATATCAAAATAGAAAATCTTTTAACATTTTGCTTGAAAAGATAACATTATTTTGCTGATATCTGAAAATCGTTTGCAGTCAGAAATCTGTATTTTAGATTAATATTTATTACTGATGTTTTCATACATGATTTTAAAAGAATGTTTTCATTATTATATTTTAAATATTATTTAAATGCAATTATTAATATGTAACAAAACAAATTTCTTTTTAACAAAAAGAAATAAAGATGTTTAAGTAAATTAGCAGCGATTGACGTAGGCAAAATGGAGATCTATTTAAAAATTTCATTCCATAAATAGAATATTTATTAATTATTTTGAAATATTTGAATTATTTATGCGTATTGTTACTTGCAAATAAAATGAGTTCATCAGATTGGAAAAGTTTAGCTGCAAGATTGAAATTATTATCAATAAATGCTTGGTTCACATTTGAATAATTACTTTTGATCTTACGATACAAAATTTTATTTTCACAAAATTCTTGTATTCATCGCTTATCATGGAGAATGAAGCCGCTGATCAACATTAGCTTTATATTTAAAATTTAAGCACTCTGCATTTTGATTTAAAAAAAAAAATCTATATCTGTATTGCTCTCTTATAGTAAAAAAGCAGTTACTTTTAGATATTATATATATCAGCCTTTGACTTCTAGTAAATTGCTTTAAAATTCTTGAATTTTATATATATATATATATATATACATCTTGATTTTTTTTTATCCCTGAATTATTTATTACGAATAAATCTATTTGTGATATCGAGACCCTGTATTTATGCTTAATTTTTCGTATTTAAATGCGATTAATCTTAAAATATGTGTAATTTATTTTCTAATAATTTTAAAAACATGATCAGAATCGAAATTTTTAGTGAGTGAAAATCAGCTCATTTATTTTACAGCTCTCAAATTTTATTATGCTTTATATCTGTTGTTTTTAGGTGCTTTCGTAATTATGTAAAATAGTTGTCGTTCAGTCCATCCGTCTGTCTGTCCATTCGCATATAACAACGCAAAAACTACCCAACCGAATCGTTTGAAGTTTGAAATACATAATTAATACATAATTTTGTAGAGTTATTTCAAATTTTATGATAGATCAATTATGCATAGATCAATTACAGGGACAATCAAAAGTTATCTGTTACATTACGGTCATTCGGGAAAAAAGTTTAAAATGCATTTTAATTGTTTGAAATTTAAAACAAATAATTGTTACATAATTTTGTCGTGTCATTTCAAATTTTATAGAAATTGGATGCATAAATCAATTACAGGAACAATAAAAATTATTCCATTATATTGCGGTCAATGGGGAAAAAAAGTTTCAAATGCATTTTAATGGTGTTAAACTAATTCAAACATAATAAAACTGACATGAACCTATGATGTATATATACACTAAAATATACATTCTGTACAAGCAGTGATGCAAAGCATATTTATTTTTAAATTACAGGAGCACACAAAAGTATTCCACTACATAAAGCTATACGGGAGAAACATTGTTTGTGGGGCGTGTTTTAATTACATTAAACTATTTCACATTTTATAAATATGATATACGTTTCTGAGGTGTAATAAAAATTACTTTCTGTATATTTACAGGAATACAAAGATTTCTACTTCTATAATGTAACCGAAGTACTGTCTACTATATCAGCAAGATCTGAATATTTTAAAAACTTCGTTATTGTACGAATGCACCACATTTGCTACGCTTCACGTGTAATTTCCAACTTGTTTATTAATTGTTTCTCAATTTTTTATTGATAATGCTGTTATTTTGAAGAAGTAACTGAAGAGTATAAACTTGCATAGTACCAACAGATTTTCTCAAAACGTCTAGCAATAGGCGGAAAATTATTAAATTTTTTTGTACAGTCTGGTATATTACCAACAGATTTTTATAAGCACAACATATTAAGATATCATTTAATTCATGCAATTGTTAAGAAATTGTTTAACCTACTCAGGGTAAACTTTCACAATTCCAGTGTCCAGTTTTTTGCGTGGCCGTGTATATGATTTTATTTATGTTATGCAGATATTTTTTTAGTATACTAAATATAGGTCAATTAGAAAGTGCACAGGTCTAATTAAAACCGCCTGACCATTCACTCTGATATTTCTTCATGCTTATTAATTTTTTACTTAGTCCTGGTTATGATCTATTGCATTTATATACATCATATAACAAGTAAAAACTTATCTAAGCTTAAATAGGTTTACAATAAATAACAAAGCCCTTCCAGCTATTATCAATAACATAGAGTACTTTAGATACTGCATTGTATCCAAATCTTTTGTGTGTCCTTGTAAATGAACGGTAATGCTATGCTCATCACATTTCACAGAAAGTACATTGTAAAAATTCTGAATAATTTATGTCTATTTCACTGTAATTTAGTAACATATTTTGGCCGCTAAAAGCTCCCAACCATATATCATTATCATTATCCCCATTAACGGAATTCTTTTGTGTGGCTCTTTAAATAAATGATAAATGTTTTGCAAACCCCATATTCTACAAAATGCTTGTTATACTGCCGTTTATAAATGTATATCAATTTATGTTTTAAATGGTCTAACGTCAATGAAATGAACTTGAAACGATTTTTCCCATTGACTATAATGTAATAGAATACTTTAGACTGTCTATGCAAATTAAGTATAAATTCTACACATTTCCTTTTCAATAGCGATCACGGTGTAGTAAACGTCAATAAAATATAAAAAATGCTACGACCATCAGAGTTTATTTACAAGAGTTAGAACTCGGCCACACAAATCGGAGTCATAAACATTTTTCATCTACGTTATAAAGTATTAACCAGTAAAAAAAATCCTGCGTTAAGCATAGATTATAAAACACTATCCAAATTTCCTTAATTCTTTAACAAAACTTCGTTATTCAGGGAAATAGGTGTTACTGCCCATAACCAAATATGTATTCCAATACTTTTGAACAGCTCTGTATTTGATTTGTCGGTTGATATATGTACTATATCATGGAGAAATTTAATTTAGCAAAAGAAAAAAAAAATGCCTATCTAGATGAAATTTTTCTTTTGGCAGTTTATACGAATAGATGTAAAACATACTTCAATACTTTTGTTCAGCCCTGCAGTTTACCTAGTACCTTTATTACACGAAAGTATTTTGCTAAAATTAATTATATAAAAAAATAAATAAATATATAAATAAAAAAAAATGTTAATCAAACAACAAAACTCTTTAAACTATTTAAATTATATTCCCAGAAATTATCATCTTTAAACTAATCTGTATCCAGTTCTTCAGTTCTTTGCGTGACCTTGTACATCATTTAATCTATATTCTACAAACATTTCATGGTAAACTAAATGCGATTCGACGTAAAATTCAAAACTTTTTAAAAAACAAACCTTTAAGTAAATTACACTCATATTCAGTAACTTTTCCGAGTTCTTTTGAGTAACCCTGTATATCTCAATTGTGTAACCATTAGCATTTATGCACACCATATAATGTGAATACATTTAGTGACACTTAAAAGCGCATATCATAATTAAAAATGCATTTCATCCATGGAACAGTTATCATGCGTAATATACAGTACTTCGAATAGAATATGCTTTTTGAAATCTTTTGCGTGTCCCTGTAAATGCTATGCACTTCGTATTATGCGTGAAATAACTCATATTAAGTCTCAGCGACGTATATCAGTTTGATTACACATGATAGCGTTTACCATCGTTAAAATATGTCGCAAACAATTTCCTCCTTTATTATCATGTATTAGAATTCTTTTGTGTGGCCCTGTAAATGAATAACTATTCTTTTAGCAGCATATTTTAATGCTTTTAGTAGATGCAAAAAAAAATGTGAATACGATTGTCCGGATGTAACATCTTTAAAATTAATTTGAAACGATTTCTCCCCATTGGCCCTAATATAATCGAAAACTTTTGACTGTCCCTGTAAATAAACAAATCGTGGTAGAAACTTCATTTTTAATAGGGTTTGTGCTTGTGTAAACTTCAATAACATGGTAAAATTTCATTGCATTCCGAGTATATTTACGAGAGTTAGAGCGCGGACAGACGGACAGACAAACCGAATGCATAAACATTTTCCAATTTTGTTGAAAAGTGTTAATAAAAATTACTGTAAAAAGAAAACTTTTAATAATACCATTTTTAGTTCGTATCAAACGTTTTCAATTTCTTATTTAATTTTAATTTGAAATTTAATAATAATAATGACATTTAATAATAATAATAATAATAATTTCCCAATTTCAATTATTTTAAAAGTAAACATTTCTTTTAATAAATAATAATAGAACAAAGACCATTTTAAAAATTTCCTATTTCTTCTTAAAAAATGCTCCAGCTGTAATTCATTTCTTTCAATTCGTCTTATTAATACAAAATCCCTTCCTTTTTTGGAAGCTTTCCAATTTTCCATTTTGTTTGGTACACTAAAATTTGAGCGATAAATGGATTCACATTGCAAACCTTTTTTGAGGCTTAGTTCACCTCCACCTATCTTCTTCCTCCATGGGTTGATCGTTCGATGATGCTTGTGTGACGCGCTCCAGCATAATTCTATTATTCTTTGTGTAGTTTAGTTTTTTGTGTGTGTGTAATGTTCGTGAGTATTCGTCTATATAAATGGTTTTTTTTTTATATAACAAGGCCTCTCGTTGATTTGGAATAAACAACACTCTCGCATGTATACTCAACTTGATAAAATGGCGCAGCCGGTAGGATGTCTACCATGTTTGTGAAATGTGTTTCAAATCCCGGAAATTCGATTATTAAAATCTCCTATCATAAATATTATTCCAAGAAAATGGCTTTTTATTATTTGCGTGAAGAGGAGCAGAGATATTCAACAACAAATGCAGTTATTATCAAGGTATTTTTTTTTGTGTGTGTGTTTTACCCATCGAGAGCTATATAAAATATATATTATTTAAATTATTAAATAGTTAAAGGGTATATATGTGTTTTATATTATTACAGTGGTAATACATATGAATAGTTGGAATACTTAAAAATTGATTGTAACAATAGTTGAAAAAAATACGATATTTAATTCGGTAATTGTATATGAACGTAAATAATAGTGCTGTTACAATGTACATTTGTTAATATTAATAGAATGTTCAGATAGAACTGTTCTGTTTTAAATAATTATATTGAGTGCGGTAAATAAAATTTTATTATTTAATAAATATTTCGAAAATGCATGATATTATTGTGAGTTTGGTATTAAAAGGAAAAAATGAACTTCAATTATTGTAGTATAATCTTATAATAATAACCTTGTAGACATTCATTTGTTTAGAACACACGTAGTTAAAAAAAAAGAGTATTTATCTAATTCTTGTTTGGAAAGAAAAAAAAATATTTACTGGCTATAGATACTTTGGAAAAACTATTTTTAATTATGAAGCTAAAAAAAATAATAATAAATAAATAAATAAAAGCATTTGCAATTTTTTTTTATTTTATTTTGAAGACGTATTATTTCAAGAATTCTGTGATTTTGAAGTATTTTTCGGAATGCAGATTAAATTATGAAATAATGTCAGATTATCGTCTTAGTCTAAGAGCTAGCAACGTCAAAAATCACGTCATTTTATCAAAGCTCATTTTTTTATATGTTTTTCCCTTTTATGGTAGAATACGTTTGCAAGAGGTCTGGCAGTTGGGAGACGTTGCGTTTAGCTGTGGCAGAAGGGGTTATGCAGGTCAAAAAGCTTCAAAATCACGTCATTTTATCAAGGCTCATTTTTTAATATGTTTTTCCCTTTTATAGTAGAATACGTTTGCAAGCGGTCTGGCAGTCGGGAGACGTTGCGTTTAGCTGTGGCAGAAGGGGTTATGCAGGTCAAAAAGCTTCAAAATCACGTCATTTTATCAAGGCTCATTTTTTAATATGTTTTTCCCTTTTATGGTAGAATACGTTTGCAAGCGGTCTAGCAGTCGGGAGACGTTGCGTTTACCTGTGGCAGAAGGGGTTGTGCAGGTCAAAAAGCTTCAAAATCACGTCATTTTATCAAGGCTTATTTTTTAATATGTTTTTCCCTTTTATGGTAGAATACGTTTGTAAGTGGTCTGGCAGTCGGGAGACGTTGCGTTTATCTGTGGCAGAAGGGGTTGTGCAGGTCAAAAAGCTGCAAAAATCCGACATTTTATAAAGGCTCATTTTCTTATATGTTTTTATCAAGCTTAAAAATTACAAGATATTATTCTTTGGACAGCAGAAAACCTATAATTAATTTTCCAGACACAAATTCGATTGCAAAGTTAATGCCAGACATCTTTAAGTATGGCAACGAAAGTGCCTGTTCCAAGAGTGGTTTATAATTTAAATTTTACAAGACCTCTTTACGTCATTTTATCAAGCTTGAAAATTACAAGATATTACTCTTTGGATAGCAGACAACCTATAATTAATTTGCCAGACACAAATTCGGTTGTAAAGTTAATGCCAGACGGCTTTAAATATGACAACGAAAGTGCCTGTTCCTGGAGTAGTTTATAATCTAAAAATTATACGACCTCTTTACGTCATTTTATCAAGCTTAAAAATTACAAGATATTACTCTTTGGTGGGCAGACAACCTATAATTAATTTGCCAGACACAAATTCGGTTGCAAAGTTAAAGTCAGACGGCTTTAAATATGACAACGAAAAAACCTGTTCCAACGGCGGTTTACAATTTAAAAATTATAAGACCTCTTTACGTCATTTTACAAGCTCAAAAATTACAAGATATTACTCTTTGGTGGGCAGACAACCTATAATTAATTTGCCAGACACAAATTCAGTTGCAAAGTTAATGCCAGACGGCTTTAAATATGGCAACGAAAGTGTATATTGCAAGAGCGGTTTATAATTTAAAAAGTATAAGACCTCTTTACGTCATTTTATCAAGCATAAAAATTACAAGATATTAATTACTCTTTGGATAGCACACAACCTATAATTAATTTGCCAGACACAAATTCGATTGCAAACTTAATGCCAGACGGCTTTAAATATGACAACGTAAGTGCCTGTTCCAAGAGCGGTTTATAATTTAAAAACTATAAGACCTCTTTACATCATTTTATCAAGCTTAAAAATTACAATATATTACTCTTTGGTAGGTAGACAACCTATAATTAATTTGCCAGACACAAATTCGGTTGCAAAGTTAATGCCAGACGGCTTTAAAGATGGCAACGAAAGAGCCTGTTCCACGTGTGGTTTATAATTTAAAAATTATAAGACCTCTTTACGTCATTTTATCAAGCTTAAAAGTTACAAGATATTACTTTTATGGATAGCAGACATCCTATAATTAATTTCCCAGACACAAATTCGGTTGCAAAGTTAATGCCAGACGGCTTTAAAGATGGCAACGAAAGAGCCTGTTCCACGAGTGGTTTATAATTTAAAAATTATAAGACCTCTTTACTTCATTTTATCAAGCTTAAAAGTTACAAGATATTACTTTTTTGGATAGCAGACAACCTATAATTAATTTGTCAGACACAAACTCGGTTGCAAAGTTATAGCTAGACAGCTTTAAATATGGCAACGAAAATGCCTGTTCCAAGAGCGGTTTATAATTCAGCAAATTATAAGACCTCTTTACGTCATTGAACCGAATTTGCAACCTTGGATTTTTCTCAGTCTTATTGATTAGATTCACTATTTTTCTGCACCTGATTTTTTGCACGATACTTTTTCAGAGCCTTATTGAGTAAATTTGTGATACTTTGTGCTTGATTGACGAAAGTTGCATTTTTATAAGTCTTACCGACAAGCCTTTGCATGTGATGAAAATTTGTGCACCCGGAGAAAGGTTAAGGTGTAAGAATTCATATAATTAGTTAACATCAACTCACAGCTTAAATATTGCACAAATAAATTCATTTGTGGCCAAAACCGGGGCATACACCCTAATATTTAATAAAAGAAACTTATATTTTGATAAACAAGAGCTTTTTATAAGTAAACTTTATATTGAAAAAAAAATTGCCGAATTTGCCGAATACAACTGAATTTGTGTCTTGCAAATTAATTATAGGTTGTCTGCTATCCAAAGAGTAATATCTTGTAATTTTTAAGCTTGATAAAATGACGTAAAGAGGTCTTATAAAATTTAAATTATAAATCACTTTTGGATCAGTCACTTTCGTTGCCATATTTAAAGCCGTCTGGCATTAACTTTGCAACCGAATTTGTGTCTGGCAAATTAATTATACGTTGTCTGCTATCCAAAGAGTAATATCTTGTAATTTTTAAGCTTGATAAAATGACGTAAAGAGGTCTTATAAAATTTAAATTATAAACCACTCTTGGATCAGGCATTTTCGTTGCCATATTTAAAACCGTCTGGCATTAACTTTGCAACCGAATTTGTGTCTGGCAAATTAATTATAGGTTGTCTGCTATCCAAAGAATAATAGCTTGTAATTTTTAAGCTTGATAAAATGACGTAAAGAGGTCTTATAATTTTTAAATTATAAAGCACTCTTGGAACAGGTACTTTCGTTGCATTATTTAAAGCCGTCTGGCATTAACTTTGCAACCGAATTTGTGTCTGGGAAATTAATTATAGGTTGTCTGCTATCCATAAAAGTAATATCTTGTAACTTTTAAGCTTGATAAAATGACGTAAAGAGGTCTTATAATTTTTAGATTATAAACTACTCCAGGAACAGGCACTTTCGTTGCCATATTTAAAGCCGTCTGGGATTAACTTTGCAACCGAATTCGTGTCTAGCAAATTAATTATACGTTGTCTGCCTACCAAAGAGTAATATCTTGTAATTTTTAAGCTTGATAAAATGACGTAAAGAGGCCTTATAATTTTTAAATTATAAAGCACTCTTGGAACAGGCACTTTCGTTGCCATATTTAAAGCGGTCTGGGATTAACTTTGCAACCGAATTCGTGTCTAGCAAATTAATTATACGTTGTCTGCCTACCAAAGAATAATAGCTTGTAATTTTTAAGCTTGATAAAATGACGTATAGAGGTCTTATAATTTTTAAATTATAAAGCACTCTTGGAACAGCCACATTCGTTGCCATATTTAAAGCCGTCTGGCATTAACTTTGCAACCGAATTTGTGTCTGACAAATTAATTATAAGTTGTCTGTCCACCAAAGAGTGTAATTTTTAAGAGTTGTAATTTTTAAGCTTGATAAAATAACGGAAAGAGGTCTTATAATTTTTAGATTATAAACTACTCCAGGAACAGGCACTTTCGTTGCCATATTTAAAGCCATCTGGGATTAACTTTGCAACCGAATTCGTGTCTAGCAAATTAATTATACGTTGTCTGCCTACCAAAGAGTAATATCTTGTAATTTTTAAGCTTGATAAAATGACGTGAAGATGCCTTATAATTTTTAAATTATAAACCGCTCTTGGAACAGGCACTTTCGTTGCCATATTTAAAGCTGTCTGGCATTAACTTTGCAACCGAATTTGTGTCTGGCAAATTAATTATAGGCTATCTGCTGTCCAAAGAGTAATATCTTGTAATTTTTAAGCTTTATAAAATGACGTAAAGAGGTCTTATAAAATTTAAATTATAAGCCACTCTTGGAACAGGCACTATCGTTGCCATATTTAAAGACGTCTGGCATTAACTTTGCAACCGAATTTGTATCTGGAAAATTAATTATAGGTCGTCTGCTGTCCAAAGAGTCATATCTTGTAACTTTTAAGCTTTATAAAAACATATAAGAAAATGAGCCTTTATAAAATGGCGGATTTTTGAAGTTTTTTGACCTGCATAACCCCTTCTGCCACAGGTAAACGCAACGTCACCCGACTGCCAGACCGCTTGCAAACGTATTCTAACATAAAAGGGAAAAACATATTAAAAAATGAGCCTTGATAAAATGACGTGATTTTGAAGCTTTTTGACCTGCACAACCCCTTCTGCCACAGGTAAACGCAACGTCTCCCGACTGCCAGACTGCTTGCAAACGTATTCTACCATAAAAGGGAAAAACATATTAAAAAATGAGCCTTGATAAAATGACGTGATTTTGAAGTTTTTTGACCTGCATATCCCCTTTTGCCACAGGTAAACGCAACGTCTCCCGACTGCCAGGCCGCTAGCAAACGTATTCTATCATAAAATGGAAAAACATATTAAAAAATGAGCCTTGATAAAATCAGGTGACGAAAACGTTGCTAGCTCTTAGACTATCTGCCATGACATGAAAAAAAAATATGATAATGAATTGTTCCTTATTTGTTAATAATACAGATATATATATATTTCTTTTTATTTGTTTATTTTTTTTTAGTCAATTGAAAGTTAAACTATTTTGTTTGTTGTTTTATTTTTCCATTTATTAAGTGGTAGAAGAATAGCACTGCGATTTGATTTGAGTTTCAAATTGCGATAAAGAAAAGTATGTTATTTTTTTAATATTGTTACGAATTTTGTAAATAGTTAGTGTTTGTACTGTAAAATAATGTTAATAATCTTATTAAGCCCCATTTCTTTACTAATATTAGTTTTAGTTACATTGTCTCTGTTATCAAGCAAACTTGTCTATTATTTTCAGTGAATGTCTATGGCAGCTTTGCGAAATATTTGAGATATCGCCAAGTTGGCGTCACTTTTGGCGGCTAATTTTGGTCGCCAAATTTGGCGATATATCGCCAAGTTGGCGACAAACTTGGCGATTGTTGGCGATGGTAACCCTTCCCTATTTATGGTAACCCCCCTTTTAGATATACTGATACATTGTTTGTTGTTCCGTGGATTTTTCGAGTAGGTTCTAGAAATTTCTCGCACATGCTCCGAGCCTATATAAGAAGAGAAGCGATGCGAGCTGAGGTCATTATTTACCAGTCAGTCATTGAGTGAACAAGGCGTAAGCAAGTTTGCTTGAGTTTCATCTATGTTGTTTTGAATGTTATTAAGTGTTGAGACGTTGTATAAAGAGTCTTTGGGGTCTAAAGCTGTAATTGTACGATAGATTTGAGCAGTTATTTTTGAATATCCAGTAATATTTGTGAGTTTCGAAGACTCTGTTGTTCTGAAATCTGTAAATAAATTATTTTCTACTTTTCTAAGAGCAAGAGTTTGAAGTTGTCTAACCATAAGATCAAAAGAACCCAATATACGCTACAATTTTTGGTGTCAGGAGTCGGGATCTTATGGCGAAAACACGAACAATGGACGTACAACTGAAAGAACTGTTAGAAGCTATTAACGGATTAAGAACAGAGCTGACCAATAAAATTGATAAAGGCCAAGAAGAGTTGGCGGATAAAATGAATAAAGGCCAAGAAGAGTTGGCGGACAAAATGAATAAAAACGAAGAAAGAATGGAACAGTTGACAAATAAAATTGATAAAGGCCAAGAAGAGTTGGCGGATAAAATGAATAAAAACGAAGAAAGAATGGAACAGTTGACAAATAAAATTGATAAAGGCCAAGAAGAGTTGGCGGAAAAGATGAATAAAGGCCAAGAGAGCTGGCGGAAAAGATGAATAAAGGCCAAGAAGAGTTGGCGAATAAAATCGACAAAGTCCAAGAAGATGTGACTGAAGAAATGAAAAGAAGCCAAGAGAGAATGGAAGAATTAAAGGAGGAAGTTAATAAAAGCCAAGAAGAAATGAAGAAAACTTTGGAAGAAAAGTTCTCATCGGTAGAGAGAAGAATAGATTCGGTAGAAGAGAAAATTCAGAATGAAGTTAGTAATGTTGAACAGAAAATGGAAAGGAAAATGGCGGAAGTAGAAGAGAAAATTCAGAAAGAAGTTTGTAACGTTGAAGAGAAAATCAGTAACGTTGAAGAGAAAATACTAGGTGAAGTAGATGAAAAGCTAAATAAAAAAGTACAAGATCTTGAGAATAAACTTTCACCGTCTAGTGGTAATTATGAAGAATTTAGGAATCCGCCTGCTTCTCCCGTGCACATTAAGCTGTCGACATACGATGGAAAGAGTTCCTGGCAAGTTTACAAGACCCAATTCACCATTGTAGCTGAAGCGAACAAATGGAGTGACGAGGTGAAAGCTTGTCAACTGGCAGCATCTTTAAGAGGAGAAGCCGCCGACGTGCTGCAAACCGATATGACGCAACTCAATTTTGAGACTCTAAGTTGTGCACTTGAAATGAGATTCGGCGAAAAATTCTTCAAGGATTATACGAGAATACAAATGAAGAGCCGCCATCAAAAATCGAGTGAAACCCTTCAAGAGTTAGCCTCGGAAATTGAACGGCTTGCAAATTTAGCATTCATTGACTGTCCAACAAATGTACGGGAAATGCTCTCACTGCAATATTTTGTAGACGGAATAAAAGATCCAGAAGTACGGAGAGCGGTACGAATGGCAGATGTACAGGATTTAAAGGCTGCACTACTATATGCCTTAAAGTTGGAAGCAGCTACACAAGCCAGCCGAAGAGATCGTCATTCAGTCCGAGGGGCAACGGTGAACAAAAGCTCAGACACTGAGATCGACTTCTTGAAAGAAATTAGGAAATTAAATCAAGAGATTGAAGCTTTAAAATATGGAAGAACAAGCGCAAGAAGACAGAATCTCACGTGCTGGGGATGCGGTGATACAGGACATCTCCGAAGAAATTGCCCCAAAATCCACGAACGTGAAATAAATTCAAACAGTCAGCAGGGAAACTAAATTTTGGCCATCTCGCGGGGCGGAGGTTGCCAGAGAATGAAAAGCCCCACCTGAAGATCCTCCAGATATCAAAAATGAGTGGCGGTGATAATGAATTATATGTGATAGGCTTTATTAACGGAATTCAATGCCGTATGATTGTCGATACAGGAGCCAATGTGACAATAATAAGAGAAGATTTGGCTCGAAAATTGAAATCTAAACTCATCTGGACTCCACCATGCGTTACCCTGCAAATTGTGACGGGCGACAAGATAGGCATATATGGAAAGGCAAATTTAACTATCAACTTTGGAGGAACGAAATATTACCATACGGCATATGTGGCTGACATAACAGATCCTTGCTTAATCGGGCTAGATTTTCTGAAGAAGTTTGACTTCAAACTTGATTTCAAAAATAACAAAATGCTCTCAAAATTTGAAGAAATCAGTCTTTTTGGATTAAATAACGAAATTGAATGCAAACAAGCAGTAATAGCCAAAGAAGACATCAATCTAGATCCAAGAACAGAATTTTTAGTTCCAGCTGTAATTAAAAATGAAACTAATTACGGATTTGGCCATATAGATTATCCAGAAGACAATAGTAAACAAGCAGGAGTATTGGTGGCTTCATCTGTAGTGGACCTCTCGAAGAAGACCATTCCAGTCAGAATTGCTAACATCAGTGATAAGACGAGGACTATCAAGAAAGGAGAGGTGATAGCGTCATGTGCTCCTGCGACGTGCATAAGTCAAAATTCCAGTCACTCTGAGAAATCTTCAGATAATTTAGTCAAGGATTTGTTACAAAATACAGACTTAGATCCAAGACAGATGGAAGCTGCGGAAAATTTAATTAGAGAATTCCAAAGTTTATTTTCCCAAACATCTGAAGACTTTGGACGAACTAAAATGGCACAACACCGAATTGACACGGGAGATCACTCTCCTATTAAACAGCACCCTAGACGATTACCTTTTGCCAAGCAAGAAGAGGTGCAGAATTTAATTAAGGATATGGAAGAAAATGACGTCATCGAACCATCGACAAGTCCATGGGCGTCTCCCATTGTATTAGTAAGAAAGAAGGATGGTTCTACAAGATTTTGTGTAGACTACCGCCGACTGAATGACGTCACTAAAAAGGATAGTTACCCTCTGCCAAGGATCGACGACACTCTCGACACACTTGCGGGCAACACTTGGTTCTCGACTCTGGATCTGAAGAGTGGTTACTGGCAGGTAGAGATCCATCCGGACGACCGCGAGAAGACTGCCTTTACAACGGGACAAGGATTATGGCAGTTCAAGGTAATGCCTTTTGGTCTATGTAACGCACCTGCAACTTTCGAACGGCTTATGGAAACGGTTCTCCGGGGGCTGTCATATGAAGCATGTCTTGTTTATTTAGATGATATCATAATCATAGGAAAATCTTTTGATGAACATCTGAACCACCTCAGGCGGGTGCTACAAAAATTAAAGGAAGCTAATTTGAAGTTAAGCCCTTCGAAGTGCAGTTTGTTTCGCAATGAAGTCGCCTACCTTGGACACATCATTTCGGCGGAAGGAGTTAGGACTGATCCGGAGAAGATATCGGCCGTGAAAAATTGGAGTCGTCCAGCAGATGTTCACCAGCTTCGGAGCTTTCTAGGATTATGCACCTATTACAGAAAATTTGTCAAAGGCTTCTCCATGATTGCAAGACCACTTCATAAATTAACAGAAGCCAATCAAAAACTCATGTGGACACAGGAATGTGACGCTGCTTTCGAAAAGCTTAAGGAGGCCTTTACATCCACTCCAATTCTGTCATATCCTCAAATTGATAAACAGTTTATACTTGATACGGATGCAAGTAACGAAAGCATTGGCGCTGTACTGTCCCAGGAAATCGACGGCCAGGAGCGTGTTATCGCCTATTTCAGCAAGTGCTTATCAAAGGCAGAGCGAAACTACTGCGTAACAAGAAAAGAGCTTCTTGCTGTAGTGAAAGCCATAAACCACTTTCATCACTATCTTTACGGTCGAAAGTTCCTGATCCGAACTGATCATGCTTCTCTAACTTGGCTATTGAATTTTAAGAACCCTGAAGGCCAGATAGCCAGGTGGATACAAAAGCTTCAAGAGTACGCTATGGAGATACGCCATCGAAAAGGCTCATCACATGGAAATGCAGATGCTCTCTCAAGAAGACCCTGCTCAGAGAATTGTAGATACTGCGACCGGGTTGAGAAGAAATTTAATGTCAAAGGTCCTATAGTAAGACAAGTTACAACTGGGTCTACATCATCGCAAGATCCGTGGAGTGACGAGAGCCTGCGTAAAGATCAACTTGCTGATCCTGAAATTAAGCCAATTCTAGAGCTGAAAGAGGAGTCCAACAGGAAGCCCAGCTGGCAAGACATGGCCCATTACCACCCTACGACTAAACGTTATTGGGCTCTCTGGGATTCCTTACATTTGAAGAACGGCATCTTGTACCGAAAATGGGAGTCTGACGATGGAAAGACATGTAGATGGCAACTACTACTCCCTAAGTCGAGAATTTCTATGGTCCTTCAAGAACTGCATGGTAGTCCCACAGGAGGTCATTTTGGTGTAATGAAGACCCTGCAAAAGGTTCGAGAGCGTTTCTACTGGAATAATGTTCGCAGTGACGTGGAAAAGTGGTGTCGAACTTGTGACACCTGTGTAGCACGTAAAGGTCCAAAGAGGCGCACCCGTGGACGATTGCAACGTTATAATGTAGGAGCTCCTTTCGAACGAATTGCTTTAGACATCCTGGGTCCACTTCCTAGAACATCTGATGGCAATAAGTACATCCTCGTTGTCATGGACTACTTCACTAAGTGGCCTGAGGCCTTACGCCATTCCTAATCAAGAGGCGGTAACCGTAGCAGACGTACTGGTTCAACACTGGGTTTCCAGATATGGAGTTCCTCTTCAAATCCATTCCGATCAAGGAAGAAACTTTGATTCGGCTGTGTTTAAGGAAATGTGCGGACTACTCGGCATGGACAAAACTCGAACTATACCTCTACATCCTCAATCGGACGGCATGGTGGAGCGGTTCAATCGTACCATTCTAAATAGCCTCTCTCTCCTGGTGTCTAGAGACCAACAGGACTGGGACAAGAAATTGCCTCTTTTCCTGCTTGCCTACAGCAGTGCCACTCATGAGGCCACTGGTTACTCCCCTTCTCAAATGCTCTTTGGTCGTGATCTTCGTCTGCCTGCTGATCTTTTGTTTGGCCGTCCTCCTGATGCTCCTTCATCGCCTGAGGAATATGTCGATGAACTCCAGGCACGGATTGAGGAGATTCATTGCCTAGCGAGGAACCGAATCGGACTGGCATCGGAAAAGATGAAGACACGGTACGACACAAAGGCAACAGGACATGAGTTCAACGAAGGTGACAAAGTTTGGTTGTGGAATCCGATACGTCGTAAGGGACTGTCGCCAAAATTACAAGGAAACTGGGACGGTCCTTACACAGTCGTCAACAGGCTGAATGACGTCGTTGTACGCATACAAAAATCGCCACACGCCAAACCCAAGGTCGTACACTATAACCGGCTAGCCCCTTATTTTGGCCAAAGTGAATAGAAATTCAAAACTGAATTTCAGACCATGGTCATGAAAGTCACTTTTTGTAAATATGTAAATAGTAATTAGTTCTTATTTATGTACTTCTTATTATTGTTATTATTTATTATTTTATTTATTTATTTATTTTAAGTGTTTTCCTCTAACTCAAGGATTGCACTGCCCGGGACGTGCAGTCTTTGAGGAGGGGGTAGTGTTACGAATTTTGTAAATAGTTAGTGTTTGTACTGTAAAATAATGTAAATAATCTTATTAAGCCCCATTTCTTTACTAATATTAGTTTTAGTTACATTGTCTCTGTTATCAAGCAAACTTGTCTATTATTTTCAGTGAATGTCTATGGCAGCTTTGCGAAATATTTGAGATATCGCCAAGTTGGCGTCACTTTTGGCGACTAATTTTGGTCGCCAATTTTGGCGATATATCGCCAAGTTGGCGACAAACTTGGCGATTGTTGGCGATGGTAACCCTTCCCTATTTATGGTAACCCCCCTTTTAGATATACTGATACATTGTTTGTTGTTCCGTGGATTTTTCGAGTAGGTTCTAGAAATTTCTCGCACATGCTCCGAGCCTATATAAGAAGAGAAGCGATGCGAGCTGAGGTCATTATTTACCAGTCAGTCATTGAGTAAACAAGGCGTAAGCAAGTTTGCTTGAGTTTCATCTATGCTGTTTTGAATGTTATTAAGTGTTGAGACGTTGTATAAAGAGTCTTTGGGGTCTAAAGCTGTAATTGTACGATAGATTTGAGCAGTTATTTTTGAATATCCAGTAATATTTGTGAGTTTCGAAGACTTTGTTGTTCTGAAGTCTGTAAATAAATTATTTTCTACTTTTCTAAGAGCAAGAGTTTGAAGTTGTCTAACCATAAGATCAAAAGAACCCAATATACGATACAATATTATTCCATTTAATTAAAAGGGTGTTGATGTAAAATTGTAATTTTTAAATATTTGGTTTCGTTTGAAATATAATTTAAGAAAAGTGGAAGTGTTTTAAAATTAAAAAAATATATTGTAATGTGTATATATTTTTTTAAGGAGGTATTTAAAAATAGTTTCGGAAAACATTGACAAACATTTTTTTTTATTATTTTTTTTATTAGAGCACAAATGTTTTTAGATATTTTTAACTTGACAATTTGGTAAAAATATATTTTAATTATTGCGATAATTGTTTTCTTCATATATTTTATTTTTATTTATTGTGTTGCAAATGAGTTATACTTTATTTAGTAATGTAATATTAGTACTTAAATAACATAAAGTGCATTGAATTTAATGGGTTATAAATAAAATGATGCTCAGGTTTACGTTAAATTTGGTTTAAGGCGTTCTTAGGGAAGGTTTCCTTCAGTATAGAAACACTGTTTAGTATTGTTATAGTTTTGCGATTTTCTGAAATTTAGTTTATCGAAGATGGCTTATTTAACTCAAGGTACTAGAAAGCAAGACTTACAGCAAGTGGCTATTGAGCTTGGTATTGAGGATGTGGAAAGATTGAAGATTGCAGAACTGAAAAAAGCTATACTAGAAGTGGATGGTTACGAAGAGGATTTTGTTAAAGGGATTTTGAATTCCATAGTTGAAGATAGGAAAACGAAAGAAGCAGAAGAGAAAGAAGAAAAGCGACGACAATAAGCAAGGGAAGAAAAAATACGTCAAGAAGAAAGGGAAGAGAGAATGGCCAAGGAAGCGAAAGAATATGAATTGGAAATGAAAAAATTGGAACAATTACAGAAATTTTCAGAACAAAAAGATGAGTTAAAAGTTGATACAGCTTCGAAAATTCAACTGTCGCAGATTGTCTCGAAATTCGATGAAAAACGTGATGAGATGGGATTATTTTTGATAAACTTTGAAAGAAGAGCAGAAATGGCACAAGTACCAAAGAAGGATTGGGTAGCTTATCTGTTAGCAGTTTTACCGGTGGAAATTGCAAATATGCTAGCTAGAGAATCCCCGGAAGATGCAGTTAATTATGATTTCGTAAAAACTCTTATTTTAAAACGATACAAACTAAACAGTGAGAAATTAAAGCAGTGTTTTTACAGACACCACAAAACTCTTGACAAATCATGGAGAAACTATACCCAAGAGCTTTTAAGTTATTTCAATGAATGGATAACAGAATTAAACATTAACACTTTCGAGCAATTAAAAGACTTAATAGTAACAGAACAATTGAAATTTCGTGTACCTGTAGAAATAAAAGAACATTTTTTACAAAATTGGCTTACATTTACAACGCCATTAGAACTTGCGGAAAAGCTTGATGATTACGAGAGCATTACAGACAGTTTTAGAAAAAATGAATTTCCAAAGAAGACTTTATCTAACCCTAGGAATAGAAGCTGGAATAATTATAGTTTAGATTCAAGAAAGGATATGAGAGATAGTAAACCAAAATTTGAATTCAAGACAGAAGCATCTGTCGGTGTACAACGAGATAAAAGAGAGTTACGCACAAAATATGCCTGTTTTGCGTGTGGGAAAGAAGGGCATTTGAAGAAGACCTGTCCCAAATTGAATACAGAAGGACAAAATGAAGGGAAAACCTCCAAAACTGATCTTGAGAAAAAGGGTATAAATGTATTTCGTTTGAATATGAATTTTCCGGTAGAAGAAACTGATGGGAGACTCCTTAAGGTAAAGCTAGGAATCGATAACCAGAAGTTTCAGGGAATCATCGATAGTGGTGCGGAGTTTACAGTGCTGCGGGAATCGATGGTGCCGGAAGAATATTTACAATCATGTTGAAAAATATTTTTGAGACCCGCAGTAGGGAGTCTTGTAGAAGCAAAGCTTGTTTCCGTTCCGCTCAGTCTTCGGACAGAAGATGAGGTCATTCCGTATATACCAGTACAGGTTGCGGTAGTGGAAGGATTACACGAAGAAGCTTTGGTCACTCCCAAGGTTTTTGTTCTGTTAATAGAACAGCAAAAGTTGTACTTAGGGGATGAGGTAAATATCACCCCGGCTGAAAAAAATAAAGAAAAATCTGTATTCAATGTGGAGGGAAGGTCAAAGTGTCCAGAAGGAAATGTGAAAACGAATCTAGATAACGAAGATGAAGATTCAGAAACTTCAGATTTGGAACTAATTCCTACTCCGGTTGTGGGAGCAGTTTTGCCCAAACAGGTTTGCAACGAGGACCAGAAGGAAAATTCTTCGGTTTCACAAGAGCAATTGTTAAAAAAGGAGCAAATGGCTTGTTCTATACTAAGAAAATGCTTTGAAGATGCAAAGCGGCAGAAAAATAATTATTGGATCGAATCCGATTTATTGTCTTATAGAAGTGAGATTGGAGGAAAAAAATATGTTCAACTTGTCTTACCTGACTGTATAAGACAAGAAATATTAAGATTAGCACATGAAACACCAAATGGTGGAAATTTAGCTGCTAAGAAAACAACAGCTAGAATTGCTATGTCGTTTTGGTGGGAAGGAATGCCAAAAAAAGTAAAACAACTATGCGCTGCTTATCATGATTGTCAAATGCGCAGAAAAACAAAAGTAATAGACAGAGCACCTATTGAAGAAAAATCTTCTGAATTGGAAACTGCCAGAAGAGAACTGGAAAATAAGCAATTAGAATTGAATGATTTGAAACATATGTATGGAAAGTTGAATCAAAAGATGGAAGATATTCAGTCTAATAAAGAAAATCTTCAAAAAGAACTAACTTCTGAAACTGAAAAAAAATCAACTTTTAAAAGACAGTGTTCAGACTTTAGGAAAAGAAATTGAACAACTGAAAAACTATAAAGCATCTAATGAGAAAAAGATTGAGAGTTATAAAATTGAGATTGATAAGCTAATTAAATGCCTTCAAACCAATGAGAAAGAATATGCCACTTCAAGAAAGGAGATGGAATCAATTCTAGATGAAAAATTGCAAATAGAAACTAAAATTTACACTGACAAGATAAGTTTACTAGAAGAAGAAATAACTGCATTGAAAACAGCCAAATCTTCATTTCTGAAAGACATTGATATGCTGGAAGAGAAATTATCTGAGAGTCTGAAAAATAACAAGTCTGAAAAAATAATTCATGACCAGTGTGAAACAATATCTACATTAAAAAATGAAACTAAATGTCTTCGTAAAGAAATTGAACATCTTGAGGAAAATATTGCTGAATTAAAGGGGACGAAAGAAGCTTCCGAAGTGGAATTACAGAAAGGGATAGCACGCTACAAAAACGAAATTGAAAAGCAAAAAAGTGCTGCCACAGAGTTTTCAAATTTTAAACCGCCTCATCAGAATGATTTGGAAAGAGATGAAAAAATAGTTTCCCTCGAACAAAGTCTAAGCATTGCTGATAAAAATTTGGAATCACTGCAGAATGATTTAAACTCCAACGAAACTGTAGTAAAAGAATTAGAAAAAGAAATTAATTCACTAAATCAAGAAGTTTTTAAGATGACTGAAGAACTGCGAAAATCAGAGTCATCAAAAATTGAATTGGAGAAGAAAGCTTCTAAGTTAACTGATGAATTAAAAGTTAGCCAGGATAACTGCCAGCAGCATTCTGCTAGACTTAAAGAATTAGAAAAGAGAAATGCTGTTTTCAAAATAGAAATTCAAGAACTTTTAAAATATAAAGAGAATTTAACTGAATCATCTTCAAAAGTAATAGCATTACAAAAAGAACTAATAGCACTTATCGAAGAATATAGGGTGATTTTTGATGAAGAAATGGAGAGAGCCGAAGTTGATTCACATAGCATAAATTTGAAACCTGGTGTTACAAAAGATGAAAATCTTATTATCTGTGGAAAAGTAGTTGCTGTAGAAAATGAAGTTAATCAACTTAAAGAGCAAAAAAGGATTTTATTTGACACTATAAAGAAGTTGAAGGAAGAAATCAAAGAATGCAAAGAAAGCTTTGAAGAAAAAGTAGACAATTTCGTGCAAACTTCAGATAAGTTGAATGCAGGTTTCTTGTTGACTGTTATCAATTATGAACAAGTTGAAGATGAATGCTTTATGAAATTGACAACAGATCTTGACGAAATGAAACATGAGATAATGAAAAAGAAAAACAAAGTAAGAAAACTAAAGATAGTAATAGAAGAAGATGATTTTTATGATTTTCTAGAAGGTCCAATGAAATTAATAGTAAACATTGGAAAAGGACATTTAGTAATGAATTTGTTGAAACATAATCTTAAAAATGCCAAGCAACAATTTAAAAAACTGTATAACTTTAAGACCAGGAAAAAAAGGAGAAATTAAATATATTATACAGTACAGTTTGAATTTATTAAGTGATAAACATCATTCAAAAGTATTTGTGCTAATTTATTTTACTTAAATCTTTATATATAAAAATCTTCTGTGCGTGTGTATGTAATTGAACTCCTCCTAAACGACTGGACCGATTTTGATGAAATTTTGTGTGTGCGTTCCAGTAGATTCGAGAATGGTTTAGATTCACATTTCGTCGAAATTGATTCAGTATTCTTTTAGTAATTAGGCAAAAACTAATAGTTAGTGATTTTTCGCTAATTAAAAGTGCTATATGTATTAAAGAAAGTCAGGATTTCGTATTAATCATAGCACAAAAAAATCTACCGAACCAAAAATTTTGAAAATGGGGTAAAAGTACTTCTTATAATATCGAGTGCCGCTAAAAATGGATTTTCGAAAATTCCACCCCTAAGATGAATAGAAAAAAGAACGAACTTTTAAAAAATTCCATAAAAATCGGCTTTTGTAGTTATTTTTCAACTGATAACATATTTTAGTGCATTTTTTCATTCTGAATCGAATGGTAACTAAGCAAATTCGTTTAAATCCAGTAGTTCGTGAGATAATTTACTTTTTCCTAATTTGGCGATGTCTTCGGCGCAAAAACCTGAAGTTTTCAAAGCTCATCTTTATATATAAAAATCTTCTGTGCGTGTGTATGTAATTGAACTCCTCCTAAACGACTGGACCGTTTTTGATAAAATTTTGTGTGTGCGTTCCAGTAGATTCGATAATGGTTTAGATTTACATTTCGTCGAAATTGATTCAGTACTTTTTTAGTAATTAGGCAAAAACTAATAGTTAGTGATTTTTCGCTAATTAAAAGTGCTGTATATATAAAAGAAAGTCTGGATTTGTATTAATCACAGCACAAAAAAATCTACCGAACCAGAAATCTTGAAAATTGGGATAAAAATACTTCTTATAACATCGAGTGCTGCTAAGAAGGGATTTTCGAAAATCCCCCCCCCCCTAATGAGGTTTAAAAAAGAACGAACTTTAAAAAATGCCTTTAAAATCGGTTTTTGTAGATATTTTTCAACTGATAACATATTTTAGTGTATTTTTTCATTCTGAATCGAATGGTACTAAGCAAATTCCTTTAAATCCAGTAGTTCGTGAGATAATTCACATTTTCCAAATTTGGCGATGTCTTCGGCGCTAAAACCTGAAATTTTCAATGCTCATCTTTATATGTATAAATCTTCTGTACGTGTGTATGTCACTGAAATCCTCCTAAACGACTGGACCGATTTTAATGAAATTTTGTGTGTGCGTTCCACTGGGTTCGAGAATGGTTTAGATTCACATTTCGTCGAAATATATTCAGTTCTTTTTTAGTAATTAGGCAAAAACTAATAGTTAGTGATTTTTCGCTAATTAAAAGTGTTGAATAAATTCGATAAATAGAGTGCGGTCGGAATGTCCGAGCGGTCTAAGGCGCCAGATCTAAGCTCAGCTTCTTGAAGAAAGAGATCGTGTGTTCGAACCCCACTCCTGACAAACGTGTATGCTTTACAATATTTCCTGTATTATAATTTTAATTAACCGACTTGAGAAAATCGTTAACTTTTAACTAAAAAGAGAAAAATAAACTTTTCTATCAAAAATTGAACCGACTTCAAAAAATACTGAAGAGTGAAAAATAGTTTCCTTACATAATTGTAATAAGAAATTAAATTAAGAGCGTAGTGTTTATCGTGCATATTACCATATTTACGTATATTTATTTGATTTCCTGGAGTCGGTGCCAAGAAGAACAACGTCGCGTCGGTCGATGACAGGACAACGTCTGTCGGGTCCGCTAGTATATATATATATATTTAGCTGTTCAAAAATATGTATATATATATAAATTATATTTCTTGTATTATTTCATTATTCGTATTTCTAATATGTATGTGTATAATATTAATGTGTATTTGTAATGTGTATATTTTTAGTATATAGTGTATTAGAATTTCTATATGTCAAAAGTGAAAGTAAATGCTCTCGATGGGACGAGGGATGGGGAAAAGGTATAGAACTTTCTAAGTAGGACTTTTTAGGTAGAACTCTAAAGTAAGACTTTTGGTAGAACTTTTACGAGTAGTTCCACAGTGTGGGACACCGTCCAACATGTGGAAACTGGAGGGAAGGTGTGAAGGTCGCCTATACTCCATGGTCCAAGGACATTTTTCCAGAATGCGGATGGCAATTGAAAAGGAGAGGAGAAGATGGAGGTTGATCGTTCGATGATGCTTGTGTGACGCGCTCCAGCATAATTCTATTATTCTTTGTGTAGTTTAGTTTTTTTTGCGTGTGTAATGTTCGTGAGTATTCGTCTATATAATTTTTTTTTATATATAGCAAGGCCTCTCGTTGATTTGGAATAAACAACACTCTCGCATGTATACTCAACTTGATAGTTGCTAAATCCTTCTATAGTAAAAAAAAAACTAGCCTTAAAAGGAATGACTCCTAGAATGATGCTGATGTGTAAGATTTCCGGAAATAACGAATCCGGGCGGACCACTCCTTCCATGAGTCGAATAGACCAATCAGGAAAGGGCTCGGTCAATGCATCGCCGTATGGGTTACCATAAGAGGGAAAGGTTACCATCGCCAACAATCGACAAGTTTGTCGCCAACTTGGCGATACATCGCCAAATTTGGCGACCAAAATTAGTCGTCAAAAGGGACGCCAACTTGGCGATAACTGTAATATTTCGCCAAATTTTTAATTTCTTTACAACACCAGTCGTGTGACACATGATTTGAAAGGTCTGCAACTGCTTATTCATATTATGGATGTCTTCTGTGTCACCCCCACACACTGCTCCCCCCAGGGGGGACACATTTTTAATTTCTTTACAACACCAGTTGTGTGACACATCATTTGAGAGGTCTGCAACTGCTTATTCATATTATGGATATCTTGTGTGTCACCCCCCTCTCTGCCCCCCCCAGGGGGAGCACTTTTTTTTTTTTTTTTTTTTTTTTTTTTTTTTTTTTTTTTTTTTTTTTTTTTTTTACAACACCAGTCGTGTGACACATCATTTGAAAGGTCTGCAACTGCTTATTCATACCATGGGGTATTGGCGAGCGCAGCAAGCAGGGGTAGCCTACAACTTTGAATGGCGAAGCGATTACGCGGGGAGTTGGCAAACGTAGCGAGCAGGGGGGCTGAGCCACCCTAGTAGTTTAAAAAATTAAAAGACACGCTTTTATATCAGGTCAAACTAGAAAGTTTAAAATGTTTTTTTCAGTTGCATAATTACGGTTTTCATATGTATTTCAGTGATTGTCATGTGTCTAGGGTGTCAGGTGACTGTTAATTTTTCAAATTGCTTTTGATCCGTTAATCCGGAGTTTTCGATCGTTTTAAGGAGCGACTCTCAAAATTGTTGAATTGTCTTCAGTTCTCAATAAGTGTACAAAGTTTCAATTTAATCTGATATCTTAAAGTGGGTGAAAATAACACTCAAAGATTCCGTTACTTATATACATACACACTGTAAAAAAAAAAAAAAAAAAAGGGTCGATCTACTGAAAAAACTTTAGTGATCCTTGTAATTACTAAAAAATTTTTAGTAATCTTAATCGGTTACTAGAAAATCTGTAAGAATTACGAGAAAAAAGTTAGCAACGAATAGAGTTAATAGTTTTATATTTTTAATAGCTCTTACTAAAACTCACTTGGTGTGGCATTGATAGCATATTGGTTATAGTAACGGACTCCAGGCTAAAAGGTCCCGGGTTCGAGACTTGCCACCGCCAAATACGCCCCGAATGTATGTAGTGTCTCGTTAATAAAGGAATTATGAAAATCCTGTCGGAGCGGGTAGGAATGTTTGGTGCTGCCATCTATTACTGTTTTTGCCGAAAATAATTTTTTAATTTTTGGTTATTAAAAATAATTTTGGAGCTATTACTAAAAATTGCCTGGTGGCTCATACTAAAAATTTTTAAGTTAGTTATACAAAAGATTCTTTTGTTCAGTTTACAGAACAAATGCTTGTTTCACTTGCAAAAAAAAAAGTTTGTAATGGTTACTAAAAAATTCTATGGAATACAAATTTACTAAGAAATTTTTAGTAACCACTTGAATTTTTTCTTACAGTGCAGGTGAAGCTAATAAAAGCATGTTAAAACTGGCGTGCTGCTCATACCTGTGGAAGTGGATTGAAAAAAAGAGAAAAACATTTCGGAAAGGCAAGTATAAAAAAAGTCGAAGAAGCTTTTTTTTTTTTTTTTTTTTTTTTTTTTTTTGGCTTTAACATTTAAGAGGAAATGGCTTACCTGTTACTGAACTGATATTTAGAAAAAAGTACTGCAAATTTCCGGACTATAAGAGGGAGAAGATGAAAACTGTATGTACTAATGAAATTAAAATTTAAAATATGTGTTTTTCATATCATAGTGGACGGAGTTTAGAAAAAGATTTAATATTTAAAGAATTCCGGCCAATCTAGATTTTGGATTATCCGGCGTACCCTTTCGCCACATTAGGTCGGATAATCGGGAGTTTACTGTATACGAATTTTTTTCATTAAAAATGTTTTAAGCACATACAACTCGGTTAATCTTTTATAATAATTTTGGTAAATGATCATTTGTTACATAATCGCTTTCTCAAAGAATATTCGAAACCCTTCTGCGGTTACAAAATGAACTATTTCGATAAGTGTTAAGTCTACAACTTTTAACATGTGCATGAAAAGCATCTTCAATGTTCAGCCATATAATGCATTACATGTTTTATTATTTGCACTCATGTCTAAAATTAGTCAGTACTGATAATTATAAACATCGACGTTCATAGAAATAAATAAAAATGTGTCTCCTTTTAACCGATACAGCTGAATTCAATAATCAATATTGAAAATTTCTTAAGGAAGAAATTATATTTTCGACATACAGAGAGTTTCGGTGGATTTTCGGTTAAGTTGATATTCCGTCAGCATTTTCTCGAAACTGAATTTTCGACGAAACTCAGATTTGTTCCTAAAACGGAAAAGAAATTAAATTTTCGGTTGATTTTTTGTTTTTATTTATCGCATCATATCAAGAAGTGATTTAAAAATAGGGCCACAGACCAAGGACTGCGGATTCCGGTAATAATATGAATCACGTATACCAAGCTATCATATGTATGATACAATAATAAAACTTTCTAAGACGAAGAGCAAATGATTGAATGAAAATATCCTATTACAGAGATTGTTTCCATATTTAGGAGGTATAATTGCAAAGAACGTTTATAGCGAGATCATGAAATTTTTCTTATTCAGGGGCACATTTTAAAATAATTTTTATTTATTAAGTTAAAATTTTGAAAATTTGTGTGATAATTAACTATATTATTTGTAAACAAAATCACACGTAGAAAGTTTTCACAATTTTTTTTACAATTTTTAAATTTTAAAATTTGTTAAAAAAGTGGGGAACTTTAAAAACGTTATAAATCGAAATATTATTTGTAGAATATAATTTTTCTTCATTTAAATAATCATTTAAACAAAATTCATTTAAACAAAACTTCATTAAAACTTCATTTAAGCAAAAATATATAAGCTTTAAATTTTATTCAGCATTTTTTAAAAGAATATATTTTTTAAAAAATTAAAAATATTTAAAATAAAAATTTGAAAAAAAAAAAAAAAAAAAAAAGAATGGAAAAAAAAGATTAAAAATTTGCAACCTTTTTTCTACAAATTGTATTTTTAAAAGTAAATAGTTTTTACAAATTTGCTGAATCAAAATTAAAGTGAAATAATTGTAAAAAACATGTTCCAAGATTGGACCATTTGTCTTAGGCGGCTCTTGGACCGCAATAATTTAAATAGGAGAAATGTTGAAAAAAACATCATGGAGAATAATCCATTTTCACAAGAGGTTGTTTTCATAACAACCATTGCTTGAAAACTACATTTTGAAAACAAAACAAACTGAAACAAATAATATTTCTTGTTCCATTTTGAAATAGAAATATGATTTAACCGTCATTTCAAGCAGAAAAAAATTGCAATTTTTTTTTAAAAGAAAATGTGAAGATTTGTATGTATGGACCCCATAAAGAGGGATTCCATTATAGAGAGACGTTAGTGTGTAAGAAAATAAACTTACTGCACTGCACTTTCTTATAAAAAAGCATTATTTATAAATTTGCCATTTTTTTTTCACTATTTACAGTTTTTTGCAGTTTAGATTTCATCTAAGTCATCATTAAGTTATATTGGTCTGTGTATTTGAAAATGCACGCTAGATAAGATTATAAACGTCAAACATATTTCTTTTTAACGCGAAGATTTTACTTGTTACATTTCAAATTTAAAAAATTCAAAATTAATAATTTTAATTTTTTTTTATCGGACAACAAATAGGGAAAAGAAATAAACAAATATTAAAAATTATTAATTTTAAACAAGATATGATGTAAAGAAAAAAAATCAATGATTAAGAAGACGATTTCTTTTAATATTTCAGAACTATGCGGGTTTTATAAAACTGAACAACACTTCAAATCTTATCGGATTTGTCTCCGAGATGGCAGCACTCAATATTACAGGGTACAAATTTCGCTGCATTCACGATACCTATACTGAGGAGATCGGTGTATAAAAAACACGATATATTTTATTTTTCAATGTATTTTTATGTATGCATGAAAACAAATTATTTTCGAAAAAACGTTTATTATAGATATATTTTAATTCAAAAACGTATGTAAATTGTTTTTGCCACCCTTTTAATCATTTCTTAATTCGGATATTTTCTCTAGGAGAAAATCTTGGTGCTCCTAGGGAATAAGGATATATCTCACACCCTTCACGAATTTATCTCCGTGTCTAACATAAATGTTGTTATAAAATTTAGATTTGACTGATAACTTATTACAATGTACGTAGCAACTAAAGTAAGAATTTCTAATATTTTGTTTCATAATATCGATATTTTTTAAACATAATACGTAAGATACTTCTCAAATACACCATATAGAAATAGCTAACATTCCTTGTAACAAAACAATAAAATTTTTACTTTCTTCTATCTTTACAAAAAGGTATTAAATTCGTGAAAATTTTCGAATTCCGGTTTTTGACGGATTTACACGTTTAAAGGGTCAGAGATTCCAAAAACATGTTTATACAAAATGTCTGTCTGTGAGTCAGTGAGTCTGTCTGTGTGACTGTATGTGACATAGATTTTGTGGGCGCGCTATCTTAAGAACTAATGCACCAAATTTAATAAAAAATTACATTCAGATAGTCTCTGATTTTAGACAATAGCCCCTGTAAATTGAGGCTGATTTGTTTTTGGTGTAAATCGCTCATCTGGTGCCACTGCTATTCCGCATGTTTACGCAACAGCTATATCTCAATAATAAAAACTACA
Source organism: Maratus speculifer (assembly GCA_964019185.1). Taxonomy (NCBI): domain Eukaryota; kingdom Metazoa; phylum Arthropoda; class Arachnida; order Araneae; family Salticidae; genus Maratus; species Maratus speculifer. Next base: position 94,597,287 of record OZ025302.1, read on the forward strand.
TTGCAACGAGCTATATCTCAGCTCGTATTTCCATTAAACTTCAGATTAAGTTAGTCCTTGACATGATTAATGCTATTTTGGCGTAAATCGCCCTACAGGTAGCGATGCTATGCTGATTTTTTTATGATTTACGCAACAGCTCTATATCAATGACTAATGAATGGATTTCCATAAAACTTCAGAGATAGTTAATCCTTCATGTGAATTTATGTTGTTTACATTTTGGTGTAAATGGCTCAACAGGTGGCGCTGCTTTCTTCGTGCTGCATTCTTCACGATTTCCGCAATATCTCTACTTCAAGAATTAATGCACGGATTTTCATCAAACTTAAGATTCTGTTAGATATTGACATAAGTGATAGCAGATTAAATTTTGGTGAAAATCACCCAACAAGTGGCGCTGCTATATTGCATTTTTCATGATTTACGTTATTTTAGAAATATTCATATCTCAAGAACTAGCGAAGGGAATTTCATATCATTAGAATCCCCATGATGGAATAGATTGTCATTTAATTTTGGCACTGAGATAGCGAATTTTGAAGTATTAATATATATATAACATAGAAGAGAGTTTTGGGATTGTCACATCCCACTAGTTTGTTCAGAAAATTCAACCACTGTCAGAGGTGAATGAAACTTATTTTTTTCCTTTCTTGAGGATAGACTTTGATACAGAGCATACATTAAGTGTTCAGGGACGGATTCAGAGACTATTTTTAATTGGGTGGGGGAGGGGGGGGCAAGGGCCAAGACCGATTGACATATAATCAACACAGCCATGGTTTCAGTTGGTTAAATCATTCTTTCAGTTAATTATGAAAAGAATATGACATAGTTCATGCGATTTAAAAACACAGTACACTCTGAATTATAACGTTCAACTAATAGATACACACGGTTAACAAATTCTTTTATTATATAATCGCTCCTCTCCTCAAAATAGGGCTTATTGTTACCTGTTGTGTTAAAAATTAAAAAAAAATTCTTTCGTTTCGAAATTTGTTTTGATTTTTACACTTTTACTATTGTAATTAATTATCGCACCGGTTTATTACAAGGTTATCGTTACATCTAATAAATGCACTTGAATATTTATATTATGCGATATTTTAAAGTCATTTTTCAATTTATTAATCTGATTTTATTTACACATAAAAACTTATTAAAAACAGCCGTGCTTCTGTGCTTCAAAGATTTGGAATAGACAGACCAGACAAACCCATTACCTTCTAACATTTTTAAGTGCATTTGAAAATAATGCGTATGGTGTTAAAGAACCATAATTATTCATTACATACACATTGCATTACACATACATATTTATTAAAAACAGCCTTGCTTCTGAGCTTGAAAGCTTTTAGTATCGACAGACGAGACAAACGCATTATTTTCTAACTCTTTTAAGTGCATTTGAAAATAAAGTACTTGCTGTTAGAATCTTGCAGGTGTTTATTTTCCTATGCATTTCATAATATTCTTAAAGTACAATTTTGTCGTTAAATGTAATGTATTCTTTTAATTTTTGTTAGCGTCATTTTGTAAATGAAATTGGAAGTATTAGAAAACACAGAATTCTAATAAAACTAAAAAAAAAAAAAAAAAACCCTCTTATGTACAAGCTTTTAGACTTTATACTTTATGTATCCATATACCTTCGGAAGTGACTTTTTGAAATTTCTGAATTTTTCTCTTGTTATTCATTTTTAGCTCACAGGCTATTATAGCCTGAGAGCTTATGTGCCCGTCCGTTCTGTATGTACGTTCGTATGTTCTAGAGGTCTGCACGGGCCGAAATTTCCAGGCCCGGGCCCGGCCCGGCCCGAACGGAAGAAATATTGGCCCGACCCGGCCCGGCCCGAAAGTTAAAAATTCGGCCCGAGCCCGGCCCGGCCCGAACGAAAAAAATAATGGCCCGACCCGGCCCGGCCCGAAAGTTAAAATTTCGGCCCGAGCCCGGCCCGGTCCGGAAAAAAGTTTAAAATTCGGCCCGAACCCGGCCCGGCTCGAGTGAATTTCTACAGAACATTGATCTTTAATCTTATGGAAGAGTTCTGACCAAAAAAAAAAAAAAAAAATTATATTAGTCTTTTTTTTTTTTTTTTTTTTCATGTTTATAATCTCCATTTATGCAGAAGTGCTGTAGGCTGCGATATTTATGCTTTTAAATGAATCTTTGTTTGTTGTATGTAAATGTATAAGTTATCACTAGTATTATTAATCCATATTCCCTGTAATGGAGACAAAAAATCGAAAAAGCGGTATATGGTAAAATTACCAAACACGAAATCGCTTTGGAACGAAAAAAAAAATGCATTCCCTTCTTAACAGATGTAAATGTTTAATATATTTTTTTCTCCCGTATTGTTGTATTCATTTTGCATTGATGAAAATTTTAAAAGAAACTCTCAGTTTTCAGTTAAAAAAAAATTCCGTCATAATCATGTTTTTTTTTTTTTTTTTTTTTTTTTGTGTGTGTGTGTGTGTGTGTGTGTGTGTTTAATTCTATTTTAAAACGCCTAGTAATCTACGATTCTTTAAAAGGAATAAAGTCTAATGTTTAATTGTAGAATAATGACGGCTTAAAAGTATATGCTTTTTTGCAGAAATTTTTGGAAAAAGCCAAATATTACTGATTTATAAAAAGTCGAGAAAAGGATTTTCATATAGGAAGATTCAATAGGAACTGATTATTTTGGTCCATGAAAACTAGGAAGAATGGAATCAGTCTCGGCTTCGTACGGAAAAAAAGTTAGGCCCGGCCCGATACTTCAGCATAAAAATTGAGGCCCGAGCCCAGCCCGGCCCGAAAAGATTAGTGACTAGGCCCGGCCCGACCCGGCCCGAAAGGATTAGTGACTAGGCCCGGCCCGGCCCGAGTCTTCAGAAGTAAGGCCCGAGCCCGGCCCGGCCCGAATGCCATTATTGAAAATCGGCCCGAGCCCGGCCCGCGGGCCGGGCCGGGCTCGGGCTTCGGGCCGAGGCCCGGCCCGTGCAGACCTCTAGTATGTTCGTTCGTGCGTAACGCGATAACTCATGATAAAAATATCGGATCCACTTGAAATTTTGTATATAGGTATATCCTGATAAGACGCTTCCCTGATTAGTTTTTGGAGTTCATTCGATATGTATAAGAGGGGGAACGGGGGGCTCATGCCCCTCCCCTTAATTGATATAAACGAGATTTTCATGCAGAATTAAGGGTTTTCGTTCAAAATTTAGATATAGGATCATTCTGATGAGGCGATTCCGTGACTGTTATTAGGTGTTCAATGAATAAGTATAAACAAGGAGAACGGGGGGCTCATGCCCCCCCCCCCTTAATTGATATAAACCGGATTTTCATGCAGAATTAACAGTTTTCGTTCAAAATTTAGATATAAGATCATTCTGATGAGGCGATACCGTGGCTGTTATTAGGTGTTCATTGAATAAGTATAAACAGGGGGAACGGGGGGCTTATGCCCCCCCCCCCCTTAATTGATATAAACGGGATTTTCATGCAGAATTAACAGTTTTCGTTCAAAATTTAGATATAGGATCATTCTGATGAGGCGATACCGTGGCTTTTATTAGGTGTTCATTGAATAAGTATAAACAGAGGGAACGGGGGGCTCATGCCCCCCCCCCTCCTTAATTGATATAAACGGGATTTTCATGCAGAATTAACAGTTTTCGTTCAAAATTTAGATATAGGATCATTCTGATGAGGCGAGTCCGTGGCTGTTATTAGGTGTTCATTGAATAAGTATAAACAGGGGGAACGGGGGTTCTAATGCCACTCCCCTTAACTTGTATAAATGGATTTTTCAATCAGAATTGTCAGATTTCGTTCAAATCTCTGAATAGTTTTGTAAGTTTAATGGTTAAGTATAAAAGAGGGGAATAACTCCTCTTATATTATATAAATGCTAAATGGGTTTTTATTAAGAATTATCCGATTTGCTCTGAATTTTGGATATAGATTTTTTAATATGATAAAGCATGTACTTGTTAGTTTAGGAGGTTCAATGGTTAAGTATAAAAAAGGAGAAAGGGGAGAGCTGTTTCCCCTTCTTAATTTTTTTTCGAACGGAATTAACGAAAATACAAGGCTGTAATGTACAATTAGTATGCGTAGCCTGTGAGCTCAATGCCATCAGTTTAACTGGCCAATATTCTTTTTATTTATAATGACATTTGCATTAAAACTTTAAAAAAAAAAAAAACTTAGCAATTACCCATAATTTTTTTTAAGAGAAAAATATTCAAAATTATACTAAAAAATGTATCAAAATAAATACTCATTACTAAATGGTACACTTTTAAAAACAATATACTAAAATACACTTTAGAATTATCAACGTTTCATTCGCATCTACGAACATCGTCAGGATACAATATAAAGATGTTAAATGTAATTTAAGGTTTCAAAATGTAAACACATACGTCCACGAGCGTAGTTGAATTGAGAAGAGAGTGCATAAACTGCTTAATTAATTATAGAATATTGTGCAAGATTTTATGAATGGAGTATGATAAATCATCGTTACAAGCCTGCGACCCGAGTTGTTACAATAGCCCTAATCCGAATAATATGAAGACATATTGACATTTGCGTGAAAGTTAAACCATCAAAGTCATAGCGACATTATATATATGATATAATATTGGATCTTCTGCCGCAAGGAAAAGATAAATTACCGGATAAATGAATTATTTAACACCTTAGTCTGACAGAATATAAGAAAGTGACATGTTATAAGGTTATCTAGTTATAGATAACATTACAGACACGTGGCGATGTATTGATGTAAGTGGATTCTATATTTATCAGTTAATAAGACATAGAGACCTATAATTATAGGATATTCAGGAATATTTTTCAGTTTTTTTTCTTTTAATATTATCATGATTTCGAAACATATTTTCATTTTTTAAAAAATTCTAAAGGCAAAATAATAACTCCATTACTAAAGATTTTAAATGAAATGAATGATTTAATTTTAAATAAGGTACCTAATCGGATTATGAAACCTTATTTTAGTCCAGCCCGAACTACCCGTGGTTCGGTTCGTGTAAGTTTTATTTGGGGTCGGTTTTGAGTTGACCCAATATTTAAAATATTGTTCTATATTTTTAAAATGAAATAAATTATATATTTATTTTTAATGAGTGCATGTATTTTTGTCTTTTGCATAAAAATAAAAATCTGATACTAAATTCATAGTTAGACTATATTAACGTAATTGTGATAGAAGAGTATTATAGAAAACAGACTAGAATGTAGAGTAGAATACAGACTAGTCTTTTATCGCTTTGTCTTCGACTCGGCTTCAGTTTTGAATACTTCTGTTTTAAGATTGCATTTAAGTAGAATTTTTAAATTCGAGTTGGGTGTCATAGCTTCAAAATTAATCATCAAATGAGAAATGTTGCATGTTTGAAAGCAATCATAGCGGACAAGTAGCCCCATGTATGATCGAAATTTGGAATTAATTATTTCATTTTCTTGAAGAAAATGTTTCATCCTGATAAGTATTTTATTATAATTTTGACTTTTAAATTGTGTCCATGAATTTTAGGACGCCTTGTGAATTATTCAAAACTGTTTTAGGACTTTATTATTTCAGTTTTGATAGAATTTCAATACATTCTTTCATTTTCAATATCACTGAAAGCTAAACAAAAATGGCATATTATTGAGAGCAATATGACATATTTATATTTATACATATATACATACTGACACAATTTCATGAAAGTTACTTTTATTTTAAATTTAAACAGTGAAATATGTGTTTAAAATGAAAAAATCGCAAACGGCGCTAAAAGAATTAAACAAATAATAATAATAATTATTCTTACTAAATGCCTAAACATAAATAAAGTCATATAGTAATTGCATAGACATATACTAATATTACTACATATATAGTGGCAAAAATATTTCTTAAAACAAAATTTTACTGCATTAAAAGACATGCACTATTTGTAATACGTCACATCCGAAAGGATTAATATTGAACAACTTTCCCAAGCTTTTCTCATTCCGATCGGAAACAATCTGTTTTCACATTTGCTGCACATATATGCGATATTTTTTCTGCAAAAGGTGGCATTTTAAAGCAAACTCGAAAAGAAAAAAATATTCTTGAAATTATCAAAGGTAAGATGTGGTAGAGTAATTGTTAAATAGTTTTACAAACTAAAACCATAGCCGACTATAATACTACCAGCCGAGCCATTTCGCGAAAAACCGCCGAAAACGTGAAGCTGGATTCAGCTTCAAACCCTGAAGCATTTCATTGGACTACGTGTGAGTCCACGTGACGCAAACCTTGCCCAAATTAGCATTGAATAAGCTGCTTTCTGTTCTGTGCACATGTTTGCACACGTGTCATTGTTTTGGTTCAGGGTTTACATGATTGGTCTGAATAACTTGGGCAAAGTATCAGCGTCCTCTGGTGGGAGACTTCATACATTAATCTCAAATAAACGGGCTTTATAGATATAGTCGGCTATGCTAAAACACACACTTTTATTTCAGGTCGGACTAAAAAGTTTAAAATGTTTTTTTGGTTGCATAGTTAAAATTTTTGCATGTGTTTCATTGATTTTCATGTGTCTAGAATAATTAATGTATTCTGTAATTTCTGTCATTTATTCTGTTGACTGTTAATTTCTCAAATTGCTTTTTATCCGTTTATCCGGCGTTTTTTTTATTTCGATCCTTTTAAGCAGCGACTTTTCAAATTGTTGAATTGTCACCGGTTCTCAATAAATGTGCAAAGTTTCAATTTAATGTTATGTTTTAAAGTGATTGAAAATAACTTTCAAAGATTCCGTTACATACATACATACATACAGGTGCAGCGGATAAAAGCGTGTTAAAAACGGAAAAATTCGTTGTACGAAACAAACGGTATACGTTAGCATACCGTACGATAAACCTAAAAATCACTAAAAAAACATACAACATATGAGAAAAACGTACAACCTACAACCCATGACTAAACATTAGACATTCTGCCGCTAGGAATACACAAATTACAGAATACATTAATTATTTAACATAGTCGATAGAATAAGGAAAAATAGCATATTAGAAGGCTGTCTAATTATAGATATCAATACATCCGTGCTTACATAAGCTGATTCTGAGCTTTTCTATTACTAAACGGAAACGTATAATTAACGGCTTTATGAATTTTTCAGTTCCTATTTGGTGACGTATAACTGAAGATTATTAACGGCTGCTGAAACGCTTTGTTTTCATTTATAAAGTTTTTTTGCATTATCATTGTATTTTTGATTAAAAGGGGAAAATTAAGAAAATATTTATGTAGCTGAATGTTTAACATTCAATGAAAGATTATATTGTTAAATAAAAGTCCCTTTTTCTATTTTTTCTTTTTTTTAAAACTAAAGATAAAAAAATATCTTGTTAAAAAGTTGTGGTACAAACCTATTAAAACTGATATAGAAATATACATTGCCGTTCAAGTGTTTAAAAAAAATAAAATGTTTTTTGACATTCAGTAATAAATTATTCTAGATAAAGATAACAACTCGTATCGTTTATATTAAGGATGTTATACAATAGATATTAAATCAGTTACAAAAAAAAAAATTCTAGATGCCCTACAGATTTTACATTCTTATTCTGATGCAAAAGTAGTTATTTGAACTCAATATATTACTTTTTAAATATGTACTTCACATTGTATTTAAAGAAACCAAATACATGCATGAATGTTTTACATATTAACATTATTAACACATAACGATTAAGTTTTGAACTACTATTATATATTAATCTTATATATAATGGATATTAAAATGTAATTATTATATAGTAATATATATAATTAAACTCATATTTTATGACAGAACTGGAATTTGATAATATTTATGCAGTGTCAATGTTTTACACATTAACATTATTAACACATAGCGATTAACTTTTGAGCTATTATTATATATTAATCTTATATATAATTGATAATAAAATGTAATTATTATATAGTAATACATATAATTAAACTCATATTTTATGATAGAACTGGTATTTGATAATATTTATGCAGTGTCATGTTTAAGCTTAAATTAAAAAAATTTCAACATATCAATATTTGCGTGCTACAGAAATCTAAATTGATAGTATTATATTCGCTTCATGTCCATGAATAAATATTGAATAATCTGCTACAAATAAAACATGAACAGTAAATAATTTTTTTATCACCGTAGTTAGCGGTATATAGAAAAATGGCTTGTTGGAAGGCTGCATATTATGAATCTATAGTATTATTAGTAAACCAATTTCTTTTAAACTTGTTAGAAAGTGTTAACTATAAAATTTATCCGGTAGTTCTTGTTTTGGAAACTGAAGTATTAAAATCCAACAAGCTCTTAAAAATAAAATATTGTAGCATATACAGAACAGAAAAACGCCTCACATTCAAACATTTTAAAGCAATTTTTAAAGGAAAAGTTCGTGTATTGAAGAATCTAGCAGGTGTTTAGTTTCCCAGTCGTTTCTCAAAATTTTCCCGCAATGCTTTTTGTCAGCTTTTAAAAATAAAATAATTTCCGTGTTCTATTTAATTCAGTTTTGTAATTTCTGTATATTTTATATCTACTCAGTCAGAGGGGTTACAAAATAATTATACATAAAAGTACTCACATTATACGAAAGTTTATCCGTGAGAGATTCCACACCTGTTTTTTACTTTCTTCTATGTTAACAAGAAGAAAGTATTGGATTCGTGAAATTCGGTTTTCGACGGATTTGCACATTTTAAGGACCAGAAAATCTGGAAAACATGTTCCCCCCCCACACACAAAATGTCTGTTTGTGTGTGGTATAAATTTTGTGGGCACTTTATCTCACGAACTAATGCGCGAAATTTAGTAACGATTTATATTCAGGCAGTCCCTGGTGTAAATTGACGCTGATAATTTTTCGGTGTAAATGTCTCAATAGGTAGCGCTGCTATGCTGCATTTTTTGCGATGTACGCAACAACTGTATCTCAAAAACTAAAACACAGATTTCGATCAAACTTCAAATTCTGTTAGACCATGACATGGTTTGATGTTGTCTATAATTTGGTGCAACTCGCGCAACAGGTGGCTCTGCTATGCTGCATTTTCACTATTTCTGCAAGAGCTCTGTCTGAATTACTAATGCACGGATTTCGATCAAACTTCAGATTCGGTTAGACCTTAACATGAGTTGATGTTGTTGATTGTTGTTGATTTTGTTGTTAATCGTTTTACAGGAAGCGCTGCTATGCTGCATTTTCGAGATTTTCACAATAGCTCTGTCTCAAGACATAATGCACAGATTTTCGTCTAACTTTAGATTCAGTTAATTCTCGATATGAATTGGTCGTGTTTATGTTTTGATGTCAGTCGTCCAACAGGTGGCATTGCTATGATGATTTTTTACAAATTCTCGCAGTAGCTTTATCTCTAAAACTAATGCTGGAATTTTCATCAAACTTCATAGCTTGATAAATATTATTGCTGATTATGTTTTGATGTAAATTACACAACAGATAGCGCTTCTATGTTGCAATTGTTCTTAATAGTTCTATTTTCAGAACTAATGCACGGAATTTTATCCTTTAGAAAATTCATGATATTCATAGATTACCATTTAATTTTGGCACTGTGGCAGCGAATTTTGAAGTAGTCACATCTATGCGATAGAAGAAAGTTTTTGGATTGCCACATCCGCTTATTTATTTTTGAAGAACATTGACGAAAACTTATATAAAACGATAGTAATAAATAACAACTCGCATCAAGCGTGGTGAATGAGGTGTATTGGTATTATAATTACACCCAGAAAAAGGAATTAATTAAAACTACTAAACATGTTTGTGAAGTACATTTTGGTTGTTTTAAGCAAATGTTTTAATTAAAGTAAAAAATCGGTTTGTTGTTCAGAGAAAAAAATATTGTTAACACTCTTATAAAATTTTAACAAAATTTCATCTGTTTTATTTGAGTCTTACTAAAGACTTGTATTTTCAATTTGTAATTCCAACACAGTTTTGTTGTATTTGCAAAATTTAAATTGGAGTGCAGTAGCCATCACTCTCTCACTTAACTTAATTGATATTTAGAGTTTTCTAGTATATACATCTATACCCAACGCTACGTTGTATACATTTTTTGCAAAGTCCTCTATTATTCTTTTAGCAAAGATTTTTTATTAAGGGTGTATTTCGATTCAAACTGCTTATTTTCCGATTTATTTTTGAATTAATTTTTTCTCTCAAATACACCAAACTTTCAAAATCTCTTATTTGGAAAGTACACAAGGTGCCGTAATTGTCGATTTCTTTGATAAATGCAGAAAATAATAATAATAATAATAAAAACAATCAAAAATGTCATTTCGCACCGATTTTTCCCAAATGAAAGATCTGGGAACGAAAAAAAATCCCTTTCGGCATGGCCTATAGGCGGAGGTAGATTTCGAAAAGTTTTCATCTCAAAAAAAAAAAAAAAAAAATTAAATGATTAGAGATAAACCCAGTTTAACTACTTTATTCAACCGCTTTTAAAAATTTTTTAATTTCATTTTTCTGTAAGAACTGGTTTTATCGAAATCCTCTTAAACGAAATTCTACTCAAATGCCCATTTTGGCAACATATTTTGAATTATATTCTTACTTTATTAAAAAAATTGACCAATATGCTCATTATATAGTTCCTAAATAACAAAAAACTGTTAATTAAATTCGTTTGACAGCAAAATTGAATTTAAAAATGAGTAATAAAATAACCAATTTATTATTTTAATACATCCACAATTCTTTAATCAAGATTGCTTTGAGAAATTTTGTACGAAGTGCCCACTTTGACAGATTTTTTTAAATATATATTTAGCCTTTATCAAAAATCTGACCAATACGGCACATTACACAGTTCCTAAATAACGAAAAACTGTCAATTGAATGCGTTTGAGAGCAAAATTGAATTTAAAAATGAGTCATAAAATAAAAAATTTGTTATTTGAATACAACCTCAATTCTTTTATCATGATCGCTTTGGGAAATTTTTTTGCGAAGTGCTTACTTTGACAGCTATTAAAAATATGTATATTCACCCTTTATCAAAAAATCAAAGAATACGCACATTATATAGTTCCTAAGTAACAAAAAACTGTCATTTGAATGCGTTTCAGAGCAAAATTGGATTTAAAAATGAGTCATAAAATAAACAATTTGTTATTTGAATACCCACAGTTCATTAATCATGGTCGCTTTGCGAAATTTTGTGCGAAGTGCCCATTTTGGCAGCCTTTTTTTGAAATATATTCTGCCTTTATCAAAAAACTGGCCACTCCGTCACATAATATAGTTCCTAAGTAAGAGAACCTGTAAATTGGATGCGTTTGAGAACAAACAAAGATTTAAAAATGACTCGGTAAAAACGCAATTTTTTTAATTTCCTCAAATTTCAATCATGATAATTTCGTGAAATTCTGTTCAAAATACCCTTTTTGGCAGCCTTTTAAAAAATATATTCTGCCTTTATCAAAAAACTGGCCAATACGTCGCATTATATAGTTCCTAAATAATAGGACCTGTAAATTGGATGGGTTTGAGAACAAAAATGAATTTAAAAATGACTCAGAAAAAACGCAATTTGTTATACTTAATCAATTTTTAATGACGATAATTTCGGGAAATCTGTTCAAAATACCTTTTTTGGCAGCCTTTTTAAAAATATATTCTGCCTTTATCAAAAAATTGGCCAAAACGTCGCATTATATAGTTCCTAAATAAGAGGATCTGTCATTTGGATGCGTTTAAAATCAAAAATGAATTTTAAAATGAGTCAGAATATAAGCAGTTTGGATTTAAGGTTTTTACTCCAACTCCTATTTTTGTTTAATTTATTTTTGCTATAAGAATGGGTTCTATGAAAAACTTGTCAATATAAAAGTTGTAGATCTTATTGTGAAGATGTAAAATAAATTTAATTAGATTTGATTGCTTAAGAATTGAGTAAGTTATGGGTTTTTTTCTTTTTCCTCCCCCCTTTTTCTTTTCGTTTTTAATTTTTTTCCTCGGTAAAAATTGGTCCTATCAAAAACTTGTAAATACAAAAGTTTTAGATAATATTGAGTACATTTATATAAAATTTAGTTGGATTTAATATCTTGAGAATTGACGAAGGTATGAATTTTTTTCTCCGAAAAACCATGTTTTTTTCGCCCCTTGAGCCCATTTTTAACTTTATCAAAAATCTGTCATGCATAAACTTTTTGCCCATTTCTTAGAAGTAATATAAACTTTAAACTGATTCGATATCTATTTTAATTAAGAAGTTATCGCGTTTTTTCTGTTTTCACAAAAACCCTCCCTATTTCCACCCCCTTGGTCCGATTTTACCCATTAACGAACTCGACCGAGATTTTAGGCTCCTTGATTTTATGTAAATGTTTGAAGAAGATCTGAGCATAATTATGGAAGTTATCGTGTCTAGAAGAAAGTGATATACACCGATAGATAGATAGATAGATAGATAGATAGATAGATAGATATATATATAAACTTTTTTACTGATGGTGGTTTTGGGGCCTAGGAGTCATGATTCGTGTAGATCCGCAAAAATTTTTCAGAAATTCCAACATGGGAGACAATGCAATAGGTAGTATTTCATTCGAAATCTACCTAAAAAGGGTCACACTGATAAGGTAATTGTTAATAACTCAAATTCTAATGAATTGAGCGTAAAAAGACATCACACGGCACCTCGTACGTCCTTTCAAGAATCCCCACAGCAAGTTTCATGTTTCTACTTTTAAAAATGTGTCAGAAATTGTATCGGAAAATTTCGAGCTGTTGAAGGTGGAAAAGCGTTTTTTCGAATACACCTTTAATATAATAATTAAAGATTATTATATATAATGTATATAAATATTTATATAAGAATATTATTAAGATTATATATAAAGATTTTTTTTATTAATAATTTCATATATTTTTTCTTCGGAACCTTCTGAGTGAAAGTAATATTCGCTTTTAAACCGTTTATGGACATAATAAACGGCTGAGCATTGAAAGGCATTTTTAGGTAGATTTCGTATGAAATACTACCTATTGCATTGTCTCCCATGTTGGAATTTCTGAAAAATTTTTGCGGATCTACACGAATCATGACTCCTAGACCCCAAAACTACCATCAGTAAAAAAGTTTATATATCTATCTATCTATCTATCTATCTATCGGTGTATATCACTTTCTTCTAGACACGATAACTTCCATAATTATGCTCAGATCTTCATCAAACTTTTACATAAAATCAAAGGGCATAAAATCTCGGTTAAGTTCGTTAATGGGCAAAATCGGACCAAGGAGGTGAAAGTTAGGAGGGTTTTTGTGAAAACAGAAAAAACGCGATAACTTTTTAATTAAAATAGATATCGAATCAGTTTAAAGTTTATATTACTTCTAAAAAATGAGGAAAAAGTTTATGCGTGACAGATTTTTGATAAAGTTAAAAGTGGGCTCAAGGGGCGAAAAAAACATGGTTTTTGGGAGAAAAAAAATCATAACTTCGTCAATTCTCAAGATATCAAATCCAACTAAATTTTATATAAATGTACTCAATATTATCTAAAACTTTTGTATTTACAAGTTTTTGATAGGACCAATTTTTACCGATGAAAAAAATTAAAAACGAAAAGAAAAAGGGGGGAGGAAAAAGAAAAAAAACCATAACTTACTCAATTCTTAAGCAATTAAATCTAATTAAATTTATTTTACATCTTCACAATAATATCTACAATTTTTATATTGACAAGTTTTTCATAGAACCAATTCTTATAGCAAAAATAAATTAAACAAAAATAGGAGTTGGAGAAAAAACCTCAAATCCAAACTGCTTATATTCTGACTCATTTTAAAATTCATTTTTGATTTTAAACGCATCCAAATGACAGATCCTATTATTTAGCAACTATATAATGCGACGTATTGGCCAATTTTTTGATAAAGGCAGAATATATTTTTAAAAAGGCTGCCAAAAAAGGTATTTTGAACAGATTTCCCGAAGTTTTCATCATTAAAAAATTCATTAAGTATAACAAATTGCGTTTTTTATGCGTCATTTTTAAATTCATTTTTGTTCTCAAACCCATCCAATTTACAGGTCCTATTATTTAGGAACTATATAACTTGACGTATTGGGCGGTTTTTTGATAAAGGCAGAATATATATTTTAAAAGGCTGCCAAAAAGGGTATTTTGAACAGAATTTCACGAAGTTATCGTGATTAAAATTTGCGGAAATTTAAGAAATTGCGTTTTTACCGAGTCATTTTAAAATCTTTTTTTGTTCTCAAACGCATCCAATTTACAGGTTCTCTTATTTAGGAACTATATAATGTGACGGAGTGGCCAGTTTTTTGATAAAGGCAGAATATATTTAAAAAAAGGCTGCCAAAATGGGCACTTCGCACGAAATTTCCCAAAGCGACATGATTAATGAACTGTGGGTATTCAAATAACAAATTGGTTATTTTATGACTCATTTTTAAATCCAATTTTGCTCTGACACACATTCAATTGACAGTTTTTTGTTACTTAGGAACTATATAATGTGCGTATTCGTCGATTTTTTGATAAAGGGTGAATATATATATTTTAAAAGCTGTCAAAGTAAGCACTTCGCAAAAAAATTTCCCAAAGCGATCATGATAAAAGAATTGAGGTTGTATTTAAATAACAAATTGTTTATTTTATGACTCATTTTTAAATTCAATTTTGCTCTCAAACGCATTCAATTGACAGTTATTTGTTATTTAGGAACTGTGTAATGTGCCGTATTGGTCAGAGTTTTGATAAAGGCTAAATATATATTTAAAAAAAATCTGTCAAAGTAGGCACTTCGCACAAAATTTCTCAAAGCGATCTTGATTAAAGAATTGTGGATGTATTAAAATAATAAATTGGTTATTTTATGACTCATTTTTAAATTCAATTTTGCTGTCAAACGAATTTAATTAACAGTTTTTTGTTATTTAGGAACTATATAATGAGCATATTGTTCAATTTTTTAAATAAAGTAAGAATATAATTCAAAATATATTGCCAAAATGGGCATTTGAGTAAAAATAGGCTTTTTTTTTTTTTTTTTTTTTTTTTTTTGAGATGAAAACTTTTCGAAATCTACCTCCGCCTATAGGCCATGCCGAAAGGGATTTTTTATTACAGTGTAGAAAAAAAAATAAAAATTAAAAATCCTAATGGAATTCATTGGTATCGGGAAAATGCAATTTTTTGAACACGTAAAATAATCTATAAATCCATATCTTTATATATAAAAATCTTCTGTGCGTGTGTATGTAATTGAACTCCTCCTAAACGACTGGACCGATTTTGATGAAATTTTGTGTGTGCGTTCCAGTAGATTCGAGAATGGTTTAGATTCACATTTCGTCGAAATTGATTCAGTACTTTTTTAATAATTAGGCAAAAACTAATAATTAGTGATTTTTCGCTAATTAAAAGTGCCATATATATAAAAGAAAGTCTGGATTTCGTATTAATCACAGCACAAAAAAATCTACCGAACCAAAAATCTTGAAAATTTAGGTAAAAATACTTCTTATAACATCGAGTGCCGCTAAAAAGGGATTTTCGAAAATTCCACCCCTAAGATGAGTAGAAAATGAACGAACTTTTAAAAAATTCCTTAAAAATAAGCTTTTGTAGTTATTTTTCAACTGATAACATATTTTAGTGCATTTTTTCATTCTGAATCGAATGGTACTAAGCAAATTCGTTTAAATCCAGTAGTTCGTGAGATAATTTACATTTTCCTAATTTGGCGATGTCTTCAGTGCAAAAACCTGAAATTTTCAATGCTCATCTTTATATATAAAAATCTTCTGTGCGTGTGTATGTAATCAACTCCTCCTAAACAGGCTGAACTGATTTTGATGAAATTTTGTGTGTGTGTTCCAGTAGATTCGAGAATGGTTTAGATTCACATTTCGTCGAAAGTGATTCAGTACTTTTTTAGTAATTAGGCAAAAACTAATAATTAGTGATTTTTCGCTAATTAAAAGTGCCATATATATAAAATAAAGTCATGATTTCGTATTAATCACAGCACAAAAAAATCTACCGAACCAAAAATCTTGAAAATTTAGGTAAAAATACTTATAACATCGAGTGCCGCTAAGAAAATGATTTTCGAAAATTCCACCCCTAAGATGAGTAGAAAAAAGAACGAACTTTTAAAAATTTCCCTAAAAATCGGCTTTTATAATTTTTTTTTATTTTTTTACTGATAACATATTTTAGTGCATTCTCTCATTCTGAATCGAATGGTACTAAGCAAATTCGTTTAAATCCAGTAGTCCTGAGATAATTCACATTTTCCTAATTTGGCGATTTCTTCGGCGCAAAAACCTCAAATTTTCAATGCTTATCTTTATATATAAAAATCTTCTGTGCGTGTGTATGTCACTGAACTCCTCTTAAACGACTGGACCGATTTTGATGAAATTTTGTGTGTGTGTTCCAGTGGATTTGAGAATGGTTTAGATTCACATTTCATCGAATTTGATCGAGTACTTTTTTTGTAATTAGGCAAAAACTAATAGTTAGTGATTTTTCGCTAATTAAAAGTGTTGAACAAGTTCGATGAATGGAGTGCGGACGGAATGTCGGAGCGGTCTGAGGCTCCAGATTTAAGCTCACCTTCTTGAAGAATGAGATCGCGTGTTCGAACCCCACTGCTGACAAACGTGTATGCTTTACAATAATATTTCCTGTATTATAATTTTGATTAACCGACTTCAGACAATGGTTAACTTTTAACTAAAAAGAGAAAAATAAACTTTTCTATCAAAAATTGAACCGACTTCAAAAACTAATGAAGAGTAAAAAATAATTTCCTTACATAATTGTAATAAGAAATTAAATTAAGAGCGTAGTGTTTATTCTGCGTATTACCATATTTACATACATTTATTTGATTTTCTGGAGTCGGTGCCATGAAGGACAACGTCTGTAGGTGACAGGACAACGTCTGTCGGGTGCGCTAGTATGGATATAAAAGTTAAAGTGAACATATTGAAAATAATTACGATTACACTTGTGAAATTTATTTCAAATACATGAATTAGTAAGTAATAAAAGAAAAACAAATTAATGAAAAATGTTATCTACATTTGTATTTTAAACGTAACATTCGCACACATTTGTATATTTTGCTCGAATATTTTTTTCTATCTTTTCGATGGAGAAACGTCGGTGGAATGGTGTAAGATTTATCACTTTAACTTTTTCGAAGAAATTTTAAATACAGTGCATTTATCAATTTTGACATTTTCTCCTAATCTAGCTTTTATGTTGATAAAAGCAGAATATAATAAATTAAAAAAAATCTAAAAAAAGAAATTGCAAAAACTTGTTGCACTGATTTTATTAAATGAATTCCATATTTTATTAAAAAACTAGCAACTTTGCTACTCGATGCGTTGCTTTGTATTGCTTCAGATCTTTATATTTTTTAGAAAAAAATAATCTAATTTTGCATTTTACGTACGCAAGATATTTGTTATTAATTTGAATAAGTGTATACTAAATTCCATGTAAGGTTTATCATTTAGGATATGTATCATTTAGGATTAACGTAGAATTAAGATATTATATAAATGAAACAATGCATAAAAATACAGTCGACTCTCGTTAATTCGAAATCTGATAATTCGAATATTCGCTTAATTCGAACTAAACATGAAGTCCCAAAATTTTCAATGGCTTAATAACGTTAAAAATTTTCATTAATTCGAACTCATTTTCTCTTGATTTCGTTTAATTCGAACTAACGAGAATTCCATTTTTTAATTTTTCTTTTCTTTCTCACGGATTTCAGATCATTTGAATAACTTTCTTTCTTTGATTTTTGTGAAATTTGTTCAGAACGCTTATGCATATAATCCCAAGCATTTGATTTCACTTTCTTAGTGCCCCGTCTGTCCATCAGTGATGCTTCAAATTTTTTTTCCATTGCGTTTGTTTCTAATCTTTTAATTAGTTTATGTATTTATACATTCTAATTTAATATTAAGTTATATTCTGAGGATAATAAATTAAAAAAAGCACTATAACATTAATTTCTTTGTAATAGTACCATATTAAGCATTTTTTATTTCATACTTTCCATAATTCGAACTTCGGATAATTCGTACATTTCTTGTGGTCCCGACCAAGGGCGGATCTGGAGAGTCCTCAAGGGGAGGGCGATTTTAGAAATTTGCAAAATCAAGTCTAATGCACGGGTCGGAGCTCATTTTTTATGCGGGTCGTGTTTCGTCTACTTTTTTGCTGTGGGTCGGGTTTAGGTCCGGTTAGCTTCCATTTTTTGCCCCTGGTCGGGTTAATTTCTACTTGGGTCGTATTTGGGTCCCGTTAGCTTCCATTTTTTGTTTCTGGTCGGGCTAATTTCTACTTGGGTCGTGTTTGGGTCCAGTTAGCTTCCATTTTTTGCTCCTGGTCGGGTAAATTTCTACTTGGGTCCAATTGACTTCTACTCTTTGCTAGGTTCGAGTTAATTTCTGATTTTTTGCTTTTGCGTCGGGTTTGGGTCCGGTCGACTACTACATTTTCTTGTTGGACGGGTTCACTTTTACTTTTTAGCTGTGCTTAGCGCACTTGGGGTAGTTTGATATACAATTCTAATTTGGGGCAGTTTAGGATCTGGTTTTCACTTTAGGGAGAAGGTTTCGGGTTGTCTCGATTTTGATTGGGGTGAGTCCTTTGATAAAATGTTTATTCTTTTTCGCAATCTTTGTACAAAATGTGGTCTGTTTCACGATCCTTTGAAGAAATTCGTGTTTTCTTCGCGATCCACAAAATTTGATGTCCGTTTGGCTTCCAGTTTATGCTGAAGGTCGGGTTAATTTTTACTTTTTGTTGTGGGTCGCATTTGGATCCGGTTAACTTCTACTTTTTGCTACAGGTCAACATAATTTCGGATTTTTTCCTTCGGATCGTGTCTGAGTCCGGTTAACAACTATATTTTGCTATTGGTCGGGTTGACTTTTACTTTTTAGCTACGCTTAGCACATCGGGTCAGTGTGTTACACATTTCGAATTTGAGTCAGTTACAGATTCGGTTTTTACTCTTGTGAGAATAGTTGCCCCAGTTTTAATCGCGATCCTTTTACGATATTCGCTTTTATCCGTGAATGTGATCCTTTGAAGAAATTCATGTTTTCTCCGTTATCCTTTCACAAAATTTCAGGGTTTTTTGTGACCTTTCGATAAAATTCGTGTTTCTTTTAGTTGTTCGTGTTTCTTTCAGTTGTTCCTCTGACGAAATTCGAGTTTCTTTAATAATGTTTGCCCTATTTGAGGATATTTCATGAAATTCGCTTTTCCTGTTTAATAATTTTTACGATTTACAAGTAAGAAAATTTTCAACCCAACTTGGGCTCGTGGGCAAAAATTTAGGGGAGTGCACGGGTCGCGATCGAGCCAGTAGTGTTTATCATACTATCTAGATCAGAGACGTAAAGAACGTTTAGCTGCACGGGTCGTGGTCGGGCCAATATTGTTTATCATACTATCTAGATCAGAAACAGTCCGATTATTTAGCTTTTATTCCGGGCTGAGCCATGACCTGTAAATTTTGTTCAAAGCAAATTTCTAGAAAAAATGAAATCCAGACCAGGCACGATCTGAAAGAAAAAGAAGCCCGTCCTCACCCGAATGTGCGAAAAAAGCAAGATCAGGATACGACCCGATTCAAAATGTGAGAAAACCTTACCCAGTCCGAGTCTCGTGGACTTTAACTGGCGCGACTCGTGCCCGGCCGTGACGGGCTCGAGCTTCGCCCCACGTTATTTCTCATGAGGATGGTATGCATAATGTCACTTTGGAAATCCTTTATAAGCCCAAGGGGAAGGGGACAATTAACCCAAAAAGGGGGGACCTCGCCTTCTTCCCCCACCCCTTAGAACCGCCACAGCATACGAGCTGTGTCGATCCCAGATGGAACGTTTAGCTTTTATACCGGACAGAACCTGGGCTTGAAAATTTTGGCCCGTGTATACCTCTAGTAAGAAGGAAGTCCACGCCAGACCCGACCTGGAAAAAACGGTGTGGCTCGGTCCAGCTCTTCAGAAAATAATAAGACCCGACCCGACCCGGTTCTGAAAGTGTGAAGACCTAACCCAGTCCCAGTATAATAAATTAAAGTTGGCGCGACCCGGCAGTCACAGTATAATAAATTAAAATTGGCGCGACCCGGCAGTCCCAGTATAATAAATTAAAATTGGCGCGACCCGGGTCGGGTCGCGCCGATCTCGAGTTTAGGACCAACAACTTTTCCGTGCGGGCATCTAATGTCGCTCTGCAGATCGTTTATTGGGCTCAAGGGGGGGGGCGATCGCCCCATCGCCCCCCCCCCCTTTAGATCCGCCATTGGTCCCGACGAGTTCGAATTAACGAGAGCCGACTGTACTTCTAAAAAATTATTATTTAAAAAATTTACTTATTTTATTTTGTTAACTACTTAGAAAATGGCCATTCCTTTCAGTCTAGAGATATCTGAACCTTTGTGATATCCGGTTTCTGATTGGTCCATGTTTAATGACCAGAAATGAAATACTTCTGTTCTCACAATGACAAAAATTTATTAAAATTACATAAAAAAAAAGAATTCAAAACAAATTGTGATACAGCTTTCAAGCAAATTGCTTTTAAAAGTCATTTTTTTAATCTATACGACGATGTAAAAACTGAAAATGTGCAGTATTTTAAAGATTACAAATTTGCAATACCGAAAATTGTAAATCTGAAATTTCATTTAAAATTTCTTTTTGATTGATCCAGAAATATTAATGTTTAATCCATGGCGTATGTAATATATGACTCTGTATTAGGTAAGCTACATTTTCATCATCATAAAAATGATGTTTACTACTATTCTTTTTTTCAATGTGGAATATATTTATAAGTCTAAAATTTTATTCTTTGAAAATGTCATTTTCCAATAGGTCATTGTAATTTCTTGTATATATTTTTTATCTATTTTTTATTTTAATTTGGTTACTTCTTTTATTTTCTTTACTCTTTTCTTCTGTTATTTTTTTCTATCATTTATCCAACAGTTTGCTTTCTCCCTGTGTTTAACTGAGATCAGTATATACATTTCTTTTAATTCGAATTGTCTCATTTTTTAAAGTACTCTTCTTCGTCCTTATTATTCATATGTGACATTTCTTATTACGGACAATTATTGGGTAAAAACGTGTTGTTCAAATTTTCGGTTCGAAACGCGTTCTGTGGGGGTTTCGTTTTATGGGGATTCACACAAAGTTTTCTCTTTCATTTAAGAAACTATATGATTAAAGTACATCATATTGATGTAAATATCGTAAAACATAACAATTTTATCAATGAAAATGCACAGTTTCACCCATTTCATTTTCAAAATTCGCGGCATTTATTACAAACATATTTATATTTCAAGATTTTTAATCTTATTTTAAAAAATTTAATCTACTCTGATAGAACGAAAACGAAAAGCATTTGACATAAGATGTCGCTATAAATTTCTACATGTTGAGATAATCTTCATACATGATTTAAAGCGGGAGGTGGCAGCACAGACAATCACCTCATCGAGTTCCGGAGAAAAATCTAGTATTGGTTGAATCTCGATTCGCATATTAAAACACAATAGGTCTGCTAAGCCATATCTTGGTAGAAAACACCTTACATGATTTTACCTGTTGGTTCACAGATTTATCATGGTTTTCCTGCTCCCGATCCTCCATGTTTTCATACTTATTGGGTGCAGGAAATTGCAATTGTAAACATCCGAGTCAACCGTTAACCCTTTCCGGCGCACTACTCTTTAAAATTGGAATTTAAAGAAAAAAAATTAGGCAATCTATTTAGGCCTAGAGGAGTACACAGGTATTGTTTTGTAAAAGATTGCACTAACCATTTTAATTATACAGCTGTTGCCGAAGTGGTAACCTCCCATAAGTAAAGCATTGATAAGCGCAGTGAGAAGAGCATTGCTGCGAAGCGCGTATTACAGTAAAACATTTTACCTATTATTTAAAAACAGTAGAGTTTGATCTCTGTGGTGCTGCCATCTAGAACTCACAAGAAAGGTTTAAAGTAGCCATTAGAGTAGTTTTTGAAATATTCACGAAGTTTTTGTGTCTCTAAACACGGGGAACTTTAGGTGTTGCCGACCCGGCACGAACCCGGCGTGACGAATAAGTGGTTAAAAACATTCGAATTCACACTAAATAATAGAAACTGGTCAAAAATGATGGGATAAATTAGGAATAAACTAAAATCTTCATATTTAAGTAAACTGAGTAATATAATAATTAAGGAAAATTTAATAGGATTAACAATGATAATTATTATAAAAGAATAAGAAATTAGTGAATATATTGATAATTTAGTATCATAAAGAGAAAATAAAAGGAGATATAGCGAAGTAAAAATTAATAATATAACATATAGACATACATATGTATGTAGAAGAAAAGAAAAAGCCCAATCAATAACCCAATAGTTTTTAGGCACTTAAATAGATACAGGCTGAGAAAACTAAAATACGAAAAACACCCAGTGCAAAATTTATTTTCTTTTGGAAACAAATGTACCGTGAAAAAATCATTAGGATTACACTTTCTGGAAAAACAATTTTTATGCTTTATTTGTACAAATTGATCTGAATTTTTTGGGGAAAAATAATTTCTCTATGTCAGAAAAAATACAGGGCGAAAAAATATTCTAAGTTGATCCCGGATTTTCATTTGTTATATTTGCAATAATAAATTTGTTAAGGACTGTATTCAAGAAATCCGTACTTTGTAACAATGCAAAATAACAAAAAATTAAGAATTAGGATAAAACCGGCACATTAAATGTTTCTTTATTTTATATAAGGGAATTCCCATTAGCAGAGAGTTCATTAAGTTATCTGCGTTTTTCCAAAAATTGAGTTCAAAGAGGAAAGTGCGTACCAGGGCTCTGATAAAACCACATGCCGACTTATGAATTCACAGACGGTCTACTTTTTCAAATTCAGATTGGCACCATCTTTTGGAATGGTAAGATTCCCTTCATACAGGTTATATTAACCGTTCGCCGGGCGCGCAAATTTTAATCACATGAGCAGGCGCGCGGTGTATTGTACAACAGGAGGAAAACATTCAATTAATGCCGTTTTGTTTTAATTTTCGAATAATTAATACAAATACCATATAAGTTTTCTTTGCTCAATATTTAAGAAAATATTCAGCAATACACTTAAATTTATTTTAAAACAACATATTAAACCAGGCTTGAGTTTAGTTTTAAAGAAAAAAGAAAGCGAATATTGCACAGTTTACAACGGCGTGCCGCCGGAAGATTAGGTAAAGAGATTTTATTCTTTAATAAATATGGTATCAATCAAATTTTAAAAAAATAGCTCGTCTGGAAAAACTGATGTCGGGCATGTAGATGTTTTGAGCCATGGTGCATACGCTTGCTTACAAATTTTACGAAGGCGATATACATCATGGGAAGAAGTTCATTGTGAAACATGTTTTACTAAAAATATTCTTAAACTAACTATATACGATGTTCCACAGCGTAACTAGAAGGGACTCCCGGCAAAAGACAGCGAGGATCGAGAAACAACTATTTGGAAAAAAAAAAAGAATGATTATTAATTCATTCCTCGGCTGCCAAATTCAGCTTTTCACCCGGACACTTAGATAACACAATCACCAAAAACTTAATATAAAATATATCAGGAAAAAGAAAAAGGGCATATCAAAAGGAACAGGAAAGCAAATGGTTGTCGAGAAAACGAACTGCGGTCGCTTGTTCGAAAATTCTCTGATCGATTAATCATCTTGGATGACGAATCATATTGTACAAACGCTCACCCAACTTTTAACGATAATGGTAGTTACTACAGATCGGACTTCTTCACGGCATAATCTATCATCAAAATCGGTACTAAAGGGAAATTCGAAGATAAGATCCTCGTTTAAATCACAATGAATCCACAAAGCTTGTGTTTTATGTTCATCTGAATGTCTTGGTTCGCTGTCACGGGCAACGACATTTCAAGAAGTGCATTCACCGTCCTCTCGTCTCCAACATACTTACAAGGAAGGTCTCCATACTAGGCATACTCAGAAAAAAAAAATACTAATTAAACTTCTCATGTATACAATAAGATATCAGTCAAATTTAGCTGTGGAATTGCAGTAGAAAGTCTGTAAAAAATGAAATACTTCCGAACATTTGGCATAAAAAGACAAAAAGCGTCACGCGATTTGGCGAGTGGGATTTTTCCTCGTCAAAAGCAAACAATTTTCATGCATCTGAAAATTGCTTGTTAATAGATTTTTAGAATGATTGTAAATGGTATTTGGTAATTTTAAACTGAAACAATGAGACAGTTTAATATATATATTATATTGTAATACATATATATATTGCTTGTAGCATCAGTAATTTAAGTAGTGTAACTATAATTGCATAGTTAAATATATTTTCATATATTTAAACGTGTATTCCAAAATAAAGACTAGATGGAGAATGTTGCAGTAATATATTTCAATATCCGATAAGTTTTTGTTTCCATAGCAACGAAATTGAACAGACAATCTCAATAGGACTCAATTTTGAGATTGAAACAAATTTAATTAATTTAATTTTCGCTTAAATTCATAAAATTTTATAGCTAATTTTCATTAAAAAATATATGTGAGATAACTATAGGTATAAGAAACTAAAACAGAAAAAAAAGTTATTTTAATAAATATTTTTAAAAATAGTTCAACGTGGAGAATTTTTACAGTCAAAAGTATTAGACAAAAAAAAGTATTGTTTTATTTTATTTCTTCGCCAGCCGGTGATAAATTGCCAAATAAACGAAATGTTCATTATTTTTTTTTTTTTTACGAAAGTTCTATCGGGGTTCCGCCAAAATCTCCTTTATAAACATCCATATCCACATAAGAAGAACATTCTGTAATTTTTTCAGAATTTTATGAGTATGCCCTTATGGAGACCTTCCTTGTTAGTAATTACAACAGGGTCAATCCATTTCAAGTGGTCCAGCACTGGTAGCTCGACTATTTTTAAAAAATCTGAAATTTTTTGTACAACAACCCTAACATGATGGAAGTTTAAAATGACCGTTATTTTAATTCTACTATTTCTTATTTGTGCATGGCGGCCATCTTTGTTTCATCGTGTGCAGCGATTTTCTCAGATACTAGGATACACAAAATTGTAAATATCTCGTCTTCTATTTTCCCAATTGAAATGGCGTTTGCAGCATTTTGTTCAGAATACAATAGGCTAAAAATACAGTGTAAGAAAAATTTTGAAAAATAATTTTTTACAGGTGAAATTTTAACACAAAATTTACGATTTTTTCCAAAATCTATCCGTTTGAAAGAGGAAAATTTTCATGCAAGGGAAACTGTCAACCTTACACAATTTTTCTACAAATAAGTCAAAAGTGCGTGTACTCATACACCAAGTCCCAGATCTGGGAGTTAATTTCTCTTTGCGAAAAAAATTCCGAAGTTCGTCAAAAATTTCAAAAATCGCACTTTTTAGGCTTTGATATCTCTGATGGGGCACGAGTTAAAAATCTGAAATTTTGGCCTATGATAGTATAGTGTAGTAGCGTTATGTACAAAAAATTTCAAGAAGGAGATTTGACTACAAGCTGAGCTATGACATGGAAAATATGTGAAAACAATACTACCAAACTATTGTAAACCTACTATGTAATTGTTCAACAAGACTGTCAACCTTGCACAATTTTTTCTACAAATAGGTCAGAAGTGTGTGTACTCATACACCAAGTCCCAGATCTGGGAAATAATTTCTCTTTTTGGAAAAAAATTCCGAAATTCGTCAAAAATGTCAAAAATCGCACTTTTTAGGCTTTGATATCTCTGGTGGAGCACGAGATAAAAATCTGAAATTCTGGCCTTTGATAGTATTGTGTAGTAGTGTTATGTACAAAAAATTTCAAGAAGGAGATTTGACTACAAGGATATATGACATGGACAATATGTGAAAACAATACTGCCAAACTATTGTAACATACTATGTAATTGTTCATACCTCCAAAATTTTAAATTAATTATTTATGGTACAAAGTTAAATGTTAGTTACAAATATCTTTTTCAAATGCTTCTGTGTGATTTAAACAATTTAGAATGTATGCTAAGCCAATACACTATTTGTCCAGATGAACAAATCTACTAGAAATGCTATTGCAACAATTTTACTCGGAACACATTTCAGGAAAAGTAAATTACAGACAATGAATTGCAACTGATCGAGTTGACATGGCTTCAATTATTAAACGTAGAGAATTTCATTCAAGTTAACAAGGGATGACAAGACTTGGGGGGCTTCAAATAAAATTTTTAGAAAGCAGCTTGATGGACTGATAACAGTAACTGGTCGAACTCATAACATCTCTCGTAAATATTGTTAAGCTCTTTGTTGAGCATATATAGTATTTTGTAAATTAAATGCTTATTATTTAACTGTTTTCAACAAACGATATTTTCTGTGTAAATATTGTAATAAAAGAGACTAGTCTCATTTCTCCTAATGTACTCCTAATAGCATTTCTTAACATTTTTTTACTCACCGTATCTCAGCTTGTAGTCAAATCTCTTTCTTGAAATTTTTTGTACATAACACTACTACATAGTACAATCAAAGGCCAGAATTTCAGATTTTTATCTCGTGCTCCACTAGAGATATCAAAGCCCAAAAAGTGCGATTTTTGAAATTTTTGACGAATTTCGGAATTTTTTTCGCAAAGAGAAATCAGCTCCCAGATCTGGGACTTGGTGTATGAGTACATGCACTTTTGACCTATTTGTAGAAAAAAAATTGTGCAAGGTTGACAGTCTTGTTGAACAATTACATAGTAGGTTTACAATAGTTTGACAGTATTGTTTTCACATATTTTCCATGTCATATCTCAGCTTGTAGTCAAATCTCCTTCTTGAAATTTTTTGTACATAACGCTACTACACAATATTATCCCAGGTCGAAATTTCAGATTTTTATCTCGTGCCCCACCAGAGATATCAAAGCCTAAAAAGTGCGATTTTTGAAATTTTTGACGAATTTCGGAATTTTTTTCGCAAAGAGAAATTAACTCCCAGATCTGGGACTTGGTGTATGAGTACACGCACTTTTGACCTATTTGTAGAAAAAATTGTGTAAGGTTGACAGTTGCTCTTGCATGAAAATGTTCCTCTTGCAAACGGATAGATTTTGGAAAAAATCGTAAATTTTGTGCTAAAATTTCACCTGTAAAAATTTCTTTTTCAAAAATTTTCTATCACTGTATATTTAACCTACTTTATTCTGAACAAAATGCTGCAAACCCCATTTCAATTGGGAAAAAAGAAGACGAGATATTTACAATTTTGTGTATCCTAGTATCTGAGAAAATCGCTGCACACGATAAAACAAAGATGGCCGCCATGCACAAACAAAAAATAGTAAAATTAAAAGAACGGTCATTTTGAACTTCCGTCATGTTAGGGTTGTTGTACAAAAAATTTCAGATTTTTTAAAAATGGTCGAGAGACCAAAAAAATATTTTCTGGGACACTTGAAATGGATTGACCCAACAGAGATAATTACATATTCTGGTAAGACATGGCCAGCAGACTTTAATGTGAAATCATTTATAGCCACTTTCATCAGAAACATATCACTGTCACAGGGACGTCTGACAACTCGGCTAACGTTCCCGAAATTCAAGCAGTTGAGCAGTTCCGAGTCTATCTTAATTTCTAAGTGTATGGTAACATTTGAAAAGATGAAAAACATTCAGAAACTCTTCAATCGAATCAAGTACTGTCTCAAAATTATGGGTATAGGTTTTGTATAATGTCTAGCAAGTACTACCGAAAGTAAAATATTATATCCAATAAAACGGTTTAGTTTAAACTGGATAACGGTGTTAGAGAGTAATGTGGTTGTTAAAGTTACAATGCAATACACATTTGTCTCATTTTTTTTCATAGTTTTCCAGTTAAAAAATGTTAGTGTGGATATTTAGGAAACATTCCTCATAAATATATTTATAAGAGATTTATTTTGCAGGGCGCGAAATGTGATAAGGAGATAGCTTAGTATTGTTTGGTAACTGAAAATGGCAATTACAACAGAGGTAATTACATCTTCTGTCCAAACTTGGCCAGCAGTCATTTGTACAAAATCTTTTTCAGGCTCTATACATCATTGTAGCGGAGAAGTCCGATAACTAGGATAACTTTTTCGAAATTCAAACAGTTGAGCAGTTCTGAGCGTATCTTAATTTCAAAGGGTATGCCAAAGGCTGTAAATTGGAAAACATGCAGAAATTGTGCAATGGAATCAAATACTGTCTCAAAATTATAGACCTAGAATTTGTGCAACGTCTAACAATATTCAAAGCGTTCAGCAATATTCAAAGTACACTACTCAACACAATACGCAAACAAACGAATCTCTCACTAAAAAAATTCTGAAATTGACTTTTTATTTGGAAAGTCGAGCCCCTTGTGACCATAATAAATTTTGAATTTATTATTATTAATTTTTTTCGCTGCAATTTCCATACCTTATATCACGTTTTCCGTGTAAGGCAGTTTTGATTAACCTTAAAACAATTATTTACTTTAAAAAATCATCTAACTAAAATTATGTCTTCTTAATTACTTTTCGAAATTTTAAGAACTTTATGGCAATATTAAATTTTTGTTTTTTTATTTTTTATTATATTTCTCTTATTCTCCATACAATATAACATTTTTTTAACATAGGAAAATTTTGAGAAATATAAAAATAATTATTTTGTGTCAAAAAGCATCTAACTAAAATGAAGACTTTTTCAATTTTTTTTTTTTTTCAAAATTGCGGGTGTAAATATCCATTGCGGCAGCATTAAGTTTTGAAGTTATTTATTTTTTTCCGTTAATCTCAATGCAATAGAACATCTTTTTCGTATAGGTAGATTTTAATTTATGTATTTTTTTCCCACCATGTAACAGCGATCTAACCTAATGATTAAGTGAAAAGGGTAATCCGTTTGAATGACACACACATACACAAATTTATGTGGAAAAGAGTCATATTCGTTTTAAGATCATAAATAATTTGAAAAACTGTACTCTTATACATGCAGTTTTTATACAAAAACAAAAAATAAAATAAAATAAAATAAAAATAAAAATACGTGTTTACGTGTTTTACCGTGTCTACATAAAAAGTGTTTTACTTAATGATTGCTTTTTCAATCTACGAATTTTCTAATGATTGTTTAGCTTCCGAGAAAAATAAAATATTTTTTTTTTATAAAGGATTCTAAAAAATGATTACATTGACGGATTATTAAAAATATCTTCGTTGTGTTAAATTGGTAAATATAAGAAAGTTTTTATCATAAAATATGTTTATGTAGACTCTTTTATAATTAAAATATACAGTTTTAAAGGAAACTGTATAAATATTTTGAACAGTTTGCTCTAAATTAATTTAATAAATGTTTTCTATTTGTTTGAATTAAAAACAGAATAATGTAAATATTTGTTCTAGTTAATTAAAATCTGAATGAATTACAATGCTAATTGAGTGCACTGATGTTATATTTTAAAGGTTTTAAAATTATGTAGAAAAACATTTCCAAGCGAAAATTAAATATTTTATCGGTTTAAGAATTTTTATAAATTTTCATTTTACTTTCTCAAATTTAAACAATCTCTTTGTTAAACATAAAGGAGAACATTTCGTAAATTAAGCATAAAAATTGCGTAATTGGAAAGAGTTTGTCGTCCGTATAGGCATTTCTTCAATTAAGCTTAGTTAAAAATTAATATTTCGATAATATTTAGTTAAAATATTATAATTGTTTCGCAAAAGTAATTAAATTATTCCCTTTTAAATTTAGTAAGAAATAAAAAACATTCATGTCGAAGGAATTATGTAGCATTTTCCCACATCACCAGACTATTTTTACAAAACATTGATGGATGGGTATACATTTATGTATATAATGTATATATATATGTAAGATGTGTTCTACAGAATTAAAGCCACCGTGATTTTTTACCATAACTGGACATGGAAGAAATCAGTGAGAATGTAAGAAATACAGGGTGATTCACAATGAATGGGCCAAAAAAAAAATAGCGCAGTGTGACTGCCGTAATGGGTTTATTCAGCCGACACAAATTTATTATTCAACTACAATTATACAAGTTTTATTTTTGAATAGGCAAAAATCATCGAATGACGAACTCGCCGGTAGAGGCGCTGTTAAACAAAATGGTGTCCATGCTGGAGAAAGCGTACTGCATTTTCGAATATTCCAAAACCTCCTCGGTAACTGTTGTGCAAAGACATTTTCGCACGAAATTTCGTAAAGAACCACCGCATCGGCATAACATAAACTAGATAACACTGGATTGGCCGTGCTGGATCACAGGATTTTATATGTCTTCATTGGCCGCCGAGATCACCAGATCTAACGCCCTGTGATTTTTTTTTCTCTGGGGATTCGTTAAGGACAAGGTGTTTGTGCCTCCACTTCTTCAGGACTTAGAGGAACTGAAGAAGCGGATAACTGCAGTGTTGAACTCCATCACAGGGGATATGCTATCACAAGTGCGGCAGGAGTTTGATTACCGTGTAGACATATGTCATGTCACCGGAGGGGCACATATTTAACACCTGTAGAAACTTGAATAAATGTAGTTTTGAGGTAAATTCGAATTTTATAAATATATTAATTAAAACATTCACAATAATGTTTTCTTTTTGTCCCATTTCATTATGAATCACCCTGTATATCAGTAAAATCTACATAAAGATACATTCTTACAAGAAATAATTATCTCCCTGATCCACCTGGACAGGAAAAAAAGAACGTATAAAAAAAAGGGAGAAAAAAGTGTCATTGCATATTGAATAGTAATTTCTTTATATCCTCCTTTTAAAATGACATCATTTCATTGAGGTATCAAAAATTCCATTTTTCAAAAATAGTAGTGAAAATGGCATAAAAATAATAGTCGCCAGTGGTAGCCCTGACATACTAATTTTTAGACCATAGTGAAAAATCCGATCTTTAACCCTTTCATGCATAAATTATTTTTCATTATTTTTGATTATTCACAAAAAATCTTTCTTTGTGATAAATGAGAACCCATTATAAAGTAAGTTTATAATTGTGCTGCATGCTAGTTATTATTTGTCTAGAAATCAGATCTCCATAAATGAATGTTCTTTTATATATATATATAAAACAAAATTTACTGTCCTCATAGGATGCGCGTATGAATGAAAAGCTTAACTTGATAACTTTAGGAGCTGTTATTTGAACTGAGTTGAGAGTATATTTCTTTTTATAAGATATATTTTTAAAGTGAAATACCGGGACATTTACATCATAAAAAGTTACAAATAGTCGTGAAAATAAAAATAACAAGAATTCTAAATGGTGAATAAAATGTTGCAAAATTTAAAAACTATACAAACATTTAAATATGTTAATTTAAGAAATTCAACGTTTCGATCTTCGTCTGACTCTTCATCAGGAAAACATTTTTTATACCGCTTCCAAACAGAGTAAAACCGCCT
This sequence comes from Maratus speculifer, assembly GCA_964019185.1. NCBI lineage: Eukaryota > Metazoa > Arthropoda > Arachnida > Araneae > Salticidae > Maratus > Maratus speculifer. The sequence continues at coordinate 94,628,962 of OZ025302.1, forward strand.
TGAAATGCAAAAGTTCATTATATGACCAGTCAACTATTGTTTCAACTTATAATTAAATTAAACTTATATCAACTTTTATCAATTTAATAGCTGCCCTTATAGTTCCGCAGGCTTTAATAATGAAAAGTAAGTAATTCCATGTAGTACTGTTATTGATGATCTACAGAAAGAATCATAGAAATAATGATGAGAAGAAATGAAGTTTGCAATGATAATATTTCATTCAAAATCCTTAAACTTTGGTTACACGCGTTAAAATAATATTTTACAACTTGTTTAATTCATCTTTTACTTTTTACTTTTCAACGTGAGATCACGCTCGTAATTCTTCTTCGTTAAAATATTTGAATAGTTATTCTGATTTTTGTTAGGTAGATGTTGGCAATGCATGTTTTCCTGTTTATTATTGGTTGGAGCAATAGTTGACTGGTAATATAAGGTGCTTGGGGCCTCCGTGGTCGAGTGGTCAAAGCACTACGCCGCTAATCGCTTGCGAGCATAGGAGGTTGTGGGTTCGAATCCCACTGGCTCCATTGCACGCATTCTTTGTGTGGAGCTCCCGGATGTGATTCTCTTGTGCTGTAAAATTTCCTTGTGCTATCTTGTCCTAGTACATTGATATTGGCTTATAAGCAGGATTAATGTCGAGCGTACAAGTCACTTATATGTTGTTCAATAAATAATTGTGGATTCGAATCCCACTGGCTCCATTGCACGCATTCTTTATGTGGAGCTCCCGGTTGTAATTCTTTTGTACTGTAAAATTTCCTTGTGCTATCTTGTCCTTGTATATTGACGATGGCTTATAAGCAGGTTTCATGTCGAGCGTACAAGTCAGTTATATGTTGTTCAATAAATAATTGTGGGTTCGAATCCCACTGGCTCCATTGCACGCACTCTTTGTGTGGAGCTCTTGGTTGTATATATCTTGTGTTGAAAAATTTCCTTGTGCTATCTCGTCCTGTATATTGACGATGACTTACAAGCAGGCCTCATGTCGAGCATACAAGTCAGATGTATACTGTTCAATAAATATATAAATAAATAAAGACTGGTAATGTAATGTACTTTTGAATTTCAAGGTGGTTTTACTCTGTTTGGAAGCAGCATAAATATGTTTTCCTGTTGATGATCTAAACGTTCAATTTCTCAAATTCACTTTACTATTTGTATAGTTTTTAAATTTTGAAACATTTTGTACATCGTTTAGTAATCATGTTATTTTTATTTTCAAGTCTATTTGTATATTTTTCAATTTTCGTTTCATTTGCTATATTTTCAAATGATAATAAATAAAGGGAAGCGAGAATAATAAGCTAAATCCATAGAATACAAATGTAAAAATGCAATTGAAAATATGTCAAAACGCATACAGACAGAAATGTTTTACATATTTTGACATTTTGGTAAACTAATAACCAATAAATGTAAAACCCGATTGAAAGTATATTTTCTATTATTATAAAACGTTTCGCAATTTTATGTATTTGTCAAATCTTGAATATTTGTAAAAATTTTCATAGAGATTATGAAATCTAAGGCATTGCACAATCATGTCTGGAAAACTAATCTACTTATTATTAATATTTACACTTGTGATTTTGTAATGGGAAAATAAAATGTGCGGCTCTTCATAAAATATCTTCATAAAGGAATAGAATTTTCTAAATAATTAGTTATAAAGCAGTTTTATCATTGAAAAATGTGTTAATGAATAGTTTTAAAACAGAGAAAAACATTATATATGTTTAATTTCGTGAATATTTTAACATTGCAAATGCGTAAAAAAAAGATTTTATATTAAGTCAAGATATTTAGCGATAAATATTTCTAAGTAGCTTAGGTATAGTTATATATTATAGTTATGTTTTTTTTTTAATTTAGGTATTAGTCAAATCTGTTTTGAAGTAAAAGCTTTCAACGAAGAATAAAATATTCCTTAGAAGAAATATTATAAACAAACTGTATTTAACACAAAAACTACCGGAAATTTGAGTGAAATTTTATAAAAATATTTCAAACTAGAATTTTGATTTAAAACAATATAACCTTATTATTTAACTTTGTTTTTCTTTTTTGTTTTATCTTTTAAGCTTATTTCATAACAAAATTTCTGGTTTGAATATAAACAATTTCATAATATAGCGTCAAAATGGCGGCTTATGTTCGTTCTAATGTTAAATCATCGAATGCAAATGATGATTAATATCAGTGATGATTATTATAATGATGATTTTAATGAGATGACTATATCAACTATAATAATTAGTAGGTAGAAAATAAATAGAAAATGAACTTGAATTTTAAGGTCGTATTTTGGAATAAAAGGTTTTAGCAAATGTAACGGAAATTTGCAACAAAAATCCTTTTTGATAATTTTAGCTGTTCTTAATGTAACTTTAATTTAAAAGTTATTATGCAAATGGTGTGTTATGTACAGTTTAAGACCAAACTTCAATTTTATGATATGTAAGTATTGTTACAATCTGCTTATTGCATTTAAAACGTCTCATTTAAATTCAATAAAAAAATCCTTTTTAGAAAAAAATTTTTATTCAATAAAATCAAGTGTGATTAATGTTACACATTCGATGAAAAACCTTTATATTACCTACAAGTGTAAATGCCCATCCTAAGACAGGGGGTAAAAATTGAATTTTTCACAATTTGAAAAAAAAATATGTACAGGGTATCCCAGAAATAATGGAACAAACTTTAAGAGGAAATAGAGGTCATCACAAGGATTCAGATTTACATAGCAACCCATGGTCGGAAACGTGTGGTGGTGATTTCTTGTCATGGTAGTGATGACACAAAACGCAAGAAGGACAGGACACGAATAAGAAGAGTAAATATCTTTATTATCATAGTACAGCATAAAAGTAAAAAAAAAAGAACATTAAAAAAACAACGTTCGTTATCAATGTAGATGTTTGAAATTATGACCCCGGACCCTGATGCTTGCAGGCGCATCTGCGGTGCATGGAAGATCTAATGTTCTATAGAAAACATCAGGATTGTCCTGAATTTCCCCAGCACCGGCAATGATGCGTACAACTAGTTCCTCCGAACTTTCCAGTGTTATCCCGGTATTTTTGCAGCACTAAGAATAATAAGCATGTTTTCTCTCCCTGTTCGTGTCCTTTCTTTCATGTGTTTTATTTCGTTACTACTGCGCCAGGAAAGTGTTTCCGACCATTGGTTGCTATATAAATATGAATCTTTATGATGACCTCTACCTCCCTTTAAAGTTTATCTCATTATTTCAGGGACACCCTGAATAAAAATAATTGAAAATATGGAAATGATTAGATGAGCAAAGTTTGGCTAGTTTATGTTTTAATAAATACTCTATTAGCATGAATATTCCGCTGATATATATCACAAATAAATATGGATTTCTAAATAAAACAAAAATTTAACAAATATGCAATAAAACTGCGTAATTAAAAAAGTCTGCTTCAACTATGGAAATAATAATAATAATAATTAATAGTAATTTTTTTATAACACTTTAAAATTGCAGTTTTATCGTTTACCGCTCCCTCCCCCAAAATATATACATATGTATATTAACTAATAAACAGGATAAATTTTATAAAATTAAAAGTCTCATTGTGTTTTGATCTGTCAAAAAAAAAAAAAAAAAAAAAAAAAAAAAAAAAAAAAAAAACATAAGCAAACGACGTTAGCTATTTTTATTTAAGGATAAATTTTATAAGTGCTTTTTTGTGTTTCATAGCACAGTTTTTTGATATATATTTGCGTAGTTTTTAAAATATTGCAATACAAAGAAGAATAAAACATACTTAATCCCATTTTAATAGCAGTACAAAACCTTTGTACGTAAAGTTTTAATGTAGGAAACGAAAAGAATCGATTATACTTTCTTTCATAAACGACGCTAGCTTTGTAGCGGCATTCGGGAGAACTCCCTCCTAAAATGACTGCTTATTGAACGAAGAAAAGGCATTGTCAAAAATTTTTTTACGCCTATTGGAGTTTTTCTTCGGTGTACCCGCGGCTGACAGGCTAACGTCTCATGGATAACCATGGGTAGTACGACAGATCCAGATAACTTCTAGTTCCATGGTAACGTTTTTGTTCAACGAATGATTTACGACAAATATTCATTTGTGAAACCGATTTCTGAAATGGTTTTTTAACAGAGTAAACCATTGAATTGTTGTTAGTTTTGAATCTTTTATAGAAAATTTTGTTGAACAGGAGGGATTTCAGGTAGAAAAAGATTGGCATTTAGGAATACAAGTTTTTTTATACACACTATTAAGCTTAATGTGGCTCAATCTTATCAAAAACTGGTAAGATTAATGTGTTTGTTCCGGATTTGTTACCCGGTATTTTATTATATAGCGATTTTAAAACGAAACTTGAGTACTAAAATAGGTCATCGCTGGCAAATAATTTGTTTAAGATTTAATAAGGTCGTCCATCGTTAGAAAAAAGCATTCAGACTTGCTATAAAATTTGTATAGAGGAGGCGTATATATCACACTGGTGAATATATTTTTTGCTCTTGTGATGTTAGCTGTTTTTAAGTCTAAAAACAAGTGGGGTTTTATGAAACCAAACCTACATAAAATTTGCTAATTGTTCTGAGTGGTTTGAACATTTCCTATCCTCATTTACAAGATATGCATACTGTGTAAAAAACACACGGAATTAGTCATTTAAAAGATTTGCATAAAATATACCAAGACAATATTTTTTAAATTTCGGAACCACTGAAACCAAGATCCAACGAGGTGTTTGAGTGCCATTTGCGACTTAGAATGTAGAGAAAACAGCAGTGTTTTCAGACCTAGTTAAGAATGCCATGCAGGCTGCATAAGCTTCAAGAACTGTCAAGCACATTTTATCTGACTTTTTGTAAAGTAATATTAGATCATACGGAAAGTTCTGTCTTATAATGCTTATTTCACGCTTATTTTTTTTAAATTAATATTTCTTCATTGATACAACTTTTTAAAAATGATCGAATTCCGGCATTTTTCACGTTTCACATTAAGGCGAAATTTACCATTTTAAAAAAGTAGTGCCAATGAAGAAATATAATTTTTTTAAAGTAGTCGTGAAAGAAACATAATACGATAGAAATTTCCGGTTCGCTCAATAGTTGCCTTATTTAAGAAAAAAAAAATCTACCTTTAAATTTAACGAGAAGTACTTTATGAATTTTCTGGTACTTAAGCCCATAAATGAATCCCTCGATGTGCACGAATCCTAATCTGGATTTTTACAATGGCATATTTAAATAAACAAAGAGTTTGCCTTATATTTTATTTCAAACAAAATTTTGTGCGCCGAATCACTTAAACTGTTTAAAAAAAACCTACGGTGATTCGTCCATGTCGGAAAGCAAGTATGCACGATTGAATATGTTTAAAACATTCACAGAGATCGTATAAGTTGTATTTAATTTGGCACATTTTGGTAACCGTGTTGACATTTTTTTACGGAAGGAATTTTTATGGCTTCGGGAGAGATGGCATTATAGAGTTCAGGGGAGACTGCACTTTTTGACTAGTGAAAACACGAAATTTGAAATCCTCCGAGGTAGGATAACTCATTGCTTTGGGGGGGAGGGGGGGAGATATTGTCCCTCCGGGCCACCCCACGAATTCGTTACTGTCTGGTAGGATTTCAGTGCCTATGAAAAAAAATCAGACATCAATGAAATCAAAAAGTTAATACTCGAAAATCATCGCATGAATCTAATAGTACTATTACACGAGGCGTCAAATTCCAGGCGTGTTCATCTTATCCTATGGCACCAGTGGAGTCGCTTCAAAAGCAAGGAACTCTCCTGGTGTCATAGGATAACAGGACATTTTGAGCACTCGTGTAACAGCATCATTAGACAGTTAGCTTCAGAGGGCGAACACATCTTTTGAATGTCTTCATAATGCTATGGCTAATATTTTAAGCATGGATCGCTTCACTACACGACGGGATCAGAAAAAAGCTCGTTTTTTCCGATAGTCATCCAAAACATTTTGCACAAAAACTAACAAAATTTTTCGACCAAGCACCATATTCGCTTGATATGGCCCCGTATAACTTTTTCCTGCTCCCGATGAGAAAATTGTCTTGAATCCTTTTCTCGCATAAAAGAGAAGTGTTAAATTGCACGGTAAATGAGGTGCAATCGTATTATGACAAGTTTTATAAATATTCAGATCTTGGTGCAATGGCTGTTACACTCTTATGCAAAAATGAATGAATATAAAATTTATTACGATTATATATGACGACCTCAGAAGCCAAGGGGTACAAGTGAGGGGTACAAGTTTCGATTTGGAGTAAATCGAGTTTAAAGATAATTGATGTTACATTGGAACATCAATAATAATTGACTAAATTGAAATAGGAAACTTCTGCTTGTTGCATTCTGGTCTTTGAATTCTTATTTCAATATTTTTTTAAAAAATAGAGTACAATTTTCTTTAAATGTAGAATTAATCAATATTGTTTGTTTTTCGAAAAAAGTGGTTTATCTCTATAACTCAGCAAATAATAAGAAAATCACCTATATTTTTTTACCTGAAATAAAAACAGCATATTTTCAGGTCGTCTGTGTACTTAGTTTATTTTTTTCAATTTTGTCACTTATACCCCTTGGCTTCTGGGGTCCTCATATATTAAATTCAGAAATGCAAAAGTAATAGGACTCCATCTCCAATACGAAAATACGCGCATCAACTGAATATCATACAAAAATATATGTATTTTGCAAATTTCAGAAGTACAGATGGAGGACAAAATAATATGAACACTTGTAAAAAGTAATGATGTATTTCACACCTGAAGTGCAGCCGCGCAATCTGCAACAGAAGTCTGCCACCTAGTGAGCGTGAAGAGGAAAGTATCAGTCTTTCAACAGCATTCATCTGCGTTGCATGCGACTATCGAACTGTCTCTGATAAGTTGAAATGTCAGACCTGTCAGAGTTCCAAAAAAAAAATGATTGTCGGAGCGCGTTTAAGTGGAGCATCGGTTACGGAAACAGCAAACCTTTTGGGGATCGCAAGGAGTACGGTATCATTCGTTACGACAGGGTACACAAAAGAGGGTAAGATGACATCTTTGAAGCACAACAGTGGCAGAATGTCCAAGCTTGCTGATAAGGATAGACGAGTCTTGAAGCATATAGTAGCCCGAAAACACAAGCAATCGTTACCCGAAATAACATTTGAAATGAACAGTCATCTCCAGGACCCCGTTTCAACAAAATTGTCAAAAGGGAACTTCATGCTGCGAGCATTTATGACAGGATGGAAATTCAAAAACCCTTGATAACAGTAACAAATGCTTTCAAGCGCCAGTATTGCTGAGATCACAAAAAGTGGTCCCCACAGCAGTGGCAACAGGTAATATGGTCAGATGAATCGTCATTCATCATATTTAAGGCAATCGGACATGTTTATGTTTGGAGAATGCACAGAGAAGCGTGTGATCCCGAATATCTCAAGCCGACTTTGAAGCATGGAGGTGGCTCCATTATACTATGAAATTCAATATCTAGACGCGGTCTTAGGGAACTTGTTGTTCTGCATGGGAGAATCAAATCCATTCACTATCTAAGCATTCTAGGGGATCATGTACATCCTTTTTTCCAGACTGTATCCCTTGGATAGCGATCGCTTTTTCAAGACAACAAAGTTTCTATCCACATTGCTAGTTGTGTGTTCAAGCTTGGTTCGAAGAGCATGACGATGAAGTTGAACGTCTTTCCTGTCTCCCACAATCTCCAGATTTGATTATTATTGAATATTTTTGGGAATATATGGAGTCCAAGCTTCGTTCCCAATTTCCTCCTCCATCCAGCCTTTCAGAATTAGAGACCGTTCCGCAGGTTAATAAAGATTTTCCATTATTTCACATGTGTTTGTATTATTTTGACTTCCATTTGTAAGTTGATATTTACGTACGTTATTGTCTCTAGTGCATATTAAATATTTATACTGCGATGGTTGATATCGAATCCTAATGACACAAATGCCTATATGCTGAATTTTAGAATTGTAGTTGCTAAATAAACATAGTTTAGAGGTAGGGGTAAAGTTTAAAAGACCTATTTTAGAGGGAATTTTAAAGGAGGGGAGGATGGGGATGCAATGCTGGTTGCGAACTATTGAGGCTATACTTGTGACAGTGGTTGAGAAGTGGCTACATTTCTACGATCCCGAGTCCAGACAACAGGAATTACATCTCATCCAAATATTACAAATCTAGCCAGATAAGCTAAAAATCAGGCTTTCACCCACATCCCCTCTCTTTCACTCCTTCCTCCAAACTAGGTGAATATAGCAGCTACTTTTCTGAAATTAAGCATATAGGCAACTAAGATATTAATCTTCGATATTCCACATCAATCATTGAAGTATAGATATTTTATATACACTAAGCACAAATATATTTATTGAAGAAAGCACTAATTATTGAAGATCCCTCGCATATGTGCTTTTACATATTACACAAAGAATTGTGTAAATTACATATAACACAATGGCATGTGTTTTTTGCATAACACACATTTATTCATGTAATTACAAAAGATTAAACATATAAATGTGTAAGAATATTACACAGATATATGCGTATTCATGTGTAATTTACATATTAATGTGAGTACTTCATGAGTGATCATGATAACTTTTATATACTTCATCAAATCATGTTATCCTCAATGTTATCATCAAATTAGACACTGAAATGTCTATTTTTTAAACTTACACATAAGGCATGTATTTTGGAAATTTACACACCACTTTACACATACAGACAAATCGTTTTTGTATCATCGATACATCTGTTTTTATGTGTAAATTTCCCCATTTATTTTTTAGAGTGTAGGAAAAAAATATCAGTAACGAATGATTTGAAATGAAGTGTAGTTTTAAATGATGCGTATAAATTTTGTTTAGGGCATCGTCTACATATCAATATGAACTTAAACAACAGCAATATCAAAGTGTGACATCATAAATAAATTTTATATATTTCATTTAGCCTAAATGCATATTTTCTAGAAATTCGTACAATTACTTTCAGATAAATTAAGTATTTTAAAATAAGCCTATTTTAAAGAGAGCATAGAAAGAAAGATTTTGTACTCGGCTGTTAAAATTGTACAGACTGACTATGTTACTTTATTAATACATTATTTCTTGAAAATATCGCTAATTACCTTGATTAATACATAGTCGGATTCATAAGTAATGAGCTTCACTTTATTTTGACGTTAGCGTGCATCTTCTCGCGCAACTGTTGCTAGGGACGGTGGAGGGAGGCGTGGACTTATATATTGAGATTTAAACTCCGAAAAAAAGCGTCGCACGCATGCTAAGGGACATCAAGGATATGTAGAAGATTCACCATGATAACGCGCCCAGCCACAACTCCTTCATCATGAGCACTTACCTATTTCGACTGGACGTTCCAATTGTCCCACATCTTCCCTATAGTTCTGACTTGTCGCCCCCTGATTCCTTCTTGTTTCCGCGCTTAAAATAAACGCTGAAAAGTAAACGTTTCAGCTCGATCAAGGACATCCAAGAAAATGTCAAGACAGCCCTTGAAACCATCACGGAACAGGCCTACGTGGACGTCTTCGAGTCATGGAAAGGTCGCTTACAAAAATGTATTAATGCAGGAGGTACCTATTTTGAAGTATATTAGGCATTTATACGAATTCGCTCAATAAATCTGTCCCTTTGAACAAAGGCTCATTACTTATGAATCCGACCATATATATTTCGAATAGTTTCATTCCAGTTGTTTCAATAAAATGAATAATATATATATATACAAGGGGGTTCAGCCCCCTGCGAGCTACGCTCAACAACCCCTGTTCAAATTTCACAACCTCTAAAATTATAATAATGTGCACTGGTTAAAAATATTACTACGTTATGGAAGATTGAATAATATATCACTGTAATATCGGCTATCTTCTGTAATCGGGTTGCCATATTTTTCTGTTTGAAAGTGGCATTTTTCAGTTAGCTTTGTCTAATCCATCGCTTTCTTAACGATTTACGGCTGTTTTCGAGACTAATAAGTTAGATTAATTCCACATTTGAAAATAAGCTTGCATAAAATGGTTTGATTAAAAAGTGTCGCTATTTCTTCGCCTTTTAATGAAGCTATGAACATTAATCTTTCTTTATGTTTGCGACAAAAAAAACCGTGTCTGCTTGTGAATAGTTTTCAGAAACCACGTTAAGCTTAAATAACGCTACAAGATTTTGGTACAACAATGTGTGGTCGGAGATGAAAATAGCAAAAAAGAGAAATCTTGATTAAATAATAACAAATGCTTTATTGATATAACAACTGTAAAAAGTGCTCAAATAAGCCACCGCCAACATTGATACATACCTGTCAAATGACTGGTGTACACTTTGGAAGGTTTCCAGATACTGTCGGCTCTCGTTAATTCGATCTCGTCGGGACTACAACAAATGTTCGAATTATCCGAAGTTCGAATTATGGAAAATATGAAATAAACACATACTTAATATGGTACTATTACAAAGGCATTAATTTTATAGTGTTTTTTAAATATATTTCATCTGTTATCATTAGAATGTGACTTAATAACAAATTAGAATGTATAACTACATAAACTAATTAAATGATTAGAAACAAGCACAATGGAAGAAAAATTTGAGGTGTCACTGATGGTCAGACGGGATACTGAGAAAATGGATATCAAATGCATTGTATTATATGTATACTCGTTCGGAACAATTTTCACAAAAGTCAAAGAAAGAAAGTTATTCAAATGATCTGAAATCCGTGAGAAAGAAAAGAAAAATGAAAAATCGGAATTCTTGTTAGTTCGAATTAAACGAAGTCAAGAGAAAATGAGTTTGAATTAATGAAAGTTTTTAACGTTATTCTGTCATTGAAAATTTCGGGACTTCAAGCTTAGTTCGAATTAAGCGAAGATTCGAATTATTCGATTTCGAATTAACGAGAGTCGACTGTATTTCATTCATTAGAAGTTAATTTTGATAAAGACTTCATTACAAGACTTTCAACCGTTGATGCAAATGTTCTTGAAACACTTTCAATTTGCGTAAAAGATACGCTAATCCTAGACGGTGCCAATAGCACATCTGAGAACTTCAGTAGCTCTTATGTCAATAAAACACTCATTGTCATTTAATTCACATTTCCTATTTTTTGCCAAAGTTTTTACTTTTCGACCCACATCGCAATACCGTAATCGCTTCTTTATGTTAACTCTTATAGTTTAGCATATGAATACATGAACAAGACCCTGTATAGATTAAATATAACATATTAAGTGAACATATGCAGCGCAATCCTTTTATTTTATTAAGAAAAAATATTCTTTATTAGGAAAGTAATTAAAAAATACGCAATTTTAGTCATAGCGACCGATATACAAATATGAAATGTATCAATTTAGCAGTTTTGTTCTACTTAGATTTATATAGTTAAAACGTTTTTAGTTTATTGTTTGTAGTAAGCTTTTAAAGTATTTCTGCACAGCTATGAAAAAAAAAGGAAATATAAAAGAAAAAACCCCCAGAAAAGAGTAAGGAGAGAATGCTTGGAAAAAAAAGGAGTGCCAAAAGCAAATTCACTTTAAAAAATCCATTTGCTGAGGAATAAATATCTCTAGGTTGTGATAGGAAGGATAGAAACACTTGAAAACGTCTGTTTTTGAATGAAAATTTGCTTGAAATAAAAGAAATATCCACGGCTCGAAAAATAGGTTTTTAGGAAATGAATCTCAGTAAAAATGTAACATTTGTAATCGTAAGTACGAAATAGAAACTTTAAAAGTTATTTTATTTTAGAAGAAAATCTTGTGATATACTTCTTACGAAGGATACTTTTATTGATAGATATTTACTCTCTTAAAACCGCAGCCACAAAATAACTCAAGTTGAGCCGAAATGCACTCATCTCGCATTTCGAAAGGCAGCTTCTCAAAAAGAGTTGAAATAACTCGAGTAGCGAGTTGTTTGTAAGCAATTTAAATCAAGATGAGTCGTTAAAAAAAAGCAATTTAAATCAAGACGAGTAAAACGTTTAAAAAACAACTCATTCACGATCCAATAAATTACAGCTCTTTTCTAAGAAGCCAAATGCAGTCTTTCGTTTTAACAGTGTAGACTTGCTGACCTGGCATCGTTGAAAGTATGTTATCGTTTTATAAATAAATAAGTACTATTTTTATTGTTTCAAATTCTTGTGAGTTTCCTTATGCAATGTTATTGAAATTTTTGAAAATATATGCTGACCATGCAGCTTCTCTTTATAACTTGAAGCGGCGAACGACCGTATCGTGCACCGGGTATGTTTTCATGCCCATAATTTATATATACCGTATTTACTCATTTATAAGGCGCACGCGTGTATAAGGCGCACCCCTTACTTTACAAAAAAAATGGGGAATTTTTTCATCCCGCATATAACGCGCACCCTAAATTGAGCATGCAAATGAATGAATGGTCAAATGAATTTCAATAATGAAAGTGGAAACAAATATTACATCAGGCCAGAAAAGAACGAGGGGATCTATTTTTAGACTTCGGGAAGCGAGTGAGAAAGGGGAAAAACCTATTTTTAGACTTTGGGTGGGTAGTGAGTATGGGATAGGGTTGCATTTCGGGGCATTTAGGGTTGCATTTCCTACAATCGGTGGATGACGACAACAGTTCACAACTTCACTCTAAGGCTCCTACAATACGGGCTGAATCATGCCTCCATTAAGTTTCCAAAATGGTTGCCTGACTTGGTGTCTTATCGCGTAGATAGCGAGGCGAGTTTTAGTTACTCAGTCTTTTTCACGGGAAAATATGAGAGTAGAACATTCGAAGAACCGGTTTGTTGTGTACAAGCGATTAGGTTGGCGCGATATTTGGCGAAGTTCTCCAATCCAGATTTATTCTTTTAAGCATTTATCGACAAATTATTCCATTTTTCTTCATTTATATGGAATTTAAATACTCCAAACCCATTCCTGAACTGGTCAGAATAATTTTCTGCTCAACAACCGTCCATTTTTAATGATTTTGTAGCTTTAAAATCATTCAAACGTTTCTCGCCTCATAGGAATCAATGGGAAACAAACGGTAACTGGGAAACAAGATGCTTGATGATTCAGCCTGAGTTATAGGAGTCCTACTTCACTCCAAGCGGGAAAATGAATCGTGCGTCACTCCCAACTGTATGTGAGTGGATAAGTGAAGCTTGGAATTCCATCTCAGCCGAAATGATAATAAAGAGCTTCAAAGTCACTGGAATTTCCAATCAGATGGATAGAACTGAAGACGAAATGATTTATGAGGATATTGACTGTACCAGTGATGACGAAGACATTACCAGTAGCGACAATGATATTAATAATTAGTGTTGAATGTTAATAGCGCTGTTGTACAAAAAATGTGCAAAGAGTAAAATAAAGATGCTGCAGCAATACTTCTGCTAAGTAAGATTTTTCTAGTTTTAATCTCTCCTTTGAATAATTTCTTGTTTCATATGTATGTCGTTCGACTGCATCCAACAGTAAATAATTATTCCGTGTATAAGGCGCACTTAGGAGTTTTGCCCTAATTTTTTGAAAAAAAAGTGCGCCTTATACACGAGTAAATACGGTAACAAGATGGAAAGATAATTCTGTGTAATTTAAAATATACGTAGATAAATAATTTATGTACATTTATCAAATATACGTTTTTAAATTCTACAAACGCAATAAAGGAAAATGCGTATTTAATAATGTTAATAATGATGAAACAGCAACGAAGATTTATATTAACTTGTCAATGATCTCTGACCATCTTCTTTTCTCACTTCAGAGTGGAAATTACGTTTGTATTATTTCTCCTTCTTTTCTTGTCTCATCTTTTTATTTTATTATTATCTGAAAAAATATTTTATTTTTTATGTTTCCCATGTGCTTTTGTTTTAGAATTTACCTGGGTGCTCCGACACTATATGTCCGAAAATACATGTATACCAGGAATGATGCAGTCCGAGCCTTCGTGTAAAATTTAAATAATTTAATTTAATTTAACTTATTTTTATATGTATACACATATATATATTTAATTTGTTGCTTTCTGTTTATTTTCTTAATCTTTTCACAGCATTTCTGTTCATTCGTAATCTTGACCTCTTATAGACATTTGTTTATATTTTATTTTAAATTTTCACTTAAAACGTGCCCTCTTGGTAACTGTGGTCAAAAACTTGATAAGTGTATAAAACATGAAACGGACATCATATTTTTTAGACATTGCTAACAAAAAAGACAAACTGCTTCCGTGCGTTATACGTGTTACTTCAGTCATGTGATTCTTGAATGTAAGACCGCAGGTGCACCAAAAAGTGTATTACGTGAGTCTAGCGGTCGAACGAAAAAGGTAGAGCGGCATTTCTTATCACTCTTTTAGAGATTTTCTAAAATGGCATTTTTAGGAATTGCTTAAGAAAATAATGAATGTTAATTTTCTTTTAATTTTTATTATTGAAATATGAAGTTTTGTGTATTTATACATGTTACCAAAAGCATATAGAAAACCTTAAAAAAAACTTACAATCTTATTAAAGTTTTAAAAACTTAAAAAAATTTTAAATGTTTAAACGAATTTTAAAAATGCTCCTCGAGTCTTAATTTTTTTGATATTTTCTTGCTTTTGCATTTTTATCAATTAAAACTCTATTATAAACAAATCTGTCTAAGATTTTTTTAATCTCTTGAATAGTTAATATTTTAGAGATTTTTTTTCTAAATTCCATATCGATTTTCATCAAAATTTTAGCTTTTAATAAGTAAAAAATCAAACTTAACTATCTTAATAAAGACGAATTTTAAAAAGCTTACGAAATTTCTTTTTAAACAATATCAGGATACTTTATTATCAATTTCATAACTATTGATCAAAAAATCCGTCGCAAAGAGCACTTCAAAAGTCTAAAAACGCTGGAAAATTAGTTTTGAGAAAAAGAGATTTAAAGTATATAAATACACTTACCTTTATTATTTACTTCTTAAAATCTTCAAAAATGATATTTTAAGAAGAAAAAAACTTTTTTTGGTACTATTATACTACAGAAATAGACCATTTTTGTGAAAATTTTGCTCAAATAAAAGTCCACTGTCCCCTTAAAAACGAAATGGCATTAAAATTAGTCTAGGTATCTTTTAAAATTTATCATACTGCATTCGATATATATAGATTAAGCCGAATATTATGTAGATGTAAGATGTCGTGTTCCTGCTACACGTATTCCAAAATGAAAAGAAAAAAAAACTGTGTAATTGGCAATAGACAAGTTTTCGTTTAAATTAAAATGTAGGTAAATTTTAAGTAATTAAATTGTATACAATGAATTTTGTATCAAATTGTGTAAATATGGGTAAGTAAGATAACATACATAACTAAAAAAATTGTAGTAATTTAGAATAAAAATGAAAATTGACATATCAATGTATCTCAATTGCTACTTATTAAATTAGCTCACACGTTTATTCTATTGAAAATTCATTAAAACTAGATATACATACCTTTGATTACATGAAATAAAAAAAATGCTTTTTCTTAACACTGAAAATAATTGAAAAAAGAAGTAAACAATAAAAATGCATTTTTCATAGTTTAAATAAATTCTATTTCTAAAATATTCGATATTGAATTTAAAGCAATTTTTTTAAATGTATGAAACATGTATCTTTGAGCGATGCTGAAAGAAAATTTATCTACTTTATTGCTCCAAATGCGATAATAACTGCATTAATAATAATTGCATTAATAATAATTGGTTTGAGGGACATCCTTTTACGAATTAAAACGAGCAATAAGTATTGCAAATAAATAAAGGAAACAACCAGTATTTATTTAAGAAAGGAACTGATAAAATAAATATTTGCTTTAAACATTTTATTTTAATTGAATCGGTAAATGGAATATGTGTTTTACAGAATAGATTTAGAAGTCAATTAAAGTCATGATTGCTGTAAAATGAAATTTCTAAAATAATTTTTTTTTCATTTTAATAATTAAAAAAATATATTATTTACTTTTAAAATATTAAAATTCTATTTTTTTATTGAAAGAGGTATTATTTTGCATTCAACAAAACATACAAATTAAATTTTAAATTGCAAGAGTTTATCCCTACGGCAGAAATGTAAAATGCAATTATTTTTATATTTCTGTATTTTATAAAATTTATTTTTTATTAATAGATAATATAAAAGTTGTACTTAATTTTATACTTAATTTTTGTCTATAATTTTTACTTTAAAAGTTTAAAGTAAAAATTTTTAATAAGACATTATTTGTCTAAGTATTAAAAATTAATTCATAACTTACGCAAAAGTTATAAAGCGCGCAATGCATAAATTCTTAATAAAATATCTGCCACATTATTTATTATTTATTTTTTAAAGATTAAAATTCCACATTTTGCTTTTTGAAAGAGGTATTATTTTGCATGTAAGAAAACATACAAATGAAATGATACAGAGCCTTAGTTTTTATTAGCTCACAGGCTATCATAGCCTGAGAGCTTATGTGCCCGTCCGTTCTGTATGTATGTTCGTACGTTCGTTCGTGCGTAACGCGATAACTCATGATAAAAATATCGGATCCACTTGAAATTTTGTATATAGGTATATCCTGATAAGGCGCTTCCCTGATTAGTTTTTGGAGTTCATTCGATATGTATAAGAGGGGGAACGGGGGGCTCATGCCCCTCCCCTTAATTGATATAAACAGGATTTTCATGCAGAATTAACTGTTTTCCTTCAAAATTTAAATATGGGATCATTCTGATGAGGCGATACCGTGGCTGTTATTAGGTGTTCATTGAATAAGTATAAACAGGGGGAACGGGGGGCTCATGTCCCTCCCCTTGATTGATATAAACGGGATTTTCACACAGAATTAACAGTTTTCGTTCAAAATTTAGATATAGGATCATTCTGATGAGGCGATACCGTGGCTGTTATTAGGTGTTCATTGAATAAGTATAAACTGGGGGAACGGGGGCTCATGCCCCTCCCCTTAATTGATATAAACGGGATTTTCATACAGAATTAACAGTTTTCCTTCAAAATTTAAATATGGGATCATTCTGATGAGGCGATACCGTGGCTGTTATTAGGTGTTCATTGAATAAGTATAAACAGGGGGAACGGGGGGCTCATGTCCCTCCCCTTGATTGATATAAACGGGATTTTCACACAGAATTAACAGTTTTCGTTCAAAATTTAGATATAGGATCATTCTGATGAGGCGATACCGTGGCTGTTATTAGGTGTTCATTGAATAAGTATAAACTGGGGGAACGGGGGCTCATGCCCCTCCCCTTAATTGATATAAACGGGATTTTCATACAGAATTAACAGTTTTCCTTCAAAATTTAGATATGGGATCATTCTGATGAGGCGATACCGTGGCTGTTATTATGTGTTCATTGAATAAGTATAAACAGGGGGAACGGGGGGCTCATGTGACTCCCCTTATTGATATAAACGGGATTTTCATGCAGAATTAACAGTTTTCGTTCAAAATTTAGATATAGGATCATTCTGATGATGCGATTCCGTGACTGCTATTAGGTGTTCATTGAATAAGTATAAACAGGGGGAACGGGGGCTCATGTCCCTCCCCTTAATTGATATAAACGGGATTTTCATACAGAATTAACAGTTTTCCTTCAAAATCTAGACATGGGATCATTCTGATGAGTCGATACCGTGGCTGTTATTAGGTGTTCATTGAATAAATATAAACAGGGGGAACGGGGGGCTCATGTCCCTCCCCTTAATTGATATAAAGTTGATTTTCATGCAGAATTAACAGTTTTCGTTCAAAATTTAGGTATAGGATCATTCTGATGAGGCGAGTCCGTGGCTGTTATTAGGTGTTCATTGAATAAGTATAAACAGGGGGAATGGGGGTTCTAATGCCCCTCCCCTTAACTTGTATAAATGGATTTTTCAAGCAGAATTGTCAGATTTCGTTCAAATCTCTGAATAGTTTTGGAAGTTTAATGGTTAAGTATAAAAGAGGGGAAAAACTCCTCTTAAATTACATAAATGCTAAATGGGTTTTTATTAAGAATTATCCAATTTGCTCTGAATTTTGGATATAGATTTTTTATATGATAAATCATGTCCTTGATAGTTTAGGAGGTTAAATGATTAAGTATAAAAAAGGAGAAAGGGGAGGCTGTTTCCTCTTCTTAATTTTTTTTCGAACAGAATTAACGAAAATACAAGTCTGTAATGTACAATTAATATGCGTATCCTGTGAGCTCAATGCCATCAGTTTAACTGGGCAATATTCTTTTTATTTAAGGAAGATATATAAAATGCAATATATTTTATACTTATAACTCTTATAAAAATTATTTTTATTTATAAAGGACTTTTAAGTATATTCTCAAATATATTTTAATAGTATATTAATAGTATTTTCATAATTTTTTTAAATGTAAGGTACCCTGGGGTAATAACGCCAGGCGGGGTAATAACGCCAAGTGCTTATATTTTGCATAATTATAAAATAATCAAGTAAATGACACCCATGTGCTCTGCGCAGAAGGGTTTTGAGTCATATAAATCGCAAAAAACAGCTTCAAGTTAATTTGTTTCATTTTTAGGTCTTATTGTATTTCAAATCAACTAAAATTAACGCTTGATCTAAAATTTGCGAGATACGTTTTGTAATGTGAAGACTATTTTTTTTATCCGGAAATACTTTGTTAATTACAAAAATTTGTAGTATATTTCATGGACTTTCAGAATGTTGTTGAAGATTTTGGATATCTTCTCGAGATAATTTGTAATTTAAAATGTACAACGCAATAACTATGACGGGGTAATAACGCCAATCCTTGACATTAATACCCGGGTTGATTCCCTACAGTGGCCGAGCTTCATCCTAAATACTGATTGAAATAAACACAGTTAAAACAGTGCAATGTTTCTAATATTTCTACTTAAGCGGTCCTTTTTAAGCAAAAAGAAGCTCACGGTCTGTATTCTTTTGCCTCATCCTCCCCCCCCACACACACCACACCTTTATTTTTCTTACACTTTCACAAAAAATTGAACATTTTCAATAGCTTAGAATGCAATTTGTCAATTTCTAAGTTTGTAGAGTTTGTATTTTTAGAATTGGGCAATCTACATGCCATTATTCCATCTTGTTTCATAGTTTGTTTCCATGGCGTTATTACCCATATAGGTGGGTAATAACGCCAAATAGCATTGGTCAAGAAATCATGCCATTACTTTTTATGAATACATATCTATTAAATTATTTTTTTTATATAGCTAGTCAATGAGTTGCTGTATCAAATCATATACTTGTTTGAAAAATACAATCTAAAACTAAGCCGTGAAAATTGGTAGAACCTTAACGTGGCGTTATTACCCCAGGGTACCTTATATTAATAGTATTTTAATAGTATATTAATAATATTCTTTATTAAACTTTTCTAAGTAGGTACTATTTGTCTAAGTATTAAAAAGAAATTCAAATTGATAAATTAAACAAAAATTATCAAGCGGACAAAAAATTACACACAATTTAGGAAAATATGCATCCATTAATCTTTTTACAGGGATCTTTAAAAAAAAATGTTAAATCGTATCACAGCCCATGTAAATGCTAAAAACGCAAAAGCAAAATAAATAAATAAATAAATAAATAAATAAATAAAAAATAAATAAATAAATAAATAAATAAATAAATAAATAAATAAATAAATAAATAAATAAAAATAAAAAAATAATAAAATATAAATAAATAAATGCGTTATAAAAAAATAAAAAAATAAAAATCAGAAGTATAAAAATAATTAAATGTTCTTTAAAGTATTTTAAAGCAAAAGTAATATATTTTAACGATCTTTTAAACTTTTATATTTGAAATAAGTTTTGATATTTTTAAAAAGATTATCTCATGAATGCTACACTTTTACTTTTCATTTATAGAAATAAAACATTTTTCATCTACCATAAAAAAGACTAATATTTTTTCTAAAACTGAACGAGAAAAAAGAAAACGAGAAACATCATCATTTCAATTAAAATCACTTCTTTAGTAGTGGTAAACGTCTGTCTGTCTGTGCGCAAAACCCCCTTGAAGCCTCAAAAACTTTTTTCCTATTTGACGCATTAACACATGAAATATACAAAAAACAGCTAATTTTTAGGTGCACCCGAAATTGGATGTCTCGAAAAAATTCGACAGTAATTAGCGACTAAACTAAGTAAAAACCTGTTTTTTAAAGAATTTTAGCTTAATTGCGAAAACAAATGCGAAACATCACCACTTCTATTAAAATCACTTCTATTAAAAGTGGTAAACGTCTGTCTGTCTGTGTGCAAAACCTCCTTGAAGCCTCGAAAACTTTTTTCCTATTTGACGTATTAACATATGAAATATATCGAAAAACAGCTAGTTTTTAGGTGCACCCGAGAATGGATGTCTCGAAACAATCCGACAGTAATTACCGACTAAACTAATTAAAAACCTCTTTTTTAATGATATTCAGCTTAATTGGATCAAAATCAGGTGTCTATTTAACAGATTTTACGTACTAGGCAAATCTTTAAAAGGCGATACCATTCTTTCTAAAAAAAGTCACGAACACGTAACTTGCACGAAAGAACGTGAAATTGAAAGAAGTCTCCGAAATCCTAAAATTTAAATCTTACAATCCTATTATTTCTCGAAAAATCCTTAAAAATTCCTTTTATTTCATTATTTGTTTCAATCTTTCATATAGACAGATTGCCTAAAATGAATGAAATCAAACTGCAAGATTATCTTAGTTTTCTCCGGCAGTTGAAATATCACGTGACATTTGTAACAAGCAAAGGGGTCCTGTAAATTTTTTTCTATATATCACAGAAATTCGAAATTTAAATAAATGATGATGATGAGTGTCAGGTACTGAGGAAATATCTACTGTAGAACTGGAATTTATGTTATTCTTGGCTTAATATATCATGTATTGTATGGGCTGTGTACTGACACTTCAAGGTGACATTCTTTCTTTGTTAAAGCGGGAATTGACAGGTGATCATGTGCAGGTGGTGAGGTGAGAAAAAGAAGATTGCTGAGAGGCGTGTTCATCCGTCAGTAATGTATGTGAATGATGAGCAAATAAGGAACATTCCACGAATCAAGAAAACAACGTGGAAAATCTTACGTAACGTAAGAAATCTTACTTTTTTGATTTTTTTTTTTTTTTTTTGGTTCAAACGGCGACCAGGTACAATTTATTTTAAATAATATTTAAAATTGTGAACGGGTTTATGTGAAACGAAATATTTTATTAAGACTTATTTACATGAAATTTTAATCAGACTGAGCATAAAAGGAATGGTGCACTTCATTGAAATTGCAACAATAAAATGAAAACGTCTGCGATTTATCTAAATTGAATGTATTTCTTTGCACAATAGATTGTAACAGTCATTACTTTGTCTGAAACAGCAAACATTGGAGTAGAAAATCTATTGCCGGACTGCGATTTGCTATACACATTATGAGAAAAAGAATTAGCTTTGTAAAAACAAACTTGTTTCGAGGAAATACTTTAGTTCCATAAGAAATAAATGATGATGATCAAGAAAACAAAGGATTTGTTCTTTCAAAGTTTATGGAATCGATAATGTAATGCTTTATTTATTCGCGTACTTTTTTACCTTTGTGTCTAATTTTTAGAAGAAAAATATCATTATTTTTTTTTTTTTTTGGGGGGGGGGGGGTTCTATTATTTTTACTTAAAAAAATAAATATCACGAATTTTAAACATTTCAGTTCAAAATTAAAGTTATGTATTATAAATGAAAGGATTGCAAGGATTATAATGCAAATGAAATTAATAAAATACGATAAAAATGACATGGGAACAATGTTTAACGATTAATCCCCTGCATCTTCCTAGCATAAAAATACTGAATTCTTGATTTTTCTACCAGAATCTTCTGATTTGGGAAAGAATTGAAGAAGTAATTTAAATTATAAATAAAAGTAATATGATAAAATGCTTAGCATACATTTAAGGGAAACCAATCTGGTCGCCAAGGGCGGCTATTTGTAATATATTGCAATATACTCTTGCTCATAATATTAAGTTGTATGTAAATTTGTTTTATTTAAAGAAAGTGGTGCCGATAAAAAATAAAAATTGGCACAATTGGGAGCCGTTAATTTGGTTCATTTCTAAACCTTGTCACTGCTGAAAAAAAGAAAAAAAAGAGAGAGAGGGAGAGACTGAGAGAGTGAGAGAAACTGCTCGATCTAAAATTTACAACATAAGTTCTAAGATCTGCAAACTATATATTTATTGAGATATACTTTGTTTATTACATAAATTTGTAGTGTAATTCATGTACTTTCTAAAAGTTATGGAAGATTTTGGATGTGTTTGCGAGGTAGTTTGTAGTTTAAAATATACTGCGCGATAAGTATACCTCGGACAGGTCGCCATCCACTGGTGTTATTACTCTGGTTGATACTTTTAAGCGCTCAAACTGCAACCGAAGATGATTTATTTTTTTTTCATTCACGATAGAGCATTCTTAAATTCTAAAATGCACTGTAAAGCATTTGTGTAAGTTTGCCATCATTTATGTGTGTAACGTTCCTCAAATTCTTGAGAAAGTCATTCTGATATTTTAAAAAACACACAAATCCAGAGGATATTTTCACAGAGGTTGGTGGAAATTTCCACTTGAAGCATGACGTATGATATAGTACTCCAAGCGCATGCTCAGTGGTAAATGTCGACATAGGTGACATGGGGAATTGAGAAAGAAAACATTAAACATGTGAGACACATGTGAGTGACATTAAACACCAACATCATCCTGCACTATTTACAAGGAAACGAGATATGAAGTAAGTTGTCATTTTCTTAATATTTTATTGATAAAATGTTGAGTATTTCAAATATATAAGCTGTTATAATCTAAAGTTTTAAAACCAGTGTCCATTAATGAAATGCTTATTTAACTAATTTCCAGTAATGAACATCCAATGTAGACATTACTAAAAATAATTTAATAAAGTCATAGCATATAACATCTACTCACTTATTTGGAAATTTCTGAAAGTAATTATTTTTAAATTATATTAAAAAAAAAAACTCAATACGGTAGGGGTGAGTGGAAAGAGTGGGACAGTGGGAGGAATGGGACAGTTGGAGGAATGGGGCAGTAGATTTTTCTCTTTATGTATATACTAAACATTTCATCAATCAAACGTAACATGATGGTCCAAGCAATCATAACCCAATATTCAATTGAAAAAAAAATTATCTGTATAAACTTGCAGTTGTATAACCAGAAAAGATTATTTCAATAATCAAAAATAAATTCGCTTAATATAATTTATATGCTTTTCGTATATAAATTACTTGTATATGCACAGATTTAATAGTTTCTTTATTTATGGAACAATATACAGTACGTTATCAATAATTTAAAATAAGATTAAAAGACCTATTTTTGTTTATACAAGAAGTTTAACACAAAACAAGGAAGTAAGGAGGAATGGGACATGATAGAACGTGTATGTCGACGCGTGAATTCGACATGTTAAATTCTTTTTTTTTTTTCCTTTTTTCATAAGATGAATCTAATTTGCTACCATGCAAACATTTTTAGAGGATAATATATTGTAAAATTGATTAAAAATTAATTTACTTCAAAATGTAAATAAATTGAAGTGAAGATTTTTCAATGTCCTCTACGACTAAAGATCTTGAATTTTCAATCATGATTGTCATTGAATCGTAATGATACAAGAATTTTATGATGTGGCGCATACATTATCATCCTACAATGTCTGTTTGATTGTATATTTAGCCGACACTAGACTATTTGTGCTTCATAAGTTTCTTTTATAGCTGTCCCATACCTCCGTGTAAGTGGGGAGGTATGGGGCAAATTTTGAAACTTACAATTTCTTTAATTTTGAAATAGCTTTTATATGTTATGTTTCTATATTGTTCAGGGAGATTAAAAAGTCTTTTACCATTCCCTCTATAAAGTGAAATTTTAGTTTTTGTGTCAAACAAAGTTTATTTTCTTACTTTTGAAAACTGTCCCACACCACCCCACTCTCCTCTATAGTTTAATAAAAAGATTCTTTCAATGTTTTAATTAATTCCATCTGATCAACATTTTTTTAAAATTTTGTAGTCAAATCATTATTATTTACATCTCTGCTTTTGATATTTTTTACTCTAGCAAACAATGAAACCAGTCGGGAAGTAGACAATATTGTTTATGGTCATAGAGAAAGAAGGGGCTAAAGAGGGATGGAGCTAGAATAAAATCGAATTGAAAAACGACATTTTTTAAACCTGCACAATATCTATTTATTTCTCGAATGTTTGATTATTCATCTGTTATGTACATAAAAATTAACATTAAATTATTAAATTTATCTTGAATTAAAACAATTTTATCTGCAGATCTATGGCTTCAAAAATCATTTTTGCAATTTTATTTTGAAATAGTTTTTATAGTAATTTATAAAACATTTGTAAATCTGTGGTATTGTCATATTTGCAATATTAATTACTACAATTTATACAATTACACACGCCTGATCTTTTCTTTTTTTATTCTTTTTCTACTAATCCTTCTAACTTTCTCCCATTCTTTCAATTTTATAACTGTAATTCTGATATTTGATTATTAAATTATCTGTTGAAATAATTAAAATCAACGGATAATATATATAGAAAGTAGATGTGCCACTAATCGACACCCTTAATAAATTTCTTTAAAAATTATTTAATTAGTACTATTTATATTGCAATTTTTTCAGTATTTTATTCATCGCTCAACAATTTTTAACCATTCTCATAATGCCATCTCTCCTAAATCAAAATTTAATTGTAAATAACAGAAAAATATTAAAACACCCTACATTTCAGGAATGGATACACCTCAAAATGTAATAAATATAGGGGAGACTAGGGATGGTTGACAACGGCGGAGGCTTTACCCATCCGTCCATTTTCATACTTAAATATTTTTCAGACTTTTCTCGTAAGATGATAACCAAATCTATGGAAATGATCAAACAACAAGCTTCAATTCATGCAGATAATTGAAACAGGTGAAACACAATCGGCTGTGAAGAAATTTTAACATTTTTAAAAGTTGAGTTTTTAAAAAATATTTTGCAAGAGTTTTCCAGTTAAAATATCATGGAAATTAAAGTGAGTAGGTTTTAATTATTACAGATATATTGAACTTTAATTATAGGCAGGAATTTTGCACAGGTATACTATAGGTTTAAAATAGCTATGTTTTTTTTTTTCTTTAGAATGTAGATTAGGGGGGGGGGGGAGGTTTGACTTAGTCAATATGTTGGAGGGCTGACCTTAGTGAAAGCTCTCTTAATTAAATGTTTTTGAAATTTATTTATTATACTTGGTATATAATAAAACGTTAATGTTCATATTTGTAAAAGAGCGTAAATTTATTCTGCAAAGATAAAGGAGCGATACAAAAAAAATGTTATTTAATCTTTAACTGATGTGACAGAAATCGGCCCTTAACTATTGTAAAGTGGTCTGCCACACCGCTCCATCGAAAGATGAATAAAAGGTGAGATTAACTTATAGGATACTGTTTTTGTACTAAACTTTTGGTAAAGAGCTGTTATAATTAAAATGCACCTATTCAAGTGGCACTGGTGATAGTATCAAGTTCCAAAAGAAACAAAATTTCGGTAGTGTCTATACTTAAACTGAAAGTTTCAAGTTAAACTATAAAAATTAAAAAATGCAACGGTCTGTAAGACCTGTAACATCATTTAAAAGTTGAAGGTATTTTGGGACTTACAATCTTTGTAGCTTTGCAAAGATAAAAACTTCCTAAAGATATTTTGAGTTTCTTAAAATTATTTTATTTTTTTTTAAATTGTAACTTAAAAGTATTCTGTTTTTTTAAACTTATTTTATTTCTTTAAACTTTGTGGCTTAAAGGTATTCTTAGTTTTTAAAAATTTTTGGGGGTTTCAAACTTATTTTATTTGTTTAAATCTTGTAGCTGAAAAGTATTCTGTATCTTTTAAACTTATTTTATTTCTTTAAACCTTACATCTTATAGGTATTCTGGGTTTAAAATTATTTCAAAATGCGTTTTTTAAAATTACTTTATTTGTTTAAACCTTTTACAATAAAGGTATTCTGTATTTCTAAAATTGATTTTATTTGCATATTTGTTTACATTTGCCAATATGTTTACATCAAATACAGAGAGTCATGCCTCCCATGAGTGAGGAGACTTGATAAATTACTTTTTCATGATTAAAATCTATCTTTCTTCAAATTTATTGCACTTATGTCGCAGGTTTATTCTGATATTTGATTATAACTAATAAAATAATACATAAAACTTTGTTTAAGGTTCAATATTTAAAAAGTTAAAAATTATTTAGTTAAAAGTGAATCAACCATACCTAATCTCACCTAATTGTTTTTATGACTGTAATTAGTTGCAGAATTAAATGAAAGTTCTATAATGAAACAAAATAGCTATCTTTAAATAAATTTCACAATTAGGATACAAAAATTAATAAAATATTTCAGAATTATTTACAATTTAAATTTATTACTGTGGTTATCATAATATCAATAGTTTAATTATTTTAGATATTGTTTTAAAATACTAAATGTCAGGAAATTACAGTTATCAAAATGTGTGTGTAAGAGAGAGAGAGAGCAAGTGTGTTGGGGAGGTGGTTGACTAACTAACCCTTAAAGGGGCAAGTTACTTCCATTCGTAAAATTCTAAAAAGAGAGATTGACATCATAAATTACAAACAAATTTATTCGAAAGTATATGTAAGCTTTAGTTCTTGCCAAATATCTCCAACGAGCTAGTAACTAATCTGGTATGTAATTGAGTATAAAAATATTTTAGTTGTTTTTAAAATAATCGGTAGATGTTAGAACGACGTAAAAGAAATTTGAATTCAATTCGAATCATTTTTTAAAAATGCTGAGGAAGTTAATTATAAATCAAAATGCGTCGAAGATATATATATATATATATATATTGTCCTCTTTCTAGTAGCTGGAGAACCTAAGAACTTGGTGGGAAAAAAAGTTAGCAAATAGGACCTATTTAAGGGAGCTATAATAAAGGACCCAAAAAGGAACAACTGTAAGTTAAAAACAGGATCCTAACATCAAAAATGTTAAAATTCCTTTGTACTTAACACTTTACATTTACAATTAATGAAAAATAAGCTTAGGTTATGAATTATTCGTTAGAATAATACTTTAAAGAAATTTATAAAAAAAATGAAAAAATGCTTTAAAAAAAGCCTTTGGAACCCAATAAAAATATCACGTTGTAAGTCGTGGAAGAAGAGTCCAAAACTTAACTTTAAAGTTATGCACTGAGAAGGTGGGAAAAGTAGGGGGTGGAAGATGCATGGCGAACAAAAATATTCAAGGGCCATATGGGACAGGGTCTTTAATAGAATGTTAGAAAGTAGAAAAAACTAAAGGGAAAAGGATTCAAAAAAGAAAAATTAAGAGGGGGCAAATTAATAACAATTTATGGTACAAAAACATCAAGGGTCCCTGTGCCATGGTCAAAGAAACTAAGAATTTCTTTCGCATGTAGTTGGATATCATTTTTTGTAGTTATTAAAGTAATGGAAGGATGCCGAAACTAAAAAAAAATTGGATCATTTTTAAAAAGTTGCACCAAGGGCCCAAGAACGCGATTAATATTCACAATTCGTAGTAGTTCAAAGTATGAGTTTTTTGTTGTTCATGTATTTGATGAAGGACTTAAGAAGTTGTTGAAAAAAATGCTAGTGGATTGGACCATTTTTAAAGGATGTGTAATAGATGCCCTAAAGAGACCAACTGACAGTTAAAAACAGGGCCTTAACAGGAAAACATGTTAAAATGTCATAGTACTTAGCGCAATATATTTACAGTAGTAAAAATTAAGCATGGGATATGAATTGTTTGTCAAAATAATATTTTAAAGAAATGCATAAATTGATTGGGTAAATGTTTAAAAAAACCCCTAGAGCCCTAGTAAGAATGTGATGGTGTTGACCCTGGAAAAAGAGTAAAAGACAACTTTCAAATTTTGCTCTGGGATGGTGAGAATTAAGGGGGTGAAAAATGTTTGGCGTACAAAAAGTTCAAAGGCCCCAGTGTTGAAGTCTTTTATTCCCAAGGGGCCCCAGTGCATTGTGGAATGTAAAATCTTGAAAATATCTAAATGGAACAAGAATTCCAAAAATGAAGATGGGATTGAATGGAATCAATTTATTATCGCAAAAACTTCAAGGGGCCGTGAAACGGGCCCCAAGGATCCAGCGTCAATACTGAAAAATAAAATAGCAAAAATAACTAAATGGAGAAAAGTCCCTCAAAATGAAAAAGATTAGATAAAAAGGGGTCGCGTTCTTAACAATTTAGTGCATAAAAAGTGTTACGGATTATTTGTAAGATTATTTATAACGGGTATTGATTTATTGTTTTTCATTTGTATTTTCTAGATTGAAAAACAAATACAAATCATTTTTAAAAAAATAGCGTGCTTCAAAATTGGTCAAAAAATCTATTTTTTCTATAAATATATATATATTAAATATATATATGTATATATATATATATATATATATATTAAATATGTATATGTATCACTATATATACATATATATATATGAAAATCTATTTAATTGTGAATATTTTGATGTTTCATTTTTACTCAAAAAGAACTTATATCTCGAGATATTGTAAATACACCCAACACAATTGCCCACACAAATTAAAACTTTAACCGGGGAGAACACGTGCTTACCCAGGGTAGAAATGATTTTAACTTTGTCACCAATAAAATCAAGTTATAAACGTCATTATATTTAGGCAGAGACAATCCTTACAAATTTTGCTATAAAATAAGCTGAAGATTACTTTTAAAAGATAAGTGGTTAGAATTGCACAAATCATACGCACTCCGGGTCAAAAAGACCCGGCGCGTGTACTCCCGTGTTAAATGACTTTTTCTGAACTTTTATATTTTATTACTTTCATGTTTTAAAAATGACAAGGCTTTTTTAGCTCACAGGCTATCATAGCACTGAGAGCTTATGTGCCCGCCCGTTCTGTATGTATGTGCGTATGTGCGTAACGCGATAACTCATGATAAAAATATCGGATCCACTTGAAATTTTGTATATAGGTATATCCTGACAAGGCGCTTCCCTGATTAGTTTTTGGAGTTCATTCGATATGTATAAGAGGGGGAACGGGGGGCTCATGCCCCCCGTTAGTTGATATAAATGGGATTTTCATGCAGAATTAAGTTTTCAAAATTTAGATTAGGATCATTCTGATGAGGCGATTCCGTGACTGTTATTAGGTGTTCATTGAATAAGTATAAATAGGGGGAACAGGGGTTCTAATCCCCCCCCCCGTTAGTTGATATAAATGGGATTTTCATGCAGAATTAAGTTTTCGTTCAAAATTTAGATTAGGATCATTCTGATGAGGCGATTCCGTGACTGTTATTAGGTGTTCATTGAATAAGTATAAATAGGGGGAACAGGGGCTCTAATGCCCCCCCCCCCCCGTTAGTTGATATAAATGGGATTTTCATGCAGAATTAATTTTCGTTCAAAATTTAGATTAGGATCATTCTGATGAGGCGTTTCCGTAACTGTTATTAGGTGTTCATTGAATAAGTATAAATAAGGGGAACAGGGGTTCTAATGCCCCCCCCCCTTAATTTATATAAATGGGTTTTTCAAGCAGAATTGTCAGATTTCGTTCAAATCTCTGAATAGTTTTGGAAGTTTAATGGTTAAGTATAAAAGAGGGGGATAACTCCTTTTAAATTATATAAATGCTAAATGGGTTTTTATTAAGAATTATCTCATTTGCTCTGAATTTTGGATATAGATTTTTTATATGATAAAGCATGTCTTTGATAGTATAGGAGTTTCAATGATTAAGTATAAAAAAAGAGGAAAGGGGAGAGCTGTTTCCCCTTCTTAAATTTTTTTCGAACGGAATTAACCCTTGAAAATATAAGGCTTTAATGTACAATTAGTATTTGTAGCCTGTGAGCTCAATGCCATCAGTTTAACTGGGCAGTATTCTTTATTTCTATTTCAAATAGAGATTTGACCGTTTTTGTACATTTTCTTTATTATAAACTTGATAAATATATACATGGATTTAACATTCAAAATTTCTTTATTTTTTAAAAAAAGTATATGAACATGTGAAATTCCATTTTTCATTATGTATGTTTAAGCGACAAAAAGTATTAAATGCAATAGTAGATTTATCTAAAAATCCATTTGCAATCTTGTACAGTACACATTTAAAAAATGTTTAAAAAGGTAAAAAATATAAATATATAAAGTAGTAGAAATCTTAAAAAAATAAAACTTTTCAATAATTTCATTTTTAATATGCAGTTTTTCAGAATGTACTTTTAGTAGAACATCAAAATGCATTGAGTTTATCATTTGAACCATATTATTAAAAAGGAATAAAATTTCTGAAAAGGTAAACATTCACTTTAAAAGTTTAAAGTGAAGTGAAACATTTAAAAGTTCTTTTTTGATGATTATTATTGTTAATGCTTAAAGAACAAGACAAATAAACATAAATCAAAACTTTAAAAAGGTACTAAATGACACTTTCCACTAGTAATTTTGCTGAGACACTCATAAACGTTTATATCAGACAAAATTACGATTAAAAAAGAAAAGTCATGTTTTTAATTTAAAATTTCCTTTTCAATTTTGTTTCTAAGAAAGCTAACAGTTGATAATTGTATTCGTCCAGAGATTGTATTTCATGTAGTATCTAGTATATGATGTAGCATTGAGGTGATGATTGTATTTGAAAGTTGTATTCGATGTAGATTTGACCTTTATTTTCTAAACCCTCCCCCCCCCAGTAAATATTCTTGTATATAATATATTGTTTAAATTAGCTCAAGTCAATCACATTGCTATTTTGGTGCATTATAACTTTTGAAATTTATTATTTAATCAAAATAAAGTTAATTTAAAGTATATCAAAACTAAACATTTTATTAAGATGCAATAAACTAATTATGATGTTTCATTTAACTAGGTGTCACAAATTTGCGAAGATTGCCGTGGCCATCGCCTTTCATTCTCTGCTATAAAAAATTTTCCAGTGAGTAAAAAAAAAATGATAAATGGAGAAATTGAATGATCCAATGAGAGCGAAATATTGTACACGGACAACCAAAATTCTGTGCAAAGAAAGAAAATTGCTATCGCTTTTGGGAGCAAATACCCTAGGTTAAGATAATCATCTGGAGATGGCACGCATGAATGGTAATTTCAAGCAGCCGTCAACTTCCAGGATTTTTCTACAAAAATTTATAGAAATTCCCAGAAACTCTCTTCTGACGGTGAAGTTACAATCAGCATATCTTATCATCATATCTAATAAATGTGCATGCATACTTTATAACCGAATTTAAAAGAAGAAAAAAAGCTATTGAGTTTTGCTACCCCATAATTTGTTTGCACTTCAGTGTATCAATTCTTTGGTCATATTATTGAACTTTTATTTTTCTAGCAGAGTTTTAATAATGATAGACTTGTATTTTATGTTATATGTCTGCCCCCTCCCCCTGTTTTAAATTAATGGTGAGAGCGAGACTGTACACATTTGTTCAGAATTATTTTTTTTTGTGTGTGTGGTGTGTAAATTTCTTGAAATTTTAAATAAACAATGCTGGTAGCTGGTTTTCATAAATGTAGATGTTTTTTAAACAGTTTGGAAGTATTTTTTTAAATAAAAAACAATGGAATAGAAATTTATGTTAATTTTCTGTATGTGGTGTGAAAATATATTTCAATCTGAAATAACCAATTGTGCAAGCTGCTTTCACAAATGTACATGTTTCTTGTTTATTTTTTTTATATTAAAAATGAAATATTAATACGTGTTCTGTACTCTAAAAATAAACAGATTTGACATTCATAACTAAGCTGTAATAAAAAGAAGATTTTATGTGAGTATCTTATGCTGATATTTCAGGATTTCCATGAATGGAAATTACTACCTTGAATTACTACCATGAATGGAAAGTACCAGAGGTACTCTAAACTAACTTAAAGAAATCTGAGTGAAATGTGAAAACTTACTGCAATTTCAATTTAGAGGTGTACCGAATATTTGATTAATAGTAAGAGGATAGAAAGCTAAATATTCTATTCCTTCTTAATATCTGACTACTAAATTTAAGCATTAAATAAAAACGTGTATCAACCATATTAATAAGAAAAATCACATAAAGATTAAACCATATAAATTATTTAGAAACAATGAAAAATTTCAGATATAAGTCTTTGTTTTAAAAATTATTTTATAAAAATTTGCTAAATATTATTTTTTTAAACAAAATATGCTTTTAAATTTTAATAGATTCTTCAAAGTAACTTTTTGTTCATTAAACATTTTTCACAGTTACAGAAATATTTAAAACTAAAGGCAATCTAATTCAGTAGTTGTTACTTCAATAAACATAATTTTGCAAAATAATTCCCTATGATTAATTTTAATTGATATTTAGTATAAGTATTGTTCAAATATTCAATATTTGTCTTAAATTGATTTTCATTGCATTCCTTATTTTAATGTGTTTGTTAAAAAATGAAATTACAGTATTATTTTCAATGGAATATTTTTTAACAGATTGTGTTGCACCCAGAATTTTAATAGGGGAACATTTTAATAGGGTATCTGCTCAGTAAGACGGTATGCAGATATTTTTTTTTTTTTACCAACCACTTGGCTACTAGTCTATCGGGGTTATAGAAGATAACCCTATGCAAGTTTTTTTTCTTAATGGATTCAGAGTCCATCATATGGAACCAATCTGGCATATAAATATTTTTCCATCTATCTCGAATCCTTTTAAGCTTTGTTAAAACTAACTTTTCGGCCAGCTCATATGCAGGATGTTGATTCATAACATTATTGACCTGTAAGTCCATATAAGGCTGTGCAAGACAATCTCAAATAGTTGATAAAAGTCAGTTACTTGTTTTAAAAAACATTTAGATGAAAGTACAATTTTTTAGGTATCCTAAAAATATGATGTAAATTATATATTTAATAAAAGCAATTTCTCTATTTGAAACAGAACTACAGGAGTACATATTTTACAAATATAGAGAATGTTCCATATTTATATTTTTATTTGTTTAAGATATAAAATCAATTCTATAATTTCTAAAAAGGGACATTTGTTGGTACAAGCAACTGCAATTTCTTGTAAGCTGGATCATTTTTCATTAATTGACATAATATATATGTTTCTTTCTGCAACACAGATTACGCTGATTATTATTTTAATCATATCATAAAAAAAGATTAAAATCACGTAATTTCTTTTTTTATTAGTAATACTTAGCTGTATTCTAAATCAATTTAATCTTAAAAAGATTAGATTATAAGATTTTTATATCTCCAGTAGCTGAAAATTCTCCATCTGCGACAGACATTTTATGGATAGAAAATAATCTGCATGTAAAATGCTACAATTGAACAGTTAATTATTTAAAGAATCACTTACTTGTACTATCTTTATGCATTTTGTTAACTTAAATTCATAATAAAATTAAGTATTAAAGAGAAAGCAATACTATAAATCCAAAAAAAAAGGTCCGTTGAGAATTAAAATCCGCAAAAGAGAAAAAGATTGCGACATTCGGTCGCCCATCTTGAACTTTTTGCTTTTGGGTTTATTGCAAACAAAAATAAAGGTATATGATCTCAATACACTATAAAGATGTTCTTTCATTTTCAATGTGCTCTTTAGCATTTTTTCTGCTGTAGACTCACTGAACAGATAAGAGAGAATTCATTGAATGTGATAATAAAGGTATCCCAAAGTAAATACAAAACAAATGAGAATTGTCTTATTTTTAACACCAAACAGCAGGTACTAAATACCTACTATTTAAGCACATATGAAGGAAAGTACTTGAACCAACTATTCAAAGTTTAGAAAAGTTTACTAAACCATAGGTAGCAAAAGTACAGGTTAGCAGTAATTGTAATTTTCTTTGTGGCCCAGATATTTTCAGCCAAGGGGGGGAAATTACAATTAAAATCATTCATTCACCATTAAAATGATTGTATTAAAATTATTTTAGTGCAATTTCTTATCCACCATTTACTGGATTTATATTACCTGCAATTCATTCTGTTGAGCTGGCCAAATGCTTTAACCAATAAGGTTAGCTGGGTGAATTATTTTTTCCAGATTGATCCAGAAGCAATTGACAGTTTCAGGTAAGAAAATCAAAGATTGAATTTTGTCTCAAACATTTTTGAAATTCGAAAACAAAATTAGAAGATTAGAATTAATATAGCTATTTACCAATTATAATAACTGTGTTAAAATTCTTTTAGTACGGGACAAATTGGATAGATTTTTAACACATAAATAGAAAATTTGGAAGTAGGAAAAGTGATCCCTTATATCTCCATTTTATAGAAATTGCAAGATTCCAAGACTAAAAAAAAACTATCACCCTAAGGAATTTGTATTATAAAAGAACAGTAGTATACAATATGATAGGCTATAAAATTAATATTTTTATTGTACATTGATCTTCAGACAATTTTGAAAATATACAATCAAGTTCTAATATTTAGTGGCATTCGATATTACACAATTTGTCAAATATCTATATTTATTGAAACTCTATTGAGGAATTAACAGGAACATCCTTGAAATTGTGGAATATACAATATGATAGTTAGTTTTTTTCAATGAAGTTTTAATCGCAACGGCAAATAGAGGATAATAAATGTAAATATAAAGTACATCTGCTCACCGATGTAATGGAAAATGATTAAATTGGTCTATCACTGAAACAAATGACTATGTGGGTCATGATTGGTAATCTTGTAAGCATGACATGCAAATTCAGAAACATGTTATCATTTCTGTGCCAAATAGACACAACCAAATTTATACCAAATTAAAAAAAACTATAAATATACCCGTAAAACGGCATATTTTAATTAAAACAAGAATATTTGATGAGATATAGACATTTTAAGAAGTAATTTTCAGTCTAAGGAAAATTATAAATTGTTCCACATTTTTCAGATATAATGAAAAAATTGATTATGTTTAGGGTAATATTTTTCTATAGCTAAACAAATAAATCTGGTTTAATAAAACATACAAATACTGTATAAATAGACACATGTTGCGTAACTATACAAAAATACATAATGAAATATTATGTCGAATGCTGTGAAAAGTTGCAGATAATTAGTGTTACCTTACTAAAATGTACTGTGTAACCTTGCTTACATGGTGTGAAACTGCACAGTCAAATGTAATTAATACTTACACATAAAAATGGATAACTTTCTAGGAAAGTGTGGGAAAAACTTACTCCTACTAATGTATAAACTTACACGCAATGACTGTGTGTCATTACAGAAATATGTGGGGGAAGCTTACTTCTACAGATGTGTAACCTTACAAACTATTATTGTGGAAGCTTACAGACAATTGTTCTGTGACCTTACGCAGGAATTGTGTTATGTTTCACAATATTGTGGTGAAACCTGACGCAAAACTACTGTGTAAGATTACAGACATATTTGGTGTAACCTTACTCAGGAATTTGTGTTATGTTTCACATTATGGTGTAACCTTACAAGCAATTACTGTGTAAAATTACAGACAAATGTGGTGAAAGCTTACTCCTACAGATGTATAACCTTACACGCAATTACTATGAAAGCTTGCAGATAATTGTTGTGTAACCTCACGCAGTAATTTGTGTCACGTTTTACAATATTATGGTATAATATTACACATAGTTAATGTGTAAGATTACAGACACATGTAGTGTAACCTTACACAGGAATTTCTGTTATATTTCATAATATTATGGGGTAACCTTACACGCAATTACTGTGTAAGAATAACTGCAAATGTTGTGAAAGCTTACTCCTAAACATGTGTAACCTTACACACAGCTTCTGTGTAAGCTTACAGGTAATTGTGGTGTAACCTTACACAGGAATGGTCTAACCTTACTCATAATATGGCGTACACTTACACAAGAAT
Organism: Maratus speculifer; assembly: GCA_964019185.1. Taxonomy (NCBI): domain Eukaryota; kingdom Metazoa; phylum Arthropoda; class Arachnida; order Araneae; family Salticidae; genus Maratus; species Maratus speculifer. Next base: position 94,665,158 of record OZ025302.1, read on the forward strand.
TGAGTAATGTTGCTCCATTTATATCAGTTACAAACCACCATAAGACTGGAGGCAGCAATGCTGCCACCAGTTTTACGGAGTAACGTTACACCAAATGTTTTACAGTGTGGTTAAAGCGAAATTTGTTTGTCCTAAGTGCTGCTAATTTTTCATACGAGGAGAGTTGTTATTGGATATTTTATGACAACTGTAGGTGGATGTGTGAATACTGCATTTTAATATCGTTATCATTTTTGAATCAATCATTTTTTTTCCTTTTTTTACATAAATAATCTGTTACTTTTTTAGTCAGTTGTGTATTTTTATGAATATACAAAGTTATTATTAAAATCATTAAATGATTATAACATTATCTAACACACCAAAATATGGAACATTCAAGCTTTCGGCTTTCCCACTTTTCTTTCTGCCATATGCAGATACAAACCACCTTTGGAAAAACTTTGTACGAAGTACATATGAAATGGGACTTGTTGTGTTTATTAGTTAAGTAAAGAGAATGGTTTTATTTCACCTGATATGCGCTTAAGAAGTTCTGCTATCACCATTTTTCATCAAAAGGCAGTTAACATTATTACTAAATCTAATAAAAATATTTACAAATTAGATACTTTCAAATAGTAACTAGAGGGTAATTCAAAATATATATAGAACGAGTATAAATATACAAACGGTTATAACTATTTAATCAAAAAGAATTTAAAATAAACTACTCAAAATATAAAAGGAAGTTCCAAATTTTACTTACACACTTTATAAATAATCTATGTAAATTCTTTGGGTCACACAGACAACATCTTAACAATATTTTTGTTCAATTATCAGCTATCATCTGGATGAGTTGTTGGCATTTTGGAATTATCTGTGCGTTAGAATTTCACCATGGTCATTTCTGTCATCATAGTACAGATGAGATTATGTCAGCGCAAAAATTTGAACTTCGATTTATAATTCTGTGTAGTTCTTATCATTAAATTCCTTGCAATTAACCCTTTTTCTACCGAATTATGAATTCATGAAAATTTTACATTCTGAAGCATTTTACGTAAATTGTTTAAACTAAATTAAAAGATTTACATAATCATGTAATAAATTTTTGAAGGATTTTAGAAGGATTAAAGGATTTAGAAAGATTAATTAAATTTGAATTTACAGGAATTTTGTGCAATATTTATAACACCACATAAATCTTTTATTTTAAATTATTTTCTTAGTAACTTGTAGAATTATAAAATGTATAAATATGATGTTATTACAATTTAACTATTTAAATATTTCCGAATTGAAAAATCCCCATCCCCTGCCTCAGCGCCAGAAAAGCTGAAAAGATACAAAGGCAAAAGAAATCCTCCTTTTAAAAATGTTTTTGTTTTGTGTAACCAATAATGCTTTTGGAACAAAATAAAGTAATGTATCTGTAACTCATTCTAAACAGTATTGCAACTAACTGACGTATTAAAATAATTCCATAATAAGTAATTTTATGGTACTTATAAGTACCGTTGGTAGATAGATAAAAGGTTAAATTATGTGTAATTCTTATCGATACATTTCTTTCAATTAAATAGTTATAGCCGTTCTTAATCGCTGTATTCATTTTGAATTATCCTGCATTTCTTGTAGGTGTTATTTAAAGTATAATTGTGATATTATATTTACTTTTCGTCATTTGAATTAGTAAAGAATAAAAAATGCATATAATATGCATAGTTTTATCTTTGAGTGAATGAAAATATGAAAAAAAAAGTGTAAAAATAAAAATATTTTTTAAACATTCATACCGTTATTATTAAACGAGGGGGTTGTGATATTATATTTACTTTTCGTCATTTGAATTAGTAAAGAATAATAAAAAAAGATTATTGCCCAGTTAAACTGATGGCATTGAGCTCACAGGCTACGCATACTAATTCTACATTACAGCCTTGTATTTTCGTTAATTCCGTTCGGAAAAAAAAAAAAATTAAGAAGGGAAAACAGCTCTCCCATTTCTCCTTTTTTATACTTAATCATTGAACTTCCTAAACTATCAAGTACATGCTTTATCATATTAAAAAATCTATATCCAAAATTCAGAGCAAATCGTATAATTCTTAATAAAAACCCATTTAGCATTTATATAATTTAAGAGGAGTTATTCCACTCTTTTATACTTAACCATTAAACTTCCAAAACTATTCAGAGATTTGAACGAAATCTTACAATTCTGATTGAAAAATCCATTTATGCAAGTTAAGGGGAGAGGCATTAGAACCCCCGTTCCCCCTGTTTATACTTATTCAATGAACACCTAATAACAGCCACGGACTCGCCTCATCAGAATGATCCTACATCTAAATTTTGAACGAAAACTGTTAATTCTGCATGAAAATCCCGTTTATATCAATTAAAGGGGGGGGGGCATGAGCCCCCCGTTCCCCCTGTTTATACTTATTCAATGAACACATAATAACAGTCACGGAATCGCCTCATCAGAATGATCCTATACCTAAATTTTGGACAAAAACAGTTAATTCTGCATGAAAAACCCATTTATATCCATTAAGTGGAGGGGCATGAGCCCCCCGTTCCCCCTCTTATACATATCGAATGAACTCCAAAAACTAATCAGGGAAGCGCCTTATCAGGATATACCTATATACAAAATTTCAAGTGGATCGGATATTTTTATCATGAGTTATCGCGTTACGCACATACATACAGAACGGACGGGCACATAAGCTCTCAGGCTATGATAGCCTGTGAGCTAAAAAATGCATATAATATGGATAGTTTTATCTTTGAGTGAATGAAAATATGAAAAAAAAGTGTAAAAATAAAAATATTTTTTAAACATTCATACCGTTAATATTAAACGAGGGGGTTGTGATATTATATTTACTTTTCGTCATTTGAATTAGTAAAGAATAAAAAATGCATATAATATGCATAGTTTTATCTTTGAGAGAATGAAAATATGAAAAAAAAGTGTAAAAATAAAAATATTTTTTAAACATTCATACCGTTATTATTAAACGAGGGGGTTGTGATATTATATTTACTTTTCGTCATTTGAATTAGTAAAGAATAAAAAATGCATATAATATGCATACTTTTATCTTTGAGTGAATGAAAATATGAAAAAAAAAGTGTAAAAATAAAAATATTTTTTTGCCATTCATACCGTTATTATTAAACGAGGGTCAAGATCATCGAGGAATAATATGTATGATGTCATAAAAAGTACAAGTGTTCAAAATTACCAGAAAATTGAATATGTTTATGTATAAAGCCCTTTCATGTCAACAAAAAAATTAACTGTTTCAAAATTTATTAAGAAAATTGTTTAACCAAAGATATTTAGTGATGCTTAAATTTATTCAATTGGAGAGTAATCTAAAATTTATAAAATTAAATTCGTGAAAAAAGTACAACTATTCATGTAAAATTAACTAGAAAACGTGTTTATCTCTCAGTTATCAAAATTCATTGCTGAATAAAAAATTGTATCTCTTTGAAGTGAAGTTTAGTCAACACAATTCTATCTATTTTTAACATCAAAGAAACTGATTCAAAGGTAAGGATATTTAGGTTATTTAATATATTAGGTATTTATTCATTGGCATCAAAGTTAAAGAATTACAAAAGACAAAGTGGGCAAAATGTAAACTTTATTATATTTGATATTTTAAGTTTCATGCTTTGAATGGTACGCAGAGAACTAGAAAAAATGCAAATAAATAATTAAAAGTAATGTTAAGTGAAAATTACAGTCAAACGACTGGCATATTGTAAAAAACAAAATTCTTAGATGTAAAAATACACAAAATATCTGTGCAGGTTTCCATAAAATGTCATGAGATGTTCTGAGCTTTTTAGCTGGTAACCTCTTGGAGAAATGGAACGCAATTCATGTATCAGATATTTTATTAATATTTTTTTTCTATCAGAGATGAAAATAAAAATATTATACATTTGAGTTTAGATATTTTTTTAAGGATAAAATTCTTAAAAAGTATTGCAATTTTTTGTTTTGTTTTTCACGGTTTCTATTTCTAATCAATTATCTTCTTTTATATTCCTTTGAAAATAAATGCGAGGATATCCGAAAGATCTTTTTTATTTGCAACACCTTTTAAGTATTTATTTGCATATTTTAAGAATAATAACAAGGTGTAAAATTCCATCAAGACACTGGTATTAATACAGTAATTTGACTCTTTAGATATCTTAACATTTATTAATCCTCTCGGTCGTTGTACATTAGAGATGAAAGGGACTCATTAGGGAACGTTCCCAGGTGTAAGATGTGGATTTGGACAAGTGTGGTATCAAAAGAAAGATCTCGTCATGTGCGTTAAAAAGTGCAATGGAGGTACCCGTCCGAATCCAATCGGTTTCGAGATATCAGCATTTGAAGTCTGAAGCAGGTATATAAATTGATCGCAAGTTAAAAATTTCTTGCATTGTTTTTAATCCTCCTGCCTATACCTTTTCCCAAACTACGAGCAAAATACCTTACTCCCACACATTACTGGTTATTTTCTCTCTTTTAGACAGGCACTTTCCAGGTAAAAAAGAACTGTAGTGACACTGCAAAGAAACTGCAGTTGGCAAACTGTGGTGATTTGGCACAAATAACTGAAGTTTTTTCGAAGTGGACATAACTACAAATTTACTGCGGTGAATGTGTAGATGATATAACTACACATTCACTGCAGTGAATTTATAACTGACAAGCAACGAAAATTTATAAAATACTACAGTGGTGGCGCCATCTATTGACCTTGTCAAACAACATTCCAAAGACTCACATTTTTACGCTGGAACCACTTGGATTCGATCCGGAAAACTTAAGCACAGGAGTCGCACGCTTTATCCACTCGACCTCGCAGACCTGTTTGGACGGGAGGTAATAAGTGTATTATGGGAGGCATTTCGATAAGTGATTGTTTATCGCTGAAGATGTATGGGAGACGAAAAAATTGGAAGCTTTACGTGCTTTTATTTTATTATTTATTTATTGTAAATTCCTTTTGCGCGTATCTAAAAGTTAATTTAATATATAAACAAATGAAATAAATATCTAATAACATAATATCTAATAATAATAATAATTAAATAAAGCAAATTAGTTAAAGCAAAAAATGACTTCTCTTATAAATGTAAGAAATAGTAAATATTTAATAAAATAATTTTATTCTTGTTCAGATATTATTTGTTCAATTAATAAAATTTTATTATGAACTATAATGTAATGATATGCGTTATGTTAATTTATAAAACACATAAAAAATGGAAATACTTTAATAAATAATATAGGTAGTAAATTAATAAATTTTAACTAGAATAAAAATTATTTTTTTATTTTGATGATTTAGGTAGAACATATTTTTTATTCTTATTTTACAATAATAATTTGTTACTTATAAATATTTTTTAATTTAAGAATAAAACTAAAAATAATTTTTTTTCTTTTATCAGTTAATTTTTGAATTGAGGATATTTCTGAATTTTTCTGATAAATTTATAAATATTTAACAAAATAAGTAAATTTTAGGGGATTTTCTATTGATAGAATTTTCTTTTTAGGAATTAAAATGTAATTAAATGTGTTAATTTAAAAAATATCTATTTGTAAAATAGAAAAACTAATTTTAATAAAAAATAGGTTCTTAATTATTTGACTTCTTTTTTTAGAGAAATTAATATAAAAATAATTAAAATAATTAGAAAATAAGTTCAATTACCTTATGAAGTATTTTTTCTTTCTATGGTTAAGTTTAGAACGAATAATAATTTTAAACAGTGAGTCAAAAAATTATTTGATGATTCAGATATTTGTATGTCCATTTCAAAATGAAGTAATTCAGTTATGTGAAGATGAGCGAGGGGGGTATGGGGACAGGAAGCAGAGGAAACAAATTGTCCCTCTTGGATTTTAAAATTCAATTAAATTAAATTTCTTTTTCTTCTTTTTTCAAAAATATAATGCAAATTATTCGAGTAACCTAAAAAGAAATATATAGGGGTAGACTCATTGCCCCTCCCTGGATTTAGAAATTTAATTAGTATTTTTTTTTCTCTAATTCACATAAACATAATTAAATTTATTGTTTTAGAGTAACTTAAAATAAAGAAAATTTTCCGTTGGGTGAAGGGGGCATAGATGAGCTATTTTTTCTCCCTCGATTTTGAAATGTAACTAATTTTCCCCCTGATTTTTTAAAAACATATTAAATTTTAATCTCTTTTCTTAGCTTAAAATATAAGAGAAACTACTAAGTATACTAAGAATGTTCTGGTAGAGGGATCTGGTAGGGGGAGGAAGGTAGAAGAGAGCTGTTGTTCCTTCCTAAATAATAATAATAATAATAATAAAATATTCATTTTCATCTATTTTCAAAAGCATTGTAAAGTGTATAATTTTCAAGTAATTTACTATAAAAAATAAGAAGAAATATCCCATTAAGGACCTGCTGAGTGAAATGCTCATTGTCCCTCATAACTTTTGAATCTTAATACATTTTTTCTCTGATTTTGATAAACATAGCATTATATATTCGTTCACAGTAACCTAAAATAAAGGAGCTAAGAAATTTCCGTTGTAGGCAGGGGATATAGGTAGTAAAGTACCACTCATAGGGATTTTGAAATGTAACTCAGTGAAACTGAATTTTTTTCTCTTAGCTTAAAATAATAAAGGAACTAAGAAATTTAAGTTAGGGTGAAGGAAGCATAGATAGGCACGCCCATGCCTGAAAAAAAAGATAGATTTTAACACATTAAAATTTATAATTTGCAAGTAACTAAATAAAGTAGGAACTAATAAATTTTTCGCTAAGGAAGTGAGTAGATGGGATGGGAAATCCCTAATTCAATTTTGAAGTGCAATTCAAATTATTTTTCTCCGATTAAAGTCTCTGAATTTATCGGACACAGTTATACTAGAGATACATTAGAAAGTTTACTTCTAAATTTATGGTTGGATAATAACTTCAAATTAACTGCAGTGATTCTACGGTTATAAAATCTTAAATATTTTTTAATTTTTGATTATAAAATGACTTTATAAAAACTACGGTGTTTTTAAAATTGAATGTTTAAAATAAATTACTGCAAAATCACCTCCAATTAACTACAAAATAACTGAAGTGATTTTATAGTTGAGATTGCACTACAGAAAGTCTACAGTTAACATTAGAAAAACCTCAAAATCACTTTACTTCTGAAAAAAAAAAAAAAAAACAAAAAAAAAAAAACAGTTCATTTTTAGCTGGGTTCGCAATCTACGAAGTTTTCTTAAACGGCTACACTCGGAGAGTTTTTCCATCTGTTTCTGTTATTTCCAGATCCTTGTTTTATGAAAATTTTTGGCAAATGTGTGGAGTGAGGTAATGGATAAATTGCATGTAAATATAGTGCGTAAAATAGCATGCTTTTCTGATGCTAGCGGTTATTTTAGATGCATATACCGGGTGTCCCAAAAATGACAGATGAATTTTAAAATTCAATAACATGCAAACGGTGACAGCTATTTAAAAAATTTTTGCAGGAGGGTTATGTATAATGTCAAGAGTTTTTTTACCGTAATTTTGAATTTTAGTTTGCATCTCAAACAATATTTGGCGTTGACGGCGATTAAAGGCCAGGTCGACGCTTCACTCAGCACTGATCACCTGGCCTTCAATCGCCGTCAGCGCCATTTATTGTTTGAGATGCGAACTAAAATAAAAAATTACGGTAAAAAAACTCCTGACATTATACATAACCCTCCTGCAAAATTTTTTTAAATAGTTGTCACCGTTTGCATGTTATTGAATTTTAAAATCCATCAGTCATTTTTGGGACACCCGGTACATGGGAATGGGTGATTTTTCATACTTTAAGTACTTATATCTGGAAACGGGTAGTTCAATGCACTTTTTAAAGTACAGGACAAGATTTTTTTTTGATACCACACTTGTCCAAATCCAGAATTTATAGCTGGAGTCAGCCAGAGTCTGGTAGCTTCTTGGTTTCTGAAAGCTTTTTGAAAGCTCCATTGTTTTACTTCTCTGTTAATTTTCTTCTAACCATTTATCGGTGATTTTTTTGTAGTATGTAATATTAAGGCTGCTTTCCGAATTCCCCTCGCTAAAGCTAAATCTATGGGCATTTGATGCATTCTTATATTTAAAATATCTCCTCAGGAAATTAATATTCTTAACTTCTTTCGGTGTTTTCTTTTTAAAAAAATGTCACTTTTTAGCTCACAGGCTATCATAGCCTGAGAGCTTATGTACCCGCCCGTTCTGTATGTATGTATGTTCGATCGTACGTGCATGCGTAACGCGATAACTCATGATAAAAATATCCGATCAACTTAAATTTTTGTAAATAGGTATATCCTGACAAGGCGCTTCCCTGATTAGTTTTTGAAGTTCATTCGATATGTATAAGAGCGAGAACGGGGGGCTCATGCCCCTCCCTTTAATTGATATAAATGGGTTTTTCAAGCAGAATTGTCAGATTTCGCTCAAATTTCTGAATAGTTTTGGAAGTTTAATAGTTAAGTATAAAAGAGGGGGATAACTCCTCTTAAATTATATAAATGCTAAATGGGGTTTTATTAAGAATTATCCGATTTGCTCTGAATTTTGGATATAGATTTTTTATATGATAAAGCATGTCCTTGATAGTTAAGGAGGTTCAATGATTAAGTATAAAAAAAATGGGAAAGGGGAGAGCTGTTACCTTCTTAATTTTTTTAACGGAATTAACCTTTGAAAATATAAAGCTGTAATATACAATTAGTATGCGTAGCCTGTGAGCTCAATGCCGTCATTTTAACTGGGAAATATTCTTTTTATTCCTCATTTTCAAAATATTTCTGGAATCTATGCTTAATTTAATATTTTACTCGTTAAAAACTGTTTAATTAAGTGGGAGTAAAATTTTAACACTTTATATAAAATTAAGCATAGATTTGAAAAATATTTTGAAAATTAAGAAAAAAGTGACTTACTTTAAGAAGAGAACACCGAAAGAAGAAGTTAAAAATATTAATTTCCTTAAGAGATATTTTAAATAGAAGAGTGCATTAAACACCCGTAGACTTAACATTACTAAAGGGAATTTGGAAAGTGAGTGACCAGTAGCCTTAAGGCATGCTTCATATGTAAATACGGAGCACCTATAGTGTTCGTTCAATCCGTTCGTCTGTCTGTCCGCATATAACAATTCAAAAACTACCCAACCGAATCTTTTGAAATTTAAAATATGTAATTATTACATAATTTTGTCGAGTTATTTCAAATTTTATGAGAATCGGATGGATAGATCAATTACAGGGACGATCAAAAGTATTCCGTTACATTACGGTCAATGGGGAAAAATGTTGCAAATGTATTTTAATCGTTTGGAATTTAAATTACATACTTATTACATCATTTGGTCAAGTCAGTTCCATTTTTTTTTTAAATAGGATGCATAGATCAAATACAGGGACAATCAAAAGTATTCCGTTACGTTACAGTCAATGGAAAAAAAGTTTCAAATGCATTTTAATAATATTACACTCATTCGAACATAATAATATTGATATGTATCATAAAGTACATATTATAATATAGATTTTGCATAATTTGTTGTGCAAAGAACTTTTATTATTGATTTACAAGGCCACATAAGAGTATTCATTACATAATGAGAATAGAGAGAACATTGTTTGTTGCGCATTTTAATTAACTATTTACAATTTCATGAGATTGATATATAAAAGTGATATTTTTAAAATTACATTATTGTACGAACGCACCTCATTTGTTACGCTTCACGTGCCATTTCCAACTTGTTCTTTTTGTGATTAATTTGCATTTTGTTTATAAATTATTCCTCTTATGTATTTTGTTCTTTGACTTTCCGTAATATAATATATACGATACATAATATTTTAGTGCATAAATTTTAAAATTCATTTTGGTGAATTTTTCATTTGTGTAAAGTATTGGACTGTGTTGAAGGGCAATTTTTTTAAAACTCTAATTTTGACATATTTTTTGGTATTTTTTAGCATAATCTAGCATTATAAAACGAATACATAATATCTATGTAACGTTTTACAATTTTGCAGAATTTTGGTAATTTTTTAGCATTTTTTTATGAAAATGGCTCCAGCTCAGAAAGGTAAATAAAAAAATTGCATATAACACAAATCTTTTAACAGCATATACATATTAGACACGCTTGAGAGTAATTAATTAAAAACTAGTCAGTATACAAAAATCTACAAGAGATACAGCTGATTACATACAATTACACAGAAAATTTCTGTAATTTTATGCATTATTCTTCATAAAAATAACTATCTATCAAAAGTAAGTCACTTAGAGTCAATCCTTTAGTCCATTACACTCTAGACATTATCGAAAAGATACACAAAATATTTTGTGGTGATCGGATTATAAAATTTTGAGTTAAAGCAACAGTCGTTTACATTTTCCGATAAAAAAATCTAGTCTTTCATAAAACGCATTTAAAGATTTCAACTTCAGTTTAAATTAACGTCAGCTTTTTTTTCATTTTATTTTTTGAGATCTCCATTTTTTTTAAACAGGCATACAGGAAAAATAAAAACAGATTTAAAAACACAAATGTACATTATATATTAAAATCCAATTAAATTAAATTGGTGAGTTTTCATCGAAATTGACGTTTCAAAAGTTGGCGGATACCTTAAATGATTAATATTTAGAAGAAATTATATATATATATATATATATATATATATATATATATATAATATAATATACATGTATGTATATACAATTTACTTTTATATTAATTTTTATATTAAATTTACTTCTGTATATGTATAAAAATATAAAATTGACTTTTTAATATTTAAAAAACTCTATAAAAACTGAAAGAATTGCTTATATATATGAAACAAGGAATATGCAGCTAGAAAATATGATACCAAATTTATTTTATATCGCCAAGCCTCCTACACTGGAAAATGACCGAATCTGTATTAAAAAATATATATTTTAAATAATATTAATATACATAAACCGTATTTGGCCCGTGGCCCGTACCCGGCCCGGCCCGCGGGCCGGCGGAGTCGTTTTGAATTTGCTAACGGGCCGGGCCGGGCCGGCAGAATTAGAATGTTTTTTCAACGGGCCGGGCCGGGCCGAGAAACAAAATAAACGGGCCGGACCGGGCCGGCAAAAAAATTGAACGGGCCGTACGGGCCGGGCCGGGCCGATATAAAAATTTTCGGGCCTGCCGGCCCGTTTTGAAGATTTAAACATAAACGATGAAATATAAACCTATTTTCAACGAAAATGGTTTTAACGAGAATAAATATAAATGTGCGTCACGAGCCATACTAGTTTGACAGCATCAATATAAAAATGTAATTTGTGCAGTGTAGGGATCGGCATCGGACAGTTACCTTATGTGTAACCCGTTTTAATATTTTTTAAACTGACTCGTGCAGGGCCAAGATCAAAATTGGAGATCAAGTCATTATTTTTCTACATATAGACTTGCCGGACCGAAAGATGACTTAATTGTTCTCAAGATCTATAGGGCAGACAACATAATTTGTAAAATTATGAACAGCGATAAAGAACTTATGTTAGCTTAATCTTTGGATATATACTTCTTGATGGTTTTTAAATTAATTTTTCAATAACGCGAAAGTTTGACACATTTTTACATTAATTTTTAATTGTAAAAATATAAAAGTGATAAGCCTGACTATTGAAGGGATTTGGAATCGAATAGCGTTTTTCATTTTTGGTAAATAAAATACTTATATAACCTTATTGAGATACAATAGTTTCTCAAATGGCTGCAGGTTTTTCTCCCTTCCCATGCTATCGCTTCCGGAAATTCTATTCAAAACGCTAACTATGACAATATTTTATTTGCTTGCAGTGTTCTTAAATTGCTTGTATCAAAAAATGGATAACGCCATTCGATTATATAGTTTCTAAATAAAGACACCTGCTAATCTTATGCATTTCTGAGAAAAAAAGAATTTAGAAATGTATCAGAAAGGAGCTTCTTTGAATTAACGTATGAATTTGGATTTAAAATCTTTAATAAAATGATATAGAAATATTTTTATCAATCTTCCTTTAATAAACAGCTTTAAAAGTTACGATGTTTTTTAATTTCTTTCTTTTTCTTTTATTCTAAGCCATATTAATTTTTTAATGAATCTTTATTTGAATGTTGAAAGCCTAAGAATCTTAGTAATCATTAATGTTACTAATGTGTATTTTCCTGTAAAATATATTGTAAAATCATTCCATAGATATGTATGCAGTTCTCTTTAAAAAAATCTTAATTATATGATAAAAATCTGAATTTTTTAGAAATCGTAGAAATTCTAACGGGCCAAAACGGGCCGGGCCGGGCCGGGCCGGGCCTGTTTTCCCTGATTTCTCTACGGGCCGGGCCGGGCCTAAAATATAAAAATTTGAACGGGCCGGGCCGGGCTCGGGCCGAACTTTTGAGTTTTACAACGGGCCGGGCCGGGCCGGGCCTGGAAATTCCGGCCCGTGCAGACCTCTAATTCTAAGGTATTTTTATAACGAAGTATTAGAACTGTTGCTAACTCCATTAGTAATTGAATATTAATCATTCGTACATTGCACTTAATTTGTCTAAACAAAAATAATTAATTTTGTTTACTTAAATCTTTTTTCGTTTGTAAGAAGTGGAAAATTGTTTACGCAAAGTAATTGCATTAGTAAGAAACATTGTGCAGTAAATAGTATTTTAATTGTTTATATCTTTTTCCCTTTAAATTACTGCAATTAAAATAAGCAATTTAATCCACCTTAAAAAGGATTCTCACGTGTTCTTGAATTATGTGTAATTAAGATACTTAAGTATAAAGTAGATAATTAGCATCACGATGTTTTATTGTTTACAAAATCCTTAAGTGAACACTGAGTTTGTTTCGTTCAATACAATGATTGTTTTAGTTAATTTTATTCTAAAAAGAGAAGTTTTGTAAAAGTTGATGCAGACATTCGTAACATACAAGACGATTAAAATGAATGTTTGATAAGGTATCCCGTGGTAATAAGGCCGCGTTAAGACTCTACCAATATTCACTGCTTAATTTTACGCTGTGTTTTTTCAAACAAATACAAGATTTGATGTCACAACTTATTGACTATGAATACAAGAAAAAATATTTCCAAAGACATGAATTCATAAAATATAGTATCGTGATTTCATAAAAAATGATGACCCATCTATGTGGGTGATAACGCTATGTAAAAAAAAAAAAAAAAAAAAAAAAAAAAAAAAAAAAAAAAAAAAAAAACTATTTTATTCTGGGGTAATAACGCCACGTCAAGGTTCTACCAATTTTCACAGTTTAGTTTTAGATTGTATTTTTCAAACAAATATAGGATTTGATACAGCAACTCATTGACTATCTATATAAAAAAAATAATTTAGCAGATGTGCATTCAAAAATTTAATGGCGTGATTTCTTGACTAATGCTATTTGGCGTTATAACCCACCTATAATGGGTAATAATGCCATGTAAACAAAACTATAAAATAAGATGGAATAATGGCTTGTAGATTGCCCAATTCTAAAAATACAAACTATACAGCTCTAGAAATTGACAAATTGCACTCTAAGCTATTGAAAATGTTCAATTTTTTGTGAAAGTGTAAGAAAAAGAAAAGTGTGGTGGTGGTGGTGGGGGGGGGGGCATGAGGTAAAGGAATATCAGATTCTAAGCTAATTTTTGCTTAAAAAGGACCGCTTAAATAGAATTATTAGAAACATTGCACGATTTTAACTGTGTTTATTTGAATCAGTATTTACATTCTTATATATGCATTCTATGTGATAGAAAATTTTCAATTTTTTGTGAAACTGAAAAAAAGAAGTGAGGGAGAGCTTTAACAGAATATAACACCCCCTGCTTCCCTTTGCTTAAAAAGCCCAGCTTAAATATAATTATAAGAAACATTGCATGGTTTTAACCAATTATAATGTAATATTTTATTCATGTGAAATTTTATAGCAACTAGAGTTAGGGTAACACCCCCAGTAATTGGTATGCACCAATGATTGGCACATTCTACAAACATGTCCTAGAATAAGATTTATATCCAGTCTTTTAAAAATGCAAGACCATATACCAGTTATATGCTCATTTACGTTAAAGATTTTTATTTTGATTTATGCTACTGGATGACAATAGTGCCTAGGAAAGAGAAACAATTATGGCTTGTATCAAATTAGCCATTTTTGTTGCAAATGCTTCTTCTTTGGATTAAGGAAGGCATACTTTTCAATTCATTATTATCTGATTTATAATTTGTTTTAAATTTTAATTGACAACAGTTTTGTTTAGTTAAAAAGGGTTACTTTAATTGTGTAAAAGTATTTTCGACACAAATATTTGGATTTCTGAATTAATGATAGATGCCAATTAATGGTGCTTCAATTTTGCTAGTTCCAGCAATTGGCACCCATTCCAATTACAAGGAATTTGAGATTAAACCACTTATTTTGGAAGAATATTTAAAGTTATAGACTAATTTTGTTTATCATTTGTTTTCTTTGAAAATATGAAATATTATCAGTAATTGGAATCCATTAAAGCTTCATATGACAATTACTGGGGACAGCATGACAATTACTGGGTATTAATATAAGTATATTGTATTGTTTTCAAGTGTTCCCATTTCAGACTAATATGCTGATTTCTTACTCTCAAAAACCTGAAATATGGCATCTTCATCTAAAGTAAATTAATTTAAAGCGATTAAACCTAATGCAAAATATAAAGTTTTTTTTTTTTTTTTAAATATAAACATGTGCCAATTACTGGATCACAAAGTGTCATACATTGGTGCTCTAGGTGCCAAATACTGGTGATTTAAGTAACTTTTTATAAATATATTTTTATAAAAATACTTTTTCAAATTTTTTTGCTTTTAGTGGGCAAAATAGATGGACAGATATGCATTCGTTAATTTAAAAATATTTCCAAGTAAATATCTTATTTCTTTGTAGTGAAAACAGTAGTAAGTTTAAAGACAAATTCTTAATGTGCCAATTACTGGGGATGTTACCCTATATGTAATAAATCGTTTTGTAAGTACTATTAAAGTATTCTTGTAAATAGTTTTTAACATATAACTCCACATTAATGCGGATTCTTTAAATCTAAAGTTAAATTGTCAGCGTTTTATAAAACATGCTTTAATAAATTTTTAATTAATTAAATAAGGTTTTTGATAAAAATATTATCTTAATGAGATTTTTTTTAATTAAATTTTATACATGATTCACGTGGTTATATATCATTATCTTTATATTAGCAACAAAATGAATCTTTAACTGCTGTTAGCAATATGACTGAACGCTGCCCCCCCCCCCCCCCGCGCCAAAGGTTTAGAATTTAACTTGTATTTTCTAGTTTAACTATAGCTACAACTGAAACTCTGTTTCGTTTTGAGTTCTCGTACATTTGTTAGAAATAGTTGAATAGATTAAATTTAATTAGAATTAATTCTGTACAAAAAGTTTAGTGCAGGAAGAGTATTCTATGATTTTTTATCATTGATCACCTTTTAACCTCTAACTAATGTTACCGGACTCACAGACCACTGTTTTTTTTATTTAATTTTTATAGTTTAACTTGTATTTTTCAGTTTAACTACAAACACTACCGAAATTGACACTGCCAAATGAAACTTGTTCCATTTTAATAATAATTTCATTTAATTATAATTTCATTAAATAGTTTAACAATAATTTCATTTAATTTCATTTAATAATAATAATTATTATTACTAAAGGCCTAAACATGAATGATGTTATATAGTAAATGCATAAACATATACTAACATTATTACATGTAGATAGTAGCCAAAATATTTATTAAAACAAAATAATACTCAGTTAAAAGTCATGTACTATTAATAGTACATTAGACCCGAAAGAAATAACTTCATGCATTTTTTCGATGAATCAATGATTAAAAAATGAAACAAATTTCATTTGGAACTTTAGTATTATCACCAGAGACTTTTAAATAGGTGAATATTAAGTATAATAGTCTTGTATAAAAAGTTCAGTACAAAAACACAATCCTATAAGTTATTCCCGCCTTTTATTCATCTTTCAATCTTGCAGTCTCACAAACCGTTTCACGTTAGTTACGTTACAATTTCTGTCACATCGGTTAAAGGTTAAATTTGTAAAATTTTGAGTATATATATATATAGTCTAAATATATAGTCATTGTAGTTTTCTACTGATTTTATGTGTTATGAATACGGTTCTTATGAATGAACCGAAACATGTCAATTTTTTAATTTTTATTTGTGACACCTGTTCTAAGTAAATAAATATGAAATGTTTTTTATACGTAAATGAAAAAGGTGATGTGATTTTGTTTTAGTTTTTAGTTTTGAAAAAACGAAAGCTAACAACAGTTTTAACATTAAATATACATAGAGATGTAAATTTTCCGGAAAAATATAAGTGCCGGAAAAAAACTGTTTTTTTACCGGTTTTTTTCGGAAAAAAACGGAAAAATTGGAAAAATTGATTTTTCATGACTGTTTCTCCCAAATAAATTATATTTTCTTAGAGAATATTAAATAACTAGCTGACCCGCCCGGCGTTGCCCGGGTCCGTATTAACAATATTAAACGAACTTGAAATTTGTAAGATTTTATCATTAACTCGTTACATGCAGAAATGCATTGTCTGAAATACGTAGCCACTGACTGTGTGAAAAATTGGTTTTAAAAACAACAACTGATATTAAGCTCTAAAAATACTCAAAATGAGCAATGAAAAACGCGGGAGGGAATATGTACCCAACGATTGCATGATTTTCGTGTTAAAAAGTTGATATTTACCCGTAAAAATCACTGTTAAGTCACGTAACTAATTATTATTTTCACATACAAATCCCAAGTGAAGTACTTTGAATTTCAAACTAATTAGATCACTCTTAAATCCGACTATACCATGAATGAAATCGATTCACGATGGTAGCTAAAAGATTGATATATAATATTATAATTTCAGAGCTATTTAACAAAAGTAAGTGTTATTTTTAATTAAATCTTGCGTAATGTTCCCTCTGTGTATAAATTCCTAACCTTAAACTTTTGTACCGTAAACAGAACCTGTCTGTAACCTAACAGCGACTTAAAAGTACCCTACCGTAAATTAAATATAACAGAAATGTAACCTAGCCTTCACTTTATTGTAACATATCCTTATTCTAACCATAACGTAAATGCAATTTAACTTTAACCTAACTTTAACCTAAATAATATAATAGAAAAAAACCATTTTTAAAAAAATATTATTTCTTCGTAAAATATGCTTCAGCTGTAATTCATTCCTTTCAATTCGTTTTATTTATACAAAATTCCTTCCTCGTGCTTTTGTTTGAGACATTAAAATTTCGGCGATAAATGGTTTAATATTGCAAACCTTTTTTTCGGTTTACTTCGCCTCCACCTATCTTTTTCTCCATGGTGTACAGCTGCTGTGATTAAAAAAAAATCCTCATTTAAACTGACAGTTTGCCAGTCTATGAATTTTAAAGGTCTTTTTTAATTATTTCTGCGAAAATATTATGCAACCAATCAACCATAAAAAAATGAAAGGGAAAAAAAGCGAAAAAAAGGCGATTTGTTATGAGAGTGAGATTTGGAATTTAATTAATTACTCAATTAATAAATAGAATTTTGAAATTTTGAGCTTCAGGTGCATCAGGAAAGATATTGGGCTACTTTCAAAAAAATTTTGAGCTTCATACGTGCTGTAGATTTTGCTAGCCATCGCAGACACACACACAGATACACACACAGACACACACACAGACAGAGCGTTTTGTTCTTTTATTAGTATAGATAAACATTTTTTCCCATTTATATGTATTAAATGAAAATTATTTTCACTTTATATTACAAAATAAAAAGAAAGTAGCAAAGCCTGCTTTTAAAAGTTTAGTTTTTTTTTTCCACAGACTAAGAATTTTTATTAAACGCTATTGTTTGTTATATCATATCTCTGTTGAATTGATTTTTCAGTTACATGTTTAACTACTAACTGACCTAATGTAAAAACCTGAGCCATTATGTCTGCAGTTTGGAATGAAATAAATTATGCATTCCATTTACATAAGTATAGTTTTTAAGTAAATGATATTAGTTTTTAAAGAAATTATTGCAGTTTTGTTATTATTATGAATATCAGTATTAAAAAATTCCATTGTTTGTTTAAAAAAAATATGTTTTTACACTAATACTTTTTTTTCTTAGAATTATAATTTTATTTCCTTTATAAAATATGTTTAGTTTTGGTATAGCTTTCCAATCTCAACTCAAAAAGTTTTGATTTAGTTTTATAATCTAAATTCAAACAAAACTAAGTTTTACTTTGGCTTACTCAGGTCTGCAACTAAAAAATAGCGTAGGATTTATTGACTGTTAGACATTTACTCACTGAAACCAGATAATATATATATATATATTTTTTTTTAAGTTTAATTAAATGTAATTTTTTTCTTTTTACCCTGAAATCTGGTATTCTATTCTTGAGTAAGAAACCATATTCAATAATGTTTCCACATGGTAATTTAATATTTCTAATAGTGGAACTCAAAAGTTATGAAAACAGAACACTACAAATAGAAAATGCTCACTATTTGAGGAATTAACAAAAGCAGTTACATATAGAGATAAACTTCTAGTGTGCTTTAGAAAACTACAAAAATTCAAAGTTTAATCAAGAGTGAAAGTATAATTTGAAACATAGTTATTTGTAATAAAATATTTTTTTTTTAATTGCAGTTGTACTTTTCTAATGCAAACTGCCCATGTTTTTCCAACATTACTGTATATTATGGAGGCAAAATGGAGGTCAATTTTAGATTCAACACCTTGAGAAAACATTCAATCAATCAACTATAACTAAATCTTGAAAAATGCAGCATTGTAGCACCACCTATAGGGCAATTTACACCAAAAACTAAACAACATTAATCTATATCAGAAACTGTCTATAGCTGTAGTTTGATTTTTTTTTTAAATCGTCCTTGAGGTAAAGCTATTGCGATAATCATGAATAATGCAGCATAGCAGCGTCATCTGTTGAGCAATTTACACCAAAAAGTAATGAACACGAAGTTATGTCAAAGATTAACTTAATCTGAAATTTTATAAAAATACATACATAAGTTTTAGATAGAACTATTGTGGAAATTATGAATAATGCAGCATAGCAGCGACATCGGTTTGGCGATATACACTAATAACTAAACATCTCGAGTTTATATCAAGGTGTAACTGAATCTAAAGTTTTGTGAAATTATGTGCATCAGTTCTTGAGATAGAGTGCCCATAAAATTTGTCATATACAGACTCACAGAGTGACAGATATTTTCCAAAAATCATCAAAACGTGTTCAGGACCTTCTAAAACTTTTAAATACACCAAAAACTGGAAGTCAAATTTTTCACGAATTCAATACTTCTTGAAAAGATAGATTAAAGTAATAAATGCATACTTCAAAATTTTATGTTAAATTTTTAATTTTATCATTTCCATTAATCGGCATATTATTGCAATAATTTTACACATGAATTAATTTTTAAAAAGAGAAGTTGCATAATTACATAGCTAGATTTTTTTTCATGTAATCAAGTTTTTGTGAAATTGTGAATTTTTTGTATATACTTGTACAAAATATACTTAGAATTTTTGAATAAAAAATTATTACTATATTTAGGTTCCTATTTAGACATTTTTAATAAGGTTATTTACATACATAAATGCAACTTAATGAGATTCAGCTGCTGTATGGCATGAGATTTTTTTTTCTTCAATCACTGCACTTGCAAGAGATTCAGTTTGTTGATTAAACTTTTTCTGAAATGTCTATTTTCAAGAGAAATTTTGCAAAGGATCTTGTGTTTCAAACAAGAAAAAAATGTGAAGGATCCTTTCAAATCTTCTCAAACAGATTTCTGCTCAGAGATCAGATTACCCACATTAAAATTTTCATGTGAAACACTCAACATAAAAATAAGTAAAATAAAAAGTATTAGAATGTAGCTATTACAAAATTTTCACTATATTATTTCATAAATGAAATTTCAATTTTTCCAGTTCGGAAAAATTGAAAAATAAGCCTTCGGAAAAACCCCGAAAAAACCCGGTTTTTTCCCCAATTTTTCCGGTTTTTTTCCGAGCATTCCCATCTCTAAATATACAGTCTTCAGTTAACAGAACTTACCTCGTAAATTTTAAATCGGGCATTTTCGCTTTTGTATTTCTTCGAGCGATAAGGTTTACAAATGGAACAAATTAACTTTTAGCGGTTGTTTGTGATTCAGTTGACTCAAAGCCTTTCTACGTAAAACTCGTAGGTGCCGTCTCCTGCAATCCTTCAAAAATACCCTTAATTTTAGCATTTGGCATTACTATATTGGGAGACTTCTTTAAAATTCTGAAAAAATTAGTTTCAAATTGAAAATATTATAAACTAATCAGATGTTTCAATCCCAGTATTTCATATAATCTAATACTTCAAAATTCTCCATCACATGCCAACTTTTAGTTGAATATCTCCAAAATTTTATCTAAAACACGGCCTATGATATTACTACTAAATGTAAAATTTTCTTGAAAAATATTCGTACACTGCATATATATATATATATATATATAACTGTAATTTTACAGATGTAAAGTTGGCGAAATCTGTATGCTTACTAACATTTTATCTGTACACTGTGCAAGAAAAATTGTAAATCTACAAAACTAATTCTTGTAAAGCTACAAAAATCTGTAACTTTACAAACAAATCAATTAAAAGCAAAGTCATCTTACTAAAATTTTATCTGTAACCTATTGCAGTTACATAAAACATTCTTGGAATCCCAGTTTCCTCAAAAATTTTTAGTAACCTTACAGATTTTTGAATTTTAGGGCAAATCAGTATCTGTCACATAAAATTTTGCTGTTGCCTTTACATAAAAAGTTCTAGGAATCCCAATGTCCTAGAAAACTTTTAGTAGCTTTACAATTTCTTTTTACAGTGTAGTGTTTTTTTTTAAGCTTCTAAAAATCGCTCAAAATCGCACAAAAATCGTTTCCAGAAGGATCCCTTCCGGATATATATTAACATTTTCAACTTTAACTTCTTCAGACCCCAGGGTTTGTTTATGTACTTTTTTAAATTTCAGTTATGAATTTATACTCAAACTGATAACTAAGAAAGATTTGACAGCGAACCAAATTAAATTTTATTTTTTGTACATAAAATTAAATGATACACAAGGACTCAAAAAGTACATTTTTTAGCTATTTCTTAAGATTTTTATTTTACTTTATTTTACTTTTTTCATTACAAAAACATTGCAAACCACAAAATAAATATATATTTAATACTTTTGCATTACTAATGGACTCTACAAATGGTATCTTAACACATAGTAAAATTATTTAGGTTTTCATTTTTGTACATTTCGTACATTTCTGCTGCAAGCCATTTTTATATAACACGTAGCTCGTTAAAACAGCGCTATAAGAAACAAAATAGTATTTTGTTCAGTTTTTCTATGTGTAAGCCTCCATTCACACCAATTATTCCTTTTTAGCTCACAGGCTATCATAGCCTGAGAGCTTATGTGCCCGCCCGTTCTGTATGTATGTTCGTTCGTTCGTGCGTGCGTACGTGCGTAACGCAATAACTCATGATAAAAATAACCGATCCATTTGAAATTTTGTATATGGGTATATCCTGATAAGGCGCTTCCCTGATTAGTTTTTGGAGATCATTCGATATGTATAAGAGGGGGGGACGGGGGGCTCCATGCCCCTCCCCTAAATTGATATAAACGGGTTTTTCATGCAGAATTAACAGTTTGCGTTCAAAATTTAGGTATAGGATCATTCTGATGAGGCGATTCCGTGACTGTTATTAGGTGTTCATTGAATAAGCATGGGGAAATGGGGTTCTAATGCCCCTCCCCTTAATTTATATAAATGGGTTTTTCAAGCAGAATTGTCAGATTTCGTTCAAACCACTGAATAGTTTTAGAAGTTTAATGGTTAAGTATAAAAGAGGGGGGTAATTCCTCTTAATTTATATAAATGCTAATTGGTTTTTTTTTAAGAATTATCCGATTTGCTGTGAATCTTGGATATATATTTTTTATATGATAAAGCATGTCCTTGATAGTTTAGGAGGTTCAATGATTAAGTATAAAAAAGGGAAAAGGGGAGAGCAGTTTCCCCTTTTTAATTTTTTTTTCGAACGGAATTAACCCTTGAAAATATAAGGCTGTAATGTACAATTAGTATGCGTAGCCTGTGAGCTCAATGCCATCAGTTTAACTGGGCAATATTCTTTTTATTTTAAACATTGTTTATATCTGGAAAAAATGTAAAAATGCGTATACTATAGCTTACGTCGGAACTGAAGAGGTTAATCTAAAGTCTATAGTCAAAAACATACGTACGGAGTTTGGTTCAATTATATGTTTAAGCCTTTCGGATCCGAAATTTTTTTTAATTAAAAAAAATTTACTTTTACATTAATAATATTAACACTAGGAATCCAAATAGATTTGATAGTGTTAAACAAATATCCCATTGTCAGAAAGAAAACGAATGTTTATGTTTTGCATGCTAATCAATTAATATTCATATGATATTAAGCTTCGAAGAATTTTTGGAGATGTTTTGAAAATATGGTATTACAATAAGATTTAACTTATATTACAATTTTCTAACACTTTTTGCACTTTATTATACATAATTCATTCAGAAAAGTAACTTTATTTTAAATTGAAAGAGTGAAATATACGTTTATAAGAAAAGAATCGCAAACAGGGCAAAGAGAATTAAGAAAATAATAATAATTATTATTACTAGCATACGCAGCCCGCTTCGCCGGGCTTAATTTGAAAGTTTATTTAATAATTTATGTGTATGGTACGCTTCTCTCTCAGCTGGCGACGGATCCCCCGGTGACTCTACGCTTCTCTCTCAGCTGGCGACGGATCCCCCGGTGACTCTCCCCGGACCATCGGCACTCCACGTGCGTCGGGTGAGCGTCAGAACAAACTTTCAGCATATACATATGGGTGGTTGTACTTGAATGCACAGACCTGCGCGTTTTTTTCTATCTTGCTTTTATACCTCTGGACCGAGTTGGCGCATTGCCAAGATTTGCTTCCTCTGGACCGAGTTGGCGCATTGCCAAGATTTGCTTCCTCTGGACCGAGTTGGCGCATTGCCAAGATTTGCTTCCTCTGGACCGAGTTGGCGCATTGCCAAGATTTGCTTTCCCCTGTGCCTCAATTAATTAATTAATTATCCTCAGAATTCCTTTTATTTATAGAGATTACTAAAGGCCTAAATATGAATGATGTTATATAGTAAATGCATAAACATATACTAACATTACTACATGTAGCTAGTAGCAAAATTATTTTTTTAAACAAAATGATACTTCATAAAAATGTTATGTATTATTAATTGTACACCAGGCCCAAAAGGGATAACTTCATACATTTTTCGATGAATCAATAAGAAAAAAGGCACAAAAATCACCATCATGGGGTCATCTTTCCACGGAATATCCCTCAATTGGACTATGTAGCCACAGCGAAATTAGTCTGATGTAGCAATTGCAAAACTTCCTTCTATATCATGCATATTAATACTTCCTGTAAAATACAGCATATCAGTGCCACCGGTTAGTTATTGCGGAAATCTTAAAAAAAAAAAAAAAAAAAAAAAAAAAAAAAAAAATCGGAATAACAGTGTTATTTGTACGGCGATTTATTCCAGAAACTAATTGCAATCAATTTATGCCAGAGATTAACAGAAACTAAATTTTGATGAAAATTCATGCATTAGTTCTTAAGATACAACCATAATGTTTGTTGTTACAGTATATCTTTTGTAATTCTTCATATAACTTGATTTCTTTTACGTTGATGTCGTAGGATCAAATAAAATATGAATAAAAGGCGGACTGGAAAATACAGGAATAAAGTTTTGTATGCCAATAAATATTTCATGCATAGTAATATTTATCTTATTTAATTTAAATACCTAAATAAAGCTGTTAATAAATATTACAATACGAAAAAAGTTCTGATCAAAATTCAGTTCTTGTCATATATATGACAAACAGTATTCAATTTTGTCTCATGAGAATACCCATTTTTAGTAACTTAAAAAAGCAGCTGAGAGGGTATAATATACTGAAAAAAATAAAAATAAATAAATAAAAATAAAAATAATTAAATAAATAAATAAATAAAATATAAATAAAAGACGGACAGAAAAATACATCAATAAAGCTTTAAATGCCAATATTTTAGCATAGTACCATTTACCTTATTTAATTTAAATGCTTAACTAAAGCTATTCTTTAATATTACTATACGAAAAAGGTTATATTCAAAATTTAGTTCTTGTACTCTCACAAAAATACCCATTTTCCAGTAACTTAAAAAAGCAGTTAGAAGAATGTAATGTACTGCCCCCCCCCCCGCAAAAAAAGAAAAAAAATCTGCAAAGTCTGTGCTTGATCACAACTTGTTGTAATGGTTAGCAGTCTTCCCCAAAACATTGTCTTATGACATTGATTATATCATATATCGAAAACATTGATTATGTTTCTAAATGTCAGCCCAGGATGAACATTGAGTAATATACGTTAGGAAATTTCATAAAACTTTTATAGGAAATTCTGAATACATCTAAATATTCTTCCATTATATGAATTTTTTTATTATATTTGCGAAGTAAAGTAAGTTTTCCTACTGTAAAGGAATAAGGTATAAAAGATTTTACATAGAACAAAGAGAATAAATGGAAAAAAAGTCATATATTTTCCAAAAATAGAGAAGTACTTCGTTTAAAGATGGG
Organism: Maratus speculifer; assembly: GCA_964019185.1. Classification (NCBI taxonomy): domain Eukaryota; kingdom Metazoa; phylum Arthropoda; class Arachnida; order Araneae; family Salticidae; genus Maratus; species Maratus speculifer. Next base: position 94,690,094 of record OZ025302.1, read on the forward strand.
AAAGACTGAAGCAGATGTACTACATGTGAATGTTTACCGATAAAACTAAGTGCAGAATATCGGAGTTTTTCAAGTATTTCAAAAAAATCTGCAAATATCTGCTATCGAAGAAATCTTGAATTATGAAAATTCTTTTTGTACAGTTGTGAAGTTATATTTGTTTGAAATTACCAAAACATACACAGATAAATAGATTTATGATGCCACAGATTAAAAAGTATGAAATAAATTAATTTTACTTGCGAGTTTTTTTTGTATAGTAAAAATAAAATGGATTATGTTTTTTTTCGCTGTTTTCTTGCAAGCAATATATGCATGATGTTAAGTAAGTAAAAATAAACAAAATATGAATAAAAGACGGACTGGAAAATGCATCAATAAAGTTTGGATGCCAATGAATATTTAATGCATGGTAATATTTATCTTATATAATTTAAATCCTTAAATAAAGCTATTAATAAGTATTGCTATACGAAAATGATTATGTTCAAAAATTAGTTTTATGGCAACCCTATTTTCCAGCCCTTTAAAAAAGCAGCTGGAAGGTGTAATATATTACGTTAAAAAAAAGAAATCGACAAAGTCTATGCTTGATTACTACTTTCAAAATGGGTAGCAGACTTCTCCAAACGGTTGGAGAGATTATGAGTCTCAATGTCAGCCCAGGCTGAATTTTGAGTAATATACGTTAAGAAATTTCATTAAACGTTTAGCAAAAATTCTGAATAAATCTAAATATTCTTCCACTATATGAATTTTTTCATTATATTTGCGAAATAAAGTAAGTTTTATTACTGTGAAGGGATAGGATATAAAAGATTTTACATCGAACAAAGAGAATAAATGGAAAAAACGTCATATATTTTTCAAAAATAGAGAAGTACTTCGTTTAAAGATGGGAAAGACTGAAACAGATGCACTACATGTTTACCGATAAAATTAAGTACGGAATATCGGAGTTTTTCAAGTATTTCAAAAAAATCTGCAAATATTTGCTATCGAAAAAATCTTGAATTATAAAAGTTCTTTTTGTACAGTTGTGAAGTTATATTTCTTTGAAATTACCAAAACATACACAGATAAATAGATTTATGATGCCACAGAATAAAAAGTATAAAATAAATTAATTTTACTTGTGAGAATTTTGTTGTATTATAAAATAATAACGAATTAGACATAACGTTCTTTTCGCTGCATTCTTACAAGCAATATTTGCAAGATTAATAACTCATTATATTTAAGTTAACGTAAAAAACAGTTACCTTACATGGCCCAAAACTAGACCGAGTGTAATGCTAGTTTTTGATTTAACTATCGCATTAGAGCTTATTTTTAAAGAATTGAATATGAGATTTTTTTTCTCTTTTTATGTTTCTCTATTTTATAGATTGTAAAATTAATCAGGTTAGCGCACTTCAGTAAATTGTTAAAATAGAACAAAAATTATAACAAGTTGGAAATTGCACGTGAAGCGTAGCAAATGAGGCGCGTTCGTACGATAACGAAGTTTTAAAAATATCACTCTCATATATCAATCTCATAAAACTGTAAATATTTAGTATTAAAACGCGCACCAAACAATGTTCTCCCTATACTATTATCTAATAGAATACTTTTGTGTGGCCTTGTAAATCAATAACAAATGCTCTTTGCACCACAGATTCTGCAAAATATATATTATAATATGTACTTTATAGATGCATATCTATTTTATTACGTTCGAATGAGTGTAACACCATTAAAATGCATTTGAAACATTTTCCCCCATTAACCGTAATGTAACGGAACACTTTTGATTGTCCCTGTAATTGAACTATGCATCCGATTTTGATAAAATTTGAAATAACTCGGCAAAATTATGTAATAATTATGTATTTAAAATGTCAAACGAATAAAATGCATTTGAAACTTTTTTTTCCATTGACCGTAATGTAACGGAATCCTTTTGATTGTCCCTGTAATTGTTCTATGCATCCGATTTTCATAAAATTTAAAATGACTCGTCAAAATTATGTAATAATAATGTATTTTAAATTTCAAACGATTCGATTGGCTAGTTTTTGCGTTGTTATATGCGGACGGACAGACAGACGGACAGACAGACGGACGGACTGAACGACAACAATAGGTGCTACGTATTTACATAATTGCGAACGCACCTAAAAAGGGAAAAACGCAAAAATAACAACATAAACAAACAGCCCGATAAAGATTTTTTATTTGTTGTCTAACCATAAGCAGGATCTTTTATAATGAAAAATTTAAATTTAAAATGGGAAATGAAAATTTTCACGATTCCGGTATTTTCTTTTTTATATATAGAAGATACCAAATGTTGTAATTTAAGTACTGAAAACAAGTTCAAAAGATCAATATTCTTTACAAAATTAATTACGCCAGACAATATTTAAATGATTAATGTCAAACACAAAAAAGACATATAGCAATAAACAAACTATATTCATGTTCGTTTTATGTCTTTTGTATAAAAGAGATAAAAAATTGCTGAAATTGGTTTTGACATTTTCGACGAAGAACTCTGTGTGTAGAACATGTTTCTTTTTTATTAGACTGCCAAGCTCAATTTTAAATTTCTTTCGAGAATGAATTGATTTTATGAAAGTATCTGTTCTACGTTTCTATAAATGAATTAAAGAAACGGGGAGGATGAAAAAAAGACTTTTTTTGTTACTTGAATTTAAGTTACGGTAAATGAAAATTTTTTTCAGCATTGATAGTACTGACGTAGAAAATCATTATTTGACATTACATTGAATGAATAAAAAAAATGTCCAGATTTTGATGAAAAAATGCATTTTAAAAGTGCACAATGTAAATAAGTAACAATGTAAACCTTATTTTCATGGGAAATAATAAACATGGATAAATAATTTAGAAAAAGTAAAAATTTCTATAGTAAAATATTAGAGGGAAACAGCTGTTCCTGTTGGGTATTCAAAGGTAAAATTCGAATAATATACACATGTATGCATGTGCGCATGCATATCGATGCATGTATTACCTACAGTCGTAGAAAAAGAGTAAACACTTGCTACTAACTCTGCAACTGATAATAATTTTAGAAAGCTACTGGCACCAAAAGATTGGAAATAAAGTCTAATTTTAAATGATATCTAAGAAAGTTGATTAAGGGTTATCTAGAAAAAAAATCCGGTAAAAATTGTTTTTGTCAATAGCACTACCCAATTTTGATACTGCATTTTAAATCTTCTGATCAAACCGTGACTAGAAACGAAATTTCAAGTCGTTTGGATGATAAGTTTTTTAATTACAAACTTTTAAAATTTAGAAAGTTTGATAAATTACATTTTCATATTTTTAATAATATCGCCTAAAATTATATTCCTAACATGATTTATTATTTTTTTTGTTACGATACTAAAAAACTAAAACATAAACCCAGTGAAATTATGATTTTAAAATTTTTATAATATGAGTTATGAAATTAATATTTGAAAAAAATATGTGAATTATAACCCACATTTTCCGTTTTTCTTTTTTTATATTTTTGATAGATTTACATTTATTATGTTCTTCTTGATTCAAATTCGTTTTCGAACTATGAGCAAAAAACGTTAAAATACTGTCTGAACCTTTTGGGTCCAATTTTTTTTTTCATTTTGAGAAAAAATTACTTTTATTTTAATAACGGTAATCGCAGCGATCCAAATGCACTTACACTGTAAAACATTTGGTGTAACGTTACTCCATAAAACTGGTGGCAGCATTGCTGCCTCCAGTCTTACGGTGGTTTGTAACCGATATAAATGGAGTAACGTTGCACATGTCTTGTGTAAGTTTACACCATATTATGAGTAAGGTTACAGCATTCCTGTGTAACGTTACACCACAATCGTCTGTAAGTTTACGCAGAAGCTGTGTGTAAGGTTACACATGTTTAGGAGTAAGCTTTCACATCATTTGTCAGTAATCTTACGCAGTAATTGAGTGTAAGGTTACACAATAATATTATGATATATAACACAAATTCCAGTGTAAGGTTACACCACGTGTGTCTGTAATCTTACACAGTAACTGTGTGTAATATTATACCATAATATTGTGAAAGATGATACAAATTACTGTGTGAGGTTACACTACAATTATCTTTAAGCTTTCATAGTAACTGCGTGTAAGGTTACACATTTGTAGGAGTAAGCTTTCACCACATTTGTCTTTAATCTTACACAGTAATTGCTTGTAAGGTTACACCATAATATTGTGAAACATAACACAAATTCCTAAATATGTCTGTTTTGTTACAGAGTAATTTTGCGTTAGGTTTCACCACAATATTGTTCAACATAACACTATTCATGTGTAATGTCACAATACAATTGTCTGTAAACCTCCACAGTAATAGTTTGTAAGGTTACACATTTGTAGGAGTAAGCTTCCCCCACATATTTTTGTAATGTCACACAGTCATTGCGTGTAAGTTTATACATTAGTAGGAGTAAGTTTTCCCCACACTTTCCTAGAAAGTTATCCATTTTTATGTGTAAGTTCTCAGGGTTACACAGTACATTTTAGTAAGGTAACACTAATTACCTGTAACTTCTCACAGCATTCGACATATTTCACTATATATTCTTTGTACAGTTACGCAACATATGTGTATAGTTATACAATTTTTGTGCGTTGGATTAAACCAGGTTTGTTTGATTAGCTATAGAAAAATATTACGCTCAAAATTATCAGATTTTTCATTACTTCTGAAAAATGTGGAACAATTTATAATTTTCCTTAGACTGAAAATTACTTCTGAAAAATGCCCATATCTCATCAAATATAATTAAAATATACCGTTTTGCTGTTCTATTTAAAAGTCCTTTAATTAGTCTTTTCAAATTTGATGTAAATTTGGTTGTATGTATTTTGAACAAAAATTATAACATGTTTCCGAATTTGCATGCGATACTTATACAAATACTAATCATGACTCGCATGGTCATTTGTTTCAATGATAGACCAATTTGAGCATTTTCCGTTACATAGGTGAACAAATCGACTTTATACTTCCATTTATTATATCCTATTTGAAGTCGCGATTAATTTTTTTTTAAATTAACTATTATCTTAAACATTCCCCAAATTCAAGGATGTTTATTTTAATTCCACAAGAGAGTTTCAATAAATGTAGATATTTGACAAATTGCATAATAATCGAATGCCACTTAATGTTAGGACATGATTGTACATTTTTAAAAACGCCTGAAGATCAAAGTACAGTAAAAATATTAATATTATAGCCTGCCATATTGTATACTAATGTTCTTTTATTATACAAATTCCTTAGGGTGATAGTTTTTTTTTAGTCTTGGAATCTTGCAATTAATATAAAATGGAGATTTAAAAGAGATATATCACTTTTCTTATTTGCTATTTATGTGTTAAATATCTATCCAATATGTTCTGTACTTAAATAATTTTAACAGCTTTTCTATATTAATTGTAATCTTCTAATTTTGTTTTCGAATTTGAAAAATGTTTGAGAGAGAATTCAATCTTTGAATTTCTTACCTGAAACTGTCAATTAGTTCTTGATGAATCTGGAAAACCTAATTCACCCATATAAACTTATTAATTATAGCTTTTTGTCAACTCAACTAAATAAAATGCAGGTAATATAAATCCAGTAAATGGTGGATAAGCAATCATACTAAAATAATTTTAATACAATCATTTTAACGGTGAAAGAATGATTTTAACTGTAATTTTTCTTTTGGCTGAAAACATCTGGGACCAGTAAGAAAATTACAACTAATATTAGTCTGTACTTTTGCCATCTATGAATGGTTCAGTAAACAGTAAATTTCGAAGCATTTAATAGTTTGTTCAAGTAATTTGCTTCAAGTGTGCTTAAATCGTAGGTATTTAATACCCGTTGTTTGGTGATGAAAATAAGGCAATTCTCATTTGTTTTGAATTTACTTTGCGATACCTCTTTTATCACATTCAATAAATTATTCTTTGTCTACCACAGAAAAAAAATCAAAGGACTGCGTTGAAAATGAAAGAACATCTTTACAGTGTATTGAGTTCATACACCTTTATTTTTTTGTTTTATATAAACCTGGAAGCAGAAAGTTCAAGATGAGTGACGGATGTCGTAGTTTTTTTTTCTTTTACTGATTTTTTTTCCATCGGACCTTTTTTTTAAGTTTAATAGTATAGCTTAGCTTTTTAATACTTAATTTTATTATCAGTTAAAGTTAAAAGCACAAAAAACATTGCAAGTAAGTACTTCGTTGATTAATTAACTAATCAATTGCAATATTTTACCAGCATATTATTTTCTACCAATAAAAGGTCTGTTGCAGATACTTTGATAATTTCCAGCTAATGGATATATCCAAAATATATAACTATTCTTTTTAAGATTACCTTGATTAAGAGTATAGCTAACTAATTCTAATGAAAAAAAGGGCAATTGCGTGGTTTTATTCCCTTTTTTAATGAAATGATTAAAATTAAAATCAGTGTAATCTATGTTGGAGAATGAAACACTTATATATTAATTCACGAAAAATTATTCAGTTTACAAAAAATTGCAATTGCTTGTGCGAACAAATATTCCTTCATAAAAGTTATACAATTTATTTTATACTTTAGACAAATGAAAAAGAATTTGGAAAAAATCTGTATATTTGTAAGACATATACTTTTGTAGTTCAGTTTAAAATAGAGAATTTGCTGTTATTACTTATTTAAATTATATCAGTTTTATGGGATGATAAAGAAATTTTAGTTTTATCTAATTTTTTTCCAAAAGAGGCCCACTTAAAATTTTGCCACCTATTTTAGGATGTCTTTCCTTGTTACCCACATAATATCCCATTTTTACTACAGCTTAGTTATAAATGTCGAATATGTTCATTTTTAGAATACAGAACATTTATTAGTAATAATCTGATTTTTAATTAGCAAAAAATTTCATTTATATTTTTTTCACTTATTTATGTTTATAATCCTTTCGGGAAGAAGTTAGTTTCGACTATAATATTTTTGGCAAAGTAGTCAAATAGCAATAATGCTAAGATATTGTGATTGTCATTTACAAATACGCAATAAAAATTTTGAGGATTTAAAACATACGCTAAACTTTATTCACAAAATTATGTAAATTGCATAAATTTCAATTTCATTGTATTTTATTCAAATGAAAAAAACTTCCAAATTGTTAAGAACACATCTATTTTTATGAAAAGCCACTAGCACCATTGGTTTTTTAAAATCGAAGTATATTTACACATTACACACAAAAATTAACGTACATTTTTATTTGTTTTTTGAACTTCCAAATTTTTTATGAAAACATCTACATTTATAAAAACCAGCTAAGAGCATTGTTTATTTAGAAAAAAAAAAGATACACATCATACACAAAAATAAGAATTCTAAACAAATATGTATATTCTAACATCTTCTTTACAAAGGTTTCATTATACACACAGGAAAAATTTTCATAGCAGAGGATGAAAGGCGATGGCCACAGCAATCTTCGCAAATTTGTGATACCTAGTTAAATGAAACATGATAATTAGTTTAGTTCACCTTAGTAAAATGTTTAGTTTTCATATATTTTTTAAAATTTAAATTAACGTTATATTTGATTAAAAAATAACTTTTAAAAGTAAGAATGTCTTAAAATAGCAATTTGATTAACTTGAGCTAATTCAAACAATATATTATACGCATTTTTTTTTTTTTGGGGGGGGGGGGGGGGAGAGGAGCATATAAAATTCATGACAAATCTACATCGAATACAATTCTCAAATACAATCATTGTCTCGATATTATCATCACATACTACATCAAATACAATCTCTGAATAAATGCAATTATCAATGGTAAGCGTGAAAAATTAAAATTTTAAAAAAGCATATTTCAAAATTAAAATATAATTTTTTTAAGATCATAATTTTATTAAATATAAACGTTTATAAGTATCTTAACACAATTAGTAGCGGAAGATGTCATTTAGTACCTTTTTAAAGTTTTGATTTATGTTTATTTTTCTTGTAATTTAAGCATTAAAAATAATAGTAATCATAAAAGAACTTTTAAATGCAGTGAGGTGAAAGTTTACCTTTTCACAAATTTTACTTATTTTTAATAATATGTTTCAAATGCTAAATCGAATTCATTTTGATGTTCTACAAAAAGTACATTCTAAAAACTGCTTATTTAATTAAAAATTATTTAAATTATTAAAATTATTTAATTTTGTAAGATTTTTACTTTTTTTTTAAATTTCGGTAGTTTTTAACCCTTTTAAAAACTTTTTAACTGTGTATTATACAAAATTGCAAATGGATTTTTAGATACATATACTGTTACATTTAATGTTTTTTTTCACTGATATATACATTATGAAAAATGGATTGTCGCACATATTCAAGTACTTTTATTTTTAAAAATACTTGAATGCTGATTCCATGCATAGATTTATCACATGCATAATAAAAACCATGTACAAAAAAGTTAAAATCTCTGTCTCAAATAGGATAATAGCCTTAGCATTTTTAAAACATGAAAGTAGCAAAGCATAAAAGTTGAGAAAAATTCATTTAAAGTTTTATTTTTTATGTGCATTTGTGTTGGGTTTATTTACAATATCTCGAGATATAATTTTTGTTTCGGTAAAACTAAGGTATCAAAATATTCACAATAAAACAGGTTTTCATACACATACACATTTTAAAGAAAAAATATAATTTTTTTATCCATTTTTGAAGTAAACTGTCCCTTTAAAAAAGATTTGTATTTGTTTTCTTGATCTAGAAAATACAAATGAAAAACAATACATCAATATATTTTAAAAGGTCATTTGATACCGATATAAATAATGTTAAATCTACACTTTTCAGTACTAGCATACATTTATGTTAATTAATGTATTCATCTATACTAAATAAAATAACAAATCTCTCTCTGTGTGTGTGTCTGCAATGTCTAACAAAATCTATCGCACGTAGAAGTCTTAAAATTAAAGTAAAAGTAGTTTAAGACAGGTCTTGATGCACCTGAGACACAGATTTTTAATATTTTTTGGGTCAATATCCCTTGACCCCTTAACAATTTTATGCACTAAATTGTTAATAACGCGGCCTCTTTTTATCTTATAGTCTTCGTTTTGAAGGAGCTTTCTCCACTCGATTATTTTTGCATATTAATTTTTCAGTTTTGTTCCTGGATCCATAAATCCTGTTTCTGAGTCCCTTGAAATATTTATGATAATAAGTTGTTAATAAATTGCTTACATTTAACCCGATCTTCATTTTTGAAATTCCTGTTCCTTTTAGATATTTTCAAGTTTTTACATTCCATATAAGGTACTAGGGCTCCCTTAGGGAATAATAAGGCCCGACCTTGCGGCCCTTGCAATTTTGCTGTTCAAAATTTTAAAGTTATCTGTTACTCTTTTTCCAGAGTCAGCAAACGCTTTCTTATTCACACCCTAAGGTTCTTTTTTTAAACACTTACCCAATTAATTTTTGCATATGACACTTGATTCAGCATTTTTAAAAAACAGTTACAATCGCATGCAATTTTCTTTTACATCGTTCTAGCATCCGCCAATTATTTAAAAACTACTAAGAAATACCTTTATACTCAACTACATGCCAGATAAATCTCTAGCATCTCAGAGATACCTGGCGAGAACTAAAGCTACATACTTTAAAATATATTTGTTTATAATTTCTGACGTTGACCTCTCATTTAAGAATTTCACAAATAGAAGTACCTTGCCCCTGAAAGGGTTTTTCCATCCCCTCCTCTACACCCATTCTCTCACAATTTGATTTTATTCCACATTTAGTGTTTAAAAACAATAAAAATAATAAAAATATTGATATTATGATACACTATATTGCCATTGATTATGGGACACTTGCGATTTTAGACATTTTACTAAATATCTAGAAAAATACATGAGGAATCATCTCGAAACTCTTAGTGTATAAATATAATAGTATACGTCATACATCTCCGTGAAGATTTTTTACCGAAACTCCATAGGGGACCGTCAACAAATTAAAAAAGAATGAATATCTTTTGAATAACCCTGTCAAAACTAATGTAGCAAAAGCGCTCAAACTCTAGATTATGATTGAATGCCTTATTGTAATACACTGTGTTCATTTTTATGCAAATAGCATGCATACTCGCAGAGTAATTAAGGTTTTTATAAAAATGGCCCCAAATTTTTCTAAGTTTTTCCCTTATAATTTTCAGAGTTCTTAATATAAAATAATATTATTTTCAGAAAATATGACAAACAACATTGCACACAGTACCCTGTAATCAGAATTAAAAAATAATAAAAATTGTATGAAAAATGAGTAGGTTTACTAAATAATATTTTACTGCGCATGCGTCAAAGATATCAAAATTTCATTTGCATATTATGTTAGCTAAATGTATAGAGCAACTTTTGTAAAAGTCTCAAAATTATAGCTTGAAAATTCTGAAAGTAATCGTCTATAGAAAAAGGACAAAATCCGTTGTTTCCAAAATGAAGCAAAAAAATGAGGGATTTTATCCAAAAGTAGTCGTAACATCCCGTATTGTGTATTCTATATTGACACTAATCAATGAATATATGGATACAACCCCTCTTGTTTTTGCTTCATTTTGAGAATAACGGATTTTCAACTTATTCAATTGATGATTATTTTCAGAATTTTCAAGTTATGATTTTGTGACTTTCACAAAAGTTGCTCTATACATTTAGCTAACATAATATGCAAATAAAATTTTGGTATCGTTGACGCATGCGCAGTAAAAAATTATTTAGTAAACCAACTCATTTTGTATACAATTTTCATTATTTTTTAATTCTGATTACAGGGTACTGTGTGCAATGTTGTTTGTCATATTTTCTAAAAAAAATATTATTTTATATTAAGAACTCTGAAAATTATAAGGAAAAAACTTGGAAAAATTTGGGACCATTTTTATAAAAACCTTAATTACTTTGCGAGTATGCATGCTATTTGCATAAAAATGAACACAGTGTATTACAATAAGGCATTCAATCATAATCTAGAGTTTGAGCGCTTTTGCTACATTAGTTTTGACAGGGTTATTCAAAAGATATTCATTCTTTTTTAATTTGTTGACGGTCCCCCATGGAGTTTCGGTAAAAAATCTTCACGGAGATGTATGACGCATACTATTATATTTATACACTAAGAGTTTCGAGATGATTCCTCATTTATTTTTCTAGATATTTAGTAAAATGTGTAAAATCACAAGTGTCCCATAATCAATGGCAATATAGTGTATACGCAGTAATAAATTTAAACTGTGAATGATTCACAATTTTTTTAATTAATTTTTGTACCTAACTGCAAAATTTATTTAAAAAAATATTTTGTTTCATTAGAAAGCATTCACTAAATTCTGGAACTAATTATAGACATACGAACAATTAAGGGAGATTAGGTATGGTTGATCCGATTTTAATTAAATGATTTTTAACTTTATTGTAGTTGTTGTATTTTGTGTCGGCCGATTATCTACGCTATGGGATATAGGCCCAATGGGGAGGGATGCCCTTCGTGGGGGTCTTTCTAAGGGAACCTAACCCGTATTTACGCAAGGTTCGAAGAAAACCACGAAAACTCCGAACGGTTAGGCCGACGGCCGCGATTGGGTTCGAACCCAGCACCTGCCGTCTACCAGTTGAGAGGTCCGACCCTCTCGGCCACTGGTGGGGCGATTTTTAACTTTAAGTATTTTATTTAGAACAAAGTTTTATATATCATTTTATTCGTTATACAATCGGCTATCAGAACAAATTGACAAAATAAGTGCAATATATTTTAAGAAAGATCGGTTTTAATCATGAGGAAATAATTTGTCAAGCTCCCCATGCATCGGAATCTTGACCCTCTGTATTTTATATTGATATATTGGCAATAATAAACAAATATACAAATGAAATCAATTTTTAAAATGCAGAATACCTTTATTCTATAAGGTTTACACAAATAAAATAATTTAAAAAAAAACGCATTTTGAAAAAATTTAAATCCCGGAATACCTTTAAGGTACAAGATTTAAATAAATAAAATAAGCATGAAAAACTAGAATAATTTTAAGTTGCAAGGTTAAAACAAATAAAATAAGTTTAAAAAACCCAAAATACCTCTACGAAGTTTATACTTTTGTAAAACAATAAAAGTCACAAAATACCTCTAGACCTTAACTGATATTACCGGTATCGCAGACCACTGCTTTTTTTTAAATTTTTTATAGTTTAACTTGTAACTTTCAGTTTAATTATAAATGCTACTGAAATTTTGTCTCATTTGGATGTTTAGTACTATCACCAAAGCCATTTGAATATATGAATTTTAATTGTAACAACTCTTTACAAAAAGTTAAGTACAAAAACAATATCCTAGTATAGTTAATCTCAGCTTTTATTCATCTTTCGATGGAGCGGTGTGACAGACCGCTTTACAGTAGTCAAGTCACATCAGTTAAAGATTAGTTTTAAATATTATATATATATTTGAAATCGTTCCTGTCGCTTTGCAGAACAAATTTACATTATTTTACATACATAAACATTAACCTATTATTATGTACCGAGTAAAAAGAAAAAAAAAATATTAAGGGAGCTTCGATTATGGTCAACACTTCCATGCATGATCAGGTCAAGTCTCCACATAATTGTTGTTTAATGAATAGCACCTAGTTATTTCATACCTTATTTGCTGTGCAATCTTCATACCTAGAATTAAAGCTCAATATTTCTATACTAATTAAAACCAACTTACTTTATTTCCCCATGGCATATTATATTTCAGAATCTCTTACAAATTATTTCTACATACCCAACTTTTATGTCACAAAAACTTCACAACTAATTCTGTTTCACGGGTTTCATCTATCTACATAAAAGAAAGGTTGTTGTCATCACTAGCTTTGGTAAACTTGCGATAAAAGTCGCAAAAACATTTAAATATGAAAATGGACAGCTAGATAAACATCCCGTGTGTTCAGCCATCCCTATTCTCTCCTATATTTAGTACTTTTTGTGGTGTATCTATTAATGGAATTTTGGGTGTTTCAATATATTTCTTTTACTTGCAATAAATTTTGATTCATGAGAGATGCCCCTATGAGATTGGTTAAACAATTTTAAGCAATTAATATAATGTTGTAAAATCCGGAGTATAAATACTACTAATTAAAAAATAATTTTTGAAGAAATTACTTAAGGGAAGGGGGGGGGGTCTCATTAGTGGCACATCTACCCTATATATATATCATACCATGCATTATATATCCATATATATATTATCCATTGATTTTATTTATTTTAAATAGATAATTTTAAATATCAAATGTCAAAATTACAGTTATAAAATTGTGAGAATGAGAGAAATTAGAAGGATTAATAGAAAAAGAATAAAACAAAGGAGCAAGCGAGTGAAGTTGTATAATTTGCATTTAACAGTTAAGTTTCTTAATGAATAAACTATGTATAAACTATTTACTTAAACTTATTTTAAACTTATTTTATTTGTTTTAACCTTGCAACTTAAAATTATTCTAGTTTTTCATGCTTATTTTATTTATTTAAATCTTATAAACTATTAATTCCAGTAATTAATATTACAAATATCAAAATAACACAGACTTACTAATGTTTTAGATACTATAAATATATATTTAAAAAATATATTGCAAAACTGATGTTTGAAGCCACTGATCTGCAGATAGAATAGTTTTATTACTGTACTATAAATTAAATAATTTCATGTTAAGTTTCATGTACATAGTAGATGAATAATCAAACATTTAAGACATAAAATAATAGATTTTAATAAGTTGTGTAACTTGAAAAAAGAATTTAAATAGTGTGGCTTTTTTTAAATAGCGTGGTCTCTAGGCCCATCTCTTTTTAGCCCCTATTTTTTATATGACCATAAATAATATTGTCTACTTCCCGATTGGTTGCCAAGTATTCGGCTTTTCTCACACCTCTATTATCTTAAAAATGCGTTTTTTTAAATCAGCAAAATTTTCCAAATAAACTAAAGTGCATTTTTTGTAATAAAATACTAATTCATAAAGCCAGAGACTTATAAATGATTAACAAATTGACTACAAAATAATAAATATATTGATTACATGAAATTAAATAGAACATTAAAAGAAGACATATTTTTAAACTGTTGGAAAGAGTGGAGTGGTGTGGGACAATTTAAAAAAAAATACGAAAACCAACTTTGTTTGACGCAAAAATAAAAATTTTAATTTATAGAGTAGTATTGAACACTTTTTACGAAAGTAAGAAAAGTAACTTTATTTGACACAAAAACAAACATTTCAGCTTACAGAATGCAATGCTAAACACTTTTTAATCTCCCTGAACAATATAGAAACAAAACATGCAAGAGATATTTTGTAATTAAAAAAATAGTAAGTTTCAAAATGCGTACCATACCTCACCACGCAATGAGGTATGGAACAACTATAAAAAAAATCTATATGACACAAATCGTTTAGTGTCTGCAAGATTTACAATCAAACAGCTATTGTTTGTAGTTTGATAATGTATGTGACACAATATTAAATTCAAATACCTTAACGATTGAATGACAATCCCGAATAAAACTTCAGAATCTTCAGTCATAGAGGACATTAAAGAATCACTTCAATTTATTTACATTTTGAAGTAAATTAATATCAATGTTATAATATTTTATCCTCTAAAATTGTTTGCATGTTAGCAATGTACATTCATCTTATGAAAAAAAGGAATTGGACATGTCAAATACACAAGTCGATCTACTGTCGTTCTTCCTTTTACTGGCATGTCCCATTCCTCCCCACTTCCTTGTTTTATGTTTAACTTCTTGTACAAACAAAAATGTGTCTTTGGGGCTTATTCTAAATTATGGATAATGTATAGTATAATGTTCCATAAATAAGGGATCTTTTTTTATGTATGGATATACAAGTCATTAATATACGAAAAGCATAAAAATTATATAATGAAAATTTATTTTTGATTCTTGAAATAATTTTTTCAATATACAACTGCAAGATTATACTTTTAATTTTTTTAATTGAAGATTGTGTTATCATCGCTTCATCTTACGTTTGATTAATGAAATGTTTCGTATGATACATAAAGTCAAAAATCTACAGTCCCATTCCTTTCACTGTCCCACGCCACTCCACTCTTCCCTATAGTATTGAATTTTGGAAAGTGTAATGAAAAAAAAAATGTTTTGAGATATTCTGAAGGAAGTCGGAAGATTTTATATACTATAAACTTACTAAAATATCATTTTTTGTAATATCAACATGGGATGTTTATTACTGAAAATTAGTTAAACAAGCAATCCAGTAATGAACACTTGGTCATAAAAATATAAATTATTCCAACTCAAATACTTGAAAGACTTAATACATTATCATTAAAATATTAAGAAAGTTACAACTTACTTAATAGTTAGCTTCTTCGTTTCATCATAAATTGTTTACTTAGGATTAGACACAGAAATGTCATATCATAATGGCTAAAGATGTTGATGTCGGTCACGTAATGTTTTCTTTCTGAATTCCGCCTGTCGTCTGTGACGATATTTAGCACTGAGCATGCGCTTGCAGTAGTACGTCATAAGTCATGCTTCGAGTGGGAGTTTCCACCTACCTCTGTGAAAATATCCTCCGGTTTTGTGAGTTTTTTAAAATATCAGAATGGCTTTCTCAAAAATTTGAGTAACGTTACACACATAAATGATGGCAAACTTACACAAATGTTTTACAGTGTACTGCAGTTTAAAGATCATCTGATTATCTGGAATCTAACGAACAGGTTATTTTGTGTTATATTCAAAGCATTTTAACATCTTCGCTACTGGCGATTATTACAGTATTTTTAATTATTACTGAATTATTTCTTCTCTCGTTTGACTTCAGAGCGAGATTTTTGTTTTATTTTCATTTGCTCAAATCTTAGAATTCGAAACATATTATTCTTATATGGAAATTTCATTTATATTTGAGTATCATTAATAAAATGGGACAAAATTGATGTACCCATTTGGGTACTCAGGGACTGAAGAGGTTAATATAAAAATGGACTAAAAATGAATTTTTGGTGACGTTTGGGAAATAACGTATTGCAACAAGATTTGAGAGGGTATTACCATTTTCTATATTGTTTTTTCGCATTTTATCACACATGATTTGTTCTGAAAAATAACTTATTATTTAAATTTAAAGACTGAAATATATGTATAAAGAATCGCCAACGGTGTAAAGTGAATGAAAAAAATAGTTATTATTATTATTATTATTATTATTATTATTATTATTATTATTATTATTATTATTATTATTACTAAATGTCAAAACATAAACGAAATCATAAAAAGAAAGGCATAGCCATATACTATTTCAATGTATAGAAAGTATACAAGTAATTGTTAAGACAAAATAATACTTGTTGAAAAGAGATGTACCTTTAATAGTACATCAGACCCGAAAGGGTTAAAGAATTGTCTATGATGTCCATAAAAGTATAATTTGAAAAACAAATACTCATTTTACTGTAATATTTAGGCTGGCGATAGTCAAATATATTAAGCGGGTAAAATTTTATATCGACAAGAAATAAGAAATAAACAGAAATTACATAGTCATTCTGCAGCATTTCAATAATGAAGTATCAAACTTAAATTTCTATACATGTCCTTTAATATGCTCACTTTAAATACTTTTTTTGGAAACTAATCATACGAATTTCTTCAAAATTTGGATTTATTCTAATTGAAGAGTGTAGAATTTATTTATAGTGTCAAAATTGGCCATTGCTGTTGAAAAAAGACAAAGTATAGGTTTGTTTTAATATGCAGATCCCCCCCCCCCAAAGCAAATTTTTATGTACATTATTTAAAAGTAGACATTATCTTCAATCGTTTGGTACAGGTAATGTTTTTCTAGAACATTTTGTTTCAGAGTTAGTAGTGGTAATTACTTTTTTTCACAAATGCACATCCTAAAACTGGGAGGAGTGAAAAGTTCACTTTTTGAAAGAGTGACAAGTATTCTCACTCTTTTTGGAATGAACTTCATAAAAATACACTCTTTAAAGTAATTTCTCACTCCCTAGAAAGGAAAGAAAATGCCACTCCGTTGTCGAGAATTAAAAATCTCTCTATGCTGAAGAAAGTGAAAGCCTGTCATTATACATAATATATAAAAAAACTCTTTTAAACTTTGAATTAGTGCATGGGGGAAAATAATGAAAAACACCAAACTATGTCGCTTGTTAATTTTGAAAATCTTTATTTTCTAATGTAACCTGGAAACGTACAATTATTTGATATTTAGGCGCATTCTTTTTTAGGAATGAATAGTCACTCCTTCTAAAGAGTGACTTAACGTATGTACACAAAAAAGAGTCATGTTAACGACAGTTTTTGTGAGATAAGAGAAAGGAATCTGCCATTTTAGGTTCTTCTCTACGATCCTGATCCTTCATGTATACATCCATTCTTTCCCTTTTTATAAATAATACTGAAAACGTATTTACAATTGCTATCTTAAAATGATATGCTTCGATATCTACAATTTGAAATAATCCAAGTTGACTGAAACTCTTGCACTAGAATCAAATTGGAGAAGAAATACTTCAGTAATAGTCAGTAATGTCGCATTTATACTCAGTAACGAAGAAGTTACAGTACACGGATATTATTAAATGGATTCATTCTGAAGCGTAACAGTAAGTCTTATTTATTTTTAAACATACTTCAGGTAAATTTTTAATTTTATAACCATGAGTATAATAGTTTTATGTCATTTAGAAAAAGATTGATATGTAATTATTTTCAGAAACACTTTTTTCTATCCGATACTGTGATGATGACGTAAAATATCTTTATCTGTTCAAAAACAAAATGCTGACGCAAAGAGCGATTCATTTCTTTCCATTCATAGTAAAATGTAAAAAATAATTTGCAGTTACTTCAAAATGTGCTGAGACACTCATTTGCGCTGTTAAAAATTTTTTCTTTCTTTTTTTTTCTTTTTTCCTTTTTTCTTTCTTTTTTTAATTGTTTTCTGCTTACTAACACTTAAGAATGTTTTGCATTTTTATTCGGAATTAAATAAGATATTCTGTTATTTTAAAATTACGAAACAGTTTCAGATTGAAAAATATCATTTTACTAAGAAAATGTCTTCTCACATATTACAATTCTGAATGTCTACAGTTTCTCATTTTACGAACAGAATTTGTCTGTGCAAAAAAGTGTTAATGGATAATTCATATAGAATTATCCGGTTTGCTTCAATTTAGTGCACCAGATTTTTCTCATAAGTTTCTTATCTTATTAGATTTGGAATTTTATTGGTTAAAGTATAAAGAATGTGGAGGATGGATTAGCCAATTCCCCTCTAATTTAGTTAAATAAATTTTTCATGCAGAATTATCCGATTTGCTTAAATTTGGTACACAATTTTACTCTGGTAAAAGGTACTACCCTGATGAAATTTGGTGGTTCAGTGGTTAAATATGAAGGGGTAGGAGGGTAAATCGGAAAGGATTAAATCTCTTACTTAATTTAGCTTAACCCCTTCCGGGACAACGGTCCCACTCCGGGCACACATAATTTTAATTCCAAATTTTCAAACGACACCAATAATATTTTAATAGAATTTTGCTTTTACAATAACAGTTTAAATTAAAGAGTTCTTAATTCCTAGAAAAACCCGTCTATAAATTCCGGTGTCAGCCAATAATTACTAATTTTACGAATAGAATTTGTCTTTGCGAAAAGGGTTAATGAATTATTCACGCAGAATTATCCGATTTGCTTCCAACTTAGTGCAGTGGCTGGCTGGTTAACGAATTTAATCTGTTCCGAAACAATGTTCACTAACAGAATTTTTCTTTAACCGGTCATATAAATATTGTGTTGATTTGCAAAGAAATTTAATTAATTCGTTTTCAAGAGCTAAAAACGCGAAATAAATAATATCTTACCTTTATAACAGTTTAATATATACGTCCTTATTTAATATGGGGAGATCGTATTTTGATAGTTTTGTTCATTTCATGGTAAAAAAAAAAAAAAAAAAAAAAAAAAAAAAAAAACATGACACACTTTTTTTAAGTCTTAGAGGATTACATCCAACGAGTACGGCATTAAATAATATTAATTTGGCTTTTAGACTTTTCAGAATCTTTTTAGTTCTCTTAAAGGTACTTTTAATTCATGGCCCTATAGTGTTCAAGTGGGGCCTAAAGTCTGTCAATAATTCAAGAACAACATTTCAATCAAAACAATTAATTTGAAATTAAAATTATTTCTTTTAAAAAAGGCACAAAATATAAAAAATTATGTTTCTTGTCTGGTCTTTCTAATTTAAGGGCATAAAATTTAGAACCCGAACCCCAGGTAATCCACTAGTCGAAGAGCCGACAGCATAGAAACTTAATATATCAAGCACAAGAAAAAAACTTTATTCTCTGGAAGAGTAGAGTCTAATATCCATGTCTGTCGGAATTGAAGAGATGCATAAGTCAAAAATTTAAACAACTAGTGGTTGCTTCATAGGTTTATCATTGTGTTTTCGTGTTTCCAATCCTCTATGTTTTCCTATGTTTGATTGTACGACAAACACAATGAAAACCCTACGAGTCAATCTCTGATGGCATTAATTTTTGTGTTATGCACCACTTCACTTCCGGCAGGCATGGATCATTAGATTCCTCTATTATTACTCTGCCATAAAATAAAGGAATTTTTCTTGTGATCGATGACTTAGGGTTTTGTGCGGTATTCGTTAGCCGAAAAAGCGTTCGTTATCCGAACATAACAATCTCATGCAAATGTGTTCATTAACGGAAAAGTTCGTTAACCAATCACCCAATGACCACTGATCTGATAAGGCGCTTCTCTGATTAGATTTGGAATTTCTTTTTTCTCATTTTAAATATATTGGTTTATATTATAACTAAAAACTCTGCTTATTACGCTTTTTATTTCTTAACATTTTTTATTCATACTGTCGAGTTATTTATTCATTTCTTTATTGAATACGTACATCTGGCTTGTATGCTTGAGATGAAAATCCACTTGTAAGTCATCGTCAATATACAAGGATGTTAATACACAAGGATAGCACATGGAAATTTTCGACACTAGTAAATTACATCCGGGCAAAGAATGCAATGAAGCCAAAGGGAATTGTAACCACAAACTTCCTACATTCTCAAGCGATTAGAAATGTGGTGCCTTAACACTAGGCCACAATGTCCCTTTGAAGATCATCATTCTTTGAAATAATAGTATAATATACAAATAGTGTAAATAACCTGTGAGAATAATGCCGTCATTTTAACTCAGTTCATATCTTTTTATTTAAATCGTCAACTTCTTTCGTTAATGTTAATTGGCTTACTTGTAAACAAAAGAATGAAGGTAAAATTTGCAATCTGAAATATTGTAAAATCAATTCAAAATGTCTCTTTTGCCCATCAAAATTAATTACAAAAAACCTCTGTCAAATAATTAATGTTAAACATAAAAGGAAATGTACTGTTCAAAAGAAATTAAATAAATGTCTTTTCATTTTGTCTAATGTCTAAAAATAAATGAATTTTCATTAAGATGAAAGCGGTATAAATCAAGAATGATTATTGAAGTTTATTTTGACATTTTAAAGGAGTAGTTCTCAATGTAGAACATATTTTAAGATTAAAATGTGAAATATATTAATAAATTAGAATGTCTTTTGTACATATTGCAGTAAAATCACCGCAATAAATAACGTGCTTTTACTAAGATTTGTTAAAATGGCATTAAAAAGTTTTAGATAGATTCTTTAATATTTCAAAAGATTAACATAACAGATGCATGTTTACGGGTTCATTAAAATTTGCAAAATTATATTGATGGACTTTTGTTTCTGAAACCACTGAAGACATTTAATTTTTTTAAATCATTTGCACTATGTTTATATCGAATAAAACTTTTTTTTTTGAAAATCGACAATTTTAATTTATTCAAATAAAATTGAAAGTGACCATTTAAACTCATGTAATTAAAATCTCAGTCTGTTCACATTTATTTTATATTGTACTCTTATTTGAAAAATTAAAACCATATAAAATAAATTAAAGGGGGAGATTAGCTCCTTCATTTCTTCCTTTTACATCAACCATTCAACTTCTAAATGTAAAAAAGAAAGTGCATTATCAGAAAAAAACAGTGTACCAATATTGAAGCAAATTGGATAATTCTTCATGAAAACACGTTATCTAAATTAAAGTTCGATTAGCTCTTCGTCTTTCTCCCGTTTATATTTGACCAATGAATTCCCAAAATTAATCAGGGAAACGCTTTTTTAGAATAAACTGATGCAGCAAGTTTGAAGCACATCGGATAATATTGCATGAAAATTTTTGTACATCTAAATTAATGGGGTAGATTAGCTCCTCCCTTTATACTTAATCAATAAATCTCCAAAATTAATCAGGGAAGCGTATTATCAAAATGAACCTATATACATAATTTGAATCAAATTCGATATTTCTAGCAAGAGTTATCGCATTAAGTGCAAACATAAGTATATAAATAGGTACGTACAATTCAACATGTCGATTTTGGCCATCAAAATTAATTACAACAAATCTAATTTAAACGATTTATGTTGAATACAAATGAACTGTACTATTCTAAAGTAATAAAATAAATAGATTTTCGTTCGGCCTAAATTCTAAATAAAATGTCTTTTTATTAAGATGAAAGACATATAAATCAAGCATGATTATTGAAGATCATTTTGCATTTTAAAGGAGTAGTTCCCTCTGTAGAGCATTTTTCATGATTAAAATATGAAATACATTGATTAGAATGTCTTTTGTATGTAATGCAGTAAAATCGCCGCAATACATAACGTGAATTTATTAAGATTTGTTAAAATGACATGAAAAAAAGTTTTAAATAGATTCTTTAATTTTCAAAAGATAATTATAACAAATGTATGTTTTCTAGTTCATTAAAATTTTCAAAATTATATTGATGATTAATTATACTGAAATTGTCTCTGAAAACTACTGAAGATATTTAATTTTTGCTATTGGTGCTATATTTATATTGAATACATTTTTTTTTCTAAATGATTGCTTGAATCTATTCAAATAAAATGAAAAATGGTCAGTTAAACTGATGGAATTAAGCTCACATTCTATTCACAGTAATTGTTTATTAAACACTTTTATTTAAAAAATAAACACTCTAAAACAAATTAAATGGGAATATTAGCTCCAATATTTTTCATTATTATCTTAAACATTGAATCTCCAAATATAGTCGTCTCCAAATGACGCAGAGAAGTGCACTATCCGAATAGACTGGTATGCCAAAATTAAAGCAAATCGGATGATTCATCATGAAAAACATATTTATCTAAATTAAAGTGTGATGAGCTTTGCGCCTTTCCTACGTTTATATTTGCCAAATGAAGTCCCAAAATTAGTCAGGGAAACAATTTATCAGAATAAACTGGTATATGAAATTTGAAGCACATCGGATAATACTAATGAAAAATCCCATTTTTACAAATTAATGCAGTAGATTAGCTCCTTCCCTTTATACTTAATCAATAAATCTACAAAACGGAACATGGAAGCGCCTTATCAAAAAGAAATTATATACAGATTTTGAATGAAATCGGATATTTCTAAGAAGAGTTATCACGTTAAGTACATACATAAGTATGTAAATAGGTACGTACAATTCACCATGTCGATTTTGCCAATCAAAATTAAGCACTACAAACCTCATTTAAATGTTTAATATTTAACATAAAATAAAATGTACTGTTGAAAAGTAATTAAATGAATAAGTTTTCGTTTTGTCTAATGTCTAAAAACAAATGTCTTTTCATTAAAATGTAAGAGATATAAATCAAGAATAATTATATTGAAGTTTATTTTGACATTTTAAAGGAGTAGTTTTCTATGTAGAACATAATTTATGAATAAAATGTGAAATTGTATTGATTAGAATATCGTATCGCAGTAAAATCACCGCAATACATAACGTTCTTTTACTGAGATTTGTTAAATACATCAAAAATGTTTTAGGTAGATTCTTTAACTTTTCAAAAGATTAATATAGCATAATGTTTCAGAGTTCATTGACATTTGCAAAATTATATTGATGCACTTTTGTCTCCTTAGCTACTGAAGTAATTTAATTTTTGTTATTGGAGCTATATTTATACCGAATACCGTTTTTTTTAAATTGATTAATTTAATCTGTTTAAATAAAAGGAAAATTTCCCAGTAAAACTAATTGAATTGAGCTCACAGTCTGTTTAATCTAAATTTATATTATACTCCTATTTGATAAATTGAAGCTCCATCAAACAAAGTAATTGGGGGGGGGGAGGAAATTAGTCCCTTCATCTGGCCCTTTTATCTTAAACATTGAATCTCCGAATGAAAACAGGAAAGTACATTATCAAATGAAACCACTATACCAAAATTGAAGGAAATCGGATAATTCTTCATGAAAAACACATTAATTTGAATGAAAGTGCAATTAGCCCGCCGTATTCCCTACGTCTATATTTAACCAATAAATTCCCAAAACTAATCAGGGAAGCACTTTATCAGAATAAACCTGTATATCAAATTTGCCGCACATCGGATAATACTGCATGAAAAATCCTGTTTATCTAAATTAATGGTGTAGATTAGCTCCTCCCCTTTACACTTAACTAATGGATCTCCAAAACTACACAGGGAAGCGCCTTATCAAAATGAACCAATATACAAAATTTGTATCAAATAGGATATTTTTATCAAGAGTTATCGCGTTAAGTACATACATAAGTATATAAATAGGTACGTACAATTCAACATGTTAATTTTCCCCATTAAAATAGTAACAAATAACATTTAAAAGATTAATGTTAAACATAAAAGGAAATGTACTATTCATAAGAAAAAAAACGTCTTTTCGTTTTGTCGAATGTCTAAAATAAATGTATTTTCATTAAGATGAAAGACATATAAATCAGGAATGATTATTATAGTTTATTTTACATTTTAAAGGTGTAATTTTTTATGTAGAACATATTTAATGATTAAAATGTGAAATATATTGATTAAAATGTCTTTAGTACGCATTGCCGTAATATCATTGCAATATATGCTTTTATTAAGGTCTGTTAAAATGCTAATTAAAAAGTTTTTGATAGATTATTCAATTTTTCAAAAGATATAATTATAGTAGACATGCATATTTACGGGTTCATTATAATTTGTAAAATTACATTGATGAACGTTTGTCTCCGAAATTAGTGAAGATGTTTCATTTTTGTTATTGGTATACTACATTTATATCGAATACACTTTTTTAAAATTGATTACTTTGATCTGTTCAAATAAAATGAAAAGCGCCAAGTTAAATTGATCGAATTGAGCTCACAATATATTCACACTTATTTTATATTATACTTTTATTTAAATAATTAAAGCCTCTTAAAACTAATGAAAGGTGGGGGGGGGTATTATCACGTCTATTTTCCCCTCTTATCTTAACTACTGAATTTCCGAATATAATCAGAGAAATACATTAGCAGAATAAACCGGTATATTAAATTTGAAGCAAATCGGGCAATTCTTCATGAAAACCTCACTTATCAAAATGAATATGGGATTAGTTGTCCGCATTCCCCGTTTATATTTAACTAATGAAGTGACAAAACTAATCAAGAAAACTCTTTATCAGAATAAATTAGTATATAAAATTTGAAGCAAATCAAAAAATACTGCATGAAAAATTCATTTATCTAAATTAATGGGGTAGAGTAGCCCCACCCCTTTATACTTAAGAAAGCCTTATCAAAATGAACCTATATACAAAATTTGAATCAAATTGGATGTTTCTGTCAAGAGTTATTGCATTAAGTAGACACATATATACATACAGAAATTGCGAGAAATTTATCTCTCAGCCTTTGATAGCTTTTGAGTTAAAAAAGGATTCAAAACAATTAGTTATCCACAGTTGATTTACAATAAATAAAAACCAAATTGAAGCAAATCGAATAATTCTGCATAAAAAAATATCTAAATTTAGGGGGATTAGCCATCTGTTCCTGTCTTTATGCTGAACAAATGAATCCACAAAGCTACAAGGGAGCACCTTATCAGAATGAACCTAGAGGAAAAAAAAGCAAATTGAATATTTTTATCAAGAGTTATCGCAATACGTACATACGTAAATATTTATATAGATAACCTGCTGCCACATTAGCTTTCAAGCTTTGATAGCCTGTGACATAAAACGTGCCCAGTTAAACTAATGGCATTGAGCTTAAAGGCTGTTCACACTAATCGTATGTTAAACTCTTATTTTAAAGAATAATAGTCCTCGAAAAATAAAGAAATTGATAAGAAATACCCATTTAGTTAAATTAAAGTAAGGTGATTAGCTCCTGCATTGCTCCCTTTTTATATTTACCCAATAAACCTCCAAATCTAATCAGAGAAACGGCTTATCAAAGTAAACCGATATACAAAATTTGCAGCAAATCTGATATTTCGACATGATTAACATATTTATTTAAATTAAGGGGGAGATGCGTCATTGCTCACCGTTATAATTAACCAATGAACCTCCAAATCTAATCAGGGAAGGACCTTATTAAAATGAGCATATATCCAGGATTTGAAGCAAATCGGATATTTCTTAGTAAAAAGCCCATTTATTTATATCAAGTGGTATTAACCCTTCGTCCCCTTCCTTTATACTTAACCAATGCAGCTCCAAATATAACAAGTTGGAAATTGCACGTGAACGTAGCAAATGAGGTGCGTTCGTACAATGACGAAGTTTTAAAAATATTCAGATCTTTCTGATATAGTAGAGCGTACTTCGGATACAGTATAGTAGTCGAAATCTTTATGTTTCTGTAAATATGCAGAAAGTAATTTTTATTACACCTCAGAAACGTATATCTTATTCATAAAATGTGAAATAGTTGAATATAATTAAAACACGCCCCAAACAACGTTTCCCCGTATAGCATTATGTAGTAGAATACTTTTGTGTGGCATTGTAATTTAATAAAAAAAGTTCTTTGCATCACAGATTGTACAGAATGCATATTTTAGTATATATTTCATAGATTCATGCCAATTCTATTATGTTCGAATGCGTGTAACATCATAGAAATGCATTTGAATCTTTTTTCCCATTGACCGCAATGTAATGGAATAACTTTGATTGTCCCTGTAAATGATCTATGCATCCGACTTTCATAACATTTGAAAGGATTCGATAAAATTACGTAATAATTTTATGTTTTAAATTTCAAACGATTAAAATGCATTTTAAATTTTTTTCCCCATTGACCGTAATGTAACGGAATCCTTTTGATTGTCCCTGTAATTGATCTATGCATCCAATTTGCATAACATTTGAAATGACTCGACAAAATTACGCAATAATTATATGTTTTAAATTTCAAACGATTAAAATGCATTTGAATTTTTTTTCCCCATTGACCGTAATGTAACGGAATAATTTTGATTGTCCCTGTAATTGATCTATACATCCGATTGTCATAACATTTAAAATGACTCGATAAAATTAAGCAATAAATATATGTTTTATATTTCAAACGATTAAAAGGCATCTGAAACTTTTTTCCCCATTGACCGTAATGCAACGGAATCATTTTGATTGTCCCTGTAATTTATCTATCCATCCGATTTTCATAAAATTTGAAATGACTCGACAAAATTATGTTATAATTATGTATTTTAAATTTCAAACGATTCGGTTGGGTAGTTTTTGCGTTGTTATATGCGGACGGACAGACAGACAGACGGACAGACAGACGGACGGACTGAGCGACAACAATAGGTGCTACGTATTTACATAATTACGAACGCACCTAAAAAGAAGAGCGACTTATCAGAATGAAGCAGTATACTAATATTGCGGCAAATTGGATAATTTTCCCTTGAAAACGTATTTGTCTAAATTAAGGAAGGAAACAACGGAATTAGCTATGAAATTGCAACAACGAATTATTTTAAACACTGCATATTAGTAAATGTATATAAAAAAGTAAAGACTGAAATTTACATATTTTAAAATGTTTTTCATGATTTAATGATTTAATAATAATTAAATCATTGTAATAGCATTAAAACTACTATTTAAAAATCATGAAATGATAAATTAAATAATGAATTGTTTTTATCCTATTTACATCTGAAAAAACGAAACAGAGCAAAAAATATGATTCCTTTTATAAATTCATTAATCCGCGCTTTTTACTAAACATAAATCAAATAGGCTAATTGTAATAATCTGGACCAACGGATAATTTTGGTTACAACTGGTAATTTTGGAACCTCATGAATTGCCTTCATGAAATTAGATGTTTTTTTAAACATAAACAATGAGTTTTCTAAAATTCATATGAAGCTCCAAAAATGTACCTTAAATTATTCTATTTTTTAGGATATTCAACATTTCTCTACTTTTTAATAATACCTATCATTTATTCCTATTTAATTTCCCCTCAATTTAAAACGCTAGTATCAATAATATCTTATTCCAAAACCTGAATGGTTCCAACCTTAACCTTAAAGGCATTAGGCAATCATTTGAAAAATGTGTACTTGAGAATCAATAACATCCTAAAACTAACACTGTGGTTGAAGAAAGTTAAAAAAAATTATTTTAAACATCTTTCAAATTAGTTGCAGAAAAAAAATCTTTTAAAAAGGCATTTTGAAATCTCGGTTATATATTGTACATAAACATCATGTACATTTTTAGTGCAAAAACATACACTGTAAAAAAAAAAAATTCAAGAGGTTACTAAAAATTTTTTAGTAAATTTGTATTCCACAGAATTTTTTAGTAACCATTACAAACTTTTTTTTTTGCAAGTGAAACACGCATTTCTTTTGTAAACTGAACAAAAGAATTTTTTGTATAACTAACTTAAAAATTTTTAGTATGAGCCACCAAGCAAGTTTTAGTAATAGCTCCAAAATTATTTTTAATAACCATTACGTGCGCCCGAAGGGCAGGAGGTTCCTTCGAGCTGCATCCAGACATCTGAAGCGGAAGATTTTCGGCAAAACTACAATAGATTGCAGCACCAAACAATGCTAACTGCTCCGACAGAATTTTCATAATCCCTTTACTAACGAGTGCTAACACTACATACATTCGGGGCGTATTTGTCGGTGGCCGGTATCGAACCCGGGACCTTTTAGTCTGGAGTGCGTTACTTTAACCACTATGCTATCAAGGCCACACCAAGTGAGTTTTAGTAATAGTTTTTAAAAATGTAAAACTATTAACTCTCTTCGTTGCTAACTTTTTTCTAGTAATTCTTACAGATTTTCTTGTAACCGACTAAGATTACTAAAATTTTTTTAGTAATTACAAGGATCACTAAAGTTTTTTTAGTAGGTTTTTTTACAGTGTACGTCTTTTTTTTTACTAATATTTTTTTATATATTTCTACAATCTTTAATGTTTTTTTTTCATCTATCTTCACAAGAAGAAAGTATTGTATTCATGAAAGTTTTCGAATTTCTGTTTTTGTCTGATTTATCCATTTTAGGAGTCAGAGATTAAAAAAAAAAAAAACATGTTTTTTGAAATGTCTGCCTGTGAGTGTGCGTTTTTGTGACTCTGTCTGTTTGTATGTGAATAAATTTTGTGGACGTGAGATCCCAAGAACTAATGCACAGAATTTAATAAAAATTTTTTATTTAGGCAGTCCATGGTATAAATTGGTGCTGATGAGTTTCTGTATAAATTGCTCGACAGTGTTGGACTGCTATGCTGTCGGTATTTGACATAAATTTTCTAGGGCTCGATCTAAGAAGTAATGCACGGATATGCCCGAAACTTTAGATTCTGTTAACCCTTGACACGAGTTGATACTGTATGCATTTTGGGGTAAATCGCTCATTAGTTGGCATTGTTATGCTGCTGCTTATTTCCCAATTTCCACAGTGACTCTATCTCAAGAATTAATGCCCGAATCTTCATCGAACTTCAGATTCAGGCACACTTTAATAAATATCATTTTTGATTAAGTTTTGGTGAAAATTTCCCAACAAATTGCGCTTTTATGCTGCATTTCCCCCTATATCCCCAATAGTGCTATTTCAAGAACTAAAACACAAAATTTTATACCTTTAGAATTCTTATGATAGCATAGATAGTCATTTAATTTTAGGCTCCACGAGAGGCCGAGAGATTCTGACATCTAGAAGACAGCAGGTGCTGGATTCAAACCCAATCGCAGCCGTCGGCCTAACCATTCGGAGTTTTCGTGGTTTTCTTCGAACCTTGCGTAAATACGGGTTAGGTTACCTTAGAAACCCCCCCCCCCCAAGTAGGGCACTCCTCCCCTTGGGCCTATATCCCTCGAGTAGATAATCGGCCGACACAAAATAAAAAAAAACATTTAGTTTTGGATAGCGAATTTTGAAGTGTTAACAAGTTCATGGAAGAAAGTTTATGTATTTTCACATCCGACTAGTTTTTTATTTGATCAATTTTCGCATTAGCGGTTTTCTTGTTTACAAAAATATCGTTTGTATTCTTCTTTATGGGCCGTGGAAATAAGAACAAAAACAGCAATTTTCCGTATCGTTTATCTCTTTCCCAAGTGGATTGTTCTATAGAAAAGAATTTGTCACAGTACAAAAGAACCTTTGATAGACTATTAAATAGTTAGTGAAACACTGTTTTTAAGAGTGTTCTATTTAAGTTTTGATATAGAATGTTAAATATTTATATCCAATTAACTTCCTTCTTAATCGTAATATTAATTTTATATCAGGTACCAAAAATATCTCTCATATTGAAATTAGAGGCATATATTTTACTTTTTTCTTCTTTACAAGAAGGAAGTATAAGATTTGTAAAGATTTTCCAATTCCGGTTTTCTACGGATTTACAT
This sequence comes from Maratus speculifer, assembly GCA_964019185.1. Classification (NCBI taxonomy): domain Eukaryota; kingdom Metazoa; phylum Arthropoda; class Arachnida; order Araneae; family Salticidae; genus Maratus; species Maratus speculifer. The sequence goes on from OZ025302.1 coordinate 94,720,130, forward strand.
GTTTTAAGGATCAGAGATTCCAAAAAACCTGTTCTTACAAAATATCTGAGTGAGTCTGTAGTTCTGAGACTCTGTCTGTATGTGACATAAATTTCGAGGGCACTCTATCTCAAGAACTAACGCACGGAATTTAATAAAAAAATCTGTTTGGTTAGCCTTTGTAATAAATTGATGCTGATTATAGTTTATAGTGTAAATCGCTCAATAAGTGACGCTGCTAAGCTGTCTTTTGTGCGATTTTCGCTATAACTTTGTTATTCGAATTAAAGGACGGAAGTTCACCAAACCTCAAATTCAGTTAGTCCTTAACATGAATTTACGTTTGTTACGTTTTGGTATAAATCTATCAATAGGTGGTACTACTACGCTGCATTTTTAAATATTTCTTCAACAACTCTATCTCAAGAACGAATGTACGGATTTCCATTAAACTGCAGATTCGATTAGATTTCATGAATTGATGCTATTTAAATTTTGTTTTTAATTGTTCCATAGGTGGCCATGCTATACTCATCATTTCTATAACATCTCTATCTCAATAACTAGCTCACGAGTTTCCATCAAACTTCAAATTCAGTTAATCCTTGACATAAATTGGTTTTATTTGCATTGTGGTGTCAGTCTCCCTATGACATAAAAGAAAGTTTTGGGATTTCTACAACTGACTAGCTTTTATGGGTGATACGATGGTATTTTTATTACATGTATTTTATGATGATTTTCTTCATGTGATAAAAATATACATAATTTTTGTGGCTTTATTAATATTTATTTTCATTTTAGACATTTTAATTGTTTTAACTGTATATCTTTTGTTTTTAGCTTTTTGCCATGCTATTCACAAGTTCAAAGATTGAAAAAATATTGCCAATGACATTTTCATTAATTTGATAAATAGTAATTGAAATTTAGTAAATGAAAATATATTAATATAAAAGTCTTAACTATTTATTTCAGAAGCAAAGAAGTACTTATTATCACTAAACATATTTTGTTATTAACTTTTTTACATGTCTTTTACAAGTTCAAAGACTTGAAATGACATTATCAATGACGTTTTATTAACTTGATAAATAATTGAAATTTAATAAATGAAGATATAAAATAAAATGTCTTTACCATTTTTTCAGGAGGATAAAAATAGTTATTAACTTTTTGTCGTGTCTTTCACAAGCTCAAAGACTTGAAGTAATGTTCGCTTAAGTGAAATTGACTTAAATAGAGGCTCAAGGCAAAAATATTTGATATGTTGATTTCTTAGTATTATAAATCTTAGTAATTTAATTACAATTTGATACATTTAACATTTACAAATGTTATATTCAATTCAAATTCAGAATAAGAGACTATTTTTAGAATAAAATTCTTTACAATCATTTATTAATCATGAGAAAAAAAAATCATACATTTTTATATAATTGTTAAAATTTACCTTTATAAAAACTTGTTTTATAAATTGGGAATTACGTAACTAATACGTTACTGAAATTGCCACCAATAGTTTCAAATATTACTTATCTAAATAAGTATTGTACCTAATTAACAGATCGACTTTCTTTAGAAAATAGTAGGAATGAATTACTGGACAAATGATGACATTTGACAATTCCCACAATGCGCTTACACGAGAATTCATAGAAGTTTGGATATTTCTTTGAAGACCCTTTAAGTTTCGTTATTAGATGTCATTAAGTCTAAGATGTCGATCAGACATTTAGCGCTAAGATTTATTTAATAAAATTATGATGTGAAATGACTTATGATTAAGAATTAATACAAATCAATCATTTTTCAATCAATTTATCTTTATCTATTTTTACTTTCTTTATAAGATCTTTACTTATTTTTACTTTCTTCTATCTTTACAAGAAAAAAATATTGGATTCATGAAAATTTTTTTAATCCGCTTTTCGACAGATTTATGCGTTTTAGGTATCAGAGAACCCGAAAAACATGTTTTTACAAAATGTCTGTCGGTGAGTCTGAGAGTATGTCTATTAGTTTGTCTGTAAGTGACAAAAATATTGTGAGCGCTCTATCTCAAGAACTTCACAAAACTTTAGATTTAATTAGATCTTTATATAAACTAGATTTTATTAGTTTTTGGTGCATATAGTTCAACTGGTATAGCTGCTATACTGCATTATTTCAGATTTTCACAATAGTTATATGTCAAGAACTAGTGCATGGATTTTCATGAAACTTTAAATTCTATGAGATCTTAATATAAATTAGATTAATTTTTGGTGTATATCGCTCAACAGGTGACAGACTTCTTTTTCGAATAAAATTCTTTACAATCATTTGTTAATTATGAGAAGAAAAATCATACATTTTCACAATTGTTAAAATCGATCTTTTAAATTTGTCTGATATAATGGGAATTAAATAACAAATAGATTACTGAAATAACCATCGATAGTTTCAGAAATTATTTATCTAATTAAGTATTATACCTAACTACCAGATCAACTTTCTTTGAAAAATAGTAGAAATGAATTGCTGGACAAATGATGTCATTTGAAAATTCCCACTATGTCCTTATAACAAGAAATCATAGAAAATTGGATATTTCTGTGACGACTCTTTTGGTCTCAAAGGAAAATTTAGAACAAATTTATTCATTAATTTTCCTTATTAGATGTTATTAGGTTGAAAACGTAGAACAGGCTTTTAGTATTCAGATTCATTTTTTTCAAGTTATGATATGAAATGATTTATGTTTGAAAATTATTATGAATCAATCACTTTTCAAACAATTTATCTTTATGTATTTTTATTTTCTTTACAAGATCTTTACTTAATTTTGCTTTCTCCTATCTTTACAAAAAAGTATTAAATTCGCGAAAATTTTCGAAATCTAGTTTTCGACGGATTTATACGTTTTAGGGGTCAGCGAACACGAAAAACATATTTTTACAACATTTTACTGTGTGTCTGTATGTTACAAATATTTTGTGGGCGCTCTATCTCACGAATTAATGCACAGAATTTCACAAAACTTACAATATCTATATCCTCAATAACTATATCTCGAGAAATATTGCAGGGATTTCCATGAAATTTTAGATTTAGTTAGTACTTAATGTAACATGGTGCTGATTACGTTTTGGTGCAAATCGATGAATAGGTATCGATGCCATGGTATACTGTTTATGATTATTGCAGTAGCTCTACCTAAAAAAATAATGCACTGAATTTCACAAAACATTAGATTTTGAGAGACCTTAGATATAGACTAGACCTGATTAGATTTTGGTGTATATCATTCAACAGGTAAAAGACTGCTTTTCGATTAAGATTCTTTACAATCATTTATTAATTACGAGGGAAAAAATCATACTTTTTCATAATTACTAAAATTTACCTTTTTTTTAAAACTTGTCTTATATAATCGGAATAAAGTAACTAATAGATACTTAAATTGTGATCGATAGTTAAAAAAATTACTTAATAAGTATAATGTCTAATTACAAGATCAACATTCTTAGAAAATTATAGAAATGAATTTCTGAACTAATGATGTCATTTGGAAATTCCCACTATGTCCTTCTACCGAGAATTCATAAATGATTAATATTCCTTTGACGACTGTTTTGGCCTCAAAGAAAAACTTGTAGTTCAGACTTAGTACTAAGATCCATATACTCACATTATGATGTCAAAATGAGTAATTATTGAGAATTAATATGAAGCAATCACTTTTCAAACAATTATTTATTTTTACTTTTTTACACCAAAATTACTTCTTTTTTATTAGCACTTTTGAACGAAGTTGAAAAGTGCTAATAAAACGAAGTTGATTATTACGAAGTTGTTGCTTTTCAATTAAACGAAGTTGATTGCCTTTCAACGAAGTTGAAATGTGCTTATGCATTCGGTTTGTCTGTCCGTCTGTCCGCGCACTAACACACCTAAATACACTCGGATTACAATGAAATTTTAGGACGTTTTTGAAGTTTATCCTAGAACAAACTCTATTGAAAATGAAGTTTCTACCATGATTAGTTTATCTACAGGGAGAATCAAAAGTTTCTCATTACATTACGGACTATGGGCAAAAATCGTTTCAAAGGACTTTTAAAAATGTTATACCCTGTCAAACATATTAAAATGTAGATGCTTTTACGTGGTGCATTAAAATATAAGGTGGAAATGTAGCCATTATTCATTTACAGGGCCACACAAAAGAATTCCATTAGATAATGTTAAAAGGGGGAATTGTGTGTGACATATTTTAAATATATTAAACTGTTTCTTGTATAGAATAATTGATGTATGTCATTGAGGCTTTGTATAAATTATACAATACTGCCTTCTCTTATATAAAGTACATAGTATTTACAGGGACACGCAAAAGATTCCAAATAGTACATTCTTTCCGAAGTACTGTATATGTATCCGATGATAGCTGATGGATGGATGAAATGCATTTTTATTATGATATGCGCGTATAAGTTTCACTAAATTTATGCATATTATATGGCGTGTGTAAATGCTATAGTTAATATACAGGGCTACCCAAAAGAGCTCCCAGCGTTACTGAATATGAGCATAAATTACTAAAAGTTGATTCTTAAACAAATTATGCATTTTTACACTGAACTGCATTCAATTTACTAAGAAATTTTTGCAGAATATAGGTAAAATGATATACAGAGTCACGCAAAGAATTGGGTACATGGAGCCTATGAATGATAATTTATGAGAAAATGATTTCAGTTGTTTTAAGAGTGTTTTATTTTAAAATAAATTTTATCTTAACGCTGATGTGTAATAAAGGTACCAGGCAAACTACAAGGTTGAACAAAGTATTTAAGTATGTTTCCATATATTAGTATAAATTGCTGAAAGAGAAATTTCAAGGTACTAGGCATTTTTTGCTAAACTAAATTTTCCCATTATATAGTATGTATATTAGCCGACAGATCAAATGCAGGGCTGTTCAATAGTACTGGAATATATATTTGGCTATATTTGGCTTTAGATCCTTATTTACCTAAATAACGAAGTTTTGTTAAAGATTTCATGAAGCGTTGGAAAGAGCTTCATAATCTATGCTTAACGCATAGGGGAAATCTTTCAAAATCCAGTTTTCAAGTGATTTATATGTTTTAGAAATCGGACAACCTAAAAAACATGTTTTTATAAAATGTCTGTCTGACTCTGTTTGTCCGTCTGCCTGTTTTTATGTGACACAAATTTTGTGGGTGCTCTATCTCAATAACTCAATAAATATTTAGGTTCCGTTATTCCCTGGTATAAAGTGATGATGATTATTTTTTGATGTAAATAAAAATGATACTGCTATTCTGCTCTCCGCAGTAGCTATATCACTGAAAATAATAAGTGACTTTTTATAAAAAATCAGATTCTGTAAACCCTTGATAAAATGTTGTGTTGATTACCGTTTGCTCTGAATCACCCAACGGGTGGCGCTGATATGCGGCATTATTTAAGATTATCGCAATGGTTCTTTCTCAACAACTAATGTACAATTTTTTGTTAAACTTCAGATTCAGTTAGTATGTGATATAAATTAGTACTGATTAGTTTTTGGAGTATATTGCTCAACAGATGGTGCTTCTATTCCGATTTTTCTTATGATCTTCACTATAATTCTATCTCATAAATTTACGCACGTTTTTTCTTCAAACTTCAGATTCAGTTAGAAGTTAACATATGTTATTGCTGATTAGATTTCGGTATAAATCACCTAGCTGGCGTTACTATGGTTAATTTTTCAATAAGTATTAACATGCAAGAGATAGAAAAAAACTTGCCACATACGACTACTTTAAATTCAGACTAAAAATCAATTTTTCCACTACTAAACATTTTTGCAACATTTTCTGATAAAGCAGAAATATTTATTTAAGCTTGCTGTTATCATCCCCCCTCCTTTAATTTTTGAAATAAAGAGTGGAACACTGTAGAAACCAGTGAGGACTTACAGATTGATCTTATTACACATTATTTCTGAAGGCAAGCTAAATATTTCTACTTTTTGGAATTATCGTACATGGTTACAAAGTTATTATAATACGATATCATAACAATACTACTTTAAATTTATATAGCTAGATATCAGTTTGTTTAATTATGTTCTAAACAGTTATTATTTTCGAGCTTTCATACAGGTCACATAAAGGGTTAATAACAGTAATATATTACAAAATTTGCTAAAACCAAAATATCTGGTAAGCTATACTGATCGATCTAAAATTGTATGGTTTTTCAGAATTTTTTCTCCATGTTTAAAGACGTTGTGGTGTGATACGCAGTTTTTTTATGTTCTAGTAAATTTTCTGATACGATGAAACATATTTAATCCTAATAAGGCAATTTTTTTTTTAATTATAAGTTCAAAGTCTTTTAAATTATAAGTTTTTAAATTATAAGTTATAATCACCTTTTCCTAGAAGGAAAGTGCACTGTATAGACATAATCAGATATTGGCGCTAATCTGCAACTCTTGCATTTGAGACAGTTGGTGAAGGTAAACAAATTAAGAGCTTATTCTGATCCATGTGTGCCACCATTCATAGTCCAGGTGTTTAGAAAAACCTTAAACTAAAAATGAGAATACGTACATCAGTATGTTTAAACAACTATTCTATCATAGCATTATTTCATTATACAAAGATTTCCGCTATTATGGTAACTTTTTATACAGGTCCTTGATTCTGGATGGCAGTAGAGTAATTCTTTATTCGGTTAGCTCTTGTGGGCTGCAACACACTATTTGAAACGACGATGTGAAAACCTAACTAATAAGGAAGGTCTCCATACGGGCATACTCAGAAAAATCTGAACAAAATTACAGAATGTTCTGTTCATATAGTTATATATGTTTATAAAAAAATTTCGGCGGAACCTCCTTATAACGTCCATAAAAAAATAATAAAAATTTCGTTTATTTGGCGATTTATCTCCGGTTGGCGAAAAAACGAAATTTTGAAAAATACGCTTTTACGCTTCGAATACTTTTTAAAGAAAAAACTTTCTATGTTCAATTTATTTAAATAAGTTTAATTTAAGTAATTTTAGTTTTGCATTTTTACTTTACTTTAAGTCTAATTTTGTCATATACGTTTATATGTACTTATAACAAAATGAAATTAATATATTTTATCATTTAAAACACAATTTAAATTGATTAAAATTGTTCCAAATTGAAAAATACACTGTTAAAAATCTGCTGCATTTTCTTGCAAAGCACTCCCTTTCTTGTATAAAAACTGTTACTTGGCCGTGAAATGGAGCTTTCTCATTGGTTGGAATAGAGATATTATATACAAGCGGTGGAGTGCGTTGCAGCAAAATGCAGCAGATTTTTAACAGTGTTGCACAAGCTACAACACCGCTAAAAATCTGTACCATTTTCTGCAGCGTCACTCCTCCGCTTTTATAGAAAACGGTCAATTCACCGTGCTATGGAGCATTCTCATTGGTCAGAAGAGAGATATTCCATAAAAGTAGTGGAGTGACGTTGCAGTAAATGCTGCAGATTTTTAACAGTGAAGTAAATTAAAATCAATTTTCAGATTCGTTAAAATCATCTGCTTTTGGCGGGGAAATGCACTGCTCGCCAAATCCCTCGTCTCTTTCAGCTTTTCACGCCAATTTTTCCAAACTATTTTATTTTTTTTACATATCTAACAATGCAATTCCGCCGCTAATTTTCACTGATCCTTTATTACCTACATGAGCAGTTTAATTCGTATTTTTTTTCAAAAAATTCTGAGTATGCCCCCAATGGAGACCTTCCTTGTAAGGGACTAACATGCTCCGGCCTCTCTTGCTGTATTTAGATCAGTTTTACCGCTCTTTCCAGAATCTGTTAATAGGATCAAATGATGTCCAATGTTCGACACGTATACTTTCAAAGCGCATCTTGCAACAGTGTACAAACATTTCTTATTTCTTTTATAGGATATTGTTCTTTCACAAAAATTTATATGAAAACACAACTGAAAAAAAATTCCTAAAAAAATATTAGAAACAAAAAACATTTTTATTGAAAGATTTTCACTTAAGATCCAGAAAAATGTTAATACGATTAATGTACTTTGAGCAATTGTCCTAATTTTTTAAATACAGTTCTGTAAAGCCCTTAATGTTCATTTTACAGTGTCTTTTTAATTTGTAATCACTGTCTTTAAAGACTTTATAAAATAAAATTATATGTTTTTCATGTAGATTAAATCGCTTTAAAATATAGTTATTTTTGCACATATTATACATATGTGCAAACATATTATATGTATGTTATACATACAAAATGTAAACGGAAATTAAATTATTTGCAAAGCCTTTTTTAATGCTCTTTGAATGTAACTTGGTGAAGAGTCATCCCAACTCAGACTTAAGTTTCAAATTTGTTGCAATATAATTTTTGGTGGCAGTGTATCTGGACTCAATAGTTCTAAGGGTTAAACATTTTCTATATTGAACTCAAAATTAAGCTTTTAAGGAAATTTTCATCTTTACTCAAGGTATCAAAATTTTCATCATACTTAAATATGTATCCATGACGATCTCACACTTACCAGAACTCTTTGAAAAACATTGAGATTCAACACATAGTCTTAATTTCTCAAACTAAACAATTTTGAGACAGAATGCATATTGCCTGCTTATTATTATTGTTTTTGTTCTGGAGTATTCAAAATTTTTGTTTCAGAACTATCAACATAAAACGAATATAGCAATTTTTCAGCCATATTTTTATAATTAGGATGTACATTATCCAATAAATGGGATATCAAAGTTACCAAAAATTGATCTTGAACTCGATCTAAAAATCTGCACTTTATATAAATATAAATATATATATGTATATACTGTAGAAGGATTTTATAATGTTCAAAAGTCTCTATACTCTAAATCTGCGTTAATTGTATTCGATGTTAACGGAAGGAATAGTTTTAGAAATTCAAAATTAATCTCTAATTTAATTAGTAGTTTAACGATTTTCACAATACGCCGATGGCCGCAAAGTATTGTCTTTCTCTATATCTCCCGTTACTTTCTAAATTATTTAAATTACTGGAATTAACTAAAAAATCTTTATAATATATATAAAAAAACATATTTGATGCTGCTTCTAAATTTTTTTTTAATTAAAAGGCAATTCAATCGTATGAAATTGAAAAAAGCAAATAGACTTTACCATCTATGTAAATTTGGACTTTAAATTTAAATTTCTCATATCGAGAAATTTTTAAATATTGTGAAAGAATGTAAAAATATGTAATTTTAAGTAATTTTAAACGTATCGTATTTTATGATACACACATAATTTAAAAAAAAAATTTAATGAATTTGTAATGCCAATCATTTCGATATTGGGTAATTCATTAATAAATTAATATTTTAGATAGAAATATACAATATATAAATGAGAATTATTATTGTAAATTAATCCTTACTTTTTAGTTAGGTTTTCTTGTCGATGCATAACACATACCTGCTTCTAATAAAAAAAAAAGCATGAATGGAGTTTTAAACATTTAATAAAAAATAATGTGTTATGTAAATCGGCACCTAAGTATAAATTATTTTCAGAATCCTTAAATACAAGATAAGTTAAAACTATTTGTGTTTCTTTAAGTGTCTTTACTCTAAAATCCTTAGCTCAAAACCAGCAATTTTAATTCTAGACAAGACTTCAGTTTAAAACTAGAGATAATTAAAACATAAGCATTATGCATCTGAACTGAAATTTATCTTTTTTGCCAAATAAATGGGAATCTGTCAATTTAATTTTCCTCTTCATTCACACGTACGTTTTCGGAATACAGTCGTACGTAAAATCACACATACTCACTTGTCAGCAAGTATACCTTGATAGAAGAGTAGACAGACATACAGCCACAATCATAATCATGGATATGCTTAACTCTAACTAAACTAAAATCCAACTTTCAATAAATTTCTTGCCATGAAATGGCAACTAGTCTTTTATTTTAAGATTTATGGTTTCATTGTTGAATTGATCTGATTATTTTATTCTACATTTTATTCTGTCCAGCACTTACTGCCGTGCAGTAACAAAAAGTTTTTATATCGACGGTAATAGCAATAGTTTCTGTAGTAGTTCCACTCATTGATTTCTCAGTAAAGACGCTTCATTAACAAATGAATTTAATGTTGCTGATTTCCATTATAATCTTCTGGGAAATTACAAAGAAGTTTAAACAAAACAGTAGTGTATGATAGTACTTAAATAGATAAAAACAGATAAATTTTGCAATGTCATTTTTATGGTTTAAAAGGGCTCAAGGGTTGAAAACTTTTCAAAAAATCGAATTTTTTTATGATCTAATTTGATTATTCATTTAATTTTTAACTCAATGCAAAAAACCGCATAAAAATATTTGCATTTTTAACGCAGTCATAAGCATTTATGTATCAACACTTTCATAGCCGCATCCATATAATTTCAACTTTAAGTCGCGTTTTCTCAAAACTTGATTTTTGATGACTAACACCAAGATTTAAAAAAAAAACTATTTGATGGAATGGCTTAATTTTTTTTGCATGCATATAACATCATTATCTAGATTATGAATTAATATATTTTAGATAGTTTAATATTTTGAGTATTTTTAATGGAAAAAAAGGTAAATGGTATTTTTTAGGGTTTATTTACATTTTCAACTTTGAGAGATTTTTTAATACTGTTTTTATTAAGTGATAGTTATATCCTTAATTCATAATCTAGATTATAATGTTATATGCATGCAAAAAAATTTAAGCCATTCTATCAAATAGTTTTTTTTAAAATCTTGGTGTTAGTCGTCAAAAATCAAGTTTTGAGAAAACACGACTTAAAGTTGAAATTATATGGATGCGGCTATGTAAGTATTGATACATAAATGCTTATAACTCCGTTAAAAAGGCTAATATTTTTATGCGGTTTTTTGCATTGAGTTAAGAATTAATTGAATAATCAAACTAGATCATAAAAAATCGATTTTTGAAAAGTTTTTAACCCCTGAGCCGCCTTAAAAATTTATCTAGTCGTATTTACATGTTTTGTATTATTGTACACTGATGAGAGTAACCAAAGCTTTGACAACAGTTGCGAAATCAACCAAAAGCAATAAATTAGGTATATTGCAGGTATTTATGTTTCTCTCGTTTTTATTCCACTTTTTCAGAGCGTTTTGTAACGCATTGAAAAAAGCTGATTGCTGAGCTTACCTTAGCTGTTTTGGATTATAGTTACGTCAAATTTTAATAGTGACGCTTTTGTTAATATGTATGGTATGAACATTTAAACTCTGAAATTTCTCATGTTGTAGGAATCTCATTCAACGAAGGTTTGATTTCCCGGGCCTTACCCTCGACAGCGTGATTGGAAACGCCCCGGACAGTGGTAGGAGTTTAACTTGCGTGACGTCTTTCTTACAGCCAAACAACTAGGAGTGATGATCTGGTGTGCCATTTTATTGCATAAAACTGCGCATTTGTTTGCCGTCCGCAGCACCCTTGTAGCAAAGCGTACGGTACATTGGCGATATTCTATGACCCACAGTGCTTCAAGTCACGCCATCTTACAAGAAAGGTCTCCTTACTGGACGTACTCTGAATATGTTGAAAAAAATGCTACTTGTACTACTTACGTATGTAATAAAGAATCAATTAAATTTACCGGCGGAATTTCAGTAGAATGTCTGTAAAAAAATAAAATGTTTTCGAATATTTGGCTCGAAAATATGAAAGCGACACGAGATTTGGCGAGCAGGATTTTTCCTCGACAAAAGAAAACTATTCGAATGCATCTGAAAATTGCTAGTTAATTTTCGCTTCATAATTCCCACCAGTTATTTTTTATTCTGAAGTTTACCTTGTCTGATCAGAGCATTTTCGTGATTCAATTACAAAAAAATTTCTGCTTACAAAAACTGGTAATAAAAGATTAAAAATTATGCAAACGATTCTCGTTGTGAAGAATTTAAAGAATATTCGATATAAAAGCATGCTTTTTGAAATTTTGTTTCATCGCCAATAGGTGATAAATCGCCAAATAAACGAAAATTTCATTATTTTTTTACAGGTTTTTGAAGTTCCGCGAAATTTCTTTTATAAACGTATATATCCCCATGAGAAGAACATTCTGTAATTTTTTCAGATTTTTCTGAGAATGCCCGTATGGAGACCTTCCTTGTTAGATATATATTTCTGCGAGATAATGGCCGTTCGCAGACAAAGATAGTTTGTGCTGTTTGTTTTCCGGCTTTCCCTACCCCAATTTTGAGCCACATCGGTCCTATCTCCTCAATTGAGATTTTTCTCACATTCGGTTAATTCCTTATCGGAGCGTCGTTTCTTTTCCCTTGAGTGTGTGAAGAGTTCAGCGTTTGTTTTTCTCTATAATATTTCAAACAAAACTAATATTTCATCACATTGGTAAATAAATAAATAAATTAATTATAAAGATACAAGGCCAAATTGATTTGATATGCTAATGAGCTACGTGCTGAAACACCGAAATGATCAGAAATATATAGGTCGTCGTAAACATTAAGGAATTCTTCGGATTTTTTTCGGCTATTAAATTCCGTCTGTGGCTAATGCAACAGTATCCCTTAAAATGAATTTCAAAACTTTGTTTGAATACATTATGGATATTTTCCTTATAAAAATTTTTTGCGTGTTATTAAAGAAAAATCTAAAAAATATCTATTAATTATATAAAATCAGTTACAGTTTTCAATAGCAAAATTAATTTCACCTTTATTCTGTACTCTGGTTCTGTCACTCAGGAAGCCAGGCTTGTGAATTTCTGTATTATATAAATACATTTATTCCATAAAATTATTAAAATATTAAAAGTGGAACTATTGGTTCATCATTAAATCAAAAGCAATTTATTTATTCTACTTTTTCTTAAATTTATATGTACCTGATAGTTTTTGACTTATTCGCTCATTTATATATTAAAATCATTATACTGTCGGGCAAAAAATATAATACTTTTTTTTCTAAAAATAGTTTATTGATTTTGGCAAAAAATTTAAAGTTTGTCATAATAAATGTTTTCTTAACAAATTTAAATTTATTTATATATTTGCCCTTTTATGTTTGCTGTATGCTGTTTGGACTACGAAATATGCTGCGCATTTACTACACGTTTGCTACTCATGCGGTAACGAAATATCTTTAAACGGATAAGTAGATTTATCTATAGAGTAAAAGAAAATCAGACATACAGGTGCACCTTTAAATCAAAAATATTTTTTATTTTTATTTTTGTATGTATACCCGAGAAGCTTTGATTTATTCGCTCACAAATAAATATTTATGAATTAAAAATCCTTCTACTGCCTGACGTAAAAGAGAAATTTTTTGTTAGAATATTTTATTGATAAAAATTTCTACATTCATAAATACTTTTATATTGATGAATCAAGAAGAATAGTATCCTTACATAGAAATGAACTTAGTTTTAAGATCTGTGCTTTATTTGTAGATTCTATAGTCGCTCGCAAAAAATACATTTGGATTCGAAAAACATTCTGCTGTGTGCTGTAAAAGAGAATGATGATTTTTACTGTATATACTGTAAAATATACGGTAGGTTTACTATATGCTTTCTATACTTTTAAACTGATAAATATTTGTATCACTAAAAAATAAACTTGGAACAAACAATAGTTGTAACTTTAAATCAAAGCCAATACATTTTCGCTTCTAAGTTCTATGTATATTCCATATGCTTTGACTTATTTGCTCACAAATAACTACTTTTACATTAAAAAATCATTTTACAGTCAGACATAAAATAGAACTAATTTTTGGCTGAACAGTAAATTGATTTTTGCATAAAATAAGTTTTTACAAAATGATGTTTATTTATATATTTGATCTTTTTTGTCCCATCCTGTATATACTGTTAAACATACTGCACGTATAGCAGAGAAATACCTTCAAACTGATAAATATTTTTATCACTAAAGTGATAAAAGTGGAACTATAGGTGTTTCTTAAAATCAAAAGCAATTTATTTTCTATTTCTATGTTTTATGTATATCTTATAGACTTTGACATGCTTGCTAACAAATAAGTGCCTATGGATTCAAAAACCATTCTACTGTTTGACGTAAAATAGAATACATTTTGTTACAACAGTTTATTCCGAATCAGTGGTATAGTATTCTAAAAATAAAGTGTATATCTAGCTAAAAAGAGGAAAATCTGATTTTAAGCACTGGAAAAAAGGAAACTAAACTACAATTGTACTATTTTGTTTTCATGAGTATTTATTCGCGTTACTTTTGTTATCTGGAAAAAAATATTCATTATATTCGATTGTAAAACCGAATACAATGACTAATCATGCTTTAATACCTTGCGAAAAAAATACAATGAGTGATATGTCCTCATGTTGAAATTTTGATGCTTTAAATGAATTTTATCCGATACTTTTTTTACATATTTATATTTTTGAAAAATCGTACTATTTACGATTTTAAAGTCCCGCATATGCATATTAGATAATGAGTGATGTATCTGAGTGTTTAATAAGTTTCATGAAATTCATTACCACTATTTTTAAAGAATAAATTTCTATTCGTTAAACGTGGTATTAAAATTCAAAGGTTTTGTTCATCTGACTCAATTTTTAAGGATTCGTTCATTTGACGAAACCCTATTCGCCTCTGTCCTCTATCTGTCTGTCCGTCCCAGAATGCGTGCACAAAAACTGTAATGCCAGACACTTCAAATTTTGTGTAATTACAGCTGAATACCTGTTGTCACGAAACAAGTCATAATAATTCGAAAAATTCTATTATTTTAATTAAATAATTCTTTTTTCAATGCCATCTGTTCATATTTGCGATTTAAATTTTAAAAGAGAACATTTTGTCCCCTTGTGTGTATATTGTTAAACATACTGCACGTATAGCAGACAGTTACCTTTAAACTGGTAAATGTTTTTATAAATAACTTTGAACTGTAGGTATTTCTTTAAATTAAAAACAATTTATTTTTCTTTTCCATGTTTTATGTATATCTGATAGACTTTGACTTTCTAGCTAACAAATAAATAGCTATGGATACAAAAAAAATCTACTGTTTGACAAAAAACTGAATGCTTTTTATTAGGATAATTTATTGATTTTTTTTTCATCCGAATCAGTCGTATAATGCTCAAAACATAAGGTGTGTATCTTGCGAAAAAGAGGAAAATCAAATTTTCGGCACTGAAAAAAAGAAAACAAAACTACAATTGTGCTATTTTGTTTTCATGACTATTTATTCGCTATCTTTTTGTTATCTGGAAAAAAGATTCGATATATTCGATTATGAGACTGATTACAATAATTGAAATGTATTTTATCCAATAGTTTTTTCAAGTTCATATTTTTGAAGAAACCTCATATTAACGATTTTGAGACCATAATTACGCATATTAAATATCAAGTTATTTTTCTTAGGATTTAATAATTTTTTTCAAAATCATTACCAATATTTCTCAGTAGTGAAATATCGTTGATCTGGTAAATTGATGAACCAGGAATAATAGTTGTATTCCTTACATAAAAAAGAACTTATACACACCGAAAAAAACTTTACAAAATGATGTTTATTATATATTTGAT
Organism: Maratus speculifer; assembly: GCA_964019185.1. Taxonomy (NCBI): domain Eukaryota; kingdom Metazoa; phylum Arthropoda; class Arachnida; order Araneae; family Salticidae; genus Maratus; species Maratus speculifer. The sequence continues at coordinate 94,735,747 of OZ025302.1, forward strand.
CTTTTTTTTGTTTAATCCTGTATGTACTTCTAAACATACTGCACGTATAGCAGAAAAATCCTTTAAACTGGTAAATGTTTTTACCACTAAAGTAACAAACTTGGAACTGTAGGAATTTCTTAAAATCAAAAGCAATTTATTTTCATTTTCTATGTTTTACGTATATCTGATAGACTTAGACTTTCTGGCTAACAAATAAAAACCTATGGATTCAAAAAAAAAACAAAAAAAAAAAACATTCTATTGTTTAACATAAAATAGAATGCTTTTTGTTAGAATAGTTTATTGACTTTTTTTCCTTCCGAATAAATCGTATAGTGCTCTAAAGATAAGGTGTGTATCTAACAAAAGAGTGGAAAATCCCATTTTCGGCACTGGAAAAACAGAAAACAAAACTATAATTGTACGGTATTGTTTTCATGAGTATTTATTCGCTTTCTTTTTGACAGCTGGAAAAATGATTAGATTATAAAACTGAATACAATGATTTAAATGCAATTTATTCAATAGTTTTTTCCAGTTCATATTTTTGAAGAAACCTAATATTAACGATTTTAAAATCACGTTCATACATATTAAATTATGAGAGATTTTTCTCAGGATTTAATAAGTTTTTTCAAAATTTTTACCACTGTTTACGAGTGGTGAAATATCTTTAAATTGGTAAATTGATGAACCAGGAATAATAGTTATATCCTCACATAAAAAGTAAATTATTTTAAGTTAATGTGTAAGTTATAAGTTAATAATGTTTTGTGTGTAGATTGGATAGGGTTTGAATTATTCGCTCGCAAAAAATGCAAGTGACTTTATAATATTCTACTGTCTCATGTAAAATAGAATGTTTTTTCTATTGCATATACTGCAAAACATATGACAGATTTACTACACGCTTGCTACATTACTTACTAAGTTTTTTAAATTGATAAATACTCTTAACACTAAACTACTAAACTTGCAACAAACAATAGTTGTAGTTTTAAATCAACAGCAATATATTTTCGTTTATTCGATTTTAGATATATTCGACAGGCTTTGATTTCCTTGCTCGCAAATAAATTTTTTAGATTAAAAAAGTCCTTCCGGCAATGCCGGGAGGAAGAGGTAGCTTTCATATACTTATTTATTTATTTTATATTAAGTTATATAAATCAAATATACGAAGCTCAAAATAATGGAACACGATTATGTAAGACTGAATACTAGTTTTTGTCAATACTGAATATTAATAGGAATTTTTAGAAATTAGTCATCTTTTATTCAACCTGGTTTTATTTTAAGCGATTTATAGGGTCGCCAAATTCCACGATATCGATTTTAAAACAGCATGATGGATAAAAAAAAAAAAAAAAAACCAACGAGCTTGATCGAAATCTTAATTCATGTGAACATGTACACTCACATCGAAATCGATTAATATATACGAGTGCTGTCGCGGGCAAATTGACTTTTTTTTAAAAAAAAATGTCACTTACATAAAAAATTCAAACTCTTATGTCCCAGGCGTTTTTCAAGGTAAAGACAAAGCAAAAAAAATCCGGAATTCATTATTAAGATAAAGTGTTTAGAAAGAACCTTTTTTCAATTTCTAATTTCTTGTTTATACATCATTATACATTTTAAAGACTTTTGACAAATTTAAGTGGCCGCCATTTTGAAACAAGTTGGCGGAGAAAGTTGGATCGTGAACTCGGTCAAGACATTGGTATGTACCATGAACACACGGAGTTGTATTGAAATCAGTTTACAAATATGCGTATTAACGCGTGACAAATTTCAGACCGTTTCAAAATGAAAATCTCACTGGAAATTGAAAGTGCTAAAACTCAGCCATTTTTCAATATATAGATGAAACAAAAAATGCTCTGAAATCTTTGTATCAAGGTCAAAACACAAAAGAAAAATCTTTTTCAATTTGCACCTAATTTTAAAATTTAAAAAAAAAATATATTCCGCCATTTTGAAACAAGACGGTGGTTAGAACTAGCCAAGGAATTCGGTCCAGGCATAAGTATGTCCTACCTAGGCACCAAGTTTCATCCGAATCGATGTATAAATTAGCGTGTTATTACGTGACGAAAACCAGATCATTTCAAAATGTGAGCAACACCAGAAATTGAAAGTACTATAACTCAGACATTTTTTAAGATACAGACGAAACAAAAAGTCCTTTGGAATCTTTGTATCAAGGTCAAATGCATAAAAGAAAAGTCTTTTTCAATTTCTCACTTTTTTGTACCTAATTTCAAATTTTAAATTTCTTTTTAAAAAATTTAAATGGCCGCCATTTTTAAACAAGATGGCGGATGGAACTGGTTAACGAACTCGGTCCAGGCTTTATTAAGTACTATGTACACACCAAGTTTTATCCAAATAGATTTATAAATACGAGTGTTATCACGTGACAAAATGAGATCGTTTCAAAATGTCAGCCATAAGAAAAACTCTAAGTGCTATAACTCAATCATTTTTTAAGATATAGACAAAGTAAAAAGTTTTCTAGAATGGGTGTTTTAGGATCTAACACAAAAAATAAAAATATTTTTCAACTTTTATTTTTTTCGCATTTAGTTTTAAATTTTAATTTTTTTAAATGGCCGCCATTTTGAAACAACATGGCGGATGATGCTGGCCAACGAACGCGGTCGAGATATTTGTATGCACTATGTACATACCAAGTTTCATTCAAATCGGTTCATAAATACGTTAGTTATAGCATGACAAAAATTAGATCGTTTTAAAATGTCAGCCATAAGAAAAATTCAAAGTGCTACAACTTAATCATTTTTTAAGATATAGACAAAGTAAAAAATGCTCTGGATATGGTGTTTTAAGATCTAACTCATAAAATAAAAATATGTTTCAACTTTTTTTATTTTTTCACATTTAATTTCAAATTTTAAATTTTTTAAAATTTTTTAAATGGCCGCCATTTTGAAACAAGATGGCGGATGATGCTGGCCAACGAACTCGGTCGAGATATTTGTATGTATTATGTACATACCAAGTTTCATTCAAATCGGTTCATAAATACGTTAGTTATCGCATGACAAAAATCAGATGTATATATATATATATATATATAATACCATTAAAAGTAGACAAGATTCACCAATGGATTTTATCAATAAAACATTAAACCAAAAACGAAGAATTTGAATTATATATATATATATATATATATATATATATATATATCTTGACTAAGTGAAAAAAAATATTACTATCTTTATGCAACCGGCGCATAGCAGCTCTGTTTTTGCACAAAGTTTATATACTCTTTTATGAGAAAAATATGAAAAATGATGAAAAGATGAAAAAAATGTAAAAATGGGTGAAACAACAATGAACCACAAAAGAGCAACATAAAAAAAAATAAATAAATAAACTCCCTGCTCTTCAGAAGGTGGGAGGAGCAACAGGTATCAAAAAATTGTAAAAAAGTGTATCCTCACAGGTTTCGCAAGGCATCACAAAGCTGCATACTCCAATTATATAAAAATATTTTTTTATATAATTTTTTATATAAAAATATTTTTTTTATATAATTGGAGTATGCAGCTTTGTGATGCCTTGCGAAACCTGTGAGGATACACTTTTTTACAATTTTTTGATACCTGTTGCTCCTCCCACCTTCTGAAGAGCAGGGAGTTTATTTTGTTTTGTTTTTTTGATGTTGCTCTTTTGTGGTTCATTGTTGTTTCACCCATTTTTACATTTTTTTCATCTTTTCATCATTTTTCATATTTTTCTCATAAAAGAGTATATATATATATATCAACATTTGGTGGAGGGTGGTTTTGGGGTCTGGGGGTCATGATCGGTGAAAATATACCAAAATTTTCTGGAAGTGCTTTCCTCCGGACGGCTGCAATAGGTAGCTTTTTACTTTTTGTAATTAAAGCTACCTAAAACACACTAATGAATACTTTTATATTAAAATGAATTTTACTGTCAGTCATAAAATAGAACGATTTTTCGTCAGAATAGTTAACTGATTTTTGCTAAAAACGACTTTTATACAAAAAAAAATTAACAAAATGATGTTTATTTATGTATTTGATCTTTTTCATCCCTTCTTGAATATAATGTTAAACATACTGCATATATAGCAGAAGCATATTATCAATTTGATAAATATTTTTATCACTAAAGTAACAAATTTGGAACTATAGGTGTTACTTTAAATCAAAATAAATTTATTTTTCATCTCTATGTTTTATGTATATCTGATAGACTTTAACTTTTTCGCTAACAAATAAGGATTTCAAATAAGGATCGCCTAAGGATTCAAAAACCATTCTACTGTTTGACATAAAATAGAATGCTTTTTATTAGAATAGTTTATTAGTTTTTTTCTTTCAATCAGTCGGATAGTGCTCTAAAGATAAAGTGTGTATCTAGTGAAAAACAGGAAAATACGATTTTCGGCTCTGGAAAAGCAGAAAACAAAACTACAATCGTACAATTTTGTTTTAATGGGTGGTTATTCGTTTTCCTTTTGTTATCTGGAATAAAGATTCAATATGTTCGATTATAAGACTGAATTTAATGACAAGCCACAATTTAATGCCTTGTATAAAATGTATTCATGATAGGTCCACTATTGGGGAAGTTTTGATGTTTCAAATGTTTTTTATCTATTTTTTTTCATATTCTTATTTATGAACAAACCGATTATTTATATTCTGAAATCCTGCAAATGCATACTAGATGATGAGTGATTTCTCTCAGGGTTTAATAAGTTTCTTGAAAATCATTATCACTATTTCTGACTAGAAAATTACTCTTCGTAAAAATTTGCAATGTATTTCAAAGGAGTGATTTTTTTGGGTTTTGTTCATCTGATGAAACCCTATTCGTCTCTGTCCTCTGTCTGTCTTTCCATCATAAGGTGCGTACACAAAAACTGTGTAAGTCAGAATCTTCAAATTTTGTGTAATTACAGCTGAATATCTTATGTTATACAACAAGTCATAAAATTTTGAAAAATTCTATTATTTTAATTAAATCATTTTTTCAATGTCAACTGTTCATTTTACGATTTAAATTTTAAAGAGAATCTTTTCTATCCTCCTTTTTATACTGTTAAATATACTGCACTTATAGCAAACAGTTACCTTTAAACTGATAAATGTTTTTATCACTAAAGTAACAAACTCGGAAATATAAGTGTTTCTTTAAATCAAAGGAAATTTATTTTTCTTTCCTATGTTTTTTGTATATCTAATCGACTTTGACTTTCTCGCTAACAAATAAATGCCCTTTGGATACAAAAGCAATTCTACTGTTTGACATAAAATAGAATCCTTTTTGTTAGAATAGTTTATTGATTTTTTTTTTTTCTTCTGAATCAATCGTATAGTGCTCTAAAGATAAAGTGTGTATCTGGAATAAAGAGGAAAATCCGATTTTCGGCAATGAAAAAAAGAAAACAAATTTACAATTGTGCTATCTCATTTTCATGAGTAATTATTTGGTTTCTTTCTGTTATTTTAAAAAAGATTCGATGTATTCGATTATAAGATTGAATACAATGATTTAAATGTAATTTATGCAATAGGTATTTTCAAGCTCATGTTTTTGAAGAAACCTAATATTTACGATTTGAAACTCATGTTTATGCATGTTAAATAATGAGTGATTTTTCTCAGGTTTTTTCAAATTTATTACTACTATTTCTGAGTACTGAAATATCTTTAAACTGCTAAATTGGCGAAACAGGAGAAATAATTGTATCCTTACATAAAAAAGAACTTATTTTTAAGTTCAATGTTTTAAGTGTAGATTGGATAGGCTTTGAAGTGCTCGGAATAGTAAACTGATTTTTGCTAAAAACGACATTTTTACAAAATAAAAAAAATGAATCTCAACAAAATGATATTTATTATTTATTTATTATTATTTCGCTTCATATTTGATCATTTCTTGTTCTTTTTTGTATATACTGTTGAACATACTGCACGTATAGCAGAGAAACATCTTCAAACTGATAAATATTTTTATCTCTAAAGTAACAAACCTGGAAATATAGGTGTTTCTTTAAATCAAAAGCAATTTGTTTTCCGATTCTTTGTTATATGTATATCTAATAGAGTTTGACTTTCTCGCTAAAAAATAAATACCTATGGATACAAAAACAATTCCACTGTTTGACGTAAAATAGAATGCCTTTTGTTAGAGCAATTTTTTGATTTTTTTTCTGCTCTAAAGATAAAGTGTACATCTAATAAAAAAGAGGAAAATCCGAATTTCGGCACAGGAAAAAAGAAAACAAAACTGCAATTTTACTATTTTATTTTAATGAATATTTATTCGTTTTCATTTTGTTACCTGAAAAAAGATTCAATCTATTCAATTATAAGACAGAATGCAATGACACGACACATTTTATTGCATTTGATATAACACGATTGGTAATATGTCTTCTGATTGCGGACATTTTGATTCCTTAAACACATTTTATCCAATACTTTTTTCATATTCATATTTTTTTAATAAATCAATTATTTATGGTTTTAAAGTCATGCATATGCATATTACATAATGAGCGTTTTTTCTCAGAATTTGATAAGTTTTTTTAAATTCCTTACCACTATTTCTGAGTAGTGAAATATCTTTAAACCGGTAAATTGACGAAGCTGGGAAAATAGTCGTTCCCTTACATAAAAAAAGAACTTATTTTTAAGTTCTATGTTTTAAATGTAGATTGCATTGGCTTTGAATTACTCGTTCGCAAAAAATGCATAGCGATTTAAAAATATTCTACTGTAACATGCGAAACAGAATTTTCTTCTGCATATACTGCGAAACATATAACAGACTTACTGCACGCTTGCTACTGCTGCTTACTAACACTCTTAAACTGATAAAGATTTTTGCCATCAAACTCATAACTTAGAACAAACAATAGTTCTATTTTTAAATCAAAAGCTATATATTTTCACTTATTAGATTTTATTTATATTCGATAGGCTTTGAGTTGCTTGCTCACAAATAAATACTTTTAAATTAAAAAAGCATTTTCTTGTCAGTTGTAAAATAGAATGATTTTTTGTGAGAACAAACTGATTTTTGCCGAAGACGACTTTCTTACAAAAAGAGATAAAAACTTTACAAAATGATGTTTTATTATATATTTATCTTTTTTTTCCCTCTCCTCCTGTATATACTGTGCGTATAGCAGAAAAATACCTTTAAATTTATAAATTTTTTATCACTAAAATAACAAACTTGGAACTATAGGTGTTTATTTAAATCCAAAGCAATTTTTTTCCTTTTCTATGTTTATGTATATCTGATAGACTTTGATTTACTTGCTAACAAATAAATACCTATGGATTCAAAAACCATTTTACTGTTTGACGTAAAATAGAATACATTTTGTTAGAATAGCTTATTGATTTTTTTCTTCCAAATCAATGGTATAGTTTTCTAAAGATAAAGTGTATTTATAGTGAAAGAGAGGAAAATCCGATTTTCCACACTGGAACAAAACTTGTGTTGTAATATTTTGTTTTCATGTGTATTTATTCGCTTTTCTTTTGTTATCTGGAAAAAAGATTCAATATATTCGATTATAAGACTGAATATACTGACTAGTCAAGTTTTAATGCTTTATGTATAATATACGATCAGCGATAGGTCTTCTGTTGTGGATATGTTGATGCTTTAAATGCATGTTAAACAAAAGAGAACATTTTTTTTTCAAATTCATACTTTTGAAGAAATCGATTATTTACGATTTTAAAGTCCTACATATGCATACTAGACAATGAGTGATTTTTCTCAGGGTCCTCAGGGTCTAATAAGTTCCTTCTTTAAATGTATTACCACTAATTCCGAATAGAAACATTTTCTTCGTAAAAAGTGGTACTGAAATTCAAAGGAGTGGTTTTTCCTTCTCTCTTAGATAATTTCTACAAAAAGGATTAATTTTAGTTAGATATTTATTTTATATTCATGTTACATTCATTAGTATAAAGAGGTTATTTCACTTGTAAATCTTCACAACCTATTTAAAATTTTCTATCATTTTTTGGGCTTTTCAAACGATATTTTAACCTTATTTATACCACGATATTGTGTATACTTATTTCTACCAAATTTCTATTTTCATACCTGCAAATAATTGCCAAAATTGTTAAGATCTGAGGTCATCAAGAAAATACAGATACTTTGGGCATTATATTTCTTAATACATTGATGCGTATTTATAAGAGAATAATTAATAAAGTTATAAATTCTCTAGCTTAATTCAACAATCGACAAAATATAAATATACACAGATGTAGTCAAACGTTTTTTACATCATAAGGAACCACGATTAAAAATTATCATCTTCTTTATTTTTTTTAATTTCGATTAGAAAACAGAACATTTTAATATTATTAACTTAACAAACTTTCAGCTTCATGTATAAAAATAAAATTTTTATAAAAACGGCAGCGACAACAGTAATCATAAAAAAAAAACTAAGCTCTATTTTTTACAAAAATATTAAAAATGCCATACAATTCTTTTCTTATTAAATACCACATTTTTTATATGAATTAAAACATAATTTATTCCAGATCCCAATATTAAAATGAAGCAGAAAAGAAGCTAATCCGTAGTCATGCATGTTTTTACTTCTGAAAATTGTGATTTTTTAACCATTGGATAGGATGCCCTAATATTTCCCGTAAAATTTGTAGTAAAATGGTATCAATCTACATAGAAGCATAGCCCCCAGAATACTTGGCCTGAGCGTTTACATAAAAATGGTGGTTTTCATAGACGGAATTTTTGTAAGCATTTCTATGCTTCCCTGAAGTTAGCTACATGAGTTTTCCAAAAGTGTTTTTAAACAAATATTATCTAAAAAAATAAACAAATAAATAAATAAATAAATAATAATGTCGCAAAACAGCCACCAATTTTGTGTCTTCACATAGGTGCTAGGCCAAGTATTCAGGAGGCTGTGATGGAAAAGAGAAGCAAAGGGGCCATCTATAAATGATGTCACGCATTTTTTCCATATTTTTCATTCCCACCCTCTTTTTTACAAAGTGTCACACTTCACTTCACCAACTCCCCCCTCCTCTTGTCACATGTCACGCTACATTACGTAAGCATATATTTGCAGTCCAGAAATAAAGCACTATGTTTTAGATCAGATTTAAAATTTTATTTTTTAATTTTAACTATGTGTTTTAATGGCATTTGTGTGCTTAAGAATAAAAGTTACTTGTATTTTACACTAAATAAGGTTTACAATAATAATAATAATTAATATAGAATAGTAATAAATAACTAATATGAAAGAACAAATGAAAACAGTAATATTTTGGAATTTGAAATAGAATTTAACATAGGGTAACATTCCCAGTAATTGGCACATTAAGAATTTTTCTTTAAACTTGCTTAAATTTTCATTACAAAGAATTAATATATATACTTGGAAATATTTTTAAAGCAAAGGATGCACAAAAAAAGTTTTAAAAAGTATTTTTATAAAAATATATTTATAAAAAATTGCTGAAATCATCAGTAATTGGCACCTAGAGCACCAATGTATGACACCTTGTGATCCAGTAATTGGCACATGTTTATATTGTAAAAAAACTTTACATTTTGCATTGGGTTTAATCACTTTAAGTTAATTTACTGAAGATGAAGATGACATATTTCAGGTTTTTGGGAATAAGAAATCAGAATATTAGTGTGAAATTTGAATACTTTAAAACAATACAATATACTTATATTAATACCCAGTAATTGTCATGCTGTCCCCAGTAATTTTCATGTGAAGCTTTGGTGGATTTCAATTTCTGATAATATTTCATATTTTCAAATAAAAGCAAATGATAAACAAAATTAGTCTATAACTTTAAAAGTACTTCCAAAATAAGTGGTTTAATCTCAAATTCCTTGCAAATTTTTGTAACTGGAATAGGTGCCAATTACTTGGAAATAGCAAAATTGAAGCACCATTAATTGGCATCTATCTTTAATTCAGAAATCCAAATATTTGTGTCGAAAATACTTTTATACAATTAAAGTAACCCTTTTTAACTAAACAAAACTGTTGTCAATTAAAATTTAAAATATATTATAAATCAGATAATAATGAATTGAAAAGTTAGCCTTCCTTAAGCCAAAAAAGAAGCATTTGAAACAAAAATGGCTAATTTTATACAAGCCATAATTGTTTCTCTTTCCTAGGCACAATTTTCATCTAGTAACATAAATCAAAGTTAAAATCTTTAACGTAAATGAGAATATAACTGGTATATGGTCTTGCATTTTTAAAATATTGGATATAAATCTTATTTTAGGACATGTTGTAGGAAGTTGCAATCATTGGTGCATGCCAAATACTGGGGATGTTACCCTATTTGGTTTTAAATTTTATCTTTATGAACACAAAATATTTTAATTTTTTAAATAACTTCATACTTCATAATTTAATCAACTGAATTTTAATATTATTATTTTAATCGAAATGTGCGTTGTTACATTTCTTCTTATTCCCTCCCAAACCCTTATCACAAACTGTCACAATTTCATGCACTCCCTTTCCCCCGTTCAATCCCAGCGTGATTTTATTTATGGACGGCTCCAAAGTTGTGTGATCTCCTCACTCCAGTAATTTTCGCGAATTTTAAAGAAACAATAAAATATCAAAAATTTCTTTGATACGGATGTATTAAATAGACGTATTTATTTGATGATATTATGTCAAATTAATGGGTACTTCCCCCAGCAGTCTTCGTGTGTCAACCCATGGAGCAATAATTGATTCATGGCAATCCTGCGTTTCGCACATCTTTTTAATTGTAAGTAGTTTTGATAATGAACAAAAAATTGAAATCTATATTTATCTTAAAAAAAATTATACTTAGAATACACATTTATAAACAACATATCTGATAGCTCTACATCGCTGAATTTTTATACTTTTAATTAAACCTGGTACTCAAATTTATCAAAATAAAAACTGAGTTAAAATATATATTTATAATCTCTTTACAATATACTATTAACTGTATCTCATATCTTAACTGTTAGTGAAATGATACTGCAAATGTGAATTTTTTCCCCACATGTTGGCGATTGTATAATGTAAATTTTTTTCTCTTTTCTCATTCTATTGTTATTAATCTAATATATATCTTGTTTTTTCATTGACTTAAATTTTGCGTTTACAACTAATAGGATAATTTAGAAATCATTTTTAAGATTTTCCTGATTTCTAATCAGAAATTAATCGTATTTGATGTGTCTACTTGATATTACCCTTGAGAACCACAATTTCCAATAATTTGTTATTGTTACAATATTTCTTATTCCTCTTGTCTTTTTTAAGTTTGTTATTTATTGCGTTACTTTATGTTCATTATAGATTTTGAATAGTAGTATTGTATAATGATTATATATATATATATATATATATATATATATATATATATATATATATATATATATATATATATATATATATATATATATTTCTTTGACGCAATCTTAATTTTTAATTAAAAAAATGTGTTATATATTACATCATATTCTTGTAAGGAAAATATTTTTATTCAGCAATAATCATTATGCATGTATGATTTAAAAAATATTATACTCTGAAAATTAAAGTTTCTCCTGACGTCACATCTACCATCCATGTCTACTGTAGTATTTAAAAAGACGTACAGTTACAATTATCAGTTACACTGTAATTTTTCTTATTGGCAATCTTGATATAATGTTTTTGTGCTGACAACACTGATAGGTGGCATTATCATCAACCGGTAAGATGATTATCGTCAACCGGTAAGGGAGTACAATCCATAATTGAAGCTTAAAGAAATATTAAAGAATTTGTTTTAGAACATCCGTGTTAATTTGTTTCACAATAAATTTCTACAATATGAGTGAAAGTTTGTTTTTATTTATAAGCTCATTAGTATTTAACCCGTGTATATTGAAAGATATTTTAATAATCCGCCATTATACAACAAAAATAAACAAAGCTTGGTGTGTAAAACTAGGTTTGAAACTAATAATTCAGCCACCTACTGTATTCGAAACTACAGAAGAACTTTAAAAGCTTCCTAAATATTTTTAATTTAAAATATTAAAATATAATATTATTAGAATATTAATATTTAAAAAATTTAAATAGCATCTCAGTCAGTAATATTTTACATTTTTTTTTAGATTAAATAAAAAATGGTTAAATGGATTCTCTTTTAAAAACTAATTTATTTTCTCACTGAAATGGAAAAAAAGGTGTACATTTTTTCCACTCACAAGTTAGCCTACAAGACTACAATTATTATATACATTCATTTGATATCGTTATACCGAATAAGTCTTTCATAAATTCGTTTAGTAGGATTTTATATATAGAGAGAATATAGGATTGTGGAGTTATTACTTTACCAGTCAGTTAGATTGTGTTGAAAATAATAGTATATCTACGAACCCATCGTCATATGGAGTTGCTTTACATGCGGTCTATTCTGTTGAGCTCTCTAACTGACAGACCAGATATTATGACCAATAAGGTTATCTGAGCAAAAAATCCCACCTGGCTGTCAGCCAGGTAGCTTAACAGGTAAAGCATTGGCCTTGTAAGCCAAGTATCTGGGTTCGATTCCCAGCCTGGTCAATTTTTCGCTCAATTGGAAATATTCAATTAGTAAGATTACTTTACCAATCAGTTAGATTGTGTTGAAAACAATAGTATATGATTGAGGAACTAAGGTTTAGTGATAAAATTATTGTTTGTTAAGAAACTATACGTACTAAGTAACGAAACAAGGAGTTTCCAAAGCGTCTTTTAAAAGGCGCAGAACCTACTGAGTTTCCTAAAAAGTATTATGCGTCCCCAATATTTACTTTTGGACTGGCATTTCTATGGGTTAGGGTGCCGGAGATAATGCATATAATGAAATAAGGTTTAAAATAATTTAATGGTTTGTAAAATTGAGTACCAAACAAAATAGAGGTTATTATCTAAACTGACGTTATACTTCAAAAATAATAATAAATATTTTTTAAAATAAAGTCACATAAATAAAATAAAATTCCACATTCCATATTCAATCTTCAATAATATTTTCAGGAAATCATTTTTTGGGAAATTATACACTTGAAAGTGGTTTTGAAGGTAAAAACGCTGAGCTTTATTTTATTTATTTTATTAAATCTTTAAATTTATAAATAAAGAATAAGTCGATAGCAACTTCTAATTAGTTTAATAAAAATGTTAATTTATAGACCTTTACTTTTCCGTCATACCTAGTGTAGAAAAAGTCTGGAAATTATTTCGAAAATCGAATACTTTTTTTTTTGACGGATTTGCACGTTTCAGACACTGAATATTCTGAAAAACATAGTTTTAGAAAAAAAAACGCCTTCCGTGTGTTAGTTTATGTGTCTGTCTGTTGTATTTCTGTAAATTCTCTATCTCCAAAACAAATTGAAATTGAAACTTGAAATTTTGTGTGTGCTTAGTACGTAATTATGAAAAGAAGCCCATTTAATATTTGTAATCTCGATAATCCGAAACAATTTTTTAGAAAGCACGAAATGTTCGTTTTGATGAACGGCATATAAAATTTTCGAATTTTGTTCTAAGGAGTGGATGTAAAAAACGATAAAAACATATAAACTTTACATAAAAAATGAAGTCGATTGAGTAATTAGTTGAGGAGATATTTCTAATCTTATTTACCTTACTTTTCGACTTATTATGACTCTGTATTCCATTTGCATTTGTATTCCAACTGTTAATTCGTGTGATTTTATTTTTTGGAGTTATTGGGATGTTTCTTTCGCAAAATTCGATACTACTTTATTTCTCGTCAACCAAAAAAACTATTTACAAACTGTAAGATTCCCTCTAAGCGTCTGGAACGTAATATTCCGTTTACTAAGCTCCAGTTTTCACTGCAATATAAGCAGTATTTAAAATACTATAATTCTATAGATTTGATGAATTTTCAATATATCGAAGAATGATTCGTACTCTGGAAGATTACATTCATGCTTATAATAAAGTTTTGTTTTTATAATGTTGAAAGAATCATATTTTTTTAACATTTAAAAGAAACTGTTGAGAAAACAACATTACAATTTTACCCTTTTGCAAGCCGCTTGGAGGGTTAAATGCCAATATTAGCTTATTGTAGATGTCACATTCACTTGACATTAAACACATTACATGAGTTTGTTACGTCATCAAGTGATTTTTAATTCGATGTTTTATTTGAATGGTTATTAATATTTTATTAATATATTTGTTTTTTTGTTATTTTAAATAAAAACTATGCCAATTTATATAATTTAAGAGTAATGTGGTGATTGATATACTTTGCCGAAATTGGTTGACAATCAAATAATACCTACAACTGAGTAGAAGAGCATTACTATATATCAAAAATATTTAAATATACGTTAAAATGTTATTCTTAAATTGGAGTAAATTTATAAACAGTTAACACATGTTTTATTTTCATAACTTATATTATGCGTATCCATGTTTGGTAAGTATTACGTAGGCCACCAACGACTAGTATCACTGGTATTTTACGAGTTATGGGTATAAGTTTATTAGACATTCATCTTTTATTAAAAGATAGCGCTACTTATTTTAATATTTCTTTAAAAAATATTTTCAGAATTTACGTGTGATTATTTTGTTTGTAGATTTTTAATGTTTCCTATTTTATTTACGGATATTTTTTAATCTCTTTACACTGCAGATAAATAACATTTCTAAATACATTAAAAAGAATAACATGTTTTTCCAACACAGTAAATCTTTTTTAGAAATAAAAGGCAGAAAAATATTGATAAGAAACGGAAAACGACAAGGCTGCGAATCTGCAGAAAATTGCATTTTCAATAGAATGAAAAAAAATATACAAGATATTTGGTAAAATCTACTGAGATGTGCTTTTGAAGAAAGTATTTCAAAGATTCTATTCTCTGAGAAGATTCTCCGAAACAGATCATATAAAGGTTTAATTCAATAAGCTTTGATTCAATAAAGCTTTTTATTTATAAAATCTGATGAAAAACTAAACCTTCAATTGAATTATAAACTCTTCTTTCCTTTGCGATTCTTTACTTACCATCTAAATTTATTCTCCAAAAAATAAAACTTTTTTTGCAAACATTTAAATATATTCAGTGGGCGAAAACGAATCTAAATTATATTAAATTTAAACAACAGTTATCAAATTCATCCTTTTTGCAGACGTATAATGCAGATATTTCCAATACAACGATTCCAACTCCTTTATAGTTATACTGTAAAAAATGTATATTTACGGTATATTACCGTGAATTATCCTTTAAATTTACGGAATATGTCGGAATACTTTTTTTACATAAACGGTAAACTCTCGTAATGTTTTGTGTTTTACGGCCAAAAACCGTAAATGTAATTGCAACGTTGATATAGGAATGAAGTCCGTTTTTTTTCGGACATTCTCTGGAATCTCTGCTGCAGTAAATTTCTGCTCAGCTTTTATACATTGTATTATCTATTTTGTTTATGAATCTGCGAGACTGAACTGTTTTTGAATATTAGATGATCTTTCAAAGCCGTAATTTCATTACTTTACGTTGTGCTTTGACCGAAAATTTAACCCTTTATTATACGAATTTTTCTATTTTTATGAAAAAAAAAATTGAAATCTATGCATCGGAATAATAATGGGGAAAACAGTAAAAAATCAAACTTCAAAATTTCGGCTAAATTTTTATATTTTACGACATGTATCCTATAAACCTAATTAGGTTTTTAAAATATTGTATTGTTCTATTTTTCAATTAAAAGTTTTAAAATAATTTTATCTGGTGAACACTTTGAAACTTTCCTTTTCAATTACGGATGTTTTTCAAGCTCTTTACGCTGCATATAGATAACAATTCTACATATATTTAAAAGAATGACATGTTTTCCCAACACAGTAAATCTTTTTTTTTAAATAAAACGCAGAAAATTTTTGATAAGAAACGAAAGACGACAAGACTGCGAATCTGCAGAAAATTGCATTTTCAAAAGAATAAAATGAAATGTACAAGGTATTTCGTAAAATCTACTGCGATGTGCTTTAGAAGAAAGTATTGCAAAGATTCTATTCTCTGAGGATATTATCCGAGACAGGTGTAGTTAATAAAGTTTTCGTTATAAAATCTGATGAAAAGCACTAAGCCTGCAATCGAATTATAAACTAGCGTTTATTCATTTCATAACTAAATTGATTCTCAGATAAATTGTATGTTTTCTTTAACATTTTAAACATGGATGACGAGCCAAAACTGAATTAAATGTAATTTAATCCAAAGATTATTTAACTCATAGTTTGTACAAATATATAATGTATAATTTTCCTATACAAAGATTCCGTATCATTCTTATACAATGTAGGCATGTATCTAAATCTGCGAACCTGTTTTCACTTGCGATATCGGATAAACTTTTTAAACCTTTAAGGGAATCCAGGAAGCATTTTAATGTAAAAGTAAAATAAAACCAAATAAAACTCTATATTTAATTTGAATCTTCGAAAATATATTGAGGAAACCATCCTTTGGAAAATTTTACTCTTGAATGTGGTTTTCATTTTTATAGCAAAACGTGGAGTCTTATTATATTTATGTGATTTTATTGTTACAAAATATTTAAATTTATGGCTATAGTAATAGCTTGTTACCAACCTCTAATTTGTTTAACAAAAAAATTTATTTATAGATTTTGTCGTTGGTATTTTACTAGTTACAGACATAAGTTTATTAGACATTCATATTTTATTACTCGATAGCGCTACATATTATGTTATTTCTTTAAAAATATTTCAAAACTTATGTGCAAATAATTTATTTGTAGACTTTCCATTTTATTTACGGATATTTTTCAATCTCTTTATACTGCAGATAGATAACATTTTTAAATACATTAAAAAGAATGACATGCTTTTAAAATCATTTTTTTTTAATAAAAGGCAGAAAAATATTGATAAGAAATGAAAAACGGCAAGACTGCGAATCTGCAGAAGATTACATTTTCAATAGATTAAAAAGATATATACAAAGTATTTGGTAAAATGTACTGAGATGTGCTTTTGAAGAAATACTGTAATAATATTGTATTGCAAAGATTCTATTCTCCGATACAGATGTATTCAATAAAGCGCTTCTTATAAAATCTGATGAAAAGAAAACTAAATCTGCAATTGAATTATAGACTAGAGTTTATTCATTAAATAATTAAATTAATTATCAAATATATAACAAGTTTTCTTTAACATCTTAAATGTTCTCCACGGGCCAAAATTGAAGTAAATTAAATTAATTATATATTATTTCTTTAACCCTTTATCTAACTATGGTACTTATAAGTGCCACAAATTACTTATTATAAAATTCTTTTAATACATCAATTAGTTGGAATGCTGTTTAGCATGCGTTACAGATAGATTACTTTATATTGTTTCAAAAGCATTGTTGGTTACACAAAATGAAAATCTTTTTAAAAGGATGATTTATTTTGCCTTTGCATCTTTTCAGCATTCTGGGAGCTGAAGGAGGGGGGGGGGGATGGGAATTTTTCAATTCGAAAATATTTCTATATTCATATTGTAAGAACATCATATTTGTACATTTTATAATTCTACAAAACACTAAGAAAACAATCTAAAATAAAAGATTTCAGTGGGGTTATAAATATTGCAAAAAATCTCTGTAAGTTCAAATTTAATTAATCCTTCTAAATCCTTCAATCCTGCTAAAATTCTTCAAAAATTTATTAAATGATTATGTAAATCTTTTAGCTTTGTTTAAACAATTTACGTAAAACGCTTTGTAAACGTAGAATGTAAAATTTTCATGAATTCATAATGCGATAGATAAAAGGTTAAAGGAATATATTTAGAATTTATGTGTGATTTTTTTTATTTTTAGATTGTCGATGTTTCCCGTTTTATTTACGGATATTTTTTAATCTCTTTACACTGCAGATAGATAACACTTGTAAATACTATATAAAGAATGACATGTTTTTTCAACATAAAAAATCTTTTTTAGATATAAAACGCAGAAAAATATTGATAAGAAAGGAAATACGACAAGACTGCGAATCTGCAGAAGATTGCATTTTCAGTTGAATAAAAAAATATGTACAAAGTATTTCGTAAAATCTATTGAGATGTGCTTTTAAAGAATGTATTGAAAAGATTATATTCCCTGAGGACATTCTCCGGGACAGGTGTAGTCAATAAAACTTTTCTTATAAAATCTGATGAAAAAAAAACTAAATCTGCAACCGAATTATTTATCTAGCGATTATTCATTAAATAACTAAATTTATTATCAGATATATAACATGTTTTCTTTAACATTTTAACCACGGTTGACGGGCCAAAATTGAATTAAATTAAATTAAACTGAATTATAGTTATTTAACTCGTACTTTGTGCAGATGTATAATGAGTTTTCCTATACAAAGATTCCGTATTATTGTTATACATTATAGAGTATGTATCTATACCTGCGAACCCGAATTCACTTGAGATATCGGATATACATTAAAAACCTTTAAGGAAGTCCAGGACACATTTTAATCTAAACTTAAAATCAAATCAAATAAAACTCAATTTTTCCTTTGAATCTTCGAAACTATATTCAGGAAACCATCCTTTGGAAAATTTTACTCTTGGATGTGGTTTTCAATATTACACAAAAATGTTGAGTATTATTATATTTATGTGATTTTATTTTTACAAAATATTTAAATTTATAAATATAGTAATAGTTGGATACTAACCTCTAATTTGTTTAATAAAAATATTTATTTATACAATTTGTCGTTGGTATTTTACTAGTTATAGGCATAAGTTTAATAGACATTCGCATTTTATTACTGGATAGCTCTACATATTATATTATTCCTATAAAGGAATATTTTTAGACTTTATGTGTGATTTTTTTATTTGTAAATTATCAATGTTTTCCATTTTATTTACGGATATATTTCTATCTGTTTACGCTGCAGATAGATACCATTTCTAAATACATTAAAAATATTGACATGTTTTTCAAACACAAAAAATCTTAAAAAAAAAATAAAACGCAGAAAAATATTGATAAGAAATGAAAAACGCCAAGACTGCGAAACTGCAGAAGATTGCTTTTTCAACAGAATAAAAAGAAATATACATGGTATTTCGTAAAATCTACTGAGATGTGCTTTTGAAGAAAGTATTGCAAATATTCTATTCTCCGAGCCAGATGTACTGAATAAAGCTTTTTTTAAATAAAATCTGGTGAAAAGAAAACTAAATCTGCAATCGAATTATAAACCAATGTTTATTCATTAAATAATTAAATTAATTATGATATATATAAGACGTTTTCTTTAACATTTTAAACAGACTTGACTGGCCAAAATCGAATTAAATTGATTCTAGCGATAGATATTTAACTCATGGTTTGCACAAGTGCATAATGTAGGTATACCTATAAAAAAATACCATATCATTGTTATATACTGTAGGATATGCATCTGAACCAGCGAACCCGAATTCGCTTGGGATATCGGATATACTTTTAAACCCTTTAAGGGGGTCCTGGACATGTTTTAATGTAAACATAAAATCAAATAAAATAAAATTCAACGTTTCATTTGAATCTTCGAAACTATATTCAGGAAACCATGCTTTGGAAATTTTTACCCTTGAATGTGGTTTTCCATATTATACCAAAACGTTCAGTCTTATTACTTTTATGCGATTTTATTTTTACAAAATATTTAAATTTATGAATATGGTAATAGTTGGATGCCAACCTCTAATTTGTTTTAAGAAATATTTATTTATAAATTTTGTCGTTGGTATTTTACTAGTTATAGACGTAAGTTTAATAGACATTAATTTTTTATTACTGAATAGTGCTATATATTATATTATTTCTTTAAAAGAATATTTTCAGAATTTATGTGTGACTACGTATTTTGTAGATTTTCTGTTTCCCATTTTATTTACAGATATTTTTCAATACTTTACGCTGCGGATAGATACGATTTCTAAATACATTAAAACGAATGACATGTTTTTCAAATACAGAAAATCATTTTTAAAAAAATAAAAAGTAGAAAAATATTGATAAGAAAGGAAAAACAACAAGGGGGCTGCGAATCTGCAGAATGTTGCATTTGCAATAGAATAAAAAAGA
Organism: Maratus speculifer; assembly: GCA_964019185.1. Classification (NCBI taxonomy): domain Eukaryota; kingdom Metazoa; phylum Arthropoda; class Arachnida; order Araneae; family Salticidae; genus Maratus; species Maratus speculifer. Next base: position 94,755,970 of record OZ025302.1, read on the forward strand.
ATTATACAATGTATTTTGTAAAATCTACTGAGATCTGTTTCTCAGGAAAATATTATAAAATCCTATTTTCTGAGGACATTCTCAAGAAATCTTTTCTTAGAAAATCTGATGAAGAAACTAAACCTTCAAACTAATTATAAACTGGTGGTTCTTTATTTACCATCTAAATTTATTCTCAAAAAAAAAAAAAAAAAAAAAAAAAAAAAAAAAAAAAAAAAAAAACTTTTTTGTAAACTTTTAAACATGTTCAGTGGGCGAAAACGAATCTAAATTATATTAAATCTGAAGAACAGTTATGAAATTTATTCTTTCGGCAGACGTATAATGCAGATATTTCCAATACAAAGATTCCAACTCCTTTATATTTACTGTAGAATTTGCATTTGAATCTGCGAGACTGAACTCATTTTGAGTATTAGATGGTCTTTGAAAGCTATAACATCACTACTTTACGCTGTGCTTTGACCCAAAATTTAACCCTTTATTGTATGTTTTTTTCTACTTTTATGAAAAAAAAAAATTTGAAATCCATACATCGGCCTACATTCTTGTAACAAAAGAGTGTATTTGGCTTTTCAGGAAAGAACTGTAATTTATCGAATCGAGAATGGGTTGTTTTTTAAATGCTTTACTCATTTTGATTTATATTGCTTATTTAAATAACTCATCTTGATTTAAATTGTTTAAAAACAACTCACTCACTTGAGTTGTTTCAGCTCTTCATGTGAAGCTGCCTTTCAAAATGTGAGATGAGCTAATTTCGGCTCAACTTGAGTTATGGCTGACATTTTAAGAGAGTAATAATGGGAAAATGTACATAAAAAAATGAAATTTCAAAACTTCAGCTAAAATGTTATATTTTATAACATGTTCCCTGTATACCTAATTAGGTTTTTTTAAATATTGTCTTGCTGTATTTTGCAATTAAATGGTTTAAAATAATTTTATTTGCTGAATACTTTGCAACTTTCTTTTTTATCTACGGATATTTTTCAATCTCTTTACACTGCAGACAGATACCATTTCTAAATACATTTAAAAAAAATGACATGTTTTTCCAACACAGAAAATGTTTTTAAAAAATAAAAAGCATAAAGATATTGATAAGAAACGGAAAACGACAAGACTGCGAATCTGCAGAAGATTGCATTTTCAATAGAATAAAAAGAAATGTACAAAGTATTTCGTAAAATCTACCGAGATGTACTTTTGAAGAAAGCATTGCAAGGATTCTATTCTACGAGGACATTCTTCGAAACGTATGTACTCAATAAAGTGCTTCTTATAAAATCTGATGAAAAGAAAACTAAATTTGCAATTGAATTATGAACTAGCGTTTATTCATTAAATAAATAAACTAATGCTGACAAATAACACGTTTTCTTTAACCTTTATAACATGCCAAATTTTAACCCTTTCTGGTCTGGTGTACTATTAAAAGTACATGTCTTTTAATGAGGTATTATTTTGCTTTAAGAAATACCATTGCTACTATTTTTATGTAGTAATGTTAGTATATGTCTATGCATTTACTATATGGGTTCATTTATGTTTAGGCATTTAGTAATAATATTATTTATTAGCATCCGATGCTATTTCTTTCAGACAAGCTAAAAATGTCGTGTCATCAGCTATGAATTTTCTAGTCAACCGATTTTGATAATTATTTTTTTAAATGAAAGCTATTTATTTGTAGTTGTGCCCATTTTAATTATTTTTTAATTTATTTCCATTTTTATATTTTATTTTTAATTTTAAAAGCTTTTTCATGACATTTCTTCAAAATAATGGCAACACAGTTTAGCTTTTCTCTCGATAATAAAAATTTATTTTCTAAAATGATTGCGTATAATTATGCACTAATTGAGTTAAAAAAATATATATTTACTGAGAAATAACATTAATGTAAATAAAATGACAGAAAATAATTTATGGTAAAAATTAATGTCTAAATAAAAATAAGAGAAATTTCAAATGAGGAAAATTATGTCATTCAGCAACCAGATAAAAGGGAATTACAATATTATTATGGTGGCCTTTTTCATAAACAGTAACTTTTAAAGAACATTTAAAGAGAAAATGACGTCACTATTTAAAACATTGTATTTTTACTCATAAAGAGATTAGGTACTACTCTGTTATCCCGTCGACCAATTTCGCCAAATTATACAAATCGCCACATTAATAGCCAAACTATACATATTGACATAATTTTTATTTTAAATAACGAAAAAATAAATAATTAGTAGAATATTAATAAAAATATTAATAAAAATCACTTAATGACATTTTAAACACATGAATCGTACTTAATGTCATTGAATGTGACATTCACGATCATCCATTATTGGCATTTAATCTTATAGTTTGGCGATCATTTTTTGGTCGATGGGATAACCTAGTAGTACCCGATATTATTATTTTTTTCTTTTTTTTTAAATAAAGCCATTTTTCTGGGAGTGCATATAAAATAAAATTTCTGGATTTCGCCGGCACTTATATTACAATTTTAACTGTAGGTGTGCGAATATATGAATGCAAAATTGTAACTGGCAAATTTGACATTTACTTTGTAAATATATTTATTATATATTGATTCAATAATGTAATTACTTTTGCTTTTTTTTAAACCAAATCGATCGGGTCTTTTAAACATTTCATTCGTCGAATTCGACGGGATTCCATTCGTTTTATTGTTAAATTGCATTTCCTTTTACTCAGAGTCTATAAAAAAGCGTTTAAACTAAAGAAAAAATCCGTTTTTGATGAATCTAGTCAATGAAGAAGTAGCACGTCAAATTGTATCTCTTTATTATTCAGCAATTCCAATGTCTCAGAGAGAAATTGCTATTCAATTGGGTATTTCAATTGGGTATCCGTTCTGTTTGCTATTATATTGATAAACACAAGAAAAATGAAGTTAGTTCATTGCAATCTAAACGGGGTCGCCCTTCTAAAAAACTTCTATCGATTTTTTTTTTCTAATCGGAGGCGAAACTGAATTCTGCAATGGTAGAATCTACATTCAACTTGTAATTTATCTCAATCGCGTGAACCTCGATTAAGGAAGATCAATCTATTTTCTCATAAAACAATGTAAAAAATCATCATTTGCTTCCGGCTAATATATCATAGCAAAAGTAAAACTTCTTCTATAAACAACTAAATAAAATAATATAAATAAATTCAAATTTAATAATTATGATACTGAACTGCGTGCTCTATACACTGAAACGATCGGAAACAAAATTGCTGCCGTAAGTTACAAAATTCTCGGCTAATAACTCCTGAATTGCGTCTAATACTAAAAAATGGCATTTGATAGATTTCAAAGCTTTATATGATTGCGCAATTAATACGTTACGCATAAAATTGCTTTTTGAATTACTTGGCAATCTAGAAAGCATATTACATATAGAAAATTTATGGAGTTTTTTTTCTCAATTTTATTATTATTTGTTTCATTCTCTATGCGCTGTTTGCGATTCTTTTATTTAAAATATATATTTAACTCTTTAATTTATAAGTTACTTTCATGATAGAATCATGTGTAATAAAGCACAAAATGTATTAGAAAATTGTAATATCAGTTAAATCTTATTGTAATACAGTATTTGCTAAACATCTCCAAAAATTCTTTCTTATCCTATTGTCTTATGAATATGTATTGAATACTACGCAAAACATCAACAATCTTTATCTTTCAAGCTATGAAATATTCGTTAAACACTGATTAATCTATTTGGGTAGTTAGTATTAAATTTCTTAAGGTAAAAATATTTTTTTTTCTAAAAATTGCAAAAAAATTCGGATCATAAAGGGTTAAGTAAAGTAAATTAAATCTAATGATATGTATTTAACTGATATTTAACGGATTTAACTGATTTGTGCAGACATATAATGCAAAATCTTTCTTTACAAAGAATTCATATCATCGTTATACACTGCAGAATATGCATCTGTACCTGCGAACCCGAATTGACTTGGGATATCAGATGGACTTTTAAAACCTTTAAAGGAGTCCAGGACACATTTCAAAAAAAAATTTTTATTTATTGAGATAAAAATTTAAATTTTTTGTGGTGTTTATCCTCACAATAAAATCACATGAAAAATTTTTTCATACATATTTAAAAAAATTAAATCTGAAATTAAAAAAAAAAGTTGGATAAATTAAAATTGTAACTCGAAATATTATTTGTAGAATTTTAATTCTTTTTTTTTCATTTAAATAAACAGAAATATATAAGCTTTAATTATGATTCAGCATTTTTAAAAATATTAATTCAAATAAAAAATAAAACAATTTAAAATATTTTTTTTAATGCAAATTTTTTTTTTTTTCAAAAATTCATATTTTTGAAAGTAAATAATTTTTCTTTGAAATTTGCTGAATCATAATAAAAGTAAAATAATTGTAAAAGACATGTTCTATGTTTAAATCTATTCTTTTTAACTGTTCTTCACTCATAACATTTTAAATAGGAGGGATGGTGAAAAAAACCATTATCAAGAAAAACGCATTTTCACAAAATCTCATTTCCATGACGGACATTGCTTGAAAGATGGATTTTGAAAAAAAAAAAAAATACCAAAACGAAAAAAATGTTATTCGCTGTGCCAATAAAGATAGAAACATGGTTTACATTATCTAAGAAAATCTTTTAAAATCTTTTCAAAAAATAAATACTTTTTAAGCCAAAAACTCTTCACCATTAATTTTTCCCCATCTTTTTCAATTACCTGCACTAAACAAAGACTGTTATTTATTAGTTTTGGTTGCCATCTATTGGCAAAACTCTGAATTTCATTTAAATATGAATATTGACAGGAGAGTCACGTCTCCCCATGGTTAATCCTCCCTGATTTCCCCTATATCTTTTTTTTCAAGTTTTTTAATTGTGAATTACACAAGAACAACCTGCATTATTTTATAAAAATAATTTGTCTCTTTCAAGAAATTTAAAATTAATCATGTTTTTTTAAGAAAATTAAATAAAGATGACCTAAATACAAGAACCGTTCACAAAAATGTGGAAAACTTTTTGGTTATGTTAATAACTTCCCAACTGATTTACATTTTTCATTAATGAGAAAATTTTCCTTAAATAAGAAAAAAATGTTTTATATTTCAAAATACCATGTTTATTTCTACTTCTTTCTTAATGATTTAAACGAAAAGCTTCCTCTTTATTTTTTAGTGTACAATGTTTCTTATTTTCTATGTTTGTTTTTAATCTTTTAAATGCAAATCATTTCAATTAAATTTTTAAAAGTAACGAACTGGAATACTTGCATTTTTTAATAAGAATTTTGAGTGAATATTTAATTTTAAAAAAGGAACAAAATAATTTAATTTTAAAAAAGGAACAAAATAAAAAATTTAGTTAAAAATCATAAAATGAGGACGGCTGTAATTAATGGATGGAATTTTTGTTTATTAACGTTTATATTACCATATTATTCACATATTACAAATCATTATGAATGTAATTACCTACTTTTTGAATTAAGGACTAATTAAAAATTATTTGTTTAAAACTATATACACAAGGAGGTTATAATTTATTTGATAGTACTCAAGTCTTCTGTAGGTAGATTATATTAGGTAGATTTCGTTTGAAATACTGCCTATTGCGGTCGCTCCTATCTTGGAATTTCTGAAAAATTTTTGCAGATCTCTGCCAATCATGACCCCAATACTACCATCCGTAAAAATCTTTATCTATCTATCTATCTATCTATCTATCTATCGTTCTATATCACTTTTTTATGGACACGATAACTTCTTTCATTTTGCTCAGATCACTTCTAAACAGATACATAAAATCAAGGGGTATAAAATTTTGGTCAAGTTCGTTAATGGGCAAAATCAGTTCAAGGGGGTGGAAATAGGAAGGGTTTTTGTGAAAACGGAAAAAACGCTGTAACTTCTCAGTTAAAATATATATCGAATCAGTTTAGAGTTTATCTTACTTCTTAAAAATGGACCAAAAGTTTATGCGCGACAGATTTTTGATAAATTTAGAAATGGGCTCAAGAGGTGAGAAAACAGGGTTCTTGGGAGAAAAAAATCATACCTTCGTCAATTCTCAATATATCTATTTCAATTAAATTTTATATAAATGTTTTTAACATAATCTAAAACCTTTGTATTTACAAGTTTTTGATAGGACCATTTCTTACCGATGAAGCAAATTAAAAAGAAAAACAAAACGGGAGGTGAAAAAAGACAAAAATCCATAGCTTCGTCAATTCTTAAACTATCAAATCAAATTAAATTTATTTTTCATCTTCTCAATACTATCTACAACTTTTACACTGACAAGTTTTTCATAGGACCAATTCGTACAGCAAAAATAAATTAAACAAAAATAGGAGGTGGAGAATAAACCTCAAATCCTCCTTTTTAAATTCATTTTTGATTTTAAACGCATCGAAATCGCAGATCCTTTTATTTAGGAAATGTGTAATGGGACGCATTGGTCAGTGTTTTGATAAAGACATATTTGAAAAAGGATGCCAAAAAGGTTATTTTGAAAGGAAGTTCCCGAAGTGATCGTGATTGCAAATTTGAGGAAGTATTCAAATTTCAAATTGCATTTTTTCTGACTCATTTTTTAATCCATTTTTGCTGTCAAACACATGAAATTTACAAGTCCTTTTATTTAGGAACTATATAATGTGATGCATTGGTCAATGTTTTCTTAAAGGCAGAATATATTTCAAAAAAGGCTGCCGAGATGGGTATTTTAAACAGAATTTCTCGAAGCTTTCGTGATTGAAAAATTGAGGTATTCAAATAACAAGTTGCGTTTTTTCTGATTCATTTTTAAATTCAGTTTTGCTCTCAAATGCATCCAATTGACAGGTTCTCTTATTTAGGAGCTGTATAAGGTGCCGTATTGGCCGTTTTCTTAATAAAGACTGAATATATTTTTAAAAAATGCTGTCAAAGTGGGCACTTCGCAAAAAAATTCCATGAAGCGATTATAATTAAAGAATTGAGGTTGTATTCAAATAACAAAATGGTTATTTTATAACTCATTTTTAAATTTAATTTGGCTCTCAAACGCATTCAATTGACAGTTTTTTGTTATTTAGGAACTATATAATGTACCGTATTGGTCGAAGTTTTTTTTTTTTTTTTTTTTTTTTTTTTTTTTTTTTTTTATAAGTTCAGTATAAATTTCAAAATACGTTGTCAAAATGGGCAGTTGAGCTGAATGTATCTTAAGACGAGTCTGATAAATCCAGTTATTACAGAAAAATGAAATAAAAAATTTTTCAAATGCCGCCAAATAAAGTTGTTAAACTCGGTTTATCTTTAATTAAATTTCATTTTTTGTTGGTCAAATGAGCACTCTTCGAAATCTACCTCCACCTACAGGCTAAGCCGAGAGGGATTTTTTAGATTATAATCTCATATTTTATTGGAATATTTAACAAGACGGGCGATAAAGGATTCACGAAAAAAATAGTTCCAAAATTAACTGCTAGGGAATTATGTGATGTTTTGTAGTGAAAAGAAAACAATTTGTAAAAATGCAGAAACAATAATGACACAAAAGTACACTTTGTTTAGCATATTTAAGGATTTAATTCCAACTCAGTATGGCAACACATATAAAAAAAGTCTAAATTTTCATATAAACAGTGATACAGTTTCTATAAATGCGAAAACACTTACTAAGTTCCAAAGAAAGAAGAAGCAGCAGCAAAACAAGATATTTATTGAAATTTCCCGCTACATCATTAGGCACAGTGCCTTTTTCTTGGGCTTGTAAAGATAAAGTGTGACTTTTACAAGTCATTTGGTTCAAAGTTATGTGCAATAATGTTTCCTAATTTAAGGCCCCACAAAAATCACTGAAAAAGACCCAGATGATAATGTAAAGTCTATTAGAGCGTTCATTTCAAATATCTTGCTAAAATTTTAATATTTTTACCTGATTTTTTGCATAGGATAGCTGAGGACGATCTACAATCGGCCTAATTTTTACATTTTCGATTTTGCTTATATATTTTTTACATTATGATAGTTTCAATTTCAGAACCGGTTCTAACCGGTTTCCAAAGATAAAGTCATTTAAAAGAAATCTGAAACCGAAATCGAAAAAGTAAAAACTAGGCCAGTTGTAGATTGTTTTCAGCTATCCTGTACAAAAAAAGCATGTAAAAACATTAAAATTCGAGCGAGATATTTGAAAAGAATGCTCCCATAGACTTTGCATTATCACCCGGGTCTTTTTCTGTGGCTAATGTTGCGCTATAACACAAAAACCGCTATAGCGGCCATTTTGACCGCTACTAAATAAATATATTTCGATTCAAGCCGGTAATATCTTTCTAAAATATGTTAGTAATGTATCATATCGAAATAAGTTAAATAAATAGTCTAAAAAGTTGAAAATAAAAATTATGTTTTTACAACACTTGGGTAAAATGTTCAGCGGTTCTAATGTTAATTAACTTTTTCCAACGCGGAGTAAATCAGTTTAAAATAATTAACATTCACCAAAATTTATAAATGAATGTAATAGAAATACGAACTTCCTTATTTTCAAGTATGTTTAAAAGGAAAATTTTAACTCAATATTCATTAAATTAAATAAAATTAAAATAAGGTGTCCTTAAAAAAAAGGGAGGGGGGGAGGTTGCGAAAGTGGTTAAATATGCGTAACTTATCATTTTTTAACCACAACTAAACAACCTGTAAATCGCAAGCTTTTATAATGCACAAAAATTGAATAAAGTTAAAGGTCATTTATCATAGTGTAAAAGCAAAAAGTCTTTTTTGACAAAATGCAAGGGGATAATGATTTGCCGTGGAAAATTTTATGGGAAGACGAAATCCACATTTACCAGAATGGTATGGTAAATACTGCAAAATGCTAAATTTAGGTTAACAAATCACAAAATATATTGAAAGAAAACCCCTTACATTCATCAAAGAATAACTATTATTTTTAATACAATCTAACTGATTGGTAAATTTATTATACACGAATTTATTTTTTCCAACTGAGCGAAAAATTGCCCAGGCCGAGAATCGAACCCAGATACTTGGCTTACAAGGCCAATGCTTTACCGTTTAAGATAACTGGGCAATTGCCGGTTGGGATTTTTCGCTCAGAAAACCTTATTGGTCATAGCATCTGGTCTGTCATTTAGAAAACTCGGCAGTATAAACCACAGGTAATGGAACTCCATATAACGAACTCCGTCTGAGCGAAAAATCTCAGTCGGCTATCGCCCAGTAAGCTTAAACGGTAAACTATCGGCCTTGTAAGCCAAGTAGCTGGATTCGATTCCCGGTCCGGACAATTTTTCACACAGTTGGAAATATACAATTCGTATATGACACAGAATAACTGTTTGGTGTGCTTTCGTATATAAACTAATTATAGGTTCATTCTTCTGTGAGAACATTACCCGTACAGGACCGGTAACTTGCTCTATTGCCGAGGACAAATATCGCCAAAATGTTAAACATTTTTGTTATTCCGTCACTTTAGTAAACACAATGCCTGTGTAAAACCATTTTCATACAAAGTGGAGCCTATCCACACCTCGATTTGCAAGTAAAGCAGCTGCTAAGACATAAATTCACAACAGAAAGATTCATTAAGTCCCCACAAAAGTCACTAAAAAAAAGACCCGGATGATAATGTAAAGTTTATGGGAGGGTTCATTTCAAATAACTCGCTCAAATTTTAGTATGTTTACATATTTTTTTTTTTTTTTTCATAGAATAGTTGAGGACGATTTACAACTGGCTTAGTTTTTACTTATTCGATTTACTTGTATGTTTTTTATATTATGATAGTTTCAAGTTCAGAACTGGTTTAAGCTGGTTTTGAAATTTAAGGTATTTTTTTTTTTTAATCTGAAACCAAAAATGAAAAAGTAAAAACTAGGCTGGTTGTGGATCGCTCTAATCTATCCTATGAAAAAAAAGTGAAAATATTAAAATTTGAACGAGATATTTTAAAAGAACGCTCCTATAGACTTATACTCCTATACTACTATATACTATACAACTATATACAACTACTCCTATAGACCTATCATCCTGGTCTTTTTCCGTGACTAGTGTTGTGCCTTAACCACGTTTTTCAACTGCACGTAAATTTTAGTACTTTGATCTGGAGGAGAACTTGAAGTATCTACAGACACAGAATAATCCTAAGACTGTTGATAATAAATTTTGGAATAAATTGTATGTTACTAGCCGAGATATTAATTAAAAAATTCTTAAATTGCACGTCAAACGTAGCAAATGTTGTGCGTTCGTACTATAATAAAGTTTTTAAAATACACAGTAATTTGGATGCAGTGCAGTATCTGAAAACTTCTGTGTGTCCCTGTAAATATTATATGCTTTGTACTGTACACTAAATAACTTGTCTTAAACTTCAGCAACTTATATAAATTTAATAAAATGTGAAACAGTTTAATATTATTAAAACGCACCTCAAACAATGATACTTCCCATACCATTATGTAATAGAATACTTTTCTGTGACCCTGTAAATTAATAAAATATATACTTTGGATCACTGATTGTATAGAATGCGTATTTTAGTATATATTTCATACATGCATATGAATTTTAATATGTTCGAAAGACTGTAACATTATTAAAATGCACTAGAAACTTTTCCCCATTGACCTCAATGTAACGGAATACATTTGATTGCCCCTGTAACTGAAAAATACATCCGATTTTCATAAAATTTGAAATGACACGACAAAATTATGTAATAATTATATATTTTACATTTCAAATTATACGATGGGGTAGTTCTTGTGTTGTTATAGGTGGACAGACGGACGGACTGTACGACGACTGTAGTCGCTACTTATCTACATAATTACGAATGCCCCTAAAAATTATTGAGAAAACTATGACTCAGACCAATAAGGCGTTGCATCTTCCCCTCGATGCGAGTTTGGCATAATGCTAAGTTATTATTTTTTTTACAAGATTTTTATTAGCTCACAGGCTAGAAAGCCTGAGAGCTTATGTGCCCGTCCGTTCTGTACGTGCATATGTGGGTAACGCGATAACTAATGATAAAAATATCGGATTCACTTGAAATTTTGGTTATATGTATATACTGATAAGGCGCTTTCCTGATAACTTTTTGAAGTTCATTCCATATGTATAAGAGGGAAATCGGGGGCTAATGCCTATCCCCTTAATTTATATAGATGGGTTTTTTATATGATAAAAGCATATCCCTGATTAGTTTAGGGGGTTTAATGATTAAGTATAGAAAGGGAAAATGGGGAGAGCTATCTCCCCTTAACTTGTTTTTCGAACGGCATTAATCCTTGAAAAGATAAGGCCGTAATGAACAAATAGTATGCGTATCGTGTGTGCTCAATGCCATCAGTTTAACTGGGCAATATTCTTTTTATTATTATATGGAATTCTTTATGTGCGAATAAACCTTTAACTTCATTAATTATTATGGGAGTATTTCTTTTTAATCAAATGTAGCCATTTTTACAAATATTTAAATTTGAATAAACATTTACTTTTTTATAGGTTTTTCATTTTCTAAGGCTTATTTTATAAAATACAGTGACATATTTTAGATTTTGTGTCAGCACAAATTAGAAACCATTTATGATATAAATAATGACCTTTTTTTTCCTCGATTGAAAATATTATGTAATATGGTTTGGTGACTTTTTGGCAGAATGTTTTATTTACTACATTTTGTCGAGAAATTTAATGAAGCATTTATGTATTTTAAATGTTTTACATAAACTTTTGAATGAGCAGTTGAAAAAATACATTAAAATTGATATATATATATATATATACAGGGTGGTTCTAAAAATAACTTTGCCGGTATTTGGAGCTCTAGCGGCCAGTCCGTTCAATCGATCGAGGTGAAATATTAGATATAGATATTCAGAGGTATGAGCTCGAGATTCTGTGAACGGCAACAAAATGGCGCTCATGGTTACGGTTATAGTTACAGAAACTCGAAATTTTCCAATGGTAACACCCATTTTTTTTATCGCAAAATGCTCAGCTCATGCGAAAACCCTAAAGAGCGTTGGAACCGTACGTGTATAGCACGAAACGGACACTTTATGCACGCGCAAAAAACTGTTCTGCGAATCATTCCACCCCCATAAAAAACACGATTGGGGCGCAAGGAGTAAATTCGCATATGACACAGAGTCAGTACACTAATCTCTGATTACAACACAGATCTCACAAAACTTTTATTTTGATTACACATTTTTCAGATGGGTGCAATCACAGGCAATTAAACATTGCAGGGTGGCGACTGTGGACAATACAACCGAACGTTACGTCGCATGAGAGATGTTTGCAATCTCACGTTTGATAGACCTTTCAAATCCGGCAAAGTTTGCGTATTGCAAATGTACACCCTAGATTTTAGGTATCCCTTGAACCTGAAATCCATAGGAGTGAGGTCGGGGATCTCGGAGGCAATTGATGTTACCTGTTAAAGTGAAATGTGCCTCGTCCGTTCATAATATGCGAAGAGGTCGATCGTTATCTCCATCATATTGCATAAGAAATTCATTAACAAAATCTATATGCTGTTGATGGTCTCTCACTTCCAACACTTGGGCGCGCTGGTACTGGTAAAGAAACATGAGGCAGTTACAGAGCGCAGTAACTTTAAGATCATTGGTTTTGGTATATCAAATACACGAGATACACATTTTGTACTTTGCATGCGTCCTCTGGTCACTATGTGATGCCCTTCCATAACACTATCCTCAGGTACAGTTAGTCGTCCGGATCGCAGGTGCAGCCAATTTCTTCCAATTTCATTACTAAATCACGATGATGCATAGGCTACGAATTTGGCGATGGTTTCGACGATAAACGCTCCAGGTTTTCGCAGCATTCATCTCATTTTGATAATAGTTTTACCAACTCACCACGAACGAAGTCATTTTGTTGCCATCTGCGAGCTCCAACTGAAGAACTAATATTCCCACCCTAATTTTTTATCCGTTTTTTACCCAGACTATTTGGAAAATGATGTTCCGTGATTGGTATTTTGTCTGTGTCATATTCCAATTTTCTTCGTGCGCCTTGGTCGTGTTTTTGGGAGCCGTTCATAGAGCTGATTTTGTGCGAGCATAAAGCGTCCGTTTACTGCAATAACCATACCGTTCCAACGCTGTTTGGGGTTTTCGCATGAGTTGAGTATTTTGCAATGAAAACAAGAGTGTTGCCATTGGAAAATTTCAAGTTTATGTAACTCGCCATTTTGCTGCCGTTCACAGAATCTCGAGCTCATACCTCTGAATAGCTATATCTGAAATTTCACCTCGATCGGTTGAGCACTGCTAGAGCTCCATATATCGGCAAAGTTTTTTTATTACCACCCTATATATATATATATATAAACAAAATGGACTATTTTAGTTCAAAATTTACATACAATTAAACAAAAAAATTGCATTTTTAATTGAACCATTGAAAACCATTTTTAATTGAAATATAATGTAAGAAAATTTAGAGTAAAGATGCTAACATCATTCAAACAAGAAATTTTCAAAGATAATAAGTAATTGCGAGAAACCACATTTATATTAAAATGACACGCATAAAAAGCCATGTTAAAAAAGCAGCCATTAAAATTACTTTTTTTTAATTTATCAGTTCAACATTTAAAATACAATCTTACATCATTTAAAATTTAAATTATTAAAGGCAAATGCAGAAAATGTGAAATACAATATTCTAATATGAATAAAGTTAAAAGTTTTCTCGTTAAATAATTAGAAGAAAGATAGAATAAATCAGTAAGTAAAAATAAATAAATATGATAAAAGTTTTAGATAACAAGCAAGAGACAGACTTTGTATGTAATACTTTTTTTGATTAAAATGTCTTGTTTAACTTGAAAACTTTAAATGGGAGATAATTTTTATCAAATGTTCTTACTCTTCTTTAATAATATTGTTAACAAACCAAACTAATCAAAGCTGAGAAATTATGCATGTATATTTTTCTGTCTTACTTTTTTATGTGATCAGGAATAAACTAGTGTATTTTTTCATCCTCATTTATTTTTATTCAAAGATGTATGTGTCCTTAACCAATCGATCCAATTTTAAAGTGATTATTTGACGAACCAATTGTTCAGAATAATGGGAATTTTTGTTGACGATATAAAAGGTATAGAAATAAATAAACAAATAAGAAAGAAAGAAAATACGTACATCACAAGGATTTTGATATGCTTCTGATATCTCTATTCTTGACCGAAAACAACAAATATTTTACAAATGGTTAAAAACCTATATATAAATATTACGCTAACGTATGTGGCAGAAAAATCACAATTATTTGTTAATTGTATAATGGCAACATCTAAATGAAACACATTTTATGGGTTACTGTGCAAAAGTACCTTAGTAAGATTTAGGCTGTGGTAAATTTGATTTATTTATGTTTTGTTTTACGCTGAAATTATGGAGCTTCAAAGTATCATTATTTCTATTTTTTTCTGTTCTTTTTACTTTAAAAAATAAACAAAAGTCATGAATTTTAAACTTTTCAGTTTCGAATTAAAGTTATGTAAGGTATCCTGGGGTAATAACGCCACGTTAAGGTTCTACCAATTTTCACGGCTCAGTTTTAGATTGTATTTTTCAAACAAATATATGATTTGATGCAGCAACTGATTGACTATCTATATAAAAAAAATAATTTCACAGATATGTATTCATAAAATGTAATGGCGTGATATCTTGACCAATGCTATTTGGCGTTATTCCCACCTATATGGGTATAATAACGCCATGCAAACAAAACTATGAAATAAGATGGAATAATGGCATGTAGATTGCCCATTTCTAAAAATACAAACTCTACAAACTTAGAAATTGACAAATTGCATTCTAAGCTATTGAAAATGTTCAATTTTTTGTGAAAGTGTAAGAAAAAGGAAGGTATGGTGTGTGTGTGTGTGGGGGGGGGCAAAAGAATATCAGATTATGAGCTTCCTTTTGCTTAAAAAGGACCGCTTAAATAGAATTATTAGAAACATTGCACACTTTTAACTGAGTTTATTTGAATCAGTATTTAGTATGTAGTTCGGCCACTGTTGAATATCAACCGGGGTATTAATGCCAAGGATTGGCGTTATTACCCCGGTATAGTTATTGCGCAGTACATTTTAAATTACAAATTATCTCGAGAAGATATCCAAAATCTTCAACAACATTTTGAAAGTACATGAAATGCACTACAAATTTATGTAATTAACAAAGTATTTCCGGATAAAAAAAAATAGTCTTCACATCACAAAACGTATATCGCAAATTTTAGACCAAGCGTTAATTTTAGTTGCTTGTAAAAGCAATAAGACCTACGAATGGAACAAATTAACTTGAAGCTGTTTTTTTGCGATTTGTATGACTCAAAACCCTTCTGCGCAGAGCACATGGGTGTCATTTACCAGATTATTTCATAATTATGCATAATATTAGCATTTGGCGTTATTACACCAGAACACCTTATTATAAATGAAATGAGTGAAAGGATTATATTATTATATTTTAAAGATAATAATTAATGAAATACGAAAAAAATGCCACGGACACAATATTTAGAAGTTTATTATCTGCGCGGGGCTGGCGGTAAAATACTGAGTTCTAGATTTATCACCACAGATTTCACATATGCACCACATTGGCTCGTTATTTTCTGGCACCAATTTGAGGTAAACTTAGTTTTCAAATACTAGTTACATACATTTTTTAAAACTAATTTCTATTATTTTAGAAATGAAATAATAATTGAAAAAAATTTTAGTTAATAATTACAGAATAAAACATTTTATATCATAAAAAAAAGTAAAAAAAGAAAAAAAAATTGGAAAATGATTCTGTTTAGTTAATTGTAAGATTGACTAAGAGCTTCAAATTTTGTCCACGAAAAACTCTAAATTGCTAAGAAAAAAAAATATATATACATAAAAGTCGTAAAAAATTACTTCTGTTT
Source organism: Maratus speculifer (assembly GCA_964019185.1). NCBI lineage: Eukaryota > Metazoa > Arthropoda > Arachnida > Araneae > Salticidae > Maratus > Maratus speculifer. The sequence goes on from OZ025302.1 coordinate 94,771,991, forward strand.
TTAAAAACTGTCTATTTTCTCACTAATCAAAACACTCCATAGTCGTTTATGAGGCGTTCTCATTTGTCAGAAAATCGATAGTTTTTAAAATCATAGCCATTTTTTTTCACGATGTTTTAAACAGTATACTAATTCTTATATAGAAATGAAAACCAATTTTTTATCGCATTTAACTTGTCCCTCAATAAAATAAATTAGCTCAATAATTCGATAACATTCAGTTAAAAAATATATGCATAAAACATTGCAAATTCCATTATAATTGAAAAAATAAAATTACAGACAGAAATTACTATATAACGAACCTAGTTTAAAATTCCCTATAGAAGAAACTATTGTTAATAAAATTGTGAAATTTTGTGAAAAGTATAATAGATAAATGAGAATTTGTTTAAGCAAAACAAATAAATAAATAAAATAAAAAAGTTTAAAATTTTGCCACCAGAGGGTCATTTTTAACAAATAACTCATTTAACATTGCGATAGTTGAGTGATGATCCGAATTTAAAGTTGTCTAAGAACAAAACTAAAGTTTATAAACCTACGAAATTTTGTGAATAACAAAATAAAAGAATGGGAATTCGTCTAAACAAACAAACAAAAAAAATCCACTAGGGGATGATTTTTAATACATAACACATTTAGCATTACGATGGGTTAGAAATTTTATTTACTAACTTAACCTGATTCTAAAAATAGCATTGCACGCTATTTTTATAGCATTTCCAAGAACACACTATGGTCAACTGAGGAACATGCTATCTTACGATTTCCAGATAGCATCTAAAAATGATGACAGTCATGGGGAACTTGTTTGGTTATAATGAAATTAGGTAAATTATGGTGTAATTGTTAAAAAATGGCTTTTTTAAAGTGAGCCCTCGCAATGTAAGTAGTTTTCATTTTTAGCATGAGTAAATAAACTTCTATTTGACAACCACTGGCAATCAGCTAAATTGTATTTAAGCTGCAGCTAAAGGAATTATTTCAACTTGTTGTTAAAAAGTTGAACTAGCGAGGGTGCTTTTGAGAATTAAAAATTTAATTTTTCTTAAATATAAAATAGGAAAGAAAGTCATATGTAATGAAATAAACTAAGATAAACAAAGTGATAAAAATACAAAAGTGATAAAATACCTTTATTCTGATTGACTTAAGTTTTGTTGCACAATCGGCATCATTTTCAAAATCGTTTATGATACAAATATTTTTCCAAAATTAAAGAAAAAACTAGTTGGATGTGTCAATCCCAAAACTTTCTTCTATCTCATACGTACATTTTAATATTAAAAAAAAATGCTTACTCATTTTAATGATTTAATAATTTCAATTCAATACCATACCAACTTTAATTTTCATCTTAGATTTCTGCTTCAATCAATTAATCGGAGTAAAAACGAATTTCCGTCTCTGTACGAGCCGATGGACAATAGAATGATAGGCAGATTTATTTTTTTTAATTCAGGGAAGACTTACTTTCCTTAACAAAAAATAATTCCATGCAAAAAAATTAGTTCAGTTCTAGAACTAACTTCATACACTTTTAAGTGGGGCAATATTGAAAATGGCATAAAATTCACGATTGCATCGCTCCCTTTTGGCGAATTTCTTTCAAATTCAGGGCGATCCAACTAACCACAGCCATACACTTACACAAAAATTTCGTTCAATTCGATGCATAACTTCATACACTTTTGGTCGGTACAATATTGAAAAAAGCACAAAAATCGCGATTGCATCGCCCTCTTCCGACGGCTGTTTTTCAAATTCAGGGAGGACCAACTAGCCATAGTCATACACTTACACAAAAAATTTGGTTCAATTCGATGCATAACTTCATATACTTTTGGTCGGTACAATATTGAAAATGGACAAAAAAATTGCGATTGCAGCGCCCCCTTCGGACGGATGGATTTTTTCAAATTCAGGGAGGACCAACTAGCCATAGTCATACACATACACAAAAAATTTGGTTCAATTCGATGCATAACTTCATATACGTTTGGTCGGTACAATATTGAAAATAGCACAAAAATCCGATTGCAGCGCTCCCTTCTGGAGAAATATTTCAAAACTGAAGGAGAACCTGCTTGCCACAGCTAAAAACATTCACAGAAAATTTGGTTCAATTCTATGCATAACTTCATACACTTTTTGATGGTAGAATGGCGACATACAGACAGAGACACAGACACACGGACAGACAGACATTTTGTAAAAACATGCTTTTTGGAATCTCTGACCCCTAAAACTTGTAAATCCGTCGAAAACCAGAAGTTGAAAGAAATTTCGATTACAATACTTTCTTCTATTGAAGATAGAAGAAAGTAAAAATCTTAGCAAACAATGTCACGAGACTTTATGGATAATCCAAATCAGTGCAAACATAAAATGAAATAAAACTGGATATTTGGAAATATGAATACATTTTTACAATTGTTACTAAAATTGCTTTAGCATATCTTTCCAAATTTTATGTAATTCAAGGGACGCTGAATCATTGCAATTATTTATGCAACGATTCAGCGACCCTTGGAGGTAGATGCAATTGCATCGTGATCGTGACGTAAAAGGAGGTGATAAGTGATGTCATACGGGAATAAAAAATTGAAATTAAATATGACTTACCATGTCGTTTAAAAAATACGGGTTGTATTAATAAATGTTTTTCAGCAATAAGGTTTTAATTGCACATAAAAAAAAACATAGATAACCTGAATTATGGATTTATTGAAATAATATGTAAAACTTTATGGGTATCTGAAAAAAAAGATATATTGACTGTTTCAGATTTTAAAACTGTTTAATAACTTGCGCTTATGAACATTTTTAAAACTATCATATATTTATTGGACTACTAATGAAAGCAAACACAAGGGGAAAGATTGGAATAAAATAGTTTATTTCGGTCAATAATCTAATTTAATTCATATGTAACTTTAATTAAGTTTTTTCTTAGAAAGTTCAATTAATGTTACATACTATGAATTAAATAAATATTGCCAATAAAGTATTTTATTCCAATCTTTACCACACTTGTATTTATGTTCATTGTATGTTCCAAAAGATACGATTCTTTTAAAATGCCCATAAAAGTAATAAAAAAAATCCATTGTATAAAAAGGAACATTCATTCCTATGAAAAAGTGACTACACCTTCCTATCAGGAGTAAAAAAACGCACTCCTTTAGTAAAAGTGAATAGTCACTCTTCAGAAAAAGTGATTATTGATTCCTGTTTAGAGTGAATATTTAATTCTTGGGAGGGAGTATTTTTTCTTCCGCAGTGAATAGTCACTCCTTTTTATTTAGAGTGTAAAAGACCTTTACTTCTCAAAAAAATAATTGATTTACAAAATATAAATTTAAAAAAAAAGTTAAAACTCATGTGCTCAAAATGCATCCCATTGCCCGCGATATATGCTTCACATCGCCGTGGCTTCGCAAGGAATTGAAAACACATTATATTAGCCTGCACTGTAAAAAAAAAAAAAATTCAAGAGGTTACTAAAAATTTCTTAGTAAATTTGTATTCCACAGAATTTTTTAGTAACCATTACAAACTTTTTTTTTTGGAAGTGAAACAAGCATTTCTTTTGTAAACTGAACAAAAGAATTTTTTGTATAACTAACTTAAAAATTTTTAGTATGAGCCACCAAGCAAATTTTAGTAATAGCTCCATAATTACTTTTAATAACCATTACGTGCAACCGAAGCGGAAGAGCTTCCTTCAGACTTCTTAAGCGGAAGATTTTCGGCAAAACCGCAAAAGATGGCAGCACTATACATTCTTAACTGCTCCGACAGGATTTTCATAATCCCTTTATTAACGAGACACTACAGACATCTGGGGCGTATTTGGCGGAGGCAAGTTTCGAACCCGGAACCTTTTAGCCTGGAGTCCGTTACTATAACCACTATGCTATCAAGGCCACACCAACTGAGTTTTAGTAAGAGCTATTAAAAATATAAAACTATTAACTCTTATTCGTTGCTAACTTTTTTCTAGTAATTCTTACAGATTTTCTAGTAACCGACTAAGATTACTAAAATTTTTTTAGTAATTACAAGGATCACTAAAGTTTTTTTAGTAGATCGACCTTTTTTTTTACAGTGTGCACCAGGGCTTCCGTGTTTCCATAACCTAAATCACATGGATTTCTACCTCTACCAAATTCTTAAATTTCTTGGTGTTCGAGAAACCAGTTCCATGGCCATGGAACTCACGAGATGTATCGCTGAAGCGGGGGCTCGTGACCGGAAAACTAATTCCCAAATTTTCTGTAAAGTCTTATGTATTGGAATGTGTTCGAGATTGCAGGCGACACAGATATGAAGTTTGCATCACGGCTAATAAGGAGCATTTCAGGCATTTGTTTTGAGTTCAAACATTTTACATTTGTGTTTGGTACTTCGATTTTTTTTATTATATATATATAAAATAAAGGTTTTTCTACATCCTTCGTCATCTTTTCTTTGCATCTCTCTCTCTCTCTCTCTCTATATATATATATACATATATATATATACACATATATATATATAAAAGATTATATGGTAAATAAAAAGTAGCTCCCAATCACCTGACAAAGCAGAAGGTGGAATTTAGGGGTGGTGGTTTCATAATAAGATTGTATAAATCATCGCATAGGTAGGTGAACTGTATCTCGATTGAAAATGATTACCAGGTAATATAAGTAATCGCGGTACAATTCATTTACCATCGGAACTGACCATGCAGCGTTGCTATGTAAATACCTCATTGCTTTCACAAATGAGTTACTTGAACCAGATAATCTATTATAGACATAAAAACCACCAATACTAAAAACGTATTAAACATTGTAACACTGTATCTCGTACTATAAGATTTTAATAGGGAAAAAACTGTTTTTTTTTTTTTTTTTTTTGACGTACACAGTACCATCATGCCAGATTCAAGTCTTCCTTCTGTTTGCGATAATGCATGATAAATGAAACTTATTTTGGACCATTGAGCCAGTTTTGTGCTTATTCACTTTGACACAAATACAGAATTTTTGCATCTGCAATGAAACTCTTGTAAAACGTTTGCTTGTGGCCAATTCGTAGCTGCATTTACGGAATGAAAGAAAATAATATCATGTACCTAAAACGTTCAATTTTGCTATTTTCATACCGTAATAAATTGACCACAGAAAAAATAAATTATTTATATAATGAAGAAACTATAGCATTAACAATAACAAAAAATCTTACTTTCTTCAATAATATTTGAGGCAACATTTTTAACGTTAGCCATGTCATTTGTATTGTGAACAATGAAATTTTTTGAGCATAGGAATGTAGGTATTTCCGAATATGATAGTTTAAACAATTTAAGAATATTTAAAAAAAGACAACAACCACTTGTGAAAGGAAATAAATAAATATTAATTAATGCATCCTTGAATAATTTCAAAAAAGTTTGCATCACTAATACTAAGAATAAGTGCTTTTTTTATGAAAAAACTTTATCTTGCATGCGTTTAATGTAGTGAGAAACTTTAACTCAATCTTTTGAATTTGTACTTTTTAGAAAAAGGAAATATGTTTTAAACGCGACATTTTTTTTACATAATTTACAACGAAAAATTAAAAAAAGGTTTCAAAATATATTATTTGAAATACGAATCTTATTAATTTGCAAGAGAAGCTACATAAAATTTTCCTTTACATTCATCACAAACGTAAAAATAATTTAACAATGAACATAAGAAACATATAGAAAGCAAAATAATATTCAAATGAGATACATAAACACTCGCGAAAAAAAATAATTTCGTTTTTTTAATAATTTAATTACAGTAACACTCGAAATATGTAATAAGAATACAGTAAACAGGAAATTCTGTATTCTAAAAAAAATAAAATGTTATCTTTCCTTTTAAATATACTGGATGACAGAAATAGTAGCTCAGGAGGTGAAAAATTATAATAATTTGTTTTGACATTTAAAAGTAAGAGTTGTTATATGTAAACTTGTTTTGATTAAACTGTCATGTATAATTTGAATTTTCTTTAAAAAGGGTTATTTTTTATCAAAGAATATGCGATATTCGTCAGGAAATAAATTAGATTATGAATGATATGAAAAAAAATCTTTTCCTTTTGTTTCATTTTTAATATCAAATTCGCATCTTCAGTAAATAAATAAAAAAAAGACAGGAACTTCAGATGCCATTTTTAAGAAAACATGAATATGATATTTTTCTTCATTTTTACAATTAAACTCATCTACATGAAATAAGATGCTACATTTAAAAAAAATTAATTTTACTTATTTGAAGAAAATATAATTTTTATCAATGAACACGGTGTTATTTTTTCCTACTTGAATTATGCCTGTGAAAAATGACAAATGTCTCTTTATCTAGAATGTATGTTGCAATGAAGAAAGAAAGCGCGCACTAATAGTTTTCAAGTTACCCACATTTATGAAAATTCTTCTGTATTCTCAAAAACTAATATACACGATGTCTAACATGTAGGCTCATTTTAAAATTCAAAAATTTGCAAGTATGACAGTTATTAAAAATTCTTATAGGACGGTTGTGTAAGCTGTCAGGATTTTTTATTTTTTACTAGAATTCCTGGTTTTAGTTTTTATCATCGATATGATAGCGCTATTAGACATTAGCGCTAAATAGATCCCAATGTAATCTATACTTAACCAACAAACCTTCAAATCTAATCAAGTAAGCGTCATACCGTAATAAACCGGTATATGCAATTTGAAACAAATGAAGTAATTCTGCATTAAATACCCATTTATCTATATTAAGGGGGTATCTCCTTTTATTATTGCAAATTTAAACTGTCATGCAAATTTTTATTTAAAAATTTGCAAATATAATCACGGAAGCACCGTATCAGAATAAACCGATATATAAATTTTGAAGCAAATCGAATAATTCTGTATAAAAACAATTTATCTAATTTAAAGGAGTTCAGCCCCCCGTTTCCACTTTTTATACTTAAAAAATAAACGCCCAAAACTAATCAGTAAAGTGCCTTATCACAATGAACCTAGAAAAAAATTTGAAGCAAATATGATAGTTCTATAAAGAGTTATTACGTTACATACATATAAAACATGCGGGCACATTAACTCATATACACCATGATAGTCTGTGAGCTAAAATTTATACTAAAACGTTTTGAACACCAGTTACGTGAAAAGAAACTACATTTTTATAAAATTTTGTATAAATATCAAAAATATTCTGCTTTATAATATTTCTACACATAAAAAATAGTTTCAGGATTCATGGATAACTCGGAAAAGATTATTTAATACTTAGGTCGTGCTTATATAATATTTTTGTAGATTAAGAAACATATCTTTGTTTAAGTGTTTACATATTCAAGGCTTCTAGTGATCTGCATTTTGAAATCTCATTAATTAAAAAAACTCATTTATTGTAAGTTTTTGCAGCAATCGCTAGAAAAACGTTTTTCGACGTATGATCTTACGAAATGTACACATAAAAAAATTCTTTGGGGAAAAAAAAATCCAAGTATATAAATTCTGCTATAATAAAATTTGCGTTACGAAATGTTCTTATTTTTATTATGTTGTTTTAACACAGATAAATTGGTGATACATTTCAACAAGTCGTGTTTTATAAGAAGATATTTATATATATATTAAGAACAGTTCTTTTCACGTTACAATTTTCTTTTCTTAAATATCCTTATCTGTAGAATTTGAACTATTTATAGTGTTTTTACTTATACCTCCGATATAATATACTTCGATATAATAAGTGCTTCTGCTCATGACATTCGTATCTTCATATAACTTCTTTTCAGATCCTCAATGTAGAAAAGATAGAAATTTTATTTACTATGTACTTTTTCAATTAAATTTCAATAAAATATGCTTCAAATCTATCCATTTGCCTGGTCGAAAAAAAGTCAAAAATATTCGTATGTATAATTAGAGAAATATAAAAACGTACAGATGATAAACAGATCTTATGTAAGTTTTTGAAAGCATTACAAAAATATGGTACGAAAATATCTTCAAGCAATAACTGTGTACAATCGATATAAATAAAATATCGATATAAATAAAACATAGCATTCAGGCTGAAATTTACTACTAAATAGCCGATTATCCAGAATGGAAATATATACAGCTGATATTGAAAATATTTGAATAATTACCTTTTCTTTAGAAATTGAAAATATCGTTTGGTAATTTAATGTCTTTTAATGAAAATATGCAAACGATATTTTTATTAAGAACTTATTGTTGATTAAACTTACTTGTTATCTTAAATTTAATATCATTTTTGAAAAGATTAATTGCAAAAAAAATTATTTTGAAAAGTCAAAATATTAGAATATTTATTCAAGTGGTTCAAAATATTAGAATATTTCACATTAATTCTCCTTTAATTATTACCAATTCTTAACTGGTGTCATCATTGATTAAATTCAGACTATTTTATTTAAAATCAGTATTCTTTTTTGCAGTTTGTTTCTTTTTCGTCTAAAAATGGGCCGTGTGAGTGATATTCCTGAATCTACTAAACTTCGTATGGTTGATTTGTATCGGCACGGTAAAAATCAATGTTTTATAGCGAATTATTTACATTGTTCGCAATCGAGCGTTAGTAAAATACTAACACAATATTCAAAAATTGGAAAATTTCAAAATAATCGCCGAAATGGTGGCCGAAAACCAAAAACATCTGCTAGAGATGACAGGAAACTGAAGCGTATAGTTAAGAAAAACCGTTTTAAAAGTGTGCGATTCTTGCACCGAAAATGGAAAGAAGAAGGAGTTAAAGTTTCTACATCGACAACATTAAGACGTCTCCATAAATTTAAATTTGAATCTCGTGTACCGAAAACAAAACCTCTCATGACTGCAAGACAAAAGAGTATAAGATTGAATTGGTGTAAATCAAGACGTTTATGGAGCAATGAAGATTGGAAAAATACATTATTTAGTGATGAAAGTATGTTTTGTGTTTCATATGGTAATCAGGGTATTCGAGTTTGGAGAATGAAGCAAGAAGCATTTGATAAAGAATGCCTTAAACGTTCCGTAAAATTTGCTGCTAGTGTCATGGTTTGGGGTTGTATGAGTGCAGAAGGACCTGGAAAGTTATGCATCGTCTATGAAAAGGTTAACTCTCTGATATATCAAGAAATTTTAGAATATTACATGATTCCATCATCAGAAGATTTATTTGAAGATGATTTCATCTTTCAACAAGATTTAGCGTCCCCGCATACCTCGGTGTCAACTAAGAATTGGTTCCGCCAACGCAACATTAAGGTACTTTCTTGGCCACCAAATTCACCAGATCTTAATCCCATCGAAAACTTATGGTGTATAATGAAGAAAAAACTTCAAGAAAATCCTCCTTCAAGTAAAACTGAGTTAGTGGCACGTATAAAGTCTATTTGGGCTAATATTGATAGAAATGTTTGTAAACACCTTGTATATAGTATGAAAGATCGATTGTACGCTGTTATGAAAGCTAAAGGGGATGCTACAAAATATTAACTACCATTTACTTCATATTCATAAGGTAATATTGTTGCGCAAAATAAAATATTCTAATATTTTGAACCAATCTAAATTTTATTCTAATATTCTGGTGTGTTTAAGGAAGCTGTATACCTAATTTATTGTGCTGTATTTTATATTTTATAAATGTTAAAATCTTATCTAAACATTCCAGATTTAATTTATAAGAAATTTAATTGCATTTACTTAGTATAAAAAATAAATAAATGACAAATAATTTTTTCTTATTACTTTTTCTCAATTATTCTAATATTTTGAATATGAGCTGTATAAATAGAAATCACTTAACATAGAGAAAAAAAAACTTACACATTGCTGCACAGAAACATATATATCTGTATATTTTTTACTTAATTTTGGATTTTTATTCATACTTCAAATATCATAAAAAATAGTAATATATCAATATTTTATTTCATATCAGGAAAAGCTTTTAATACACTATATTATCCGTTAATGGCAGTAGAAAGAATTAATTTAAATGTAATCAATGCGTTGAAACTTAAACCATAATAGTGCGAGTTGATTTAACTGCTTCGCTCTATTAATCCCTTTATGTGGACCTCTATTAATCCCATTGTATTAATGATATTCGAACATAATTATAATGATATGTTTCAATATCTAAGATTCGAACTAATGCAAATAAAATAATAATTTTGCTCGAAAGTTTAATGGGAGAAGAAATAACTCAGTAATAATTAATAATATTGCATTAATATTCAATAACGAAGAGGTTAAAATGTGAGAATCAAAATATAATAAGGATTTCTTTTTAAGTTTAAGTAATACAGGGTTATTACAAATGAGTCATCGGATTGCGATACGTTACTACGTGCGAACTAGAAAAAGTATATGTTTTTATGACAACTCAAACGAGAGGGCGTTAACTAGTGTTTCGCGCTGCGTATGTGTCATGTGCGTGTGATTGCTATGGTTGCTACGCGAACGTCATATTCAAAATGGCAATTGGAAAGCAGAAAGTGTTTTGTACAATAGAATTTTCAAAGGGTGAATCGCTGAATTTTGTACTCAGCCAAAATCATTAGCCAAAACTGAACTTGGCTGAGTTACCAAAGTGATAGTTTTACCAATCATTTTGTTTGAGTTGCGGAACAGCATCACGACTGCATTCGCTACCATCGGCGTGACCATGCTGAGTAACGTGTGGAGCGAACTGAAGTTTTGTCTTGACATCTGCCGTATCACTCTGCCTTATATTGAACATCTGCAGTATGGATGTCAATCTTGTATACTCTCTGTTTATTTTCATGTATGAGCCATTGTTGTTTAATTTAGTGGTTGTTGTTTCATTTTAAGATCGTATGAATCACCGCATAGGTAGGTGAACTGTATCTCGATTGAAAATGATTATCAGGTAACATAAGTAATCGTGATGCAATTCATTTACTATCGGAACTGACCACGCCGCGTTGCTATGCAAATACTGCATTGTTTTTGCATATGAGTTACGTGAACCAAGTAATCCATTATAGAATAAAAATCACCCATACTAAAATGTTTTACACAATGTAACGCTGTGTCTAAGAGCTTTATAGGGAAAAAAACAGTTCCATATTTTTCTGACGTACACAACACCAACATGCGAGGAACAAATTTTCTTTATGTTTGCGATAATGTATAATAGATGGAACGTATTTTCGAGCATTGAGCCAATTTTATGCTTCTTCACTTTGACACAAATACAGAAGTTTTGCATCTGCAATGAAACTCTTGTTAAACCTTTGATGGGGCCATGTATAACCATTCGTAATTGCATATTCCGAATGAAAGAAAATAATATCATGTATCAAAAATGTTCATTTTTTTTTCTATTTTCATACTGTAATAAATGAGCACAGAAAAAAAAATTATGTATATAATAAAGAAACCATAGAATTAACCATAACTAAAGGTTTTACCTTATTCAATCATATATGAGATGGCGTTTTTAATGTTAGCCATGTTATTTGTATTATGAACAATGAAATTTCTAGTTTCATTTGTTTTAACATACGAATGTAGGTATTTCCGAAGATGGTGGTTTAGGCAATTTAAGAAAATTTAAAAGAAGACAACAATCAGTTGTCAAAGAAAATAAATATTAAAATAATATATACTTGAAGAATTTCAAAAAAGGTTTGATACTAAGCAAAAGTGCTTTTATGTATCATAAAATTTTATTTTGCATGCGCTTAATATAGTAAGAAATTTTAACTCAATCTTTTAAATTTGTACTCTTCAGAAAAAGGAAATATGTTTTAAACGCGACAACTTCTTTTGCATAATTTAAAAGAAACTTTAAAAAAAAAGATTTCAAAATATCTTATTTGAAATACGAATCTTATTAATTAGCAAAAGAAGCTACGTAAAATTTACTTTTACATTCATCACAAACTTAAACAAATTCTAACAATGAACATACGGAACATATGAAAAGTAAAATGATATTCAATTGCAGTGCATAAACACACGCGAAAATCAAAAAAGAATTTAATTTCGTTTTCTTTTTTAATTTAATTACAGTAATACTCAAAATATGTAATAATACTAGAAAAAGGAAATTTTGTATTCTAAAAAATAAAGTGTTAACTTTTCTTTTAAATATATTGGATAACAGAAATAGCAGCTCAGGAAGTGAAAAATTATGATAATTTGTTTTGACATTTAAAAGTAAGAGTTGTTATATGTAAACTTGTTTTGATTAAACTGTCATGTATAATTTGAATTTTCTTTAAAAAGGGTTATTTTTTTATCAAAGAATATGTGATATTCGTCAGGAAATAAATTAGATTATGAATGATATGAAAAAGATATTTTCCTTTTGTTTCATTTTCGATATCAAATGCGCATCTTCAGCAAAATATAACGGAAATTTCAGATGCCATTTTTCAGAAAACATGAATATAATTTTTTTCTTCATTTTTAATATTCAACACATATGCATGAAATAGGATGCTGCATTTAAAAAAAATAGAAAATTTTCGTTTTTACTTATAGGAAGAAAGGATAATTATTATCTAGGAACAGGGTTTTTTCTTTTCTACATAAATTACGCTTGTAAAAAAATGACAAATGTTTCTTAAACTACAATGTATGTTATAACGAAGAACGAAAGTATGCATTAATAGCTTTCAAGTTACTCACAATTATGAAAATCCTTCTTTATTCTCAAAAACTAATATACACCTTGCCCTAAAATGAACAGATTTATTTTTAAATTCAATAATTTGCAAGTGGGATAGTTATTAAAAACATTTTTGCATAAGGTTATGTAAGTTATCAAGATTTTTTTTTTAATTGGGATTCTTGGTTTTAGTTTTTAATAGCAGCGACAGATAGCGCTACAAGAAATTGGCGCTAAATCGAGGTTCGATTTTTAATCTCGCTGTTATCCTTGTATTGATACGAAAGAAGGTGTGGATCTTTAAAAACAAGATTGCAATGGTGACTGAGACTTATTCCATATGTTTAATTCACCTACTTTCGTGTCAATACTGAGAAAAGAGATAGTTAAAAAATTGGGCATCATTATTACCTATTGCTTACAGTGTCTCTATTGATGCTATTTTGAATTTAAAATGGTGATTGCTGTTGAAAAATGCATGGCATTTTAACATAACACTCTTGGGGGGAAAAGTCCATTTGCAAATTATTGAATCTAAAAATAAGTCAGTCCGTTTTGCATTAGATATGGTCGAGATATAAAGAAATATTTGTAAAATAATTTACACTGCCAACATTTTTTGCAGCAATTTTGGAAATGTATTTATAATGTATCAACAAGTTTTTTTTTAGATTTAAGGGGTCCGAGACACATTTTGTAATAATTTTTGTTTATTCATTAAAATTTTGAAATTTTTTGTGATTGTTTACGTCATTTGTAAACAAAATCACACGGGGTAGTTAAAAATTGTTATAACTCTAAATATTATTTCTAGTTTCTCTTTTTTTTCATTTAAATAATTAAAACGACATAATCTTGTATTTTGATTCAGCATTTTGAAATATATTAATTTAAATAAAATTAAAAATATTTAAAATAAAACTTTGAAAAAGAAAATGATGCAGTTTAAAAAGGAAAATTTCGCTCAGTTGGAAATATTTAATTCATATGATAACTTTAGCAATCAGTCTGATTCTATTAAAAATGCAATTTATCTACGTACCCATCGTTCTATGGAGTTCCTTTACCTGCGGTCCATTCTGTTGAGCTGTCTAAATGACAGATCAGATGTTATGACCTACAAGGTTATTTGGGCGAAAAATGCTCACCGGTTGTCGTGCCCAGGTAGTTTAAACGGTAAAGCATAGGCCTTGTAAGCTAAGTATCTCGGTTCGATTCCCGACCTGTGCATTTTTTCGCTCAGGTGAAAATATTTAATTCGTATGATAAATTTACCAATCAGTTTCATTGTGTTATAAATGCAACTTAAACTAGTTTATCCTGTAAGTGTTAGACAAAACTAGTTTGTCATATGGTTCAGACTAATTTGGTCTAGGAAAAACTTGCTTATCCGATGTGCGATAGGGTAAACCAGTTTGGCCTAGGAAAAACTAGTTTATCCGATTAGCGTTAGGATAAACTATAGTTTGGCCTAGACCAATCTAGTTTGTCCTAAAATCGAGTTTGGCCGGTAACATATATAAAAAAAATTCTTTAGAAAATAAAAGAATGGTTGTTTAAATTTAAGAAGGAATCCTACTAATACAACCTACGTTACGAATTGTACTTATTTTTATTTCATTTTTTAAGGCAGATAAATGCTGATATATTTCAGCAAATCATACTGTATTGGAAGATACATCTCTTTAAAGAATAGTTCTTATTGTGTTCCATTTATTTCCTGAAGCATTCTTATCTGCAGAACTTGAACAATTTGTAGTGTTTTTGCTTAGATCTCACATACACTGTTAAAACTAATGGTGATATATTGCATCTTTTAGGGGTGAAAGGCTTGTCTCACTGGTGACACCCCTAGGGGAGCCAGAATGGCACCTTTAATTAGGGTGAGTGAAAATATTGCACCCTTAATCCAGAGTGCCCAATAATAAAAAAATAAAAAATATATAAACCGACTTTTGGCCCTCGAAGGATTCGAACCCACGACATCTGATTGCAAGCTCAGCGCTCTATCCACTCGGCCATCGAGCTCACTTTCAAAATCTCCCTAAAATGTTCAAATGCCCTAAAATTCAATGGTTGCTTTATATAAAAAAGATCGCCAAGTTAGCCATCCGAAGCTCTAAACGAAATTGGGATAGCGCATAGCTGTGATAGTCATCTTAGGGAGACATTGCTGTAGTTGAAGGGGAAGGATACAAGTCACAGAGCATGCGCAATTGACTAAGGGGTGAAAATCTTCCAACGGTAAGCATTGCGCGGCACCCTAATTAGCCTCAATCACCCAGTGAGAGATCAAACGGCATCCCAAACACATTTTCAAGCCCGCGGGTGTCAAATGGTAACTCTTTTTCACCCCTGGGTGCAAAATGCAACTGATTTGTCACCTTTATTTTTAACACAGTATAGTATTCTAAAGTGCTCTTGCTCACGACATTTATATCTTCGTATAACTACTTTTCAGATCCTCTATGTAGAAATGGTAGAAATTTTATTTATTATAAACTTTTTCAATTGAATTTCAATGAAATATGCTTCAAATCTGTCCTATTTGTAGTCGGGAAAAAATCAAGAAGATTCGTTCGTATAATAAACAATGTAAAAAAGGTAGAGATGATAAACAGACCTTGATAAAGTTTTTGAAAATATTACAGAAATACGGCACAAAAGATCTTCCAGCAATAACTGTGTATAATCAATTGTATGTCTTTTTATCGATGTAAATTAAACATGGCATTCAAACTGAAATTTACAGTTAAATAGCTGATTTTCCAGAATAGAAATACATTTAGATAGGAATCATTTAACATAGAAGAAAGAAAAATAAAAAGAATACTGCCCAGTTAAACTGATGGCATTGAGCTCATAGGCTACGCATACTAATGGTACATTACAGCCTTATATTTTCAAGGGTTAATTCCATTCGAAAAACAAAATAAGAAGGGGAAACAGCTCTCCCCTTTCCCATTTTTTATACTTAATCATTGAACCTCTTAAACTATCAAGGACATGCTTTTTCATAAAAAAATCTATATCCAAATTTCAGAGCAAATCGGATAATTCTTAATAAAAACCCATTTAGCATTTGTATAATTTAAGAGGAGCTATCCCCCTCTTTTATACATAACCATTAAACTTCCAAAACTATTCAGAGATTTGAACGAAATCTGGCAATTCTGCTTGAAAAACCCATTTATATAAATTAAGGGGAGGGGCATTAGAAACCCCGTTCCCCCTGTTTATACTTATTCAATGAACACCTAATAACAGTCACGGAATCGCTTCATCAGAATGATCCTATATCTAAATTTTGAATGAAAACTTAATTCTGCATGAAAAACCCATTTATTTTTATTTAGGGGAGGGTAAAAAACTTGCATGAATGCTGCCCACTAAGATTATATCCGTATTAAGTTTTTACTTATCTTTGGAATTTTATTCGTGCTACTATATATATATAATATCATAAGAGAACAATTTATGTATATTTCATATTCAGAATTTTTTTTATTCATTGTATTATCCGTTAAAGGAAGTAAAGGGAAGTACTTTAAATGTAATCAATATCTCAAAGATTAAACCATAAAAGTAGGACTTAATTTAACCTCTTCGCTCTATAAAACCCATTATGGGGACCTCCGTTTGTTCAATTTTATTAATGATATTCGAACATAGTTATAATTTCTATGTCCTAATGACATGTTTCGAGGTGTAAGATTCGAACTAAGCAAATAAAATAAAATTCTTGATAAATAATCAAATAAGACGAGAAATAATTCAGCAATAATTAATAATATTGCATTAATACTCAATAGAGAGAAGGGTAAAATGTGAAAATCACATTTGATGAACCCGTATAGGGATTTTATAAAAAAGGAGAGGACCATGCTTCGAGGTTCGTTCGCTTCGACATCCGTCCATTTCGAAATTCTATAAAAAAGGAGGGCTCCGCTAGGGCGCGAAGTCAGCTAGTACAAATTTATGTTTCACTATTAAACATATTGAAATAAAATTTGGTTATTAGAGAGTTACATAACAATAATTTAATTTAACAATATTACATATAATATTTTTAAAAAATAAACGATTGTAAAATAAAAAATAAGGAATATACCATAGTTTGTATGAAAACAAACAAACAAAAATATTTTGGGTTGATGTGAATGTTTGTGATGTGAATTCTTTTATTCTATGTGAGATTAATAATAGTATACAAAAAATAATCATTAATAAATTATTTTCATTAACAGAAATTTTCGATCCGTGGTTGGGAAAGCAGGTTTTTCCTTAAAGTGACAAATCGAATTTTAAATAAAGATTATTTTATTACAGCAGTACGTAACTTTTCTTAGTTAAAAATACTTGATAATTTTCATTTTGCTTATTGTCATTTTTTTTCGGTGGAAGATATCTGAAGTCTTCATGGAAGTTCTAATGCATATACTATTTTCATTTTAAGCCTAATATCCCGAAGTGATTTTATTCTTGGCATTCATATCTTGATGTAACTTCTATTCGGTTTTTTTTATGTGGAAACTATAGACATTTTATTTTATTTGCTTTTTCAACTACATTTTAATAAAATTCGATTTTTTTTCAAATTGCTTAAGAAAAAGAAAACAAACAACAACAACAACAAAAAAAAAAACAATAACAACAAAAAAAAATTAGTAAATAAAATAAAATACATAAGAAAAATCATACAAATGACAAAAACTTTCTATGTAATAAATTTTTAATATCTTACTGGAACATTAGACGAAAATAACCGTGTATATTCAATTTTATAAATAATCCATTAATCTTTACAAACAAGAGATAACATTTATTCCAGAATTTTTAATTCAATATAAGATCTCTCATCTCATATAGAAATAGCTATAAATTGAAATATCCTTATATAGAAAGTCATAAAACATTCATCAGTTCTGCGGAGAAAGATGAATTCATACTGTTAATTCCATAAAAGTAACATTTTTTATAGGAAGTACTTCTCATACAATATTTTATTCATAACAGAAATCAATTGGAAAGTTTTTAATTCTAGCAAACTTCCACCAGTAAGTTTGAACAGGAATTTTCATCTTATTTTAAACTTTATTTATGCAGAATTTATGTTCTAATAAGGTAAACATTCTATTTATAGAAGTTGAACTCTTTTTTAATCAGGGACAGGTCTGATGTAAAAAAAATAACAGCTGTCATTTAATGACTAGACCTCATCCATTATTTCATGCACGTTCGCTAAACACTACAATTTGTCTCCTACTCTCAGTGGTGAATCGTTCATTGAAGCACATAAGCACATGAACCCCCAACAACAACAACAACAAGAAAAATAATAAAAAAAATAAATACAAAAATTATATTTTTTTGCCAATAAATGATTTAATATAATAATTTGTCAATCATTTTCAAAATTATAATTTGTTGTAAATTTTTCGTTATTTAACACGTTAAAAATTCCGAAACATAAATTTGTGGCATATTTTAATAAGTTACAATCAAGAAACATTAAAATGTCCATTTTATGCAGCTATCCTATGCAAAAAAATATTATGTAAAAATATTAAAATTTGAGTGAGATATTTGAAAAGAACGCCCCCATAGAATTAACAATGTCATCCGAGTATTTTTCTGTGACTAGTGTTGCGTCTTAACACGTCTATGCCAAGTCTATTTTGTCTGTTTTTCTGTTTGAGCCACGAAATGAGATTTCCGTAAAAGAATCTATTTATAAAAAAGTCACAAGTGACTGACGTGGCGCTAAATGTGCAATAATAAAAATAGTTTATTATTTTAACTTATTTCCATTAAGGTAAGTTCTACAAGTATAGACACTTTTCTATTTATCTTATTGTAATAGAATTTGAAGAATTCAGATTTAGATTGTTATTTTAATTAACCAATAATATATACAGCAAATGTTTTAAGTTAATGATATTATTATTGAATTATATATACATATATATATATATATATATATATATATTTGACTTGATAAGAAGACTTGATAAGATTTTGTTTTTTAATTCACATGAATAACATAACTACTTGTATGTGCCTATCCCAAAACTTTCTTCTATGTCATACGTACATTTTGATATTTCAAAAAGTATTTACTCATGTTAGTACTTTAATATTAATAATTCAATACTATGCAAACTTTAATTTTAATTTTAACTTTCTGCTTCAGTCAATTAATAGGAGTAAAAACTATTTAATGCGGTTAAAGTTATTTAATAAAATCAATAGTTTTCTCTTATTCTGTTGTCATCAAATGCATGATCCGGCTAAGCAGGACGCGGCTTCTCGTCTCTGCACGAGCCGATGGACAATAGAACGATTCAATCATATTCAATTAGCTGGGGAGGTCTATACAAAAAGTGCTATCACAGTGCTCCTTTCCTTCAAAATTTTTCATAATATTTCAAATTTCCATGAAAATTTGCTAGCCATAGTCAAAAACACACACAAATAAGATCGAATTCAGTTCTATGCATAAGTTCATACTCTTTTGGATGGTACAATAATGAAAAAAAAAACGCAGACATTGTGATTATAGCATTTCCATCAGACGGATTTTATTTAATTCAGGGAGGGTTTGCTGATCATAGCCAAACACTTATGCAAAAAATTGGCTCTATTCTATGCATAACTTCATATACTTTTCCGTGGTAATGCTGAAAATGGCACAAAAATTCCTATTACTGCACCCCCTTCCAGCAGATTTTTATCAAATTCCGGGAGGAACTACAAGCCATAGTCTAAGACTTACACAAAAAATTTGGCTTAATTCTATGCATAACTTCATAAACTTTTCGATGGTGGAATATCGAAAATGGCGCAAAAATTGCAATTACAGCGCCCCCTTTCGGCGGGTTTTTTTTCAAATTCAGGGAGATCCTACCATCCATAACCAAATAATTACACAAAGATTTTGGTTAAATTATATACATACCTTCATACACTTTTCGATGGTACAATAGTGAAAATGACAAAAAAAAAAAAAAATATATATCTATATTACAGTACCTCCTTCCGGTGGAATATTTCGAAATTGAAGGAGGACCTACTTGCCATAGCCAAAAACATACACACAGAAAAAAGTGGTTCAATTCAATCTATATCTTCACGCACTTTTAAATGGTACAATGGCGACATATAGACACACGCACGGATAGGCAGACATTTTGTAAAAATATGTCTTTTGAAATCTTTGACCTGTAACGTATAAATTCATCAAATAATAAAAAAATACATTATTTTATTCTTTTGAAGATAGAAGAAAGTAAAAATTATAATCAGTAATAGATTATCTTCACTAGCACATTTTTTTTATATTTGATACGGAAGGTGTGTATGTGTGCGTGTGCTTGGCGGGGGGAGGGGGGAGGGCGTTGTCCAGTGCAAGAAATTGAATTTCAAATGAAGATTAAGCTATAAAGCAATAAAGACCTATCTGACTTATAGGACTTGATATCGTTCTCTTTCTTTGCATTTTCAATTATGTTTTTAGAAGTTGATAACCAGCACTAGTACATAACTAGTAGATAGTATAAATCCTCGCACATTTTTCAGCGCATTTAATATTTTTATCTCAATCCTAATATCTCGAAGTACATATGCTCTGGATATTCATATATTCATGTAACTTCTCTTCAAATTCCTTATCCGGAATTGAAAGAAATTTTATTTATTTACGTTTTCAATAGAATTTCTATAAATTCTGTTTGGAATCTTTTCTATTTGAAATCGGAAGAGAAATACAAGAAAATTGTAGATAAAAAAACAAGCATATAAAAACATACGGATGTCAAACTGTTCATATGTAATTTTTTGAAAATCTTACTAGAACATGTGACAAAACTATTTTCTGATAATAAATGTATAGGGGAGATGGGGGCACCTTTGAACACTCTAAATATTTTCCTTCAAAAAAAATTATTTAAAAAATGTATATGGAAATACATTACTACTGCTTCATACAAAGCTGTACTATTTTGTATGAACAGTACTGTCTAAGCAAGATATGTATTTTTCTCCCTCTTGAATCTAAACTTAAGAAAATAAAGTTGTGAGATTTTTGTTTACAAACTTTTATCCCTAAAATTTTAATTTATTGTTCAGTGCTTAAATAAAGATTCTAGCTTTCTTAAGTAAGCTTTGTTTTATTCAAATTCTTCAGGCAAATTGAGTAAACCGATGTAATGTTGAACTCCATGTGATGGGGAACCGTTGAACAGTGAAAGAACACAGAATAAACTGATGATAAATAATAATTTAAATAATTTAAAGAGAACACTTAAAACCATGAAGTAAAGAGTTGTTGATGTATCTAAATATTATTATTTCTGAAATTTTTTTAATGTGAAAAGAGATTAATTAAGAATGTCAAAGAACATGGACTTATACTGCTAACAATTCCCCTTACTGCACACATAGATTCCAACCTCTATATGTATCAGTGATGGAGAGTTTCAAATATAAATTGATGTTGGTATACATTTATTGGATAATTGTAATTCCTGGATACAAAATAATGATTCACGGTTTAACCGGTTTCCAAACATCATTTCTGGTTTCCGTAACGGATAAAACGGTAATATCAGGTTTCTCCAAAAAAAATAGTGAATGATAAGTTTTAATTTCCCAGAAGCATCAGATATCACATTGGCGTATTTCAGGGATATTGTAAAAAAAATTCACAGCGAAACACAACTGGAGGGACACTTTGTGTTTTATCAACAATGAGTTTTGACATCAACTTTGATGGATTTAAGTTTGCTTAAATAAGAAAAAAATCAGCAATTTCAATAAAATATAATTATTTAATTTTATTCATATTACTTTATATTTCTGAAACATATGCAACTTTTAATAAAAAGTCTCAATATTTTCATATTTTATTCATTTGTTCAAAGGTACCCCTTGCTTGTTCAAAGATACCCCTACATGGGGAAGGTTTGAACAAAAATCTTTCAACTTTTTAAATCCTCACAACTTATTTAATTTCTTTGGAAAATGTTTAATTTATGGTTCTTATGTTAAAGAAATGCATTGT
Source organism: Maratus speculifer (assembly GCA_964019185.1). Classification (NCBI taxonomy): domain Eukaryota; kingdom Metazoa; phylum Arthropoda; class Arachnida; order Araneae; family Salticidae; genus Maratus; species Maratus speculifer. The sequence continues at coordinate 94,793,747 of OZ025302.1, forward strand.
TTTTATTATGTAATATTTAAAACTCAATAAATATAATTAAAGTAAGAAATATATTGATTTTATGAAAAAATGTTCAAAGGTGCCCCCTCTGCCTTTCATCCAGTTATATAAATATATTTTTTAATCGGTAGAAATATTGAGAGAATTGACTAAGAAATTTAAAATTCAATACGAGAATATCCTATACAGAAATATCAGTCAATAGAAATGATTCAAGACATAAAACAATACATTTTCTGCCAAAAAGTCTATGTAAATCTAAAAACATTTTATTAGTTACGGAATTTAACCATACTTTTAATGTCACAATATATATACCGGGTGATTCTAATTTTTTTTACAATAAAAGAGGAGTGATAGTACACATCAAGACAAACAATATTAAACAGGAGACTAAGGGTCCCAAACGTTTTCCAAAGGAGATAGCCGCCATTAACGTTTAGGGACCAAAATTTCAAATAAACATAAAAAACGGAAAAATCAGTCGATTGATTTGCGGTTTTCACTAAAACTATTCTTTATTTAGGTATTTTCGTGAAAATAAATTATAAAGATAAATTAAAAAAAATACCGATAGAGGGCGCTTTAGACTTTGGAGTAACGAACAACTCTTTTTTGGCGTTATGTTTTGCATCTTATTAAATGCCTTCGTAAGTTTAGACTTGAACTTAAATTTTGAGCTCAAAATCTCAATAGCTGGAAGTGGTTAAGTAGACAAACCGAACTGTGTTCAGAGGGTTCAAATTTCAAATGATTGTAAAAAACGGAAAAATTGGTCGATCGTTTGCGGTTTTCGCTAAAACTAATTTTTAAATCAGCAATTTCTTGAAAATAAATTTTAAAGATAAATTTCACAAAATGCCGATAGAGCGCGAAAAAAATGCACAAAATGCATAGACTTAAATTTTGGGCTCAAATTCTGAATTGATAGGAGTGTTTAAGAAGCGAAAAATTGAATTGTGTTCAAGGAGAAAGGAAGGTTAAATTTCAACTCCTGAACACACTTCAGTTTGCGCCTCATAAAGATTCAGAATTTGAGCTCAAAATTTAAGTTTAAATCTAAGCTTCCGAAAACATTTAAAAAGTTTTGCAAGCATTTAATTAGAACCAAAAAATAATGGTTAAAATAATTGTTGATTACTCTGAAGTTTAAGACGCCCTCTAACGGAATTTTTTGAAAATTATCTTTAAAATTTATTTTCTAGACGATACTGACATAAAGAATAGTTTTATTTTAAACCGCAAACGAATCGACCAATTTTTCCATTTTCTATAATTATTTTAAATTTGTACCTCCCCCTCCCTTTTAAACAAAGTTCAGTTTGTGCTACTTAACCACTCCCTACTATTCAGATTTTGAGCTCAAAATTTAAGTCTAAGTTTCCGAAAACATTTAAAGAAATGCAAAAAATAACGGGAAAAAATAGTTGTTCGTTACTCCAAAGTCTAAAGCGCCCTCTATCGAAATTTTAGTAAATTTATCTTAATAATTTATTTTTAAGAAAATACCAACATAAAGAATAGTTTTAGTGACAACCACAAAACAATGACCCAATTTTTCCGTTTTTTAAAATCATTTGAAATTTGAATCCTCTGAACACAGTTCAATTTGTGCTATTTAGCTACTCCCTACTTTCAGATTTTGAGCTGAAAATTTGAGTTTATGCTTACGAAAACATTTAATGAGATGCAAAAATAGTTGTTCGTTACTCTAAAGTCTAAAGCGCCCTCTATCGGCATTTTTTGAAATTTATCTTTATAATTTAATTTCAAGAAAATGCCGGCATAAAGAATAATTTTTGTGAAAATCGCAAATCAATCGACCGATTTTTCCGCTTTTTATGTTTATTTGAAATTTTGGTCCCTAAACTTTAATCGCGTCTATCTCCTTTGGAAAACATTTGGGACCCTTGATCTCCTATTTAATATTGTTTGTCTTGATGTGTACTATCACCCCTCTTTTATTGTAAAAAGAAATTAGAATCACCCTGTATATATTTGTTTTTGATGTTGTTTGAAAGAACATACGGCATCATTATAAAAACAAGATAGAACCCGCCGAATTTCGATGAAAGAAAATATTTAAGAAGAACTCTTTCATTGATTTATAATAAATCTACAAATTAGTAACAGTAAAAATTCCATCTTATATTGGTCAGTCTAACTTTCAAACAACTATTATTTTAAACTGTAATAAACAAAATTGAGTAAAACTCAATTATCCAAATTATAAAATGAAATAAAACCGAAATTCACCGTATTTTATAACAGACGATATTTTTGAAATAGTATACGCATTTTAACTTTTTTTTTCTGAATTTTAAGAAAAAATGGAGTTTTTCTGCTGCCACAATTATAAAATTGGCACTAAAAAGCATTTAAAAAAATAATATCGCGAAGTTTAATTGAAATACAGCTTTGAAACAAATTGCATTTAAAAGTACTTTTTCTTCTGTATACGATGGTGTAAAAATTTAAAATGTACGATGTTTAGAAGTTAAAAATTTGCAGTAGCGAAAATTGCAAAACCGAAATCGCATGGAAAAGTGCTGCGCATTTTAATTTCTATTTTTATTTATTTTCAATTTCAAGAGAAAAAAAGGAGCGAATTTGTTGGCGCAATTATAAATTTGGTACTAAAGACTATAAAAAAAATATTATCTGAAAAATTAATTGAGGTACAGTTTTCAAACAAACTGCATTTAAAAGTACATTTTTTTCTCTATACGACGGTGTAAAAATTTAAAATGTGTGCTATTTAGAAGTGTAAAATTTATAGTAGCGAAAATCGCAAAACCGAAATCACAGGGGGAAAGTATTGCCATTCGCAAAATGACGTATGCGTTACGCACAGATGCGTTTGGCCTTTATAATATAGATAAAAAAATAATTAAAAGTATTTTCAAGGTTCAAAGTATTTAAAATCTTAAAAGTCTCGAAACATAAACTTGCGAGGAAATTTAATAAGTTAAAGGAAGAAAAATTAAAAAGTCTATTTAATGTATTAGATTTCCGATACTCTTTTTGGGTTAACTTATTTGCACTCAGGTAAACATTCGAAATATAGGAATCTGTTTCGCATATTGTAATAGAATTTCATTTCTTCATACGTGAAACTGAATTAAATAACAATAGATGTAACATCTTTTTTAAATAAATGATTGTCAATCAAAAAATTAGGAATTTGCCATAATAGTATTCTAGCCAATTAGAAAAAAATGTTTTGGATGTATGAGACAATTGTTGAGTTTTTGCTTTTATTTAAGATTAGCTGACCCGCCCAGAGTTGCTCGGGTCCATGATAACCATGATAAATTGCAGTATTCCTTTCACTAAAGTGAAACATCGACTCGAAACATAAAAATAATGCTAAAAACCTACTGAAAAATTAAATAAAAAAATCGAAAGTTGAGCTTCGAGATGCAAACCTTCATATACAGAGATAACTTTTCTCCAAATTTTGTAACTTTATGTACAGCAGTCTCCTCAGAATAGCACTGACACACCCACAAACTTCTCGCTTTATTATTATAGATTACGGTGAATATTCTAAATTATTTCTTTATTGCTTATGCATTAATTTTATGTTCTTCGCCTTTTTTACATGCAATTTAAAAACAAATAAGACCATAATGAATTAAAAAAACCGATAATATTGACAAAAATGAAAAAAAAAATCAATTCTAAAAGCACAGAAACTTGAAAATCGCACTGAACGTCACAATAAAAATCGACGAAATTCGAAAATCGTAGCAGAATAAACTTAGTAAATTAGGCTGAAAGTTTGAAACAAATTTATTTTTATCAATGTCAAAAAATAGCCGCAAAATGCGAAGTAATAATAAAAATTGCATTTAAAACTCGTCAAATTTCGACAAATCGGTGCACGAATTCCAAATAAGCTTTATTGAAAATAAAAGTAAAATTACTATGTTGGTAAAAGGAATGAAACTGTATTCCTCTCACTGGTGTCGAAAAAACGCTTTGAAACATAAAAATAACTCGAAAAATCAACTAAAAAACTAAATTAAAAAAATCTAATAAAAAAATTGAAAATTGGGCTTCGGAGTGTAAAACTTTATGTATAGAGTTACCTTCTCTCGAAATTTTGTAACTCTAGAGGCAGCGGTCTCTTCAGAACAGCGCTGACACACTCACAAACTTGTCTCTTTATTATTACAGAAGATTAATACAAAACAAAAAATAATCTGTATTAGATTCCTCTGAACTCAAAATTTCGCATTATAAGGGAATAGGGGAGTGAAAATGTGAGAAATAGAATTTTGTAAATAAATAATTAGATTTTTAAAGCAATAAATAACTTTCTTACTTAAAAGTACTTCAGTTCTTGTATTAACTGGAAACTCGAAAATAAATACATTTCGGAACACTTTTAGCCCCGAATTTATCAACACATTAATGTGTTGTGAAGCGTTTTTACTTTTTTCTATCTTCAATAGAAGAAAGTATTGTAACCAAAATTTATTTCCGCTTCCGGTTTTCGGCGTATTTAAACGTTTTAGGGGTCAGAGATTCCCAAAAACATGTTTTTACAAAATGCCTGTCTGTCCGTGTGTCGCCATTCTACCATCAAAATCTGTATGAAGATATGCATAGGATTGAACCAAATTTTTTGTGAATGTTTTTGGCTGTGGAAAGCAGAATCTCCTTCAATTTTGAAATATTCCGCAGGAAGGGGGCGCTGCAATAACAATTTTTGTGCCATTTTCAATATTGTACCGACTAAAAGTGTATTAAATTATGCATCAAACTGAACCAAAATTTTTGTGTAAGTGTATGGCTATGGCTAGTTGGTTCTCCCTGTATTTGAAAAAAACTTCCGTCGGAAGGGGACATTGTAATAGCGATTTTTGTTCCATTTTCAATATTTTTCCGACTAAAAATGTATGAAGCTCTATGTATCGAATTGAACGATTTTTTTTTTTTTTTTTGGCTATGGCCAGCAGACTCTCCCTGAATTTGAAAATAAAATCCGTCGAAAGGAGGCGCTTAATATCGATATCTGTGCCGTTTTTAATATTTTACCATTAAAAAGTGTTTGAAGTTATGCATACAAATAAAGTAAATTTTTGTGTATGATTTTTTTATGTTTTTTTTTTGGTAGATCTTTCCTGAATTTGAAAAAAATCTGTCCATCGTTCTACAGGTCATCGGCTCGTGCAGATATAGAAACTCGTTTTAACTCCGATTAATTGGCTGAAGCAGAAATTTAAGATAAAAATCATAGATGATATAGAATTGAATAAATAATATTAACGTATTAACATACATAACTAAATTTTTAAATATTAAAATGTACATATGAGATAGAAGAAAGTTTTGGGATTGGCACATCCAACAAGTTTTGTATTGTATCTGTGTCCTTAATAGGTTGCAAAAGTTTTTTTCTCTTGAAATGTGTTTTTAATATGTTTCAAAGTCTTGCTATGTGTTCTAAAAATAGTGTTGTTAATTGTATTGAAGAAAATGGTTTCTTAAAACAGTGTTGGGCTTTACAACACTTCGACTCCAAAGTAACAACACATTGTAAAACCACACACTTTTGAACACTATAAAATAACATACATTGCCAAATATTTGCAGCATTCTGTCCAGTCATTTGACCGGTTTTTTTTTAAATCAAAAATAGTTACACAACAGTTATTTTAAGTTATTTTGATCATATTATTGCCTATTTTATGGTAAGAATATAGTTAAAATACGGTTATTTAAACGATAAGAAAAAAAACGGTCGAATGACTTGACAGAATGCTACAAATTTTTAACAGTGCATGCAAAACATTTTCAAAATATTTTCTACATAGTGCCTTTAACATTATAACAATTTTAACAACAATTTTTGCACAAAACTATTTCATGCATTTGCAGTGGTATTTCTGGTGCATTTGCTATTTTAATCTCGATCCGGATGTGCTTGTGTACTCGACATTCATATCTTCATGTACTTTCTTTCCAGCTTCTGTATCTCGAAACGATAAAAATTTTATTTATTTATCTTTTAAATTGAATTTCTATAAAATCTGATTGGCATCGTTGCTATTTTTGACCAGAAAAAAAATTGTAGATAAAACAGTAAAAATATAAGCTGTATATCTTGCAAGCTGTTCTTCTCTAAGTCTTTGAAACCCTATTGCAATATCGGCAAAACTTTCCAAGTTCTGTATTTAGAAACGATAAAAATTTTATTTATTTGTCTTTTAAATTAAATTTTTATAAAATCTATTTCGTATTTTTGATATTACTGATCAGAAATAAAAAAAATGTCGTAGATAAAACAGTAAAAATATAAGATGTATATCTTGGAAACTGTTCTTATGTAAGTCTTTGAAAGCCTATTGAAATATTAGGAAAAACTATTTTCTAATAATATCTGTGTACATCCAGAACCATAAATATATCCACTAACCATTGCAAATGAAACTTAGTACCGATTATGAAATTTTGATTTCAACACTAGAATATTTTATATAGAAATTCTTATAAATTGAAAAAAGTTAAGATAACAAAAAATTAAACTACTGGGAATTCAGTCCAGAAGATATACAAACTTTTAAAATATGTATTTAGTCTTGGGTTGTTATTCTAACTTCTAATATCATATAATGAACAGTATTTTCCTATTGCGACGTATTTTTCATACTAGGTATCATAATATAAAGTAATATTCATAATGGGATTTAACATGTCAAAAATTCCGAAGCATAAGTTTGTGATAATTTAATAATTTAGAATAAAGAAACATTAAAAAATCAATTTTAAGTTTAAACATTACATTGCTGTTTCAGATTAATATATTTTAACTTAAGATAAATTTTAGACATCAAAATACGTTTCTGTTAAACAAATAGCAGAATCTGATTGCACTTGATATACGTTAGTATAATATAAATTAAAGAATAAAACATAAAATAACCAAATATCAACAAACTGAAACAAAAAACTTTTGGATTGATGCAAAAGTTGTCAAGTTTTTTATTTTATTTGAGATTAATTGTAAGTAAAAAACTAGTCGTTGGAGATCACCGAAATATTTACCCATCATATATACATATATATACTATAAAACATGAAACAAAAAACAAACATGGAAACTATTTAAAAAAATTATTACAATTTCAAAATAAAATTTAACCCTATATTTAAATAATTTTTATACATAGTAATGCTCTATTACGGAATTGAGGGTACTAATTGATTATCTATTCTACACATTTCGGCAAATTATATAAATCGCCAAACTACATGTAAATTATACAAATTGGCATAATTTTTATTTCAAATAACAAAAGAACAAATAAATTAGTAAAAGATTAATAAAAATACAAATTAAACGTCAAATTAAACATCAGTTATGATGTACAAACACACGTAATGTATTTAAAGTTAAGTGCACGTGACATTTACGATAAGACATTTTTGGCATTTAATCTTATAATTTGGCGACAGTTTTTTTCTCTACGTAAAATAAAGTAGTAAAATAAATATCCTTATAGCTCCAAAAATAATAAACCTATTAACTAACAGTTTACTGACTCGGATGAAGTGTCTCATTTTCAATTAAAATATATATTTCAATTGAAATTTGAATGAAACACAGGGTCATGAAAACTCGAAGAGTGTGGAAAATAGGATTATAAATATCTCGACAACTGATTAGCCGATCAATTTCCCTTTTTATGCAAAATTTGTATTTTTTATTGTCTTTTACAGCCCCTACTTAAAATTTAAAAAAATAATAAATGTATATATACCTTTCATCAGAACGAATATTTCGAGAGTCTGAAAAAATAGTTGCGTATAATCGAGGGTACTGATATTCAATAGGCTTCTTCCTATTTTTAAATACAAAGTACAAACCAATTTTTAACTCTCTATCTCAATTTGTTCTGGAGATAGAGCGTTTACAGATAGACAGACGAACAGACAGACAGAAACACACACAGACGGATGGCGATTTTTTTTAATATGTAATTCAAGATCTCCAGTCTCTTAAACGTGTAAATTCACCAGAAACGTATTTCGATTTTCAAAATGAGATAAAAAAAGAAGCATAGAGAAACGTATAGATTGAAAAATGTTCATTTGTAAGTTATTGAAACCTTAATGAAATATGGCGCAATATAACTGTCTATGTATTGTACGTTCGGTTTTATAAATATATCCATTAATTGTTACACATAAGAGATGTCATTGTCAATTTTGTCTTTGTAAAGCAGATATGTGCAGTCCTTGCACAATTTCTAGTGTATATAATAATTTTATTTGAAGCCTAATATCCAGAAGTGCTTGTATTGTCAAAATTCATATCTTCAGGTAGCTTCTTTTAGCTTCCGTGTGCGAAATTGGATGAAATTTTATACATATCTTCTTTCAATTGAACTTCAGTAAACCCGTTTCGAATATTTTCTATTTGCGGTCAATAAAAAAAAAAAGGAAATTGCGCAGATAAAATAAGAAGTATAGAAAAACGTATGTATTGAAAACTGTCCCTATGCAAGTTTTTGATATCTTTTTGAAATATCGCGCAATAATATCTATCTGCGTACTGTACTTTCAATTTTATAAATATATCCATTTATTGTTGCAACCATTATTTGTTGCAAATACGGTGTTATTTATGACGGCTGATTATCTGCACGAGGGATATAGGCCCCAGTGGGAGCGCCCTTGTGGATATCATTCTGTGGAAACTTAACCCGAACTTACGCACACATAAGAGAAAGCATTCACCATGAAATTTAAATTTCCGTACTAAAATATCCCACATAATAAATAAAAAAACTTAAGATAAAAAAATGAAATTTACACGAATTCTGTCTATATATATATACTATTAAAACTACACGTGACACATTGCACCTTTTAGGGTTGAAAGGCTTGTCTCACTGGTGACACCCCTAAGGGAGGCAGAATGGCATCTTTAATAAGGATGAAAAGATGGCACCCCCAAATCCAGAGTGTCCACTAATAAAAATAATTTATAAACCGACTCTTGGTCCGCGAAGGATTTGAACCCACAACGTCAGATTACAAGCTCAACGCTCTAACCGTTCGGCTATCGGTCTCACCATCAAAAGCTCCCTGAAATGGTCAAATGTACTGAAATTCAAAGGTTGCTTTACATAAAAAGTTTGTCAAAAGTTAGCCATCCGAAGTTTTAAACGAAATTGGGATAGCTCATGCGCGGTGATAGTTATTGTAGGAAGAAATTTCTGTTTTGATCCACCAGTGACGGCGAGTTTAAGGGGAAGGACACACATCAGAGCATGCGCAAATGACTAAGGGGTGAAAATCTTGGGGGTGAACCAACGGTATGCATTCTTCGGCACCCTAATGAGCGTGAATCACCCAGTGTGCGATCAAACGATACCCAAAACACATTTTCAAGCCCGCGGATGTCAAATTATACACTTTTTCACTACTAGATGCCAAATGCAACTGGTTTGTCACTTTTATTTTTAACAGTGTATATAATCTTGTAACGTTATTTTTAGTTTTAATAAATAAAATGAATAATAATATTATATGTATTAGGAAGTATTTTTAATAATATATTTTCTTGAATGTAAGCAATGAGAATCTTTTTTAAAGATATTCAATATCTGAAGAGTTCCGACTGAAAAATCTGGTAGCTAATTTAATCTGTGAGAATAAAATTGTTATAAGAAGTCAGTTATATGTTTAAATATAACAATAATCATTGCAATCTTACTTTTCAACAGTTCCCTTTTAACTGTTTTATTAAAGCGCATAAGATTTAAATTTTCACCTTGAAAATTTTCAATTATGTTTCTCTGAAACAGGTATGCGCAATTTATGCACTATTTCTAGTATAAAAATAGTATATATAGTCTGTATACTATTTTTATTTGATACCTAACATCCAGTAGTACTTGTATTCTCAGAATTCATATCTTCACCGACCACAAATAGAAAATATTGGAAACGGGTTTTATTGAAATTCAATTGAAAGAGTAAATAAATAAAATTTCTTTCGTTTCCACGCACGATAGCTGAAAAGAAGTGACCTAGAGATATTAATTCCGAGTATACAGGCAATTCTGGATACTAGGATTCAAATAAAAATAATATACACTGTAAAAAAATCCGTATAATTTACGACCAAAACTGCTGCCTGTGGGTTTTACCAAAAAAATTGCAATAAAATTAGAAGTAATAAAAAAATTACATTTAATTTTACTGCAATTTTTACGGCAAAAGCTGCTGCAGCATTGCTGCCAGCAATTTTTTGCCGGATATTCTTTACAGTATATGCACAAGAAATTGTGCAAGGTAACTTATTTTTACCTCTCGTTTGTGGAAACAGTATAAATTTTATTATTTTGCTCTTTCAATTCAATTACTCTTTCTATTTAATACAGCATGTTTCGAATACTTTCCATTATCGGACAGTAAAAAACAAGAAATTGCGTTGATAAAATAAGAAGCATGGAGAAATATATAAATTGAAACCTGTTCTTACAAAGTTTTTGAAAGCTTTTTGAAATGTCACACAATAACATATATCCAGTGTTGGGTATGAACGCGCTCACTGAACGAAAACTCACGAGTTTCGCTCACTATTTGTGAAATTTGAACTGAACTTCGCTCACTATTTTATAAACGAGTTTGAACTGAACGAAACTCAAAAAATAGACGAGTTTAAACGAAATTTACGTTCAAATTTACGTTCAATTTTTTCATAATTTATTTAAAATTTTTCCAGACCTTAGGAAATTTTTTCTCTCTTTCAAATGCCATTTAGAGGCATACACGAGCCTCAGGACGAGTTAAGTCTGGATATCACTTCGGTGGGTAGTAACCTAGTCTTACTTCTTCTGCAGACTCGGGTCGCGCCGAACCGGACCTGGGCTGTATACAATTTCACCGAAAATAGATATATACAGTAAACTCTCTGTGCAAGGTGGACTGTGTTTTATTTCTCCATAACATGGAAGATGGATTAATAATACTAATGATAGCTGAAACATTTACATACAACTAACAAAGGTTCATTAAAAGCATAAACATCGCAGCCTACGGCACTTCTGCATAAATGGAGATTATAAACAGACTAAGGTAAGTTTTTTTGGCCAGAACTCTTCCGTAAGCGTAAATATCGATGTCCTGTAGAAATGTACTCGGGGTCGGGCCGGGTTCGGTGCGAAATTTCAACTTTTTTTCCGGGTCGGGCCAAGTTCGGGCCTTGTTTTTAGCTATTATATCGGGCCGGGTCGGGCCGCTAAATTTTCTCTACGAGCCGGGCTGGGCTCGGGCCGAATTTTTTTTTTTAATATCGGGCCGGACATTTTTTTTTCTAAGGATCGGGCCTGAAAATTTCCGTCCGTGCATACCTCTATCTTACATATCGAATAATCAAATGATTAGTTCACAAAATTTTGTAAATTTGGACAATAATATCCAAACATTTAAAAAAAAAAAAAAAAAAAAAAAAAAAAAAAAAAAGTGAACTTTTTAGTGAACTTTGTTCACTTTAACAAATGAGTTTGATTTGAACGAGTTCGTTTAAAAATTTTTGAGTTTGAACGTGAACTTAAATCACTTTTCAGAAATTGAACGTGAGCTTGAGTTAGTTCGTTTATTTTGTGAACGTGCCCAACACTGCATATATCTGTATATTGTACATTCGGTTTTATAAATATATCCATTAGTTACGCATAAGTTGGTGTTATTTTCACGTTCTATTATGTGCATGAGGGGTAGAGGCTCTAGGAGGAGTGCCCTATATGCAGCTCTTTCTAATTAAACCTAACCCGTATTTCGCAAGTTACACATAAGAGATGAAATTCATTATGAAATGATGAATGAATTTCATGATGAAGTTCATTATGAAATTTATATTTCAGTACTAAAATATCCAACATAGAACAAACTATAAATAAAGAAACTTAAGGTAAAAAATTAAATGTATACGAATTCTGTCTAGATGGGTATATATACATTTAAATTTTTATGTAATCTAGTAAGTTTTTGCATTTCTAATTTAAAAAATGAATAGTATTGTTTTATGCGTACTACTTGGTTATCCCGTCGACCAAAACTCTATCGCCAGACTATAAGATTAAATGCCAATAATGGATGATCGTGAATGACATATTTAATGACATTAAATATGATACAAGTACTTAAAACATCATTAAGTGACTTTTATTTCAATTTTTTGTTTTTATTTTTATTAATATTCTACTAATTATTTGTTTTTTCGTTTTTTAAATAAAAAATGTATCAATATGTATAATCTGGCTATTAGTTTGGCAATTTATATTATTTGGCAAAATTGGTCGACGGGATAACCAAGTAGTACTGTTTTATGTATTAGGAACTATTTTTAATGATGTATTTTCTTTAAAGTAAGCAATGAGATTTTCTTTAAAGACAGGTTTTTCTTCCTCAAGAGTTCCGGAGCAAAAACCTGGTAGCTAATTTAATCACTGAGAATAAAAATATACGAAGTCAGTTTTATGTTTAAACATTACAATAATTACTGCAAAATTACTTTTTAACAATTCCCTTTTAACTGTTTTATTGAAAAGTATAGAATTTACATTTTCTCGTTGAACAATGTCAATTTTGTTTTTTTGAAGCAGAAATGTGCAGTCCTTGCACAATTTTTAGTGCAAGGTAAAAAAAAAAAATGCAAGGTAAAATGCAAGGTAAAAAAATTGTTAAACTTACGGCAAAAATTGCTGGCAGCAACGTAGCAGCAGTTTTTGCCGTCAAAATTACAGTAAAATTAGATGTAATTTTTTTTATTACATCTAATTTTCTGCAATTTTTTTTTGCAATTTTTTTTCTGCAGTTTTTGCCGTAATTTTTAAAATTTTAAATTGCATTTTTTTAAATTATTGTAATATTTTAATGCATTTTTTTAAATTTTAGCCGTAATTTTAACCGTAATAATTTTTTGCAATAAATTTAACGGGTGTTTTTTACAGTGCATATTATTTTTATTTGAAACCTAGTATCCAGAATTGACTGTATACTCGGAATTCATATCTTCAGGTGACTTCTTTTCAGCTTCCGTGTGTGGGAATGATAGAAATTTTATTTATTTACTCTTCAATTGAATTTTCAATAAAGCCGTTTCCAAAATTTTCTATTTGTGGTCGGCAAAAAAAAAAAAAAAAAAAAAAAATATGCGTAGATAAAATAAGAAGTGTAGAGAAAAGTTTAAATTGAAAACTGTCCTTATGTAAGTTTTTGAAATTTTACTGAAATATCGCGCAATACTATTGATCTTTGTATTGTACATTCGGTTTTATAAATATATCCATTAGTTTTTGTACATAAGAATACTATAAAATTTAGATTTCAGTACTAAAATATCCTAATTATATAATAAATTATATCTAATTAGTAATATCCTAATTATAGCCTCAATTAAAATGATTTTGAGTATTGACATTTTTTTAAATTTTGCACATTGTAATTTTTTAAAATCTGATATCTACAGTCCTTGCAGTTTTCACAATTTTGCACAATTTTCGTGAATTGACTATTTTTATATAAAAGTTAATATCCAGATTTGCTCCTGCTTTCGGCAATCAAGTAACTTCTTTTAAGCTTTGATACAAGGAGTTTTATTTATTTATATTTTCAATTGAATTTTAATAGAATCAGTTTTGAATCTTATCTATTTACTGTCGAAAAAAAAAGAAAATTTTTTGATAAAAAAGGAATATATAAAAATGTATGTAGATTGACTGCAAACTGGCCTTATATAATCTGTTGTTCTTAATAAAATATTCCTATTAAAATGTTCTTCTGGTAATTTTGTGTAGATCGAGTTTTATAAATATATACAATAATCATTACAAATAAGATATAACAACCACTCTGAAAATTAGATTTCAACACTAGAATTTATGATGGACTATGTATTAAATATTATACGTAACCTATACCTAGCAAAACGTAATCTATGACTAGCAATACCTATAATAGTTAAAATAATAAATAATTAAAAAATAAATAAATCAGTAAAATTTACTTGATTTCTGATTCGAAGACATATAACTATTAAACTGTTTATTTAATCTGGAAATGTTACTCATACTTCTAATATTATAAAAATGAATATTATATATTTTTTATATTTTAGGAAGCATTTTTACAATGTATTTTGCATGAAACTTAGTATTGGGAAGTTCTTTAAAAGTAAATAATACCTCAAAAGTTCAGAAGCATAAATGTAGGAGATAATTTAATAAAAGAGAATGAAAAACAATAAAGTTTGATTTTATGTTTAAGTATTTCAACATTTTTTTAGGTTACTTATTTCTTCTAAGATAGTAAAAAGTACTTTAAAGGCACTTAATATGCCAAAAATCTCGTACCATAAATTTGGAAAGTGATTGAATAAGTTAGAATTAAGAAACATTTAAAAGTCAAACTTAAATACAAGCATTACAGCACTTTTTAAAGATATTTTTTTACAAATTAACAGAGTTTTCGCTGTTACTTGAATATCCCGTCCACCGATTTAGCCAAATAATACAAATTGGCATAACCTTTATTTTAAACAGTGAAAAAATTAATAAATTGGTAAAAAATTAATAAAAGTACAAATAGAAAGTCGAATTAAAAATTACTTGATGACGTAACAAGCACGTGTATCATATTAATGTAAATGAATATGATATTTATTAATGGCCAATGATAATGATATTAATGATATTTATAAATGCCAATTATCCATTATTGACATTTAATTTTATAGTTTGGCGATAGTTTTTGGTTAATGGATTATTCAAATAGAAGCGAGTTTTCTATTATGGGTATTGTTACAGAATTTGATTATTTCATACTTACATACTTATAGCTTAAGTAAACAATAACCTATAAAACATTCTGTTTTAAATTAATGATTATAAAACAGCAAATTAGAAATATCCGAAATTCTGTTATTAAATAAACTTAAAAAAGAATCTGCATTGATAAGAGAATTGGTGAGTTTTAAACTTTATTTGAGAAAAATTTTAAAATAAAAAGATAAATAAATAAAAATAAAATAAAATAAAAATAATAATCAGTGACATAGTTGCCTTATTAACACTCTGCTATCTATGATAAAGGAAATGTGGTGACGGCTTTTATGAAAATTGACATATCGAAGTTTATATGAAAATTTAGTTTTTAAAGCTGTGAATATATCGGATGATCCAAAAGTCTGGACGGTCTTTAAAAATGAATAATTCGAAAACGAATCAAGATACAAAGATACGGTTTGCACTAAACGGATATAAAAAAAAACCAGGATTTGTGTGGCAATGAAAAAATAGTTTTGTTGGCGACCAACAGGTAGCGCTATGATGATTTATTGATCCAAAAGATGTTTACAAATGAAAAAAAAATTGACAACTTACAAGTCAGCTTAATTACAGTCAATTAATACTACAGTAAATGTTCAATGTACTGTCCATCCTTCAAAAGTACACCTGTGAGACGAGGCACCTCACCGTTCACAGCACAGAATAGAATTTCTTGCGTTATGGCAGACACATTTAGGCGGATTGCATCTTTTAGTGTTGGTAGTGATGCCGGTTGGTTGCGGTAGTTTTGACTTCAATTATTCCCACAGCCAAAAGTTCGAGGGTGTCAGATCCGAAGATCTTGGAGGCCATGCGTGATTAAAGTAGCGACTGATAATGCGATCCTTTTCTAAATATTGGGCGTATCAGGCGTTACACAAGCAGAGGAATATCGGGTGGTGCTCCATCTTGCATAAAGGTGATTGTTTGGAGTGCTTGTTGCGCTTGCAATTCAGAAATACGGCAGCGCCATCTGTTGCTCGCAAATAGAACTTTTTTTCGCGGCCACACAAAACCCGGTTTCTTTTCCATCCGTTAGTGAAAACCGTATATGTGTATTTTGATTCATTTTCGAATTATTCGTTTTTAAAGTTCGTCCTGATTTTTGGATCACCATGTATTTCTCACTTAAAATAATTTGATATCTTTCATTTTTCGCATTGTCTATTTTGTTGGAAGATATTTGCAGTCTTACTTATTTTCCAGTGCATTTATTATGTTATCACATGCCTGATATTTCGAAGCCTTTGTGTCTAGATAGTCAGCTATTCATATACTCTTTTTCAGCTTTCGAATGTAGAAGCGATAGGAATTTCTTATTTAATTTTTCAATTGAATATCAATTATAACCGTTTCGAATCTTTTTAGGTGCGTTCGTAATAAATAGTTGTCTTTGTGTCCGTCAGTCCGCCCATAGCAACGCAAAAACTACCCAACCGTTTGAAATTTAAATCGTTTGAAATTTAAAATACATAATTATAACATAATTTTTTCGAGTCATTTCAAATTGTATCAAAATCGGATGCATAGTTCAATTACAGGGACAATCAAAAGTATTCCGTTACATTACGGTCAATTAGGAAAAATGTTTCAAATGCATCTTAATGGTGTGACACTCATTCGAATTTAATAAAATTGATATTGAAATATAAAGTACATATTGTAATATACCTTTTGTATAATCTATGGGGCAAAGAACATTTATTATTGATTTACAAGGACACACAAAAGTATTCCATTACATAATGGCATAGGGAGAACATTGTTTGGTGCGCATTTTAATTGTAATTACCTATTTACAATTTTGTGAGATTGATATATGATAGTAATATTTTTAAAACTCCGTTATTGTACGAACGCACCTCATTTGCTAAGCTTTCCGTGCAATTTCCAACTTGTTTTACTATCTGTGGGTAAAAAACAAGAAAATGTGTATTTAAAATCAGCCACAAAAATGTCGAGACAAAAAAAGCAGAAATTTATAATTCAATATTAGAATATCCTGTCTAGAAACAACATAAATATAAAAAAAAAGACTTACATGAATTCTGACCAGAAGGATACATGCCTATAAAAATACTTATATTTTATATCTCAAAGTCTTTGCACTCCAGGCTTTTATATCTCCATGTAACTCCTTTTCAGCTTCCGAAGATAGAAGCGACAGAATTTTTTTATTTACTTTTTACATTTAAATTCAATGAAATTCGATTCGAACCTTCTTTATTTTCTATGGGTAAGAAACAAGAAAATACGTAGATAAAGTAAGATGCATATAAAAGTACCGATGGCAAACCATTGTTATATAAGTTTTTGAAAGCATGTTGCGATATCGAACGAAAGTATAATCCAATAATAAGTGTCTATTCTAATAACAAGGCTCAGCTATATAAATATGTCATTCAATCGTTACAAATAAGAAATAGAAATCCCCATGAAATTTATAATTCAGTATTAGAATAGCCTATTTAAAAATAACGCAAAAATGTGTGTTCTGATCAGAAGGGTACATAACCTTTTAAAGACATTTATTTAGTGGTATTTAGTAGTATTATAAAATGAAAAAATATATATTGATGTTGAACTTTATTATTATTACTATTTTACATATATTTCATTTTATTGGGAATGAATATTTTTATTTTTATACATTCTTTGTAATACAGAAATCCAATATATTTTATATTGTTCACACTGAGAAAAAAATATGGTTCTGGCATATAGAATCAAAGTAATGGCTCTAGAAAAAATAGTTCCATGTCATCCCTATAAATTTTAGTTCCATTTCTTAGAGAGTTCCAGAGTCTCTTACTAGAATTCAAGAAGGTTTTCCTATATTTTTGTTATCAAATTTATCTAAAAATCTCTTCAAATAAATGCGAACACAAGAGATCTGATTTAGTAACTATAATTATAGCTTAAGAAACCATTCCTAAAATCAAGCGATAATTTATCGCTATTGAAACGGTTCAATGTCGTTTCGTCTCCTAGAAATCAAGAGACTAGAAATGTCAAGTCATTTTGCCTATTCAGCTTAGTTGTTTACCCTACTCGCATAGTTTGGACATCTATATTTCTAGTTTAGGTATTTAGAAAGTGACTAACTATTCATTCTAGGTGAAGGCGGCATATTTTTTTTCTCAGTGCATACAGTGTACACAGGGCATTTCATAAAAATAGACAGTTATTCTTTGCGAATGGCAACAATAATCAACATTTTCAAACTGTTAACTGAATGTTTATAAATGTTCTAAACGAAGCAGATGATTTCATTTTTCTTAGTTCCGTGCTTGGTTAAAGAAATGTTTTTATTTGACCTACAGAAATTGAGTTCCGTGATTCAGAGTTGTAAAAAGAAATACATTGAGCGATAAAATCTTTCTAGTATTTGGTCAAAACAGCATTTAGACACCTTTAGATATACCAAAGTTTCATAAACAACCTAACAGTTAAAAAAAACAGTTTTTTACTGCACCCCATTTTTTTTAATCCTTTGATTTCGTATGTATAAATTTCACAGACAGTTAGTAGAGTTCCATATGCGAAAATGTTTATATTGTACTCAAGTTGCTAATGTATTTTTTTCCTTTGTGATATATTTCATTTAACCCTTTATCTACCGACAGTCATTATAAGTACCATTAAAATTACTTATTATAAAATTATTTTAATATGTCAATTAGTTGTAATACTGTTTAGAATGAGTTACAGACACATTACTTTTTTTTTGTCCCGAAAGCATTATTGGTTACACAAAACAAAAATATTTTTAAAAAGATCATTTCTTTTGCTTTTGTATCTTTTCAGCTTTCTTGTCGTTGAGGAAGCGGAGGGGGTTTGAGGATTTTTCAATTCGAAAATATTTCTATACTTATTTTGCAACAACATAATATATGTACATTTTATAATTCTACAAAATACTTAGAAAACAATTAAAAATAATAGATTTAAGTGGGTTGTAAATATTGCACAAAATCCTTGTAAATTCAAATTTAATTAATCCTTCTAAATCCTATCATCCTTCTAAAATCCTATAAAAATTAAGTAAATGATTGTGTAAAACTTTTAATTTTGTTTAAACAATTTACGTAAAATGCTTTAGGATATAAAATTTTCATGAATTCCTAATTCGGTAGATAAGGGGTAAAAAATATTCCAATCGTATATGGAAAAAATTATTATGTTTTGGGTGGTACGAATTTCAAAACAATAGTCGCTAGTGGAAGCTCTAAAATCGGGGAGTAAGATGTATCAGGGAAAAATAGCCGAATTTGAACTACTTCACTTAGTTTCAGGCGTAACTTACTTCATTTTTGGAATAACTGCAAAATTTCTCTATACGTAGCCAATCTATTTACCTACTAACTAAATAAATATTTAGAGTTTATGTATGTTTTATTTTTATTAGAAAAAAGTTGGAAATTGCACGTGAAGCGTAGCAAATGAGATGCGTTCGTACGATAACGAAGTTTTAAAAATATCACTCTCATACATCAATCTCATAAAATTGTAAGTAGTTAATTACAATTAAAATGCGCACCAAACAATGTTCTCCCTATACCATATACAATGGAATACTTTTGTGTGACCTTGTAAATCAATAACAAATGTTTTTTGAAGCACAGATTATGCAAAATGTTATTTATAATATATACTTTATAGATGCATATCAATTTTATTATATCCTAATGAGTTAACATCATTAAAATGCATTTGAAACATTTTTCTAGATTGACCGTAATGTAACGGAATACTTTTGATTACACTACCCAACATCAAAAATGTTTCGGGCTCAAAAATAGTTATTTCCGAAGTATTTTGTCTCGCTAAACACGAAAATCAACATAAAAAATTGAGATTAGCTCTTGTTTTCAAGATAGGAACCAACTTGAGAAATCTCACTATGGCTGTTTTATGGGAAATGAAATGTTCGAAAGTTGGTACTCCTAATAGCTGTAATTCTCCTCAACTGCATTCTCTGTACAGAATCCAAACAGAAGTCAAGATCACAGAATACAGGGCTCATCACAAGAATTTTCTTCATTTTTTTGAGAAGAGAGAACATGTTGTTGCTTGTACTGACATTAATGGTTTGATGAATTCAATGAACATAACTCATGATCCACGGGAGTGGAGGTTATTTACGGACTCTTCCAAACTTAGTTTGAAAGCAGTCTTACTACACAACGGCAATATTATTCCGTATATTCCCATTGGATATTCCGTTCACATTCAGGAAATTTACGAGAATGTGAAATTACTTTGCGAGTCAATCAAATACGATCATAAAGGCAGGTTTGTGGTGACTTGAAAGTAATTGCTTTACTCCTGGGAGTGCAACTAGGCTATACCAAGTACTGCTGTTTTCTGTGTTTGTGGGACAGTCGAGATAGAAACTCTCACTACATAAAAGACAAATGACCTTCAAGAAATCTAAATCCCGAGGAGAGAAATGTCCAAAATGAGCCTCTAGTTAACCCAAAAGACATTCCTCTTCCACCCCTACACGTTAAGCTGGGATTAATGAACTTCGTAAAAATCATGAACAAGGATGGAGAGGCTTTCCAGTACCTTACAGCGAAATTTCCAAGACTAAGTGAATCAATGGTTAAAGAAGGAATCTTTGTGGTCCCTCAAATGCGCACAATAATGAAGGACACTGCTTTTGATAAAGTTTTGGAAGGGAAAGATAAAATAGCCTGGGAAGCCTTCAAAAGTGTGGTACGAGGATTTATAGGCAACAGAAAAGCCGGGAACTACCAACAGTTGGTGAAAGAACTATTACAAAAGTACCATGACCTTGGATGCAACATGTCTCTGACACTTCATTACTTCCATTCCCATCTTGATTTTTTCCCTAAAAACTGTGGAGGTGTGATGAGCATGGTGAAAGGTTTCACAAAGATCTCTATAATGGAACACACATATCAGGGTCGTTGGGATGAGTCAATGCTGGCCGACTACTGTTGGACTGTTACAAGAGATGCTCTGGCATTGACATACAAGAGGCAATTTAAAAGAGAACGTTTTCAAGAATAGGCTAAAAACAACTACTGCTTTCTGAAAAATGAACATTGTTTAGTGAAACATGCCTATTGTATTGTATTTATTACACAGGATTTTTTTTCTCCTTCAATTTGCTTTTAAATCGATGTGTAGGATGTTGTGTATATGTCTCAAGTAGGCTGTAGTGTATCTTGAAAACAAAAGCTAATAAAAATATTTAATTTACATATTCGTTTTCTTCAACCCAAAATTAGTAGGAATTGACTATTTAGAACCAGGAAACTGACAAAAATATATTTTTTTTGTTGGTTAGTGTTGTCCCTGTAATTAAACTATCCATCCTATTTTGATAAAATTTGAAGTAACTCGAAACAATCACGTAATAATTATGTATTTTAAATTTAAAACTATTAAAATGCATTTGAAAAAAATTTCCCCATTGACTATAATGTAATAGAATACTTTTGATTGTCCCAGTCATTGATCGGCATCCAATTTTCATAAAATTTGTAATGACTCAACAAAATTATATAATTATTATATATTTTAAATTTCAAACGATTCGGTTGGGTAGTTTTTGCGTTCTTATATGTGGACGGACAGACGGACGGACTGAGAGACAACTATAGGTGCTACGTATTTACATAATGACGAATGCACCTAAAAAGTGTCAAAAGTCGTCCAAATTCTGCGATTATTTGCTAAGTTGGATCCCCAATCATCTATATTAATCGAAACAGTATTAGGCTGTTTTAATGAATAGGGAATATAAATAACTTTATTAAAAGGAAAGTAAAATCTATTAAACAATCAAACAAAACAGTAGTAATAAAATATAATTATATTATGTGCCTGAAAGTTACAGTAGTCAAAATATAAATCAAAGTTATTATAATTAAGAATAGTATTTACATAACTAATTGCCAGTTTTTTGAATTTCTTGTAACAAGGGATGTATTTCTGTAAAATATTCAAGTAAATAAAAAATTTACAATGTGTACTGACTGCCTGCATGAAAAAACAAAATCAGAAATAGAATAATAATAATAATAATAATAATAATAATAATAATAATAATAATAATAATAATAATAATAACCTTTTCAAATTGAAAAGATTCTTTAACATTCTCTTTTACTACTTTCACGTACTTTTTACAGCTGACAGACGAAAGAATATCGAAAAACGTATAACACAATACAATCTCAATTTAATACTTTTTCCTACGATAATGAAAATTTCTGTATGTAATAGGATTTATGATCATTAAGATAAAAACAGTCAATCTTATGTCAATGTAAAAGAAGGAATTCCTATTATGAATTGAACAAATCGATTCCTTGTTTCTAATTCGATTACATCACACAATGTTTGAAAATATCTTACGGCGGTCATAAAACGAAATGCAGTTTTCAGAATAAAGATATAAAATGAAAGATTATCATTTTACAATATTGAAAGAAAAAAATTAATAAAACATGTATTTATCATTATATATTCTCAAATTGTACAATATAAATTATAATAATTAAGTGAGAGACATTAATCTTATGGCAACAGAAAATAAAATAGAAAAAGGTCTGAATAAAAATTAAGGAATTTTCTAATTTGCTATATAATTATAATTTTGTTAATTAATTATAATTTTGCTAATTAACAGATAATGATGGGCAAAACAAGAAATGTGGTGTTCAAAAAAGAATAAAAAATGTAGATTTCTAATTTATGTCATTGAATGAAACTAAATATAGATTTGTTTAGCAATAAACATTTGCTCACGTTATAATTGAAATTTAACACTCTTTAGTACTGCTGTGTAGTAGAAATCTATTATCGTTGAGACAGGGGCAATTAATCTTGTGCAACTAGAAAAATAATTCAAAAATAATTCTAAAAATAATTTAGAAAAAATTGATTTCTTGTTTCTAATCTGATTACATCACACAATGTTTAAAATGATAATGATGAACATAAAGCAAAAAGTTGTTAAAAAATGATAGAAGTATATTAAACGGAAGATTTCCTATTCACATCACTGAATGAAAAACTAATATAATAAAACATTTGTTTAGCAGTATATATTCAAAAAAATATAATAGAAATGATATTCATAAATAAGAAGCTTTAATCTTATGGCAATAGAAAAAATACACTACTGGCCATTAAAATTTCTACACCATGAAGGCGACATGCTACAGACGTGAAATTTAAACGCCAGGAAGAAGATGCTGTGATATGCAAATGATTAGCTTTTCAACGAATTCTGTCAAAGCAGGTGCCGGTAGCGACATCTACAATGTGTTTAAATGAGGAAGTTGTTCAGCCGGTTACTCACATTGAAATTACATTTGAGCGTTGTTGCTAGGTGAAAACTTATTATGATGCCTCGTATAAGAAGGAGAATTGCGTACCAGCATGTTTCTGACATTAATAAAGACCGAATTGTAACCTACTGAAATTGCGGCTTATCGTATCGCAGTATTGCTGCTCGCTTTGGTCGAGATCCAATGACTGTTCGCAGAATATAGAATCGATGGATTCAGGACGATAATACGGAACGCCGTACACGGTCTCCACGGCCCCTATCACTAGCATTCGAGAAGACAGGCATGTTATCCATGTGGCCGTAATGGATCGTGCAACCACGTCAGGGACCCTGGGTCAAGAAATGGGGTTATTTGCAAAGCAAAAAGTGTTTGCGCGAACAATTCGACAACGTTTGCAGCAGCATGGAATCTCAGCTCGGAGACCATGGCTAAACCCTTGACGCTCCGTCATAGACACGAGCGCTTTCAATAGTGTGATCAACGACGAACATGGATGCACGAATGGCGAAGCGTCATTTTTTCAGATAAATCCAGGTTCTGTTTACAACATCATGATGGACGCATCCGTGTTTGGCGTCATTGTGGTGAACGCACATTGGTAGCGTGCATTCGTCATCGTCATAGTGATCCATCACCCGGTTAGATGGTATGGGGTGCCATTGGATAAATGTCTCGGTTATCTCTTGTTCGCATTCAAGGTCCTTTGAACAGTGCACGTTACATTTCTGATATTTTACGACCCGTGGCTCTACCCTTTATTCGAGACCTGCGAAACTCTACTTTTCAGTAGGATAATGCTCGACAACGTTTGCAGCAGCATGGAATCTCAGCTCGGAGACCATGACTACTACTTCCCTTGACGCTCCGTCATAGACACGAGCGCCTTCAATGGTGGGATCAACGACGAACTGGGATGCACGAATGGCGAGGCGTCATTTTTTTCAGATGAATCCAGGTTCTGTTTGCAACATCATGATGGACGCATCCGTGTTTGGCGTCATTGTGGTGAACGCACATTGGTAGCGTGCATTCATCATCGCCATAGTGACTCATCACCCGGTGCGATGGTATGGGGTGCCATTGGATACACGTCTCGGTTATCTCTTGTTCGCATTCACGGCCCTTTGAACAGTGCACGTTACATTTCTGATATTTTACGACCTGTGGCTCTACCCTTTATTCGAGACCTGCGAAACCCTACTTTTCAGCAGGATAATGCCCGATCACATGTTTCCGAAACTGTACGAACTTTCCTTGATACAGAAATGTTCGGCACTACGTTCCCAGATCTCTCACCAATGGAAACGACTGGTCAATGGTTGTCGAACGACTGGCTCGTAACCATACGCCAGTCACTACGGTTGAAGAACTGTGACATCGTGTTGAAGCTGCTTAGGCATCTTTACCTGTAAATGTCATCCAATCTCTTTTTGACTCAATGTCCAGGCGTGTAAGTGCTTTTATTACTGTCCGAGGTGGTTGTTCTGGGTACTGATTTTCCAGTATCTATGCATCCAAATTTCTTGACAACTTAATCACTTGTTATTTCTATAATAATATATTTGTCCAAAAAATATCATTTTGTTATCTGCATTTCTTCCTGGTGTAGTAATTTTAATGACCAGTAGTGTAATAATAGAAAATGTATGAATAGAAAATGAAATTATCGATTCCCTGTTTCTAATTTGATTACATCAAACAAGGTTTGAAAATACAATGGTGGGCATAAAACGAAATGCAGTTTTCATAAAAAAAGACAGAAAATGAAATAATTTTTTTAACATCAATGAAGCAAAAAAGTTATTAAACATTTGCTTATCATTACATATTCCGAAATAGTATATTATAAATTATAATAATTAAGTATGAGATATTAATCTTATGGCAACAGAAAAAAATAGAAAAATGTCCGAATAAAAACTAAGGAAAATCGATTGTTTCTAATTTCCTTGAACCACAAGTAATTTAAACAGATACTGATGGGTAGAACACGGAATGTGGCATTCAAAAGATAATTAAAAATGTATATTTATATTTTATGTCATTGAATGAAATCACAGAACATTTGCTTAGCAATAAATATTTCCCCACGATATAACAGAAATTAAAATACCGCTTTATAATAGAAATTAATTATCGTTAAGACAGGGGCCATTAATCTTGTGCAATTGGAAAAAACAACTAAATAATAACTCAAAAAATAAATTGGAAAAATCTATTCCTTGTTATTAATTTGATTATATCCCGCAATTTTTGAAAATATAATAACGGGCATAAACCGAAATGCAGTTTTCAGTAAAATGATATAAAATGAAATATTTTCCATTAACATTATTGAAGGAAAAAAGTAATAAAACATTATTTTATCATTCCATATTCCTAAATAGTATAATATTAATTAGAATTACATAGTGAGAAACAGTAATCTAATGGCAAAAGAAATAAAAATAGAAATAAGTCTAAATAGAAATTGAAGAAATGGATTGTTAGTAATTTTCTTGAATTACAAATTATTTAAACAGAAAATGATGGACAGAACACGAAATGTGGTGTTCAAAAGACAAATAAAAATGAAGCTTTCTATTGTATGTCATCGAATGAAATCAAAGAATATTTTTTTATCAATAAATATCTTCCTAAGATATAACAGGAATCAAAGAACTGCTGTATAATAGAAATAAATTATAATTAAGACATTTAATCTTGTTCATTTGAAAAAAAAAAACTAAATAAAAAATTGGAAACACATATTCTATTTATTTCTTTTGATTATAACACATGATGCTTGAATAAATAATGGCGGAAATAAAACAAAATGCAGTTTTCAGGTAAAAATGTATAACATAAAATATTTTCCTTTAAAACCATTGAAGATATAAAAGAATAAAATATTTGTATATCAATATACATTATCTATTAATATATCATAAGTTTTAATAGAGAGACATAAGTATTATAGCTATAGTAATTAAAATAGAAAAAGGTCTGAATAGAAATTGAAGATATCGATTGTTTTTAATTCGATTGAACCGTAAATTATTGAAACAGATAATAATGGACAAAACATGAAATGTGGTGTTCAAGAGAGAATTAAAAATGTAGATTTTTATTTTATATCCTTGAATTAAATCAAATAAAGATATGTCCAACATTAAATATTTCCTCACGATATAATAAAAAAAAATTAAATACTATTATGTACTGTTGTATAATAGATATTAATGACCGTTAACCCCTTCGCGACGGGAGCCTTTTACGAAAATTTTAATGTTTTGTCACCGGTTTTATAAAACAAAAATTTGTTCCTTCTTAAATCGAGAAAATGCTCCGGTTGAATATGGCAAATTTTACAGTATAACTTTACCGGTAAGAATAAACAAGGATTCTTAAGCCTTTTTGCAGCACGTATACGTGTCGCTCGCCCCCAAGGGGTTAAGACAGGGAATTAATTTTGAACAATTGAAAAAAAAAACAATTACATAAGAATTATAAAAAAAAGAGCAATCAATTTTTTTTATATATGATTACATCACACAATTGAAAGGATAATGCGGACATAAAATAAAATGTAGTAACAAATAAAATAAAGTAAAATTAAAAATAAAAAAAACGAAAAAAAAAAGATGTAAAATGAAAGATTTCCTTTTCACATCAGTAAATGAAAAACATTTAATAAAACATTTGTTTAGTAATATATTTTCCGAAAGTGCATGATAAAAAAAGATAAACATTAAATAAGAAGCATTAATTTTATGGCAACAGAAAAAAAATAACAGAAAATATCTGAATAGAAATCGAAGTTATCGATTTGTACAACAAATTATTTAAACAGATAATAAAGTTCAGAGCACGAAGTGCCGCGTTCAGATAAGAGATAAAAATAAAGATTTCTGAATTAAATATTTCCTCTCAATATAATGAAAATTAAGTTATTTTAATTTCTATTAAGTACTAGTGTTCAATAGAAAGTAATTATTGCTAAGACAGAAGTAATTAATGTTATGCAATTGGAGGAAAAACAAATAAATTTTTAATCAAATTCTGAGTTTTGCAGTTTTATTTTGGTTGCATATTTATCTAAATAAACAAATTAAATTTCCCAAAATATGTATTTACAAAGTGTATTTTTTAAATTTTTGAATTGCAGTGTTTAAAAATCATGATTTTTTAAATTGCAAAAGCTTTGTAGAAGTTTTAAATGTACGAATTCAAAATTGCAGCACATCCTGCGAAATAATCCATAAATTGTATTTTAAAAAATATTCGTATTTAGAACAATTACAAATGACTTTAACTTCCGGATTTCCAAATATAAAACATATATAGAGATTCCTAACTACATACTTGCCAACCTCCCGCTTTTTTTAAATCAACAAAACATAATTTTAACCTGAAATTTTATTTCATAAAGGGAATAATTCAGGATTCAAACTAACACCATATTGAGATAAGAGACTTTTAATTTAATAAATTTTCTGGTTACAAGTATGTTTTATCATTTAAGAAAAAGCGGGAGGTTGGCAAGTATGTAACTAATGTAACAAAAGTCTTCTTGTTTGCTAAAACTTATCAGGTCCTATTTATATCAAGGTCTAACTGAATCTAAAATTTTGTGTAATTCCGTACATTATTTCTTGAGATAGAGTGCCCACAAAATCTTTGCCACATACATACTTACAGAGTGACAGAGAAACAAACTGACTCAAAGGCATACAGTTCCTAAATATTATCAAATCGTGTTCAAGACCTTCTTAAAAGAACGAATTAATCGAAAACCGAAAGATTTTTACGAATCCAATACTTTATACTTGTAAAGATAGAAGAAAGTAAAAGTAGAGGATTCTAAAATAAAATAAAGTAAAAATAGGAATAAAATCATATTTTTAAATTAAAAAGATTCTTCAACATATTCTTTCACTACGTTAACGTAAGTTTTACACATGACATACGAAAGAATATCAAAAAGAGTGGGACACAATAAAATCTCAATTTCATACTTTTTTCTACAATAATGAAAATTTCTGTATATGTAATAGAATTTTTAACCATTAAGATAAAAGCAGTCAATCTTAT
The DNA here is from genome assembly GCA_964019185.1 of Maratus speculifer. Classification (NCBI taxonomy): domain Eukaryota; kingdom Metazoa; phylum Arthropoda; class Arachnida; order Araneae; family Salticidae; genus Maratus; species Maratus speculifer. The sequence continues at coordinate 94,822,005 of OZ025302.1, forward strand.
GTCATTATGAAAGAAGAAATTCCTATAATGGATTGAACAAATCGATTCGTTGTATGTAATTTGATTACATATTTGAAAATATAATAGCGGGCATAAGATGAATTGCAGTTTTCAGAAAAAAATATAAAATTAAACATTTTGCTTTAACATCATTGAAGGAAAAAAGTAATAAAAGATTTGTTTATCATTATAGATTCCCAAATAGTATAATATGAATTATATTAATTAATTGAGAGACACTAATCTTATGGCAACAAAAAAATGGTCTGATTTGAAATGAAAGAAATCGATTGTTTCGAAATTACTTGAACCATAAATTATTTAAGCAGATAATGATGAGCAGAACATGGAATGTTGTGTTCAAAAGATAATTAAAAATGCATATTTATATTTTTATGTCATTGAATGAAATGGCATAACATTTGCTTAGCAATAAATATTTCCCCACTATATAACAGTAATTAAAATACTGCTGTGTAATAGAAATAAATTTTCAGTTTGACAAGGACAATTAATCTTGTGTAATTGGAAAAAAACAACAACTAAATAATATGTCATAAAAAAATTGGAAAAATCTATTCGTTGTTAGAAATTTGATTATATTATGCGATTTTTGAAAATATAATGGCGGGCATAAAACGAAATGCAGTTTTCAGAAAAAAAAAAACATAAAATGGAATATTTTTCATTAATATCAATGAAGGAAAAAAGTAATAAAACATTTGCTTATCATTATATATTCCGAACTATTATTCTATAAATTATAATAATTAAGTTTGAGACAATCTTATGGCAACAGAAAATTAAATAGAAAAATGTCTGAATAGAAATTGAGTAAAATCGATTTTTTCTAATTCTCGTGAACCACAAGTAATTTAAACAGACACTGATGGGCAGAACACGGAGTTGGGTGTTCAAAAGACAATTAAAAATGGAAATTTCTATTGTATGTCATTGAATAAAATGAATAAAAAATATGTTTAGTAATTAGTATTTCCACACGATATATAAGAAATTAAAACAATGGCAATTAATCTTGTGCAACTTGAAAAATCAATTATAAAGTAATTCAGAAATTAAATTGGAAAAGCTCATTCCTTGTTTCTAATTTGATTATATCACACGATGTTTGAAAATATCGTGGAGGGCATTAAAAGTATTGAAGTTTTCATAGAAATCATATAAAATAAAATATTTTCTTTTAACATCTTTAAAGGAGAAATTAAATAAAACATTTGTCTATCAAAACATATTCCGAAATTTTATATTATAAATTATGATAATTATGTGGGATATGTTAATCTTATGGCAACAGAAAATATAATACAAAAAGGTCTGAATAGAATTTGAAGAAATTGATTGTTTCTAATTTGTTTGAACCGCGAAAAATTTAAAACGATAATAATGGGCAAAATACGGAATGTGGTATTTAAGAGAGAATTAAAAATGTAGATTTGTATTTTATGTCATTGAAAGAAATCAAATAAAGATTTGTTTAGCAATAAATATTTCCTCACGATATAACAGAAATTAAATACTATTAAGTACCGTTGTCTAATGAAAATGAATTATTGTTAGGGCCGGAGCAATTAATTTGATGCAATTGGAAAAAACAATTTACTGAAAAATCATAAAATAAATTGGAAAAAATTATTTCTTGTTTGTAATATGATTACATCACACCACATTTTGAATGATAATGGTGGACACAAAGCATAATGTGGTTAAAAAAGCTAAAAAAATATATAGCAGTTTTTTTTTGTACATTAGAGAATGGAAAAATTGAGATAAAACATTTTTCAGCAATATGTATCCCAAAAGTGCATAATGGAAAAGAGAATCATGAAATTTATGGCAATAGAGTAAAAATAGCAGAAGTGCAATTGAATTGAATTTGAAGTTATCGATTTTTTGTTTCTAATATGTTTGTACATTATTGAAGGAAAAAGTAATGTAACATTTTTTATCATTATATTTTCTCAAATAGTATAGTATAAATTATAATTAATTGAGAAACAGTAATCTTATGGTAACAGAAAATAAAACCGAAAAAGATCTGAATAGAAATTGAAGAAATCATTTGTTCTAATTTTTTTTAACCACGAATTATTTAACCAGATAATGATAGGCAGAACATGGAATGTGATGCGCATAAGAAAATCAAAAATATAGATTTCTATTATATGTTTAGATTTTTCTAGAAATAAATATGTCCTCACTATATTATAAAAATTAAATACTATTAAGTACTGCTGTATAAAAAAAAATTAATTATCGTTGAGACAGGGGTAATTAATCTTCTGCAATTGAAAAAAAAAACAACTAAATAATAATTCATAAAATAAATAGAATAAATTAATTTCCTTTTTCTAATTTGATTACGTCCCACAATGCTCAAAAGGATAAATAGTTGACACAATGCGGAAGTGGTTAAACAAGGAAAACAAAAAAAGAAAAAAAGAAAGATGCAAGATGCAAGATTTCCTTTTCACATCATTGAATGAAAAGTAAATGTAAGGAAACATTTATTTAGCAGTGTATCTTTGAAAAGTGTATAATAAAAATACTATCATTAAATGAGGAGTATTAATTTTTATGGCAATAGAATAAAAATTAATAAAAGATGTCTAAATAGAAATTGAAGTTGTCGATTTGTCGTTTTTATAGTGCTTCTTGTGCTAAAAATATTTAAGCGGATAATAATGTGCAGAACACGAAATTTTGTGTTCCGATAAGAGATAAAACTAAAGATTATTGAATGAAGGATTTCCCTACAGTATAATACTAATTGAGTTATTTTAATTTATATTAAGTACTAGTATTTAATAGAAATAAATAAATGAATAGAATAAATGAAAGTTTCACATACTTTCATATATGCACACACACACACATATATAACTAGGAAAATTTCAAGACATACCATGTAAGAAATACAGTAGATATAAAACATGAGCCAGTATCTAGGAGTTATAATAGATCACGATTTCGTCATAAATAAAGTAGTTATGTGTTAACTGCTGTCATAAAAGCATTCTACTTTATCTTTATGTAGGAGTATCTAAAAAATTTATTTTCAAGAGTAAAATCGTAAAATGTCAGGTAATGGTTTGAGCTTAAACTTTTTATTTAATCTGTTTCAATATTTCTCCGTAAGTTTATGCAAGTATGCTAGTTCTGTATGCATTTTAAATATAGTAAATTAATATGTTTTGTTGAAATTTTACTTATTCCAAAATATTTATATTTTTCATTAAATAAGTAAATATTTTTAATGTATTAAGAGCTGTATGTAAAATTTGCTTTGTTTAAAAAATTCTATTAAAATATTAATAGTTTTATCTGAATATTTAAATATACGTATATATGCATACGTATATAAATATATATATAATCTACTTTGTAGTTTTCTGATATCTCTACATAGGAAATTGCATTGAAAGTTCAAATATTATCATTTCATTTTATCAAATAATGATTCAATAACTAATTTATAGCTAATACTAATTATTTTATTTGATCAAGGTTAATATGAAGATTAAACCATAGCCTTTATTTGTAGTGCCAGAGTACTTGTGAGCCTGAAGATTCTTTTTTGGTTCTACAAATTTTGATTGTATTCTTTTTAATTTATTTTTTATTATATTTCAGTGTGGTAATTTGCAATACATTTGATGGTGGTATATATATAGGACGATCACTCTCAAGGGTAGAACAATGGCTACTTCCTTAACCGTTAGTCATAGACAGTTAAAATTAAAAAATGCTTTATATGAAGTAATGATATATTTTAAAAGCAATTTTGATTAATAAAAACATGTTTTTAAAAATTACGAAATTAAAATTTTTACTCAGTCCACTCGGTACTATAAGTTACACTTAGTAATTTTGTCCTGTTACACTGACAAGTAAAACAAATAAAATTCTCGGGCACACTAAAATTGACCAAGTTAAGAAACTTCAAAAATGAATGACTTATTATCTACTTTACTGGATGTAAATACAAATGAATTTGGCCTGATATGAGAGTTTGTATACAGAGTTCTTAAAGTAGTCGAAGAACTTATTTTATTTGTATCCGCTCTTTAAGAAAAAAAAATAGCGCACATTTTAGGATTGAGTTAACTTTTCACAATTTCTTTTAGCAAAAATGATGTTATTCTTATTAATTTTTAATTAACTTGAACGATCGTATGTATGTTATTGCAGTTCAAAATCTGTACTTGAATTTTAACTCACTTTCAAATATCAAATCTACGTTAAATTTTACACACTGACGTAAATCTGATGGTAATATAATATGGTTATGATTTTCCGGATACCATTTATATTCATTTCTTTACCTTCTCAGAAGAAGTATAATTTCATTTTTTTTTTCTATTTTATTTATTTTCAGAGTTCTTTCCTTAAATTGTGCCACGTTTTTACTTAGTTGTCAAAATATTTCTGGAATCTATGCTTAATTTAATATTTTATGTATTAAAAACTGACGAAACTGGACTAAAATTTTAATACTTCATATAGACTTAAATATATATTTTAGAATTACTTGAAAACTAAGAAAGAGAGAGACATGTTTTAACCCTTTATTTATCAACGGTACTTACAAGTACCATAAAAAATACTTATTATAAAGTTCTTTTAATGCGTCAATTAGTATAATACTGTTTAGAATGAGTTACAGATACATTACTTTATTTTTTCCAAAAGCATTATTGACTACACAAAATAAAAATATTTTTAAAAGGATGATTTCTTTTGTCTTTGTATCTTTTCAGCTTTCTTGGCATTTGGCTGGAAAAATTGCCTCGAAACATTATGAATAAAACGCTAAAAACTGCAAAAAGGTCAAATGAAAAAAAAATTAATCTATTTAAATAATCCAAAATTGGGCTTCGATGTACCAAAAATCATTCATCGAGGTACACCTCTCGCCCCCCCCCCCCTAAATTTTGTAGCTCTATGTGCTGAGGTCTCTTCTCTAATAGCATGCATGGTCACAGTGACGTCGCTGTGAGTCACTTTGGTCACATCACATCTGTGACCAAAATGCCACCACTCAGTGACGTCACATTGTGACTGAGATGTGACTTTCTTAAAAATCTTCAGAAATTTTTAAATATCCTTCAAAACATGTTATTTACTTTTAAAAATATGTTTTTGGGAATTTAAATATCGTCGCTTTTGTCACAGTTTCGTCACAATGTTAATGTCAAATTAGTCACAAATGACACATTTTTCACAAATTTGTCACATTGTGACCACTTTGTGAAACGTCACAAAAGAGCTCTATAACGGCCATAACGACTTCACATTTTAGTCACTGTGACTTCACATCGACGTCACGTGATATCACATGGACAATCGATGGTCACAAAGTCATAATATGACTTCACCAGTGACTTGCAGTGACGTCACTATGATTTACGGGTTGAGAACATCGTCGACACACTCACAAACTTCATTCATTATTATTATAGAATATATACGTTTATTACATGTGTTTTTAAATAATCACGTTCTTTTAAGCGACAAATAGTCCAAGAGCCGACTGCACAAAACCCTAAGTCATCGATCACAAGAAAAGTCGTAGGATTAAGGGAGACCCGAAGAAAAAACCTAAAATTTTTATTATTGATTTTAAAGTAATGAATTTTGGTGTACTACTTAAGAATCTTTTTGTAAGGAATAATTAGCAAAAAAATTCACTTTTTATTAAAAAGTATATTTTTTATGACGATTTTTATGACTTTTTTGTGGAAAAATATACTTTTTAAAATTACTACTCCTCATACAATTTTCAATATTTTGGTATTACTAAAATTTCTTATATAGTGTTATAGTATATGGAAACGACCTAGGGAGAGATATTTTTAATTTTCTATTTTAATCAGCTAAAAAAAAGAAAGAAATTATGCATGGTAAATTTCTTTAAATTCGTTATAATTTTTATGTTTACCAATTTATGTAAAATTTTCAGAAATAGTTTTTAAAAAATCTCTCCTTACTTTTGTTGCAATTTTTTTTAAGATTCTAAAAAACATAAACACTTTGTTTCTAAACCATTTTACCACTGAGCCTTAGTATTTTGAACTTAGGCAAAATATGGAAAAAGTCATTTTCAGGAAAACACATTTTAAATGACCGCTAGTCCTTTAAACTCTAGTGACTACAAATAAAAAAAGCTCATTTGCTACCTGTTCCAAGTGTTCCTGAATTCTGAAATTTTGCATGGATATTCGCAAATATGTATTTTATCGTTTTCTGAGATAAAAAAAAAAAATTGAACTTTTAATGATTTTTGGCCGAAAATGGGGTTCGGGTTTCCCTTAACATTGTATTTTCCTGCACCCAGTTTTTCATGTTTTCCTACTTTTGATTGTACGGCAAGCACAAGGCTAAACTTACCAAGTCAACCACTAGTGATATCAATTTTTGGCTTACGCACCACTTCGCTTCCGGCAGACATGGATCATTTGATTCCTCTATTACTATTCTTCCATAAAATAAAGGATTTTTGCTTGAGCTCGATGACTTAGGGTTTTGTGCTGTTGGCTCTTAGACTAAAAAATGCGATATTTTTTATTCACGCAGTTTATTATATAATTATCCTGAAATACTCTAAATCTGAAATCATCATATAAATCGTTGCCTGGTAATGAAGATTATTCTTTCCATTTGCGAAACACAGATTATAATTTCAAGGAATATCTTTTATCTTAATAGCAATATCCCTTCATAGCAAACATAAATTGGATAACATTTCATCTCCTCTCATAAATTTTCATGGGGTGAAAATAAATAATTTCAGTTTATGGTATTATATGATCTGAAATTCTTATTATTATTTGCATTCTAAATTGTATAAGGAAAGTATTAATATTTTAAACCAAATAAATCCATGTGCTTGTTTGTTATTTTATTATCGATATTTATTAATAAAGTTTTTATTACTGATTACATTGTAGAAGATAATCCTATATTTTCTTTATGTTTTTGAACAGACTAATTAACAGAGAAATATTCATATATGCAGTGGTTTAGAGGTAAAAACAACATAGGGTATACGGTGTAAGCAGAGGGATAAACTCAAGACAGAGCGTATACCCTAGCGTATATATACTAAGAGCTTTGTTGGGAAACAGGGGGTATACGGTGTTCACTAAAAAATCCAACTGCATATACCCACGTATACACCCCACTACATCCCTGCATATATGTTAAGTTATCACATCCATCCTTAAGGGGGCTCAGGGGTTGAAAACTTTTCAAAAAATCGATTTTTTTTATGATCTAGTTTGATTATTCAATTAATTTTTCACTCAATGCAAAAAACCGCATAAAAATATTAGCATTTTTAATGGAGCTATAAGCATTTATGTATCAATACTTACATAGCCCCATCCACATAATTTCAACTTTAAGTCGTGTTTTCTCAAAATTTGATTTTTGACGACTAACACCAAGATTAAAAAAAACTGTTTGATGGAATGGTTTATTTTTTTATTTTTATTTATTTATTTATTTTTTTTTTTGCATGCATATATCATCATAATCTAGATTATGAATTAAGGATATAACTATCACTTAATAAAAACAGTATTAAAAAATCTCTCAAAGTTAAAAATTTTAAAAACCCATAAAAAATACAACTTTTTTTACTCAAAATATTAAACTATCTAAAATATATTAATTCATAATCTAGATAATGATGTTATATGCATGCAAAAAAAATTAAGCCATTCCATCATAGAGTTTTTTTTTTTTTAATCTTGGTGTTAGTCATCAAAAATCAAGTTTTGAGAAAAAGCGACTTAAAGTTGAAATTATATGGATGCGGCTATGAAAGTGTTGATACATAAATGCTTATAACTCCGTTAAAAATGCAAATATTTTTATGCGGTTTTTTGCATTGAGTGAAAAACTAATTGAATAATCAAACTAGATCATTAAAAATCGATTTTTTGAAAAGTTTTCAACCCCTTCGCCCTCTTAAAGCAACAAGAATCTTTGAATTAAACATAAATTCGTAAATTTCTGTTCACTCTTTTTATGATCTAGTTTGTCTGCAATACTTTACACTAGAGTTTTTAAACTAATGTTTCTTCCGGTGATCGCAGATGTGCCCTCCCTCCCCCCCAAAAAGTGCTTTGCTGCGATTTTATAAAAATAATAGAATTATATATATATATATACTTGGTGAATCAAGTCAGATTTCCCATACACTGTAAAAAAACTGTAAAGTTAGTATTGTAGGAAACTGAGATTGCTAGAATTTTTATGCAACGGTAACAGTAAAAATTCATGTAACAGATTCTTATTTGCACTGAAAATCAAAAATCTGTATGGTTACTAAGAATTTCACAGGAAACTTGGATTCCAAGAATTTTTCATCTAAATGTAACACAGGTTACAGATAAAATTTTAGTAAGAGAACTGTAATTTTACCAGGCCCGTTTGTAAAGTTACAGATTTCTGTAACTTTACAAAAGTTAGTTTGTAACGGACGGTTGCTCATACTGGGGTTTGAATGAATACATAACTCGAGATATAAGTTAAACCCAGTTTATTTAAACTGTTAGGGCTCAGGTTAAGTGGAGCATTCAGTTCATTAATTTCAACCCTAGTCCAATACTAAAGGATTAAACTCACAAATATACTCACAGCTCCGGCACTGGGGGCACTCCCAAACAACTCCTCACTTAGACTTCAGCTAAACTGCTAGATAAAAGCTTTATTAGGCAGCCCTAGGCTGTAAAACACTCTTCATTATCTAAAATACTCAACGTAACAAAGGTATCTCTTACCAACGGCAATCTCCTTGAATAGTTCTGCTCTGAATAAACTAAGTCGGCAAACGCTGCTAGCGGCTCACTGCAAAACTTCACTAGCTGGCTTGCGCCGTACCCCCCCCCCCTCAGCTGGCTTGCGCCGCTGCACACACTCCACTATCTTCACACTCAAAGCTTTTATATGCTGCAAACTGAGATACTATAAATTTGCATATTGCTTCTAACGGCGATATAACTTGTAGAACCGAGGAAGCGGCACACGCTCTAGAAAGTTAAAGTAAAAAAGAGGTTAGGTGTCGCTTCCACGCTACACATGTTAAATCATTGACGTCACGATCTAAAAAACTGCTAGAGTGCCTTTATCACAAAGGTCATTCCCTCACAAGTTTTGTAGATTTGCATTTTTTCTTTTACAGTGTATAGATCAAATGTTCGTAAACATACAGATTTCGGCATATTTAAATCTGTAGGATTAGAATTTTTTTTTACAGAATAACATAACTGAAAACCATTTTTTAAATTAAAAACATCAATATTTTTCACATAAATAAGTTGTTTAACAAAAGCAACCCTATTTAACTTTCTAATACCCATTGTAGAATACGTTCTAGAAATTCAGTAATTTACACTGAAAAAAAAATACACAATTTTTTTTTTATAAAACTGGGATTTCTAGAGCTTTTTACATAACGGCAACAACAGAAATTCATGAATATGTATTCATAAATACGGATTTTCACTGTAAATCGAAAAATTTGCAAAGTTACTAAGCATTTTTTAAGGTGATATATCTAAAACTTTTTTATGTAGCAGAACATCGGATTACAGACAAAAATTTCGTAAAATTACTGTAATTTTAGTAGTTACTTTTGTAAAGTTGTAGATTTCTGTAGCTTTACAAAAAAACGTGTCTTGTACGCTTACATCTTTTTTTTTTGTATGGTGTGCAAGTAAAACTATATTAAGCATACTGGCATAAGTAGGTTGTGTGGCAGATCATGGGGGAGATATAAAATAAGTTTAATATTAGCACACAAAGTGATAAAATATATAAATAAGAAAACAAAAGGTGAATTAAAAGACTGAAAATTTATGCCTGTTTACTACTTGAGTACAAAAAATAATGAAACGGAAAAAGAGTATATAAAAGTATATAAAAGTATATAAAAGTATAAGAGAGTTTAAGTTACGGAAAGAGAGTATAAAAGGTATATAAAAGTATAAGAGAGTTTAAGTTAAATTAAAGCGTTAACACTATTCAAAATCAAACCACAAGTAAAAAGCCGTATGTTAAGTAGAGCTGTTGCAAACCGCACATATTCGTTACTAAGTAACGGGTATTCTCTAAGTTACGAAGACAGAATCGTTACTTAGAAATACAACTCGTTAGTCGTTACTGTGTCAATATGCAACAGAAAACAGTGATACTAACTTCAAACGCTGCTGAAGTTTGTGAAATTCATGAATGCAGCCAGACAGTCGAATGCGGTAAAAGAACCAAAATTGTGTTCGGGCTCTGACAACAGACGTCAATTTCAGTTGTTTTCGTATCAGTGTGTGTGTATCATTCTGTTTGTATCAGTTATTCTCAATTATCAAATGATTTTGATTTCGTATTGACTTGTTGATTCATTTATCTATTTATTATGAAAAGAAAAACGAAATAAAAAAAAATAAATTTATTTTTCTAAAGCATCAATAATAAAGCACAATGTGATTCATACCTATATCAAGAGAAGTACTCAATTTTAACAATGTATTGAAAAAAAAAGGAAAAATGAAAACATGTATTGGTAAAGCATCTGAGAACTTGCATATTTAGCAAAAAAGTATTTATTTGTGCTGCATATTTTTACCATAAGAATAATTTTTTTCAAAATCAGGTTACTTATTATTTGAAAGACCCCCCCCCCCGGGTCAGAAACTAGGAGGAGAAGGGGGGAGAAGGAAAGTTGTGCATTGGGAACCAGAACGAAGAGCGTGCAATCTTTTTCACGTCTTTTTCCTACGTCTGTGTTTAGTATAGCATAATTAAAATAACCCTGTTTGGGGTAGGTCAAAGCGTAGAAGAATCTAAGAATGATATGGCATAAAAAGCCTGTATAAAGCAGAATGTTTTTTGATTCTGTTTTCGAGATTTTAATGAATCAATATTTGACGAAAAAATTACATAATTCAGCATTATATATTTCATGATTACATATTTTAAATTTTAAAATAAGTCGGTCATTAGAAACTTAGTAAAATTCTCTTTGTAAATATACTTAACAGAGAAGAGGGGGTGGTGGCAAAATTCATTATTGCCCCGGATGCAAAAAAGACTAGTTTTGGCTTTGTGACTCCCCTTCATTAAAGCCTAAAATAATGGAAAAAATAATATTTTTAAACTCAAATGAAAGAATTCAGAAACAATAATGCGAATAGTGTTAATATTTTTTAATAATATGATAAAGTCTAAAATGAAACACACTTCCTAAAATGTTCTAATAATTTTCGAGCAAATAAGTATTTAGAGGTTTGTTTTCGGTGCATCCTATAACTAGTTGGATGTGCCAATTCCAAAACTTTCTTCTATCTCATACGTACATTTTAATATTTCAAAAATAAGTTACATATGTGAATACTTTAATATTGTTAATTGAATACTATACAAACTTTGATTTTCATCTTAAATTCTCCTTCAGTCAATTAATCGGTGTAAAAACGGATTTCCGTCTCTGCACGAGCCGGTAACAATAGAACGATGGAGAGATTTTTTTCAAATTCAAGGAGGACCTAATTGCCATATTCGAAAATAGTCATACACAAAAAATTTAGTTCAGTTCTATGCATAACTTCATATAAGGATTTGTACCCTATATGGACAGGGCTCTCAATATGGACACCCCTAATATTTTTAAAGGTAATAATTTTGATCGAGAGATGGCTCAACATTTTCGCGAAGAAAAACAGTTGAAAAGGTAATTAAAGCTGGAAAGTGTAAAAAAGCGCGCTATTTGCCATTTAGGAAGAAAATTGTTGTTTCGAGATGTGCTGATCTTAATTACTTGTAAGCTTAAATTCTTATTAGATATGGTAAAATTACATTAATTGTTAAAAAGTGGAGTATTTTAGAAAGATAATAAAACATATTTTCGATTTCTATTGCATATTTTGCTTAAAAATATTTTACTTTTTCATTTGTTACAAGATTTAGTAAAACTACGCCCGGTTCCCAATATGGACAGCTTATGTCCCCATCGACTACAACTGTAAGAAAGAAGAAAATTCAACGCTGCGAAGCAATAAATTGAAAAGGCATCAAAGTGGTAAAATCTTTGTTCAACAAGATGCCATTTCAACAATCCCCCCTAAACCTTCCTCCAAAAAACCCTTCCAGAAAAATAAAAAGAAGCCCCCCCCCAGTAGGATATCTGTTGGCAAAATTGTAGGTACCAATGGTATGACTTCCTCAAGAAAGGAGAACTGGTACTGCTTCTTTTGCAGTATTGATGCTTTTTCAAACATGCGACCATGCATCACATGTGGCAGATATGTTCATGAGGATTATGTGAGACTTACTGCCCATGGTGAAAAAGTTTCTATTTTTCCATGCTGTGAGGACTGAGTAATAAGAGATGCAATAAAGCTAAGTAAAACCAACAATAATTTTTCATAATATTTACAAGCAACTAAGGGGCTTTGCATGGGTCTTCGAAGGGTAAAAACTGAGAATACCCCCTCCTTTCTAAAATGCATGTTCTGAAGATATTTACTGTCCCCTCTCCTCCTCGGAATACTTTAAGATACTTTTTTTTATTCCCTCTCTTCTTAAATATCTCGGAAAAATGGCTCTTCCATACACACGTGTAGAAAGTCAATAAGGAAACACCTGTCCATAATAAGGACAGGTAGTTCCTTATATGGACACTTGTAAACATTTTTTTGTTTTTACCATTTAAATTAAACCAGAATAGTTACAAGGTCGCTAATTTTAATAATGATAGTCAATAGTCCAAGGATAGTGGTCACATAGTTTTGGAGTCCTATGATTTGTATATGGGGGAGAAAAAAAAACATTTTCCTTAGGGTGTCCATATTGGGTACGGGTACCTTACTTTTTTTATGGTAAAATAATGAAAATGACACAGACATATTGCGATTATAACGCTCCCTTCTGGCAGATTTTTTTTTTCATATTATCAGGACGGATCTACTAGCCATAGCCAAACACTTACGCAAAAAATTAGTTCAATTCTACACATAACTTTATACACTTTTCGGTGGTACAATATTAAAAATGGCGCAAAAATCGCTATTGCAAAGCGCTCTTCCGGCGGACTTGTTTAAAATTCAAAGCGGATCAACTAGCCATAGCCAAACATTTACACAAAAAATTTGGTTCAATTCTATGCATAATTACATACAATTTTTGATTGTACAATATTGAAAATGGCACAAAAATCAGTATTGCAGCGCCCCCTTACGATCGATTTTTTTCAAATTCAGGGAGGACCATCTAGCCATAGCCTAACATTTACACAGAAATTTAGTTCAATTCTATGCATAACTTCATACACTTTTAGGTGGTACAATATTGAAAATGGCTCAAAAATCGCTACTGCGGCGCCTCTTCGGCGTATTTTTTATCAAGGAGGACCAACTAACCATAGCCATAAACTTACACAAAAAATTTGCTTCAATTCGATGCATAACTTCATGCACTTTTAGTCGGTACAATATTGAAAATGGCACAAAAAACGCTATTGTAGCGTGCCCTTCCGATGGAATATTAAAAAATTGAAGGAAGACCTGCTTTGCCAAAGCCAAAAACATTCACAAAATTTGGTTAAATTCTATGCATATCTTCATACACTGTTTGATGGTAGAATGGTGACATACAGAATCACAGACAACACACTCCAGACAAACACACAGACACACACGGACAGACAGACATTTTGTAAAAACTTTGGTTTTGGAATCTCTGACACCTAAAACGCGTAAATCCGTCGAAAACCGGAAGACGAAAAAAATTTCGATTATAATACTTTCTTCTATTGAAGATAGAAGTAAGCAAAAATATCTTTCTACGCGTATTTATGCTTAAATCTGAAAGAAATATTTTCATGAAAAAGACGAATTTTTAGATTGCTTGTTAAAATGTTTTTATGATAAAGTTTATTTATTTTTTGTTGCTTGTAAAAATATTTTTGTTAGTATGTTGTTAAATTTCGTATTTGAAAAAAAAAGTATTTTCAAATATGAATAAAAAAATTCAAAAATAATAATGTGATTGAAGTATAAGGTTATTTGATAGAATAATCACGTAAAAACTTAAACATATTTAAAAAAAAAATTTGGAATAATTATAGAAATTAAATTTTTATAATACATAATTACTTTTAGTGTAAAATTAGTAAGTAAATTTGCCTGTAAAAATATTTCGTTTGTGTAATTCTATTTCACAGATTTATTGTAAAAATTTGGTAAACTTTTACGCTTCGTAAATTGCTTTCTCCGATTATTCTTTATTTCATAGTAATAAATTCCACAATTAGGCATCGTATTTTAATTTCGTTGCATTTTTCCTTAAAATTTAAAAACTTAGCTTAATATAAGTTTTAGACATAGATGCCAGCACATAACGGAATCTTTCAAAGACGCATACGGTATGTAATTAGATTTGTTGCAGTTACATGTATTATATGCGATGATTGTTAATATCCGGTTTCTGAACAGCAACGAAACTAACGAGTTACGAATTATTTCTAACGGATAGCGATTTCGAAAGTAAAAATATCATACGGTTATTCATTTTGACATTATTTTTACAGCACTAATGTTAAACTGCCCAATTCCTTCCAAAAAAAAAAAAAAAAAAAAAAAAAAAAAAAAAAGGCTACTGTTAGCGCTATACATTTTAAGTATAAATATAATACTATGTTTAAGAAACCCTACTATAGTAAAGACATAAAAAGACTATAAAGCGGATTTAAATTACAAATTTAAATATGGAATATCTATTATTAAAAGAAGAAAATATTGCTATTTCTAATTTCTCATATGATTTTTAAATATCTTAATTAAAAATCCATTAAACGGGAAAATCTGGGGGCAGCATATATGATACTATTAGAGTGTTAAAATATATTATACATCAATTCATACATTTCGAATATTTTATTTCCCTGAATTATAAATTTACAAAAGCATTTGTCATCTCAATGAATAGAAAATAAACAATGCATTGAATACTTCTGTAAACATTTAAAATAAATAATATAATAAGTCTTAATTTGATAATACAAATATTCATTTCTCATTTGCATTGTATAAATAATGTCACTTGAGATGTTATGTTTCAAAATAATAACCTTCAAAGTACTGTTAAATTGTTTAAAGTTGATTTTAATTTAAATAAATATGTTAATGACAAGCTAGAACATTCCGTTAATTAAATAAAAGGATTACACTGTAGAATTTTGAAACATTTAAATGCAAAATTGTAAATTATTAATATTTTTTTTCATTCTTTTGAACTGTTTTTTTTCTTTGTTTCTCGCTGTCAGTGTTTTTGAACAGTTTTTTTAATTGCAAAAACCTATTATCATGTATTTATTTTAAATATATGATGAATCAATTTCGACAAATTATATAAAACGCCAAAGTACTCAAGTAGTACCAAATTGCGTAAAAGAAACATCCTTATGACTCCAAAAATAGTAACCATATTAATTAACAGTTTACTGCGTCAGATTAAGCATCATATATCCAATTAAAATATATCTTTGAATTGAATTTTGAATGAAATACAGGGCCATGAAATATCGAAGAATGTGTAATACAGGATTACAAATATCTCGGCAACTAATAATCCGATCGACTTCATTCTTCATGCAAAATTTGTGTTACTTTATTGCTTTTTACGTACATTTGTTAAAAATAAGAAAAAATAGAAAATTTTTATGTACCTTTCATCAGAACAATTTTTTCGAGAGTCCGAAAAAAATTGTTCTGGATAATCGAGGTTACTGATATGAAAGAGGCTTCGTCCCATTCTTACATACTAAGTACATACAAAATTTTTAAATCTTTATCTCAATTAGTTCGGCAGGTAGAGCGTTTACACACACACAGACACACGGACGGCATTTTTTTTTCTAAAAATATGTTTTTTGGAATCTCCAGTATCTGAAACGTGTAAATCCGTTAAAAATTTGTTTTCGATTTACAAAACAATTGCAAGACTTACCCTATACTACATATGATAGGTGAGTAAAAAATAACAGCTTGGGCTGCCGTCTCTGGATCAGAAATTATCGAACAAATTTTCTTTGATTTAACATTTTCAGCAAAGGCCTATGCAGTAGTGTTGAGATCGTCCTTTCTCCCAAAATTAACATCATTAGTTTCTCTAGATAATTTATAGTTTCTTCATTAGGTTCATTAATAGTTTCTTCAACTTGTTATCCTGGTGCAATGCATTGGCCACCTCATTCACCTGATATGAATCAGTGCAATGTCTATCTTCGTAGTCATGTGAAAGAAATTCTTTCCAAGAAGTAGCCAAGAGACTTTATTAGCCTTACAAGTTTCTTAACCTCCTGACTGCCGTAGGCTGATTTTTTCACATCCTAAGCTGCAGGTTTCACTGCAACATAAGCAATATTTAAATTAGTATAATTCCACAAATAAAACCCAGTTCTGAAAAATTAAGTTAGGATTGATGCTATCAAAGATTATACACCGATACTAATAACATATTTTGTATCAGGTTGGAAAAAACATCTTTTTTTTTATATATTTTTAATAAATTACAGTGTAAACAACATTACAATATTACCCTTTTGCTGGGCAGTCAGGGGATTAAATGACTCATTTACGAGCTTAAAAAAAGAAATTCTTTGTTTTGTTACTGGCAACGTTGAGTCTAAGTCGCCCTATTTATCAACTCTTGAGATTCCAACTTTGAAAACCTTATCTATAAAATACTTTGCGATGAAAAATGATTGAAGTGATATCTACAACGACTCAAGTGCTATTTTAGTTAATCATCCCGTTCGCGACGGAAGTTTTTAACGAAACTTTTAATGTTTTGTCATAGGTTTTTAAAAACAGATATTTGTGCTATAATAAATCTGAAAAGTGCTCCGATTTAATAAGACAGATTTTACAGTAAAATTTTACTGGTGGCCATAAACAAGGTTTTTTAAGCCTTCAGCACGTATTCGTGTTGCTCATCCCGATGGGGTTAAAAGTTATTCTTAACCGTTTGTAGTTTAACAACTCCGATTTCACATATTCTTACACATATATTAAAATTCATCATTTTAAGCATCGAAAACTCAAAGAAGCATCGAAAACTCATCGAAAAAATTCAGAACAGAAGAATAAAATTTTAGTTGGAAAAAAATGGGTTTGTTATATAGCTGAAACATCTTGCCAAATGACACAAAAAGTGTAAATATTTAAAATATTAATTTAAGTGTAATTTTTGGAACAAATGTTCGTTTTAAAACACACATACACACACAAATAACGCCTGCATTTAATTCTTAATGGTACATACAAATAATATACAGACATAGAGACAAGAAATACAATATAACTAAATGGGGGTGAAAAAATAGCCAGAGCCAGGAATCGGCTAGAGTAGCTAAGCGGTTAGAGCAGCACCCTGGAATGCTGTGGTCCCGGCTTCGATTCCTGGCTCTGGCTAATTTTTCACTCCTGTTCGATTTATTGTTTGTATGTCTGTAAATTTTTAGGAGCATTCGTAATTATATACGTAATTAATTACGTAGCACCTGTAGTTGTCGTTAAATCATATAACAACGCAAAAACTAAAAGGCCGAATCATTTGAAAGTTAAAATATATATTTATTACATAATTTTGTCGAGTCATTTCAAATTTTATGAAAATCGGATGCATGGATCAATTACAGGGAAAATCAAAAGTATTCCGTTACATTACAGTCAATGGGGAAAAAAGTTTCAAATAAATTTCAATCGTTTGAAATTTAAAAAATATAATTATTAAATAATTTTGACAAATCATTTAAAAATTTATGAAAATCGGATGCATAGATCAATTACAGAAACAATCAAAAGTATTTCGTTACATAGCGGTCAATGAGAAAAAAAGCATCAAATACATTTTAATCGTTAGAAATTTAAAATATATAATTATTACATAATTTTCTAGAGTCATTCAAATTTTATGAAAATGGGATGCATTGATCAATTGCAGGGACAATTAAAAGTATACCATTACATTAAGGTAAAAAAGGAAAAAATAGTTTCAAGTACATTTTAATGATGTTAACCTCTTTCGAATATAATAGAATTGACATGAACCTGTAAAGTATATATACATATATACTAAAATATACATTCTGTACAATCTGTGATTTACAAAGAACATTTATTATTAAATTACAGGGCCATACAAAAGTATTCCACTACATAATGCTGCACGGGGAAACATTGTTTGGGGTGTGTTTTAATTATATTAAACTATTTCAAATTTTATGAATATGACATGCATTGCTAAGGCTTAATAAAAGCTACTTCCTGTATATTTACAGGAACACAAAAAAGATTTCGGCCACTATACTGTATCTGAAGTACTGTATACTATAACAGCAAGATCTGAGTATTTTTAAAACTTAGTTATCATACGAGCGCACCTCATTTGCTACGCTTCACGTGCAATTTCCAACTTGTTAGTTTTGTTGTAGAAAAGTCCCACAATGAATTCTATTTTCTGTAAAATACAGCCAGTGCCCAATTTCGTGCAGGTGCGCATATTTTGGTGAAATATGTTTACTAGCTCCTCTATGCTTTTCCTGTTGAATTCTTTATTCTATACGACCTTTTATTTTTTTACGAGCTTTAGATTTCGTATTAATTTTACGCAGGAGGGGGATCCCCAATTCCACCTACACTGTTAAAAATCTTATCCTAGTTTGAACCAAATTTTGGTGCATAATGCCTGCCATTGTACGATAGTGAAATCTAAAACCAATATTTGGAGCTCCTGTTGAAGCATAGTTCCAATAATTGGAACGAGGTTAAAATAGGAAGCTCCAAATGTTGGTACGAGATTCCACCATCTTATGGTGACAGCTACTGAGCATCAAAATTAGGTTTAAACTAGAGCAAAATTTTTAACAGTGCAATTAGTAATATAAAAAGAGACTAATGTTTCCTTTTTTACAATAATTTCATTCTCCCGATAAAGTGCAACTTAAACAATCATTAAAGAAATTTTATATCTTGCTCTCTCGGTGTAAAAACAAAATACCTTATATGGATTTTTTTAAGGAAATGACGCGTTATTGCAGATTTGTAACAAACAAAGTTCACTTTTATCTTATAAATATTATAAATTTCCTAGCTTGAATATGGTCTTTAGATAATTGAAACGCACTTTTGCTAATAACATACTTATAGACATCTGCAGACTTTTTAAATTTCACTATTTGAAAGCTTAATTCAACTAAAATCAGGTGCGATAAAGTCAACACTCGATTTTGTGCAGGTGCACGTATTTTGGTGAAATATGTTTAATAGCTCCTCTTTGCTTTTTCTATACGACCTTTTCTTTTTTTGCGTGTTTTGGATTTGGTATTAATTGTACGCAATAAGGGAATTCCCAATTTCACCTATAGCAATTAAATAATATAAAAATAGACTAATATTTCTTTTTTTACAATAATTTCCCTCTTCCGAAAGAGATGCAACTTAAATAATCATTATAGAAATGTTATGTCTTGTTATTATCATAAGATGTTATTATCATAGAATTTCACCATATGAATTCTTCTCACCTGCTGTCAAGAGTTTTATTAATACAAGAAAAATCATAGAAATATCACGTGGGGTATCGTATAAAAGCTTTCGCACGCGGAATGCATAAGATATTTCTGTAAATGTCAGGCATTATAATTTCAGATATTGTTGAAAATGTAGTCCAAAAATTTGCTCCCCCACCCCATCTATTTCCGAATCAACTGAAACTAAAGAAAAAAAATTAGAGGTAGTAAAATGCTAATTTAAAACTTGCAAGAAAACTATAGCGATTACTATACGTCACATAATTTTTGAGAAAGTGCCTTTTCCCGTTGCACACAAATTTCTACTATCGGTCATTTAGCAAAGAGGCTGATGAGCGGTGGAGGTAGCTATTGTAGCAGAAGTATCCTTAAAGCATATACTAAAATATATATTCTGTATAATCTGTGATGCAAAGAATATTTTTTATTAATTTACAGGACCTAACAAAAGTATTCCAATGCATAGTGGTATAAGAGGGAACATTGTTTGGTAATCGTTTTAATTATATTAGAGGACTTCACATTTTATAAGATTGATATAAGTTACTGAAATATAAGTTACTTAGGATTGATATAAGTTACTGAAGCATTAATGATAATGAATTTCTCAAAAAATCTTCGGTAATTATCCATCATAATAACCATTTAAGAACACACTGTTTTGACATGCATAATGACATGGGCGGTGTATTCTATGTACCTTCGGCGTTTAAAGTCTATATAACCAACGTATATTGATATATTTATGTGTAATGGAATGCCCAGTAGCAGTATAAAATCAAAACAGATCAAATTGTTCAAAAGAGACTAATTTTATTAATAATAATTATTTATAATTCGTGATTACTTTGATTTGAGTGTATCTCTCAATATACATCCGGTGTTTTTAAATTTTAATTAAAAACCTACCTAGAAAAACGCAGCACGGAGCAAGTCGACGTTGCAACTTTATGACCTCTTCTTGAAACGCGTTTAGCACAATGCCAGATTTAATATCTGAAAAAGAATATTGTTTTAGCTGCATTATATTTTTTGCTTTTTTTAACTACGCTAAATTTTGTTTTATGAAATGGCAAATGAAGTTTCAATATGTTTTACTTTTATTGTCAGTACTTAATTGAGTACATCATAAACAGATTAGGGTAAGATTAAAAAAAGAGTTGTACATAATAGAAAATTTTTATATTATTTAGGCTTTCAATGTCATTAAACATTAACAGGGCTGCCACAGGTGACTATTTTTATATTCTGTTCGCACCAGTAATTGTCGAATTCATGTTTTGAACTATATTTCACTTACAAATGTTGTCAAAGAAAATGTTAAAGTTTTCTGCATTGAAAAAGGGGTGCAAGTTAGAACAGTGTTGAATCCAGGGAGTGGCCCAGGGGGGCATTCTCCCCGGAGCAACAAAATATCCCCCGTAAAATTTGAGGTTTGGGGTTTTCAATGGTAAAAAAGTGCAATTTATTTCCTCCCCCAGGAACTCTTTAATGTCCCCCTTTATTTAGTTTATGTTGATAGCTATAGAAGTTCTTCCCGGAGAAAAGTGTTTGAATTCAACACTGAGTTAGAATTAAAAAATAGTCGCCTGTGGCAGCCCTGCATTTATGGTATACCTATGCATACTTTCTATTACATACAAATATACCCAACGCTACATTGTATAATTTTTGTTTTACAAAGTCTTATTGTTCGTTTAGAAACGATTTTTTAATAATAATGTTAACAATTCATACATTTATAGTACGGAATTCGATGAGCGCGAATAATACTGGCACTTGAACGTTTATTTATTTATTTTTAATCCATTTAAAAAATAAATTTTATATTCAAATGCCTTATTTGCTACTACGATATCTTTTTGTAGCCATATTGCATACTTAATATGCTACATTTAACTGCATTTCATACTACAGTTTAAACTTTTACATAATCTAAGAATTAGTCGTAAAGAAAATCAATGAAAGTAAAACAAAACATTTCCAAGAAATTCTCATTAAGTTTTATTGCTCCGGAGGGATTTAAATAAATACGGATCAGGTGGCAATAAAACTGGACAATAAAACAGATAAAAGAAAACCGTGAAATAAAACGCAGTGTAATTTATTACTGCAAGGTGTAAAAACCTTTTATTTAGTTGTTGTTGAATTCTGTAAAGTCTAACATTAATTTCTAAAGTAGAATCGGCTAAAAAAATTAAAACACTTCATAAATTTTACTTAATAATTTTGACAAAGGGAAACAGAATAGCAATTAGATTGGGATTTATGTATTTGTTTAATTTATGCTTTAAAACAAAAGCGTAAAATCACGTTTCAGCATTGATTATGAAACACTTTCAACACATTCTGAATACTATAATAAAACTTTACAGTTTAACAAAGGGAAATATAACACCTTTTAAAACATAATTTCATCGATTTGCATCGAAAAACGAAAACAAAATCTGAATTTTTTGCAACCCTGAATATGTACTACAGATTTATCACATAATACATAGTATATTAAATTTTAATTGGATTAGGAATCGTATATCACAGTTAAAAATTACTCTTCAAAAATTTCTAGCCGTGAACGGAAATGCTCTTTGTATGTTTTGTACAGGCCTGTATATTTTGTGTAGAATTTATACACACTAAGAACTACACACAGAAACACAGAAAAAAAGGTTTATAGCGATTCCTATAACTAAATTATTTTGTGTGTCCCTGGATATAATTAACGAATGCTATGCCATGCAGATCATTGACCCATATTGGTTCAATAGAATTTTTTTTTTTTTTTTTTTTTTTGAAAAACAAAACAAAATATCGTTGATTATTTTTTGCAATTTTCGGCCCACAATTTTCATCCGAAATGCATAATAGCGTAATAATAACGTCATTAATCCATCTCCATTTGAAAAGTTTTTACTATCCAAAAATTATGTTAAGCCTTTATAGCTTACTAGCAAGCTAAGCCCGCTGCGCTGGTCTGCTTTTCAAAACAAAACATGAATCAAACAAAATATTGAATATGATTGTGTTTTTTAAAGCAACTTTACCTCGAATGCTCTTTCACCTGTCTGAAAATCTTACAAAACGCCACTGTATTTAAAGATAGAAAACCAACGATTATAAATGCACCAAAAATGCATTAAAAGTTAGCAAACAGCTGTTTCGAATCTAGTGTCGCGATTCTTCATCAGTTCCAAAACTCAGCGAGCTAGAAAAAAACAAAACTGAGCCAAAAATAAAAACAACAACAATGGAATCAAGGCCCGTTGACGCCAAAATATAATAAAATAATAATAAAATATATTATGTTGTTGTATCAGCTTATTCATTCGATAAAATTCGGGCTTTTAAGAAAAAAATATTTCTGTTGACCATTTATTGTAGAGTTTGTTAGATAAATGAGTCAATTATAAGAAAAAACAATTTAAATATTGTCTAATCACCATACTTCTAAAATAGCGAACATTATGATCACAGAGATTGACCATTGAATTTAAACAATTTTCAAGTGATTCACTTTCATTTGATAGTTTTTGAACTCTAAACCTCTCAACTTGAGGATATGGATATCTGTGGAAACCTTAATACATTCTCTATGAATATTATATTATATTTCGCAACGTACATTTGCTCTTTAAAAATCTATTACAGTGTTCCGTTTTTGGAATGCAGCAGTATAAATAAAGTTAAATAAAGTTTTCCTTGGAAAAATAAGGTGAATGTTTTTTGAATGTGCGAAATTCATTTTTTGATACAGATGTCATATACGCATCACGTTGGCGTGATTGAAACAAAATGAGCATTTTATGCCTCTTATGGTAATCCAGCTTTGTTTTTAATTTATTAATGAACTATTTATTTGCTTTCATTTGCATTTTAAAATAATAACAAAATGTTATGCTCTATAAATAGAAAAGTAAAATAGAAAATAGAAATGTATCTGTCATTTGAAAACGAAGTTCCCGTTAAAGTGGCGCCAGAAATGTATCACCCCAACGTGGTGCATATATGACATTTGTGCCTCTTTCTTACAACATGGGTGTGTGCATTCGCACCTAAATTTAGTTATTTAGCTCTATTTTTGTAATATTAACCGGAGTTTGTACAATGTACGGTACTACTTGATTATTCTGCCGAGAAAAAAATTAATAGCAGATTATAGGAATAAATGTGGATAATCGATGATCGTAAGTATGATAGCAATTGATATTACACGTGATACACGTATTTTTTTACGTCATAAGTGCTTTTTAATTCGACGTTTAATTTGTATCTTTTATTTATGTTTATTGTTCTTTCATTATTTAAAATGAATTTATGTAAATTTGAATAGTTTGGCGAAACTGGCCGAAGGTTAATCAAGTAGCACTCAATTTACATTAAAATCATATTTCACAAAAAACTCCGCACAAACCTGGATTTGCAAGATTTCCTTCCAATACCAATGCGGCAAAATCCTCGTTTTAGAATAGCGAAGAAATGTGCATTTTAAAAAATTATTTTCGTTATTTTAAAATGAAATTATTAATAAATAAAAAAGGCACTTCTAGGTTATCCCGTCGACCAAAAAAATATCGCCAAACTATAAGATTAAATGCCAATAACGGTGATCGTGAATGTCACATTCAATGACATTAAATGCGATTCACGTGTTTAAAACATAATTAAGTGATTTTTATTTAACCTTTTTATTAATATTTTTATTAATATTCTACTAATTATTTGTTTTTTTGTTATTTTAAATAAAAATTATGTCAACATGTATAATTTGGCTATTAGTTTGGCGATTTGTATAATTTGGCGAAATTGGTCGACAGGATAACCTAGAAGTACCATAAAAAAGTTACTATAGCACAAAACAATTTATAGAATTTCTAAAAAGGAATTGAAAGTAAATAAACAATTTATTAATACAGAAACAACAATTGCTGGATTACCATATCAGGCAAAATAACACCGTCCTGGCGATAGTCAGATACCTCAGTGTGTAGTGTATATGATATCTGTGCCAAACATGTTTGGAAAAAACAATAATCGTTATTTATACAGCATGTTTAAATACTGTAGTATAGTGAAAAAGAATGTATACATGACATATACGCACCACATTGGCGCGTTTTTTTTTTTCTTCTAATGCCGATTTGAAGAAAATTTTGTTTTCAAATACCAGTTACATATATAGTTTTGCAATTATTTTCTGTTATTTTAAAAAGAAAATAACAATAAATTTTAAAAAGTTTAGTAAATAATTATAAATCAAAACTATTTATATCCTTTAAAAATTAAAATAAAATAAAATAAAAATTTATCAATAAAAAACAACAGCCAGGTTACCAAGTGAGGCATAAAATCGCCATTTTATTGCAGTCGCGCAAATGTGGCGCATGTATGACAAATGTGCCTAGATTGAAATAGTTTATGTAATTGGGAAAAAAATGTAAATAAACAATTTATTAATAAATAGACAATAACATCCGGGTTGCCATATCAAGCAAAATAATGACACTTTGGCGTCAGTTAATTACCCAGATGTATATACGGTATTGGCGTAAGAGACAAATCGCACCAATGTAGTGCGTATGAGATATCTGTGCCAAAAATTTTTTGTTAAGTTGCAGTTAAATTATTTTACAATATCTATGTATGTGGAAAGACATTTACCCTAAAATTTTAATATTATTCATTTCTGTGGTTTTAACTGCTATATATGTATTTAAGTTAAATGTAAATTTTTTCCTAAAAATGCTCTCACTCATTAAAAGAGAGAGAGAGAAAATAGTTCTTGCGAACATCGCTCCGTCTTTTTTTTTCTTTTTTTTGGGGGGGGGGGGGTTTAGAATGGCATTGATTGGCGACAAAAGTAGATTGAAACACCCAATTGAACAAACATACAAATAACAATTAAAGCCTTTAAAAAAAATGAATTTTGCGAGTTTCTTCTGTAAAATACATAACGGGAAAATTAGGTTTAAAAATATTTTTTAAAAAAGAAAGAAAAAAATACTTATGTTTTACCTAATGAAATTTTTGAGTTGTTGTTTCCTTTTAATCTGGCTCGAAAGAAATAAATATCCAAATATTGTGTCACTTGAAAACTTTCTTTCACATTGAGTTACTTTTTAAATATTATAAATATTCTTTTTTTTCGTTAAAGATAAATATTTTCCTTTCATAATATTATTTTGCATTAAACGGATTTTTTTCTTTTTATCATTATTTATTTTAAATCAATGAATTAACAGTTTTATTTTTCGAAATGTTTATATTAATTTCCATTAGAGAAAGCATTTTATTTCTTTTTTGAAATATAATTATCGCCAAAAAATTAGTTGTTGCAACCCTTCCGTCAACTAAACCCAAAAAATACGAAATTTAGTACGAAAAATCAGAGTTATCCCTGTATATTTGTATCATAAACCTCCGCAAAAATATTTCCTATGGAATGATATAATCTGCAAAAAGATCCATCGGGTAGTTTTTGAAAACACTCGTTTGGAAGTTTCAGAACTTCTACTTTATAATATATGTATATAATATGATATGATATGATAAGTCAATTAAACAAAATTATGTGATAGAGTTATTGCTACTGCACACCAATTTAAATTTTAAAAAAGAACAAAATTTTGTTGGAATTACAGGTTGAAAATACAAGACTTTAGTAAGACTCAAATAAAAGTGATGAAATTTTATTAAAATTTTATAGGAGTGTTAACAATATTTTCTATTGTCTGAACAACAAAACCGATTTTAACTAAAAAAAATTTGCTTAAAACAAACAAAATGTACTCAATAAAACATGTTTGTAGTTTTAATAAATTCCTTTTTCTGTTTGTAAGGTACCCTGGGGTAATAACGCCACGTTAAGGTTCTACCAATTTTCACGGCTTAGTTTTAAATTGTATTTTTCAAACAAATATAGGATCTGATACAGCAACTCATTGACTATCTATATAAAATAAAATAATTTAACAGATATGTATTCATAAAATGTAATGGCGTTTTTTCTTGACCAATGCTATCTGACGTTATTACCCACCTATATGGGTAATAACGCCATGCAAACAAAACTATGAAATAAGATGAAATAATTGCATGTAGATAGCCCAATTCTAAAAATACAAACTCTACAAACTTAGAAAGTGACAAATTGCATTCTAAGCTATTGAAAATATTCAATTTTTTGTGAAAGTGTAAGAAAAATAAAGGTGTGATGTGGGAGGGGGGGGGGGGATGAGGTAAAAGAATATCAGACCGTGAGCTTCTTTTTGCTTAAAAAGGACCGCTTAAATAGAAATATGAGAAACATTGCACAGTTTTAACTGTGTTTATTTGAATCAGTATTTAGGATGTAGCTCTGCCACTGTAGAGAATCAACCGGGGTATTAATGTCAAGGATTGGCGTTATTACCCCGTTATAGTTATTGCGCAGTACATTTTAAATTGCAAATTATCTCGAGAAGATATCCAAAATCTTCAACAACATTTTAAAAGTACATGAAATGCACTACAAATTTATGTAATTAACAAAGCATTTCCGGATAAAAAGATAGTCTTCACATCACAAAACGTATGTCGCAAATTTTAGATCAAGCGTTAATTTTAGTTGTTTGTAAAAACAATAAGACCTAAAAATGAAACAAATTAACTTGAAGCTGTTTTTTGCGATTTATATGACTCAAAACCCTTTTGCGCAGAGCACATGGGTGTCATTTACCTGATTATTTCATAATTATGCAAAATATAAGCACTTGGCGTTATTACCCCGCCTGGCGTTATTACCCCAGGGTACCTTACATTAAATATCTCGAAGTGGAACTGAATATATAGCGTATGTAAGAGTTATTCAGTCGAGTCTCCCTATAACGAAACTCCATACATCGAATTTCTCTATATAACGATTTTTGTAGGAACTGTCCCCTTTTCGCATGATTACATTAACAACAGTCTCTATATAGCGAAATATCTATCTCCATATAAAGATTTTTTTCATAAATTGGTCTTAATTTATTCAGTTTTAAAAAATCTTCGAATTCATATGGGATCAATTTTCCACCACTTATTTTTTGATTTATCGTCAGTGCTGAGTTTTGTTTATTACTTCTCTCCTTGTTCTTTAAATCCAACGAATTCATCCCATCTCCCACATACCTTTTTACATCCTTCTCAAAACAGAGTCAATTGGATTGATACACATGTAATAGAGGAATCAATGAGAGGCACATAAGAGAGGCCTTCAAATGGAGGAAATTGTTAATTACAATTTTTCATTCCTTGCTAAAATGTGAACATTTTTTTTGAGAGCGTAACAATTTTAGAACCTAAACAACAAAAAATTACAGATTTCTTCGTCTGAAATTAATGCAAATCTTCCTTATTTGATTATTATTAAGCTTTCAAATAAATGTCTATTCTCTTTTTTGAAACAGCTTAAATAATTAAGAAATAAAATGCTAGGTTAATGTTTACTTTTGAACATTTCATATTCTTAATTCAAAGGATCAAAAGTAAAATTTGTTCAAATTTTACCCATTAAATACAATTTTTAACATCATTCTCTATACATCGAATTTCTCTATATAACGAATTTTTTACTGGAACGGTGGATTTCATTATATAGAGACTCGACTGTATATCAATTCCAATATGTAACATGAATAAAATATACTGCAAGGATTTTTTCTCCTTAGATTGTAATGTCATGATCTACTTAGAAACATTTGAGTGTCTCTGAAAAAAAAAATGTTATTCAAAATATATTTTATAGTAAGCCTATTGAAATTTACATCTTGGGCTATCTATAAATTTTAATGTATTTGTAATTGTAAATCCTTTTAAAAACTACCCCAAACGATATTTTCCCATAGATCATAATGTAATGGAATTCTTTCGAATCACACTGTAATGAAACTGTAACCGTTACATGCTTCATTTCCAGTATCGGACATGAAATTTATATATCAGTAACATATAAAAATTTTATTATGATCCATTTGTATGCACGGGAGTTAGAGTATAGAAAGCCAGACGACAGACGGATGCGCAGACAGACTTCAGACAGAAAAACCGAAGTCATAAACACTTTTCAACTATGTTAAAATGTGTTATTATAAATCTTATTTGTTCGTCTTTACACTGTAAAAAATATTGTAAATTTGTGGTACTTTACCTTGAATTATCCAGTAAATTTACGGAAAATGTTTCTTTTTTCACATAAGCGGTCAATTTACGTAAATTGTTGCGTTTTACGGGCAAGCTTAGGAGATTTCAATCAGTGAGCACATTTCGTCATACGGCAACTATCAATTAGATAACTCATTTCTTCCCAAACGCTGATTAGTGTGTGTGGGGTCATCACTGCAACCGCTGCAATGTTCAACTGGTAGAGGAGGAACATCAACAAGATCCTTTATGAGCTCTCACAGGTAGAAATCACAGGGCGTCAAATCGGATGAGCGCCTGAATAGAACTTTTTTGCTAATCAACATTTGGAAAGAAGTGAGCTATATGTAAATTCACGTGTGTCGTGTTACGAAAGGTGATAACGTTGAATACTTGTAAGCTTGTCGGTAAAACTGTTCCATTTCATGTATTAATTTACAATTTTATGTTTTATGTAATAAATACTATCAAGTGTTAGAACCCTTGATATTCATTTAGAAACCCCCTGTATATTTCAAGAATATGCATTAAAATATTTAATTGCTATAAAGGACGTCAAATACTAATAAAACATTAAAAGATCTTAATAATTTTTTACATGTTTCGATTGAATTTACTCAATCATCATCAGAAAAACAAAATACAAATAAACACAAAGATGGAAAATGACAATAAGCTATTACAAATGAAATTTAAAAATTTTAAAAATAAAAATTACGCGCATTATATTTTAATTATGTATCACGTTGCTTAATTTTTAAATTATTTAACAATTCAATCGAAATATTTGGGATTTGAAATGACAAGGAATCATTGAAGACCATTGGACGTATATATATTGGACGTATATTGGACTTTTTAATGAACGTATAAGAAAACTTCTATTTATAATTAATGCCCCTGTATATTGCTTAAAATCCTATTTATTCTTAGGATACAAGTATTGTAGTATTTGTTTGCTGAACCATCTAGCTGATAAAAGTGAAATTGAAATTAATTTAATAGACACAGTGGAAGTTTTCAAACGTGTAACTTGCTTAAAACATTTGTACCATTTTTTGCCAGCATAATTTAAGGGTAAAACAAGTATGCTATTTTTTTTTCAAATGAATTAAAATTTTTATGCATATACAATAAGAAGATTAATTTCTTTTTCTTCTGTTTCTTGTAAACTCATATGAAATTTTGTACTACAAAGATAACAAAAAGATAAAGAAAGAGTCAGAAAAAAAAGTTAATTTCAAAAGAGTATTTTGAATTTTATAAAAGAGCAAAAGCGTTACGCTCCCACGTTCATTGCAAATCGAAAAAGGTTTTTTCCTTTTAAATAATGAAATACCATATTGAATTAAAGATTTTCTCATTTATTTAATTATGGTTTCATAAAAAATAAATTTTTCTTTGGTTAAATTCAATTTGTAATGATTTTAGTTTCTGGAAAAGAAAAGATGCTTTTATTTCCTTTTTTTCAGAGATACATTATTAAATTGTGTTGTTTAAACGAAAGGTCGATAGTTTGTTTATAAATGTCAAAATGTATGTTAGGAGACATTCTTTTTAAAATAGCAAAAGGTTTTATTAGTTTAGGTTCCAAGTATTACATTTTGAAAAATTTGACTTTTCAGATTTTGATAATTGATAAAAAATAAAAAAACTTTTCTTTTAGACTTTTTCAAAATATAAATAACATAAAATT
This sequence comes from Maratus speculifer, assembly GCA_964019185.1. Classification (NCBI taxonomy): domain Eukaryota; kingdom Metazoa; phylum Arthropoda; class Arachnida; order Araneae; family Salticidae; genus Maratus; species Maratus speculifer. The sequence continues at coordinate 94,852,472 of OZ025302.1, forward strand.
TATATGTAGCAGGAAAATATGCAAAATGTTTTTGAGCTAATGGTTACATATTTAACTGTCTGAAATAAATCATAAAATAAAAAAAAATCCATCGAAAACCAGATTTACAATCAATTTATTGAATCTAAAATAAATAATTATAATATTTATATATAAGAAATAGCAATAAAAAATAATACATAATGAACAATAATAATAACAACAATAATAATAAACAGGCGTGGTCAAAGTGTTTTGCACAAGCCCAAATTTTCTGTCAAAACTGTTACATGACGATGCACATACGGGTATTTGCGTTATGTAAGCGGCCAAATTTTTTTTATGATATATATCTATTTTGAAGGATGCGAATGAAAAAAATACATTTAATAAATTTATAAAGATGATTTATTCAGGGCCCGACTTATGCAGGGGCATGAGGGGCAGCTGCCCCGGTTCCATTCCCTCTCTTTAAGAGGGCCCCCATGAGACTAATCAGGATTTTCATTAAATGGTTCTAAATGCTTAAATATAGCCAAAATTGACTAAAATCCATATGTTTTTTCAATCGTTTAGGAAAGAAATGCGGTCCCCCTTTCTCTTTCTGTTTCTAATATTCCCTCCATACCATGCAGAAAACAGACTATATGATTAGAAAAATGATTACAATTTTATTACAGCAATTTAGCATTCTATATTTAAAAAAAAATTCGTTATTAATGTTTCCTCGTAACGCTACAAGTTAAAATCATTAATTATGACAATTTTTGATATTTCTTTTTTCTTATATCTTTTATAAAATATGTAGATAAGCAAAGTAAAAGTTTGCAACGAAATATTCGTATCAACTAATCTGTCATTTCTTTCTATTAATATCAAACTAGTACTTTTTCTTAAAGATATGCTCATCTTTTTTGGGGATATTTTGAATACAGATGTAAGCAGCATTGAGTACAAAATTTATGCATACGTAGAATATTTGAAGTTTAGTACTAGCAAATTCCACATTATCCTCAAAGAAATTCTGTAGATAGATATAAGGGGGGCTCCCGAGAATGATGCTTGCCCCGAGGACCTACATAGCTTCGTTAGATTTATTAAAACAAAGCACATTTTTATTTTTTAAACTAATGTTCATCTTTTTAAATCTCTGAAAACTCATCACGGATATTGGGCTTCACAGACAAATGGAGAAGAACTGTTTCTAGCAAAAAGGAGTTCATCCTTCTTCTTTTTACTTTTCTCATGATACTTTCAAGAGCGTCTGATGTTAAAATTAGTCAATAAAAATACTTTGATGCAATTTTTCCTCGAAAATTTGTGCACGAAGTTTTGGTGTTGGAGCCTAAAATGCTAGTTACGCACTTCTGTGATCAATTCTGAAAGTCGCCTAGTGGGAAATAATGAGTTTATAATGATAGCTGCACCATCAATTAATATTTTGAACATTACTGAAATCATTTGATGCCATTGGTACAAGTATACATATAAGAGAGCAGTACCTAATGCATATTTCCCCACATTTTTCCGGATCAATTGTATGTTACCTAGATATTCTCTTCAGTATGACTTTTAAGCGATATATTAGGTCATAATTAATGCCTGTTATGTCAGAAGCGTATTTTGGGTTTTCCTGTTTGTATTAACATCATTGGTACACTGTTAAAACTAATGGTGACACATTGCATCTTTTAGGGGTGAAAGGCTTGTCTCACTGGTGACACTCCTAAAGGAGCCAGAATGACACCTTTAATTAGGGTGAAAAGATGGCACTCTCAATCCAGAGTGCCCAATAATAAAAAAATTAAATTATACAAACCGACTTTTGGCCCTGGAAGGATTCGAACCTACAACGTCTAATTACAAGCTCAGCATTCTAACCGCTCGGCCATCGAGCTGACCTTCATTCACTCACAGCCATATATTTTACTTGAAGTTACTGAAGACAGAAAGACACGTCACAGCGCATGCGCATGGTGCCAGTCACCCGATGAGGTGCCACTTTGCTGCCAATACGAAGTGCATGGCATCTTATTTAGCTCTAATCACTCAGTAAGACACCTGTTGGCGCTGCAACCACATACCCGAGCCCCTATGGCACCCTAGGGTTCTAAATGGCACCGACGTTTCACCTCCGGGTCCCAAATGGCACCGGTTTGTCACCTTTACTTTTAACAGTGTAGTGCCAAAATTCGCCTTTGGTATGTCTACCAGCAAACTAGTTTCTTTCTGAAGTCTTTTCTCGATTTCGAGGTGTTTTTTCTGTGCTTTAGTCTTCCGTTCTCCATATTTCTTTATTGGCAACTTATAAGCCAAATTGAGAATGCTTTCAAAAATTATAATCCTAGCATGTAAAATTTAAACGTCACACTTGATGATTTCAGAATTAATTTCTATTTGAATGTCAATTTTGTTAAAGTGCTTAGAAGTTGCACCACATATGTAGCATCGATTTGTAGATTTTGTGCAAGTCGCATCGTTGAAGATCTTTCCAACTACCGTTGTCATGATAAAGACGTAAATGATTGAGAACTTGTTCCCATTTAAATTATACCTGAGTGGCGTTTAGTGACAAACGTAAATTTTTTTATAAAATTAGTTTCTTACTCCGCAACATCAGTATTTTCTTTGACATAACGAAATCTTATAGAACGACAACATATGACAGGTATCTCAAACGTTCCTTCAAGCCAAAAATAATAGTTTTTCAGAAATATGTCTTTATTCTTATGTGTTTTCAACAATCTCTGCTTAATTTGCAATTTAAGGTGTGCGGAATTGTGTTTTAAACTCTCTATTTGGTCTTCTGTGTAACCTTCACGCGATATTAGTTGATCTGATGTTAAGAAATTTAATATATCTTTTAAATTGGACAAATTAAAGCTCTGCAATCTATCAAACGAGTATTTATGGGCTGCAATCGTTACTCCCAAGGCACCTTGCCAATCTACAACAAAAATATTTTCTTTTAGAATGCAATTTACGACAATAATTTTTTTTTCTGTATTTGGAGAAAAAAGTTCAAAGCACCAAGACATACACATCCGCGCTTTTCCATGGCAGTTTCTTTGATTTTTCACTATTCAAGGCTTTAAACTTTCGATTCAGTCAGAAATTATAACAGGATCTGACTGGGTCGCACAACAAACACTCGATTAAATAAAATATTTTAGACATAATCTTAGTGTAATAAGAGGGTACCTTCAAAGTACAACAACTAAATTTCAAAAAGATAAAACAACATAAAATTATATTAAAGTTTTGCATTATTATCTGTTGCATCAGTATCCATTAGAAAAATTTTCAAAATAAGCGTAAAATATTAAATATTTCATTTAATATGTAATGTGTTTACACGAACGCCGAAAACAGACACAGGCAACAAGATGAACGATCGAATTCCGAATAAATTTGGCGATGCGTGGGGTTGAAAAAGGTGGAAAGGGTTGGGTACAGTTCTCGAAACTGTCCTCTAACTCAGGTTATCATTCTTTATAACAATCTTTATACTATAATAATGTGACTTTTTGCCGCCTAGAATGCTCAAATACCCGTATGTGCGATGCTTTTAGGGAAATTTAGAACATTTTTATTCTTCCACGATTATTTCCACAAAACACTTCCAAATGACACCATAAAATATGACATTATAAAAATAATAAATGTGCACTGGGTTTCAAAAGGACACTTTGAATGTCGCGGTAAATTTGAAAGGAAATTGAAGAAATATGGCCAGGTAATGAGTATGGTTCTCTCTTGACTTTTAAAAACCATTAGCGATTTGAAGAATTCGAAATAAAAAAAACAGCAACCAAGTAAAAAGAAATGTTAACATTATAGATCAGGCGTCTGAGGCACAGAAAAATCTATCTTTACCCACTTATTGTTTTATATTTTTTCAATATGTTCTAAAACAACCAGATTATTTGTAATTTATAATAAAATAGAAATTCGACGATACGCTACCGAAACTATTTAGAATAAATAATTCTAAATGTCTCCTAAATGTATAAACATTTCAAACATTGTGTTAGCAGTTTCAAAAAATTCAAAAGAGCTTTCTTTTATTTTCTGCTGTGAAAATATGCACTAAAAACTTCTATGAGATCTTAATTATTAATCAATTAAAAAATAAATAAAATAACTTGCATACTAATTATTGCATATTTTGTCTGTGCCTTTGTATTTTGCTAAAAAGAATTGGTATTGAAACAATGTCTTTATAAATAGAGCATTAAATAGATAATTTTATAATATTGAATAAGTAAAGCGGCATCAAACGTTCAGTAACCTTCAATTGCTCAGTGTTTTCAATACCTTGATTGTATTAGCACATCGGACACGCCAACGCACAAATAAGAGCATAAACTGATCGATCACAATTTGGCAAGTTTGATTGTTCGTTTATTTACAAAATAAATTATTTTGACTTTCAATGAAGAGCAACAGCGATAATCTTGGTAAAGAAGTTTCGAACCCATGTGAACGCATAATTTTGCTAATGTCAACCAATTTTTTAAAAATACCTCATTTGAATTTCGATTTTTAAAAAATAATTTATATTGTATAGGAGAGCTGGGATCAATCACTTTAAAAGACGATTTTTGTTGCGTTCGTAATTATATAAAAACGTAACACCTACAGTCATCCTTCAGTCCGTCCGTCCATCCACATATAGCAACGCAAAAACTGCCCAACAGAATCATTTGAAAATTGAAATATATAACTGCGGCATAATTTTGCCGATTCATTTCAAATTTTACGAAAATCAGATGCGTAGTTCAAATACAAGGGCAATCTAAATTATTCCGTTACATTACGGCCAATGGGAAAATTAGTTTCAAGCGCATTTTGATGATGTTACACTCTTTCGAACAAAATGAAACTAATATGTATGTATGAAATATTTACTAATATATATATTCTTTTCAATCTGGGGTCCAAAGTATATTTTTTATTAATTTACAGGGTCACACAAAAGTATTTCTTTACACAATGGTAAAGGGTAACATTGTTTTTGGCACCTTTTAGTTATGTTAAATTATTTTACATTTTATGAAATTGTTATATGTTGCTGATATTTACTTCAAGTTACTTCCTGTATAATAGAAAGCAGATGGTAATTATAGGGACACACAAAATATTTCGGATATTATACAGCATTATAAGTACTGTACACTATTACACCAAGATCTGAATATTTTTAAATCATCATTGTGGTGCGAACACACCTCATTTGCTATGTTTGACTTGCAATTTCTTGTTTACTTTTACGAACTGGTTTGCATTTTTTTTTTTGAACCGGAAAGTTAATGTGTCCTATAAAAGGCGATGAAAAATATCGTCAAATTAGAAAATGGCAATTAATCACAGCTTTAAAATACACTGCTCAAAACAATTAAAGGATATTGCAGTTTTAGGTGGATTTTGTATCTGGGAAACTTTTTAGCTGATTGATACATGGTCGACAGACATAGTAGGTTATATGAGAATAAATTACACATGTTTGGCAGAAAAAAATGCATTTTATTGCGCATTTGTGTACAAAAGAAAAAAACACAATTTGTGCATATGAAAAAAAAAGAATAAGAAAAGGTGTTTTCTTCAAAGAAAATCATTTTCAGTAGCGGGTATGGTTTCCACGGGCGGCCAGCAACGTTGAACACCTTTGAGGCATGGACTCAATGAGGCTATTAATGACGAGGTGGGGTATTCTGCCCCACTTGGAGAGTTTGTGGGGGTTGTTGGCGGCCAGAAACCCGTCTTCCTAGAGCGTCCCAAACGTGCTCGATTGGATTCATGTCTGGAGAACACGCTGGCCATTCCATTCGAACGATTCCTTCCTCGAAAAGGAAATCTTCCACCAGGTTTGCACGATGTGGCCTGCAGTTATCGTCCATTAAAATGAAGTTATCTCCGAATGCTGCAGCGTTAGGGACTACAATAGGTCTGAGGATCTCATCCCTATATCGGCGACCTGTCAGAGCTCCATCTCGAATGATGTAGAGGTCAGTGCGCCCGTCAATGGAGATGCCACCATACACCAACACTCCTCCACCGACAAATCTGACACTTTCGTGCACGAACGCAGGATTATTCTTACTGCCACGGTCCCTCGAGATGAAAATACGCCTATTATCCGGATGCGCAGAAAAACGGGACTCGTCAGAAAACAGAATATTGCTCCATTCATTTCTCCTTCAGTTGACATGCTCGGTTGCCCACTCCCTGCGGTTGCGACGATGCCTTGATGTTAATCTAACACATACCATCGGTCGGCGAGCATACAGACCTACAGCATGGAGCCGGTTTCGGACAGTCTGAGTTGAAATCGTGGTGCCTGTAGCCGAGCGAAGGTGTTGTTGGAGAATAGCGTTCATGTTTCGGTGTCTCCGAGCTGTTAACGCTAAATACCGATCTTCATTGGGCGTTGTTGCCCATCGATGACTTTGCCCTGGTCTTCGGCCTGCACATCCACTCTCCAAAAAACGGTTCCAGATCCTGGAAAGGACACTTTGTGACACTCCAATGGCTTGCGCTACTTCGGCTTGAGTTTGGCCCCCTTCTAATCTACCAACAATTCTCCAAGCTTCTGAATCTGACAAATGACTTCGCTGAGACATCGTACTCATCGAAACAAAGCAATCACTGAATGTCGATCATCCTTGTCTTCATTCTCTTTTTTCCAGTTGAAAGTCAAATTTCATTCGTTGCCGCTGAAGCGACGTTTTTGACGTCGAACTCAAAATTTGCATACTCCACAGTTTGAAAACCAGAAAAATTTGCATTTGTGATTCTCTTCTTCTATTTTCGGCAAAAAAAATTTCGTTTATATCTTTATTTTATATAAAACTTCAAATATCCTTTAATTGTTTTGAGCAGTGTATATTCCTTCATCATTTTTTCATATATGATGCACATTTAATGCTGTAATTGGGTGGGAACGCGTGGGAGTGCTGTTCCCAGAAATATTTGTTTTGTTACTGTAAAAAAAATGGCAAATAAAAATAAACAAAAAACAATCGCATACGAACTCAATCTATTTTTTCTTCATGCAAACCGTTAATTTTTGCTAGTTTTGAGGAGATCAGTTTCCACTTATCAAGAAAGCAGATATTTTGACCAATCAGATGCTTTGAAGCCATCAGCACCTTTTTTAAAATGTGCATGGTCTTTTAAGTTTTTGACTCCAGTATTTTATAAAATATTTTTTAGACTTCTTAAATCTGAGAAAAATAAAGCGAAAAAAACTTTTAAAAAGTATTGGTACCAAAATTGAAGGGACCGTGCACACGATGAAAAAAAAATCCGTCTTTGACAACCGTCATTTTTTTTTTTTTTTTTTTTTTTTTTTTTTTTTGTCAGCGCTGAGGCCTAGTATTCAGGAGGTGGAGGTTCTGAACTTACGTCAGTTGCTTTATTCTTATTGAATAGAAGCAAATTGTATTACTACAAAAACTTCAATTTTTACTGTAGTAACAAAAAACTGTTAATTTTTTTAAAAAAGTCGCCTTTTGGTTAAATGTTTCAAATTGTCTTTGGAGTTTGCAAAAATAAAGTAGCATGATAATTTATGAAAATTTGACTTCCCACAAATATTTTTTTTCCAACTATAGTACTGTGCACATTGTTATCTTTATTTATAGACATATTTATCAATTTAAAAGGATACATTCGAAAATTTCTGAATGTTTTTGACAAGATTTACTTGATGCTTGAATCCTTTGTTAAAATATTAATAATTTTCTCCATTGTATTGTTTAACCCATTAACGCCCGAATTATTTTCTTCGCTAAAATTTAAATTTGGTACTTCCCACCACTTTTAAAATGAAATTAACTTGTATCTAAATTCTGTCTCGTGAAAGAAGGTATTTATTTATCTTCCTCTTTACTGGTGGGAAAACTATTTTCTTGCTGTTTTTGTAACCGTCCTCAAAAGAGGACACTGGGCGTTAATGGGTCAAAACAATATTTTAGAAAATTGAAAAAAAAAAAAGATTCTTTTATGATGTACAGTATTTTAATAGTCTTATGGAATTAAATAAAGTAGCATTCTTTTATAATTATATTTATGAAAAATTATAACAGCTGAACTGCTTATTGTAAATTTAATTATTTCGTATTCAATTATGAACATTTTAAATGTAAATTCTTTTGAACGACTTTAACTCAAAGAAAATGAAGCCATTGATGTTTTGCATTTTATTAAGAATGTCGTTAAGTAATATTTTTAATACCCTTAATGATCAGTAAATGTTGGAACATATTTTCCATTGTTACAGACTTAATAAATATGTATCTGTAACAATTAATTTTAAGAAACAAAGTTAACAACAAAACGCATCACGTAAAAAAAAATCAGAGACATAAGTTTGCATAAAGTTTGTACATAAAGTTTGCAAAAAGATATTAAACTTTGTATTTACTTTGTAAAAGAAAACATTTTTACAACTGTTAGATATTTATTATCAGCTATTGTAAAATATGTCTGTATGGAAAATAAAACAAATTAATTGTAGTTGCATATTCATACTGAGCGCAATTAATTTATTCATAACAATGTTTATTCAGTCATTTTTTTACATGCAAATTTAATTTATTTATTTATCGTAAGATTATATTTAAGCATCGTATTCAATTTCTGTGGATGTTTACTTATCACACAAACTTTAATCTCAAATCATATAGAACTAGACATTGGGGTGGGGGAGAGTCCACCATAATACTTACACATCATGAATATGCATACTATAATGTTATGTTTTTTTTTTTAGTAATATTTTTTTTGTATAAATTATTTTAATATTCCAAATTTAAAAAGAACTCTTGTTAAGATATTTTTAATACGGTTTTTTATAATGCTTTATGTATCTCATATTTAAAATTATCCTTTTTTTTTCTTAGTAGCGAAAACCCTGGACATTTCCTTTTTTCTATTTTATGATCGTTCTCACGAGAATAAAGGCATTGTTGTGAATGTAAGTGAAAGTTTCCCATTCCCTTATCTAGCGTAAATAACACCCGTTCGTATGAATGCTTTTACTGTCCTGAAATAATTGTACTATTTGAGTAAAGTGGTCCTTTGTTGATTTTGTTCGAAGAAGAGTAGCTTCTGGCTTGTTTGTAAAGGGCATATATTCAGCCTTGTTAAAAATTGGCCCACACGCATAGTTTATTGCTTGCGTACGTGAATGAATAGTACCCTAAAATTTTATAACCCATGACAAACGTTGACTGTCATTTGAGGCAGAGTAGATATTTTCCCAGACCCTTAAAGTTATTTTATGACCGATTTGAGATAATAGTGCCAATTCATGGTTACCGGCGGGCACTGGTTTGCAAGCAGGTGCAAAATTTAGAGACAGCTGTCCCTGCTATCTGACCACGTGATTGAGAGTAGGGGACGCAAGCGATGACCATATTTGGTCATGAGAGAGGGTGACTATTGCATTGGCCAATGAGATGGATTCTAGGAACAGGAGAGAAAGGGGAAAGCAATAGTCCTCCTAGTTTTTGGTGCCCCTTTTGATTTGCAGAGGGACGTGCAATTGGTTTTTTGGAAATAAAGGGAGTCCTGGTCAAAGCTTCGTACGGAGAGCATCTAGTTGAAGAAGCGCATAAGTTTTGTCTCCCCCCCTCCCCTGTTTTTAATCTGGGAGAGGGGAGGCCAAAAGAGTTCTTCGAGATTAGCGGTCTAAGACAACACACTCCAAGTGTAAGTCAAGAAAAAGTGCTACCTGCCGGAGAGAGCCGAGAGCTTGCCGTGAAAGAATGTCCCCTCCGATCTAGCCTTCACCGTGAGCAGTGGAATGATTAGCAGTCTAAGACAACACACTCCAAGTGTAGGTCAAGAAAAAGTGCTACCTGCCGGAGCGAGCCGAGAGCTTGCCGCGAAAGAATGTCCCTTCCGATCTAGCCTTCACCGTGAGCAGTGGAATGATTAGCAGTCTAAGACAACACACTCCAAGTGTAAGTCAAGAAAAAGTGCTACCTGCCGGAGAGAGCCGAGAGCTTGCCGTGAAAGAATGTCCCTTCCGATCTAGCCTTCACCGTGAGCAGTGGAATGATTAGCGGTCTAAAACAAAAGCACTCCAAGTGTAAGTCGAGAAAAAGTACTACCTGCCGCAGAGAGCCGGGAGCTTGCCGGGAAAGAATGTCCCTTCCGAACTAACCTTCACCAAGAGTAGTGGAATAAATTGCCTTTGACAGCAAATGGCTGTTAACACGTGTCAGTAGTCGTCCAAGACTGCTCTAGTGCATGGAAGACTTGTGTGCTATCGTCCATCATATAAATGAAAAATGCCCAAAATGGGTAAATGAAAGAATTCAGCTACTGCTTAAACTGAGTATAGACACTGGGAATTTTGCGTAGAGACTGTTGCTCTGATGCATGGAAAATTTGTGTGCTGTTGTCCATCATATAAATGAAAAATACCCTAAATGGTAAAATTAAAGAATTTAATCTGCTTAGAGACTGTTGCTCTAGTGCATGGAAGATTTGTGTACTGTTGTCCATCATATAAATGAAAAATACCCAAAATGGGTAAATGAAAGAATTCAGCTGCTGGTAAGAGATATATTCTGTATTTAATCTTAAACGATCTTTATCCTAGTGATTAATCTTGTAGTGATTTAGTATTTCCATATGTTTACAACAAAAGTTGTATTAGTGAATTCAGATTTTTTTTTTTTGTTTTTCTTTTTTATGTTAAATTAAATAAAGGAGAATGTATGTAAAGGATATGCTTTAGTATAGTTTTTTAGTTTTTTTTTTATTTATCCTACCTTGATATTAATTTATTTGAATTTTAACCTCTGTAGTATCGAAATAACTATACTAAGTTTTGTAATACCATAAAATTAAAGTAGTTTCTTTGAATGTTTGGAAGTAAAAATAATTTTCAACCATTACCTTTTTTTATTTAGAATTTTTAAATAACTTATCAGACCGGAAATTATATTAGCTCGGATTAATTAATGTACTTTTGCTTAAACTGAGTAAAGATATTTGACTAAGCAATAGAATTTTTAAAGCAAAAACTGTTAAGAAATTCATATTATTTAAATATCTTATAAAATATTATCTTATAAAAGGGAATCTATAATCTTATCTTATAAAAGGGAAAAAAAAATGGAGAAATTAAAGTAAATGTACTAACACTATACGAAATTGGCCAAAAATATCATTGTTGATTTCTGGGGTGTTTATGTTTATTATTTCTAGTGTTTTAGTTTTTTCAAAATTATATCTTTCTTTGCCTTCCTGAAAATAAGAAGGATTTCAGGGTCTTTCTTCTCTCTTTTGTAATGTTAGATTGAATCTTGTATTTTTAAATTGTTAGTGTGAGTTTAATATCTCAGGAATCAACGTTGATAAATGTTGGGTTCGACTGCAAATCAAGGTTTAGTACCTGAGACTGGGTCAGAGTGAGAATCTTGCTGTGTTCTTTTTTATTTACTTGTATTCATTAAATTTTAAAGAATCTTAAATAATATTTGTGTTTATCCTTTTAATCGTTTTAATTTGTCTTTTAGTTTATTTATTTTAGTGATTTCTTAATGTTAACTGGTGTAATCTTAATTTAATTATTTTTTTTTATATAAGCATCTAGTTTATTTAATTAAACCAACAACAAGATTCATGTAATTGGAAAGTTGACCCAGATCTCATTAAATTCTTTAATAAAGCTGAAGAATATTTATTGATCTATATTAACTAAGTATAATTTGCTGAGCAGAAGTTGCAATTAATTAAAGTAATGATCTGTTGCAGATGTTTAATAAAAAGAACCCAACAAAATAAATGGTGCCGTGTGTGAAAAGCCTGATTATTGTGGTACAATAAGTATAAAAATAGTACTATGAAGTAGAACCTATTTGTTACAACAATAGCCTGAATTTTGATATATATTTACTATATTAAGAGTGAAACGAAATGAAAATATATGTGTTTTGTGATTTTATTGTGTATTATGTTTGATTATTTTAGTGTATGTTGTGCATAACCAATAGGGGTGTACATAGCTTACTAATTTCAAATGCTTTTTTTTTTAGTTAGGCAATTTTACCGGGTTTTCAAAAAACTATTTATTTTGAAATTTTTACTGTTATATTTACATTTGAATGAGTGTTTGGGCTTACTGAGTAAAATGAAAAATGCCCAAAATGGGTAAATGAAAGAATTCAGCTACTGCTTAAACTGAGTATAGACACTGGGAATTCTGCGTAGAGACTGTTGCTCTGATGCATGGAAAATTTGTGTGCTGTTGTCCATCATATAAATGAAAAATACCCTAAATGGTAAAATTAAAGAATTTAATCTGCTTAGAGACTGTTGCTCTAGTGCATGGAAGATTTGTGTACTGTTGTCCATCATATAAATGAAAAATACCCAAAATGGGTAAATGAAAGAATTCAGCTGCTGGTAAGAGATATATTCTGTATTTAATCTTAAACGATCTTTATCCTAGTGATTAATCTTGTAGTGATTTAGTATTTCCATATGTTTACAACAAAAGTTGTATTAGTGAATTCAGATGTTTTTTTTTTGTTTTTCTTTTTTATGTTAAATTAAATAAAGGAGAATGTATGTAAAGGATATGCTTTAGTATAGTTTTTTAGTTTTTTTTTATTTATCCTACCTTGATATTAATTTATTTGAATTTTAACCTCTGTAGTATCGAAATAACTATACTAAGTTTTGTAATACCATAAAATTAAAGTAGTTTCTTTGAATGTTTGGAAGTAAAAATAATTTTCAACCATTACCTTTTTTTATTTAGAATTTTTAAATAACTTATCAGACCGGAAATTATATTAGCTCGGATTAATTAATGTACTTTTGCTTAAACTGAGTAAAGATATTTGACTAAGCAATAGAATTTTTAAAGCAAAAACTGTTAAGAAATTCATATGATTTAAAATGAATTAACTTATCTTATAAAAGGAAAAAAAAAAAAATGGAGAAATTAAAGTAAATGTACTAACACTATACGAAATTGGCCAAAAATATCATTGTTGATTTCTGGGGTGTTTATGTTTATTATTTCTAGTGTTTTAGTTTTTTCAAAATTATATCTTTCTTTGCCTTCCTGAAAATAAGAAGGATTTCAGGGTCTTTCTTCTCTCTTTTGTAATGTTAGATTGAATCTTGTATTTTTAAATTGTTAGTGTGAGTTTAATATCTCAGGAATCAACGTTGATAAATGTTGGGTTCGACTGCAAATCAAGGTTTAGTACCTGAGACTGGGTCAGAGTGAGAATCTTGCTGTGTTCTTTTTTATTTACTTGTATTCATTAAATTTTAAAGAATCTTAAATAATATTTGTGTTTATCCTTTTAATCGTTTTAATTTGTCTTTTAGTTTATTTATTTTAGTGATTTCTTAATGTTAACTGGTGTAATCTTAATTTAATTATTTTTTTTTATATAAGCATCTAGTTTATTTAATTAAACCAACAACAAGATTCATGTAATTGGAAAGTTGACCCAGATCTCATTAAATTCTTTAATAAAGCTGAAGAATATTTATTGATCTATATTAACTAAGTATAATTTGCTGAGCAGAAGTTGCAATTAATTAAAGTAATGATCTGTTGCAGATGTTTAATAAAAAGAACCCAACAATAACATTTGAAAATAAAGCACGTGGAAACTATTTATAAAATGCATTGCCATTCTAAAACAAAATTTAAACGTACATTTAAGTATTTTTAATACGCATAGAAATGCTCTATTAATAAATTTATGATAAACTAATTTCGAAAAATTATATAAAACGAAGAAATACTAAAGTAGTATCGAATTGCGTAAAAGAAACATCCTTATAACTCCAAAATAATAATTCTATTAACTAACAGTTTACTGCGTCGGATTAAGCGTCTCATTTCCAATTAAAATTTATTTTTGAATTGAAATTTGAATGAAATACAGGGTCATGAAAAATTAAAGAATGTGGAAAACAGGATTACAAATATCTCTGCAACTAATAACCCGATCGACTTTGTTCTTGATGCAAATTTGTGTTATTTTATTGACTTTTACACGCACTCCTTAAAATAAAAAAATTAGAAAATCTTTATGTACCTTTCATCAGAACGAATTTTTCGAGAGTCCGGAAAAAATAGTTCCGGATAATCGTCGATACTGATAATAAATAGACTTCGTCTCATTTTTACTTACTAAGTACAAGCAAAATTTTAAATCTCTATCTCATTTCTTTCGGGAGTTAGAGTGTTTATAGACACACACACCACAGACAGACACACGGAAGGCAATTTTTTCTTCTAAAAATATGTCTTTCGAAATCTCCAGTATCTGAAACGCGTAAATCCATCACAATTTTTTTTTCGATTTTCAAAACGATTGCAAGACTTATCTTATACTGCCTATGATGGGTAAGTAAAAGTGTCATTGGATATTCGTAAGTACAACTGGAGACGCTTTTTAAATCGTTACAAATATGTGCAATAAACACATGTATTTACATATGTACACGAAAACACAACAACTTAACTTAGATTTCTCTTAAGTTTAAATGAAAAAATTAGATCGAAACATCTAATTTAAGGTTTTTTAAAATTGCCTGAAAACAGCACATGGGAAGTGGGTGCTTCTTATAAACATAAATTACGCCATTCTGATGAGTAGGATTTCAGCAGAGGATTGAGCCATGACAACGGCGGTTCAACTATATGGCGGTCCAAATATATCCATTTTTTTCTAAATAATATATTGAAAACATAAATATTTTATTAATTTTTATAAATTAAAAAATACGTTTCTAAGTCCGTGAAGTTTTCTTTTCGGCGTTCAGTCTCTTTACGAACACTTGCTGATCCTCCCGATGTTACCTCGAACCATAGATGTTTTCAAACAAATTGTGAATATTAAAATCTCCATTCATACTGAAATAGAAAAAAAATGTCTGAAGAATATTTTTAATGTTATCCAAGTAAACACAGATATATATTCCTGCTACAAAAACCATGCTTTAGAAGCATAAAGAGGTATAGTTGTTGATTTTAGCAGTTTTGAAGCGCGAAAATAATCGAATAATTGAATTATTTTGAAATTTCTTTCTTCACTGAGATCTACTCCATGCAAAATCTTCTGAGTATGAGCGCGGCGTGCGCTGCACATCACAACAGACCTTAAGAAAACATAAAAGGAGTAATTACCAAATATACAAATTTTTTTGGATGGTGCCATCGATGGATTTTGAAGATAATTTTTAAATCAATGAGGAAAAACAAAATCATCAAAACATGAAAAATTAAGAAATGCGTGTGAAATTTGTTGCGAACATTCAGCCGTGAAATGCAGTCGTTAAATCCCATATTTACCGCCTTCTCTCAATGAGTGACTGCTTCGTTACCGCTGATTGGTGGCAAGCACCAAATAACCTTTAACCTGACTGCTTCGTTTCCGTGTGCTGATTAAAGGCTACAAATTTCCTCTTATCCAATAACTTTTAATATTTAAAAAAAATCTAATTTGAGATTTAAAAATCCTGCTGTGAAGTGCACTTTCCGGCGTTAGCATCCACACATGACAAAAATTTCAGAGACCTGAGAGTTATAATTTCGGCGTTAACCACGGTCAGGCAAGCAGACAGACATACATCTCTTATTTTATATATTAAGATTGTTCAAAAATATAAATCGTTTGTCAGTCTTACAAAAAGGTCAAAATTGTAATGCTGTTTTCCTAGCTTTTTGTTTTAAATGCGAAAAAAGGAAAAAAAAAAACATATTCGAAATATAAATCCAATCTCTGAGAGTAATATTCATTGTTTAATGAATTAAAAACGTTTTAAATCAACATAATTATATTACTTTAAATAATGCTTGTGTTGTAGTGATATCTAGAGCTTAGTTAACGTATTAATATCGACTTGTAAGTGAGAGAGTTTTAATATGCATTTTTATTAAAGCTTTCAGTTGTACGTAATTTAAGTAGAATGTTTATAGAAATTATATAATCTCAGATTTTAAGAAAATATTTATAAATTTATATATTTCAATAAATACACCTCCATTTCTAGAATTCCATTGAAAATTCATACAGTCACGAAAGAACGATATTAAATTAAATTTTATAATTTCTAAATGTCGTTAAAAAATTCAATTAATCAACTTCCTCGAAACTCGATTTTACTTCACTTACATGAGTACATGAAAAAAAAAATATTTTACAAATAATTAAATCTTAATGACTTTCTATATTTGTTATGAATAATTTAATTCATCTGTATGTTTCAAAATAAAGAAAAATATGTTATGAATGTCTTTCTTTGAGAGAGTGTAGTTCAAACAATTTGGATATTTTTCTTCGTTTATCGTCATTAAAAATGTCAAAATCTATTTTATTTTGTGAATTAAAACTGACGTATATACACAAATGTACGCGTAAGTTCAATTTTATTGATTCAAATATAATTAATTTTAGTTTTAAAATTATGTATAACTGCATAATTTATAGAATGATCAAAATTCAAATACAAACACACACACAAAAAAAAAAATAAATAAAAATAAAAATATCTGAACTGATTATCAGAAGTTTAAATTTTAATATCACAATTTGAAATGCAAATGTTGTACAGAAAACAGCACTGTTAAAAAACAGAGAATCTATATATAAATAAATATAATTTATTAAAAAATATTATACATCTATTTTACAGAGAATCTATACAGGGTGTTCCACAAGTAATGAGACAAGCTTAAAGGAGAGGTAGGGACATCACAAAGATTCAGAAGTGCATAGCGACCCATGGTCGGAAACAATTTCCTGCCGCGGTACTGACGACAAACACAAGAAAGACAAGGCACGAATATGAAGAGAAAACATCTTTATTATCCTTAGTATACCATAGAAAACAAAGAAAAAAGAACATTTAAGAGAGAGCGATCGTCATCAAAGTAGTGGTTCGAAATTACGACCCCGGCCCAGGATGCATGGAGCCGCACCTCCAGTACATGGAAGATCTAACATTCTCTAGAAAATCCCGCGAATGTCCGGAACTTCCTCAAATAATTGCCATAATGCCTGCAACAAGTTACTCAGCACTTTCCAGCGATGTCTTGGCATTTTTACTGCACTAAGAATTAAAAAAATGTTTTCTCTCCCTGTTCGTATCCTTTCTTTCTTGTGCTTTGTATCTTCACTACCGCGCCAGGAACGCGATTCTGACCAGGGGTTGCTATGCAATTATGAATCCTTGTGATGGTCCCTATCTAACCTTAAAGTTTGCCCCATTACTTCTGGGACACACTGTATATAATTAATTTTAATTTAAAAATTATATGTAACTGAATAATTTATAAAATGGTCAATCTTCGGATACAGACATAAAAAAAAAAATCTGAACAGATTATCAGAAGTTTAAATTTTAATATCACAATTTGAAATGCTAATGTTGTATAGAAAACAGCACTGTTAAAAAAATTTCTGTAAAATTACAGAGAATCTATGGTTAATCCATTATCTTAAGTCTTATGTAAAATTTGAGATATTAGAAAAACAGAGATTCTGTTAAACAACCGAGACATTATTCGGTAAATTTACAATAGACTCAGTAAATTAACATCGTTGAAAATACTAAGTCTACACAATTATTTTTAATGATAATTATTAAATCTGTTTTTTTAAATCAGCAAATCATTCAATCGTTTGCGATGCCGAAATAATTTGAATTTTTCGAAAGGCCCTTATTACAACATGGGGAAATCGACTTTGCCCACAGGTACTAAACCTTAAGGGGCCTCCAAATCCATACATTAATTTTTAAAATTATTACTTTATTCTTCCAATTCCAACTCTTTCATATGTAGAAATTATTAAATCCAACTTAAAGTTACATAAAAGAGTTAGGTTGTACTAAAAAAAGTGTACTTTTTATTAATTAAGGCATTTAATTTGGAAATAACGGAGCTAAGAATTTTCTTCTTTTTATATCCAAGGTGCGGAAATATGTTTATGCATTGCACATACGCATATGAGTGACCATCAGTTATATTTGAATAATGTTGCAATGATTCAAAAGTGGCCCCCTAATTTCATTATCTGCTTAGGGCCCCAATTTTCCATTATCGGGGACTGCTTTTCAAGAAGCTGTATCATTCATTTTTCACACAATTTTCTTCTATAGTCCAGGGTTTTCAACCCGAGACCAGTTGAAAGTGGAAGAAAATTCAATTTACAGAGCCACAGGAACTGTTGCTATTTTGTTCAAAATATGCCTTTTATGATTCAAAGGGAGAAAATGGAAAAAAATCCCCCCCCCCCTTAAAATCGAGGTGAGGAAAAGATTTTCCTCTTCCAAACATTCTAATTTAAAAATAAATAAATAAAAATTAAGATAAATAAATTTTTTCAATATTTCTAATAAAATTGCAAAATAATTTTGTAAGTTTGTATTTGGAATTATAAGTATTAACAAAAATAAAAATTTCTTTACCACTTTATCTACCGAATTATGAATTCATGAAAATTTTACATTCTAAAGCATTTTACGTAAATCGTTTAAACTAAATTAAAAGATTTACATAATCATTTAATAAATTTTTGAAGGATTTTAGAAAGATTGAAGGATTTAGAAAGATTAATTAAATTTGAATTCAGAGGAATTTTGCGCAATATTTATAACCCCACCCAAATCTTTTATTTTAAATTGTTTTCTTAGTATTTTGCAGAATTATAAAATGTACAAATATGATGCGTTTATAACATAAATATAGAAATATTTCCTATTTGAAAAATCTCCATCCCCCTCCCTCAGCACCAAGAAAGCTGAAAAGATACAAAGGCAAAAGAAATCATTGTTTTAAAAATATATTTGTGTAACCAATAATCAGTGTTCTCGCTGACATTTAACTAACGTTAGGAATTTGGCTAATTACAAATAAAAAAACATTCGCCAAATGAAAAAAGTGTTAGCTAAATAGATTCGCTGTGTAGCACTAAAAAAAATTATCTTTAATCCTTTAATGTACCCACTTTTTTTTCAATATGTTCTGTAAAAACAGCCTCAGTTTTTATAACTCCGACAGTGATTGTTATTAATCTAAATTCAATTAGTCGCTACAAATGCGTTAAAAATATGTATATATTAAAAATATTTATAAATGCAAATGTATGAAAAACTAAATAAAAAAAAAGAAGAAAACGAAAAAGTAAGAAAGAAAAAGCAAAAATTGAGCACTAGCAATTTGGCGAATCTAATCGCTTGTTTACTCGCTAAATGGAGAATTTAGTCGCAATTTGGCGCAATGGCGAGCGACAGCGAGAACACTGCCAATAATACTTTTGGAGCAAATTAAATAATGTATCTGTAATTTATTCTAAACATTATTACAACTAATTGTCTTATTAAAAGAATTTTATAATAAGAAATTTTAATGGTAATTATAAGTACGGTCGGTAGATAAAGAGTTAAATAAAAACAAAATCACTGCAGGGATTAAATATAATATAAGAAAAATGTAGGTAAAATGGTATTCTAGAAACTCGATCGAATGCAATTAACCGAAAACTAGTATAAATTTATATTGAATCTCGCTTCTTTTTCTGTATTTTTACAGAAATTTTAAACATTGCAGGCTAAAGGTAAATGTATTTACAATAGCTAATGTTTGACTGTCACAAAACCGTACTGTAAGTTTCGTTCACAACTTAATTTAAAAAGTAATGCAGTTATTACAAAGGTATTTTTAACTAAATAACTTACATTTTGTGAAATATCATGTCTTAGGCGAAGGGAAAGAATGTAATATAATTCGACCAATGACGAAATCAACTATATTCAGAATCTGAAGCACATAATCTTTTTATTTTACTGCTTTTATTTTTTTATTGTCATAGAAAGGCCACTTGAACTAAGAA
This sequence comes from Maratus speculifer, assembly GCA_964019185.1. Lineage (NCBI taxonomy): Eukaryota > Metazoa > Arthropoda > Arachnida > Araneae > Salticidae > Maratus > Maratus speculifer. The sequence goes on from OZ025302.1 coordinate 94,872,340, forward strand.
TAAATTTTTTCAGAGCATAGATGTCCCTCAGGGTCCCATTTATTGAGGTAAAAATAGTACAAAGTTCATCCAAAGTTGAGCTTGCAGATAAGGTCCACAGAAGACGGGAGAAGGGTAGACAACATGCAAATAAATATGAAAAAAGCCATTTTTTTACATAACAATGAACAGGGAAAATGGTATAAAGAAATATTATCTAGAGTTGCAACCAGACAGTGAGCAATGAATGGAAAGAAAAATAAACCCTTGACTCAGTGATGGATTAAACTAGAATAGTAAATCACATTAGAACTTTAAGATGTTTTGAAACTTTTGAAAGTATTTTGGACGTCGGTTATACACATTTGTTTAGATTCTTTTTTAGAACTCCAGCTGGGGGAATTCTCAGTTATCAGTCTGAGCCTGAAATCAGACATTCACACAGAAAATCGCTTATAAAATCTAAAAATTACATCAAAATAATTTTCTGATTAAAAAATATCTTCTTACTTGCAAACAAGTATTAATTCCAGATATTTACTCATAGTGATAAAACTCCGAATAAACTGGCGACAAATAATAATTGAAATAATATATTTTGTTAAATTCACCATAAAATAAAAAACAATGCAGGATGCGTTTCGAACTAAAACAATACAGCTCGCGTTTCGAACTAAAACAATACAGCTCGTCATCAACTGAAGAAGTCACGTGTTCTTAAGGTCAAAGTCTCTAATAGTAGTGTTTCGTCATTTTTCAAGTTTTAGCGTATCTGTTTTAAACAGCAAATTTGTTATTTGTATCTAGCTACAGTAAAAAATCCTTCTAATTCAGATTTTGAATTCCTTTAAAATACCACTCTACAACTATGCCAAGAACACAGAAATTTTGTTTTGCATAAGTTGCAAACAAAACACTTCAACCAGGAATCCAGAATAGACAAGGAATGTCTCACGACATCTTTGAATCCGTGCAAATGCTTTAAAATCAGACATTCATCTTATATCATATCAATAGGAATTCAATTTACCTTCAAACAGATTTTTAAAAGATTATAAAGCAGTCAAAAATCATAGACTGATTTCTTTTGTCTGAAATACCATTTTTTTTCAATTCGTGAGTAACAGGCACTTTTACTTTGAGCTGGAGTCCAAAGACTGTTATAACAAGTTCGAAAATGCACGTGAAGCGTAGCAAATGAGGTGCGTTCGTACGATAATGAAGTTTTTTAAATATCACTCTCATAAAATTGTAAATAGTTAGCTACAATTAAAATGCGCAACAAACAATGTTCTCTCTATAGCTACTCATTACGTAATGGAATACTCTTGTGTGGCCTCGTAAATCAATAACAAAAGTTCTTTGTACAACCGATTATGCAAAATCTACATTATAATATGTACTTTATGATGCATATCAATTTTATTATGTTCGAATCAGTGTAATATTATTAAAATGCATTTGAAACTTTTTTTTCCATTGACTGTAATGTAACGGAGTACTTTTGATTGTCCCTGTATTTGATCTATGCATCCTATTTTTAAAAAAATTGAAATGACTAGACAAAATTATGCAATAAGTATGTAATTTAAATTTCAAACGATTAAAATGCAATTGCAACATTTTTCCCCATTGACCGTTATGTAACGGAATACTTTTGATCGTCCCTGTAATTGATCTATCCATCCGATTCTCATAACATTTGAAATGGCTCGACAAAATTATGTAATAATTATGTATTTTAAATTTCAAAAGATTCGGTTGGGTAGTTTTTGCGTTGTTATATGCGTACAGACAGACGGACAGACAGACAGACGGACGGACGGACTGAACGACAACTATAGGTGCTACGTATTTACATAATTACGAACGCATCTAAAAATGAAAACAGAACCCCATTTTATATCAGTTTCTTGTCTCTGGTTTATCCCATCTTTAAATAAACTATGGCCATTCCTAGAATTTGCGGTGATTTAAGCCCATGTTAAAGCAGAGAATAAAGTATGTCTGCTGTTCACTAAAAATCTTAATTGTTCTTAAAGTTATGGCAGAAAGTTAATTTTTTATGCCTTAGAGAGAGACATATTGAAGTTTTGGTTGGATAAATAGACTTTAAAAACGTATGACTTGACATCTATAACCAACTCCACCATTTCGAATGATACATAGGGTGATTGTGATTCTCCCAGTAATTGATTCCCTGTTAGTTTTTGAGATCATTTTTTTTCATAAAATTGCGCCATTTAAAACAGAAATGAGTTTTTATATGGTACACAATATTTTCATTTGAATGTTGAATCATACGTTGTCACATTTTCAGCTGCAAGCTAATAGAAGGCATTTTATGATTTATTCTTATTAGAAAGTGTAAATATTTAGTTTTTGATTATTCAGAGACAATTACGGTAAGTAGAAATAATTCATTCCCATCTTGTTTATTTCAAACAGTAGTCTTTTAAGTATTATTGTTAATCACCTTAAGCATGCTATTTTAAAGATTAATTTTTAGATTTTAGATTGATTTCTTTTGCCTGATCAACTACGGGAAAAAATTAAAATAAGAGTTTCTTTATTATTTTGATGCTACATAATTTCATCATATTTCATTTTTGTCTATTATGTATCTAAAGCGTTTCTAAATCGTTTTTAAATAAAATCTCAAATCAGAAAAGAAAATAATATCAATAATTCATTAGAACATAAATTATGTGATTGGTATAACATAACCTTATTTATTGCAAGAAATTAAACTGTTATCACACCTTGAATTACAAATAGGTCCTTTGTAACGCTACTGATTGAAAAAATACCCAGATGGTAATGTTAAGTCTATGGGGACGTTCTTTTCAAATATCTCGCTCAAATTTTAATATTTTTACACGATTGTTTTGCATAGGATAGCTGAGGACTATCTACAACCGGGCTACTTTTTACTTTTTCAATTTTGATTTCAGATTTTCTTTTTTAAAAATACCCTAACTTTCAGAACCGGTTTGAATCGGCTGTGAAACTGAAATTGTCCTATAATAAAAAAATTTAATCAAAATCGAAAAAGTAAAAACAAGCCCAGTTGTAGATCGTCTTCAGCTATGCTATGCAAAAAAAATCATGTTAAAATATTGAAATTTGGCATAGATATTTGAAAAGAACGCTCTCATAGACTCGCTCCGGGACTTTTTCAATCTGTGTGAGCTCTTCAGTCGTACAACACATTTTTTTTTCTTTTTTGCATTGACAGAATATGTAGCCGAAACCGCCACTCCCCCATTTAGTTGCATCTGCTTCTCTCAGTCATATACCTTGAGTTGAAATCTCAGCTATGGAAACTAACAAATTTCGCAAATTACGAAGAATCAGTTCAACGTCATTTCTCTCATTTATCGAAAGTAAATTTTATTTATAAATTATTAACAGATTATGTGTGCAAATCTGTTTAAGGTGACCACTTTCGTTTTTTAATTAAGAAAAGTGGGTCTCTTCTATCCCAACAACAACCTCCAATACGTTTCGGGCATATGAACTTAGTCAACATCAGGGGCTTGTATTCGTAAGATGCTATTAATTTGATTTGGATTCGTTTTATATTAATTTAATTAATTAATTTAATTTAATTTAATTTAATATTTTAATTTATTTATTTTATTTTATTTATTTTTAAGGTTCATGATACTTTTAATGCTTGTAATTAAGGTTTCTCTTTTACGGCAGCTCTTTTAATAATAATAAACTAGTTTTGTTCAGTGAAGACTTGATATGAATACGTAATAGGTTGAAGTGCAAACTCAATAATTTCATATATTTTTATTTTAATTAATTTTTCAGCAGTGAAATTACGCTTGAAATTTTTGAATATTTAATACGCGAACTTTCACATTGCTAACTAAGCGTAGAACAAACTTTGTGAACTCTCGTGCTGCGAGTTGCAGCCTAAGCAGCATATGAAGTTAGAAATGCTAAGCTGGACTTCGTCGTTGTAGCTTAAGGGGTAGAGCACTTGGATATTCAAGGATTCCAGGCTCGATCCTCGGGTTAGTCACTTTTCACGAAGTTGAGTCTACGCTTAATTAGCAATGTGAAAATCCACGTGTTAAATAATTTCGTTTGTCAAAAGAAAAAAAAGGCGGGATGTTTAAAACGAACACTGAATGACATTAAAACAATGTTTTTTAAAATGATATATTTTCTTCATATATATTTTTCTTATCATTAAACGAAAAGACGGAAAATATACCCCATTAGAAGATAAAAAAAAGAAGAATATAATTTTCTCAAAAGTATTTAATAATTTTTCAATATAAAACAGATTTTTTTGGACAAGAAAAAAAAGAATAAAGATTGATGTTTTCTTAATGAAATAAGAAGCTAAACACAGTACATTAAGTTAAGTGATTAATCGAAAAAGTTATTACTATTCTTTTAATCTATTAAAAAAGCAATTCATAAAATTAATCGGTTTTGGTAATTCTTTTCAGGAAATTAATTTCCCAAAGTGATTCTTTTTTTTAATATTTTGCTAGAAAAATAATTTACAAACAGTATTCATTAATTTATGTAATATGAAAAAAGAATGGTAAAGCTACTAAAGACTGACATAAAGAAAAATTGAATAAATCATTTTCATCCTTTCAAAAGTTAAAAAAAAATCTGAATGTTGTTTGACCTTTTATTTTCACATTATTTTTATCACAAGCTCTTAGATGATGTTGTTGCTATATTGTTTAAATAATGCAAATGTTTTTAGTAAATTAAACATGAATTTAACAATAAAGGCACTATGATGTCATTTTTAGTACTGTATTACAAACATCACATATTTTTTTTTCCAATTTTTTTATTTTTTATTTTATTCCGTTTCTTCCATCGTTTAACCAGATATTTTTCTACGATCACTCTGACGTCTTACATATATATGAGAAATTACAGCTTATTAGAATAAAAATGAAATTTCTTTTTACATGACCAAATTAAAAAAGTAAATGATTTGGAATGTATTTGAGTAATTCTAATTTCATGCTCAAATTACCATGAAACTGCACCGTTTCACTTTAACTACGAAACTAAGACAAATCTTTTTTTTTAATTAATTTTTTATAACAAACCATTTGTTATGCATAAAATGAGTATGCATTTGTAGAACAAGGATATTACTTCTCGATTGTGAAAATGTGAAAAAGAGATAAATTCTTTTATTTTTATTGTTATAATTAAGAAAAACTATAAAGTTTACAGTAACTATATTTATGAAGACATCAGTTTCAAAACTCGCCTTATCCAAAATTTTAAAAATTAAGTATTTTCTACCTTTATATTCTACTGGGGAACCTGCATCATAAAAAAAAACTACAATTTGTGAAAAATAGTTTTTTGTATATATATCTTTCACTGAAAAATGTTGGTGTACAATGATAACCATTAAACGCAATCAGAAGTTTTTTGTGATATCTCAAAATTAAGTATAAGATTAGATCTCAAAATCAAGATAATAATAACAGTAATTTTTTAGTATAGGAGACTTGGCGGCAGAATGGAATTTTTACGCATATCTTATGACAATATATTTACTTTCTTATATTTACAACACCGAAAAAATATGTTGCTGCAATTAGTATTAACGACATTGTCGGTGTGATGTATTTACATGGCAAGTATCTTAATTTGGCAGTAGCAGGGCCCGATCTATGCAGAGGTATGCGATGCAGTTGCCCCGGACCCCCTTTTCAGGGGTCTCCCATGAATCTAATCAGAATTTTCATTAAAAGATGCCAAATAATTCCAAACGTTTTGGAAGATAGTGCGGTCTTTTCTTTTTTGCTTTTAGTAATCTATTCTTTTATGCAAAAAAACAAGCTACTTCATTAGAAAAATAATGGTTAAAGTAATTAAAGATTATTATAACAACTTAGTATTGTATTGTTTTCAAATGAAAGTCTTTATTATTGTTTACCTGATAACGTGAAAAGTTAAAATCTTTAATTATGACATATTTGGGACATTTTCTTTTAGACATTTTATAACGTACGTAGATAAACAAACTAAAAAGCTTGCAAACAGATACTTCTGTGAACCAATCTATCATTTTTTCTACAATTATCCTGCTAGATTTTTTCTTAAAGTAGTGACTATCTTATTGAGACACCCTGTATACAGATGTGAACTGTACAGAGTACAAAATTTATACATACATGCAATAGATATGCAGTTCAGAACTAAATACATCTACATTATTCATATTTTTTAAAAGATAGATAGAAGGGGTCCCCCAGAATGATGTTTAACTCGGGGCTCCACATAGCCTTAGTCGGGTTTTGGGCAGTTGACATTAAACATAATTGCCAATCTCAGTGAGTTCGCAACTATGAAGCCTTCTGAATTGTAACCGGCAACAGGAGCAAAGAGAAGAAAGATCAGTACTTAAAAGAAAATCTTGAATTTTAATCAGATTGCCTGACAAAACTGTAAGGCAGACGATACTAACAGTTAATTTTATTTAAAAGAAATAAGAATATCATAATTTGCATCCAAAACTTCTATGTTTTGCTGTACTATGCTAAAATAAGTCAATTAGTAACTTGTAGACAGATTATGACGCATTAGCTCTGACTATTAGATGTGAATGAAGATGCATTTTCTAATCTTCCGTAATCGGGTTCACGGGAAAATCTTTCGTGAAATAGAAACATATTAGCTACAACATATTCTAATGTAAAATATGAGTGCTATAAAAAGTTTATTTCATAAAAACACTTCTATGCAGAAAATCGCATTAATAAGATGTGCCAAACCTTATCGTTTAGCAATATAGAAATTCCATTAATGACAAGAAATTTGATGAAGCACTTTTCACGGCTTTTACATTCCAGTCTCTTCTCGGTCATCTTTTGATTATTTATTGTGCCTCCCTTCTCTATTTCGTAGAATCGTTTTCATATGGCGAAGCTCTTTTTATTGTTGATTTCCAAAGGCTAATACTTTCTTATGCGAAAAAGTCAGCAATTTCTATAAAAGACAACAATGCAAAAATCGTTAACTTTTAACTAAAAAGAGAAAGATAAACTTTCTTACCAAAAATAAAACCGACTTGAAAACCTTCTGCAAAGTGAAAAATATTTTTTTTACATAATAATAATAAAAAATTTAATTAAGAGCATAGTATTTACCATGCGTATTATTATATTTATGTACATTAATTTTATTTTTGGAGTCGATGTCATCCAAACAAGTTCAAAATTAAAATTAATTATCCAAATTAAATCATAACAAGGATCAGCAAAAACTTTGCGAAAAAAATCCAATTCTGTATAAGTCAATGCGGACAGCATTCTGCATTTTAAAATCTATGATAGGCTACAAATTTTTTTACATATTTTGTATGAATGAATTAATTTCACATTAATTCTTAATTCAGGACACATAATTGCAGTTGCTAATCTCACTTGAAAATACACATTTTTAATTTCAGAAGGAATTTTTAAAAATAATAAAGTTAAATTTTTTAACTAAATATTAAATCATAAAAAAAGAAAAGAAAAGAAAAAACTAGTAGATACTTGGATGTGTGTCTATTGAAAAATTACATGTAAACTGGCTTGATTGCACTGAGAAAAAAAATACGCCGCCTTCAACTAGAATGAATAGTTAGTCACTTTCTGAATCTCTAAACTAGAAATATAGATGTCCAAACTATGCGAGTGGGGTAAACAACTAAGCTGAATAGGCGAAATGACTTGACATTTCTAGTCTCGTGTTTTCTAGGAGAGGAAACGACATTGAACCGTTTCAGTAGCGAGAAATTATCGCTTGATTTTAGAAATGGTTTCTTAAGCTATAATTCTAGCTACTAAATCAAATCTATTGCGTTCGCATCTATTTGAAGAGATTTTTAGATAAATTTGACAACAAAAATATAGGAAAACGCGCTTGAATTCTAGTAAGAGACTCTGGAACTCTCTAAGAAATGGAACTAAAATTTATAGGGATGACATGGAACTATTTTTTCTAGAGCCATTATTTAGATTCTATATGCCAGAACCATATTTTTTTCTCAGTGTGGCATAGACTCCAAAAAATGAAATTAATGTACATAAATATAATAATACGCATGATAAATGCTATGCTTTTAATTTATTTTCTTATTACTATTTTGTAAAAAAAAAAAAATAATAATAAAAAAAAATCACTTTGCAATAGGTTTTGAAGTCGGTTTTATTTTTGGGAGAAAAGTTTATCTAGAAATGAATTCAACTGTCAAATTTATCGCTACACATTTAAAACTAGTTGAATGTGTCAAACCCAAAACTTTCTTCTATCTCATAAGTACATTTTAATATTTAAAAAAAAAGGTGGTGACCCAAAAGTTACCCACTATCGAATTTCCTCGAACATTTGACATAGCCTAAAGAGATTTTGGTATCCGAAAAGCCTAAAACGCAAAATTTAATTAATATTATGAGAAAATTAGCTTAGTAGTGCTTCATGTTGGGTAATTTTTACTAAAACCTAATAAGCATCTATTTGTGTCAAGACCTAACAGAATCTGAAATTTGATGGAATTTCGTCCATTAGTTCTTGAGATATAATTATAACAAAAAAATTGCAAAACGTAGCACAGCAACACCATATCTTGGACAATTTATTCCAAAACGTAAAAAAGCGTCTAATTATATTATGGTGTAAAATAATCTGAAGTTTGATGAAATTCTGTGCATTAGTTCTTGAGATCTACTTAAAAAAACTTAAAAAAACTTGTAAAGTATAGCAGCACTATCAGTTGAAGGATTTATAAGAAAACGTAATCATCGTGTAATTATGTTATATGTCATTTTGTAACAAAAAATGAAGTTTGCTGAAATTCTGTGCGTTGTTTGTTGAGATATAGCTATCGGAAAAATCGTGCAAAATGCAGCATAGCTGCACCACCTGTTGCAAGATACAGCGCCCACAAATTTTTTTGTCACATACAGTCAGACAGACAGACGGACAGACTCACAGACAGACATTTTCTAAAAATAGTCAAAACGTGTTCAGGACCTTCTAAAACGTATAAATCCGTCGAAAACCGGAAGTCGAAAATTTTCATGACTCCAATACTTTCTTCTTGTAAAGATAGAAGAAAGTAAAAAAATTAACTTTGGATACTAAGGTGGAATTAACCTAAACAAAATTCATTTAATCTGATGATTATAGGCATATTACTTCATCAAAAAGACAAAATACGTTGATAATTGTTGTTGTGTTGGAGAGGGGAAGGGGTTAGGAATGATGAATAAGAAGATAAAGTTCTTAGCAGTATATAAGTTTACTGTTTTTCCTTTATGCTACAAAGCTTAATTTTAATTCATATTAGTCCGAACATTACATTTCATTTTAACATGTGAAAAAAAATCTATACAATTAATGTTGGCTTTTCTCTTTTGCACTGAGGAAGTTGAACAGGAACGTAATGTAGATTGTAGAACGTTGCAAATGCTTACACTTCCACCTATCGGTAACAAATGTTATTCTTGTATCATAAAATTTTTGTGTAAATATTTGTCAGGTTTCCTTTGAAAGACCCCCACGGGGGGCACCCCTCCTCTCAAGGGCCTAAATCCCTTGTGTAGATTATCGGCCATCATAAAAAAACCCTAAACCTAAAGTATCATAAAATTCAATATTTTAAAATCTTACTATGGCTTGATATCATAACCACATTATAGTAGTTTATATGGTTTTCGAGTTATTTTATTTTGAATTTTATTGTTTCTTTTGATCTCCCATAACATTATTATTTTTTTAAATCTTAATAAAAAGAAACATACATAACTGGAATTTTCAAAGATTAACATCATATAAAAAATCCTAAATCAGCCATAACATTGTATGCGGTATTATCATCTAATAATGTTCCGTAAAATATATTTTCCTTAAAATAACAAATTTTTAACGTATCTCACTACTTCTCATGAATCAATAGAATATAATTTTCTAAAAATATCAGATGTGAATATTATCCTAAAACTGAACATAGTCTATCTATTTTATCTATTTACGCATCCAGTAAAGTATCCGAAAAATTTCTCTATATATCAGAAATAAAATTCTCTTGCGACATTATTTTGGCATATGAATGTCATTTATATGATAAAAAGGCGACTCTTTAAAAGCTTTTCTTGTTTAGAATATTCTTTTTTGTCTGTGGTTTTATGTATTACGCAGACGATAAATGATATTTTCTGATCTTATGTTTTGAAAAATGAAATTATGGAATAAAATATTATTTTAATTGGCTTCTTACACCATTAAACGAGAAACTTTTCTCGCTTTATTTCTTTATTCATATATTTATTTTCCTTATAGATTTTTGGCGTCTTGATGGCAGTTTTAACAATTTTTATTAAAAAAGTGAATTGACACCTTCTTGTTCATGTCTCGGTCCACATTGGCATTGAGGACAATAGTCAGGTTTTTGCTCTGGCCAAGGCAGCTACAGAAAATCCAACCATAGAATTTGAATTCCGGTTTCATTCTCCCATGTCAAATGGGATCTAAAAGAAAGAATTCCACCTGCCTAGCAAGCTACATGAGACGTGTCTGACAAGAGATGCAATACCTACAATTTCATTCAAAAAGTATCCAGAGAAATACATTTCCTTTCACCACCAAGCACAGCATTCCTCACTGGCTTTTGAAACTTTAAATAATAGCTACAAAGTTCCATTGTGTCTCATGACAACTCTGTTAATATGTCGAAGTGGGAACTCTTGATCATAGCTACTATCACTGTACCTCGATTGAAGCGTGGCATTTCAGATATCACTTCTTTTCCCCTAAACCTAGCTACAAGGGGTGCTATCTCAAGCTGGGTTTACGGATAAACTAACATTTATCACTATTTAATTTTTCTCTTCATTGTAACCACTTAGTGGTCTGTGCTTCTATTGTGTAGCAGGAGATCGAGAGTACTCAGCATTTTCTATGCATTCCATCTCACCCGCTGCTTGTCATGGGGGGTGGGGTCCCCCAACGGGATTCTCAACAAAATATTGAGCACCCCATTTTTCTCTTTCGCTCTCTATAACGAGGAGGAATTCTGTGCCCCAGCGTCTGAATTTAATCTTTAAGTATTTTCTTCTGATTGAAATAAAAAATATTTTTTTAAGACTTAAATAAAGGCGTCCAGGGAAGAACACTATGCCCTACAGGCATGGCTTCCTTGTGTGACCAATCCCTTTTAGGAATTCAAGTGCTAATGTTACGCGAAGTTATGAAGGAATCTTGGGAATATCTCCGAGTTCTGCTCATAAGAGCATTTAATAATCCGAATTCCAAACATCTTTCCAAACATAAGAGTTTATTTGTTCCTTTGTTAACCTTATGGCTAAAAGAAGCTTACAGAATCACCACTCCATCTAAAATTTAACCTCCATATAAATATTAGAAATAGTTTTTTATTACTTAAATGTGTAGTGTATTTCATGTATTTACAAAATATTGTTGGAGATTTGGATATGTTCGCGAGATAGCTTGTAGTTTAAAATGTACTGTGCAAAATGTTACTGGGTTAATAATTCCATCCATTGGTGTTCTACTCCCGGTTGATTCATTTCATTGGCAGAACTACATTTTTTAGTTTACTCTTGTTATTTTATACATGAAAGACCATAATTGTCGCTCTTGAAAACCAAAAAAAACAAAGAGAAATTTAAATGTCCTAAATGTTGCTAATATTTTCATATAAAAAAAATAAAATATCAAATGATTATTACTGCATCCTGATATCGCAAGTAAAAGGAAGTTGTCAATTTTTAGAACTGAAGAGTTCGTGCAGAATTGCACAGTTTACATGTCATAGTTTTATCTTATCTCATAATTTTGTTTGCACGACTTGATTATTCACATAGGTGGGTAATAACACCAAATAGCATTGGTCAAGAAATCCGACCTCTACATTTTATGAATACCCGTCTGCTAAAATATTCTTTCTTCTATACATGATCAATAAGTTTTGCAACAAACCCTATATTTGTTTGAAAAAAAAATCAAAAAGTAAGACGTAAAAATTGGTAAAACCTTAAAGTGGCATTATTGCCAAAGTGCACCTTAATATCCTCTTTTTTCCGCAGATGGAAAATATTGAAAAAAGCTAAAAAATGTGCAAGAATTTTTAAAATTTGAAATGGAATCTAAAAATAATACAAGTAGTACGTGCTATAATAAATAAAAAGATTTATTACGATATACGAACTCTTTGCAGTGTAAAATGATGAATTATTGCTAATCGGTCCTTTGTAAGATTGGCACAACAGAATTCAATTTTAACCATATAAGAGATACACAATGGCTAAAAAAGTAAAATGAATGTTTAGCCAAGCTTACTAAACCTCGATTTTCCTTCAAAAATGGGTTTAAGAAAGTGTATAAAGTACACAGGAATTGTTGTTTTATCCAAATAAATGAACAATATATTTAAGCATTTAAGAATATTTAAACCGAAAAAAAGTAACTTTTGAAAATTTATTTGGTAAATTGTAGTTTTTTCGTATTCATTTTCTCTTATTTCAGTAATTTTTTAAAATATTATAAGACTGTTCGGAAGGGCAATATAATCACAACTAGTTATTATGAGATTCATGTATTGATTTAAGTAAAGCATTTCAATTTACATTTGTATCTGTTAGCAACTGTCAACATTTGTCGCAATATTTTAATCTCATCGGTAAGTTTATGTATTTATTTAACTGACTGAGATTTATTTAATTGTGATCAGATATCAAGCACTTTTGCCTGAAAAGAATATGTCTATTATATAAGACTTCAGCGAGATAAGAAAGAGGATATACACACTGAGTTCTACAAAGTGTGTGCAGCTGCGTTAGGTAAATCAAATCTGGCAAAACTAAAACTTAGCAGTTGAGTGCCTTCACCACAACGGCCGTGTTGATACCACTTCCTAAGTTATTATAGAAGGAGCAGTTTAAGAGCCCACAATACTGACTGAAAAATATCCGGATGATAATTTTAAGCTTATGGGGACGTTCTTTTCAAATATCTCGCTCAAATTTTAATATTTTTACATGATTTTTTTTTTTTTTTTTTTTTTTTGCATAGGATAGCTGAGGATGATCTTCTACCGGGGTAGTTTTTATCTTTTCAATTTTAATTTCAAATATGTAAAAAAAAAATTACTTTAACTTTTGAAACCGTTTAGAACCGGTTCTGAAATTGTAACTGTCATAATATAAAAAAAAAATATATAACCAAAATCGAAAAAATAAAAAACTAGCCTCGTTGTAGATTGTCCTCAGCTATCCTATGCCAAAAAAATCATGTAAAAATATTAAAATTTGAGCGAGATATTTGAAAAGAACGCACCCATAGACTTAACATTATCATCCGGGTCTTTTTCATTCAGTAATGTGGGCTCTTAACCACAAGTGCCTCTACCATCGTCGCTGTTGAGAGACCACTGACGAAATTATCACAGAAGGATTACAGCAGCTTAACCACAAGTGTTGATATTCCCATTATTAATTAGCAAGCCTATTTTGTTGTACATTTACTATAAAAACAGCTCATTTGCACACTCTCCTCATGTGGCAAAGAACTTAAAAGAGTTCAGCAAGCATGGTTTCGTACAGAGTGCCAAAATGAAGAATTTTGACGACATTGGTAAAAATTATATCTATTTTCCCAAAATTTGTCAAATATGTAGAGATGATCTACGATTTCCACAGCAACAAAATTTTTGTATGTTTTTCCCCTTAAATTCCATCTAACTTCATTTTTAGAATGGAATGTATCAGAAAAAAACGGGTAAACCAAAAATGATTAACTGGTTAAAGAAAAAAAAATTTATGTATGCCCATTTTTTTATGCTATTGCAAATTATATTTTCTGTTTTTGCGATCGATATGCTGAGTTTAAAAAATGAATAATTATGTTTTTATAAAAGTGCGCTTTTTTAATTGTTTATATTTTTCAACATTTTTGTCAGCTATTTTTTCAACTACTGTCAATGTAATCCAGAGTTTTTTCCATCTCTGTATATCAGCTACAGAATTTGTATACACACGAAGTAATAGGAAAAAATAAATTACCTTAAAAATTATACTAAATTAAGACTAAACTAATGTAACCGAAGACTGTTTTAAATGCACAATGAATGCTAACCACACTATATTTTATAGTTAGCTCCCTGTGAATACTTAAGAAATATATATAACTTTAAATACGTTCGAAATAGTCTACAACCATTAAAATCGATTTCATCATCTACCATCAACGATTTTCACCATAGGCTGTAATGTAACGAAAATTTTTGTGTGCCTCTGTAAATAAACTATAAAAACTACGTATTTCATTTTCAATAACGAACAACCATTGTAATAATTAATGGCATACATCAATTGCATGGTAAAAGTATTAATTTAGTTGCGATAGACCACAGAATGACACTCAGAGAAACCGAATTCATAAACACTTTCAAGTATGTTGAAATGTGCCAAAAGATCTTTATACGTCTGATAGTTATAAGATAAAGAAAAACACACACAAAACACACGGTAAGAAGAACACAAATTAGTAGTAATTAAATGTTGATTAAATTGAATAATCCTTAAAACATCTTTCACCCTATTATGCGTACGGGCTTCATAATGAGGACAGATAATTATTGCATTAGTAAGCAAAAAAAAAAAAAAAAAAAAAAAAAGAAAAAAAAAAAAAAAAAAAACATGGAAACTTGATTTGTGGACATATAATAGCTAGCATACAGCTTAACAATAAAACTATTTTATAATGGGTTCTAATTTATCACTCAAAAAGATTTTTTGTAATTAATGAAAAATAATTTATTCATGAGAGGGTTAAATAGTAATTTTCTCAGTCTTGTTGTCGCCTGGAGGCGACACTAAGAAACACCATTTAAATTAATTTCAATGCTTCTAGAATTGCAAAAACTAGCTCGAAACTTTTTAAATAAATGTGTGCATATTAGAAGCATCGATATATAGATTGATACATCATAGGAGATGTTTCATGATAATTTTAAATTGGTTTTTGTAAGGAGAGGTAAAATTTGTCGCAGGACTGAGAAGGATAAACTGAGGACGTATAAGTGTTTTTATTTATGCTGGTACTTTAGTTTATTTTTCCTAGGGTTCCTTCAGAAACAGATTTTTTTCTTGACAAATTCTTACAGATTTGATTAATATAGAATATTGTTTCTTTAATATTATGTTTTATTTTAATTTAAACCATCGTTGATATACTCTGTTACATTGTAAATAATTTATTATATAAGCCGAAATTTTAAGGATTCTGTAATTAGAAATTTACTTCTGGTCCACTACTGGATATACACTACTGGAGGTATTCCCCCCCCCCTATTTTCTGAAAGATGTATTTTGAAACTTTAAATGTTTATTCTGATGCATGAAAGTGAGGACAGGTCTAAAAATGTATGTATCTTTTGGCGTTTCCGAATACTTTAGAGTCTTTAACCTTCCCACTGTCGCGACCGAATATATCCGTTCACTAGGCTGCAGGTTTCACAGTAATTGAATCTTTATTTAAATTAATATAATCCTACAAATATAATCAAATTTTAAGAAATTAAGTTATGATTGATACTTCCAAGGCTTATAAGCATATACGTAACAAAAAATAAATATAACATGTTAGAAAATCCCACTTTTATTAACATTTAAAATAAATTAAGGAGGAAACAACATTACATTTTTGCCCTTTTGCTTGGCGGTCAGAGGGTCAAATGTCTCATTACTAGTGCGTTTCCTTTAATGCTGCTGGTCAGCCAGTTTCCGAATTTCCCTCCGTAATGTGAAGTTTGTAGGCAATTTGGTGCATTCTCATAATTTAAAATGTCTCCTCAGGAATTTAATATTTTTAACTTCTTCTTTCGGTGTTCTCTTCTTTAAAAATGTCCCTTTTTTCCTTAGCTTTCAAAATAATTCTAAAACCTATGATTAATTTAATATCTTTATGTTAAAAACTGGCTAACTGTAGGTAAAATTTTAACACTTCATATAAAATAAAGCATATATTTTAGAATTATTTCGAAAGCTAAGAAACAAAGAAACACCTTTCAAGAAGAGAACACCGAAAGAAAAAGTTAAAAATATTAATTTCCCGAGGAGACATTTTAAATATAATAATGCACCAAATTGCCTACAAATTTCACATTACGGTGGGAAATTCGGATGCTGAGTGACCAGCAGCCATAACCCTTTCGGGGTCCAATTTTTTTTCAGTTTTCAGAAAAAAATTACTTTTACGTTAATAACATTAACACTGGCTATCCATATAGATTAATTGCTGTTTAACGGATGCTGTTGTTTTGCGTACTATTTATTTAACATTCTTATGAAAAAAATGCTAAGGAATAATTTTCAGAGATGTTTAGAAAATATTGTATTACAGTAGGAATGAACTTATATTACAACTTTCTAACACTTTTTGCGCTTTATTACGCATTATTCTTTCAGAAAAGTAACTTTATTTTAAATTTAATAAATGAAATATATGTTTAAAATAATAATTATGCTTTTTAAAAAAAAATACTAACCGACTTCAGTAAAGAATCAAGGTTGGCGCTAACGCATATGAATGCATAGTTTTAATATGCTTATGATTTGAAAACGGTTGCAACAATGAAAAGTTATTTGCGACAAATCATTATTTTTTTTATCAAACCCACATTTCCTATTTAAAAATATTCTAATCATCAGAAATTAATGAAATTAACATGGGACGGGCATCTTATACTTTCAAACAAAAAAAGAATTATCAAAATCGGTTCATTTTTAGGGAAATTATGAATGAACGAGAGATACATACAGATCGAAATCATAACCTAATCCTTGAAGTCGGTTAAAGAGATCTCCTATCGGTGTAAGAGTGATAGCCTGAAATTTTATTTATTTATTGTACACACATATCTGACTTGTATGCTCGACATGAAAGCCTGCGATTACCTGAAAAATGAACGCTTTTAATTGGATGACTGCTTCAAAAAAATTTGGAATTATAATGTTTTTATTTTTAAAAAGTTCTAATTGCAAGAATTTGATAAAATTGAAATGGGACCATGTGGGCATCTTACACTTTCTAACAAAAAAAAGAATTATCAAAATTGGTTCATATTTACGAAAGTTATGCGTGAACAACAAATACATACAGGTCGAAATCATAACCTCCTCCTTGAAGTCGGTTAATAAAAGAATCACAAACAGCACGAAGAGAATTAAACAAATAATAATAATTATTATTATTACTAAATGTTTAAACATAAATGAAATCATTTGGTAAATCCATAGACTTATACTAACATTCCTACATTTAAATAGTAGCAAAAATATTTCTTAAAACAAAGTAATACTCCATTTGAATGTACTACTAATAGTACACCAGATCCGAAAGGATTGAGGATGTTCTCAAGTTTTCTGATCAACCATCTTAAAATTTTGACGTATACGCAACGATGTTTACATTTTCATACGCAACGATATAAAATCGGCAAATCTGGCAATAGAATGATTTTTTTTTTTTTTTTTTTTTTTTTTTTTTTTTTTTTAAGGATTTTTCCATATTTTGATGAATAAATTACGTATTGTGTTATAAGCGTTTTTTCCCCTTTCATTGAGTGTTTTTTCTGCATTTGCCGGGAAATTCAGATTAAACACCAAGTTTGACAGTATTTTCTAGAAGACCTAGTGTGTGTACAAAGAAAACGGAAAACGTCTTTCGATTACACAGTTTCTGAATAATAACACCTGCCAGTTTCATGTGCTTACAAAAAAAATAATAGTAAAAGGAATTAAAACTTTGCCATAAAGTTGCCCTCTGGTATTTGAGAACAGTCTTAATTTAATTTTATTAAATTAAAACCTAATTATATTAAGCAACGTAAATGCAACGTAAAACATATATAACTCAAATCATACAAATATATAATAATTCGATAAATATATGCTGAATAAAATTTCATTAATTACTGTAAAGAAAACGCAAATATCGCTTTCAGTAATAAATAAAAAGGCTTTAATCTTTTATTCCTAATTGAACACTTGGAATCAGGATTCATGTGCAAACGTATCGTGATATGGGAATAGTTATTAAAGCAGAAAAAGAATAAATTATTCACGTAAGAAATGGAGGTTTCATTTGCGTATAGATAATAGTTCATGGAGGTAATTTAATTACCAGAACACAGCAATGAACGATATTTGATAATACATTTCGTTCATGTTAGTAACCTGAATTAATTAGAATCACATAAAATTTATTATAGTAAAGAGTTAGGATTACATAAAGATGTTATTCGATATCAATAAAAGATGAATGGTATTACGTAATCGAATTTCCAATATTAATACTTACATAAACACATATACATACATGGTAGAAGTTGAGCCAGTATTTCAAGCAATAACAAATTAGATGTGAAAATCCTTTTTTATTTCTTTTTTGTTTCAAATACTCTAATAATTCAAAAAGTTTTTACAAATGATAAAACATCAATAATATTTGTTCAATACTGATCCGACTTTTTATTTTCATCTTAAATTTCCGCTTCATTCAATTAATCGGATTGAAACAAATCTTGATCATAGGAAAATGGAAAATCTCTGTCGATTACAGAATTTCTGAATAATAAAACTTGCCAATTTCATGTGCTTCCGAACAAAAATGACTTAAAACTTTGCCATAAAATTGCCGTTTAGATATGAGAAAAGTTTTAATATAATTTTATTAAAATAAAACCCAATTATATTATACAATATAAATAAATTCAGTAAATAATTAAAAAATAATTAATAATTCGATGAATATATGAAAAAAATTTCATTAATTATTATTAAAAACGCAAATCTCGTTTTCAGTTATAAATAATAAGTCTTTAATCTTTTATTCATAATTCAATACTCGGAATCCGAATTCGTGTTCAAACGTATCGTTTATGGGAATAATTTAATTACTAGGGCAGAGAAAGAATATATTATTCACATAAGAAAAGATTTCATTTGCGTATAGATGATCGTTCATGAAGGTAATTTAATTACCATAACACAGCAATGAAACGATATTAGATCACACTGTTCATTGATGTTAGTAACCTGAATTAGTTAGAATTACATAACTTTTATTACATTAAAGAGTTAGGATTACATAAAGATGTTATTAGATATCAGTAAAAGATGAATGGTATTACGTAATCTAAATTCCAATATTATTACTTAATAAGGGTCAATACTTACATACACATACATATATTGTAGAAAATGAGGCCAACAATATTTCAAACAGTGATAAATTAAATGTGAAAATCCTTTTTTTTATTTTTTGTTTCAAATACTTTAATATTAAAAAAAGTTGTTACAAATGATAAAACATCAGTATTATTTGTTCAATACTGATCCAACTTTTGATTTCCATCTTAAATTTCAGCTTCATTCAATTAATCGTGTTGAAAAAAAATTTGATCATAGGAAAACGGAAAATCTCTGTCAATTACAGAATTCTGAATAATAAAGCCTGCCAGTTTCATATGCTTCCGAACAAAAATGATATAAAACTTTTCCATAAAGTTGCTCTTTGGATTTCAGAACAGTTTTAATGTAATTTTATTAAAATAAAACCCAATTATGTTATAAAGGATAAATACATTCAATAAACAATTAAAAAATAACTCAAATCATACAACTGAATAATAATTTGAAAAATATAAGCTGAATAAGATTTTATTATTTACTTTTAAAAATCGCATATCTTGCTTTCAGTAATAAAGAAAAAAGCTTTTATTTATTTTTTTTGTCTTAATTTAGTTCTTGGAATCAGGATTCGTGTGCAAACGTATCGTTTATGGCAATAATTTAATTACTAGATCAGTAAAAGAACATATTATTCACATCAAAAAAAATATTTCTATTGCGTATAG
This sequence comes from Maratus speculifer, assembly GCA_964019185.1. NCBI lineage: Eukaryota > Metazoa > Arthropoda > Arachnida > Araneae > Salticidae > Maratus > Maratus speculifer. The sequence continues at coordinate 94,892,252 of OZ025302.1, forward strand.
ATTATCATTTATGGATGTAATTTAATTACCAGAACACAGCAATGAAACGATATTTGATAATAATGTTCATTTTTGTTGGTAACCTGAATTAATTAGATTTTCAGAAGATTTATTACATTAAAGAGTTAGGGTTACATAAAGATATTATTAATTTTCAGTAGAAGATGTGTGGTTTTACCTAATCTTATTTTTCAGTATTATTAGTTTATATGGATCATCCATACGTACATATACATGATAGAAATAAATGAAAGATAGAAAAGAAAGATAGTCAGAAAGTGAAGCAAACAGTTTCCAAACATGAACTAGTTGGATGTAAAAATACCCACTTTTTTTCTCAAATATTTTAATATTTCTGAAAGGTGTTACAAATGATAAAATATCAATATTTATTAGTTCAATACTGATCCAACTTTGATTTTCATTTTAAATTTCTCCTCCATTCAATTAACCGGGTTAAAAGCAAGTTAATCTCGATCACAGGAAAACGGAAAATCTCCTTCGATTACACTGTAACGGTTGGGTGCTCGTGCTGGGAGTTAAATGCAGATATACTCAGGAATTAAGATAAAAACACAGTTTATTAAAAACGATAAGGGCTCAAGGACAGTGAAGCAGTTCTTAATTTTCACAACTGAGAATACTACTAAAAGATTAAACTCATACTCACAGCTCCGGAACTAGCTCAATCGGGGCACCTTCTATTACTTCTCAGCTATCTTTCGGCTAAACTGCTAAATAAAATCTAATTAGACAGCCCGTGGCTGTAGATATCCTTTATTCACTTTGAGATAATTTTAAATTTGATTGAAATTGATTTGATTAAAATTGATTTTAAATTTCTCCTCCATTCAATTAACCGGGTTAAAAGCAAGTTAATCTCGATCACAGGAAAACGGAAAATCTCCTTCGATTACACTGTAACGGTTGGGTGCTCGTGCTGGGAGTTAAATGCAGATATACTCAGGAATTAAGATAAAAACACAGTTTATTAAAAACGATAAGGGCTCAAGGACAGTGAAGCAGTTCTTAATTTTCACAACTGAGAATACTACTAAAAGATTAAACTCATACTCACAGCTCCGGAACTAGCTCAATCGGGGCACCTTCTATTACTTCTCAGCTATCTTTCGGCTAAACTGCTAGATAAAATCTAATTAGACAGCCCGTGGCTGTAGATATCCTTTATTCACTTTGAGATAATCAAATGCAATCACTATTAAATTTCTTACCACCGGCCAACTTCTCTAGTCGAATACCACAACTTCTTAGCAATTCACTGGAGGCTCGATGCTACTTGATACTACTCTCTCCGGATCAATCAACGCCGCTAGACACACTCTGCTAAACACCCGCGGGAAATCGCCGCTAGAAACACACTTCGCTGACTAATATCGCTAGATACGCTCTCTGCTGGCTACCGACAGAGACACCTCCTGGCTGGCTACTGCTGTCAGAGACACCCCACACACACTCAAACTCCAAGCTTTTATATGCTGCAAACTGAGATACTTCAAATTTACATAATACTACTAACCGCGACCTAACTGTAGAATCCGAAAGAGACACACACGCTCTAGAAAGTTAAAGTAAAAGAGAGGATAGATGTCGCTTTTACGCTTACACATGTTGAATTATTGACGTCACGATCTCAGAAATACTAGAGTGCCTTTAACAAAGGTCACTCCCTCACAACACAGGTTCTAAATAATAACACTTGCTAGTTACATGTGCCTCCGAAATAGAAATTTATTAAAACTTTTCCATAAAGTTGCCCTTTGGATTTGACAAAAAAAATTAATATAGTTTTATTAAACTAAACACAATTCTATTAAAAGGTTAAATACATTTAATGAACAATTAAAAAATAATTCAAATCATAGAAATAAATAATAATTCATTAAATATATTGGACGAAAGAAGAAGCGAGATATGATTTCCATGGCAACGCTAGCCGCCTTGACAACGATTTTGTTTTTGCTCTCGTCTGCGGTTGCGCAGTGGATTCATTCGAAGGAAAGATTCTGTTTTCTAATGGGTGAGTAAAGCTGTTTAAAAAACTTATTCTATTCTACTCGGATTCAAAACGAAGTTTATTCGGTGTGTATAATTCATTCTGAACTGATGTCTTCTAGTTGGATGTTTGTGGAAAATCATTCGATTCATTCTATGGACTGAACTATTACATTCAGAGTATTTCTCATTCGAAGATTCTGACTTGTGATGATATACGAAATAATTATTTTTTTTTATAATAGCTCAAGCCTAATTTTCCTTCCAGTTGTACTGTCCTTTTTTGGGAGGTGGGTAAGTAACTTTAAAACCATTTTCTTAACATTCTATTCATTCGTGTTTTTAAATTCGAAATTCTTAACTTTACAAATTTATTCTTATTCGCACATTTTATAACTTATCATAATTCTTCTATCCATATATACTGAATAATTTTTATTAAATACTTAAAAAGAAAGATAGAAAAAAGAAAACGCGAATTTTGCTTTTTGTAATAAATAAAAAGGTTTTTATATGTTATTCTTAATTCAATACTTGAAATCAGGATTCGTGTGCAAACGTATCGTTTATGGGAATAATTCAATTACTAGAGCAGAGAAAGACTATATCATTAACGTAAGAAAAATAGATTTCCGTTGCGTATAGATAATCGTTTATGGTGGTAATTTAATTACCAGAACACAGCAATGAAACGAAATTTGATAATAATGTTCATTCTTGTTCTTAATCTGAATTAATTAGAATTGAATAAGATTTATTATATTTTATGGGTTAGGATTACATGAATATGTTATTAGATATTAGTAGAAGATGAATAGTATTATCTAATCTTATTTCCAATACTATTATTTAATACAGGTCTATGCATACATAGATGTATATGATAGAAAATGAGATAAACAGTATTTAAAACAATAATTAAATGTAAAAATCCCTTCTTTTTGTCTCAAATAGTTTAATATTTCAAAAAGTTGTTACAAATGATAAAACATCAATATTATTTGTTCAATACTGATCCAACTTTTGATTTCTATCTTAAATTTCTGCGTCATTCAATTAATCGGGTTGAAACAAATCTTATTCATAGGAAAACTCAAAATCTCTTTCGATTACGAAATTTCTGAATAATAAAACCTGCCAGTTTCATGTGATTGTGACCAAAAATTATTTAAAATTTTGCCATAAAGTTGCCCTTTGGATTTAAGAACAGTTGTAATATGTTTTTATTAAAATAATACCCTATTATGTTATATAGGATAAATACATTCAATAAACCATTAAAAACTAACTCAAATCATACAACTACATAATAATTTGATAAAAATAAGCTGAATAAAATTTTATTTATTGCTCTAAAAAACGTGAATCTCGCTTTCTATAACAAATAAAAAATGATTTTATTTTTTATTCATAATTCAATGCTTGGAATCAGGATTCATATGCAAACGTATCGTTTATGGGAATAATTTAATAACTTGATCAGAAAAAGAATGTATCATTCACGTAAGGAAAAGAGATATCTATTGCGTATAGATAATTGTTTATGGAGGTAATTTATTTACCAGAACACAGGAACGAAACGATATTTGATAATAGTGTTCATTCTTGTTGGTAACCTGAATTAAATAGATTTACATAAGATTTGTTACATTAAAGAGTTAGGGTTACTTAAAGATATCATTAATTTACAATAGAAGATTAATGGTTTTACCTAATCTTATTTTTCAGTATTATTAGTTTACATGGATCCATCGATACATACACATACATGATAGTAATAAGAGAAAGATAGAAAGGACAGAAAAATAGAAAGTGAAGCAAACAGATTTCAAACAGTAACTAGTTGGTTGTAAAAAACTCCACTTTTTTCTCAAATATTTTGATATTTCAAAAGGTTGTTACAAATGATAAAATATCAAACAGTGAACAACATGAGTAAACATGAGTAATAACACCTGCCAGTTACATGTGCTGCTGAACAAAAATTAAATAAAACTTTGTCATAAAGTCGCCCTTTGGATTTGACAATAGGTTTAATATCATTTTATTAAATTAAAACCCAATTATAATAAACAGGATAAATACATGCAATGAACAACTAAAAAATAATTCAAATCATAGAAAAAAATAATAATTGAATAAATATATACTGAATAAATTTTATTAAATACTATAACAAAAATGAAAAAAGAAAAGAAAACGCGAATTTTGTTTTTAGTAATAATTAAAAAGGCTTTTATCTGTTTTTCATAATTCAATACTTGAAATCAAAATTTGCGTGCAAACGTATAATTTATGGGAATATTTTAATTACTATAGCATAGAAAGAATATATCATTCACGTAAGAAAAATATATTTCCATTGCGTATAGATAATCATTTATATTGGTAATTTAATTACCAGAACACAGCAATGAAACGAAATTTGATAATAGTGTTCATTCTTGTGACTAATCTGAATTAATTAGAACTGCATAAGATTTATTATATTATACGAGTTAGGATTACACGAAGATGTTATTAGATATCAGTAGAAGATGAATGGTATTATCTAATCTTATTTCCAATACTATTACTTAATATAGGTCTATACACATATAGGCAAATATGATAGAAAATAAGGCAAACAGTATTTCAAACAATAATTTAATGTAAAAATCCTTTTCTTTGTCTCAAATACTTTAATATTTCAAAATGTAATTACAAATGATAAAACTTCAATACTATTTGTTCAATACTGATCCAACTTTGATTTTCATCTTAAATTTCTGTTTCATTCAATTAATCGGGTTAAAAAAATTTTAATCTCGATCATGGGAAAACTGAAAATCTTTTTCAATTGCAGTTTCTGAATAATAACACCTGGCACTTTTATGTGTTTCCGAACAAAAATGAATTATTTCTTTGGCATGAAGTTGCCTTTTGGATTTGGTAACAGTTTTAATGTAAATCTATTAAATTAAAACTCAATTATGTAAAAGAAAATAAAAATATTCAATAAATATTAAAATATAACTCAAATTATACAAATAATTAATAATTCGATAAATATTGCTGAATAAAATTTTATTATTTACTTAACAAATGTTAACCTCGCTTTCAGTAATATATAAAAAGTTTTTTATATTTTATGCTTAATTCAATACTTGGAATCAGGATTTATGTAAAAATGTATCGTGACTAGTCATAGAAGGGTCCTCTTGCAAATATAAATAGGAAAATTTAGGAATATTTGGGAAATTGCTAGAAATTATTTTGGAATAACTCAAAAAGGTCGTCTTCGATTTTAGTGAAATTTTTTTTCATAAAAGTACACACTATGAGCATTATTCTGTAATTTTGTGGTTAATGTAAACATAAAATTACTATATTAATATTTTTTAAATACTTTTAATTATTTTCACACATTAAAATTTGTGTAAAAGTGTGAAAAAATAAATGTATATAATAATTTAATAAATTATTATGAGAATCAACATATTCTTCAATAAATGTCATTGTTTTCATTTTTTAAATTCTTATACATTTTGGAAAAAACGGATTCGAAAAATAATTTCTCCTTCACAAACTTTCCGAATATCTCAAGGACAATGACGATCAATGACTTAAAACTAATACAGTCGAACCTCGTTAACATGAGCCTCAAGGGAAATTAAAATTTTGTTCATGTTAGCAGTAATTCATGTTATCATTATCAAATCTCTGTATTCCTCTTTAAAGGGGACTGTGAGAACAATTCATTTTAAAAGTAATTCACGTTAAGCGTTTCCATGTTAACGAGGTTTGAGTGTATTTTATTCTCATGGTGAGCCTTATTATCACATATATTATTTCAAACATCGGAAGTGGGGCCATTTTGCTACGCTTATCTGGCTGGGGAATTTTCGTAACCTGTTCGGTTTGCATAACATTTCTTTTGTAGTTTATCTTACAAGTGGAACTGATGGTGTGATGATGTTTACATTCATGATTTTGAGATATTTAGAAATATACATTTTTCGGATAACCCAAGCATAAAAAGCTCAATTTAAAACGACTAACACAGTTTGAAACATACTGTGTATTACAAATTAGACACCTTGTGTACGCTGTCTAAAAGAGCAAGGATCTATTAGAAAGGTTCATTTTTAGATTTTCTTTAAACACTTTCCAATAAAGTAGAAAAGTGTTTATGAATTCAGTTTGCCTGTCCATGCGTCCGTTCTCTGACTCGCGTAAATATAATCACATTCCCATGATAGGCATATGTGTTATTGGAGTTCGAAATAACATGTTCGCCACCGAAAATAAAGTCCGCAGCATTTTGGTTCATTTACAGGGGTACTCAAAAGAATTCCGTTACATTATAGTCTATAGGGATGAATCGTTTGCCGTGTATATTCAATTATATTAGAGTATTTAAAACATATTAAAATTGATTTTTACTATAGAATATAATGTGATTAGAAATAATCATTTGTATACGAGGCATACACAAAATTTGACTATAAAGAAAATAAGCAATATTTGAACTATTGAAGCCTACGAATAAGTATCGTTAGAAGTGCATTTTCAGTTGAAGTATGCGTTTTTAAATTTAAGCATTTCATATATAATATTTGGTTTGAAAAAATCCTACATTACACATGGTCGCACAAAAGTTCTGAACCACATCCATTTTTGACAGCAATTCCTGAATCAAAATTTTCAACTATTCTATGCGTTTAACTGAGTATGTATATTAGTATGAATATGTAGTGAGTATAAATATCCGTTTATCATACACAAGGCTCCAGAAAATTGTATATTTTAAAAAGTATCCGTGCTAATAATAAATAATGGGTTGTAAAGTGCGTTATGCGTTTTTCAAATTTTTTTTTTAATTTAGGTGTTACTTTCAGATTAATGAATCGTGAAGTTCCTTTGTAACATTCTGAATGTGTTGAAAAATATTTCCTAATCATGCTGTACGCGTGGTTTTTCATTCTTGCTTTTAATTGTGACTAGGTGGAACGCATCGAAATTCGACGAAAGAAAATATTTAAAAAATAATTGTTTCATTGATTTATAATAAATCTACAAAATTAGTTACAGTAAAAAATACATCTTATATTGGTCAGTCTAACACTCAAACAAATACTATAAAACTCAATTATCCAAATTATTAAACGAAATAAAACCAAAATTCACCGGATTTTATAACAGAGGATATTTTTGAAATACTATACGTATTTAATTTGTTTTTCTATTTTAAAAGAAATTAGAGGGATTCTGTTGCCACAATTAGAAAATTGATACTAAAAATGATAAAAAATTAATATCTCAAAAATAAATTGAGATACAGCTTTGAAACAAATTGCATCTAAAAGTACATTTATTTTTTGTATACGACGGTGTAAAAATTTAAAATGCGCGATGTTTAGAGGTGTAAAATTTGCAGTAGTGAAAACTGAAAACCGAAATTGCAAGGGAAAGTGTTGCCATTCGCAAAATGACGTATGCGTTACGCACAGATACGTTTGGCCTTTATAATACAGATAGATATGAGTAGAAATTTTAAATATTTGCAATTCGTTTTGAAAAAAAAAATAATTCTGATAACGTCCGGAGTGCCAGCTAGTTGAAAATTAAGTGATATTTTTTCAAACATGCACTTTGAGCATAATTATCTTTCTCACATGATTATAAACGAATTACAAATTTCCTAGAGCATTAAGTATTAAATAAACATCTCCAATTCTGATCAAATAATTAAATATTCTTTAGACTACCTTATAAATATCATGTCGATTTAGAAAAGAAATTGCATACTGTGTAGGATTGAATAGAAAGGTAAAACGACTGAAGCAATCATGCATTTAAAATTGCTACATGTCACATGATTAAATTTTAAAACAAATTAAGCCTTTATTCTTGTCATTGTGACAAAATAATTTAATGTATTCGATTCTAAACAATAATTAAATTACAAAGTTTATCTGTTGTCTTATAATCGTGTCGTTACTTAAATAAATTGTTTTCTTTTACTTAAAATCAACATGTAAATCATGTTTCTATCTTACTGGAACATTAAATATTTTTTTTTTCGTTTTAGTATGTTTTCAAAATGTAGCTTCTAAGCAATGATTGGATAACGACTTCTTCTGGTTGGTTGGTTGTATAGGGTTTAATGGCGCAAAATCCCTTTAGGGACATGTTGCGCCTAGACTTCTTCTGAAAAATGTGATTTTCTTCATACTGAGTTTTTACAATATTTTTGGCATTTAAATTGTTATGACTCAAGAACTGTTAAAGTTAAATGGATTAAACTCAGATCATGTGTTTTTCAAATGTATTACCATAATTTTAATTCAGTAAATTTGAAAAAAAAATATTTACTTTTGAAAATGTGATTGTCTTGAAAAAAATTATCTTTTTTTGACATTTTTTTAATTATTTTTGATTAACAGCTTTAAAATGATGCATCAAAATTAAAACCTATATATCTGTGACTTCCGGTAATAACCAGGTAAGGCACATTTTTTAAAAAATTGAGATAATTTGGGAAAAATTAACTTTAAAAGAGTACTTTCATCTGCGATAGTACTGGAAAATTGGATACTTCCCGTCATAGGGCGATTATAAATTTTCATTTAAAAATTGAAAACTTTTTAATTGGTTCTCAATTAATAAAAACCATTTTTATATAACTATTTTGGCAAAAAAAAGAGGTTCTTATATCCTAATTGAATGTAGTGAAAATGATTAAGTTCTAATCTATTTCATAAAAGTAATGATAAAAAAACATTTCAAAACTAACATTAGTTACTCAAAATATTAAAAAGTTGCCTTACCCCATTATTACCGGAAGTCACAGATATTTCTGTTTATTTAAATAATAAAGAAAATCTACAAATAATACTTTAGTATATAAGTTAGAGTTTAGTTATATAGTTTAGCCCTCCAAGCGTTTTGCAAATGGGTAAAATTGTAATGTTGTTTTCTCTGCATTTTGTTTTAAATATTAATAAATTTTGATTATTTCAATATTACATAAAAAATCTTATTTAGGAATATAAATGTAATCCTTGAGAGTCCTAATCATTCTTCAATGCTTTGAAATTTCATTAAATTTATAGAATTGTAATATCTTAAACATTGCTTATATTGCAGTGAAACCTGGAGCTTAGTGTACGGAATATTACGGACCAAACGCTTAGAGGGTTAAAGTTATAACGATTTTAAATGACACATTTTTAAAAACAGATTTAAAATTTTAAAAAATCTGACAAGTTTTATCATGTAATTTTTTAAATAAATAATATGGTTAACAATCACAAAAAATTTCGAAAGTCTAACTCAATCAGTAAAAATTATTTTAAAATATGCCCCGCATCCCCTTAACTACGTACGATTTATTTTCATTTGCGATTTAAAGAAAAATATTTTTTTGTTACTTAATATTTATTACTAACATTTTGTTTTAACACACAAAATATGTGAAATTATACAGTGGACTATCGTTAGTTCGTCTACTCTTCAGACATATTTCATTAAAGAGGACCCTTTCCGGTACTACCTGGTTATCCCGTCGACCAAACTCGCCAAATTCTGCAAATCGCCAAACTATAATAACCATATTATACATATTGACAAAATTTTTATTTTAAAAAACGAAAAAACAAATAATTAGAGAATATTAATAGAAATACAAATAAAAAGTCGAAATAACAATCACTTAATGACGTTTTAAGTACGTGTGTTTTGGAGGACTAGATAACCAAGTAGTACCCAATTTCCTTTTACTCGTCGTGTTTATTTTGTACAAGGATTTAAAATAAGTTTTATCTTCCAGTCTGTAACTACTACATTGATAGAAGAAATTGAAATGGTTTTTACTAACAAATAACTTTGAAATGTTTTTCATTTCATAATGTTTTTATTTTAGATGTGCTAAAAGCGAAATGGCAAAAGTAAGATTGCATGTAAGTGCGATTGACTTCTTACCTGATTTGCCCGCACGCATTTTTGCCGATCCCACCGAAGCTAGCATAGGGGAGAAAAATACGGGCTTCTGATTAATCGAAAAATTTTGCTTTCCTTCATTTTTGAGTTTACGTTTATTTAATCATCAATTTCTGTTCCAAATGCTTTAGAAATATGGATTTTCCTACTGTTTTTACATATTTATTAATAGATAAAGAAATAGATAATTCGGAATTTATAATTAAAGAAGTTAATCAGGAGGTTTAGCAATTGTTCTGTATTACTTTTAGAAAATAATAAGAATAGAATTGTCATTTCTTCCATTTTTTTAACATGATATGCACATATATACACAATCAGACAATTTACTTAGAAACAACAGTATTTTCATTTTACGCCGTCAAATTCAATTGTTCTATATTACTTTTAAAAAAACTGCAATATTTTCTTCTTATTATTATTTTAATGATATACCCATATACGCTCCTAATATGCATATTAGCATTCAGGATTATTTATTTGCAAACAGTTTATTGACCAGTCAGAAGCCCGTATTTTTCTCCCCTATGCTAGCTTCGGTGGGATCGGCAAAAATGCTGACCGCACGGCATAACGGTCATTGTTTTTTTTTTTTTTTTTTTTTTTTTTTTTTTTTTTTTTTTTTTTTTTTTTGCAAATTATGATTTACCCGTTAAACGGGCATATTGGTTACGGACATCCATATTCCAATCATGATTTATTATTCTCGTCAGTAAAGTTTTATTGTAAATTTTGTATTATTTAATCCGAGCATTTTTCTGATACATTTAGACAAAAATTTCTGTTTCGAAAAACCAGTGATGAAATATTTAAAAAATGTGTAAAAGTGCTGAAAAAAGATAAGCATTATTTGAAAGTTTTTTTTTCAAAAACGTTTATCAGTTAAGGGTGTATTCGAAAAAACGCTTTTCCGCCTTCAGCAGCTTGAAATTTTCTGATACAATTTCAGACACATTTTTAAAAGTAGAAACATGAAATTTGATGAGGGGATTTTTGAAGGGACGTATAAGGTGCCGCGTGATGTCTTTTTACGCTCAATTCATTAGAATTTGATTTATAAGCAATTGCCTTCTGAGGAAGACCCTTTTTTTCGTACCCAGATCTCCCACGTCGAAAAAATCGGTTCAAATTGCCGTTTTTGATTGCTTTTTTTGCAATATTTTGTGCACTTATCGAAGAATCGACCTTCACGCCACCTTGTGCACTTTCTAAATAAGAGAATCTGCGAGTTTCATGTGTTTGAGAGCAAAAGTGAATTAAAAAATAAATCGGAAAACAAGCAGTTTGAATCAAAATACACTCTTAAGTGGTAAAAAGAGAGTGATGCAACTGAATTCCTGAATGCGGTAGGATTCTCTGCTTAATGCGCTGGTTATCACAAGACAGTTAATTGACATATCCTCTATACTCTGCATTGTCCGCGGTCTTCAGTCGTCCACAGTGTGGATTATCGTGCATACTTGACATGCCTTGGTTCTTCGCTCGGCTTCTACTTACCCATCTCCTGACGGTGCTTCTGTGTGCATTCACTTGTAGATATCGATTAGTGTAACATTTTCCGCTGTCTGGAATTCCCTTATATAAATATATTGTCACTGCATTCCTTGAAAAAGCGACATTTTCCGTTTTAATTTTTTTACACGCCGATACACTGAAAAAAAATGAGTATGTAAATGTTCTCATATTGAATTGAGTATGTTTGGATCAAAATTGAACACATGATTTTTCAATTTTGACAGCACATGTTATCGTACTCACACAAAATCATAATTTTATATCCTGTAATGGTTTTCTTTCATTCAAGGTGGTATAAATGATGTTTATTAATGTAAATATTAAACTATGCACAGTATTAAAAAAACAATTTAAAAATCTTAGTAAATAATGTTCTTGTCATCGAAATATTCCTTTCCGATATATTACACTAAATTTTGCTATATTTCTAAATAAATATTCAAATATTTTCTTGTTAATAAGTTTGAGTGCGAACTTAATATTAGTACATTTTTACGTTAATTTGGAGGTTCTAGGTGGTGGTATATGACGATCCATATTTGAACACAACCATAATATCAAAAAGGAGTACATGCCTTTCTTAATTTTTAACACATTTGGATCGGAGCTATTTTGAGAATGTCAAGTATGAGTTCTTTTTACTCAGTTTTGAGTATCCATTTTTTTTCAGTGTAGTTTTGCAAAATAAAAGTTTCATGAAATGAGGGGCCATTTAAACATACTTGTCAATGTAAAATATTTTGCTCTGTTAGTAAAAAAGGTTACAGAAGTGGCGGAAAAACATACTGGAGCCTTATTGCAAGGTAGTAATCTTGGAATGCCACACTACATGTTTATTGTCACACTATAAATACCGGGTGTCCCAAAAATTACTAATGGAATTTAAAATTCAATAACTTGCAAACGCTGACAGCTATTTAAAAATTTTTTGAAGGAGGGTTATGTATAATCTCAGAAGTTCTTTTATCGTAATTTTTTATTTTAGTTCGAATTTCAAACAATAGGTGGCGCTGACGGCGATTGAGGGCCAGATCAAAACTTCACTCAACACTGATCACCTGGCCTTCAATCACCGTCAGTGCCTCCTATTGTTTGATATGCGAAATAAATAAAAAAAATACGGTAAAAAAACTCCTGACATTGTACATAACCCTGCTGCAAAAAAATTTTAAATAGCTGTCACCGTTTGCAAGTTATTGAATTTTAAAATCCATCAGTCATTTTTGGGACACCCGGTATGATTGTTTACTATTACAGTATATATGAGTGAAAGTACGAAATGATAGAACCTTTAAATGTTTTGATCCATAGGCATCGTTTGTAAAACTTAAAAAAAATATTCAAGATATTTGTATTTTTAATTTCGCGTCTTTTTTTATATTTGGTAAGTAAAGAAATTAAAAAAGCTATGGACAACTGAATAAAATGTGTTTAAGGAATGTAAATTTTGCATTATCCTCGCATAATCCTTGCTTAAATCCTGTCATTTAAGGTTGAACACTTAACACATTAATATTTTTGAAAAAAAAATTCATATAATGCCTATTATTTTTCATGTCTTTTACAGAATTTTTAATCTATTATCAAAGGTTTTTCAAAACAAAATTTTTGCCTAATTGAATCAGAAAAGTGCTCGGATTAAAAAATGCAAAACTTACAGTAAAAGTTTAACAGGTTTGCTGCCGCTTACATGAAGATGTGATGACAGTTAATGCCGCACTTTAGAAGTGGGTTTTTTCCAGAAGCCGATTTACTTTTTAAAACAAAGAATCAGTGAAAGATTTTCCCGCGCCAGTGCGTGACTGGCTATTGGACATTACCTCACATCACGCGCTGGCACGTGAGTGGCCTCTTGACGTTGGTACCATATCAGGCGCTATTGGCTAACGTGTTAATGGTGAGAATAATAAATCATAATTGGAATATGGATGCCCGTGCGTGGTACGGGCGAATCATGATAGGCAAAAACACGTTGCCTGTTTGACGTACGGTCAAATCAGGGAAACGGTTAAAATCATCATTTAAAGCATACCCAGAAAAAAGTTTTGTTGAGTCAACAAAAAATTGTTTGGCCTAACAAATCTTTTCGATTAAATGTGGGTCAATGGAAATTTTGATCAAAGAAACAAAAAAATATTGTTGATTTTTTTTTTTTCAATTTTCCGTCTACAATTTTTATACGAAATGCATAATAACGTCATTAATCCGTCTCAATTTGAAAAGTTTTTATTAGCCAAAAATTATGTTAATTCTTTATAGCTATATAAGCCAATTAACCAAAATTACGGGAGAAAGTTATGGCTACTGCACACCAATTTAAATTTCGCAAAAACAACAAAATTTTGTTTTAATTACAAATTGAAAATACAAGAATTTATTAAGACTCAAAAATAATTGATGAAATTTTATTAAAATTTTATAAGAATGTTAACAATATTTTTTTGTCTGAGCAACAAAGTCGGTTTTTTACTTTAACTAAAAATTCGCTTAAAACAACCAATATGTACTCAACAAAACATGTTTTGTAGTTTTAATCAATTCTATTTCATGCATGTACTAATCTGATAAAGATCTGTTTTCACAAAATTAGAAGTAATCTTGGCATACTAAAATGATAATTTTGAGATTTAAAGATCATAGAAATTTTCTAATGTTAGTAAATTTTCGTTAAACATGTTAAAATTTTCTAGAATTATTTTTTTACGAAAAATGGCGAACTAGAAAAAAACATCATTTTTTTCTAGGAATACCACGCCGAACTGATTATTAAATGGTCAACATATATTTACAAAAGTGCTGTTAATTATGTTCAGGTACACAATTTAATTACAGTAAAATATTCAAATTCGTATGTATATATTTATTATTTCTAATGTCACCATCTCTATTTCTTGCAAATACAAAATCATAAAGCATACTACTAATCTGATAAAGATCTGTTTTCACAAAATTAAAAGTAATTTTGGAATGTTAAAATGATAATTTTGAGATTTAATAAAGATCGTAGAAAGGTTCTAATATTTGCAACATTTCGTTAAACATATTAAAATTTTCTAGAACTATTTTTTTTACGAAAAATGGCGAATTAGAAAAAGTCAATTTTTTTCTAGGAATACCACGTTGAACTGAATATTAAATGGTTAACATATATTTACAAAAAAGCTGCTAATTGTGTTCAGTTACACAATTTAATTACAGTAAACTATTAAAATTGGCATATATATATTTATTATTTCTAATGTCACCATCTCTTTTTTACGCAAATACATAATGCGCAATGATGTATAAGATGTAACATACGAAAAGATTTTGAAAAGTCCTTTGAGATACTACACGAAAATTGCATTAAAACGCGTTGTAGGGCTAAGCATCGGAGTTAATTATAATCTTTTGATAAGGCGTATAAGTAAATATCCTCAATGATAACAATTTGAAAGCTTTTTGCCGTGCACTGGTTAAGCCATAAAGCGCTGCTATATATATTAAGCAATTTTTTCATTGAATAATTATTTTTTCTTAATAAACAGAATTACATTAAAGTACTTCTTAAAAAAATCAATATAGTTTGATTATTTACGAAAAACTATATGTTCCTAAAATGGGACAAATATTATAATGCTTAATGTTCTTATTTTATTTATTTATTTATTTATTTATTTACAAAATTATACTTTTGCCTCCGTATAATTATATAACAGTTATTTTACAATTCTTTAGAAAGTAAAAATAATTATATCATTGTGAAACAGAGATTAAATCAAAAATTAAGAAAATATAATATTTATTAATAAGCTTTTTTCATGAAAAAGCTGACAAAAAGCTAAATTTCTTCTTTTTAAACACTTTTTAAAAATAGTAAATATATATGAAACTTAAAAAAAAAAAAAAAAAAAAAAATGCCATTTCGTATAATCAAAATACAAATTACATGAACTTTTTGACAATATATAAAATACTCATTTTGTAAGGAAAAAAATCTTAATATAATGTTCTGAAAATGAGAGCAATGGCGCTTAATGGGTTAACTATATCATGTAAATACAAATATGCTGGTAAATGCTACAAATTGGGTTTAAAAGTCAAAGAATGTAAAGAGTACGTATTTTTATCATGCATTTTTAAAATTTTATTTTTAACTTAAAAATTCACATTTTTCTTGAATTTCTTTTATTTGATCAATATACAGTATCTAAAAGATCAGGAACATCAAGAAGGTCAGAGAAATCAAATATTCATGTCACGAAGGAAATTCTTCGAGAACAAAATACTTTGAATTAAGAAAAGCAAGACAAATGAAAAGTAGCTTTTTCTCTCAAATTGTCATTTTCCATGCAGATTAAGTTATCTCTTCTAAGATCAATATTAAGGTTTCTCATGTACTATTCGTACTAAGCATAGTATCTTATTATTTTAGATACATCCTTGAAAATTTACATTTTCTAGCATTTAAGAAGTCATAAATTATGTTCTTTTTAGGAAATTTTTCCTTCATATATCGATGAAAAACTGTTATTTAATTTCTGAACCTTCAGATTAAAGAGATGGATTTTTTTCTAATAGATCCGGATGTCAATGTTTGCCAGAAATTCTTAAACGTATAGCTTGAGGAAATAACAATATTAGCTTATTTTCTGTTTCATCTTAGCATAAAGTATGTAATTAATTAAACACATGAAATTATTATTTTTTTATTCGAATGAAAAAAAATCAAAATAATATATTTAAAAAAAAAACAATTTTTATTTATAAATCTTAGAACATCAGTTATTAGAAAAATTAAAAAAAATGTGTCAAAATGATTGGCTTGAGTATATTGCTATTTATCGCTTTGTAACGTGTATTTTTTAAATTTAATCCTTATCTTAAAAATTCAAATTTCCTTCAATTTATTTTACTGGATCAAAATACATCATCTAAAATATCAGGACTATAACACACACACGTAAAAATAAAAGATTCATGCCACGAAGAAAATTCTTCGGGAGCAAAATACTGTGAATTAAGGAAAGCAAGACAAGTTTTATCGCTCAAATTGTCTTCTTTAATGCAGATTGAGTTATCTCTCCGAAGCTTAGCATCAATGTCTCGCATGTACTATTCGTTCTAAGCATAGTACTTTAATGTTCTAGATACACTCTTGAGAAGATATATTTTCTAACATTTATAAAGTCATAAATTATGACCTTTTTACGTAAAAATGTGTGTCTCGATATATCGGTGAAAAATTGGTATTTAGTTTCCGAACTTTTTGATAAAAGAGATGATATTTTTTCTTATAGATTTAGAGATGAATGTTTCTTAGAAATTATTCAATATTATGTAATTTCAGAAAATAACAATATTAAGCTTATTTATTTATTTCATCTTAGAATTAAATTAGAAATTAGAAATTTAAAATTAATTGTATAGATGATTCTTTTCGAATGCAAAAAAGTTCAAAATTATGTGTATGTAAATCTTGTGTACGTGCATTTTTAAAATTTTTTCCTTGTCTTAAAAATGTACAATTTTCTTTAATTTATTTTATATGATCAAAATACAATGTCTAAAAAAACATCGATTATTAGAATTTTTTAAAAATGAAATTTTTCCTTTATTTTTATATGTAAAAATGTATTGGCTTCGTGATATATGTGTCAAAAAGTTGTTCTTGATGAATTCACATATTTTACGACAACTTGAAAGGTATTTTACTATTTTAAAATCCCAGTTGTAACATGTATTTTTAAAATTTTATACTTATTTTAAAAATTATGATTTTCTTGAATTTATTTTACTTGATCAAAATACAACATCTAAAAGATCAGGAGAATAACACACGTAAAAATCAAACATTCATGTCACGAAGGAAATTCTTCGAGAGAAAAATACTTTGAATTAAGGAAAGCAAGAGAAGTGGAAAGTAACTTTTTTGCTTAAATTGTCCGATTTCATGCAAATTGAGTTATCTCTTCGAAGCTCAATATTAAGGTTCCTCATGTACTATTCGTACTAAGCAAAGTATCTTAATATTCTAGATACATTATTGAGAATTTACATTTTCTAACATTTAAGAAGTCATAAATTATGTCCTTTTTAGGAATAGTTTTTTCCATATATCGGTGAAAAATTGTTATTTAATTTCTAAACCTTCGAATAAGTGAGATGATTTTTTTTCTTATAGATCCAGATGTCAATGTTTGCCAGAAATTCTTAAACGCTATATATAGCTTGATAAAATAACAATATTAAGCTTATTTTGTATTCCATCTTAGCATAAAATGAAAAAAATTAATTAAACAGATGAAATCAAGCTGATTTTCTATTTCATCTTAGTATAAAGTATAAAATTAGTCAAACAGATGAAATCATTATTATTTTTTTTTAAAAAATGATTAAAAAATGAAAAAAAAATAATGTGTTAAAAAACAATATTTATTTATAAATCTTATAACATCGATTATTAAAAAAAATGAAATATTTCAATATATCTTTATATGTCAAAATGATTGACGTCGTGTGATATATTTTTCAAGTTTTTGTTCTTGGTGAATTCACATGACTTATGACAACTTTAAAATTATTTTATTATTTCTGGGTCCCAATTAATTGCTATGTAACATGTATTTTTTAAATTTTATCCTTATCTTAAAAATTCAAATTTTCTTGAATTTATTTTATTTGATCAAAATACAACATCTAAAAAATCAGGAGTATAACACACGTAAAAATCAAACATTCATGCCACGAAGAAAATTCTTCGCGAGCATAATACTTTGAATTCAAGGAAAGAAAGACAAGTGGATAGTAGCTTTTTCGCTCAAATTGTCTTTTTTTCAGATTGAGATTTCTCTTCAAGCCTAACCATTAAGGTCTCATTTACTATTCTTACTAAGCATAGCACTTTAATGTTCTAGATAATCTCTTGAAAATCTGAGAATATACATTTTCTAACATTCAAAAAGTCATAAATTATGTCCTTTGTATGTAAAAATGTGCATTTATATACATCGGTGAATAATTGTTATTTAATATGTGAACTTTCGGATAAATGAGATGATATTCTCCTACAGATTTTGAAATCTAAGTTTGTTAGAAATACTTCATCTCAATGTATAGTTTGAGGAAATAACAATATTAAGCTTAGTTTCTAACCCATCTTAGCAGAAAGTGTAAAATTAATAAAAAAGATCAAATCATATTTTTTGTTCAAATACAAAGAAAAAAAAAATCCAATAATGTATAAAAAATTAATTTTATTTTAAAATCTTTTGTTATAGAACATAGGTTATTAGAAAGTCATAAAAAAGGAATATTTCCATATATTTTTATATGTCTAAATGCATTGACTTTGTGATGTATGTTTCCATTTCTTGTTCTTGATGAATTCCCCCGATTTACGACAACTTGAAAAATATTTTACTATTTTTGGATCCCAGTTAGTGGCTATGTTGCATGCATTTTTATAATTTTATTCTTATCTTAAAAATTCACAATTTTTAAAAAATTTATTTTATTTTATAAATTTACAACATCTCACTTATCAAGAGTATAGCACACGTAACTAGTTGGATATGCCAATCCCAAAACTTTCTTCTATCCCATACGTACATTTTAATATTTCAAAATTTAGTGACACATGTTAATACTGTAATGTTATTAATTCAATACTATACTAACTATGATTTTCATTTTAAATTTCTGCTTCTGTCAATTAATCGGAGGAAAAATGAGTTTCCGTATCTGCACGAGCCAATGAACAGTAAAACGATAGGTAGATTTTTTTTTCAAATTCAGAAAAGATCTACTCGCCATACTAAAAAAATCAAGCACAAAAAAATACTTCTGTTTTATGCATAACTTCAATCACTTTTCAATGGTAAAATAATGAAAATGGCGCAGACATCGCGATTATTGCGTCCCCTTCCGGTGGATTTTTTTTTCAAATTCAGGGAGGACCAACAAGACACAGCCAAATACTTACACAAAAGATTTCGTTCAACTCGATGGATAACTTCATACATTTTCAGTCGGTAAAATTTTGAAAATGCTCAAAAATCATTATTGCAGCTCCCTCTTCCAACGGTTTTGTTTCAAATTCAGGGATAGCTATACACTTACACAAAAAATTTGGTCCAGTTCGATGCATTACTTCATACGCTTTTTATTGTAGAATGGCGACATACGGATATACAGACATTGCATAAAAACATGTTTTTTGGAATCTCTGACCCCTAAAACGTGTAAATCCGTCGAAAACTGAAAGTCGAAAAAAAATTTCGATTACAATACTTTCTTCTATTGAATATAGAAGAAAGTAAAATTCAAACATTCTTGTCACGAAGGAAATACTTCGAGAGCAAAATACTTTGAATTAACACATTCGCTGCCGATCACACGCCAGCGCGTAATATGGCGCCAACATTAAGGGACCACTCACGCGCGATGTGGCGTGATGTCCAACAGCCAGTCACGCGCTGGCGCGGGAAAATCTTTCACTGAATCTTTGTTATAAAAAATAAATCGGCTTCTGGGAAAAATCCACTTCTACAGTGCGGCATTAACTACCATCACATCATCACGTAAGTGACAGCAAACGTGTTAAGGAAAGCAACAGAAGTGAAAAGTAACTTTTTCACTCAAATTGCCTTCTCCCATGCAGATTATTTCTTCAAAGCTAAGCATTAACATCCCTCATGTACTATTCGTACTAAGCACGTATCTTAACGTTGTAGAAACACTCTTAAGAATCTACATTTTCTAACAGTTAAGAAATCATAGATTTTGTCTTTTTTGTAAAAAAAAAAAAGGAATTTTCATATATCGGTGAAAAATTGGTATTTAATTTTCGAACCTTTGGATAAATGAGATGATTTTTTTTCTCATAGATCTGGATGTCAATGTTTGCTAGAAATTCTCAATCTTAATATGTAGCTTGGGGAAATAACAACATTAAGATTATTTTCTATTTCATGTTAACATAATTTAATAAGTTAATTAATGCAACATCATATATTAAAAATTAAAATATGAAACATTTTCATGCGTATTCGTATGTCAAAAAATATTGTCTCTGTCATATATTTCATTTTTTTTATTGATGGATTCATTTGCTTGACAACTTGAAAAATATTTTCTATTTTGGATCCATATTTGTTGCACTTGGTGCGGACGCATTTGCTGCAAACTTCATATTTAGTCGGAACATGTTATAATTTTGTGCTGATTGAATCACTCAACTAGACGCTAATAATATTCAATGTTTTTATGGTGTGCTTTGTACATACAGCATTGAACTAAATTAATTCGATCACGACTAAAATAATTATATATCGCTAACGTACAAATTGCTTCTTTTAGCCATAATTATTTAAACTTTATTAACGGTTTCATATTTTTTACAAGGTACAAAACCAAGACCGCGGATAATGCGAACAAAAAATTCTGGCCACTTACTTATTATCTGGGCTAAGTCATTATACCTGCACCCACAAGGGCATTCGCGCAAAAAATATTAATTGCAGTAACCATTTTATTTATGTATTTTCTTCCATGCTATGTTCATGTTAAGTGCATAGTTAATATAATATACACAAAGTTTAATTAAAGGCATTGGCACATGTATTTATATATGTAATAACTATATAATTCGGCATGCACAGATGTGATTGACAACGTGTTCGCAAATTATCATTAAAACTTCAAATATAAATAAACGAAGAATCGAACAAGATATCTCTTTTTTTAGGTGCATTCGTAATTATGTAAATATGTAGCAACTATAGTTGTCGTACAGTCCGTCCGTCCGCATATAACAACGGAAAAACTACCCAAACGAATCGTTTGAAATTTAAAATATATAATTATTACATAGTTTAGTCGAGTCATTTCCAATTTTATGAAAATCGGATGTATAGATCAATTACAGGGACAATCAAAATTATTCCATTACATTACGGTCAATGGGGAAAATGTTTCAAATGCATTTTAATCGTTTGAAATTTGAAATACATAATTATTACATAATTTTGTCATTTCAAATTTTATCAAAATCGGATGCATAGTTCAATTATAGGGACAATCAAAAGTATACCGTTACATTACGATCAATGGGGAAAAATGCTACAAATGTATTTTAATGGTGTTACACTCATTCGAACATAATAAAACTGATATGCATCTATAAAGTACATATCATAATATATATTTTGCATAATCTGTGATGCAAAGAACATTTCTTATTCATTTACATGGCCACACAGAAGTATTCCATTACATAATGGTATAGGGAGAACATTGTTTGGTGCGCTTTTTAATTGTAATTAACTATTTAAAATTTTATGAGATAGGTATATGAAAGTGATATTTTTAAAACTTCGTTATCGTACGAAAACAATTTTCAACTTGTTTATTCTGTTAAGAAGGAGATCATCATCATCAGGAGATCGATATGGCTTTAATTTAAGAGAATAATAAAAATCTCTTGTAAAAAATTCTTGTAAATTTCTTATAAATATTTCCTTAAATTGAACAATTATTTTGTGTGTAAATTATACAAATCTTTCTTTGAATATTCCTTTCAATAATCTTGGCGACAAATGTTTAGAAATGAGTTTAATAGAGAAATATTAATTAAAGATTTATAACTGGTGATTTGGTATAAATGTGCTGTGAGCGAAATGTTTCGAAATATATTCGATATATCCAATTAATATTACATATGCAGTTTTTGTATAATCCTATACTTTAATTTCAACCTAAGAAAGAAATCAAATTTACAGACGAAAACATTTTTTTTCTGCAATAAGTCAGTAAATTACAAAATTTATATTAAAATTAAAATAAAAAAGTATTAATATGTTACTGGTACTAAATTAAAGTAGGTAAAGGTTATAAAACTTCATAAAATACAATATAATACAAAATATTATGTTTCTATGTTATTTAATTTTGAAAAGGCATACGTAATGTCAAAAATATGGTTTTGAGAAAAAATCTTTTAAATCTCAAAACTTCCTCAATATGTATAGATATGTACATTATATATTTTATCATAAAACTTGTTGTAACAGGTGTATCGTCATAATTTTTCTTTTTAAAATTCTAAAACATTTCATTCTTTAATAATGAACAAAAAAATAGACTTTAAAAAAGTTTCAATGTGATCTCGCCTTAAAAGGGATTCTCCGAAAGTTTTATTTGCTTTATTTTACAGATACACTGAAAAAGTGGTGAAAGAGTGATGTCATATTTCCTAAAAAATGACTACACTACAAGAGAAGTAGGCCGAAGAACAATTCAGGACTTAATATAGAACAGAAGAAAATCAAGACCAACAATTTATAAATGGCAAAAAAGCTTATAGAAACTGTTACTATAATGCGTAAAAAAGGAATCGGGATAATCAGGCGCAAGTTAGGAGGGTAACGTATGTGTTAGTGAAGCGTTTGTGCGTAATCAAACAAAAAACAGCTTCATCCAGACAGTTGATCAATCCGCATTTAACCGTAGACAAACCATACGAAAAGCATCGCAATAATTATTGAAGATCATTTCTGCTGTCACTTCCGCTTTTTTGTAATAAAATAAATAAATAATAATAAAAAAAAAACAGAAATTTTTGCTTTACTTAATTGGTAGATTAAGGAATATTTATGAGGTAAAACTTAATATTTTTGGTACAGAAACCCCACATAGCAATTTCAGTTTGCAGAACAATTGTAGCTGTTTTGCTTTGCAAAACTGCAAAGTTTCAGTAAGTTCGTCATGCAAAGATTACAGCAATCTTACGCAAATGCTGAAGTCACGACACTTTGAACTTGCAGTTAATTTGTAGTGCAAATTAAGCTCTTGCCGTATCAAATTATTGCAAATTAATGGCAAACAAGTAGAAAATATAGTTGTGTCAAGAAGAAAGTTTAAGAAATTCTTAGAAAACTAGTAGAAAGTTTAGTTTTGTCTTGTAAAAGACACTGCAGATTTATTCCAGGGTAATACTCTTGGAATGTTACACTACCTGTATACAATAGTCACACTATAAGTGTGACAGTATGCAATGATAAACCCTTCAGGTCTTTGAATGCATATGGAAGTTTTTTAAAACCTTAACAAATAAAGACCACATTTGTATTTTTAATTTAGCGTTTTTTTTTTTTTAAATTTCCGATAAGTAAATAGTTAAAAAAAGCGGTGCAAACAGAATAAAATTTGCGTAAGTTATGCACTTGAGAAAAGATAAAAAAATTCGTAGACAATAATGGGGATATAGGCAAAAATAAATAAATAAATATCATTTGTAACGATATTTTAGAAAAAATCCAATAATATTGAGAAAAATTAATGTAAAAATTAAAATGTTCAATATAAATTTAAAATGGCTGATGATGTAAACATACACAAAAAAAAACTAATTTGTTGAAAATGCTAAATTTTGGTTAATATAGCTCCAACCAAGAATTTTGGTTAAAATGACCAAATTTAAAAAAAAAAAAATATTTGAATTAGCAAAATCATTTGATCAGGCCAAACACAGGTTAGTTATTCCAAAAAGAATATTTGATTGAAACTAAATTAACCAAAATTTGGTTGTTTCAACAGAATATCTTTTTCTCTGTATTTTAGTAAATTAACACAACTTTTTAATTTGTAAGAATTTTTATATGAAGTAATTTGTAGATTATATATAAAATGTAACACTACAAAACATAAACAATATTTTCAAGCGTTATAATAACAGATATCACATAGTAATTACCTTTTTCTGGATTCCTGAAACTAACTAATCAATGAAAATCAGATCCCTTAACAGTAACAATGAGGCACCTGTCTTCCCTTTGAATAGCACCATATTCTGCAATTTGCGGGCATGTGCTGATTAAAATCTCCTTCGAAAGAGGGATTTTTTGCTTTCGTCACATTTCTGAATTAAACACAATTTTGCATCAGTTTCACAACAACTACTCATGCAAGTGGTTGGCGGTCTACCTTGCAGTGGATATTCGCGGCAAATTTGTTACAGCAAGATAATATCAGGAAAAATATGAAACATGTAAATATTCATGCAATCTGAGAAAAGGGGAATAATGAATCATTGCATCAGTGAATTTATGACGATGTAGAATTAGTTTTACAAGAAGTTAGGCTTTGCAAGGTACAGATTGATCATGTTTCTTTTTCCTTGCCGTATTTTTGCTGCGAAATGGTTGTGTCAAACTTATCATAAGAAGAAAAAAAACCTGCAGCAATCATTCATGTTGTTTGGTATTACGTTGAGTGCACTCTGAAAATGTGTGGTGCAGTAACGGAACAAATTCCATTTTTAATTTTATAAACATCCCTACTATCTTGGAAATCATGCTACAATGATAGTCCACAATAAAGAGTACCTGATGGAACATATAAAAAAAATAATTGTTTTAACTATGTATTTTATTTATTTTTTGTGAATTTCATTCCAAATATGCATTTGTCAATAGAACAATATGTAATACCGAAAAATTTTAATAAATTTTTCTCAGTTTCATACAGAGATAGACGTGTTGTTTTATAAATGTAATTATATATTAAAAATTTTATCCTATCCTGAATATTTTGGAGTCTTTTTTTGTAACTATATTTACTCGTATGTTGTTTAGATCACAATTATACACCTTCATTGTGGCTCCCTGAGTTTTATAAATGCAGTTACTGTGGGATAAAACATTAAGTAAACATTAGTTGGAAGCTTAAGAAGCGTCTAAAAAGTTCAAGATATTAACTATTCTGTGAGCAAAAGAGGCGAACACTACTACTTAAAATTTATGGTATACATTAGATATTTCTGAATGTACAATCAGCTGTATTTGGATACACAATACTGTTTACGTATCTGAATACATATATTTATGACGAAGGAATGTATGCTTTGAAAATTTTTGCTTTCAAACAAATATTTCTCTTTATAAAGTCATAATTTAAGTAGACTGGTAAAGTTTTTGGATTTTTTACAAAAACTAATTCTGCAAAATTAAATTAAAATTTAAGTAAAATGATAACAAAGTAGGAATAGAGTCGTAATTTACTTCAATAATACATAATATAAAATATTTTTATTTTCTTAAGACATATATCAGAATCAAGAGAAAATATTCTGAGAGAATAATAAATAATTAGCATTGCTAGAAGTGTAATTAATAATCATTAAGTGCACCACTAGTTTGTATCAACATTAGCTTAAATAACCATTATTCACGCAAGAGACAGTATTGTTTTGTCTACTGATTTTTCAAGAACATTTATCAACCAAGACAAAAGATAAATGTTTTACATTTTACTGTTTTCATTAAAGGGATTATTCTAATATATAACCGCAGAATTTTTAAAAGTTTAAGGTCATTAGAAAGAGAAAATCATTTTAGAGAAGTAGTATAATTGACAGAAAAAAGTGCTGGTAAAATATATTTTAAAAAAATCTGCCGAATTAGCACTTTTTGATAATGCATTTTGTAATTTAGATTGATAAATCTTTTTTATACTTATAATTAACATTTTGCTCAATACTTTATAATATATTCGAAAACCTTTGACATTTAAGTGTTCAGTGTTTTTTGTTAGTAGAAATAGTTTCAAGTAGCACACATTGTGGTCCCATTGTTGTCAGGAAATTACAAAACTTGCAAATGATTAGTATAGACACCTATCTGATTTGAAGCGCATTTGAATATAGTTTTGAGCAGCTAAAGATTAAAGCACTGTAAGGACTTTGTCGTCTACATTTTTTTTTACCAACTTTACTGCAATCTGTTATTTTTTACTAGTATATCCAACATTCAACAACAATTAGTTCACACTGAATGAGCGATGTTATTATTCGGCTATTTGTAACACAAGAAAAAATCTACCAACTATAGCGATTTTTCTTTATTTAAAATTAAATGACGTGCAAGACAAAGTTTTTTAATGTGAATAAACCTGGGTATACAATTAGTGACGTTGGAGCAACCAGTTCGTGGTATGTATGTATCTTCAAAACATCAAACAAAAATAACAAATTCTATTTAGTGTCAACAATTTTTGTTAAAACTATACTTTATATATGCTATTATATTGCCCTTTATTTTAAGAAAAATGATCATACTTCTTAAAAGTAAGTACAGTAAATGACATATTGTGAAATGAGAAAAAAAAATCTAACAAATATAGGATTTTCTCGTTGTGTTAACATGTTTTGTTATAACATTATTCAAATTTAATTGAGAAATTCGAAATTAACCTGTCCATTAGTTGAACATTACGGAACGAGAGATTTTACTTGAGTGAAAACTCCTCTTAACAACAAAATTTAATTAGGAAAAGTTGTGTCAATTTTTAACTGAATCTCAAATTAGATGAAAACTCATGCATTAGTTCCTCAAACAGAGCTATTGAAAAATTCAGCGTAGCAGCGGCCTGTGGAAATCACTAAATAAATCTGCGTAACAGAGCTACCTGTTGAGCTATTTATACCAAAATGTAAAAAAAGCATTAATTTATGTAAAGGATAACAGAATTTGAAGTTTGATGAAAATCCGTCCGTCAGTTTTAGAGATCAAGCTATTGCGGAAATCATGAAAAATACTGGATAGCAGAGCCACCTTTTGAGCAATTTACAGAAAAAACTAATCAACACGAATTTAAATCTGGAACTAACAAAATGTTAATTTTTATCAAGTTCCGCGCATTAGTTCTTGATACTGAGTGTCCACAAAATTTGTGTCACGTACACACAGAGAATCACAGACATTTTGTAAAAACAATCTTTTCGGCGTCTCTGACACCTAAAATGTGTGAATCTGTCAAAAGACGGAAGTTGAAAAATTTCACAAATCCAATACGTTTTTCTTATAAAGATGGAATAAAGTAAAAAGTGGGTGCGTTAGAAATTTTAAATAGCATGGTTAGAATTTAATGAAATGAAATGATTAATTTTCAACAGATTTTAAATGACTAATGCTTTATTTTTTTTAATTTAATTTTCTTTACAATCATTATATTCGATGCTTAAAATATTTTCTTTTTTTAATGAATTCACTGTAAAAAAACGGGCGATTTTACGGAAGTATTACTGGTAATCTGGACGCCAGTACAATATACTGTTTTTTAAGAGAAAAAATTCCGTGAAATCAGGAAAATATTCTGTTTTTTTAGAGTTTTTTCGGGAATTTACCGAAATTTTTCCGTTAAAAAACAATAAATTCTACTGGTGTCCAGATTACCAATAATACTTCCGTAAAATTGTCCGTTGTTTTTCTTTTTCTTTTTTTTTTTTTTTTTTTTTTTTTTTGAAAATTTCAAGATATTTAAATCACATACTGTTTCAGTACCTTCAACTATTTTTTTGATATTTCATAATTAAAATTAAAGAACCTTTCGTAAATAAGTAAATGTACTTTATTAATTTTCAACTCATAGTTTCCGATTGATATTTCTGATAACATTTACTTTTGTAAATTCCATATACATTTATCTTTCCTTTTCGCCTAAAATGTACCACCTTTAAATTAAACACAGAAGTCCATCAATTTACGTGTTTATAGAATATAAGACTTCTCTGACTCCAAGCTACGCCCGCAAACCCCTGTTCAGACGTAATGTGTCTTTCTTTTAAAATTATTACTATGTTATGGAATGTTTACGAACGTTATTATTACGAACAACGACTATTATCTGTAATCGGGTTTATATAATTTTCTGTTTGATAGGGGCAATTTTCTGTAACCATGGTTTCATCCACCCTTGTCGCTTTAGCTGACGGTTATTTTGGGAATTGATAAATAAAATCACTTACAAATTTGAATACCCACTTATATAGTATTTTTATGCTTAAAATATCGCTGACAGTTAAACTTTGATAACAACGCTATATATAAGGTTCTTTCGTTGAGTTCGAGGATTTAAAAAAAGAAAAAAAATCCGTTTGCTTGAGGAATGACATTCAGAACTACGGAAATGTACAGTGCACTGAAATATGGAGTTTATATTTTATGTTTTTATCGACTTTTAGATTTTTCAGTAACATGTTTTAACCTTGCCACTGCCGCGACCGGATATATCCGTTCACTAGGCTGCAGGTTTCACTGCAGTTGAAACTTTATTTAAATTAACACTAACTACAACTAGAATCCAGTTTTAAGAAATTAAGTTATGATTGATACTTTCAAGGCTTATAAGCATATACGTAACAAAAAAAAAAATTATATCATGATAGAAAATCTTTATTTTATTGACATTTAAAATAAATTGCCGAGAAAAAAAAAAATTACAGTTTTGCCCTTTTGCTCGGAGATCAGGAGGTTAATTCTTTTTTCTTTTTTTTTTAATGCCCCATCATGCATCATATTTTTATCAAAAAAAAATTTGTAAATTGTAATTAAAAAAAAAATAAAATTGTTTATTTTAATAATTAAGTGAAATACGTATTTATCGAATAATATTTTTTACAGAATAAGTTGGAGATATTTTTTGCCCTTAACCTACATTTATATTTCACTATTTAAAAATTATTTTTTTAAAGCTATGCTACATTTATATCAAGTGATTCCCAGATTGATGTCAAATGCGTATTGTCCATAAATAATCCATTTTAAATGTATATTTTTTGCATAAATCGCATAATTTTCGCCACAAATTTTTTTCGCATGTAATGATTTGTTTAAAGATTCTTTTTCTCTTTGAGATTTACATGCAAACATAAAATTCAATAATATTATTGAAATGGCATTTTTAAAAAAAAATTTATAGCATTTTTCTCTTAGCGATAACATTTTTTTTCTTGCAAAGAATGCAAAAGAGATTACAGCCAATAATGTCATTTTTGCGTCATTCATTTCATTATGTGGTATTATTACTTCATATATTCATTTCAGATACCTGAATAGCTCCAAAAAAAATTTAAAGGGTCTTAAAATTTCTAAATGCGAAATATTAAAAAAATAATAACATTGAAAATTTGTTTTAAATGTTAATAGCGTGTGAATGTTATATTCGTGAGAGTTAAATCTCTAATAGCTGCCAGAGTTTTGTTGTTTTTTGTTTTTAATAATGACCGGGATCCAGATAGACTTTTCGCAGATGGCGAAGTGAGATTCAGTGAAAGAGACAAATCAGAAACTTGCCTTTTTTCTGGATTTTCGATGTTTATTTCAACAGTGAAAAGTTCACAAAAGTTCATGATTCATATTGGTCATTTCCGTCACGCTTATAACGAAAAATCTATCTCTATGCTAGACATTTTCAGCTTTGTGTTATTGATGTCATATTATATTTAAAATTGAAAAGAGAGCAAGCAGGATATTTTATTTTCTTTACATTCAATTGAAGAATTATTATTTCATACACTAATTTCACACACCCAAATTAATGCGTTTTGAAATTCATTTCATTTAGATTTTCTAAAAATTACAAAATTATATATATAAGTTGTAATTTTTTTAAAATTTATTTTTCCCTTTTTCTATAGTGCTACCATAAATGACATCATTTGAAAGATTTTATTCATAATATTTACAGCATATTTTAGCTCATTACATATAATGCTTAAGGGGGCTCAGGGGTTGAAAACTTTTCAAAAAATCGATTTTTTTAATTATCTAGTTTTATTATTCAATTAATTCTGAACTCGGTGAAAAAAACCGCATAAAAATATTTGCATTTTTAACGGAGTCATAAGCATTTATGTATTAACACTTTCAAAGCCGCACTCTTATAATTTCAACTTTAAGTCACGTTTTATCAAAACTTGATTTTTGACGACTAACACCAAGATTTAAAAAAACTATTTGATGGAATGGCTTTTTTTTTTTTTTTTTTTTTTTTTTTTTTTTTTTTGCATGCATATAACATTATTATCTATAGAATGAATTAATATAGTTTAGATAGTTTAATATTATGAGTATTTTTAATGAAAAAAAGTTGTATTTTTTAGGAGTTTTTTTAATAATGTTGTTTTTGAGTGATAGTTATATCCTTAATTCATTCTCTAGAGCAGGGCTGTCCAACGCGGCGTCCGCGGGCGCCATGGCGCCCTTTGTAGGTTTTCTTGGTGCCCTTTTGAAGGTTTTCTGTTACTAGTATTTTTTTAAATGCAATTTTATCGTAAAGGATACTTTGTTTAAAATCTTTGATAGTTTCATGAGAGATGTTTTAAAAATCTCTAAAAGTGTATCTCACTCATCAACAATTATAAGTACGCAGCGTACTAAAAGAAAAGCAACAACACATAATTATTGTTTTTTAATTATCATGTGCTGTTGTATTTTTTTACTAATTTATAGTTATGCTTTATAAGTCTTTTTAGGAAAATAATGTCGATAGGAATTAATAAGTGTCGGCAGTATATTTTTAATACGTTAAGAAGTAAATTGTAGAAAAATATATGCGATCCTTCTTTTCTTTCGTGCATGAAAGTTCACCATTTTTGTTATTGTTATTAACGTTGTTTCACTGGCCATTTGTGTGCTTTATAAGATGGGATAAAGGCTGTCTTTTTATCCCCCAGACCTTTGAAAATTTAGGAAATTTTGTTTCTAAAAAAATCTATAAAATAGTGCGAAAGGTATACTCAATGAAAGGTCTTTCAGGCCTTCTCTTGGAAACCACCCATGACTTTGTTTCTGTACTTTTTATAATGGCAAAATTACACCTCCAAAAAATGTATCCAAAATTGGCCCAAAAAAATTGTACTCATTGCAAAGTATTTGCGTTTCCCTAAAACATAATTATATCTGTGATTATCCTTTTATTTTAATAATGAATGATATTTCATTTTTTGGCTCCTTCCAATTCAAAAATATTTGAGATAACCCCTCGCAGAAACATGTATTATTCAAAATTTATTACATTTACTGTTTAAAAAAAAAAAAAAAAAAAAAAAAAAACATGGTGATTTATATCTATAGGAGCATCATGCCTCATTCGCATATATGTATTGCTACTAATATTGAAAGATGATTGTCTTTTATGTTTTGAGCCATGTTAATAATGGCGCCCTTCATTGCTTGCCAATAGCTGAGATGCGCCCCTGATTAGTAAAAGGTTGGACAGGCCTGCTCTAGAGTAAAGTTTCCGGATCATCTTAAAGCAAAAAAAATTAGGTTCTTATGTCAATTCAACGTTAAGATATCTTGGTGTTGGTGATATAACACATATTTTCGAAAATTGTGTTACATAAAATTTGCTATATTTCTTATTATATTACATTGAAGAACTTCATTTTATAATTTTATAAAACTACAAACAAACCTTTAAAATGTCAGAAAGTTTAAATTAATTACATTGAATACTTTTGTTTTTATATGGACTCGAAGCGAGAGCTCTGTTTACATGTTTTCCTTATCGATCAACCCCTGAGTCCCCTTAATAATGGCTTATTCTCGTAAAATCACGGAAAAAACACTGTTAAAAATGATGCAAAACTATAAAACTATTTTTTGTAAAGCTACAGTATGTATGCTTACTGAAGTTTTTAATTAATTTATTAATTTATTTTTATTTTTACTTATTTTTATATTTTTTTGCATAAAATGTTCTAGCATTCCCAGATTCTTAAAAAATTCTTATTAACATTTCATATTTTTGTTTCATAGTCTAAGCAGAAAACTGTTTAAATAATTAAATACCTGATAATTTAAATAAATAAATACCGTAGATTAATAACCTGTTAATGTATTTGAAAAGAACTAACAACAATCATCGCTTATACAGATTACCGAAACCGAATTATTTTGTGTATTCCTATAAATAAGTTAGAAATACTTCTCACTTAGAATAAACATACTAAGCATCTTCTAGTACACATCAGTGATGTATATGAATTGCAATAAGTTTGAAATATTGTAACATCATTAAAATCAATTGCAAAATATTTCTTTCATGTATCCCATTGTAACGTAAATTTTTGAATGTGCTTAAAGCGAACTATAAACAGTGTGCTCTTAAGCTTAACTATGCAGGATTTTGTTATAAACTTCAACAACATATTACGATCACGTGGTAATCTGAATACATTTATTCGAATCAGCGTGCGATCAGAAAGCGCGAAATTAAATTCATCGACTATTCACTTAAACACTTTCGACTATGTCAGAAAATATTTAAAAATTTAATATTTTTTCTTCAGCAGATGATACCATGTTTTCTTTTGGAAAATTCGTATCATTTGACCTCTCTTTTCTCTCAATATATGTCACCCTTAAAAGGAACATATATTTGAATATTATCCACCAATATGCATTTTATGAAAAAGCAAATTTTTTTTTCATAAAAGATAATATTCTCTTGAGACATTGATTTGACATATGAATGTCATTTATCTCACATCATATCACTTCATATGGTTGTTGTTTTGACGCAATAGCTATTTACTATAACTTTTATGAACGTATGCGAAAAGTATATACCGGGTGTCCCAAAAGTGACTGATGGATTTTAAAATTCAATAACTTGCAAACGGTGGCAGATATTTAAAAAATTTTTGTAGGAGGGTTATGTATAATGTCAGGAGTTATTTTTACTGCAATTTTTATTTTAGTTCGTATCTCAAAGAATAGGTGGCGCTGACGGCGATTGAAGGCCTGGTGATCAGTGCTGAGTGAAGCGTCGATTTGGCCTTCAATCGCCGTCAGCGCCCTCTATTGTTTGAGATGCGAACTAAAATAAAAAATTACGGTAAAAAAACTCCTGACATTATACATAGCCCTCCTGCAAAAAAATTTTAAATAGCTGTCACCGTTTGAAAGTTATTGAATTTTAAAATCCATCAGTCATTTTTGGGACACCCGGTATATATATATATTATAAAATTTAATTTTACTTTCGCCAAAATTAACTTTATACCACATTAATTTCATTTTAACAACATTTCGTATTTATTAAATTAAAATCCTGTTATTAGATGTTTTTTTTCTGTACCAATTTCAAGGTTTTTATTTTTTTTTCTTTTTGTAATATGACATTATATTAATAATAATATTTTCTTTTATTCATGTAACATATTTTCCTCAAAAAAGAAGAATTATAATAAAGTTAATTACAAAATATAGACAAATCAGAAAATTTTATGGAAAAGCTCTTTTAGGTAAGCTACAACTGACATTTTATTATTTTTTTATGCTCCCATACCAAAATATAGAAAACCTTTATATATCATTGTCTGTTGCTTGCTGAAAGATAGATTCCCCGCACACCTTCCTTATCTTGCGGCAGTTTCTAATACAGTAAACAGCAGTACTCTGCTATCATGTTTAACAAATAGCTGGTGCATGCCACACCTGTCGCAAGTGTAAACGGGACAGCCTTGGCCGATTACTACATCTAAAAAGTGCATCAATGCTATAAATTATATATATTTCTTAAAATCTGTTTGTTAATTCCCAAATGTAATTTAACCCTTTTCTACCAACGGTACTTATAAGTATAATTAAAATTACTTATTGTAAAATTCTTTTAATACGTCGATTAGTTGTAATACTGTTTAGAATGAGTTACAGATACATAACTTTATTTTTTTTTCAAAAGCAGTATTGGTTACACAAAGCAAAACTTTTTTTAAAGGATGATTTCTTTTAGCTTTGTATCTTTTCAGCTCTCTTGGCGCTGAGGGAGGGGGATGGTGATTTTTCAATTCGGAAATATTTCTATATTTATATTGTAAGAACATAATATTTGTACATTTTATAATTCTATAAAATTCTAAGATAACAATTTAAAATGAAAAATTTCAGTGGGGTTATAAATATTGCACAAAATCCCTGTAAATTCAAATTCAATTAATCCTTCTAAATCCTCCAATCCTTCTAAAATCCTTCAAAATTTTATTAAATGATTATGTAAATCTTTTAATTTAGTTTAAACAATTTACATAAAATGCTTTAGATTGTAAAATTTTCATGAATTCATAATTCGATAGATAAAGGGTCAATAAATGTATGCTAAAATTTAAATCTCCTGGGTCTCAATGTTGCTTGAAAATCGGCACTGACTTTCTGGTTAGAATACTGCTCCATAGTTAGAATACTGTTTATAGAATGCAAAACTAGTAACGTTAAAAAGCACCAAATATTGTATATAAACAGCAGACTGGTTTCGGTAGCATTTAACGTACCGTCGTCAGCACTGACGACTGTAAGCTAAATGCTACCGAAACCGGTCTGCTGTTTATGAACAATATTTGGTGCTTTTTAACGTTGCTAGTTTTGTATTCCATTGCATTTCACCAAGCTCTATCTGAATACTAATACTGTTTATAAATAAAAATCCGTCAAACAACAGAAGGTAATTTCCAATTGGTGAAAACCTGTAGTTCCTCCAAATTTTGGACATCTTTAACAAATTAGAGTACAGGAAATTCATATTCAGACTGAAAATCCTATAAAAAAGCATTATACTGCAAAAAAAAAGAGCAAATATTACTTAATTTACAAAAATTTACTATGATCAGAAATAAAAATATACAAAAACCTTGTTGACCAAGATTTCGATAAGCATTTCTTTATCCTTAAAATCCTCATAAAACAATTAATTTTTAAAATTTTAAGAAGAATTTATAAAAATACAATTTTAACAACTACCCGTAGTTTTTGCAAACATTTTTCGATTAGTTTTTACCGTGTTCTAAACAGTTCTCTTTGTCACGAAATCCATTTAAGATCTCAAGTAGAAAATTTTATGTTCAGCAAACATGATTTAACTGAAAAATATATAGAATTAACAGCATTAATATTGTTACGAATTTTGTAAATAGTTAGTGTTTGTACTGTAAAATAATGCAAATAATCTTATTAAGCATTCCTTTACTAATGTTAGTTTTTGTTACATTGTCCCTGTTATCAAGCAAACTTTATTATTTTCAGTGTATGTCTACGGCAGATTGGCGAAATATTAAAGATATCGCCAAGTTGGCGTCACTTTTGGCGACTAATTTTGGTCGCCAAATTTGGCGATATATCGCCAAGTTGGCGACAAACTTGGCGATTGTTGGCGATGGTAACCCTTAGGTATGCTGATACATTGAATGTTTTTCCTTGGTTTCTGGATTATTCGAGAAGCCTGAGGAAACTTCTAGCGCATGCTGCGAGCCTATATAAGGAGAGCAATACTAGCTGTCGTTGTTATTATTCATTTGTTTTGAAGGTGATTTAGCGTTGAGACATTGTATAAAGAGTCTCTGGGACCTATATCTGTACTTGTACGATAGATTTGAACAGTTATTTTTGAATATCTAGTAATATTTGTGAGTTTCGAAGACTCTGTTGTTCTGAAGATCTGTAAATAAATTATTTTCTACTTTTCTAAGAGACAATAGTTTGAAGTCGTCTAACCATAAGATCAAAAGAACCCTATATACGCAACAATATTAACATTAAACTTTTTTTTCTACAATACATGCAAAATTCTAGTTATGCAACTGAAAATGTTTGGTTTAAGTCTAATAACGTCCGAAAAACTGACTTTTCGGGTAGAGAAAACTAATTAATGCATTGTATATGGTACTCGAAAACGTTTCCAAAAATTTATTTAAATATTTATTTTTATAGATTCTTCTTTAAATTAAAAAAATGGTTTATGAGGTATCTGACGATAAAGTAACTCTTTTTAGAACATTGGGAGATTTAGAAGGGGTTTTCGAATATTTTTATTCATGATCATAGTATATTATTGCAGATTAAGAAAC
Source organism: Maratus speculifer (assembly GCA_964019185.1). Taxonomy (NCBI): domain Eukaryota; kingdom Metazoa; phylum Arthropoda; class Arachnida; order Araneae; family Salticidae; genus Maratus; species Maratus speculifer. The sequence goes on from OZ025302.1 coordinate 94,928,427, forward strand.
ATAACTTCTTTTTACAATGTAGTTTAGCGAATAATATTAAATTAATAAAAAACTCATTCTGGAAAACTCGTTTAATTTTTATAAACATCAACATTTTTTCCTTTTCCTGTTAACAAATTTAACTGTTAAATTATCGCCAATAGAAAAACATAAAATAGTATAAATGCAACATTTTTAAATTTCTATTAATAAACGGCATTCATTAAAAAATTTCATTTTTGTCCGGCACACAATTTATTTAAAGTAAAAAAATGTTTTTGAATTCTATTTTATAAGTTATATTTTTTAATCGAGTTTTATCAAATTTTTTTTTCAGCACTTAATTCTTTCATGTTTTTTGTACGTATCTTTAAAAAATATTTAATAATAAAAAAATGTTCAAGATTTGAGCTGTGAAAAAAGATTCACTTTAAAAAGTATGTGAAATGAAATATGAAAATTTTTTATAGTACTTTTCTTTTATTGATTGTTATTGGCATTACTTTTTTTAATGAAGTATAAATAATATTTCGAATACAATGACTTTTTTTTAAATATTCCGATCTTATTTTTTAAACAAGTAAGACACACAAGAAATCTTTATACATTTTTGTAGTGTAAATTTTTAGATAAATATATATATATGCATATATGTAACTTTTTTATTAAATATTTATGTTTATTACATAATCATTTTACCTTGCATGTATTTATTTTTTACAAATATTAATTAAGAAAAAAATGTTCAAGTTTTCAAGTGGGAAATAAAACATTTCAAGTATTAAAAGCTATGGAATAAAATAAAAAAAATTGCTATAGTGTTTTTCGTTTATAGATAGTAATTAGCATTATTTGTTTTCTTAAAACAATGAATAAATAAATTGTGTATGTAATGTAACATTTTAAAAAATCAGTCATTTGCAAAAAGATGTAAGATGTAATCGAGGAAAGCATGTATAGATCGTCTTCTATTGAATATATATATATATATATATATATATATACAGTAAAACCTCCGAAGAGCGGCCAGCGATGGGACTGTGCAAAAGTGGCCGCTTGTTAGAGGTGGCCGGTATATGGAGGTTTTGCTTCAACTGATTAGAAGAATAACAAAAACTATTTAATTCAATAAAATACTTCAAAAAATGTATAGTTCAAGCGAAATTTTTCTAACCAGCCGTTCGAATCTTTGAAATCATTAATACCCAATTGTTTGTCAATTTTCAATTTTTTTTTTTTTTTTTTTTTTTTTTTTTTTTGAAAAATGGGTTCTGAAATCGGAAAATTTTTAGATCTGCAATTTCTAAACTATTCTAATAGCATTTCATTAATTACTTCATTCCCAGTTTTGCGACATTTGACATTGTTTTCTAAGCTTTCGCATCTAAGACGTTTCTCAATGTGCACTTCTTTATTCTTTAAAATTTCATTTATTTACGTTCTTCCGCACCCACATGTTTCTGCTAATTTCCGTGCTCTAATACCCATCTTACTATCATCAATAACCTTCAATTTTTCACTGAGTGATAAAAATTTCTTTTTATAAATTTTACTCATGTTCGATTTGAAAAACTAGGGACAAATGGCTGGCGAAAGCAGAAATAGTTACCGCTTTTTTCTCTGCGTAGACAGGGAGGAACCATATAAAAATGATAGGGGGTGAGGGCATCAACATGACCGTATTAAATAAAGGTTTTCAAATGTGATGCGTTTTCACTGCCAATCTCAAAATTATTGCCAGTTGTGAAAAACTAAAATGTAAAAAAATATTGAATATCCACATTCAAGGGCGTGTGAAGAGAAAATGCGCCCAGGGAAAAGTGTCAATTTGGCGCCTTATCTCCCCCAACGTTTTCTTGTAACAACCCAAAAATGATGCTGGTAGTATAAATTTCCGCGCCCGGACAGACCGCCCATTTCGCACGGTGCTGTCCACATTGTACATGTGAACTAGTGCAAAAATATAAACGAAGAAACAAAGCTAACTCTCAAACTATATTTTAAATTAATGAAAGAAGTTTCTCACTTCAATTTAACGTACTTTAATTTGTTTATGTTACTTTCGCACTTGGCTTGCGTCACTGCGAGAATAAATACACGTGTACACAGAGTTTCTCCAATACCACTCCACAGAAGTGTGTGCTGAGGAGAGGGGAGGAAAAAGGCGAGCACACTATTAGACGAAATAAAAAGTGCTCCTCACTATAATTGTAGCAGCAATGGAGAGAGGGGGGGGAGGAAAAAACAGGTGTCTAACACAAAGGATTTTTTTTTTTTTTAAATGTCGCAATTTGCAATGGATCTCGGCTTCTTTTGGTGGCCGTATCGGAGTGGATTTCCCTGGCCGTGGCCGGTTTTCAGAGGTGACGGTATTCGGAGGTTCTATTTAATATTATTTCAATACGATTCACTCCGTTCTATGAAAAAGTGGCCGGTTGTTAGAGGTGACCGCTCTTCAGAGGTGGCCGTTAATGGAGGTTTTACTGTATATATATATTACAAATTTAAAATTTTTTCGTCAAAACTAACCTTTATACTATCTTAATTTTCCGTACTTACTTCAAATTATTAAATTAAAATCTTGTTTCTAGATCTAATCTGTTAATCTGTATGCAGACGATATAAATTCTTAATTTGCCTTAAAAAACATTATTCCAGAGTGCGTAAATTTAAAAAAAAGATGGCTCTAAATTAAAATATTCTTAATTAAAACTTTATTTCTTAATATTCCAAATAAAACTGATTTCTTCTATGTTTTTATCAACCCTTTTTAAGAAAGTCTTATTAAATTTATTCCAAAACCATACCTTTCAAAAAATATCATTATTTTATTTTATCTATTTATTTATTTTTCCGCCGTCAACCTTCGATAGTGTGCATATTAATAAATTCATTTCTTTTCTTTTTTTCTTAAAATTAATCATTTATAAAAGCCGTCTGCCTAAAAAATCCCGATTCAATTATAAATTGGTTAAATAATATTTTTTTTAAATAAATTTATCGTTTGTGGAAAATAATCTCGTAGCTGGACAAGAATTCTGTTTACATAAAAGAATGATGGTTTGAGGTTACAGAATGTTCCAGAACTTTTTTTTTTAGTTTAAAAAGGTGGAAGTCTCGAGATGAAAAAGAAGATTCTTGGGTTGCTTCTTGGATGAGGACGGCTCGCTGAAATAATGATGGAATTTTTGCAAAACGAGTTTTTCCCTTCCTCATTATTACGAATTTAATAAATGAATTTACAGCAGCCCATGACTAATTATTGGATCTTCTACATTTATTTATTTATTTTGTTTTTTCCCTCGCTTGCCATGACTGTGTGTTTCTTTTTAACCAGTGGAAATAATTCGAGTTCTCCTTAAATCGTCACAACTAATCGAAAAGTCCGACAGGATTTGTTATCTATGCTGCCTTTTTAAAGAATGATATTTAAAGAAAATTGCGATGGAACGAAGAAAAGCATGCTATCGCCGAAGTTCGATTGAAGGACAGCCTATATGGTATTTTCAGCTTGCTAATGAATAGTACTTGCTTCGAGTCTGATGTGGATTTTCTGACGCTTGATGTTGATCTGTGCGCATAAATTTTGATTCAGTATTCATGGTCATATTGAAATTTTTTGAAAATTAATGACTTCAAAGTGGTGAGTATGCAAGAAGTATCTGATGAGGAATTTAAAGACGATTGAATTTTATTGAAGATTTTTCAAAAAACTGTAAGTTATCTTATTAAATGTCTTGATTATTATTTTTACTCTTTTTATGATAGATGAAATATTTATTATTTATTTATTTATTTATTTATTTATTATTTTATTGATGAGAGTAATTTGAAGTTAATCTATTAATTTACTAATTTATTTATTTATTATTTATTGTATGTTATGGATCTGATATAGTAGTTTTGAAAAAATATGTAATTGATAGAAATTATGAACTTTGAAATTTATTGCAAATGATTTTACGATCAGGATTTAATAAAGAAAATAGAAGTGCTTCATTTATTCTAATGAGTAAGAATAAAAAAATTATGGAAGATCCTAAATTCGTACCGTTTGATCCGAGTTCTGGAATGAACATTTTGTCGTGGTTAACTTATTTTGATACAACATGTGAAAAGGAGAAGAAAAATCTAGAATGGAAGTTTAATTTTATTGGGCAATATTTGAAAAGGCAAGCGCAAAAAATTTATATCAATGACTGCTTAAATTGTACGGATTATGAACAAATTAAGAAAATTTTGATAGAAAGACTCATTGAATTAGACTTCCCGAGTTTTTCTGATTTTTCAAATCTGAAATTAGATAATTTAGACAATTTAGAAACTTATTTTCGTAAAAAAGTGGAAATTACATCTTAGTGAAAATATACTATTACAAGGTTTAACTGATGGTTTAAAACCAGAATTCAAAAACAATATTATTATAAATCCTCCTAGTAGTACCACAGAATGGTACCGGGTTGTCAAACAATTCGTGGAAGTTTCCACCCCACTAGTTTCAAACCAAGTAATAAATCAACCATCAGCTAGACAAAATTTTCAACCTTTTCAACCAACTAGGCCCTGGATTTAGCCAGTTAGGCCCAATAATACACCTAGGAATTGGATTCCCCAAAGGCAATCTCAGTTTCAAAGACCTAGAGTTTGTCAAAATAATTATATTCAAAATTCATACCCTTCAAGACCTTGTAAGATATGGGGTGTGAGTAATGCTTTTCATTGGGAAAGAGAATGTATTTTTAGGAGTGAGTTGCCATCCTCTGATACTCTTCCAAGTAGCTCACAAAATAATTCTCATAATATTTGACTATTAATTGTGTATGGATATACAAATAATTATAAATTACCATTCGTTGTAGATAGTTCTCTGTTTGTCAGGTTTATTTATTTGATTATTTATCTGTGAATCTTACTTACTTACCTATTTATGAGTATTATTATTATCATTATTATGTGTTGGAGATTGAAATATTTTTATTCTTAAGGATTTAATTGAGGAGTATGATGTTCTTAAGATATTTACTGTTACTTATTAAGACTATTATGATATTTCTATGCACGATTAAAGGCAAGTTTGTAATAATAAGGTATAACTATGATGTCTACAATTTCTATTTTATTAGATAAAATTTCTTGTTAATGTTAACAGCTAAATATAGTCACAATTTCACAATAATTTTGATTCAGATTTTTTTTTTAAATGGTGGGTAATGGTTCTGTGTGAGGCAATTAAAATGTATACAACTCCAGTAGACAAAGCCCTCAAAATTGCGAAAGCGCGAACTCAGGAATTTCACCTTAAAAGTAAAAGGCTCTATTATCGAAATTTTGTTGAATGCCCATTAAAAATACAAGACTGTAATTTATGAAGAATTTAAATACCCTAACACTCGAAAATTAGAACCTACTTTCTCTGGACCATACAAAATCTATACTAATAAAAGAACAAAGCGCTCTGTCTGTGTGTCTGTGTGTGTGTCTGCGATGGCTAGCAAAATCTACAGCATGTACGAAGCTCAAAATTTTTTTGAGAGTAGCCCTAAATCTCTCCTGATGCACCTGAGCTTCAGAATTTCGAAATTCCAATTATTAACTGAGTAATTAATTAAAATCGAGAGGTCACTCTCATAAAAAAATCATCTTTTTCCAATTTTTTCTCTTTCGTTTGTTTACGGTTGGTTGGTTGTGTAAAAATTTTCGCAGAAGTAATAAGAAAGCTGAGACAGAATTAAAGAAACCCATAGAGGAATGAGATAAGTGGAGGTGAAGTAAGCCTTAAAAAAGTTTTGCAGTATGAAACCATTTATCGCTCAAATTTTAATGTGCCAAACAAAAGGACGTGGAAGGGATTTTGTATTATAAGACAAATTGAAAGAAATGAATTACAATTGAAGGATATTTTAAGAAGAAGTAGCAAATTTTTAAAATGGTCTTTGTTCTATTATTATTTATTAAAATAAATGTTCGCTTTTAAAATGAAGGAAATGGGAAAATTAACAATAATTAAATATCAAATTAATTCTTTTAAAATCATGTATGAAAAGTTATGTAATAAATATTAATCTCAAATATAGATTTATGACTGCAGACGATTTTAATGCATTAACAAAAGAATGTTATATTTTCAAGCAAAACGTTAAAATAACTTTCTAAATTGATATTTAAAACACATATGATAAAATAATTAATAAATTTTTACCGGTGTAGCGGCAGATTAGTTCTTTTTAACCCTTTATGGCACGGGCAAAATGTGTTAGTAAAATGAGAAATTTTCGACTGACACCGGAATTCAAAAACGAATTTTTTAGATATTTTAAAATCCTTAATTTAAGCTTTTAGTCTAAAAGCAAAATTTTACTAAAATATTAGTGGTGCCGTTTTCAAGTTTGGAATTAAATTTAAGTATCCCAGACCGGGCACAGTGTGCCGGAAAGGGTTAAGAAACAAGAACAAAAAATAAAATAAAATAAAATAAAATAAAATACGGGTTTAAACCTGTTTCAATTTATCTGCGTGTCAAAGCACGTACTTTTGTTGGTATTTAATTGGACTTAATGCAGGGTTACATTTTTAGCATCACCTCCAGAGATAATACTTCCACTGTATTAATTTCTTTTTACTCTATGAAAGAAACCAATTTGAGATTTTGACATTTCAAAAGTGACTGTTTTTTTCCCCCGAAAGATCTTTAAAATTTAAAGACTGGCAAAATGTCAGTTTAACTTAGGATTTTTGAACACAGCTGTTACTTCAGATCGTTGGTACTTCGTACATTAGAATGTATGTGTGGTTAGCTATAATGTAGTAAATATATGTATATGTATATATGAGGCTTTTTTAGCAGTTTTTTTAAATCATTGATTAAATTTGAATGTATTTTATTTAAGTCAAAATTTTATTAAGACATTAATTTGTTTTTAAAACAAAAATGAAATGGCTGTTTGACGTACAATTGTTCGAATCGGCAGACGATTCATACACAGTGATAAATTATCAAATAGCAAAATAAATTATATATCAAAAATAGTCACTAAAACAATAGTAGCAAAGCATAATGTTTAGGCGTATTAACGCGTAACCCGATCCCAACCAGAAAAAACAGACTATACTCCGATCCAAGCAAGACAAAAATTCCATGAGCATAAACCCGACCCGAACCTAAAAATTCTATTTGAAAAAAACCTGAAATTTTATGAAAACTACATCTGAATCCGATAAAAATATTCGAAATAACCATAACCAGATTCGAATAATAGAAAATAATTTTCGTGGACATGAATCGGATCCGAACCTAAAATTCCATTTAAAAAAATACCTGAAATTAGAATCGAACCAAATATGAACCTGAAAAAAATATTCCACAGAATCATACCCGGATCTGAACAAGACAAAAATTTCCATGAACATGAACCTAATCCGAACCTAAAAAACTGAACTAAATCTGAATCAGACAAAAATATTCCAGAGAAGCATATCTTTATTCAAACAATGCAGAATAATTTCCGTTGATGTGCAACCCAACCTGAACCTAAAAATTCCATTAAAAATCGAAATTTGAATTGAATGACATCTGAACCCGAAAAAATATTCCAAAGACCCAAAACCGGACCCGAGCAAGACAAAATAATTTCTCTGGATATGAATCCGACCAGAACCTTAAAAATCAATTTGAAAAAATACCTGAAATCTGAATCGAACGAAATCTGAATCCGACGAAAATATTCCAAATAACTATAACCAGATACGAACAAGACAATATAATTTCTATGGGCATAAACCCAATCCGAACCAGAAAATTTGTAAAAAAAATAAATCCCGAACTTTGAACCAAACCTAATCTGAACCTAACAAAAATATTTCAGTGAAGTATAACCTCATTGGAACTAGGTAAAATAATTTCCATGGAAGCACAACCCGAACCGAACTTAAAAATCTCATTTGAAGGAAAAAAAACCCCACGAAATCTGAATTGAACCGAATCTAAACTGAACAAAAATATTCCAAACAACCATAACCGTATCGGAAGTAGACAAAATAATTTCCATGAACATGAATCCAATCCGAACCTAAAGTTCGGATGTTCTACAAAACATAATGCGCTCCGTAGCGGTGGAAAGTGAAACTAAGTACTTAGCGCGAGATGGTTAAGATATTTCGTTTATAGTTAGTGTTAAATTAGAACTTGGTTACGGTTAGGTAACAGTTAGGTTGCAACTACGTTCCGGTGAGCCTTATGTTATATTTATTTTCCGGTTAGGTTACAGTTAGGTCATGGTTAAGTTATACTTAGGTTAAGGTTAAGTTGCGGTTAGGTTGGTGTTTAATTATGGGTAGGTTATGAGAAGGTGACGGCCAGGTTACATTTATGGTATATTTAAGTTACAGTTAGGTTACTGTTAAGATACAGCTAGGTTACAGACAAGTTATGATTACAATACAATTAGGTTACGGTTAGGATTTTGTTCACAGAATTAACATTACGCATGTTTGATAAAAAATATGCACCTATTTTTCTAAAATGGCTCTGAAATTATAATACTATATACACACCTTTTAGCTAATCATCCAGAATCGATTTTAATCACGGTATAGTCGGATTTAACCCATTCGTGCCCACCACCTTTTGCGCAAATTTTATTCGGTTGGCACCACTATTTTTAAAAGAATTAAGTTTAGGTCATTAATTACGAAAATGTTTCAATTAAATAAAATAAAGTTTGCTGTTTTTTTTTTTTTTACCGGTGTCAAAAACAGTGCTACATGCACCTTTTGAAGCTTCCCTAAAAAGGGACGCTAGGCACTAATGGGTTAAGAGTGATATAATTAGTTTGAAATTCAAAATATTTCACTTGGGATATCTATGTGAAAAGAGTATTTAGCTAAGTCACTTAACAGTAATTTTAAGGATAAATATCAACAGTTTAACATGAAAATCACGCAATCGTTGGACACATATTCCCTCCTGCGTTTTCCATTGCAATAATTTTAGGTACTTTTGCAGCTAAATATTACTTTTTTTTAACCAATTTTTGACACAGTCAGGGGGAACGTATTTAATATAATGTACACTGTAAAAAAATGTACCCTTTTCTGTATCATCACTCCCCCGCTTTTATAGAATATGAGACCTATGAGACCTATGAGAATGCTCCATAATAGGCTGAAGTAATCATTTTCTGTAAAAGCGGTAGAGTGACGATGCAGCAAAAGGGTCAAGTTTTTAATAGTGTATTTACACATATTTCGAGTTAAAGATAAAATCATAAAAATTTCAAGTTCGTTTAAGATTATTATTACGGACCCGGGCAACGCCGGGCGGGTCAGCTAGTTATAAATAAACTTTCTGATGTAACTTATGAAATAGATAAATTTAATATGAGACAGGACAGAATTCCGTTATTGTGCATGTTTCTAAATTAAGACCCTATTTTTCACCAGAAGATTTTAAACTGTTTTATGAGCAACCCAAAAAACAAACAAATCCTCAGATACAATCACAATCACTAGATCAAACTGAAGTCAAGACAGTAGATTAAATTTTAATTCTTATTCTTTAAATATTTTATCACCATAATTTTCAACATTAGCAGGTATGTTCTTGGTGGCCAACAAGAATATTACTTGTTTTTGGGAGTTTTTGGGGTTAAGTTGAGCTCCTTATGCAGGCATAAGGTGTACACTTTGATTGTAAAAGCTTTCAAATTGATGTTGATAAATTAATTGTAAATGGATATAAGTCTAACTATATTTACTCATGTATTTGACATTAGTATTATTCTATTTATTCAGCAGATATTTATGTTATAACAGTTATAAAATCTAATGATTCTACTCAAACCTATAACATAATATGTGATTTTCAGGGATTGTGAAAACTACAGATATTAAAAGTTTTTCAAAAAATCACACTATTTTTATTTCCATTTCTCAATTAAGAATGACACCTTTTATTCCTATTGTATTTTATTATTAAAGTTTATAAATCATGTGTAGATAAAACATTATTCTACATTTGGCATTTGAAAAATTATAACCAAATTTGGCAATTTTGTAAAAGAGTATCAGAGAGGAATTATTGTAAGGAAATACTGGTTGAGAGTCCATTTTCTAAATAGTTAGATTTAATTTTATTTGGATTTTGGAATTATTATGATTTTTTTATTTATACTTTCGGCTAGCAAAATATACTTTCTTATGCTATTAGAAGATAAGAAAATTATTTAGTTGCTATGTAATTATTTTTATCCTCAACCAATATTTTCCCTATCAATAATAAACAAACTGTGATACTTTCTTTTGATTATACTCTTGTTTTATTATTATTATTATTATGATTTCTATAATAAAGTTTAGTATTAATTATGCTCTTATTGAAAAATATTAGGATATGGAGTCTTATTATACTATTATTTATTATTGTTGTTATTTAAATTTTTCTATATTATTTATTATAAATGTTTTGAAGTGATACTATTTATTATTAGAAATTTGACATATTATTAAGAGATGTTGGATCCAACAAAGATTCCAACATGGCATTGAACCAAAATGGAAAAATTATGTAGTTCACTAGTAAACTGGATTGAAGATGTTTTATGTGAAGGACAGTATTTATTAAACTTTCCGGAAAATCTTATTTAAATTAACTATTGATAATGAACTACATTGAAGAATTGCATTTTTAAAACTATTAGAGACTTTTGATTTGAATGACTACGTAATCAACTAAGTTTGAGAAGAACGTTTATTGTAGCCTTTAAAGACTATGTTTACTACAAGGACTATACAAACAAATTTAATTTCTGAACTGAAATTACTACTAATTAAGTCACGGAAATTCTATAAACTCCCATGAAAGAGATATCTTATTGTTTTTATTATATCTTTAATGTCTTTTGCTTATTGATATTCATAACTTATTTACTGTTATTGTATGTATTATCTCCTATGCACTTACAAATGGTAAGTGATATTGTAACATTATTGTATTTCTTTCAGGGAAATGCTCCTACCTAAATTTAATTCAGATTAATTTTCTAATAAATATATTATTTTAATCGCTAATATTTTTATATTGCGTTAATTTTCTTTTCTTCCATCTCTTGGCTTCCGGAGTTTGACAGTTTTATTCCAAAATTTAACTTTTCTAAATTATTATATTTCTGTTGTCTGAACTTTTAGTTTTATTTAACTATCAATTTCATACAAATTTTCGGGGAGGGGGGATAATATTACAAATTTAAAATTTTTTCGTCAAAACTAACCTTTATACTACCTTAATTTTCCGTACTTACTTCAAATTATTAAATTAAAATCTTGTTTCTAGATCTAATCTGTTAATCTGTATGCAGACGATATAAATTCTTAATTTGCCTTAAAAAACATTATTCCAGAGTGCGTAAATTTAAAAAAAAGATGGCTCTAAATTAAAATATTCTTAATTAAAACTTTATTTCTTAATATTCCAAATAAAACTGATTTCTTCTATGTTTTTATCAACCCTTTTTAAGAAAGTCTTATTAAATTTATTCCAAAACCATACCTTTCAAAAAATATCATTATTTTATTTTATCTATTTATTTATTTTTCCGCCGTCAACCTTCGATAGTGTGCATATTAATAAATTCATTTCTTTTCTTTTTTTCTTAAAATTAATCATTTATAAAAGTCGTCTGCCTAAAAAATCCCGATTCAATTATAAATTGGTTAAATAATATATTTTTTTAAATAAATTTATCGTTTGTGGAAAATAATCTCGTAGCTGGACAAGAATTCTGTTTACATAAAAGAATGATGGTTTGAGGTTACAGAATGTTCCAGAACTTTTTTTTTAGTTTAAAAAGGTGGAAGTCTCGAGATGAAAAAGAAGATTCTTGGGTTGCTTATTACGAATTTAATAAATGAATTTACAGCAGCCCATGACTAATTATTGGATCTTCTACATTTATTTATTTATTTTGTTTTTTCCCTCGCTTGCCATGACTGTGTGTTTCTTTTTAACCAGTGGAAATAATTCGAGTTCTCCTTAAATCGTCACATATATATATACAAATATTCACAAATCTTTAATCTTCATCGAATATTTTGATGGATTATATTATACAGTGTATCTAATTACAAGAACCAACTACTATGTTTTGAAAGAATAACTTATTCTGAACATGGAACTGGGAATAAAGAGGAACTGAAAATAATAGAACTTAAAATAGTGAATCTTTACCTTTTCCACTTTCTCAGGCTTTTATTATCACCGAAGCTCACTTCCACCGCTAACTTTAAATACAATTTTTCATTCTCTCACGATTTCGGTCATAAATTACGGCAAAACCATTCAATTTTATTGGTGAAAGTTTACTTTGGTCTTAAGTTTGAAAGGCCCTGAATTTCAGCTATATTGCAACAATTTAATTAACCAACTGTCAGTGTCAGTGTAAAGGATATACCTGGGCAAACTGACACCAATAAAATCAACTAGAATTTTTTTTATTCTATTCTTAAGAAAAAATTTCCACGAAAAAGGAACGTATATAAGACTTTTCTACTAAAATTTACCGGTGGAATATTACCTCGTAGGGAATCAGAGACTGTAGATCAATGTAAAAAACTGCCGCCATCTTGTGACAACTTTTTCAGTGACAGCACTCGAAACATGTAGACAAATTCCTTTACTGGTGGAAGTTTAATTATTCGGTAGTCAGGGCCCGAATTTCCTCCGTATTGTTTCAATTTAACCAAACATCTGCATTACACATGGGTATACTGACATCAAAATAAACAAACATATTTTTTTATTCCTTTAATAAAAAAAAATTCCAAAAAAAAGAGCTTTTTTAAGACAAACTTTTTTATTACAATTTACTGGTGGAACATTGTTTTGATGGTAATTAAAAACTGCTGATCAATATAATAAAACAGTTGCATTTTATTCAGTTACGTACCTTGCAACTTATAAACAATACTCTATATATCTCTTCCTCTTTATTCATGAATAATTATTCTGAAGAATGAATATCGTATGCTAAGAATAACTGTGAACACTTTTCGTTTTAAAGGCGTTCTTTAGAGACTTGTTCACTGTAAAAATTAATAATACGAGAATGTTGATTTACATTTTCAGAAACATACCTCTATCTTTTTTTACGATAGAAAGTAAAATAATAGAGGCCGACACATAAATACTGTGACGCAAATAAAAAACCATAACTTTTAAGTAAACGGGTAAAACACCCTGTTTATTCCTTATTCGAAAAAGAAGAAATTGTATGCAAGAAAGAAAAATTATTCGTAGTGGCGTCCTCCTGCAGCGATGAAGGGAGCCTAGCGCTTTGGGAAAAATCCTCTAGATAGCCGGGACAGAACATTTCTGGAGTGATTTCGGCCCAGGTTTCTTCCAAAGCGCATTTCGGTAAATTCAGGTATTTGTGTTTGACTGCACAGGCTTTTTAATCCAAGATCCCTCAAAGTGCGAAGTTTGCTTGGTGGGAAATGTTGTTCAAGGAACGCGGATTAACCTTTGAACACTCTGTTTTCCTGCAAACAGTGAATTAATATAAACTGAGATAGTAAGTAGACAGCAAAAAAGCACGAGGAACACAAATAAAACAATAGTTTGGCTCAAAAATGCAAAGGCAACATTAAACTAAATTGTTTTTCTTATCATATCACAGTATTTAAGTCTCACACTGTGTATTTAATTTTTTTTTTTTTTAATGAAAAAAAAAATTGTACGTAAGACTTTCTTAAATGTTTTACAACAAATCAAACAAAATTGTAAATTTTAGAAGTTCCATTTTGGGAGGGAAAAAAAAGCAGAAATTGTCACAAAAGTTTTTCAAATATATGGTTAGTCTTTTTTACATTTTCTTCACAACTTTTTGAAAGATTTGATTTATGTAATCGACGTTGTCTAAATCGTGATAATTACACAGGTCTGCAATGGTTTCCTCTTTGAAATCTAAGTAATGTTTTCTATAGTTTCTGATGTGCTGATTACGAGAAAAATAATAAAAAAAATCCATCACGTCAGGATTTTTTGATATTGAATATTTAACATTTTGCTGAAAAATGTCTGAGCGTCTACATTTTAAAATTTATAAAACGTCATTAATTTTTATTGCATTTAATTAGTGGTAGATGACATAGAAATTACTTCAAAATAGTAATTTGTTAATTACTACATAATAAGTGTAAGTAATTCAGATTAACCATGTTGAAAAGGGGTCATGAGCGGTCTAATAATGAACGGGTCTAGTGATGAGCTCATTAATACATAATGATTAGGTAATATAATGTAATTTATGTAAATATTAGTCGAAAAGGGTGTAATAAAGATAAACCAAAGGGTTTTTGTATAAGTACCCGCACTGATTTAGAAAATTAACAGTTGAAGTGCACATCTTGCAACATAACCTTTAAAATGTCATTGCGAAGCTGTTTAAATTCTCCGAATTGTTTTTGTTATATTTGTGGGAAATTTATGGTGAAAAAACAACGAAACAGCATTACAGACTTTGTAAAAAAACATTTACAAAAGTTATTTTGGATACGTTTTAAGCCTGATTTAAGAAAATTAATGTCGGATGAAAAGTTCGATGAAAAACTTAATGATATCGATTTGCAAGCATGGCAGTCATTTAAGGAAGTGGTGAAAAACTTTTTGGAGAACAATAAAAGCTTCGACTAAAACAAATAGTGGCCAAAATGGTTACAAATTTTGGTGTAATGGGTTGTAATATGAGCATTAAACTTCATTTCTTAAATTCGCACATATCAGGCAACCAAGAAAGTTCGTGCGGTTTTCATCAGACTAAAAAACGACCCACAAAAATCTCAAACACTTTTTTTATTCTTTGAAATAATCACCATTTCCTTCAATTACGTGTTCTCAACGAGACACAAGCTTATAAATACCCTTTTTGAAAAAACCTTTTGGTTTAGATTCCAAAAACTGGGTTACAGTTTTTGTGACATCATCTTGTGTTTGGAACTGCTGCTCCCGCAGGTGATTATCCATGGCCAAAAACAAGTAATAGACCGATGGGGTAGGGTCAGGAGAGTAATGTGGGTGAGGCAAAACTTCCCAGCCTATTGTTTTTATCACGTCCCTGGTCGCTTTGGCCGTATGAGGTCTGGTGTTATCCTGGAGGAGAAGAACTCCTCTCCAGTTGACCAGCGCTGGCTGCTTTTCGAGCAAAGCAGCTGAAACCCTTTTCAACTGCGACGAGTAGACTTCGGCTGTGATTGTTTTTCCGCATTCTAAGAATTCATAGTAAACTATACCAGAGCTAGTCTACCAAATACACAGCATTATCTTTTTTTGATGGATGTCCGGTTTAACAACCACTGAGACGGAACCAGAAGTCGACCAATGATGTTTTCTCTTTCGGTTATCATGCAATACCCATTTCTCGTCACGTGTCAATATCTGATCCAGAAAAGAGGCTTTTGTTGTGGCGCGACAGCAATGACAAGCAGATGTTCAATCGTTGGAGCTTGTTTTCCTTGGACAGGACATGAGCAACCCACTTATCGAGTTTCCACTACATCCCAAGGCTATGAAGATGCGATCGGATGCTTTTCGTCAGGTACTTCACACCTTTGTGCAAGCTCCTGGCATGTTAGATTAGAATTCTGTTCGATTTCCTCTTCCAGATGGACATGGTCGAAGATGGATGGACGACCAACACGGGACATGACTTTGAAACTCTCGTCTCCGGACGAAAATCTGCTGAACCACTTTTGAGCGGTCCGTTCACTCACTGAAGTTTCTCCAAACACGGAGCATATTCTTCTAGCGGCCTCTGCAGCTTTGTTTCCTAATTTGAACTCATGGAGCAAAATAGGCCTCAAAATCTCCTTTGTCAACGACATCCTTTGTCAACGATTGTACTTCCTACAAAACTGATAGCGAAACGTGAGATACGTTAAACAACTCTCTTTTGATTGCAATTTAAAGGCAATGTACAGAAATGACGTCATCAGAATCAGAATGATCATGCCTTCGCAACAAAACTAGCTGTTCTCAAAAACCGCACGAACTTTCTTTGTTACCTGATAGATTACTTCCCAGAAAATCTAGGAGCCGTTAGCGAAGAACAAGGCGAAAGATTTCACTAAGATTTGAAAGAGCTAGAAGTTCGGTATCAAGGAAGATGGAATACTAGCATGATGGCGGACTACTGCTGGTTGTTGAAGCGTGACAATCCAAACCGGAAATTTAAGCGAAAATCGTACAACCGAAGCTTCCAGGAAAAAAGGATCAAGTTCCACAAATAAAATTTACATGTAATTTAGATCAGTAATAAGTTATTATTATATTTTAGTTGTTTTTTATGCTAAAAGTAATGTACTTTTTTAAATATATATTTTTTATGTGAAAACTTGTGTTTTTTTTCTATTTTCTATCTATCTTTTTTGAAAAATCTGAAGGTGATGAAAAAAAAACTGAGTACATATTCGTAATCAGCGCACCAAAATACCCTAGAATCAGCTCTCAAATTCTAGAGAGGAAGTTATGACTCTCAATTTGCAGGCCTGTGTTATCATTCCATATCTGATCCACCACCCATGAAGATATAAATATATTGTAATAGTAGATGTAATAAGGGAAATGATATAAGATGGAAAATTAGTTCACCAGAGTACTTCAGCTAAACTGGATATTTATTTACAGTAATTCTACATAATTACAAGAACAAAACAATAAGTTTATTCATAGGCACGAATGTAGCTGTTTCTGTCCTTCAATAAATTACCCTTAGAAATTAGCAAAAGATGTATTGACATAATTAACCTATCGGATGATATCGTTTCTAAATATGGATGCTGCGCAATTTCAACAGATAGAGCGAAAGCAATGGTTAGTCATAAAGCTGTGTTAGTAGAACTGTGTACAGAAAATAGTAAAAACTGTTTGTTTTTTCTCATCATTATCCACCAGGATCATTTTATAATTTTGTTAATTTTTAAAACTTTATTGGAAATTTACTTGGCTCAGTGAGACAATGAAAACTGTTGTAAGTATTGTAAATTTAACAAGAGGAGGTAATGAAACCCATAAACGTTGATCATTTATTACATTTCTGGACAATTTGGAAGCTAAGTACGGTGACATTTAAGTCTACTGTTAGTTGAGTTTGTTGAGTGCTTGAAAAATATTGCAACAGTTTTTGGGATCAAGAATGAAATTCGTGCTTTTCGAACAACTGATAATATTAAGCACGAGTTTAAGAAAAAATAGAAGAAATCCAGTTTTTAACTAAGCTTGCTTTTCTGTCTGATTTAACATCCTATATAAATAATTTAAACCTGATACTAAAAGGCAAAATACAAAACCTCTCCCAGCTTTAAAGACATGTTAAACACTTTCAAAAAATAATGACGTAATGCAAAGTGCATTGAAGTCAAATAATATGACACACTTCCTAACTTGCCAGCACTTGAAAAAAAATGCGATAAGAAATTTTAGTATGTTTTCTGACATAATAGAAAATATCATAAAATTGATGTAAGTTTTTCAAGTGGGTGAAAAAAAGTCTGGGCCAGGAATCGAACCAGGGATGCATTGGCTGAAGCCGCCAATGCTCTTCCAACTGAGCCATCCCGGACACGAACATTGGAGGGCTTCTTCACCCAAATGACCTCAACGATCACAGAACCTGGACTAATACTATGGATCAGCTCAACAGAATAAATCGAAGGTCAATATTTGGAACTACGGAAAACGCTGCATACGAAATAATATTAGATTAATTTTAAACGCGATTATTCAATCGCTAAATTAACTATAACAGATGTAAATTTTCCAAAAATCTTCTTTGTCCGGGATGGCTCAGTTGGTAGAGCATTGGCGGCTTGAGCCAATACATCCCTGGTTCGAGTCCTGGCTCGGACTGTTTTCGCCCACTTGGAGAATTTACATCGGTTATAATTAATTTACCGATTGAAAAATTGTGTTTCAAATTAATCTAATATCATACAAGAGTTCAGGACAGGTTTCCTTATTTTGAATCTAAACTTGCACAGTACAAACACCCATAGTTATTGGTGTAAGTGTAGTGCTTTTAGGCCTTCAAATGGAAATTAACGATCCTCAAATACACCCATTCTACAATACTAAAAAGTATGATGCCTTTGAAAACACTGATTTTGCCAGACGTTTTCGTAAATTGTTATTTCTCTCTGCAAATGTTATTGCTATTTTTCAGTACATATGTGCGCTAAAAGGTTCATATATGTACAGAAAAAAAAAATTTAAGGTTACTTCATAACAGCTGCGGCAAAATACCACTTCGCATTTTATGGAGCAATTTAACTTATATCGTAGCATAATATAAGCTAGTATAATATAAGCAAGTAATATTACTCATTCGTGTAATGTAATACCAGTTATATCATGTAAATCACTCCATAAATTAGTAGCAGCAAGATTGCCACCCATTTTATGGAGTATCGTTACATAAAATTTACTTTCATCTATCCTTACAAAAAGAAATTATTATATTCATGCAGAATTACGAATTCGGGTTTTCGATGGATTTATATGTTTTATAAGGTCATGAATATGATTTAGTGGATTATAGAAAATGTCCGTCTGTGATTCTGTCTGTCACTATGCGAGTCTTTCTCCAATTTTATGAATGTCCATCTGTACGTGCAAAAATTGCTTCCAGGTCATTGCTTCCAATCTCAAAAGCTAATGCCACGCAACTGAGAAAAATAATACATAAAACTAAAAGAGACTAATGCAAACACGTATTTATACTTATCTCCTTCTCAAATACGAAAGGGCAGAATAAAATAAAACATTAGATTCGAACAGACCTTGATATAAAAGCGCGAACACAATTAAAATATAATGTGCATAATCTGTTAGCTATATTTATAAAGCAAACCTTCTGAAATTCTGGAAAACATAACTTGAAAGTTATCGTCAATAAAATAAGATTGAAATCCGTTGGAACCAAAAGGAACCTAAAAGTTGAGAGGATGTACCCAAATACTGTAGTAAGTGTAATATTTGATATATGGATACAGATTTCATCTGTTATAATCATTTTAAGAACAAAGGATTTTGAGCTTAATTTTATGAAATTCTATGCTATGTTTTTGATATTTATACAAATGTTACACTACACATTTGGCTAACACATTATACACAATATATTTTGATTGCATTCGTGCATGCGCAGTGAAACATTATATAATAAATCTGCTCTTTTTTATACAATTTTTATTATTTTTTACTTTTGATTACAGGGTATTGTAAACAATATTGTTTTTCATAATTAAATGTTGTTTTTCATAAAAAAAAACAGTTTTTTTAATTGAGAATTCTGCAAATTGTAAAAAAAAACTGGGCAAAATTTGGGACTTATTTTATAAACACATTAAATTCTTTGCGCGTATACAAGCTATCCTCATAAATGTGAACACAGTATATTACAATAAGCCACTTAATCAAAATCTACAATTTAAACGTTTTTGTTACATTTGTTTTGTCAGAATTATCCAAAAGATATATTTTTTCTTTTTTTTTTTGACGGTCAGTCGTATTTGGCACTGGAACACCTACGGGGTTCCAGGAAAGAAATCTCCACAGTAATATATGACATGTACTAGTCTGTTTACACACCAAAATTTTCAGGATAATTCCTCGTGGATTTTTCTACCTCTAAATAAAACCTCTAATAAAACCTCTAAAATCGCAAGTGACCAGTTACCTTGAGCCATATAATGTGGTTATTATAACCTAAAAGTTCCATAGCACGTGCCGTATTCTGGAACTTGGCATGATTCGATTATTGAAAAAAACGTAAGCACTAGTTATGAAGGGATTCTATAAAACAAAAATAACAAAGTTTCCGTTGCAAAAAAATTAAATTTGCAAAATTACTAAAATTTTTCTAGGATATAGGAATTTCAAGAAATATTTATACAACGGCAACAACAAAAATTCATATAAATGATACACGTTTGCACTGTAAATTAAAAAACCTTTAAGGTTACTAAGATTGATTTAGAAAACTGAGATTCCTGGAACTTTTTATATAACTACAACCCGGGTTACAGGTAAAATTTTAACAAGGTTACTGTAATTTGAGTACATTCTTTTCTAAATCCTCACTAAATCTAAATTTGTAATAGTGAAAAAAACACCTTAAACACTGGTGATAATTAATAAATAAAGTAAATCTCTTTGTAAAATCACTATAAAATGAAAAATAAATTAGGACGCGTTTCGAGCTACAGCAGTAACAGCTCGTCATCAGCTGAACCAATCCTTCCCTTACGGACACGTATTGGTTTAGATGATGACGAGCTGTTATTCCTGTAGCTCGAAACGAGTCCTATTTTATTTTTCATTTTAAGGTGACTTTACAAAGTGTTTTACTTTATTTAAATTTGTAAATTTACATTTTTTTTCAGTGTACACATAAAATTTAAGCAAGCAAATTTTTGTAACTCTAGATATGTAGAATTACAGACTTTTCTTTACAGTGTAGGCAAAGAATGGCTTAGTTAGTAATTTCTCAATTTCCCACGGAAGTATAATTTCCTCTACACTGTAAAAAAAAAAAAAATAAAAAAAAAAAAAAAAAAAATAAAGTTACTAAAATTTTTCCAGAAAACTGGGCTTTCTAAAAATTTTATTTAACGGTAACGGAAAATATACATGTAGCAGAATTGGTTACATGATTTTTTTTTCTGTTTCTGTTATATGAAAAGCTATAGAAATCCTAGTTTCCTAGAAAAAATGTAGTAACTTTACATTTTTTTTTACAGCGTAATAAGAATAAAAGCACGAACTTGGAATATTTCAACAAGTAAGTGAGCAAAACTGAGAGCTCTGCTAATATATATATATTTTTTTTATTGCATTATGTTTTTCCTATCTTTCTTTGCCAAGATTTTTGAACGGTTCAGTCATCGCTGTCATCTTTGACAAGATTACTGAAACTCTGGTTTACACGCTGACTGCCAACTACGAGATAAATTGCGTTCTTTTCTAGGACGGCATCTACGAGTTATCTCGTACTGTGTTTACTTGCCATTTTTGTCCAGCTACGATTAAGCTCGCAATATATTAGTGCTAATTTCGATAGATAGCTTCTGAAAAAAAAGAACAAAAAATCGATGCTGGCTTGCATAAACAGAAAATTTATTAAAAAAGATTAAAAAATATAATTAGCAACTGCGAGATAATTCGTATGCGCTTAAAAAATTATGATTTTTAATGCTATTTAAGGGGAAAGTACACCTTTAAAAGCTGCAGAAAACGTAAAATTGTATCATGTGCTGTACATTTTTTTTTAAAAGAGTAATGTATCTGGAAACACAAAAATTTCAAAATATATTTATATGGTATTGAACTTTCTTTAAAAATTTTTAGTTTAGATATAATACAGCAATTTTTTTTATGGGGTCGATTTCGAAATGATATTTTTAAAAAATTACGACTCATAACATTTCACTGCGCGCAAGATATCTCATGCAGATTTCATGCGATTTGCATAAATTTGATCTTAAATTAAACATAATACCTTAGACTACAATTTGAACTAGAATGTTTATGAATGGCTAATTAGATACAGAGAAATTAGATTTTAATTATAGAAAATAAAAAAGTAATGAATTTGTGCATACATTCAACCTTGTAATTTTTTTCATATTGAACACAACTGCATAATTCTAGTTCATTTTCTTCATTATATGTACATGTAGGCAGGGTAAAAATTTTGAAGCTATACTTTAAACGGTTTTAGAGATATCATGCGCGCAAGTATAAAAAACATCTTTTTGAGTAAAAGCCGTTTAAAGATCAAAATGTGTTTTACAAATATAAAACTCATAAAAAAAGAAATAAAACTATTAATAATATAACATATTCAGTATTAAAAATAAAATTTGATGCTTGTTTAAATTGATAAATAAAAAATAGTTTGTAAAATGGAGTAAAATGTGGGAATTTGTGTATATGTTTGCGACTCGCAAAAAATACGAAGTTCGATTATATGATTTGCAATTTTTTTTTGTAAATAATAATGTCCCTAGATGCACAGAACTTTCAAAATATCTTTATATGATATTGAACTGCATTAAAAATATTTAATTTGGAAATATAATGTGCAAAAGATACCAAAGAGTTGGTTTTAAAATGATTAAAAAAAAAAAAATGACGTCGAATAAGCGTTGAACAATCGCTTACTGCATGCATGATATCTCATGCAGATTTCGTACGATTTGCATGTTTTTTTCTTAAAATAAACATAATATTCGAGACTATAATTTAAACTTAATTTTATATAAATGGTTAGTTAGAAAAATAGCAATTACTTTTGAATTATAAAAAACAGAAATCATTATTTTTTGCACACGTTCAATCTTATAATTTTTTTCCAACTAAACACAGCTGTATATTCTAATCTATTTTCATGTTTATATATATATATTTAGATAGGATAAAAATTTTGAAGCTATACTTCTCATGGTTTTGGAGATATGATATGCACAAGCATGCAAAACTTCATTTTGAGAAAAAGCCGTTCATTTTTGCACACATTCAGCCCTATAATTTCTTTCAAAATATACACAGCTGCATAACTTTAGTTCCTTCTCATCTTTGTGGTGTCACATTTGGGTAAGGTAAACATTTCGGAGCTGTACTTCAAATGTTTTTGGAGGTATGCGCATGCCATGACAGCTATCGGAGGGCATTTAAATCGGAAACGGAGGCGTGATGCTTGGAACTTGTGGAGTGATGTTGACATTTTCAGCAATATCTCGATAAATAAGAATCGCACAATTAAAATATTGGTATCAAATTATTCAGAATAAAATTATCTTTATAAAGAAGTAAAAATTGAAAAATTGATTTTTTGACCATTTTAAAGATGTACTTGTCCCCTTAAGGATTAGAATTAGAGTTTTTAATAAGACAAAGTAGAACCCGTCAAATTTTGACGAAAGAAAATTTTTAAGAAGGAACTGTTTCAATGACTTATAAGAAACCTACAAAATTAGTTATAGTAAAAAATGCATTTTATATTGGTAAGTCTAACTCTTAAACAAACGATATTTAACGCCAAATTAACAAAGTACCTGAGTTGTAGAAATTATTAAAATTAAACTTTAATCGTACATGTAAGCAGTAAAAAATAATAAAGACCTGTTATTATGATAAAGTTATCAATTAAGGTTATCATGCTAGTATTCCAAAATGAAAAAAAAAGCAAAATTAATTTAACTTTGACTCAGTCATACAATTTTTCCCCATGAAATCTAAACCCGGCATCATTTTCACCATACCAAAATTTACAAATACACATTTCGTATTTGTATTTACCTTTTCAAAAAAAAAAAATGGCATTTTAATTTGATCATTTTGATTCAAAACTTGAAATCTCAATGCTATTAGCTAAAACAGATATTAAGCTACTGATATTCGTTTACGTGTAAATCAAATTTTATAAAAGAAATCAAAATTCACCGGGTTTTATAACAGATAATTAAATTTCAGTTTTTTACCTTTTAATGAGAAAATGGCAACATAAAGATACAGTAACCATTTTTTTCCGTTTTATTCCTTTGTTTTAATAGAAATGGAATACTCCTGTTGCCAGAATTAGAAAAGCGATACTAAAAACTACAAAAAAATTAATATTTCAAAAACAAATTACGACACAGCTTTCAAACAAATTTCATTTTAAAGAACAATTTTTCCCCTATACGATGGTGTAAAAATTGAAAAAGTGCAATACTTAGAAGCATAGCAATTTGTAGTTGCAAAATTTGCAATACCGAAATTTTATTTAAAATTTGAAAGTGTTGCCATTTCCAAAATGATGTATGCGTTACGCATAGATACGTTTGGCCTTTATAATATAGATAATGTGATATTTTGCCAGATTTCTGAAAATTGCCGTGGCAATCAACGCGTTATACCCAGCATTCCATAAACAAAAGTATCCGGTAATAACTGCATTTGTTTTTTAAATATACATGAATGTAGCAGTTAGTTTTACAGAAATATCGACAAATGTTTTGCTCAACTTGCAAATTTCTGTGTTACTGCTTCAGAGGATTTCAAATATTTTATTTTACAGGGTTATCCTAAGTCCTTTTTTAGCTGAATTTTTTGGTTATTCTCCTGTTAGCCCTCTTGATGAAACCTGGTTTGAGAGTTTACTGATGTGAATCTGTTTAATATGAAGTCAAATATGTTCGTTTTATTTCCAAAGATGCAGAAGAATTCCTGACCGTATACATTCGCGTATAAGCCGAAATATTTTGACATAAGTATGTCTAAATAAAATAATACACTTTGTAAAAATCACCATAAAATAAAAAGAATTTTTTTAATTATTTATTTTTATTTTATGGTGATTTTTACAAAGTGCATTATTTTATTTATTAATTATCGCCAATGTTTTCGGTGTTTTTTCCACATAAAATTGCCTTTTAAAACGCTTGCGCCAGCCAGATTTTGAGAGGAAATTTTCTGGCCAAATTAATTTCTGTCTAGCTTAGGCAAATTGTTATTTGATCATCAAATCATTGAACAATAGATTGTAAATATCTAGATGGAGTGAATATGTTCTCCAGATGCGCAGAAAACAAATTTGTGGAAAGTAGCTGTTATCTCTTACCTTGTTATCTCTTTCAACTTAATTAAACTATCTGTTAATATATAACAGGCTAAAAACAACTATATTTATACTATCAAAACATACACAACGTTAGTTTTACAAACAATAAATCCAAGGAATCGGAAAAGAAAAATACTTACTATTCTTACACCATTTTAATGAACAACTAACATTATTATTCAATAACATTTTCCACAGAGATATCATGACGTCACAAATTAAGTGCAAAGGCGTCAATCTGTCGACATTAGAATTAAATTATAAACACAAAAAAGTAATATATCGCACTTAATGTTTTGAGAAATGATTACAACATAAATAAATCTTGCTTAATGATAAAGAAAATGATTATTATAGCAATAAATCTCTTTTATTTAATGATTTATAAAATTATTTTACTTTACTTTTGATTTATTTATTATGTTAAATGATTGTGTTACCGATAACATTAATATATGTTATTGCCTGTATGATTAAAGATGCATATAAGTCAATTCCAAGGAAGGTGATTGTGAAATTATACAAAAAAATGCGGTATTAGGAATGCTATGAATGATACAGAAGATAATTTTATTTATGAAAAGATCGACAGAAATTCATAATATTATCCAATTTCTATGACACGGAAGTGATGAGACCTAGAACATCTTTGAGATAGAGATATTGATTCCGAATTTAAAGGATTCGTTTGAGATTTCTTAATTCTTTATATAATTATTTTTATATTCTTTAGTATTTCATTAAAAATATTATTTTTGAATGAAAATATTTTGAATTTTTTTAGGGTCGACTTATACGCGGATCACGAATTTTATCGATATTTTTTCATTGAAAATAGGGGATAGGCTTAGACGCGTACAATATAAACGGTAAGTGCTTCTCTAGATATTCGAAGAAAAGTTCTAATATTCAACGTATCCTGTGACATTTAGTCATTCACTGTAGTTATATACAGTAGACTCTCTCTGTTCTGAATACTCATGGGTCCATCCAAAAATGCTCAGATTATGGGGGCGCTCAGTATAGAGGGAGATCTGAAATATATTTACTACTACTACTATGCACAATGACCGAATCGGTAATAGTTGAAATAAGTTCGGTGGTATGGGTTTATTATTATGTTTCCTTTCTTTTAAGTTTTAAAAGTAAAGTAACATGATTTCTACAATTCATAAACCTTTAAGCGGCCTGCAGAATTTTACATGATTACAACGATTTACAAAATAACAGCTATGAAAAGTATTGATATGGAGATTTGTATTTTATAATATTAGATATTTATTTATCATATGCAATTCAAAGAAATTAACATTAATATCAATCTTGTGTTAAATAAACCTTTGAATCTAAAACCTTTGAATGTGACGGAAAACCCCAGTTAGGACACTTAAAGCGTTAATGAGTGTTCTATCATGGGAAAAAATGAAATCTGCTGAAATTAAATAGCTACAACATTAAAAGCAAATAGTTTCTTTATTTGTCATTTTCTCAGTAGTTGATCAGTTGAAGAAACCCGTCTAAAATTCCAAAATTAATCTTTAAAATATCATGCTTAAGCTGTGATTAAAAATATTTCATGTAGAACTATTATTTGAAATAAGAGAGATGGAAATGGATTATTTTAACTTACCGGAATTTTTTACAACTAATCAAAAACTAAATTTTTATATTTTCTAATAAAAAAAGTCATAAAACGGCTACTGTTTTAGTAAGCAGCTGACAAGAATGTGACAAGAGTGCTGTAACTTTTACCTGAAGTTTCTATGAAACAAACTGCAATTTTAAGTACATACTTACAATCTAGCAGAATGATTTTGTCTGCTATTTTTTTAATCGAGTTTGTTGAACCTTTTTATTCTTCTGTAACTGTTTATCCGAATTTCTATCATCAGAATTTGAATTCACATTGCAAACACATGTTCAGTTTACAGAGAGATGGAGTAGAAATGGGGACCAAATGTAGTGTTCATAATAGAGGAGTGTGCGGATTAAAGGTTGTTCCGAATACAGAGTTCATGTTTTGTTAAGTCTATGGAGTTTTGCCGGGACCATCGGAATATGTTTATAATACACACATGTTCTCATTAGAGAGTGTTCAGATAGAGAGAGTCCACTGTATTTATAGATTCTTCAAGCATCATAATATAAACAATAACCATAGAAATAGAATTACATTTATATTCACATTTTAAATATATTCTGCATTTTTGGGTCAACTATGTTCAATGATTAATTAAAACCAGAGTGTGATTTTCTAAGACCTGTGACTAAGCTAACTTAACATTTCCATATAGAACGAAGTTTAAAAAAAAACCTTTCAATGTTGCTTTAACCGAATAAAACAATTAAGGCTTAACACTTTGTCTTTAAAATACATTAATCAATATGCTATTAGAAAATTAGATATTTATACTGAGCGTTATTTTAAAATACTCATTTAGTCAGATTAGAATGATGATGCTAAAGATGAGACGAGCTGATTCTTGAATTTAACATGTTGTTATTTTTGCTTTAATCGTCTTTTTTGGCTTTGGTCGCATAAAAAATAGAAATGTGTTTCAAAAATAGATTAATTTGCATAAAATTATAAAATCGAATTGTTATAATAGTTACTGTAAGCAATATTGAATTGTTATAATAGTTACTGTAAGTAATATTTTATAAGAACTAATCTAGTGACATTGAAATTATTAAACATTTTATCATTAATATGACCAAATAAAACCGAATAAAACAATTTACATGTCACACTTTGTCTCAAAAATAGCTTAATTCCTATGCTATTACAAAATTTAATATTTATACTAAGCGGTACGTTAAAATACTCATTTAATGAGATTAAATTGATGTTGTTAAAGATGAGACGAACTGACATTTGAAATTAAAATGTTGTTATTTTTATTTTAATCGTATAAAAATATTACCACTGTGTTTCAAAAATAGATTACTTCGTGTAAAACTATGAAATTGAATTGTTATAAAAGTTATTGTAAACTATATTTTATTAGAACCCATCTAATGATATTGAAATTATTTAACAGTTTATCAATAATACGACAGTATGTTTAAAGTTGAATTTAAAATGATGTTTTTAAAATTTATTTTCGAACTTTAACCATCCCTTGATCATTCAGAATTTACATGACACTTATTTTCTCTTTAAATTCTAATGTTTCACAATAAAATTATAATTCTACCCTTAAGTTATAGATTAACATTTTGAGGTAAGCTCACGCACTTTACAGAATTAAATTTCAAGTGATTTTGCCGATAAGGAATTAGTAAATTTTGAGTAAATTAGTTTCATTAGTGGATGTTTCGATTGCAGTCAACAGTTCTGATGAAACTAAACTCTTGAGTATAGCTGTTTGAAGTATACTGTTTTACATAATGTCACTTTTATAAAATCATTAATGTATTAATAACTTTATTATTGTCGCTACTTGAAATGCAAGAGTTACTGTTTCATGCATTAAAAGAAAATCTGAAAATAATTTTGAAAGTGTTGGAGTGAAATAGACCAGCAGTTGCTTTTCCACAAACCACTCATATTCTAACTCTAAATATATATATTTTTCTTAGCTGAGTACTTTACGTGATCGTATATATAATCCCTAGCTAGAATGATAGGTCCTATGCTGGACTTTAAGGAGCGATATTTTACTTAAACATCGCCAAAGCGTTGTGAATTTTTAGTAGACATTCTAGCTTATAGGATTCCCTTAAAATCATTAGGGTTCAATCATCAAAATATAAAGAATAACTACACTCATTTTACTAGGAAGAATGATAAAAGGGAATTTTAAATTAATTAATTTATTTGCAATTCTATTAATTACATACAATTTACAATACCTCTAAATGTTACATAATTTATTTTAAGCATCATTTACTAATCTAGGAACAGATGCTACATTTATTAAAATCATACATTATTCACTTTCCCATTTTCTCATCTGGGTACAAAAATCCCTAATCACAAAACATGTAATATAAATATGGGAACAACAATATATATTAAGCATTACCTGTTCTCTTTTTTTTACATCAGCCAAGCTGGAACATACACTAACTTTTTTTTAACACTGACCATTTTTTACGCGTAGAACTCACCAACACTCTCATTTTTCTTCCAACAAGAGAACTGACTAACTTCTCTGGGAAAAAAAACTGGAGGCGGACTTCTAATTATCATTTTCAGATTTTTTGGGGGCATCATTCTGGCCTTCGGAAAGCCCCTTAGCCAATCTGTGATTAGCCCCACATCTGATTAGTATCATGAACAAAACTATTTGCACAAGGGTCCTACATGCTCCTCCCCTGGTCCGGCTGAGCTGACCCTTGCCCCGACGTCCCTTGCCTCTAACATTTTCCCAGAAGTGGCCCCTTCAAGGGGGTGAGAACAGGGGCGCAGTCCTGCGGACTGTCATAAATATTTTTGTGACTGGCTATAAACTATAGCCGACGTATACTGTCAGCCCCATTGTATGGGCTCCCCAGCTTGGCGCCTCATGACTGCTCAACAATTAATTATACAGAAAATCATACATCTCTGTAAACAGAATTAGTTACATTCTTCTTTTACACAAAATAAAATTTCACAAAATTTTACTTTCACTACAACATCTTCCCCCCTTTGGATAAATGAAAAAAAAAAGTTCTGTTGTGTGTGAAATGTTAAAAAAAATTAGTTCTGTGCTGCTTTTTATTGCAACGCACCGCTGAAGAATTCAGTTCATTGATCGTAGTGGCACAGTCATCAGTGTCTCTGAAAAGTTCTACCGTCCATTACAGTGTGGTGCAAGAGTCTGTGACACCTTTTTGAGTATCCTTCAGCTGTATTCTAGTCTATCTTACTGTATTGCAGCAGTCTGTGGCACAAGTATAAGTGTCCTTTTGCTGTGTCCCAATCCGATTTTCAGCCGTGGAATTCGTGAAGCCAACCT
The DNA here is from genome assembly GCA_964019185.1 of Maratus speculifer. NCBI lineage: Eukaryota > Metazoa > Arthropoda > Arachnida > Araneae > Salticidae > Maratus > Maratus speculifer. The sequence continues at coordinate 94,957,999 of OZ025302.1, forward strand.
CTTTGATACAGCTCTTCAGACAGCAAAGAGAGAAATGCTTAGCTGCTATGCCGTAATTGAGACTTTTTACTTTGTCCCGACCTCGCCCGGTCCTTCACAGGCTTACTAGAGACTGGGTATTAGCAAATTTTTGTTCTAGTTCAAGCAATGGCCTATTCAAAGAACTTTTCGTGTAATATAACTTCGAAGTCACTCTTGCTTCAACTACTATGGTAATGATTATTATCATTGTTCCCAGAATTTTGAATAATTTTGGTAGATGAGCCCTGTAAACATAGGCTCAGATTTCTAGACCAAATGTTAAACCAAACTCTGATAGCATCTAATATAGAAAGTAAAACTCTGGCTAAATTTACATCATTGTACTGAAAAATGGCATTTTAATATATCATTAATATTTTCACATATGATGTACACACAACTTATAAAATTGATGTATGACAATAGTATATAAAGAAACAAAACAAGAATAACACACTTCAATATGCAAGAGTCCGATTCAAAATCAATTCTATATTTGTTCGTACCCACATTATGCCAATATATCTTCAATTATATATATATATATATAACATCCTGAAGAGGAATCAATGTATGCAAAAAAAAATATATATATATTATACTAACACATACGCCAGAAAAAATATTTACAGCGGACAGAACAAAGTTCACGCGTATGCAGCAAAATCATTCTAGACTATATATAAAAATCTATACCGATTATATTGATCCCTACATTCGTTCAATTCCCTTTCAAAACCTAGTCATCGTAAGAGAGAAAAAAAAATTTTTTTTTTTTTTTTTTTTTTTTTTTTTTTTTACCACCCGCTCAAGACAACTGAATTTATGTGAAGACGAAATCGTGAAAAGAGAAACAAAATATATTCCTCTTTTCGCCCCAACACTGCAGCCAGGGACGGGAATCCAGTTTCCCACGATTAAAGTGTCATTAGTACTTCACACCCCTTTAAAAAGACCACAAATGAGCTGACCCTATACTTCTGCCGACGCGGGAGAAATACAACGCGTCTGTGCGTCTGACCACTCAAAGCGTCATCGGAAGGATTACTCATACAAAGTAAGTACATATATATCTCTGTATATGTTGTATAACTTAAGTGAAACAGTGTGCTTTACTCTTTTTAATCCTAGCCTATAAGAGAGAGACAGTAATCATTCCCGTATATTAATTGCCTTATGTGTCTCGTAAAAGTTGAATTATTTACTATATACTTTAGACAACATGATTGATAGCCGTAATCATTGGCCTCTCACTTTTATCCAGAGAGCCAGACATGACACACCGTTTTGCTGTAGAGTGTTTGATGCTATCTTATGTCTATAAACTTTATACACCCAAATATTTTTGATCTATTAAATCCTCAGTGAAACATAAATCAACTAGCCTGCTTTGTAAGCACCCTATTAATTTTTTTCTCTCTCTCTTTTTTTTTTTTTACATCGCGTACAGAGTAGCTCTGCCTAAGATGAACCTATTATTTGCCTAAACGGCCGGTTCAAGACGCAATCAGGTTATTAGCGACTCATCATGCTAGTATAGAACAGTTTTTTTTTAATTATTTATTTAATCATGCTACTGCCATGTAATTTTTATGCAGCTTAGGGTTATAAGGCTAACAATGAATAATAGTTTAAACTTAGTCCTGATAATTATGTTTTATCCATTTATTTATTTATTTATTTTCTAACTGCAGCTCCAAATAGTATTAAAATTTTAAAACATCTAAAATGAAATTTTCAAATAAGCCGAAATCTAACTACGCTCTTCTATGCATACATTTTATGTATATGTTTATTTCTTTATTTTCTTAAATCTATATATATTGTAAATTCACTATACTAACAATAGCTCGGTTCCTCCCCTTTTTTTTTTTTAACAGGTGAATAACAGAAAAGCTGAGACGCCATGATCTGATGCCGGCCGGAAGCAGAGACCTTCGCCAGCGAAGCTGTCTGCACATCAGACGCATCGAGACAACCCCTCTTTTATGTTAAAAGTATGTACCATCTTATTATAATGATTCATTACTCATCCTTGCTTTTATATCTTAATTTATTTATTTATGTTTTTTTTTTTTTTTTTTTTTTTTTTTTTTTTTTTTTTTTAACAAAACTGAAAAATTTACGTATTTAATGCCTAATAATTATTTTTTTAAATTTAAGCAGAAAAACCAATTCTATATGGAACCTGGAGCTTGGTATTTGCATTTTTTTTTTTGTATTTTAAAATTTTGACATAGAATTGAAGCTTATTGTTGTTATTATGTTTTAAGAGAGTTAATAAGATAACATTATTATTATTATTATTATTATTTCATTATTATTATTTTTTTATTATTATTATTACTATTTTAGCCCTACCATGTAACACTTAATCCTGTCTCCATAGGAAATTAAACGACGTTACTTCCCTTGCACTTTTAAGAAACTGAACATTCCCACTCTTAACGAATTTATGTTTTATTTAATATACCCCTTTTTTTTATTTAAAAACATTTTCAATGATAGATCCACAGAATTACTCGCAAAGTGCTGTTTTGGCCAATTTTGCCATCGTACCTTTAGTGATTTTTTTTTTTTTTTTAACTTATATGAGAACTTTAAGTACTATCAATAATCATATATCTTATTTTTATTACACTATTCCTGAGATCTAATCTGTTTGGTTTATTTCAGCGCCCACTGAAGATATTACTGCCCAGCCATGGCCTTTCTCCAACTGTGTACTTCCTGGAACCCTTCAGCTAGATCGGAAAGCGAAGCAGGCTCCTCAGCTAAAACGAGGTAAGTCTCTCTTGTAAGCATGATCTCCAATCTTCCTTGCATGACGCCCCCCATCCCCTCATTCTAGCGACTCAACTGACCCAACCAATCCCACTGAAACATATCTCCGTTTGTTTACCAACACCTAGTCAGTGAGGGGACCAGAAGTGTCGTAATATCACGAGTAATCGTTTCACTCTGAGTCCTTTTTTTTTAATGCATTACATGACGAATCCCTAATTATAACTCAGTGAAAGAAAATAAACTAGATACCAACAACAATAATTTTTTTTTTTTTTTTTTTTTTTTTTTTTTTTTTTTTTTTTTTTTTAGATTCCAACCATATATTTCCTTATTATGTTTAATATCTATGTTTCAATTATCCTGTAATTTGATCATGATACACACACATCTCTTCATAAGAAGTACAGAAAACCATCAATCCCAACATTGACACTCCCCTCTTTTTAATTGCATGAAGAAGCATGAAGAATTGTCATTCAAGCTTGCGTTTGCACGCTGTCTTTCTTTTTTTTTTTTTTTTATTTACTTATTTTATTTATTTATTTATTTTTTTTTAATATGAGAATCTTATTGTAAGCTATAAAGCGAGATCGCATGATATTATTATTTCTTTTTTTATGAATTTTATCTGTCATTATAACATGTTTTCAGGACAGAAGAAGAAGCTGTATGTCCCAAAGAAATTTATTTAATTATTATATTTTGCTATATTGTATGCATCTTTATATATATATTCGTGGAAATTTACCCTGTATAAACTGTGTTTCATTGTTATAATATGCATTATTTTAATTTATTTATTTATATTTCAAGTATGTATTGTGATTATTGTATCACTGCTCCTACTTATATAGTGTGCCAGCTGATTGTTTAATTATTTATATTGTTAGAACAAAGTGTAAATATCGTGTTTCAAAATTTTTAAATAACTAATATTTAATTTGTTAAATTTATAAACCGGGACTGCCGATAACCTCCATGCCTAGTGAGCTTATAAAACTTCGTCTGGGGACAGGGAAAACCTAAAAATTTATTATGTCTATATTTTTTTTTTTTTTTTTTTTTTTTTTTTATCGTAATCTGACCATTTTATTATTTTTTTCTTTTATTAAGATTGTCCATATGTGTGTGTGAATCGCGTTAAAGTGAAAAAACCTGTATTATTCATATTATTCTCATTACTGACCCAAATAAGCGCTTACTTAATTTAGCTATATGCTTGCATGCCTGCAAAACACGATTCCCTGTGATTTGTCCCGTATTAATAAATTCTCTCTATGTGTTATCGCTCAGAGTACTTAAATGAAACTTTAGCAACCAGTTTCCTCATGTGGCTGGTGTGGAAAGAAATTCTCTCTCGAGAACAGCATACACGAACTGGCTTTTACGCCTGTATACACTGACCCCGGAGAGCGACATAGTATGACGTCACCAACAGCGCATTTCTCCTCTCTCCACGAAAAGCGAAAAGGGGGAAAACGGCGCTCCGACATTCGTAGCTCATTTGCATAAAAAAACATTCCTATTTCTCATCGGGGAGAGAGAGCGTGTTTACGGTAGAAAGGAAAGCCCTCGCCTCCGAATGGGTTACGGGGAAAAAAAACCGCTTTCTCCGCCGAAAAAAAAACAAAGCTGTCCCAACAAATCGCTTTTATTTGTCAATGCTGACCTCTGCTACTTCAAATAACAGAGTAATTTATACCTAATTAACTTTTTTTTTTTTTTAGTACCTCTAGTAAGATCTTCGAAACAGTAATCATTTTTTTACAAAGGGAAAAAAAATATATATACATATTTATTCAATGTTCGGCCTATAAGTTGATAACCCATTGTGTACTTAAGTGTTTTTACTGCACTGAACCCGTTTTATCCGAATCTTCTAAAAGTTTTTCGACATTCCTTGTCATTTTAGGCGCATACAGATGCTGTATGTGTCTTCTAATCGTAGGCGCATTTTTATTGAATTCATCCTGTAATACATAATTATTGTTACGCACTATTTTTACAACTATAAATGGCCCTTCGAATCGCGGGTGAAGTGCTCTGGGTTTGCCAATAACTTTCATAAATACTCTTTGACCCAGACTTAAACTTGTAGTCTTCTGGAAATCATCTTCTTTAATGTATTCACGCAGCATTTTTTGTTGATTTGCTAATGCTTGTTTGTACACTTCCTGCATATGTTCTAGCCTATTCTTAACATATGTTAGTGTGCACCTTTCGTCGGGAGAATTATAAATCGTAAACTGATTTCTTATCTCTCGACCGAAAAATAGTTTAGCTGGTGAAAATCCGGTAGCCCTGTGTATTGAAGTATTGTAATGCAATTTAAAATAGTCGAGACGCGTGTCCCATTCTAATGTCGAATTGCTCATAGCCACCAAAGATGATTTCAATATTTTGTTCGTGATCTCTACTAAACCGTTTGCGCAAGCTTTATACAGGCTCGTAAAATTTAAATTTATTTTAAGAGCACGCATATATTCCGTAAAAACCGCCGACCTAAAATATTTCCCATTATCCGCGACAATTTCCGACACCAATCCATAAGAAGCAAAGTATTTATTTAAAATATTTAACAATGTTTGCGATTCCACATTCCGTACCGCAACTGCCTCTAAAAATCGTGAACCCGCATCTACAATTGTAAATATGAAACAATTTTTACGTAGTGTCAGAGGTAATCGCCCAATCACATCGATATGTATAGTTGCCCCAATTTGTAGATTTCTATTCATTTCCTGAATCGGCACTTTAATTGTCGGATGTTGTTTACTTTTATTGCATCTTACACAATTACTGCAATAGTTTTTGATATGTTGGTACATGCCATACCAAAACAACCGCGATTTTATTGTTGCATAAGTTTTTGCAAATCCAAAGTGCGGTCCATGTGCTTCTTGTATAATTGTTAACTTTAAATCATCTGGAACTATAATTAGTTCAGGGTGTTTTGCATTTTGTTTTAATATTAAGAGTTTCTTATCATTTAACGCAAATTTTTTATTAAGTTTCTTGTTTTTGCCTGATTCAATCTTTTTAATGATAATTGATAATTTTTCATCTTGGTACTGATGTATTTTTATATTTTCATCAGAAAGTTGGGGATTAACTTTAAATAAATTGTTTTGTAATTCAGTTTGAGTAGTAATATTGCATATGTTCCTACTTACGTAATCTGCAGGATTAATTTTCCCTTCTAAAAATTCAATAGTGTAATCAAAGTCACTAAGGTTTAATATCCATCTAGCAACAATGTCCGATTGATTTTCTAGTTTTAGAGGATAAGTTAAGGCTTTGCTATCCGTTAGGATAGTGAATTTTCTACCAATGAGAATTGATTTGAAGTGCATGACAGTCTCATGAATAGCTAACAGCTCAAATTTTAGACTCGGATACACAGATTCAGTTTGTTTAAGTTTGCGTCCAAAAAATTCTATTGGGAATAAAAACCCATTATCCTCTTGCGCCAAAATGGCTGAGATTGCAACTTTTGATCCATCTGTGATTAAGAAAAATTCCTTGTTAAAATTTGGTGGTTTTAACGTAGGATTATTTATAATGGCTGCTTGTATGTTCAAAAATGCCTGATCTGCTTCCTTAGTCCATTTAAATCTCGCACTGTCTTTTGTCATTTCTACCAAAGGGTTAACTATCTCCGCATAATTATGAATGAGGGTTCTGAAATAATTGGCTAATCCAAGCAAAGATTTAACCCCTCTCTTGTTTTTGGGACGCACTAAACGCTGAATTTTCCCCACATTTCTGTCAGAAGGTGCATACCCATTTTTATTAACCTTAAATCCTAGAAACTCTATCTCCTCTTTACAAATCTGAGCTTTAGAAGGCTCCACAGTTATATTATTATTTATAAATGTTTGCAGGACCTCCTGTAAAAGTTTAAGCATTTCCTGCGGATTTTCGGCAGCTATTATAACGTCATCCAGATAGTAATTTACTTTGTCTTTGGGGAAATGTCCTAACACTTTATCCATTAATTCTGCGAACCTGGTGCTACTGATCTTCAATCCAAAATTTAAACGACATGGTGAAAAAACGCCATATTCTGTAACAAATGCTAATTTATGTCTGTCCTGTGGCCTCAAATTTATTTGAAAAAAAGCTGAGTGAAGATCTAAAACCGAATACAGTTTTTTTCCACTCATTGCCTGTAAAATTGTCTTTGCGTCGGGTACCGGGTAAGGAAACCCTTCCAATATCTCATTTAAAGTTCTATAATCTACAGCCATGCGGTATCGAATTTTCTCCTTGTCAGTACTCTTTTTTTTTACAAAAAGTACGGGGAATGCATAATCGGAATCCGATTTTTCTATTATCTTAGCCTCCAAAAGTTTGCGAATCTCTTGTTGTGCATAATCTTTCGCCGCTTGTTGAGTCTTGTAAGGCTTATGCTGAATGGGGAAATTATGGCTAAGTGTCACTTTTGGAATGACTAAATCTGTTTGACCCAAAGTTTGGTAAGATTTAGAAAATGCGTGGGCATGTTTTAGTAATAAATTCGCTACTTCCTCTTTAAGATCCCCCGATAAATGATCAATTTTAAAATCCTTGATATCAAATTCTGCTTCTCTCAATGCTCTAGTTTCCTCTAAACTCAGATTATTGATTTGATAAATTTTCCCGTCCTCGATATCATTTTCGTTTAAATTATTTTTGCTATCAAAATTTGTGATAATGTGTCCTACCTTCGCATTTTGTTTAATTATTTTCTTTTCTCCGCTGTTATTTGTTATAATAATATTAATTCTGTTTGTACTCTTAACCTCATGAACTGACTGTTCAGAAATCACATCCCTAAAATCTTCCAAAGGTTCAAGTAAAATCAATTGATTTGGTTGAATGGAACATGGACAGTTCAATGGCATAATTTTTACTTCCCCTGGCTGAATGTGAATATCTTTCACACTTGTTGCGAAAATTTCCGTATTAACTCGTTTAACTTTCTTCGTGTTTCCTTTATTTGATTTATTTGTGACTACCGTATTATCATTATTTTTATGCAGTACATTAATTTGACTGTTGTAGTCCTTGTCCTTCTGTGGTTCCAAAGACAACCTAGTATTTTTAAACCGCAATGCTTTTTCATTAAAGTCTAAAATCATTCTATTTATTTTCAGATAATCATATCCTAATAACATATCATAATCGCCCTGAAAATTTTTTGATGTTACATAAAATGTACCGGTTGTGAAAATGTTATTTATTTTAAACGTTAATTTTATGCAGTGTCTGAAGGATATTTTGGAGTTATCAAAAGATTGTATAGTTATACGATTACCTAAATATTTTATTTTTGCTTCAGTTTCTTTTAGAGATTCAAAAATGTCCGGTGATAAGAGGCTGACAGCTGCCCCTGAATCGAAGAGTATTTTCACTGAAATCCCATAAATATCTAATTGTATGATAGGTAAACTATCTTCCTTAGTAGAATTTACACTTGAAATCAGAGCTGTTTTATTCCTTTGTTCATCCCATTTCGGTTGTTTTTTCTCTTGTAAATTGTACCCCTTCCTAAGGGATCTACCCGGGTACCTCCTTTCTTTATTTTGAATTGTAGACCCCCTTATTTGTTTTCCGATCGATTATTTCTATTATTATCTGTTTTCGAATTATTTCCTTTACTTCTATTGTCTTGCATGGTGTTTCGTCTGTTATGGTTGTTTTGACCACGCCACCCTCTCGTATTACCTCTCCGAAAAGGTTGTTGCCGATTTGTATTATTGTGTTCGGCATAATTCTCATTATTAGGGAATATAAAATTTTGATTAGGAGCGTTTTGGCTGCTAAAATTATCCCTCGGATACCCATGATAATTGTTATAACCATGATTATTGAACGGAGTGTAATTTTGCGTCGAGTAGGAACCTGGAAATCTCGTGTTTCCATGACCATAATTTTGGGTCAAACCATTTTCATTTTGAGTGTAATTTTGCTGCATACCTGTGTTAAAAAAATCCTGTCTAAAACCTCTATTACTCTTTAAATTGTACCAACAATAGCTAATGTCATGCCTACCATCATTGCAAATTTGACAAAATTTCTGTGATTTATTTCCTTCAGTTGTGTTTTCTTTATTAGTCAATCTCAAATTATTTATTTCCATTTTAAGCTCCGATATGGCAGTCGATTGATCCGCATTTATTTTTAATAAATTTTCGTAAAATTCATTTTTTTCTGTACTCGCTATAGCTGAAACTGCATTTATTTGTTCTAATGTTGTTGAATTGAAAGCATTTTCAATAGTTTTAGCCTTTTCGCATAGACGCGAAAAATCTTTATTTTCCGATTTTCGCAATTCTAAAGAAATATTTGGGGAAATTGCTTCCAGAAACTTATTAATTTTAATTAAATCAAAAAGTTTTTTAGCTCCATCCTCTGTTGCATGCCCAGAAGCATTCAGATAGTCCGATGCTGCTCTTTCAAATTCACTTATAAAATCAGTAATAGACTGATTTGGTTTCTGTTTAATAGAATTAAATTTTGTTTGCGAATCTGCAAATGAATCCTTTTTTTGAAAAATTTTGGTCATTTTTGTTTTAAATTGTTTGTAATCAGTTTCATTATTTAGACTATCATCTGAAGCAAGTTTATCGCGAGCGTCCCCTATAAATTTTGCTTTTAAAATTTGCAATTTGAAGTCTTCTGAGACTTTTACTTGGTCTGTTAGAGTATCAAACTCTTTCAAATAAAATACGACATTTTTTACTTTTTTTCCATCAAAGGGTAGTATTAATGTCAAAATATTCGCTAGATCTGGTTTAGCTTCTGCCATAATGTTATCAGTTAATTTGTTTGATGCTTCCTGCAATTGCTTCCTTGTTTGTACCCCTGAGTTATCTCTATTAACGGATTTTCGTTTTCTCCCACGCGACATATGCTACACACCAATCAATACACATAAATGTACAATTATCACAATAACAAGAAAAGAAATATGTATGTATGAATATTTTTATACAATACATAATACCATTATTTAAATTTTCTTTGCTTTACCACATAGTGTGATAATTTTAAAATTATTATATTTCTTTAATTACACTTATTATCATTATTTTTATTTTATTTTATTCGTTTCTTTATTCATTTATTATTATTATTTTTTATAATTTGCATTTTGCTATTGTTATGTATTTTTTTTTTTAATTTAATTTAATTTTATACATATAGAAACCAATTCAAAATAGATAACATACACCATTTCTAAGAATAACAGTTTAAAATTAACAGCATGATTACCAGAATATTTTTATAATATTAATATCAAAACAAATTACAAATGCATAAAATATCATAGTATGTGCTATCTTTACTATATAGCTATAAATATACAACCCTAGTTAATATCTGAAAACACCTATATATAGATATACATATCAAACTTGAAAATGCCATTCTCAAAAATTAATTTTGCCAGAGGTTTACTTTGTGTACCCAGTGAGGTGGGAATAGTTGTTATTATGATTAGATATTAAATTATGTAAGATGATTTTATATTAAAAGTCACCACGAGTTGTGAATAGTTAATTTATTATATACCATAGCAAATATCCATTACAATTTAGAATCCGAAAAGAGGGTAAAAAGAGAAAATGATATGAAGTTAACGGATTATACATATGAAAGAAGAGAAATTTCATAAATACTCTAAACATAGTTATAATATATTTTAATTAACCCAAGGAAATATCCGTGAGGGAACTTGGCACCACATTAATTATTATATAAGATGTTGGAGTGAAATAGACCAGCAGTTGCTTTTCCACAAACCACTCATATTCTAACTCTAAATATATATATTTTTCTTAGCTGAGTACTTTACGTGATCGTATATATAATCCCTAGCTAGAATGATAGGTCCTATGCTGGACTTTAAGGAGCGATATTTTACTTAAACATCGCCAAAGCGTTGTGAATTTTTAGTAGACATTCTAGCTTATAGGATTCCCTTAAAATCATTAGGGTTCAATCATCAAAATATAAAGAATAACTACACTCATTTTACTAGGAAGAATGATAAAAGGGAATTTTAAATTAATTAATTTATTTGCAATTCTATTAATTACATACAATTTACAATACCTTTAAATGTTACATAATTTATTTTAAGCATCATTTACTAATCTAGGAACAGATGCTACATTTATTAAAATCATACATTATTCACTTTCCCATTTTCTCATCTGGGTACAAAAATCCCTAATCACAAAACATGTAATATAAATATGGGAACAACAATATATATTAAGCATTACCTGTTCTCTTTTTTTTTACATCAGCCAAGCTGGAACATACACTAACTTTTTTTTAACACTGACCATTTTTTACGCGTAGAACTCACCAACACTCTCATTTTTCTTCCAACAAGAGAACTGACTGACTTCTCTGGGAAAAAAAACTGGAGGCGGACTTCTAATTATCATTTTCAGATTTTTTGGGGGCATCATTCTGGCCTTCGGAAAGCCCCTTAGCCAATCTGTGATTAGCCCCACATCTGATTAGTATCATGAACAAAACTATTTGCACAAGGGTCCTACATGCTCCTCCCCTGGTCCGGCTGAGCTGACCCTTGCCCCGACGTCCCTTGCCTCTAACATTTTCCCAGAAGTGGCCCCTTCAAGGGGGTGAGAACAGGGGCGCAGTCCTGCGGACTGTCATAAATATTTTTGTGACTGGCTATAAACTATAGCCGACGTATACTGTCAGCCCCATTGTATGGGCTCCCCAGCTTGGCGCCTCATGACTGCTCAACAATTAATTATACAGAAAATCATACATCTCTGTAAACAGAATTAGTTACATTTTTCTTTTACACAAAATAAAATTTCACAAAATTTTACTTTCACTACAACAGAAAGGTTTTTAAAATTAAGCTATGTGCAAATGAAAATAAATAAAATAAATAAATAAATAAAAATAGTTAAAATATAATCATGTAACACTTAATATAACTGACCTGGATTATTGTTAGTAACAGTATATACACAAATAATAATAATACTAATTTCACAGAATTCAGTTTTTGTATTAAGAAATATTGTTTATTACAATTTTACCAATTAAACAAATTTTTAATTAAAATTCTATTAGTTTTTTAGTATAAAAATTAAATTATGCATTTTTTGAATAATCATTTACTACTTAGCCTAGGTCTCCTCTCAATGTATTGTAATAAAATATATAGCTAAAATGGTAGATCATTTGATTTTTTAAATTAATAATTACATGCAGTAGCGTAGAAATCAAATTTTAAAGTACAAAATCATTAATTTAAAAAAATTGTACGTGATTAACGCTTTCTTTAATAATAATGAAGTAAATGTCTAATGCTATAATATTTGCTCTTTAAATAAAATATGAATTGCATTATTGACCGCATCTGACATATCTTAGTAATACCATATGCAATTTACGGGTATATAGAGTCAAATACACAATATCTTTGGAAACCAGAATTACCCATTTTTGCACATTAGAACAGAAGGACATCCAATCCTTTTCCAACATCTCTCTTAACCATTTCGGTCAGGTGTACAATTAATATAGTACATGCATGTATACAATTAATATAGTATGCAATTAATAAATACAATTAATATAGTATAGTATAGTACTTTTTACATGTAGTAACGTTAGTATATGTCTATGCATTTACTATATGACTTCATTTATGTTCAGGCATTTAGTAATAAGAACAATTATTATTACTCCCTTAATTCTCTTTGAGCTGTTTTGCGATTCTTTTATTTTAAACATACATTTCATTCTTTGCATTTGAAATAAAAGTTACTATCCTGAAATAATTTTGTGTAATAAAGCACAAATACATTAGAAAGTTGTAATATAAGTGAAATCTTGTTGTTATACAATATTTTCTAAATAACTCCAAAAATTCTTCCTTAGCTTATTGCCTTGTGAATATTAATTGAAAATTATGTAAAACAACGACATTCGTTATCTTTCAGACAATGAAATATTTGTTAAACACTAAATAATATATGCGGATGGCTAGTGCTAATGTTATTAACGTAAAAGTATTTTTTTTTAACTGAAAAATAAAATCGGACCGTAAAGTTTAAATGAACGCAGTTTAAAATATTTTCCCCATTCCGTTAAAGGCAGATAAAACACGCTGTAGTGCACATTACGCATGCTCATAACAGCTGTGGTTGTTCTTACACTGTAAAAAAAAATCTGCAAATGTACTAAACCTTTTCTAGGAAACTGGGATTCCAAGAAATTTTCACGTAACGATAACAGGAAAAAATCATGTAATCGATTCTGAAACTTGAATTTTTGCTGTTACCGTTACAGGAAAAGTTCTTGGAATCCCAGTTTCTTAGAAAAGGTTTAGTACCTTTGCAGATTTTTTTTTTACAGTGTAGAACAACGTTGCGTTTAAATAGTATATAGATTATAAAACCAATATATAAATGTTTTTTTAAGAATATTTAAATTATTTTGCACATGCTTTTTCTTTAATAAAAAAATCTCTCTTTCCTCAACTCTTTCTAATGGTTATAAGAATCTGTTGATAACATAGGTACAAAGAGTGTACTATTTTACAGAAAGCTTTAAATATATATATATTTGTTAGTTTTACAATTTTAATTATTAAGTCTAACATTATCAAAGCAATGACTACAGCATCTTGCAGTAAAGAATGGTCTGTAATTTTAATATTGAATCTGATGAGCTTTTAACTCCCTGACACCCGTATTCACCAACGCTGGTTAACTATTGAGTCCGTGTTAAATGCTGGGCACGAAGGACTTCTCAGAAAGTAGCCTTTCGAAGAAGAAAACAGTACCGTGAAATAAACTTGAAATAGGTGGAGCCTATGTAGAACGGTTCCTTAATTTCCGTGTTGTTTACATTTATCCTGTTCATGTTCGCTATTTTCTAGAGGAAAATATAATCAAATTAACTAATAATTTTATTAACATAAGGCTTCTTGTTCCCGAATTACTTTCTAAACGTGTAGTAATAACTGAAGTTATAACGAAAAGTATTTATATTTTTTTTTATTTCTGAAATATTCTGCACATTACGATAGTAGCCGTTTCCAGTTTGTTTATAGGTGGCGCTTCTTTAGAACGGTTGTCCCACGCCTGTTGCCATTTTCTCATTTAGTTCCAGAATCATGACTCAGTATTAATACATTGTGTGAGAAGTCCTTGCCTGTATCTATGTTCATGCTCAGCATTTAGCATGTTCTCAAGAGTTAATCCGCGTTGGTGAATACGGATGTGCGTCTTACAAATGGTGTAACTGTAACATTATTTTATATGCATTATGTTTTAAATGCTAAGAAAATATGATTCTCTCAACATTATTAAATTAAACTTAAATACAAAGATGAATGTAATTCTTGAAAGTTTTCACCATTGTTCTTTGTATTGAAAATCCATTAAATCTATATGTACATCTATATATAATCAATAGTATCTTAAATATTGCTCTTATTGCAGTGAAACCTGAAGGTTAGTGAATGGAATATTACGTGACAAACACTTAAAGGGTTAAAAAAGTGAAGACGATTTGAGGGGTTCATAATCTTGTCATACAAAGTCCGTTTTGAAAGAAAAAAAGAATGTAATTTAACAAATTACAACCAGCATTTAGAAAATGATATTTTCAAAGACTAAAATTTTAGACATAAAAATAAATTCGATATTTAAAAAAATATAATAATAAACATCATTTTTAAAACCTGGTTCACGTAATAACAGAGCATAATTGCAAACTTTCAGATTTTTCTCATAAGAATATTTTTATGCAGAAATACTTGAGTTATAGAATCGCTAAATTTACGCAATCAAAAAAGCGAATATTTCTGTAAGATTTTACTTGTCCAAAAAAATCGGGAGGTTGGCAACTTTGTATAAGAGTCATATATTACGTACTCCATGGGTTTAAACATTAATATTCCTGGACCAATCATAAACAATTATTAGCACGTTCGCTACCACTCACGCGCCAGCGCGTGATGTGGGATGATGTCCAATAGCCAGTCACACTATGGCGTGGGAAAATCTTTCACTGATTCTTTGTTATAAAAAGTAAATCGGCTTCTGGGAAAAACCCACTTCTACTGTGTGCGGCATTATCTATCATTACATCTTCATGTATGCGGCAGCGAACGTGTTCAATGAAATTTCACTTTTACAGTTTTCGGTACTGCAAATTTTTAAACTTTTGAGCATCGCACATTTTCAATATTTACACCGTTGTGTAGAGAAACAAATGTACTTTTAAATACTATTTTTTTTCAAAGACGAAGCTCGATTTATTTTTGAGTTATTAATTGTTTGTAGTTATTTATTTTTTTACTTTTGTAATCGTGGCAATAGAAGTACTTCATTTCTAAACATTAAATATGGAACCAAACAGAAAGCGAATAAAAATCGGACATCATAAGGATTCAGATATGATTCAGATATCTCTAGGCTGAAAAAAACAATCGTTTTCCAAGTGGTTGAAAAGAGACAGTCCATTTAGAATGAGCATAAATTCTTTTTTATCTACTAGAACAGCAATTCAAACCAGTTTTTCCCTGTTTTTTCATACATGACATCTTTTTACAGACTTGGTATACTGTGGTAGGGATTAAAACAGATGTTTTGCAATTTTTAAATGAACTATATCACTTTTTATGAAGTGGATTAGATCTATAACATTCATAAATACAAATATACATATATTTTCACTGAAAAAGTAAAGTAAGAAATTTTGGAAAATCTCAAAATGTGCACATACGCAAAAAAATTTAATCCACTTTTTTTTCGGATTAGAATATGTTTTATGCCTTATAATTTTCCGTTACATAATAAACTAAGGAAAGAAAAGCATTTATATATTTTTTCTTCCATTAGAAAGCATTTAGAAAAATTACCTGACAATTCGAGAAAAAAAATAGACAAAGGTCAAACCGCAAATACAATTCCGAAAACATACTGTCATAATATTTTCTTAGGATTTTTTCTGTATTTTACCAGTAAAAGGAAATAGAGGTGGAAAAGCTTAATCCGAAAGACATACAGAAATAACAAGAAATAAAACTGCAAATAAATTCAGTGCAGTCGACATTTTGTTGCCTCATATATATAATAGAAAAAAAATGAAAATTCATGGATCATAAGGTACCTTAGGTCCATGGCAAATGGATCATAGGCATTGGGGCCATGGATCATAAGGTACATTTATTTGGTTTTTGCCCAAATGAATTAAATGTCTATTATCTGAATATATATAATCTGAAAAAAAAAGTGAAAGAAAAAACAAAGTATGATATATTTTAATTAAAATTACATTTTTGAAATTCCATGACAAAATGTGAAATTATAAAAATAACCTTTATATACATTCATTTTATTTTATCCCTATATCTAAAAAAAAAAGAGTCAAAACAACATAAAATCTAGCATTGCCAGACTTTTTTTAATGTTTTTGATATTGGCGAGTTTGCAATAACAGCATTCATGACACAATTTCTGAATATAGTAATATGAAGTTTCCCTTCTTCGATGTGTATATCGTGCATGTATAACTCGTTTTGAGAACAAATTCCATCAACTTATTTGCGAATTATTTTCTGGAGGTGCTTTGCAAGGCGACGACATACTTTAAAATGAATTTTTCAGCTTTCATTTTATTAAACGACGAATAATATTCACCTGTACATTTTGATCAATTGACTTGTTTCAAAAGTGCGTATTATACAACGGAATACACGACATATCGAGTGCATTGGTTATAATTTGAAAATGGACCTTATGCACACAAGCTGAGTTCGAGGCTAAAATTCGTCTGCTGGCGGTATTTACTGGCGGTGTTTACCATAGCAGTCTATGGAGTGCAAATTATTAATGCTTGTTTGTTAGAAATACCGGAAAAAAATTCTTTGTTGAAGCATCATATACTTAATATGTTATAATATAAATTCAAAATTGTTGTTCTTCTTGCAAGAAAATTCATTAAATTTGTAAGTTTTCTGTTAAAATGTATCCAAAAAGGCTGAAATCGGCTGCTAGCGATGTTTGCGCCTGCGCATTCAGGCATTCTGGCGGTGCAGTGACTAGAATAACAGGCTAGCATACCGCCAGCTCTGGCGTGTGACGTCACGTGCATAAGGTCCATTAGCTAATCCGTTTACTTCTCAGCAAAGTTTTCTGTATTGACATCCTACTTCATAAATACTTTTTATTACAAATTGGTTAAATTAATGCGTACATGTTTATAATGTAGATAATTATTGTAAATAGTTATTCAGTGTGGTATCAGTATAATAACAAATTGTTCTTAATTTAAGGGATTTCTATCAGAGAAAACCATTTTTTTTCTATTTTGGGAAGATAAACACAAAGTGTATTGTTTTACTTAATCTCAATTGCACTGTAAATAAAAATATGTAAAGTAACTAAACTTTTTGTAGGAATCTGGGATTTCTAGAATTTTTTATGTAACTATAACAGCAGAAATTCATGTATGAAAATCGGTGTATTTCATAATGAGTCAAAAATCATTCACGCATAAATTCATTCCTTACAGTGAATCATTAAAACTATTATCTTCTATCAAAAATTCTAGAAGCGCGTCTCCATTCCGCCTGTGTGCAAACTTTAAACGTTACACTTTTTTATGCTCCGTGCCTGTATGCATATGTATCTCATTTAATTTGGCCAGTTTCAATATTATCAATTTTTACTTTCTTCTATTTTCAATAAAAGAAAGTATTATAATCGAATTTTTTACGTCCGGTTTTTGACGTATTTATAAGTTTTAGAGGTCAGAGATTTTAAAAAACATGCTTTTACAAAATGTCTGTCTGTCCGTGTGTCTGTGTGTCAGTCTCTGTGTGTGTCCGTATGTCTACCATCTACCATCAAAAAGTGTATGATGATATACATAGAATTGAACCATATTTTTGTGAATGTCTTTGGCTGTGGCAAGCAGGTTCTCCTTTATTTTTGAAATATTACACCGGTAGGGGGCGCTGCAATAGCGATTTTTTTGTCATTCTCAATGTTGTACCGACAAAAAAGTGTATGAATTTATCCATCGAATTGAATCAATTTTTTTGTGTAAGTGTATGGCCATGGCTATTTGGTGCTCCCAGTATTTGAAAAAAAATCTGCCGGAAGGGGGCGCTGTAAGAGCGATTTTGGGGCCATTTTCAATACTGTACCACCTAAAAGTGTATGAAGTTATGCATAAAATTGAATCAAATTTTTCGTTTAAGTGTTTGGCTTTGGCTAGTAGGTCCGCCCTGAATTTGAAAAAAATCCACTGGAAGAGGCGCTATCATCACGATATTTGTGCCATTTTCCTTATTTTACCATAAAAAAATGTATGAAGTTATGCATAGAACTGAACTAAATTTTTTGTGTGTGATTACTTTTCGATATGGCACATAGGTCCTCCTTTAATTTGAAAAAAATTTACCTATCATTATATTGTCCATCGGCTCGTGTAGAGACGGAAACTGGTTTTTACTCCGATTAATTGACTGAAACAGAAATTTAGGATGAAATTCAAAGTTGGTATAACATTGGTTAAAATTATTAAAGCATTAACATGTTTAACTATTTTTTATAACATTAAAATGCACGTATTAGATAGAAGAAAGTTTTGGGTTGGCACATTCAACCTCCAAAGTAAAACAAAGTAGCACATGAATTTTAAAATAAAGATAATGGCATATTCTCTCTGTCATAGAAATACGGAGCACTCAAACATAACGTATTTTATATACTTTCATACACAATGCAATGCTGAAAAAAATGCTATCACTGGGGAGTTTAAATAAAAAATAACTCCTTCCTATTTTTAACTTTAGAATGAAAAGAAGATGGTTTTAATGTAGAAATTTTTTTAAACAACCTACTTTATCACATTTTTAAATTACCATCAACTTACCGTCAACTAACATTGTTCGTCGCGTATTTTTTCTCTTGACAGCCTAATCTTGTTGTTTAATGAAGAAAATACTTCAGCTCTTTATTAGATAATTAAGTTTTGGGCAGAATTCTTTGCTAATTTGTTAATTCTCATTAAGGCTGCATAAATAATTTTTAATTGAGTGCTTAAAGATTTTTTCTTTTTCTTATTCTTTTTTCTTTTCTTTTTTTTTAAGATTATATTTATGTTGAATCAACTACTTTAAACGAATAATAGAACATTATTTGCTTGTAGGAAAAAATATTTTTTTCAATAAATTTTCTCACGGATTTGCACAAATTTTAAAACGCTTTATAATCTTTCATTTTAACTTGATAAAAAATTGAAAGTCCAATTTTTAACAATATCTCTGAAACTAGCATGTATATGTGCAATATAAATGTTCTAAGTTTAATACTATATTAAGCTAAATCCTTACTAAAGCCATTAGGCCAAGCGAAGCGAGCCCTAACACTATTTCAAAACCAGTTCATTCTTTTGGTACAATTTACGAAAAAAATATCACATCTCTACAGTTGGAAATTAACATTAATTTAAATTCATGTCTATATATTTTTACTATCAACAAAAAATATCATTTTGTAAACAATTAAAAAAAAATCAATCCTATTGAATCCGAGACATTTGGCGGCAATGAATTTGTCAAGATTATAAATAGTTTCTTCTGGCGGTAATACATTTTTCATATTTTTGGTTATGCCTACACGAAAGCATCGGTTTATTGACGTCATTGATTATGTATTATGGAATTTGAGATTTTAAACTCTCTCTTAGCATGTTTTTGAGAACTCAACATCATTTAGTATTTTAAAACATTTTCGACATCTGTCACCCAAATTATTTGAGAAAAAAACGTGTTCAACTTTTTTATGTAAAGTTTAATGAGTGACAGCAAATTTAAGCATAAAAATACGGCACAGTTGTCATATACGCACGACATTTGCACGTGTTTTTCCGCCAGTTTTGCGTTACACACCTGTGCCATAATGGAGATGATCCGTTTAATAAATTTATAACAATTGTTAGAGAAATAAAATGGAAAAAATAAAGATTTCAGTGAAATGTGTTGTTTAAGTAAAGCAAAAGCATGCATTCAGTATGGCTTAAGTATTAATGTTTACGATTAATTGTGAAAATTATACTTACTGCTTTATTAGTTATTAAGTTTATTGTTTATAACTGTTTATTTATTGTTTTCTTTTTATTGAATGCATGTTTATTTATTGTTATTTTTCATTTTAATTCTTCAAATTATTTTTATTATGTACTATATCAATAATTACATGAAACTATCATTTATTTATTATTTTCTTTCGTAAAATAATAGAATCTCTCATTTTTTCACGTTATTTTATTTTTATATTGCAGTAAAAAATCACATGCTGTCATTGCATGCAATTTGTAACATATATTGAAATGGAAAATTTTCGCCAAATTGGAGGGGGAATAAAACACGTGCAAATGTGATGCGTATATGACATCTGTGCCAAGAATACTATTTTATTGGTCATTTAAGTGGTGTAAAAGTGGCTTTAAATAAGTACCAGGTAAATACGTATGTACGTAAGTACCTATGATAGGAACAGAGAAAAACAAACATTACCATCCAAACATTCTCATCAAATGAATGGATTTTTTTTAAGGATGCCGTTAGACTTTTTGCAACAAGCAAAGACGTAAAAGAGTTTAATAAATCAAAAGTGGAAAGAATTGCGTCAATAATTTGTTTACATTCCTATCATTACAATTTGGACTGGATACTCACTGTGAATCATTTTGCATTTTATTAATTTTAATGCAACATATATTTTTTTTTCAATTTTACAGCGTTTAAGCAAACGTTCTATTATTTATAGATTACTATCAAACCATGCATTTTATTATTGTGGAAGATTTAGAGACCAAGTTAATGCGGATTAATGAGGGATTCCTTTTTTCACACGTGCATTTTATTCTATTTTTGCTAATCAGAAACTGAACATTCTTAGAAAATGATTTATAAATCCACAAAAAACAGATCAATGCAAGTACTTTTATTACATAGATTTACACATCTCTATCAAAGCGAAAAACGGAAATACTAAAAAAAAAATAGGATTTCTTCACTAATAAAATAAAGTAAGAAAAATGATTAAACAAAATTATTACTTTTTAAAATACTTTTTTTTATAAACTTCGAATATTTACCTTTAAAATCACTTTTTTTCACAAAATTTACCGGTGGAATACATTAATTTGGCTCTCAGTGACAGAACTCTTTTAATCTTTATGCGACAAGCTTCATGAACAGCAAAATATTTTTACAAATTGATATTTTTCGACAATCGAAGTTAATGACAAATTTATATATGACGCAATTAGATTAAAAAACAAACACGGAAGAACAAATATATGCTATACCAGTTCTGATATGTTTTTTTATGTATGATGGCCTGGTTTTATTTGTTTTTTAACTGCGTATAAAAAGTCCAAAAATCTAAATTTAAATATTTAGTAACAGCAGAATTATTTAGCATATTTACAGTAATTTTTAATGAACTGCTTTCACGTTTTTTACGTTGCTTTACACAGCAAGTTAAAAAATATATTTATACGCATAAAAAGTTTTTATTAAAAAGTATTTATAACGTTTAGTAGCACGAGGACGAAAGTTTTATACAAGGAGCGTTCTCTTTCTGCGCCAATGCCGTCGTGTCGCAGCGTTTCTGCCACGGGAATTAAATGTTGCAACTGAACGTGTGAAAATTCGCTTCTTTTTAGGCTTTATAGAACATGCAAGCAAGTGATTTTTTGTTATATATAATTTATGTTTATTTTAAGATGTGGCAATAGGGAGTAAAATTAACATTAATAAAAAATATCTTATTAGGATTTATAAATATTTTTTTACGTATAAATGTAAAATAATATATAAAAATCTATTAAATAGTAAGAGAGTTTTTTTTCAATAATGTACTCTTTATTTTTTATTTATAAGTTAATTTCTACATTTGTTTCACTTTAAGAGCCATTATTTTGAATTTCAGGCAAAAAAAGTGATGATTTGATAGTTGTATTCTTTAATATTCCTGACTTAATATTTTTCATGTTGAAGTAAATCATATTTAATGAATAATCTGCAATTTTGAAGCCCTGAAATAATTTCCCCTTACCTATAGAAAATGTCAAAGTTGAAAGTTGTGAATGCCATTTTCATAAAAAATGAAATGCCAGTATGTTTGGAGTGCTATACCTTTGGCAAGAAACAACATCCCAAAATTATTTTGGCATAAACTATTAATATAACACTGTCTGATTGTTAAAAGTTATTTGCTTGCATGGGGCATTGTTACTTTACATTGTTATGTTGTCACAAAGTATAGTCAAAATGACATTTTTGTCAATTTTCCGCAATTAATATCTTATTTAAGCAATAGTACCCCAAAATTTTTCTTATAGAATATTAAAGTTCTCTACTAGGATAAGTTAAATAATGTAGTACTGCACAGAAATACTGTTGCTGTTTGCGATATAACTTGTTAAATACTCAAAAATTTCAAAGTCTGCAAAATTTAAAGTAGTGTTATTTCAAAAAAGTTCCACAGTTGAATGAAAAAATATATCACGGAGTAGATGAACATGTGTACAAAAACATGGAAAAGAAAAAGAAGCGGGGTCTCGTGATATTTTTAGACATAAAAATGATAAAAGTTACAAGAAAAGTCCATGATCGCATTTTTCCTCTAAGAGAAAATGATACATCGCATTTCTCTTTCAGAAGAGGCAACAAAAAAGAGATATTTCATTTTCTCACAGGGAAAAAACATAGAAAGAGGATTTTTCAGTTTTTGATAGGGAAGAAATGTGATCATCGACATTGTCTGTTTGAAAATTTTGTCATTTTTTAAAATTAAAAATCAAAAGACCCACTTTATTTTTTTCCATATTTTTGTACATATGTTCACCTACATCATGGTATGTTTTGCTTCATTCGGCTGTGGCACTTTTTTGAAATAACACTACATTAAATATTGCAGATTTTGAAAATTTTGAATATTTAACTAATTATATCTGCGAACAGCATTAATATCCAGATGCAGTATTATATAATTTAGCTTGTCCTAGTAGTGCACTTTCATATTCTAAAAGAAAACGTTTCGAGTACTATTGCTTAAATAAGATATTAAGTGCGGAAAATGTACCAAAAACATCATTTTGACTATAATTTATAGCAACATAACAATGTAAAGTAACAATGCCTATTAGAAAAAAATAAATTTTAATAAGTAAGTAATGTTACACTAACAGTTTCTATCAAAAGAATTTTGGGATGTTGTCGCTTGTGAGAGATATAGTGCTCCAAACATACCAGCATTTCACTTTTCATGAAAATTGGCATTCACAAGTTTGAACTTTGGCATTTCTGTAGAAAAGAGGAGTTATTTCAGGCTTCAAAATTGGATATTATTAATTCAATATGATCCACTTGAACATATAAAAAAATCAAGCAAATTAAAAAATACAACTATTACACTTTCTCCGATTTTCAAAATAAAGGATCTTAAAATGCTCCATTATTAAAATATCACAGATATTTGGTGTATCTTGGGTACTTGTGTACGCTCATCATTAAAGCGTTTGAAATCATATACGAGTTACAAAAAACATTTAGCAATTTATCGAAACATGTTGGAAATTACACATCATGAAGTAGCAAATGAGATGCGTTCGTACTATAAGGAAGTTTTTAAAGTATTTAGATTTTAGTGTAATAGTATACAGTACTTCGTATACAGTTATTGTAGCCGAAACCTTTTGTTTCTCCCTGTAAATACTAGATTTCTATTCTACAGTAAATAACTTGTAGTAAACACTGTCATATGGAATCACATATAGTTTTCTTAAATTGCACATTTTTTCTAAATTTCAGTTAAAACTATTCCTTAATTACTTATCCATTTTATGTTAACTTTTATATCGTTCCCACAATAATTTTCCTTCAAAAGAAAAGAAAGAAAAGTTATTTAACATCTGCCTTTATCACTAAATCTGCTTTCAGATAAAGATAATTTATTTAGATTATTATTCACCCTCGCTAGAAAAAAAAGAATAAAGATTGACTTTGCATTCGGTCAGAAAAATATCTTTTTTCTGCTTAATTTTTGAGTTTAACTTTCTCGTTAAATCATAATCTTTTTATGTACATACACTCTGTTGTGTCTTCCACAATATATTCTCAAAACATTGCTCCTTACGTACGATTTGGCGTTGGAATTATTTTTGGCTTATTTTTTAGTATTGCTATTTTTGGTTATCCTGTCATTAAATCCAAAATCCTCTTAATTTGTTTAAGGCGTAACAGAAAATTTCGCATGTATGATATCTTTTCATTTTTTCATGTGCTCTTTTCGCCAATTGTGTGGTGCTAATGTATAAATTACAGGATGATTAATTCGATTGTCTCGCGCTGGCTCACGAAGACAGTTATGTGAAAATTGTTTCTTAAAAAACGCTCTCGGGCAGCATCATTAACTATTTCTGTATAAAATGATTTAACTTTATACTACTCTAAATAAATAAAATTCTTATAAAGCATTTATTTTTATAATTGATCACAGCCTACAACTATTTAGCGAATGCATTTTTAAAAAGAACCTGGTTAACATTTGTCATCAAGTATTTTAAAGTACAGAACAATATTACAAACCCCTAGAACGTATATGAATTTCAAGAAGTAAGAAATAGTGTAATATAATTAAAATGCTTCCTAAACAATGAATCCCTTTATACCGCTATGCGATAGAATACTTTTGAGTGGACCTCTAAATTAATAACATTATTTTTTCAACTACAGATATTACATAATGTATATTTTTGTATATACTTCATAGATTCTTATTAGTTTTATTATATTCGTAAGAGTGTGACATGATTAAAATGCACTCAAAACTATTCTTTCCCATTGGCCGTAATGTAACGGAATAATTTAGATTGCCCATGAGATTAAACTATACACCAGATTTTTATAAAATCTGAAATGATTCGACAAAATTATGCAATAATTAAATATTTGAAATTTTAAGCAATTCCGTTGGGTAATTTTTGCTCTGTTATATGGGAACAGACTGAACGATGACTATAGGTGCTACGTACTTACGTAATTACGAATGTACCTAAAATGCCTTAAATTCAATGTATTATTTCATAATTAAGTTATGAAATTACAGCATTTTTTGTTGTCTTCAAAAGTGCATGTATGAGCAGAGCATGTTTTTTAAAGTTTTAGCTTATCAGAAAGTAGGTTACAAATCTATTACAAATTTATATTTTTACATGTGAAAAACAGGTTTAGAATAAAAGACTATAAGTAAATATATATTTTAAAAATTCTGAAAAACTAGTCGTTGGGGGCACCTTATTACTTACCCATCATGGATATGCATAATATAATATATGAAAATAAAACATGTGTAAACTGTTTATAAAATGCATCGCAATTACAAAATAAAATTTAATTGTATATTTCAATATTTATAATACATAGTAATACTCTATTAATGAATTTCTAATGAACTATTTTCAACAAATTATATAAAACGCCAAACTACTCAAGTAGTACAGAATTGCATAAAAGAAACATGATTATACCTCTAAAAATAATAATCATATTAACTAACAGTTTAACTGTGTCGGATTAAGTGTCTCATATCCAACTAAAATACATCTTTGAATTGAAATTTGAATGAAATACAAGATCATGAAAAATTGAAGAATGTGGAAAATAGGATTACAAATTTCACAATAATTATTTGATCGACTTCGTTTTTTATGCAAAAATTGTATTATATTATTGTCTTTTACTTCCACTCCTAAAATAAAATAAATCGAAAATTTTTATATACCTTTCATCAGAACGAATAATTCGAGAGACCGAACTAATAGTTTTAGATGATTGAGGTTACTGATATTAAATAGGCTTCTTTGCATTGTTATATACTAAGTACACAACAAATTTTACGTTTATAACTCGATTTTTTCGGAATAAAGAACATTTACAGACACACAGACGGACACACAGACTGGCGGAAATATCTTTTCGGAATCCTTCAGTGTTCAAAGCATGTAAATCCGTCAAAAAAATTTCGATTTCCAAACGATTGCAAGATTTACCCTATACTACGTATGATGGGTAATTAAAATATGTTCCTCTTTAAAACATAAAATTTCACAAACTTCTATTTAATAAACTATTTCATAGTATATCTATTTAATGCAGTAATTATGCTTTGAGTATAATTGATTTTAACTATATTGATTTTAAATTTAAACTAAATTGATGCTAAATTTAGTTTAAAATTAATTTACAAATGAAAATAGCTGTAAATGTAAATGACAAGCTCATTGCTAGAATAATTATTGAAAGATTTAATTGAAAATTACTCGAATGGAAAACATGTTGTATCATGGGACTCTGAAGTATTTATAATTGATTAATTCAGCATCATGGGGGGGGGGGGGCGAAATTACAATTTCAATTCTCAATCTGTAACTACAGTGGCATGATATAGTAATATAGGATTTAGTTACATTAAACATATATTTTAATAAAACATTTACTGGAATCTAAAAAATGTATATTTGTTTAATGTAAATGCTGGCGGAGATTTTTGGGTTTTTTCTTCTTCTTTTTTTAATCAGCAAAATAAATTTTAAGCTATAAATTTCATTTTATATATAAAATCCCCACTAAATTGGCCTGCAGGCAGAGGTAGATTCGGAAGTTAAGAGCTAATTTCAGCAACAAAGCCAAGCCAAGATTAGAAATTAACAATGCATATTTAATGGAATATTGTCTTAAAAGTTATAGTTTCCTGCTGTACATTTATGCATGTTCAGATAAAATCCTGTTTAAAATTTTTAGTTTTTTTTTTTTTTTTTTTTTTTTTTTTATGATTCGCAGATCTGTCTAAACAGGTTTGTTTTAACATCATGTTTCCAAAAATATTTTTTATAATAATTAAATAATGTTTCATAAATATATATATATTTAACTGATTTGTTTATGTTAACAAATATTTTACTGTAAAACAAAGTAGGTGAATCCTCCTATATAGTGAGTCAACTCTCCCATATATGGAGAACCTTGAACCATTGTCTTCCTATCAGTTGTTGGGGGAATGCTGAAATCTGCCCCCAGTATATCTGCCCCCGTCCGCCATTTTGACCTTGACATTAGAAGGGGATAGATATCCAACGCTGCAGCATTTCACTTTCTACGAGGGCCTGATATCTTCCCCCATGAAATCTGCCCCCGTCCGCCATTTTGAGCTCTGCATTAGAAGGGGGTAGATATCCAGTGCTGCAGAATTTCACTTTCTACTAGAGCCTGATATCTACCCCCAGTATATCTGCCCCCGTCCGCCATTTTGACCTCTGCATTAGATGGGGGTAGATATCCAGTACTGAAGCATTTCACTTTCTACGAGAGCCTGATATCTACCCCCAATATATCTGCCACCATCCGCCATTTTGACCTCTGCATTAGATGGGGGCAGATATCCAGTGCTGCAGCATTTCATTTTCTACGAGAGCCTGATATCTACCCCCAGTAAATCTGCCCCCTTACGTCATTTTGATATCACAGTAGAGGGGACATACATGGAGTGCTAGAATATTTTTTAGGTTCGTCGAGAGCAGTAAATCCTGGATATATATCCTTTTTGCGTATAGTTTTTATTGTTTCCGCTAATAATCATACGGTTTATTTGTCTAGAAATTTGTAGACGACACTTAAAATATCTCTAAAATTATATAATATATATAATTTTAGAGTTACATACGTGAACTTCAAAACGCACTTTATCAAAATTTTTAAAAATGAATTTTCTGTATGAACCTATTCTATTAATAAATCTGCATAAAAGAAAAAAAAAATCTGTAATTTCAGAGCAGGGCGCGAATCATGTGCCAACCAGCGAATCATGTCAGGGGTGGACTCCGAATTTTTTTTTTTTTTTTTTTTTTTGGGGGGGGGGGGGCTAACATCTTTTAGTAATTATTAATGCAGTTATTAAGCAAACTAAATACTTTAAAAATTGATTAAATGGATCTGTCTATAAAGGAACCCGATTAAATCGAAACCTCTTTAAAATGAAGTTTTTCTAAATGGAAAATATTCGTGATCACCGGAAAATAATTAACAGCGGTGTACCTCCGAACCCTGTATTTCCCAAATTATGAATTCATGAAAATTTCATCTTCTGAAGCATTTTTTCTGAATTTTTGAATCTACATAAGAAGATGTACACAATTAATTAAGAAGCTACTTCAGTCAAGCGAAAAGGCCCGTTCGATAATACTAATCCTGTGGAAAAAAATATCTCGTTTGAATGTACAAGTTTTTAAATGATTTTTTTTCATTGAATATTAGAGATTTTTTCGACTTTATTTACAGATAATTTTAGTGAAAACACTTTTATTTTCGGAACCGGTTTCGAAAGTGAAAGCATATTCATGAGAAAAAAACATATAATCAAAATCGAAAAAGTAAGAAACGGCCTGCATACAGATCATCTAAGAAAAAATATTAAAAATATTGAAATTCAATCGAGATATCTTTATAAATCTTTTCCATTGGATTAGCATAAGCTAGCTGGTCTTTTCTTATGACTGAAGTTCCTCTTAATAAAATTTAAGAGTTTTGACAGTTAAAATTAATTAATTAAATTTGTGTTTATAGAAATTTTATGCAATATTTATAACTGCACTCAAAGTTTTTATTTTAAATACTTTTTTAGAGTTTTATTGAATTACAAAATGTACAAACATAATGGTCTTACTCTAGAATTATAGAAATGATACTTAATTGAAAATTTCCCCCCACAATCTTTCAACGCTAAGAAAGCTGAGAAATGCATATGAAAAAGAAATCGTCCTTTTAAAAATATTTTTGTTTGTTCAATCAATTATGCTCTTGAGATAAGATGAAGTAAAGTAGTATTTAGAATGCATTCTAAAATGTATTACTACTATAATCGAGTATTACATGCATTTTAAAACAAATTATTTTAAAGGTGCTTAAAAGTGACGTCGGGACATAAAGGGATAAGAAAGCCTACTTAAAACTGAACTTTTCTCCATTCCATAAGATTTAGTCTTAGGTTGTTGTTATGATTAATGTAAAATATAGATAGCATTCTTCAATTCATTAAAAAATAATAATAACTTGATTTATTTATTAATAAAGAAAACTGATGGATAGCACATGCGCATTATTTTCTTGGATTCTCATTGCTGTTTTGACATTATTGAACATATTTTGGAAAATGCCATAAGTAAAATTATTCTTGATTCCGTTTAAAATCGATATGATGAGTAAAATGTATTAATTAGAGTTA
Organism: Maratus speculifer; assembly: GCA_964019185.1. NCBI lineage: Eukaryota > Metazoa > Arthropoda > Arachnida > Araneae > Salticidae > Maratus > Maratus speculifer. Next base: position 94,987,164 of record OZ025302.1, read on the forward strand.
AAACAACTTTCAAACAGCCGATAACTTGACAGAATCAAACAAAATAAAAATATGCGTTGGACATTGATTTAAATTGTATTTTTCCATTCAGAAATAATTTAAAGAGAACGCAACTTTGATTACACAGTATTTCAGTGAAGAGCAAATATTAGCTTTCTAAACAACATTTAAAGTTTCCTTAGAATAGAAATAAATATAAATCGAATATAATTATATATTCCTAAAATTATTAATTTCATAATGCAGAAATTAAAATTATTATTATTATATTTAAAAAACACTTTAATATATTAATTCCACAGGTTTGATTTTTTGTAACTGATTGTATTTGTAATTTAGTTTTATCAATTGTTTTTCGACGAATTTTTAGATTATTTTAAAGTGATGGCTGTTTTAAACACGATTCAATTCAGTGATGATGTTGTTTCTCGTTAAAACTAACTTTGCCTGACCTTATTTCATTAATAATATGAATTATAAAAGTCCTTCCGGCAATGCCGGGTGGAAGAGGTAGCTTTTATATACTTATATATATATTTATTTATTTTAAAGTAAGTTACATTGTTCAAAAATACTAATCTCAAATTAGTGGAAATAATCTTATAAAATTAGTGATTTTATAAGATTGAATACTATTTTTGTCAAGACTGAATATTAATAGGAATTTTTAGAAATTAGTCATCTTTTATTAAATCTGGTTTTATTTTAAGCGATTTGGAGAGTCACTAAATTCCACGATATCATAAAGTGTATGCCATTTTAAAGCAACATTGTGGATCGTTCAGATCATTCCGTTTCAAAATGTCAGCCATAAGAACTATAACTCAATCATTTTGCAAGATATAGACAAAATAAAAAGTGTTCTGGAATCGTTGTTTTAAGTTCTAACACGTAAAAGAAAAATATTTTTCAAATTTTGATTTTTTCGCATTTCATTTTAAATTTTAAATTTTTAAAAAAAATTAAAATGGCCATCATTTTGAAACAAAATGGCGGATGATGCTGGCCAACGAACTCGGTCGAGACATTTGTATGTACTATGTACATACCAAGTTTAATTGAAATCGGTTCATAAATACGCGTGTTATCACGTGACAAAATCATATCGTTTCAAAATGTCAGCCATAAGAAAAATTCAAAGTGCTATAACTCAATCATTTTTTAAGATATAGACAAAATAAAAAGTGTTCTGAAATCTTTGTTTTAAGTTCTAACACGTGAAAGAAAAATATTTTTCAACTTTTAATGTTTCCGCATTTAATTTTAAATTTAAAATTTTTTAAAAAATTTAAAATGGCCGCCATTTTGAAACAAAATAGCGGATGATGCTGACCAACGAACTCGGTCGAGACATTTGAATGTACTATGTACATACCAAGTTTCATTGAAATTGGTTCATAAATACGCGTGTTATCACGTGACAAAAATCAGATCGTTTCAAAATGTCAGCCATAAGAAAAATTCAAAGTGCTATAACTCAATCACTTTTTAAGATATAGACAAAATAAAAAAATGTTCTGGAATCTTTGTTTTAAGTTCTAACACGTAAAAGAAAAATATTTTTCAACTTTTAATTTTTTTGCATTTAATTTTTAATTTTAAATTTATTAAAAAAATTAAAATGGCCGCCATATTGAAACAAAATGGCGGATTATGCTGACCAACGAACTCGGTCGAGACATTTGTATGTACTATGTACATACCAAGTTTCAGTGAAATCGGTTCATAAATACGCGTGTTATCACGTGACAAAAATCAGATCGTTTCAAAATGTCAGCCATAAGTAAAATTCAAAGTGCTATAACTCAATCATTTTTTAAGATATAGACAAAATAAAAAGTGTTCTGGAATATTTGTTTTAAGTTCTAACACGTAAAAGAAAAATATTTTTCAACTTTTAATTCTTTCGCATTTAATTTTAAATTTTTTAAAAAATTTAAAATGGCCGCCATTTTGAAACAAAATGGCGGATGATGCTGACCAACGAACTCGGTCGAGACATTTTTATGTACTATATACATACCAAGTTTCATTCAAATCGGTTCATAAATACGTTAGTTATCGCATGACAAAAATCAGATATATATATATATATATATATATATATATATATATATATATATGGTTATATATATATATATATATATATATATATATGTCAACATTTGAACGGAGGGTGGTTTTGGGGTCTGGGGGTCATGATCTGTGAAAATATACCAAAATTTTCCGGAAGTGCTTTCCTCCGGACGGCTGCAATAGGTAGCTTTTTACTTTTTGTAATGAAAGCTACCTAAAATTAGTCATTTAACAATTCGCTATAATTAAATTTAAAATTCTGCATGATTATATCATTTCAAGTATAAATCAATTATTATAAACATATATCCATTCATCCTGTATAAGATCATTGCTTTTAAATTATCACGAAGTGACCGACGAAACAAGTGGCAGCTACTTACTGCATCTGGACTGGATACCATTTCCCCCATCTGGTAGGTAAACAGAAAAAAGTGACATAAACTATAAAAGCGGAGAAAAGTGACACGGAAAAAAGTTTACGGAAAAAAAGTTACAGGAAAAAAAGTGACAAGGAATTGATTTTGGGGATTCATTGATCAGACGGAGGCTCTTAACCCTTTGAGCTCTGGGGTGTAAATTTCTTCAAAATTCCAAATGTTACATTGGTACCAGTATTTTGCAAAGAAAAAACTGGTTAACGATAATCACGGAAAAATGCATTAAACCTTTTTGAAGTAAATGTGGTCAAATTTTCTGGTGTCAAGGTGACATTTTGTAATTAAAATTATGTGGTAGAAAATTCTACCAGCAGAGCTCAAGGGGTTAATTTAGGTAAATGGGTTTTTCATACTGAATTAACGGTTTTGGTAGAATTTTTGGATATACGCCCATATTGAAAAGACGCTTTCCTTATTAATCATTTTATAAATTTTTGAAGGATTTTAGAAGGATTGAATTATTTAGAAGGATTAATTAAATATGAATTTACAGGGATTTTGTGCAATATTTATAACCCACTCAAATCTTTTATTTTAAATTGTTTTCTTAGTATTTTGTAGAATTATAAAATGTACAAATATGGTGTTCTTAGAATATAAATGTAGAAATACAGTCGGCTCTCGTTAATTCGAACTTACTGGGACCACAAGAAATGTTCGAATTATGGTAAGTATGACAGAAAAACATAATTAAAAGAGTTTTTTTACAAAGGAAATATAGTATTTTCTAAATCATTTCAGCTGTTAAAGTTAGAATGTGACTTAATATTAAATTAAAATATATAAATACATAAACCAATTAAGGAATTAGGAACAATCACAATGGAAGAAGAGGTGGATGTGTGATTTATAGACATACGGACAGGCCCGACTAACAAGTTTCTATGTCCAGGGCACTTTCAAATTTTCGTGCCCGCGTAGATTAGTTAATTTACTGATAGTAGTTTTTTCACACATTATACACTTATCCGAAAAAAAGTTTCCTGGAAAATTGAAAAACAGCTCCATAAATAAAAATTAAGAAAGACATTCTACTATTTATTGAAACGTGCTTTTAAACATAAATTGAGGTATACTTTTGTCATTTTACCGAATTAATATCACTTTTCTTTCCGCAATTATGATTTTTATGATATAAATTTAGATGAAATAGAAAATGTTTTGTGTTCCACAGAAATTTCGTTCCCAGGGCATAAAACTCGAGTGCCCGTGCGATAGTCAGGGTCTGCATACGGATAATTAGAAAGCGGATATCAAATGGATGGGATTATGTGTATACTAATTCAGAACAATTTTTACTAAAATGAAAGAAATCAAGTTATTTCAAGGATCTGGAGTTTAAAAAAAAGGAAAAATGAAAAATTGGAGTTCCCGTTAGTTTGAATCAAACGATGTCACGAGAAAATTAGTTCAAATTAACTGAAAATTTTAACATTATTCTGCGATTGAAAATTTCCGAACTTAACGTTTAGTTCGAATTAAGTGAAGATTCGATTTATCCGATTTTGAATTAACGAGAGCCGACTGTATTTCCGAATTGAAAAATCCCCATCCCCCTCCCTCAGCTCCAATAAAGCTGAAAAGATACAAAGGGAAAAGAAATTATACTTTTAAAAATATATTTGTTTTGTGTAACTAATAATGCTTTTGGAACAAAATAAAGCAATGTATCTGTAACTCATTCTAAACAGTATTACAACTAATTGACGTATTAAAAGAATTTTATAATGAATAATTTTAATGGACTTATAAGTACCGTCCGTAGATAAAGAATTAATTGAAGATTATAAAAACCATTAATAAATTAGTGAACCAATTTTATAAGATAATTTGAGATTTTTTGTGTGAATGATTATTTTCGAGATTGTCAAAACTACACACTCTCCGAAAATTATACCAACTCCGACTTTCAGAAATTCTCAAAAGAAATATTTAAAAACAAATCATGGGGAAAATGTTATTTTGTACAGAGGAAATGGTATTTTAAAACAGTATTTCCCTGTAAAAAGGCAGGGCCCGATTAAGCTCTGATGCTATGGGAGAATCACGGAAAAAAGCGCACCGGAAAAAAGCACACGGAAAATAGCGCCCCGGAAAAAAGCTTCCCCAGAAAAAAGCGTCCCTTTTTACAAATCACATATTTACATAAGTCTGATAATAGTGCACATGGTTAATCTTAGAATATAAACACTAGATTAAGACGGTTTTATGAAATTTAAGTTTTTGCTCTATCGAGACTCAGATGGGCGGGAGGGGGGGAGGGGTTGGCTTTAAAAGTTCTCTCAAAACCTGTCATTGCTTTAATGAAAAAAAAATTGTAAGGTACGAAGAATTAGACAATAAACACTAGGTACTTAAATGATTTTTTTTAATTCAGTCTTCCTTGTTCTCCTGTGGAGTGGGGGGGGGAGGGGAGAGGGTGTCTACAAACTTTTGAATATATCTCTTATATTTATTTTTTTAATATTATTCATAATTTGATTATTTTTATTATAAAATTACATATTAATATTTTATTATATTTTATATTACATTTATATATTTATATTTATATAATATATAACATAATATATAATAATAAATATATTAATATAATATAATAATAATACATAATAAATAATTTATAATAAATAATAAATTAATAATACATAAATATAAATTAAATATAAAATTAAATATAAAATTAAAAATAAATGTAATTAAATATTAAAAATTACACTTATTAACAAAAGTTTATTTAAAAATGATAATATTTTATTAAATCCATAGTAAATCAATAAAAATAAATGTATTAATAAATAAAATTAAATATTAAAAATCTAGTTTCATCAACAAGAATTAATTTTAAAAATTATAATATTTTATTAACTTATAGGACATAATAAAAATAAGTGTATAAATATATAAAATTAAATATTAAAAAACCTACACATTAACAAGAATTTATTTAAAAAATGATACTTTATCATCCGTCATTCCTGATACTATTGTCATATACCTCCAGCAATCTCGCTACGTATCCCCAAGCGTACGCGTATCAAAGGTTGGGAACCGCTGTCCTACGAGAATGATATAAATGAGACATTTGTTGCCACTTTAGTTTTTATCATTTATTTATCCACAAGTTCAATATTTATCAATTCTTTGTCACTTTTTGCACTCTTGTTTTTCCAGTCACTTTTTCCCCTAAATCCTAGAAAACATTCCGAAAAAAAAAAATTTTATCGTCTAAAGCAGTGATAGATTTGGAGTTTGTAGGCTCACCCCCCCCCCCCGCCCCCACAGAAGAACAAGGGTGGCTGAATGAAAAATATATATATGAGTTGATATGAGTTAATAAAATTTTATCATTTTTATTTATTATTATTAATTACTTTAATTATTATCATTTTTAAATAAATTTTTGTTAATGAGGATAATTTTTAATATTTAATAATATTTATTTCTACATTTCTTAAATTTTTTTTATTTAATTTTATATTTAATTTATAATTATGTATTATTAATTTATTATTTATTTATTATAAATTATTTATTATTTATTATTATTATTATTATTATTATTAATTTATTAATTATATTATTAACTAGCAGTTACCCGTGACTTCGTTCACATTTAAAGAAGAAATAATTGATCAATCAAGAAAAAAATTTCGCTGATGAAAAGCATGCGTAATTAACTTTTTATCGCAAATTTATGGTGAAAAACTTCTGATAATCCCTATTTGCTAATTTGTTTGCTGGTTAAAATTTTCCTTTCAGCGATTAATACTAATAGATAGAAACATTCTTGAATTCTTCTGTTCAGCTCTGTAGTTTTCCAAGTTCCTTTAATACACGAAAGTGTCTTTCTAAAATTTAGTTCAAACAAAAATATTTCTTATTACTATCTAAATTACATTTTCAGAAATTATCATCCGAAGACAACCTTGTATCCAGTTCTTTGCGGGACCCTGTATATCATTTTATATATATACTACAAACATTTCTTAGTTTACTAAATGCAGTTCAAAATAAAAATGCATATTTTATTTAAAAACCACCTTTAAGTAATTTACGCAAATATTCAGTAACCTTTCCGAGATCTTTTGTGTAACCATGTATATCTAAATTTAACTATTTATACTATTACCATTTATACTCTCCATTTAATATGCATACATTTAGCGAAACTTAAAAGCACATATCATAATTCAAAATGCATTTCATCCATGCAACAGTCATCATCCATCATATACAGACTTCGAATAGAAAATATAATATTTGAAATCTTTGTGTGTCGCTGTAAATGCTATGCACTTCGTATTATTCATGAAATAACTCACATTAAGCCTCCGCAACGTATATCAATTTGATTATACATGAAATCTTTTACCATAATTAAAATATGTCGGAAACTATTCCTCCCTTTATTCTTATGCTATGGAATTCTTCTGTGTAACCCTGTAAATGAATAATATGTGTCCTTTTCACTACATACTTTACAAAATGCATATTTTAGTGCCCTTTGTAAATGCACTTTGTAAATGTAACATCGTTAAATTTAATTAAAATGATTTTCCCCATAATGCCGTAATGTAAGGAAATTTTTTGACAATCCCTGTAAATAAACTAATCATGGTAGAAACTTTATTTTCAATAGGTATTCGTGCTAGGTAAACGTTAAGAACGTCCAAAAATTTCATGGAAATCGGAGTATATTTACGAAAGTTAGAAAGCGACCAGACAGACAGACAAACCGAAAGCATAATAACTTTTCAACTTTGTTCGAAAGTGTTAAAAAATCGAGCCAAAAATGTATTAATCAGTAGTTTTATTTTCCGCCTTTTCCCCACAAAAAGTTCTTCCATTGATAATTATGAGTTTTGAATAAAAATATTCATTTGTATGTAACTTATAACTTATTAATTAATATAAGTCAAAAATATTTCTGATTCATTTTAAATATGACGTCATTATTTATCTCGCTTCATTAGCTACTGATATTCATACCCCCTGTATTTTTAACGACTGCTATAAAGTACCTGTTTTATTTCAACTATGACGTCACATTTTCATAAGTGAACCATTTTATTACAAATATAATTCTTTTTCATTCTTTTTATTTTTAATTTATGTCGCCATATTTTACACAAAAATTCCCATTAACTAGACAAATATCCTTGTTAAATATATTATAAAAAATGCACCTTTTATTTTTATTTCAAACATGACGTCATATTTATTTTCTTTTAAATTATTTTATTATAGTTTTTCACATGGAAGTTTTTTATTAAAAATTCATTGCCGCTGAAAAATTATTATTCCATTTTTTTTTATTTTCTTGGCAACAGGAAAGGAAAATGGTTAAATTTTATCTGAAAAATGCCTATTGATTTTGTATGAAAAATAATTAAATTTTGAATTATTAAGGAAAATATTTAAATAAAATGAATAAAAATTAGCCTATGTTCATTCCACTCCTATAATCTATACATATGCAAAGATTCAAAGACATTAACCCATCTGTTTTGAAGCCAAGTTCATTCCAATTTTTCGGACACACTTTCACATTTATAATATATATATAAGGATTATTTACTATTAATGTGTTATATTAATATATTAATAATTAATTAATATGTATTATATAAGTATAAATATATAATATAAAATGTAATAAAATATTAATATGTAATTTGATAATAATAATGTCGGACGCTCCTCTCAGTCCGCAAAACTTCGAAGAATGTCCTAGGTAGTTTTAGCTGCCACCACCGATATTAATGGGTGATATCGGTCACCTGCTGTGAGGATTGGGTAAACTAACACTGACGCTGTTAATGAACTGAACTAACAGTTTATTTAAGATATAGATATGTACACAAGAAACAATATTTACAACTATTTACAATTACAACTCGGATATAGATGATCCGGTTCAACATTAAATTAACTACAATAAACGTTGGTTGTGTACCGTTCAACTTACACTTTCTTCCTCACACTCAACGCACGTTAGATACGCTTTATCAGAGATTACTGCAGAATCTCAATACACAAGGGTACTAGGCCTCACCTCTCGGCCTATAACACTATCCACTGGGACGCCTTGTCCCACGCTCAAAATATACACTATCCAACAGGACCACAAATCCTGAGCGACCTATCGGTCTCAACGCCAAGCGAGAACTGACTCCAACCTCTCCGTCCAGAGTTGACCTTGTCAGCGATCTTCCTTCCCCCAGCAGGGCCTCTTAGAGTTCCTCCATTGGTTCAATTCCGCACTCCAACCTTGAGTCATGACATCTCCTGTTTACACATCACTCCAATAGCTAGATGACAGCTGAGGCACGCCCCGCGGCCATCACTTTCATTCATCAACGAGTGCGTTATCTGCACACCTGTGTCAACATCTGTCATTCGTTATTATAGAAAAGAAAGAAGGGTATTTCGAGCTTCACGGATACACAACCCACAATACATAAAATATTCAGATAAGGAAATGTCATTCCTTTCTAATTCAGGGCAGATGTCTTCTAGGAACCTGACACCCCCCACCTTAGCGGAAAATATGCCTCTTAGGGGCTAATTTTCCCCAAACATATAATAATATTACGGAAGAGTTCAATAGTCTCTTTGCAGATTTCTTCATTCTAAATATTACATAGGCATTTTCTGGTGCCTGAACATTCTCTACTGACATCTCTACTGAACCTTATACTAATACTACTATTGCATAAACAATACACATGCTAATTTACTATTATAAACACAAAACTTAAAAAAAAATATTTACACACACACACAAAAAAAAATTAGACATGTGATGACATCCTTTAAGGTTGTCTACTATTTTGACATTGATACTGATGGGCTAGTAACTGGTTGTTCTTCCCAGCTCTTTCTCTGTAGCCTCGAAATTGCATCAGCATTCAAATGTTGAACTCCGGGACGATGAGAAATGCTCAGGTTCCAGCGTTGCAAGGCTAGATCCCACCTAAGTGAGTTTGGGCGACCTTGGGGTTGTTTCCGTGAGAAATTTTAATGGATTATGATCGGTAATGACCTCAATTTGAGATCCATAAGTCCACTTTTCAAACTTCCGCAACCCGAAGAGAACACTCCAAGCCTTTTTCTCTATACTCGGCCAAGCACGCTGAGCCCCTGACAATTTCTGACTGGCAAAAGCTATAGGTTTAAACTGACCTTTTTCATCTTTTTGAGTAAGACAACATCCTACTGCAAGGTCGGAAGCATCGGCGTGAAGCTGATATTCCCGGCCTACGATAGGTGTAGCCAAACTCGTCACTTTACACAACTCATCTTTAAGAGTATTAAATGCTTTTTCTGCCCTTTCATCCCATGGTACAGTATTTTTGACATTTCTTTTGGTTAATTCGGTTAAAGGTATAGCTATCTCAGCAAAATTTGGAATATAAGATCGGTAGAATCCCATTAATCCCAAAACTGATCTAACTTCCTTTTTAGTCTTTGGTCTCTTTAAGTCCCTTATTGCTCCGATTTTCTCCTCATCAGGTGCATGAGTTCCACCCCCAATAACATGACCTAAAAACTTAGTCAATTTCTCTCCAAATTTACATTTGTCTAGTCTAATCGTAAAATTTCTATTTTTCAACTCTTCAGTGACAGCCCTGACATGCTCACAATGCTCTTCCCAGGTATCGGAGAAAATGATGACATCATCAATATATGTTTCTGCATACCTCCGATGACCTTGGAGCACCTCCTTCATGTCTTTTTGAAACGTAGCAGCAGCCCCTGATAATCCAAAAGGCATTGTACGCCACTGATAAGTTCCGTTATGCGTCGTAAAAGCTGTCAGAGGTTTACAATCCTCAGCCATTTTAATTTGCCAATAACCCCTCAATAAATCTATTGAAGATAAATATTTAGCCGCCCCTGCGGTATACATAATTTCTTGGGAATCTTTCATCGGGAAGGTGGGAACCCGCGTTACAGAATTTAAAGCTCTGTAATCAATACACATTCTGACAGTTGCATCTTTTTTCGCAACGCAAACAATTGGATGGCTTATTTCAGCATTCGACGGTTCGATTAGATTTAATTCTAATAACTCCTGAATCTGCCTATCCACTTCCTCTTTATAAGCTACCGGCACGCTATATAACTTTGGTTTTTTTCCTTTCTACACCCGGTTTCAGATCAATACGATGTTCCCCTACTTCCGCTGGTCGTACAGGACCCATAAACACTTCTTTATTTTCCCTCAAAATGGACTTTAAATCTTTGACTTGACTATTAGATAGCCCTTTTATTTCAAACCTCTCAATATACCGTTCTATCTCTTGATCCCGGTTCAAAATAGGAATTTCCCCAACTTCTCCAAATTCCTCATCACCTTCGAAAACAATATTAACTATATTACATTTAGCGATAAATTCTCTTATCTTATTTTGGTGCACATGCTTCCTACTCCCGTCGGCTAACTCAACAATAAACGAATGCTGGTTTCGTTTTTCTACAATAGTTGCCGGCCCTTGCCACCTAGAATATAACTTATTAGTCGAATCGGGGATTAACAGTATAACTTTATCGCCTACCTCAAACGTTTTTTCTTTTGACCTTAAATTATAATGATACGCCATTCTATTTTGTTGAACCTCAGACGACAATTTTGCCTCATTTGCGGCTCTTTCTAAGCGGTTCTTAAATTTATCCAAGTACTCATGAATCGGCGTAGTATCTAACTGCGCTCCCTTATTTTCTCCTGCCCATGACGACTTAAGAATCGATAACGGACCCTCCGGCGCTCTACCATATAATAACTGGAAAGGTGCGATTCCCGTCGTAGAATTTGGGACTTCCCTATACGCCCATAATATAAATGGTATTTGTTCATGCCATTTTTTTCCTTCTTCCCTAATCGTATGATGTAGCATACGTTTAAGAGTCTGATTAAATCGTTCCACAAGTCCGTTGGACTGTGGATACTGTGGAGTCGAAAATCTTGGACTAGCACCTAACCTTTTCTCAAATTCTTTCGTTAAGTCGGCAGTAAAATTGGTTCCATTGTCGCAGGCAATTACATTAGGAATTCCTGTTCTCATAAATATTTGAAGTAACGCCACACACGCGGTTTTAGCAGTTAAACTTTTTAGAGGGATCGCATCCGCCCATCTGGTATGCTGATCAATTAAAGTCAGTATATACCGATGCCCTTGTGAACTTTTAGGATCAATAGGCCCAATTAAATCAACATTAACAACCTGAAATGGAAGTTCCGGCCGCGACACTGGGGAAATAGGAAGTCTATCATTTACTTTAACCCCTCTAGTCAATTGGCACTCTAAACATGATTCACAAAACTGTTTAGCTTCTTTTGCCATTCCCTCCCAATAAAAAGAATACCTTATTCTCTGCAACGTTTTCTTGGCTGCATGATGCCCTCCAAATACCGATGAATGCGCTAATTTTAAGATTTCTTCCCTTCTTACCTTGGGTACTACTAATTGCGCTATAGTTTCGCCTAACAATTTCTCTTTATGATACAATAATCCGTTTACAATATAATAATCCCCTTTTTCCTTTTTAGCTAATTCCCAAGCTTTCTCTAATTCTTTACATTCCAACTGGGATTTCTTAAACATATCTGAGTTACTAACAATAGATTCATTATTTTCCTCCGTTTCAGTTTTTTCTGGATCCTGACTTTGTACATTTTGCGATCTCGCGTCTATTACGTAAACATTGCAGCTATCGTTACTTACATCTTCCTTTTCATTCGAGTTGTCAATAATAATTTCGGAACTTTTTAATTCTTCGGACTCTATCAATGGCTCCTCAAGATTGACACCTGACAACTCATTAATCACCTCGGGATGTAAAATTACTTGCTCATTGATATTATCAGTTACTGCGCAAAGTACTTCCTGATGA